>OX336389.2:1527435496-1528781370 GCA_946902985.2 Meconema thalassinum | reverse complement strand
ACAAACAAAAAAAGCGGAGATAATGTTTAAAACTGATTACACTTGTCTCTTTTCAAATTATTACTTAGATTACAAATACAAAGGTGGACTGGGTTTGATATACAGTTAATGCTGCCTATCGCATACTAGCCTGTAAGAAAGCCAAACAAGCAAAAGGCGTAGGTAGAGCAGTGGTAAAATCACTATGTGTAGAGAACTACCTAACGGTTTTATGAACTGGCAATGCTATGTCGCATAAACAGTGCAGGATACAATCCGGCAACCATAATTTTTATCTTGTGGAACAGAGAAAATGCAATTTTACCTTGATGGATAGGAAATGAGTGCAGTTGAATGACCTATGCATTAGCCTACCATAGGGTTATAACCACGAGGTGGAGGTGTGACTTTTATATTTTATTGTTTAGAGACATGGCTTTTTTGTAACCAGTAGATTTAGTATTTTGTAAATATTCATTTTTGTAATTGTAAATAGTGGAAACATTTTTTTTGTAATAGTAAATGTTAAATGTATAACTAAAAGTTATTTGGGATAAGTGTGCATGTCAAGGATAAATAGCGTGGTTGTATTTGTTTTCAAAGACAGGTATGGTTGTGTGAATGTATGACTACAAATAGAATGATAGAGAGAGAGAGAGAAAGCTTGTGTATGTGTGTGTGTGTGTGTGTGTGGGTAGCATTGATTTTTCAACCAAAGCTAACACGGCAAGGTAGGATGGTGGGGTAATTAATGTATATAGCAAATGGTAAATAGTATACTATATTTTTTTAACACTTGTGTTTTTTTAATGCAGCAGTAGATAGGTGTTATTTTGTAAAACAGTCTTACCTACAGTAGTAGTAGTAGTAGTAGTAGTAGTAGGCCTATATGTTTTTGGAAACAAACAGAAAGAGAATGCACTATTGCCATGGCCAAGCACTTCCATTAAAGTGATTTCAAGAAAATTTAAATCAGCAAATGTGTGTTTTACAAAACTAAACATTCAGCATGGACTAAATCAAAACGTGTCTTCTGTGATAATGGAAAAAATAGGAAATCCATGTTTCCATATCAACACAATTTAAAAACTTAAAACTGACATTTAAAAAATGTAAATGGGAAATTGGCAAATGTGTAAACAACAAAATGGAAAATTCTTGTTTCCATATCATGAAATCCAAAAACTTTAAACTGACATTTTCAATCGTGTACATGGGAAATTGACAAATGGCAATGTGTGAAATGTGAAAATGAAAAAATATGAACAAATGGCTATCATTATTTTAAAAAAATAAAAAACCGTCGTGTTCTATCGTTAAAGTGTGAATCAAACCACATCTACTTATTTGGATCACTCGAGACTGAGTAGACCTGTTTTAGTCCTAATATACTTTTAAAATTTTATGTTAAAGCTCAATTTGAACTCAAGAGCTTTAGAGTGCCAGCTAACTATTATAACCGTTACGTCACAAAGACAACTTTACACTACTCTTAATAAACAATAATAAGAAAAAGAATAATAAATGTTGAATTTTTTTTAAGGATGAACATGGTGACACTGTTTCTGTTGCACAGTCTGCTAGCTACTAGCCAGCAGCTGGGGTCTTAGAAAACGATACAGTTGACATTTTGTAATGAGATGTGACATGTTTCAAAGTACAGTATTATGGGTTGCTGTTGAGTAAAAACTAATCCTGTACAGGAAGCAAGGGTTCGAACCCCTTACCTAACATTACTATTGCCTGAACATGGCTTGACGACACTGTATTATTATGATACTCGATACACAAACCATAGATAGAGTGTATTGTTTAAGATCACTTTCTTTCTGAACATAGGTGGAGACTGTTGATGGTTAACAATGGCATTAATATAGTAGGGACGTGGGTATAGCAATTAAGAAAAAAACAGACAATACCCATACAATATTTTTATTTATTTAATATAAGTACTTGTACAATAGTTACATTCAAAATACATTTCTTTTTTCTCTATTACTATTTAGTCCTTTTTGATTCTCTTGCATATGAAGGGTAGATAACCTTGTAGTTCAGCCCCTTAAAACAACAACAACACAACCTTTTGCATAGTCTGTGATGTTGACGACTCTTGAGATGTGGAAGATGGATTAAACATAACTTTTACAGCAGGGGTTAAATGTTGCTCAATAAACACTGCAATATTTTGAGTAGCAACATTTTTTTCTTGTACTAGCTTTTTAGCATTGTCATGATTATTTGTTGACAACAACAGTGTTTCATTTGGTACACTACATTGATGATCACTCACACTTAAAACCTTACCATTTCTACTTTTTAGATTGCCTCGACATCTTTTTGACCTCTCTTTTGAGCATCGCCAAAATATTATTCCTTTTACATTTTGACGATTATAGTTATAAGAGTAGCCTTTATAGAGTACACGTTGTTTACCTTTGTTAGTTGTAGTAAGTTCCATAGTAGCAAATAACCTGTTAGTATGATTTGCTCACTACAAAGGTTATAACTGTTCTGATAATAAAATCATTTAGCGTTGGCTTTTATATGTAATATGTACAGTTTGAAGTGATAGCAAAAGTGAGAGCAAAATGGTAGCAGAGTGGTAGAAAATATAACATGTATTGTTAAGAAATAGTTTTAAGCTGTTATGTGGATCCATTACATAATAATTTTAGCACGACGAAGCTCATTTTCTATATCCAATAGTTCTTCCTCATATTCAGTATAACCAGCCTGTTTATAGACATGCAGTTGCTGAAGCCGCCGGATTAGCTTACTTGGATTGTTCCAGTAGACAAATTTAACAAATGATTTTTTAGTTGTAAACAAAGCATTACCATTATCGTTATTATCTTCATCATCAACATCATCATCATCATAACCATTATCATTATCATCATCATCATTATCATCATCATCATGATCATTATAATCCTCATCACTATTACTATATAGTCCTTTTTGATCCTTTTGCAATACCACATTTTGCACAGTCTGTGTTGCCCTTGATAATGTTGGGAGTTTTTCAGACATTGACAACTGTCCTAACACGACTTTCTGAGGAGATGATACATGCTTCTTAACAAACAATGCACTATCTTGAGCTGCAATATCTTTTTCTGGGACAAGTGTTTTAGCATTTTGAAGAGTTTTTTTAAACAGCAACGATGTTTTATCTGGTACACTACATTGATGATCACTCATACTTAAGACATCACTATTTTTACTTTTCAACTCACCTCGACACTGTTTTGAACGATGTTTTGAACAACGCCAAATAACAGTTCCATTTTTATTGGTTCGTTTTACAATATATTTATATCCTTTATAGAATGCGTATGGCATACCATTGCTATTTGTTGATACTTCCATGTCAATTGTCAAGCATGAACTAATCTCTAGCAAAGTTCACTCGATAATATAAATAATTTCTAAACCCCAGTAGTGAATAGTCAGTTGTTTTTGATCTATGCAAGCGTAAACATGTCACATACACTGGTGATGGATACTCAAGGCTTTAAGGTCAATGAAAACAAGTACAGTATATATTTAAATAGGTGGCTATCATTGATTGCACAATACGCGGGTCACCATATCTTTTTTTTTCTTTCGGACTAGTGTTTTAACATTTGAAGAGTGTTTTAAACAGCAACGATGTCTTATCAGTCACACTACATTGATGATCACTCACACTTAAGACCTCGCTATTTTTACTTTTTAACTCACTTTGACACTGTTTTGAACGATGTTTTGAACAACGCCAAATAACAGTTCCATTTTTATTGGTTCGTTTTACAATATACGTATAACCTTTATAGTATGCATATGGCTTACCATAACTATTCGTTGATACTTTCATATCAATTTTCAAGCATGAAATAATCTCCAATAAATTTCGCTCGATAATAGAAATAATAGTTTAAAGTGGGTGCGAAGGTGGGTGCAAAAGTGGGTGCAAAAGTGAGTGTAAAAGTGGGTGCAAAAGTGGGTGCAAAAGTGGGTGCAAAAGTGAGTGCAAAAGTGGGTGCGAAAGTGGGTGCGAAAGTGGATGCAGTTTATAGTAGGCACCATTTTTACTAGAATGTGATTTGAGTAAATGTAATTTCTAAACCCAAGTAGTGAATAGTCAGTTGGTTTTGATTTATGCAAGCGTAAACATGTCTCATACACTGATGATGGATACTCAAGGCTTTTTGGTCAACAAAAACAAGTATATAGTTAAAGAGGTAGCTATTATTGATTGCACAACACTGAATCTATTTTTGAAATTTTGACAAAGGGTCTAAGTGCACTTTTGTTAATATCTCGCGAACCAATAAGACTACGGCATTGTATGAGGTATTGTTGGACTTTTTGCCGAAGACTGCTGGTAAACACTTATGTTCCCACGACCTTTTTAAAGATGGCGGCTGACCCACGAGGGGTGATTAAAACGTATTCCAAGCGACGCTTGTCGATAAGCAAACCAATAATCAAAGGGGGGTGTGACAGAGCTTGAGGCGATAACCCCTTTTGATTGATCCCTGTTGATTTGCCCCTTTGGACTGGTCCCCGTTGACAAGTCCCTCTGAACGGGTCCTTTTTGAAGGGAGTCATTTATGACGGGCCCCTGCTGACGGGTCACTGTGGACGGATCCCTTTGGACCTGTCAACAGGGACCTGTCCACAGGGATCCGTCCACAGTGACCCGTCAGCAGGGGCCCGTCATAAATGACTCCCTTCAAAAAGGACCCGTTCAGAGGGACTTGTCAACGGGGACCAGTCCAAAGGGGCAAATCAACAGGGATCAATCAAAAGGGGTTATCGCCTCAAGCTCTGTCACACCCCCCTTTGATTATTGGTTTGCTTATCGACAAGCGTCGCTTGGAATACGTTTTAATCACCCCTCGTGGGTCAGCCGCCATCTTTAAAAAGGTCGTGGGAACATAAGTGTTTACCAGCAGTCTTCGGCAAAAAGTCCAACAATACCTCATACAATGCCGTAGTCTTATTGGTTCGCGAGATATTAACAAAAGTGCACTTAGACCCTTTGTCAAAATTTCAAAAATAGATTCAGTGTTGTGCAATCAATAATAGCTACCTCTTTAACTATATACTTGTTTTTGTTGACCAAAAAGCCTTGAGTATCCATCATCAGTGTATGAGACATGTTTACGCTTGCATAAATCAAAACCAACTGACTATTCACTACTTGGGTTTAGAAATTACATTTACTCAAATCACATTCTAGTAAAAATGGTGCCTACTATAAACTGCATCCACTTTCGCACCCACTTTCGCACCCACTTTTGCACTCACTTTTGCACCCACTTTTGCACCCACTTTTGCACCCACTTTTACACTCACTTTTGCACCCACTTTTGCACCCACCTTCGCACCCACTTTAAACTATTATTTCTATTATCGAGCGAAATTTATTGGAGATTATTTCATGCTTGAAAATTGATATGAAAGTATCAACGAATAGTTATGGTAAGCCATATGCATACTATAAAGGTTATACGTATATTGTAAAACGAACCAATAAAAATGGAACTGTTATTTGGCGTTGTTCAAAACATCGTTCAAAACAGTGTCAAAGTGAGTTAAAAAGTAAAAATAGCGAGGTCTTAAGTGTGAGTGATCATCAATGTAGTGTGACTGATAAGACATCGTTGCTGTTTAAAACACTCTTCAAATGTTAAAACACTAGTCCGAAAGAAAAAAAAAGATATGGTGACCCGCGTATTGTGCAATCAATGATAGCCACCTATTTAAATATATACTGTACTTGTTTTCATTGACCTTAAAGCCTTGAGTATCCATCACCAGTGTATGTGACATGTTTACGCTTGCATAGATCAAAAACAACTGACTATTCACTACTGGGGTTTAGAAATTATTTATATTATCGAGTGAACTTTGCTAGAGATTAGTTCATGCTTGACAATTGACATGGAAGTATCAACAAATAGCAATGGTATGCCATACGCATTCTATAAAGGATATAAATATATTGTAAAACGAACCAATAAAAATGGAACTGTTATTTGGCGTTGTTCAAAACATCGTTCAAAACAGTGTCGAGGTGAGTTGAAAAGTAAAAATAGTGATGTCTTAAGTATGAGTGATCATCAATGTAGTGTACCAGATAAAACATCGTTGCTGTTTAAAAAAACTCTTCAAAATGCTAAAACACTTGTCCCAGAAAAAGATATTGCAGCTCAAGATAGTGCATTGTTTGTTAAGAAGCATGTATCATCTCCTCAGAAAGTCGTGTTAGGACAGTTGTCAATGTCTGAAAAACTCCCAACATTATCAAGGGCAACACAGACTGTGCAAAATGTGGTATTGCAAAAGGATCAAAAAGGACTATATAGTAATAGTGATGAGGATTATAATGATCATGATGATGATGATAATGATGATGATGATAATGATAATGGTTATGATGATGATGATGTTGATGATGAAGATAATAACGATAATGGTAATGCTTTGTTTACAACTAAAAAATCATTTGTTAAATTTGTCTACTGGAACAATCCAAGTAAGCTAATCCGGCGGCTTCAGCAACTGCATGTCTATAAACAGGCTGGTTATACTGAATATGAGGAAGAACTATTGGATATAGAAAATGAGCTTCGTCGTGCTAAAATTATTATGTAATGGATCCACATAACAGCTTAAACTATTTCTTAACAATACATGTTATATTTTCTACCACTCTGCTACCATTTTGCTCTCACTTTTGCTATCACTTCAAACTGTACATATTACATATAAAAGCCAACGCTAAATGATTTTATTATCAGAACAGTTATAACCTTTGTAGTGAGCAAATCATACTAACAGGTTATTTGCTACTATGGAACTTACTACAACTAACAAAGGTAAACAACGTGTACTCTATAAAGGCTACTCTTATAACTATAATCGTCAAAATGTAAAAGGAATAATATTTTGGCGATGCTCAAAAGAGAGGTCAAAAAGATGTCGAGGCAATCTAAAAAGTAGAAATGGTAAGGTTTTAAGTGTGAGTGATCATCAATGTAGTGTACCAAATGAAACACTGTTGTTGTCAACAAATAATCATGACAATGCTAAAAAGCTAGTACAAGAAAAAAATGTTGCTACTCAAAATATTGCAGTGTTTATTGAGCAACATTTAACCCCTGCTGTAAAAGTTATGTTTAATCCATCTTCCACATCTCAAGAGTCGTCAACATCACAGACTATGCAAAAGGTTGTGTTGTTGTTGTTTTAAGGGGCTGAACTACAAGGTTATCTACCCTTCATATGCAAGAGAATCAAAAAGGACTAAATAGTAATAGAGAAAAAAGAAATGTATTTTGAATGTAACTATTGTACAAGTACTTATATTAAATAAATAAAAATATTGTATGGGTATTGTCTGTTTTTTTCTTAATTGCTATACCCACGTCCTACTATATTAATGCCATTGTTAACCATCAACAGTCTCCACCTATGTTCAGAAAGAAAGTGATCTTAAACAATACACTCTATCTATGGTTTGTGTATCGAGTATCATAATAATACAGTGTCGTCAAGCCATGTTCAGGCAATAGTAATGTTAGGTAAGGGGTTCGAACCCTTGCTTCCTTGTACAGGATTAGTTTTTACTCAACAGCAACCCATAATACTGTACTTTGAAACATGTCACATCTCATTACAAAATGTCAACTGTATCGTTTTCTAAGACCCCAGCTGCTGGCTAGTAGCTAGCAGACTGTGCAACAGAAACAGTGTCACCATGTTCATCCTTAAAAAAAATTCAACATTTATTATTCTTTTTCTTATTATTGTTTATTAAGAGTAGTGTAAAGTTGTCTTTGTGACGTAACGGTTATAATAGTTAGCTGGCACTCTAAAGCTCTTGAGTTCAAATTGAGCTTTAACATAAAATTTTAAAAGTATATTAGGACTAAAACAGGTCTACTCAGTCTCGAGTGATCCAAATAAGTAGATGTGGTTTGATTCACACTTTAACGATAGAACACGACGGTTTTTTATTTTTTTAAAATAATGATAGCCATTTGTTCATATTTTTTCATTTTCACATTTCACACATTGCCATTTGTCAATTTCCCATGTACACGATTTGAAAATGTCAGTTTAAAGTTTTTGGATTTCATGATATGGAAACAAGAATTTTCCATTTTGTTGTTTACACATTTGCCAATTTCCCATTTACATTTTTTAAATGTCAGTTTTAAGTTTTTAAATTGTGTTGATATGGAAACATGGATTTCCTATTTTTTCCATATCACAGAAGACACGTTTATGATTTAGTCCATGCTGAATGTTTAGTTTTGTAAAACACACATTTGCTGATTTAAATTTTCTTGAAATCACTTTAATGGAAGTGCTTGGCCATGGCAATAGTGCATTCTCTTTCTGTTTGTTTCCAAAAACATATAGGCCTACTACTACTACTACTACTACTACTACTGTAGGTAAGACTGTTTTACAAAATAACACCTATCTACTGCTGCATTAAAAAAACACAAGTGTTAAAAAAATATAGTATACTATTTACCATTTGCTATATACATTAATTACCCCACCATCCTACCTTGCCGTGTTAGCTTTGGTTGAAAAATCAATGCTACCCACACACACACACACACACACATACACAAGCTTTCTCTCTCTCTCTCTATCATTCTATTTGTAGTCATACATTCACACAACCATACCTGTCTTTGAAAACAAATACAACCACGCTATTTATCCTTGACATGCACACTTATCCCAAATAACTTTTAGTTATACATTTAACATTTACTATTACAAAAAAAATGTTTCCACTATTTACAATTACAAAAATGAATATTTACAAAATACTAAATCTACTGGTTACAAAAAAGCCATGTCTCTAAACAATAAAATATAAAAGTCACACCTCCACCTCGTGGTTATAACCCTATGGTAGGCTAATGCATAGGTCATTCAACTGCACTCATTTCCTATCCATCAAGGTAAAATTGCATTTTCTCTGTTCCACAAGATAAAAATTATGGTTGCCGGATTGTATCCTGCACTGTTTATGCGACATAGCATTGCCAGTTCATAAAACCGTTAGGTAGTTCTCTACACATAGTGATTTTACCACTGCTCTACCTACGCCTTTTGCTTGTTTGGCTTTCTTACAGGCTAGTATGCGATAGGCAGCATTAACTGTATATCAAACCCAGTCCACCTTTGTATTTGTAATCTAAGTAATAATTTGAAAAGAGACAAGTGTAATCAGTTTTAAACATTATCTCCGCTTTTTTTGTTTGTTTGTTTATGACATGTATATTAACCCAAAATCAAACCCTAGTCTACCTTATTGAAAGGCTAACAGTTTAACTACTGCGTCACCATACCATTCTTTCTTAGTTTGATTCGTTCTAGGCCTTAGAGCTAGAAATCGAGTTACGATCTCCAGTGCAAGAGGCACATGTGCTCACCACTATAGCATGTAATGGCTAGCTAGTATCATTAGACAACCGAAAATGATTGTATTTCGGTTAGCCAAGCATTTCTGTCATTTGCCTACTGTGTGAGCACTGCCAGCGAGACAGTTTAGTTTAGAACAAGCGAGTGCGTGTGTGTGTGTGTGTATAGATTATTAGCCTCAAGTATTTAAAGCTTGTTGTGTGTAGCGACCATCTTGCTCAGTAACCACTGAGTAAGTTTTAACAGTCAACTCATAAAAACAGCATAGGATAGTTGTGTGTGTGTGTGGTTCATGTACTTGGGAATATGCATTAGCACCATGCGCTAGCTTTACCTCACCCTCTAAAGGTAGAGCGTTATCCCTTTCTTTGGACATTGCCAATGACTGCATTCCCCCACAAGTTTTACACTTAAGCCCTTGGCTTGTTCTTGATTAGGTTTGGTTTGCTTTAGGCTTGGTTTGGTTCAGTTGGGTTTGATTCGACTTGGTTCAGTTTAGTTTAATGTAGTCACATTTTTATTTTTAGCTACACTCTTTAACCAATTAATTAATGATAGTCTACTCATAATTCTTGAATCGATAAATTGAATTTTGTGTACACCGTTTGTCAAGCCATGCCTACAACCTATACTCCCTATGTACTACACTCAGATCTGAAAACAAGTTCCAATGTTCAAAGACGTGTCGGTCACCATACATGTAGCCCACAATAATTCTTTCTTTACCTAGCTAGGTTTCGTCACTCACAGTAAACATCTAACATTATGGGTTTGCAATATATTAAGAAAAGCAAAAGTCTATGATCTTGTTGTTTTGGGTCTTTTTTGGGGAAATTCATAAGCCATAAAAAGAATGACATCATGTCAAGTTCTGAGTGGACCTTGTATGTCAAAATCCCATTATCAGTTTATAAAATCTCAAGGCCATGCCCTAGCAGTTTTGGATGATTTCAATCAATGAGACCACCATAAGAAAGATCGGAAAAATAAATATCCTTAAAACAAGTCGTCACATGACCCTCTCCGAACAATGCTTCGCAAAATTTAAATTCATTCATTGAACATTGAACATGATCGGCGACATCATCCTCGCTTCCCCCTCCCACCATAGTTGCCATATCGTTTGACCTTCAAGTGTCCTCAGCATCTCTGTGCTTTTTTCATTGCCCTGTTGTCAAGTCAAGTCAATGCATTCCAATAAGCTCAAATAACATCCACATCCTGTCAGTCTGCCCCAGCAAGTTTGTTTTCTATACTCACTTCAAGCAACATATAACCAAGTTCTGTTTGTTCTATCTAAAGCTAACTTCATCTGATCAAGGAATTATCATTTGTCATGTCACTCATAATCGTTTACATGTTAAAGACCCCCTTCAGGGGGTTTAGGTATTAGGTATTCCATCATAGAAAAAATCGGAAAACGAACCCTCGACCCGCCGTCTCATCGAAATAGCGAATACTGTATTGGTATATCACCACCGTGGCCAGTAATAGCTTCGTTGAAACACGTGTCCAGTGGTATCGTCTCTATCTGCAACCACTCTTCATGAACATTTTAGACAGATTAAAAGAAAAAGTTTTAAAAACTAAAATGTTTTCAACAAAAGTGTCGTTAGACCCTTTCGCATTTTTTAAACATAAATACTATATTCGAAAGGGGAGAGGAAAGGGGCATCACCCCGAGTCCTACGACCCCTCGTATACGTCTCTGGCGTTATTGGTTTGTGTGATATAACAGAAAGTCTAAAATCACGGTTTTACAACAAAAAATTCTGTTTCCCTCATTCTCAAAAACTTTAACCTATTACCAAAATACACAGGGTTTCGAGACAAGCCATTTGACACGTCATAGGATCAAATCCGACCATGCATTCGTGAAATATCAGAAAAAGTCTAAAATCATGGTTTTACCCCAAAAAAGCCTGTTTCCCTCATTCTCAAAACTCTAACCTATTAATAACATGTATAGGGCTTCGAGACAAGCGATTTGACACGTCACACGTCCAAATCCGACCTTGCGTTTGAGACATATCGGCAAACTTCGTAGGAAAGTAGGCGACTATCTGATTCTCTCCTCACCACCAAAACCTCTTCTTATCAATCATTTATTTCAAAGAGCTCGCCCTCTTACAAAAATCCAAAGTGCGCATGCGTAAAAAACAAAAAACAAAAATGTTCATCCATAGCGGCATCTCGTAAAACGCATGCGCTATATGAGCAACAACGTTTAAGTTCATTTTAGCAGCGCACCTTATACATGTCACATTTGGAAAGAGACTTTCACACAAAAATTACAATTTCACCCCCTAGTAGGGGTAGGGTTTATTAAGGGGTTGAAATGAGTGGTCCATACCAAAGCCCCCGACAGCCCGAGTCCAACGACACCTCATTCGTGAATCTCCGACCACGGGTTCGAGAGTTATTAATTATTTAATATGAATGCCGCCCGAGCAACGCCGGGTGGCCTAGAACCCCTACTACCCCCCTACTCTCAATCATTTTCCTTTTCCTTCTCTCGGAACTTTTCATCCTTTACGTCATCACAAAATTATATAAGAGATCGAAATATTCCTTTCCCTAAACTTGAATCCATTTATTTCTCCGTTGATGAGGTCAGCAAGTTGTTGTCATCTTTACTCCCCCCCAAATGTCATCTTTACCCCCACCCCATATCCGCTACTGGGCCTGATAATACACCCGCAAGAGTACTCAAAACGTGTGCTCAGGCCCTCGCTCCATCCATCTGCACAATATTTAACACCTCTTTTCAATATGGGAAACTACCATCTGATTGGAAAGTCGCCAACGTTGTTCCTGTCCACAAAACTGGTAATAAGGAATCAGTAGTCAACTACTGCCTCATATCGTTGACATCCGTATTGTGTAAGGTAATGGAGCGCCTGCTATCGAGGAAGATGTTGCGTTTCCTGAATGAAACAGGTTCTCTTAACGAACACCAACATGGGTTTATACCTGGACGTTGCTGCACAACGCTACTCACTTCAGCTGTGGACGAGTGGCAACAAACTTTGGAGAGAATACCAGGTGGTCAAGAGGATCTCGTTACTCTCGATTGGACCAAGGCTTTTGATCAGGTTCCCCATTCACGTCTCCTTGATAAACTGCGCTCCAACAGTTTCGGTGGTAAACTAATGGGGTGGTTGACTGACTTCTTTACAAACCGGCATCAGAGAGCAGTCTTGCAAGGCACTCATTCCTCTACTGTTTCGGTCCCATCTGGTGTCCCTCAAGGATTTGTCCTAGGTCCTCTATTCAACATATGCATGTTGGGTCTTCCGCATGAAGACTCCTCAAACATCTACCAATATGCCGACGAAACAGCCCTCTATCGCAAGATCAAAGACAATAGTGACCTCGCCGCCTAGCTGTCAATTCATCCAAAGGTAAACTAATCTCCTTAACCCGTAATCGTATGCCAACGGCCAACCCTTATCACTTTGAAAACACCCCGATTCCCCGTGTGCAGTGCGTCAAACTTCTTGGCTCAACATCACTTCCGACCTGAAATGGAACACCCGCACCGACGCAGTGAGGAAGCAAGCTGCCCGCCAACTGGGTATGCTAAGCAGAAGTCTACGTGGTTACCGCACCAAAGTGAAGAGGACCGCCTGCCTGAGCCTAGTGCGACCGCTACTAAATCACGCGTGCCCTTCATGGAGCCCCGGTACCAAGGGAAATATCCTTAAGCTAGAACAGTTACAAAATCGTGCTACTAAATTCATTCTTTCGAAACATTCTGACTTAGACTCTAAAATCATACGCCAAAAATGTTTCCTTCCAACTATTAAGAATCTATTTGTTATACCTGCGAAAACTTTTTATTAATACAGACTCATCTGTTATTTTTGACAAAATTTCCCTTGGCTAACGATCAGCTCAGCAGGGCCGCGGAGTTACGCTGTATGCCCCACTACCCAGGACTGAGTCGTACAAATTGGGGTTTGCAAATAGGTCAATTTGTGCATGGAACAGCCTACCGTGTTCCCTGAAGGTCAGCAACAATAATGCAGTACAGTTCAAGAGGAAGCTGCGGCATTATTTGTTCAACATGTAGGTTGTTCATCATAAATTATACCTCGATTCTTTGTTGTGCTTGTGTTTCCCGTGAATCTCTATTTGCAATATTTATTTGATCTCCTCTCTTGTGGTTTGTCCCTTATCCGATATAAATGTGCATTTACTATCCTCCTAATATACCTAAATGTAAATAATGTAATCATTGCTCGATTCTTACTAATTGCCATCTTGTGTACATATGTAAAAATAACCCAGTATATATAGTGGGGGCTCTGATGCATCCCGAATGCGAAGTGGGGCTTTGCTATTTTCAGAGACTCCCTTAAGTGCACTGTAAATATAGTGTAAGGCACTGATGAATAAAAATGAAATGACATGAAAATGCAGTTGCACTCTATGTAAAGGGTAAAAAGGGAGGTAGCGCGCAGTTCGCTACTCCTGTGGGGGCCCGGGTGGGGACACCAAGAGCCCACTGATGAGCCAGCTTGGTGTCCTAGGTGAAACCCTCACACAAGAAACGGCACAAACCTAGAAATATTGCTGAGTTTTAATTCACTGGCCATGAAAGCCAATATACCATTTTTTGGAAGCCTTCATAGGGAGGTTATGGCTGCTTGAGGTTTTAGTACTCGCAGGTAAGATGCAGTTGTACTCTATATAAAGGGAGGTAGGGAGCAGTTCGCTACTCCTGTGGGGGTCCGGGCGGGGACATCAAGAGCCCGCTGGTGAGCCAGCTTGGTGTTCTACGCGAAACCCCACACAAGACACGGCACAAACCTAGAAGAATTGCTGAGTCAATTGATAGGTTCTTATTCTTATGACCCAGTCTGATTCCATTTTGGACTCCTTCATCACTCATTGCATTGCGCCACTCACGGATGACTTTCTCAAGAACGCAGTTGAATAGTAGAGGCGAGGGACCATCTCCCTGTAGAACTCCTGTCCTTATCCCGAAGGAATTGGATGATCGCACTCCTTTACAATCTGAAGTAGGGTAGTCCGATCAATGGATCAATTGTATCACTATTTAATTTTATAATTATTATTATATAATTGAGTTATTATTTAATTTTTAAGCTGGTGGTGTTTAATCCTAATCAGACGTGGATATGCCGGGAATGTGTACCACACTAGTTACACTTCGAAAGTACCCGAGTTTCATTTGCCTTTATTTACTTGTATCTATACCCTCAAGATCTGAATACAAATTATGGATACAGGTCTCTGTCGACTGGAACAGCTGATGGATGAGTTACAAACATGAAAGTCCGTGTTTTGCTTGTATAACATAACTGTATTAATGCTATTTTTACTTCCCATTTTTTGACATATTGAGCCGTTGAACGTACCTATGGTTTACGATGTGGTATGACATAACGGCCCCAAGGCTATGACCCACTAATCTATTAGATTGACCGACGTGGCCATGATTGTTGATTTAAAGTACGGTAGAGTGATTTAATTTGCTTAGGGTTTGAATAATGTTTAATCTTATGATGTATAACGTTACATACCATAAATATATGTTTCTGGCGACTGCTAATGAAGATAGGAGATAGGTTGGTAGTACACATACTAAGACACCCAGGAATTGCAAACTAAGTTATAGAAGGAAGGGTCGCGGATAAGAACTGTAGCGGTAGACCAAGGTTAGAATATGTTAATCAGATCGCCTCGGATGTATGGCGTGTTTGCTATGTAGAGATGAAACGATTAGCTCAGGACAGGGAAGCATGGAGGGCTGCATCAAAGCAGTCGAAAGCTCAAAGTGGATGGCATGTTTCGAACGTCAAGCGATCATATTCATTTACAGGGGGAATGCGTAACTCTTAAAAATTGGAAAACTGTTCAAGAAAAAATATTGGTACATTTGTATCTAGTCCGGCAAATATAACTTCCGACTTGGAAGTTCATCGATCAGCTGGCGTCAACGCGCTGTTCACAACAGCTGGAATAATCTTCAGTTTAAATCGATCTATCGAATGAGTTTCTTTTGGTCGGCCGGCAACTTGGCACTCCGTCCTTATAAGCACGCAGGCGGGCTAGGTTGCTGTTTTGTGCGTGAGGTTAGTTTTGAAGGATGAAGGAAATAAAGATCTCTTTAAGATCCACCCAGGCATCGAAAATGCTGAAAGTTAATGATTCGAGCACAAACAATGACCGGACTTTGCAAATTGTCAAAAATTGAAACATCGTGATGTTTTGTCGACTAAAACTGAGAGTTAGTTAATTATTGTTGTTTTAAGGGGCGGAACGTCGAGATCATCTGTCCCTCAACTGAGAGTACCCCTTAAATACTTAGTTAATGAATTGTGTACAATGTTTTGATTACATAAGTTCGTCAAGACTTGAGAAACACGTCATTCTCATTGTTCACTTCTATGGTTGTTGCGTTATTGTTAATGTATTTTAAGTTTGTTACCTGAGTTCTCTTGAATTATTATTGTGACCAAATTAAGGAATGATGTATATAGGCAAATCTAATTCAACCATTCTTATTTAAAGTGGTGGCTTATTGTGTGTGGTTATATACACTAAACTAGAATGGTATAAGGTTATTTACACTGATCTGAGTCCTACGGCGAGCGCTCCTGTTCACTTTAGATTACAAAAGTTTGTAAAACTTGTGTAATGTGTCATTCTTATTTGCAGTTATTATTACGCAGTTGCTATGTTGTTGTCACCTGTGAAACATGCAATACGTATGTGGGGCTTGCCATTTTCACTAGGCCTTCCATACTTCTTTTGATTTATTGTAAATAAATAAATAATAATAATAAAATAATAATCATAAGCTACATTTATAATAACGCAACAACTTCAGATACTTATATATGTATATAATGTTGACACGTTACACACCTTTACATAACCTTGTGTAAATTAAATATATTATATACGAGGGTCACTTAATAAGTCATGGCAACTATTTGTCTTCCACGGAATCATGGACCGCAATCCACATGCTTTGATATGGAACATTTACAGTACTTATTATTCCCCGGTACAAAAGCAAAAAGTCACCAACAATAACATCAAACACAATTCGCAATTTAGGAACTAGAGAAATTGTCTGTCTGTTAGGTAGTCAACCCGAAGGCTGGTTGGATCCTCAAAAAGCTCCGCCGTTAGGCTATGTCGGTAGATACCCACAAAAAAAAACAAGGCAGCGCTCTATTGAGGAGCACGAGGCAAGATGAGGAGTGAGGTAGTTTGCCATTGCTTTTCTCACTGACTCAGAACAGCAGTACTAACCCTATGAGTAGAACCGTTCACAGCATCCACAGGCTCTGACTGTGTCCTGAATGTCATTACTAGGCACCACCCATATCTCAGTAGCTTCCATATAATTACAGCCATGAGTGAGACTAAGGCATCGGTGAAAAGCCAAACTACATCGTAATATTGACACAAAATTTCAATCTTCTCTTAAACACATCAGTATGTTTGGGGAAAGGCTCTAAGACTGAGGCAGGTAATGAGTTCCAATTATCAATGCCACGGTTAATGAAAGAATATTTCCCATAATTTGTACGCTGTGGTCGTACCTTAACTTTATGAGGATCTGCCCTGCTCAGGTAGGTGGGATTTCCCAGACGTACTCTTAGTTTTCCCCATGCTGGCTGATGAGTGTAAGTGTTAAACATAGGGTAGAGTCTTGATTTCGTCCTTCTATCTTCCAGAGATTCACACCCTAGTTTATCGATCATTCGAGTTTCTCAGCTTCTAGGATTAAAATCGTTGAGCACAAACGAGCTGCCTTCCTTTGTACCATCTCCAGCTCATTGATGAGCCCTACCTGATGTGGGTCCCAAACCGTTGAGCCGTATTCCAGGATTGGCCTCACCAGGGTCAAATATCCTAAGTCTTTTGTGGTAGAACTACTGCCTTTTAATACCCGCATTACTAAATGAAGTGATTTGTACGCTTTGGAGATGACACAACCCACATGAGTACTGCATTTCATATCATTCCTTAGATGGATGCCCAAGTATTTTCACAAGTCATTTTCTACAAATATTTCCGAGCCGATATTATAAGTTGCGTTCAAAAAGTAACGAGCCGGAGGCTGTAATGCGCAAACCGGTGACGACATCGGTTAATCGTGGCGTGTGTAACGAGGTGTGGTTCCGACCAGAGCGTGGAAGGTCACAGCCCGTCGCCATAGGGCACGCATGCACGTAACGTGACGATACAAAGCGAGCAGCAGCATGCATCAATCATAAAACGCTGCCAATCGCATTGCAAACAGTGACATGGAGGCGTCAAACGAAGAGCAAAGAGGTGTTTTTCGGTTTCAGACAACGAAAGGAGTAGGGAAAACGGATATTCATCGCCGAATGTCACAAGTGTACGGCAAACACTGCATGTCCCTTGCAAGGGTCAAGGCGTGGCACAAGCCGATGATGCCCGGTCTGGGGCATCCCTGCATTACCGATGACAACGTCCAGTTGGTTGATGCACTCATTACCCAGGACCGCCGAGTGACAGTGAACACCATAGCCGCTGTGGTTGGATTGAGCGTCGGAAGTCTGCACACCATCATGAAGGAACGACTGCACTTACCGGAAATGTGTGCCCAATGGGTGCCCAACAGTCTTTGTACCCTTCTGTAAAGCAGTGTTTTTGACAAGGTTCTGTTTTCGGGGTCGCGCTCAGAACAGTGTACTGCTTACGTTAAGTTCACCAAAACAACATGCTTTACGGGATAGAAGGGTCATAAGGAAAACTATAATTAAGAAATGAGTGAATAACAAGTAAAATAAAAGTGATTTAATAACTGAAAAATATGGGCAAATAATAATAATAACAAGTTTGACTTTTGACTCCCACAACACATTGAATATAATGCAATGAGCGGTGTCATAACTCGCTCCTAACAACACACAATGTGGATACAAGTCCACTGAACTGGATAAGAAGTTATATGCGCGCTTGAACTGATAACTTAGAAGAAAATGAGTACATGATGAGTTGTCCGTTCACAACTGAAATAATCATTTTACTCACGGAATCCCATTTGGCAAATCATATTACGGCTACGGGAAATTCACTTAATAAAAAACACATCAAAACCAATACTGACACACGCAATACTAATCGAGCAAAATTACATCAATCTCCTCGAGATTCCATTTCTGTGCTATAGTACATCAATACATAAGCGCGCCTCCAGGCCAAATACTCGAACAACATATGGAAACAGCATCACGTGACAGATGGCCACACGGGATCATTGAATACGAATGTAACCATACAAAGTCAAGCAGCAACAACAAAATAAAATATGCCTAAACGGCTGAAAATTACATGACATGAAATAAAGCAAGATAAGTTAACGCTTCGGAAAGACATCACTACGTGGACAACGCCCATTTAATCAACAAAATACTTTTACAATTGATCAGGGTTATACTGAATTTAAACAACAAATTATTCTGAATTACAGGAACCTGGCCTGTCTCTCTATTGACCCTTGGTCGTTCTTATCTGATCGAAAGTGCGCCACTATGGTATGCCTCACTCCACAGCACTCAATATTTATCAGTTCGCAAGCTCGGTGTCTAAATATAACTGGCGACTCCCAGGTCCCGTTAATCATCATCTGTAAACGCGCATATCACAACGAAATTTTGCCAATTAACTTGAATTGCAAGAACACAATATATTCCACTGATCCGCCTCGCAAGGACAGGAAATGGGCTGGGGTGCGGCAGACGGAGAAGTCTCAGTGACTTTCTCCCCACGAGCACTTAACATTAAACACATGAAACACCATAAGTTAGGACTGACACCATAATCATACCATCCAGGTCGGCTTTACATGACACTTCCCTAACACCGTGTTCGAGAACACTCCAAAAATTAAACTCAAATCTAAATATTGAGTCAGCAACCGGCTACTCGCAAGGAATTACGACAAGGCAATTATCAATCCAAAATACTCTGCTCAAGCATAAAGTCTACAATCATTCAAAGTTTACCCTCCAATAATATTTTATACGAGAATTAACTTGGTTCTTCTTCTGTCTTAATGCACTTTTCGAAGTACGCTACTTAGCCGCTTTACGAGAGCGTATGCGCGCACGGCTGCAGGTATAGTCTCGTGTACTTGACAAAAAATACAATCATAAAAATATCTACAATAATACAAACACTACGCTGTCCCATGCAATTAATTGTGTGTCAGTAACAAGAAAACAAGAATCTATATTACAACACAAACAAACAAGATATCTACAAAAATTGTCCCATAAACCATAATTGATGTCTTAAATAAATAAATAAATTTTGTACTCATTCCTTCCAGTCAATCAGCGTCAGAAAACATCGCCTGCCATCCGTCCTTCTAATATCGTTAGCTCGAGTCACACCTGGCGTGAGTGATGTCCTGCTGGGTCCAAGTTCCGTCCAGGTTCCTTGATGTCATCTCGGCGCTGAATTGAAAATTGATCTTTAATTATACACACGTTATAAAATTCTATATAATTTCGCCTATCAGGTACTACTTTCCCCTTCAGTCTATGGCAAAACATTCGTAGTACTGTCCCTACTTTGTAGTACAAAGACTACTTAAGAATAATTACTGAAGTTATACATTTTACAGTCGTTGAAAATATTCTATGTCCACAGACATGAATTAAGAGTATCATACTGTGGCCTCAGACACGAAATATAAGAATCAGATTCTGTGTCCTCGGACACACAAAATAAGAGATTCGTTCTGTGTTCTCACACACACAAATTAAGAGTGTTCATAATTGCCTCTCAGGTAACTTATAAGTTAATCTGGCTAGGGGTTCACATGGAGGGGGATAAATGAAATAAATTTCCATAATAATCATCGGACTAAGATACAGCTGGTGTCATTGAGTTCTAGTAAAACGCAGGTCAAGACTAGGCTAGGGTTATCTGAAATCGATCGTGTAATTATTCAAGAATTAACTCCCACTCAAAACCATCGGTCTAAACTATCAAGCCACTTTGCCGCTCAAAGAAGGCGTCTCCGTCTTATTGGTCCAAAGTCATGCGAATATTGCGGGTTATCCTCATTTCTGCCTCCCCGAAGGAGTGGTTATCAGGTCAGTCCACCATTCACATCGAAGCATTATTTCGTCTTGGCGCGAACATACACAGAACCAAGCCGTTCTTTTGCGTCATCAAGCTCATTCCCTTGTTCTGCAAATGCACCTGTCCGATGTGTCATCCAGGCCTAGCCTACATTTCTAAATTCCTGAAGAGTTCCAGCCTTTTTGTCCATGCTCGCCATATAGCTTCTGAACGGCACAAACCATTTCTCAATATTTCCCAACTTCTGTCATGCTTTATCTGTTGCTGGTAGAATTAACATATGAAGATGAATAAAAAATTAGAATCATTTATACGGACTGCGTATAAAGGGTTCACAACTCTCTTAGGTGGAAAAAATTGAACTTAACATAAAGTCGATTTTTAACATCAGTAAGTCCATTTTTGCCAGTCATAGAAAAATCTCCCTGTGAAGTGTCTTGTCTAGCCGCCCCTGTCTCTGGAGTGTCACCCTTACACTCGTGTTAACTTCCTGCTTGCCTGAGGCATGTACCCCGCTCTTGCAGTATCTTCCGCTCTCTCGCTCGCTATGTTATACTGCCACAGTGCTCATTAACGTTTGCATACAAAACACGGCTCTCAACTTCCTCCTTCTACTGGCGTACTCAACTGAGCCCCGTATACTCTTATGTCAGTAGGACGTTCACATAATCAATTTGCAGCATTATTACTAAGGTTCCTCACTATATTGAAGGTCTTCTACATTTCTCCGTGCTGCCAACTTCTCCTTCTCCTCCGTGCTGCCATCTTCTTCTTCTAGTATTGACCCGTTTTTCGGACCGCACAGGTGTTTCTCTTCCCCACATGGCTGCGTTCTATCATGTTCCGTGCTGGCAAGGTTCGTTCATCTTCCCGGCTGGCAGTTCTATTTGCTTCTTCTCCGTGCAGCTGATTCAAGGACTTCTGCGTTTCGATGTGCATGGCTTCGAACACTTGATTGGTTCCGCCTTCCTATTTGTAGGTGTAGGGATCCTTTCGCTGTCAATTGCCCGTTTCCAACGTCCCTGTTCGTCTCTTTCATTATTATGAATCTCGTGTAGATAGCGTCGCGATTCAGCATGCCTATCATTCCAGTCGTTACGATAATTTTGAGATTCTCCCTGGTTATAAAATATTAGTGTAAAATGACCTTCTCATGGTTGTATCTAATAATTATTAAATAAATAAATAAATAAACAAATAAATAAATAAATAAATCTCCTATCTCGACACTTCTGGTTCTCATTAGAATCACCGTATTGTCTGTAGGGTCCCTCGTGTCTCCTATTACTCCTCGATTGTTGGTACCCTCGCTGCTGATACCTATTGTTACCCTGGTATTGTCTATTGTTGTTTTCATATCGCTGATCCCATCTATTGTCTCCTTCATCCTGACCTCGTCTTGGTGTTGACACACTTGTGTTAGTTGCCTGGGATCTAGTGTTTACTTGAGTGGGTTTAACCACTTCAGTAGGATTTACTAGCTCAATTTGTCTCCCCCCTCTCTGCTGAATGTGAGATGTCGTCTCGTCAATCTGCTGCAAGAAATGTTCCGCGTGAATCGCTGTGTTTACGTTGGCTGCAACTAACACCTGTTGAACGTTCACTGGTAATTGCCGTGCAATAGTCATTGCCAAGTACGCCTCTTCCAAAGGGTGGTCTAAATCTTTAAATTTCAGCATTTTTTAGGAAAAGAAATCTGAATATTTTGTCTGCTGGTTTATCTGATATTTCCTAGAATAGACCTCCATCCTAAGACTTTGTTGTAGTGCAGGCGACCAATATTTTCTAAATAAGGCCTCTTTGAAACCGTCCATGCCTTCAAATGTGTACTTGAAACTTAAAAACCAAGTAAGCACATTACCAGCAAGAAACTTCTTCATCATGCGTAAACGACGTATGTGAGGTACATTGTTATAATTATTATAGTCCTCGACTTCCTTAATAAAAACTTTCGGCGTAATCCCTGCATTCTCTATAAACTTATTCGGTATGAATTCATTTGAGCGAATCACTTGTATCAGTTGCGTGTGCTGATTACCATGTTGTGGAGTTGAACTTCCCCCATGTTATTGTGAAATCCCTCAGTGTTTGTCGTTAATGGGCTGTCTACCTGTCCTTGGCATCCTGCTGCGCTAGTTGCCTCAGGGCTTAATGAGTCTGTTACCTTTTTTCTCATTCCCTCTGTATTAAATAACGTGTTCTGTCCCATTGAACGCAGTTCTGCTTTTATAATTAGATCCGTTCGTTCTTTCATTTTACTTTTGATTTCTTCCTCACGTGCCTTAATGCTAGTGTGATTATCACCTACTGTCTTAATAATAGTTAACCTTTCTTCTTTAGTGTCGCTGATCATCATACGCCAATCTTTCCGAATACTTTCTTTAATCATGCCTAGTTTTTCTTCAATCTGTCGCGTAGTGTCCTGATTGAGTTCTATTTTCTCCAGTCTATGTACTAGGTGCAAATTATTGTCATCTATTGTACTTTTCAAGCTATCCAGGTCCGTTTCTATATTTCTCCACCGATCCGATGTTTGTATTTCTAACCGATTCATATCTTTGATTATGTTCGTTACACTTCCGTTTACTGCTGACAATTTTTCCTGAATGACTGTAGAATTCTCTTCCATCTTGTCGAATCGACTTTCAAGCTTATCCTGAGACGTCTTGACCTAACTACTGTTTATCGTGCATGCTAGTTCTATCTGGGCTAGTTTAGCCACTACTGTCTCATCTAAATCTTTAAGTTTACGGTTGAACGTGTCCTCTAAATGTTTAATATGATTTAATTGCTTATGATTGTTTTTGCTAACGTCAAGGGTGAATTGCATCATCTGCCCCTTGGTGTAATATTTCATTTCTGCTGATACTGCAGCTAAATGATTAGTGTTCCTAACATCCTGCGCCTCCAGCTGAGCATTTATAGTGTCATTCATTTGCGTTTGCAATGATTTACCCTGTTCTGTTAATTTAGTTTCTTATTTCTCTGATTGCTCCGTTAGCTGTTTATTTACAGTGTCATTCATTTGCATTTGCGTCGATTCACCCTGTTCTGTCAATTTAGTTTCTAATTTCTCTGATTGCTCCGTTAGCTGTTTATTTATAGTGTCATTTACTTGTGTTTCAAACTCGGATGACTGTTCTGTTAATTTTGTTTGAAATTTGATGGATTGTTCCGTCATATTATTGTTCACTTGAGCTTTGAACTCGACTGACTGTCCCATTAATTGTGTTTCGAATTTAACAGATTGTTCCGTCATACTAGTGTTTATTTAATTCCTCATCAATGCCAATTGTTGCTGGGTTCCTGCCGTGGCACTGTCAAACACTGCTTGAATCTGTTCTAAAGTCGTCATTTCAGACAAAGATATAACAATAACTGAGAAATAGGAGGGATGCCATATGGCAAGGTCCTCCGACACACGCATATAATTCTTACCATACATTTACTTCATTTTACCACACTCAGTTCATTTAATTTTACTACATTTAATCACACAAATCAATTTGCATCACTGAATAGTTCAAATGTTACTCATATGTAAATTTTAACCCCACACATATTCAGTAATTAAATGCTATCCAGATCTGATGCTATTACAGACGAATTAATCAAATATTAATTGTCACGTAATGCTACCAGCCTTCCTAATATATCCACGGAGTTTGACTTTCAAAACAAATCTAATTTTACATATAATCATTGGGCGCCCGGTTTCGCGGACTCTAACTTTACTAATTAATGCAACAAAGCAAAACGTGTACCGTATTTTACATTGAAAACTCCTGATTTTCCTGTATAATTCACATTCTTGGCGGTAACCTCATCGCCGTATTTACCTTACTAAAACATCACTTCCCGGTGATTTAAATACTGTCACTTTCTGCCTCCACTCGTGGCGTGTCAGTTTATACAAAAATGTGCAATAAAAAGCCTTAAGCATGAAATTCCCCACATTGGGTATAGCCAGTTTAACGTATGTACCCTTCTGTAAAGCAGTGTTTATGACAAGATTCTGGTTTTGGGTTCGCGCTCAGTCCTGTTAACTGCTTACATAAAGATCACCAAAACAACATGCCTAACGGGATAGAAGGATCATAAGAAATATATAATTAAGAAATGAGTGAATAAGAAGTAAAATAAAAGTGATTTATTAACTGAAAATTATGTGCAAATAATAATAATAACAAGTTTGACTTTTGACTCCCACAACACATTGAATATAATACAATGAGCGGTGTCAAAACTCGCTCCTAACAACACACAATGTGGATACAAGTCCACTGAACTGGATAAGAAGTTGTATGCGCGCGTGAACTGATAACTTAGAAGAAAATGAGTACATGATGAGTCGTCCGTTCACAACTGAAAATATCATGTTGCTCACGGCATCCCATCTGGCAAATCATATTACGGCTACGGGACATTCACCTAATAAAACACATTAAAACTAATACTGACACACGCAATACTAATCACTCTAAATTACATCAATCTCCTCGAGATTCCATTTCTGTGCTATAGTACATCAATACATAAGCGCGCCTCCAGGCCAAATACTCGAACAACATATGGAAACAGCATCACGTGACAGATGGCCACACGGGATCATTGAACACGAATGTAAACATACAAAGTCAAGCAACAACAACAAAATAAAATATGCCTGAACGGCTGAAAATTACATGACATGAAATAAAGCAATATAAGTTAAAGCTTCGGAAAGACATCACTACGTGGACAACGCCCATTTAATCAAAAAAATACTTTTACAATTGATCTGGGTTATACTGAATTTAAACAACAAATTATTCTGAACTAAAGGAACCTGGCCATTCTCGCTAATGACCCTTGGTCGTTCTTATCTGATCGTAAGCGCGCTTCTATGGTATGCCTCACTCCACAGCACTCAATATTTGTCAGTTCGCAAGCTCGGTGTCTAAATATAACTGGCGACTCCCAGGTCCCGTTAATCATCATCTGTAAACGCGCATATCACAACGAAATTTTGCCAATTAACTTGAATTGCAAGAACACAATATATTCCACTGATCCGCCTCGCAAGGACAGGAAATGGGCTGGGGTGCGGCAGACGGAGAATTCTCAGTGACTTTCTTCCCGCGAGCACATACCATTAAACACATGAAACACCATAAGCTTGGACTGACACCATAATCATACCAACGAGGTCGGCTTTACATCAGACTACCTTAACATCGTGTTCGAGAACACTCTAAAAAATAAATCAAATCTAAATACTTGAGTGAGCAACCGGCTACTAGCAAGGAATTTCGACAAGGCAATTATCAAACAAAAATATCCTGATCAAGCATTAAGTCTGCAATCAGTCAATATTTATCCTCTAATACTATTTTTATACTAGAATTAACTTGGTTCCACTTCTGTCTGAATTCACTTTCCGAAGTACGCTACTTAGCCGCTTTACGAGAGCCTATGCGCGCAAGGCTGCAGGTATAGCCCCGTGTACTTGACACAAAATACAATCATAAAAATATCTACAATAATGCAAACGCTACGCTGTCCCATGCAATTAATTGTGTGTCAGTAACAAGAAAACAAGATTCTATATTACAACACAAGCAAACGAGATATCTACAAAATTGTCCCATTAACCATAATTGATCTGTTAAATAAATACATTCATTTTGTACTCGTTCCTTCCAGACAATCAGCGTCAGAGAACATCGCCTGCCATCCCTCCATATAATGGCTTTATCCCGAGTCACACATGGCGTGAGTGATGTCCTGCTGGGCCCATGTTCCGTCCAGGTTCCTTGATGTCATCTCGGCGCTGAATTGAAAATTGTTCGTCAATTACACACACGTTATATAATTCTATCAAATTTCGCCTATCAGGTACTAATTTCCCCGACAGTCTATGGCAAAATATTCGTAGTACTGTCCCTACTTTGTAGTACAAGGACTACCTAAGGTTCACTGAAGTTATACATTTTACAGTCGTTGAAAATATTCTATGTCCACAGACATGAATTAAGAGTATCAACCTGTGTCCTCAGACACGAAATATAAGAATCAGAGTCTGTGTCCTCGGACACACAAAATAAGAGTTTCGTTCTGTGTCCTCGCACTCACAAATTAAGAGTGTTCTTCATTGCCTCTCAGGCCACTTATAAGTGAATCTGGCTGGGGGTTCACATGGAGGGGGATAAATGAAATAAATTTCCGTAATAATCATCGGACTAACATGCAACTGGTATCATTGAGTTCGTAGTAAAATGCAGGTCATGACTAGGCTAGAGCTATCTGAAATCGATCGTGTAATTAATCAAGAATTAACTCCCGCTCAAAATCATCGGTCTGAGCTATCAAGCCACTTTGCCGCTCAAAGAAGGATCCTCCGTCTTATTGGTCCAAACTCAGGCGAATATTGGGGGCTATCCTCATTGCTGCCTCCCCGAAGGAGTGGTTATCAGGTCAGTCCACCATTCACATCGAAGCATTATTTCGTCTTGGCGCGAACATACACATAACCAAGCCGTTCTTTTGCGTCATCAAGCTCATTCCCTTGTTCTGCAAATGCACCTGTCCGATGTGTCATCCAGGCCTAGCCTACATTTCTAAATTCCCGAAGAGTTCCAGCCTTTTTGTCCATGCTCGCCATATAGCTTCTGAACGGCACAAACCATTTCTCAATATTTCCCAACTTCTGTCTTGCTTTATCTGTTGCTGGTAGAATTAACATATGAAGATGAATAAAAAAATTAGAATCATTTATACGGACTGCGTATAAAGGGTTCACAACTCTCTTAGGTGGAAAAAATTGAACTTAACATAAAGTCGATTTTTAACATCAGTAAGTCCATTTCTGCCAGTCATAGAAAAATCTCCCTGTCAAGTGTCTTGTCTAGCCGCCCCTGTGTCTGGAGTGTCACCCTTACACTCGTGTTAACTTCCTGCTTGCCTGAGGCATGTACCCCGCTCTTGCAGTATCTTCCGCTCTCTCGCTCGCTATGTTATACTGCCACAGTGCTCATTAACGTTTGCATACAAAACACGGCTCTCAACTTCCTCCTTCTACTGGCGTACTCAACTGAGCCCCGTATACTCTTATGTCAGTAGGACGTTCACATAATCAATTTGCAGCATTATTACTAAGGTTCCTCACTATATTGAAGGTGTTCTACATTTCTCCGTGCTGCCAACTTCTCCTTCTCCTCCGTGCTGCCATCTTCTTCTTCTAGTATTGACCCGTTTTTCTGATCGCACAGGTGTTTCTCTTCCCCATCGGGCTGCGTTCTCTCATGTTCCGTGCTGGCAAGCTTCGTTCGTCTTCCCGGCTGGCTGTTCTATTTGCTTCTTCTCCATTGAGCTGATCCAAGTACCTCTGCGTTTCGAAGTGCATGGCTCCGAACGCTTGATTGGTTCCGCCTTCCTCATTATAGGTGTTGGGATTCTTTCGCTTGTCAATTGCCCGTTTCTAACGTCCCTGTTTGTCTTCTTCATTTGCGTGAATCTCGTGTAGATAGCGTCGCGATTCAGCATGCCTATCGTTCCAGTCGTTACGATAATTTTGAGATTCTCCCTGGTTTTGAAATATTAGTGTAAAATGACCTTTTCATGGTTGTATCTAATAATTATTAAATAAATAAATAAATACATAAATAAATAAATAAACAAATAAATAAATCTCCTATCTCGCCACTTCTGGTTCTCATTAGAATGACCGTATTGCCTGTAGGGTCCCTCGTGTCTCCTATTATTCCTTCATTGTTGGTACCCTCGCTGCTGATACCCATTTAGACACTGATATTGCCATTGTTGTTTTCATATTGCTGATGAGATCTATTGTCTCCTTCATCCTGACCTCGTCTTGGTGTTGACACACTTGTGTTAACTGCCTGTGATCTATTGTTTACTTGAGTGGTTTAACCACTTCAGTAGGATTTACTAGCTGAATTTGTCTCCCCCCTCTCTGATGAATGTGAGATGTCGTCTCGTCAATCTGCCGCAAGACCTGTTCCGCGTGAATCGCTGTGTTTACGTTGGCTGCAACTAACAGCTGTTGAACGTTCATTGGTAATTGCCGTGCAATAGTCATTACCAAGTCCGCCTCTTCCAAAGGGTGGTCTAAATCTTTAAATTTCAGCATTTGTAAGGGAAAAAATCGGAATATCTTGTCTGCTGGGTTGTCTGATATTTCCTAGTATAGAGCTCCATCCTAAGACTTTGTTTTAGTGCAGGCGACCAATATTTTCTAAAAAAGGCCTCTTTGAAACCGTCCATGCCTTCAAATGTGTACTTGAAACTTAAAAACCAAGTAAACACATTTTCAGCAAGAAACTTCTCCATCATGCGTAAACGACGTGTGTGAGGTACAATGTTATCATTGTTATAGCCCTCGTCTTCCTTAATAAAAACTTTCGGCGTAATCCCTGAATTCTCTATATCTTTTATTCGGTTTGAATTCATTTGAGCGAATCACTTGTAACAGTTGCGCGTGCTGATTACCATGTTGTGGAGTTGAACTTCCCCCCATGTTATTTTGAAATCCCTCTGTGTTTGTCTTAATGGGCTGTCTACCTGTCCTTGGCATCCCGCTTCGCTAGTTGCCTCAGGGCTTAATGAGTCTGTTTCCTTATTTCTCATTCCCTCTGTATTAAATAACGTGTTCTGTCCCATTGAACGCAGTTCTGCTTTTATAATTCTATCCGTTTGTTCTTTCAATTTACTCTTGATTTCTCCATCAAGTGTCTTAATGCGAGTGTGGTTATCACCTACTGTCTTAATAATAGTTAACCTTTCTTCTTTAGTGTCGCTGCTCATCATACGCCAATCTTTCCGAATACTTTCTTCAATCATGCCTAGTTTTTCTTCAATCTGCCGCGTAGTGTCCTCCTGATTGATTTCTATTTTCTCCAGTGTATGTTTTAGGCGTAAATTATTCTCATCTATGGTACTTTTCAAGCTATCCTGGTCCGTTTATATATTTCTCCACCGATCCGATGTTTGTATTTCTAACCGATTCATATCTTTGATTATGTTCGTTACACTTCCGTTTACTGCTGACAATGTTTCCTGAATGACTGTAGAATTCTCTTCCATCTTGTCGTATCGACTTTCAAGCTTATCCTGAGACGTCTTGACCACGCTTCTGTTTATCGTGCATGTTAGTTCTATCTGGGCTAGTTTAGCCTCTACTGTCTCATCTAAATCATTTAGTTTACAGTTGAACGTCTCCTCTAAATGTTTAATATGATTTAATTGCTTATCATTGTTTTTGCTAACGTCAAGGGTGAATTGCATCATCTGCCCCTTGGTGTAATCTTTCATTTCTTCTGATACTGCAGCAAAATGATTAGTGTTCCTAGCATCCTGCGCTTCCAGATTAGCATTTATAGTGTCATTCATTTGCGTTTGCAATGATTTACCCTGTTCTGTCAATTTAGTTCCTAATTTCTCTGATTGCTCCGTTAGCTGTTTATTTATAGTGCCATTCATTTGTGTTTGCAACGATTCACCCTGTTCTGTCAATTTAGTTTCTAATTTCTCTGATTGCTCCGTTACCTGTTTATTTATAGTGTCATTTACTTGTGTTTGAAACTCGGCTGACTGTTCTGTTAATTCTGTTTCAAATTTGATGGATTGTTCCGTCATATTATTGTTCACTTGAGCTTTGAACTCAGCTGGCTGTTCCGTTAATTGTGTGTCGAATTTAACAGATTGTTCCGTCGTACTAGTGTCTATTTCATTCCTCATCAATGCCAATTGTTGCTGGGTTCCTGCCGTGGCACTGTCAAACACTGCTTGAATCTGTTCTAAAGTCGTCATTTCAGACAAAGATATATCAATAACTGAGAAATAGGAGGGATGCCATATGGCAATGTCCTCCGACACACGCATATAATTCTTACCATACATTTACTTCATTTTACCACACTCAGTTCATTTAATTTTACTACATTTAATTACACAAATCAATTTGCATCACTGAATAGTTCAAATGTTACTCATATGTAAATTTTAACCCCACACATATTCAGTAATTAAATGCTATCCAGATCTGATGCTATTACAGACGAATTAATCAAATATTAATTGTCACGTAATGCTACCAGCCTTCCTAATATATCCACGGAGTTTGACTTTCAAAACAAATCTAATTTTACATATAATCATTGGGCGCCCGGTTTCGCGGACTCTAACTTTACTAATTAATGCAACAAAGCAAAACGTGTACCGTATTTTACATTGAAAACTCCTGATTTTCCTTTATAATTCACATTCTTGGCGGTAACCTCATCGCCGTATTTACCTTACTAAAATATCACTTCCCGGTGATTTAAATACTGTCACTTTCTGCCTCCACTCGTGGCGTGTCAGTTTATACAAAAATGTGCAATAAAAAGCCTTAAGCATGAAATTCCCCACATTGGGTATAGCCAGTTTAACGTATGTACCCTTCTGTAAAGCAGTGTTTATGACAAGATTCTGGTTTTGGGTTCGCGCTCAGTCCTGTTAACTGCTTACATAAAGATCACCAAAACAACATGCCTAACGGGATAGAAGGATCATAAGAAATATATAATTAAGAAATGAGTGAATAAGAAGTAAAATAAAAGTGATTTATTAACTGAAAATTATGTGCAAATAATAATAATAACAAGTTTGACTTTTGACTCCCACAACACATTGAATATAATACAATGAGCGGTGTCAAAACTCGCTCCTAACAACACACAATGTGGATACAAGTCCACTGAACTGGATAAGAAGTTGTATGCGCGCGTGAACTGATAACTTAGAAGAAAATGAGTACATGATGAGTCGTCCGTTCACAACTGAAAATATCATGTTGCTCACGGCATCCCATCTGGCAAATCATATTACGGCTACGGGACATTCACCTAATAAAACACATTAAAACTAATACTGACACACGCAATACTAATCACTCTAAATTACATCAATCTCCTCGAGATTCCATTTCTGTGCTATAGTACATCAATACATAAGCGCGCCTCCAGGCCAAATACTCGAACAACATATGGAAACAGCATCACGTGACAGATGGCCACACGGGATCATTGAACACGAATGTAAACATACAAAGTCAAGCAACAACAACAAAATAAAATATGCCTGAACGGCTGAAAATTACATGACATGAAATAAAGCAATATAAGTTAAAGCTTCGGAAAGACATCACTACGTGGACAACGCCCATTTAATCAACAAAATACTTTTACAATTGATCTGGGTTATACTGAATTTAAACAACAAATTATTCTGAACTAAAGGAACCTGGCCATTCTCGCTAATGACCCTTGGTCGTTCTTATCTGATCGTAAGCGCGCTTCTATGGTATGCCTCACTCCACAGCACTCAATATTTGTCAGTTCGCAAGCTCGGTGTCTAAATATAACTGGCGACTCCCAGGTCCCGTTAATCATCATCTGTAAACGCGCATATCACAACGAAATTTTGCCAATTAACTTGAATTGCAAGAACACAATATATTCCACTGATCCGCCTCGCAAGGACAGGAAATGGGCTGGGGTGCGGCAGACGGAGAATTCTCAGTGACTTTCTTCCCGCGAGCACATACCATTAAACACATGAAACACCATAAGCTTGGACTGACACCATAATCATACCAACGAGGTCGGCTTTACATCAGACTACCTTAACATCGTGTTCGAGAACACTCTAAAAAATAAATCAAATCTAAATACTTGAGTGAGCAACCGGCTACTAGCAAGGAATTTCGACAAGGCAATTATCAACCAAAAATATCCTGATCAAGCATTAAGTCTGCAATCAGTCAATATTTATCCTCTAATACTATTTTTATACTAGAATTAACTTGGTTCCACTTCTGTCTGAATTCACTTTCCGAAGTACGCTACTTAGCCGCTTTACGACAGCGTATGCGCGCAAGGCTGCAGGTATAGCCCCGTGTACTTGACACAAAATACAATCATAAAAATATCTACAATAATGCAAACGCTACGCTGTCCCATGCAATTAATTGTGTGTCAGTAACAAGAAAACAAGATTCTATATTACAACACAAGCAAACGAGATATCTACAAAATTGTCCCATTAACCATAATTGATCTATTAAATAAATACATTCATTTTGTACTCGTTCCTTCCAGACAATCAGCGTCAGAGAACATCGCCTGCCAACCCTCCATATAATGGCTTTATCCCGAGTCACACATGGCGTTAGTGATGTCCTGCTGGGCCCATGTTCCGTCCAGGTTCCTTGATGTCATCTCGGCGCTGAATTGAAAATTGTTCGTCAATTACACACACGTTATATAATTCTATCAAATTTCGCCTATCAGGTACTAATTTCCCCGACAGTCTATGGCAAAATATTCGTAGTACTGTCCCTACTTTGTAGTACAAGGACTACCTAAGGTTCACTGAAGTTATACATTTTACAGTCGTTGAAAATATTCTATGTCCACAGACATGAATTAAGAGTATCAACCTGTGTCCTCAGACACGAAATATAAGAATCAGAGTCTGTGTCCTCGGACACACAAAATAACAGTTTCGTTCTGTGTCCTCGCACTCACAAATTAAGAGTGTTCTTCATTGCCTCTCAGGCCACTTATAAGTGAATCGGGCTGGGGGTTCACATGGAGGGGGATAAATGAAATAAATTTCCGTAATAATCACGGACTAACATGCAACTGGTATCATTGAGTTCGTAGTAAAATGCAGGTCATGACTAGGCTAGAGCTATCTGAAATCGATCGTGTAATTAATCAAGAATTAACTCCCGCTCAAAATCATCGGTCTGAGCTATCAAGCCACTTTGCCGCTCAAAGAAGGATCCTCCGTCTTATTGGTCCAAACTCAGGCGAATATTGGGGGCTATCCTCATTGCTGCCTCCCCGAAGGAGTGGTTATCAGGTCAGTCCACCAGTAGTAGGTGGGTCACTTGGGAACACTCCCTCTTCTAGGGTTAAATTTAACCATAATTTTATTTATTTTTATGGTCAATTTGGACCATAAAATTAACACCACTTTTTAGGGGGCACTTGGGAGCATAGGTTAAACCAACCATTATATTAAATTTTTTACTATGGCCTAAACCAATCATAATAAAAAATATTTCTTTGCCGATAGCACTAACTAATTTTATGGCTAGTTTAACCGTATCTAGAACCCTAATCTGTTTTGTGGTTAATTTAACCGTAACAGTAACACATTTTTATGGTTAAAATTAACTATGATATAAATGCTTTTTGTACCTAGAACACTAATCTATTTTGTGGTTAGTTTAACCGTAAAGTTAACACACATTTTGAGGTCTAATTAGCCACAAAAGAAACGTCTCTAGTACCAAGAACACTACCAATTTTAATGCTTAAAAAAAGCATTAAACTAGTCCTACAATTTCTAACGTAAATTATGGTCTAAACTAAGGCTACACTCTCTAACGATTTAATGGTCGAAACTAAGCATACTATCTCTAACGACTTTTCCTAAAAATAATGGTCAATACTAAGGCTACTTTTCCACGAGAAGACGTCTATAGCGTGTGGGTCACTTGGGAGGAGTGGTTAAATTCAACCATAATTTTATTTATTTTTAAAGGTTAAATAGAACCTTAAAAAATATTTCACTTATCTGTAGGATATGGCCTAGGTCTACCTTAAATTATTTTACTTTTTATGCCTTTATTTAGCCTTAAACATTATTTTACTTATTTTATTTTCTATGGTCTTGGTCCACCTTAACTTATTTTATTTTTTATGCTCTTATTTAACCTTAAACAATATTTTACTTGACTTATTTTCTATGGCTTTTGTTAACCTTAATTTTATTATTTAACTTATGCTCTTATTTAACCTTAAAAAATATTTTACTTATCTTATGAACTATAACCTCTTTTAACCTTAACTTATCTTATTATCTTATGGTTTGTGTCTACATTATTTTCCTATTTATTTGTTGTTTAATAACCCCAAGGATATGTTTCAATAACACCATTTACCTCAGGCTTAATAAATCGTTTATCATATTCGAATTTGAAATCTTTACTAATGTTCCTATTGACTAGAGTTTTGGATTTAGAATCCCTAGTGATCATTTTGTAGTTTAATCTAATTTTATCTATATCCTTATCCACAATATTTTTCATAGTTTCGATGTTTAATACTTTGGAGTTTTCATAGTTTAAAGTAAAACCTTTAACTTTCATGGTTTCTTTCCCCTTACTTGTTAAGTACCCGTAGCTCTTTGGCCCCGTTGAGACCCAATTAGTGATATGATCATCCTTTCCAAGTTCATCGGTCCATTCCCCTAACATGCAGCCTGTTTCTACGGTATTCTTACCATCATCGATATAAACTACCGAGTCAGTATCGTAGTAGGTTACATTTGACCCTAATTTGTCTAGCATATCGTAAAGCCTAAGTCGCGCGTTCGATGTCGTGAATGCGGCTATAAACACATTGGTTGAGTATGAGTCTTCAACAAAATGATCTTTGAATTTGTATGTGACTTGTACAATATTATCATTAATAAAGATCATATTACTTATCTCTAACCTATCATCTAACAGTATCTGGTACCACCTTTTAACATCTACTACATATTCACTCTGGGTTAAGTTTTGTCTTTGTCCGAATTTACCCCACAATGAGTTTAAGCAAATTTTAGAAACAGCACGCTTACCAGGGTTTGGGACTACCTCTTCAGGATTTAGGTCAATATTAAGGCATTTTTTAACCGCAGTTATGTACTCTTCAACAGTATCAAAGTCATTTTTCCACCCACTCGTTTCAAGCTTTATTTTCATAAAGTCCTTAACGTATCCTTTAAACAGATCAGTACTTTTTTCTTCAAAATGCCAAACCTCGTATACTTCTACTACTTTATAACCTTTCTCTATCGCTTTGTTAACTTCATCAGTCGTCCATGTTCCTATTATTGCCCTTTCACCACCAGAATGTTGGCAAGAACAACATTTCTCCTCAATACACTTTAGGCATAAGGTAAATATCAACTTATCCTTTTTTATCGGGAGCACAGGATGGTAAAGCTTACGCGGCGGTAGTACTTTGCACTTAATCAGGCCATACCAGTCTTTGTTGTATGCTTTCGGCTTGAATATTTTTATAGGGTGGCCGACAGGGTAGTAATCAAAATACTGAACTGTAGGGTAGAGGCTGCATACGTCTATATATTTCAATTTTTTATTTTGTACTTTAAGCTTGCTCGCATTGGTCCTTCCTCCATAGAAAGCATCTCTAGGGTTCAGCGGGTCTACCACTTCCACAACTCTTGAAGAAGTGTTCAACGCTTTCTTATATTCTTTGCTCTTAAGCCAGTTACATTCCCACATTTCTACTAAATTGTACCCTGCTTCCATAATCTGAACACTTCTTCGCTTTGTTTTCTCGTACAAGTCTCCCATAGTCTCATGGTTAACATTGTTAATAGTCTCTTCGTGATAACAATCAGGGCATCCATGCCAAAAGCAGCCGTGATACTGGTAAACAGTATTGGTTTCTTTGTTGAAACCGTCAACCTTTGCACCACAAATCATGACTTCGCCACCATTTAAAGCGTGCTTTAAACCCTTGAAGGTGTTGAGCCAGGTTATAGAAGATTCACTATACATTTCTTTCTTATCAGTCTTAATAACAGCCATAGTATTTTCCTGGAGATACTTGGATCTATAAATACCCATACAAACACTGGCAATAGTGATGTACTGGAACGGGTCTATATTAGCAATCTCTAAAAATTGTTTCCTCAACTCAAGGCACCCCCTGCGCAGAATATCTACATCAGAGTTACAGTAGTCTAAGAACTCCTTTTGAAAGTCAAATATATAATTTTCGTTGAGCTTCTCATTATACCACTCAAGGAACTCTTCCCTGGCCTTTGCTTTCATGGTGTCAATTCCGTAGTACTTTTTGTCAGGTACACCTCCAACATAACTTTGGTTATCTCGTGTATCGAAGAAATGGGGGAAGTAACCTTTCTTAAGTTCCTTTAGTCGAAATGTTTTGGGGATCTCGCTTAAGGGAGAAGCTACAAAATTGTGGCTATCGATAACCTTAATTAGGCCGTTAACCTCCAACATCATTAACTTTGTACCGTTGTATATGGTATATGGCTTCAATGTATTTTCAATGCAGTACTTTAAGATAAATTGTGAGTCATAACTTTTTGCATTGTGGGCGATAGCCGTGTATCCTTTGTGATCCTTTGATATCAACCATTTACAAAATTCTTCATTGGTGTTGAAGTACACTTTTGTCCCGTCGATGTAATGTGCGACAGTAAGATTAGGAATGTGCACCCCGGTCTCTTGTTCTGCTTCATAATCAAACCATATGTATTTTTCTGTGTACCTGCATCCGTTTTCGCGTGTGATTACCCCAATCAAGGTGTTGTTGAATAGTACTTTGTACCTTTCTTCCGAAATTTCACCCGCTAAGAATCGTTTCTGGAGGTCTTTAATCTTTGGCTTCTTGAACAGCTCTAACCTATTTTCATCTAGATACTGTTTTAGAAACTTTCTTTGATCGTTAGCATTGCAAATACACACTCCATTACACTTACCACCTTTTTGCTGCTTATTCTGGATGTAACATTGATGTTTACTGGTCTTACAAGGTTCCATACAATTGTAGCAAAAGGAATATCCACACTTATGCTCCTCCGATCTCGATAAAATTTTATTGCAGCCTTTGCACTTGTAAGCTACCTTGCAAACCTCAGAGTGATGGCTTAAACAATCTTGGTTATAACAATATCTATTACACTTACTACAGTAAACTTTAGCTTTATCTTCGGGAGAGTGTGCAGGTTTCTTGCACAGTATACATACCTTTAAGTTTTTCTTGCACTTATGCTTATCCTTGTTGTTGTAAGGTGAGTCACAAGCATTACAATAATATGAACTTCCTAAGAGACCTTTCATACTGTTTATTACATCAAAATGGTTTCCGTTTTTGTATAGATAAATTTTGGTATCCCTTTCTTTACCTGAGTATATAACTGAATTAAAATTTTCGGCACAAACAACCTTTACCTGAACTTGTAATAATTTTTCTACGTTCTTTATATCCTCTAAAGTGAAACCTTCCTCGTTGTAGTTTTCAAGCCTCTTACACAATTCTAGGGTTAACTCGGTTTGAATGGTTCTACCCATCCTTACTTGTTTAATATCCATTTCACTCAGTTCTCTGTCAAGTATGTGGTTTGTATTGTAAGTTAAAGCGGTGACTATGGCTCTCGGACAGCACAAATTATCGTTATTCTTAATTTGGGTAATGCATCTTTCGGTCCTTACACCTTCAGAGAGGTTTATAATTTTCGACCTACCTTGACCTCTAGGTATATTCAGAATCTTGATATTGAACCTGGTCTGTGTGATATTTAAGTTATCATTGGAGGTTAAAATTCTGCTAATGTGGTTCATAAAGGATCTAGCCTTAACATCGGATTGAACCACAGTTGAAATATCATGATGGAAATTAGGATTACTTGCTACTATAGTTAACTTGTCTCCTTTCTTGTAATTTCCCTTCTCTTTAGCCAGTTTAATCATTGCGTTGATGGCGTTCTCAACTTCCATAATCTTATCAATTTTAATGGTATAATCTACTTCTGTGGCGTTAAATTTCTTAATAAATCTAGATGTAGTTTCTATGATGGTGTATGGTGGTTTTCGGTCTTCTTTCGGTTGTTCTATTAAATCCTCGTGAAAGCTTAGCTCTTGAGCAATTTTAGTACGAAAAACAATGTCTTGGGTCTTTAAAATAGATTCAATAATTTCTGGTTTTCTCATTCTAACAGTTACCTTAATATTTTTACTTCTTCCGATTTCTTTGAGTTGTGGTACCGTGAGCCTTTCTAAGTCGTTTCTTTTGTATAAAATATCACTAACCTTGTCTAAAACCTCAATAAGTTGTGGTTTACGCCATTTCGGGAAACCGGTAAGATTGAAGTCTTTAGCCATACCTCTTAGAGTTTTAAGAGTTACTACATCTTTCTTTTGCTCCTCCTTCTCTTCATTGTTTGGGTCATTCTTAAGATGACTCTTTGATTTTAAGTGCCTGGACCAGTTTTTATATGTGATGTCCATACTACACTTGTTGCAGTATTTACCTGCATAGTTATATTTATTTCCTTCCGACATAATTCTTTATTTACTAATTTATTTTATTAAAAATTAAAAAAAAAATCAATTTTTTATATTAGAAAAAATCTTCCTACTAACTACCGCAAATATTTTTAAGATCTCGTAGACCTTAAAAACTGAAGGTATTTAATGAGGGTGTGTTAAAGTAACCATTAACTTTTCAAATTCTTGTTCTAAGAGAGACATGCTGTCGCCTATTTTACGGAGGTGCATGTTGTCGTCAACATGTTCCATAATAGTCAGTTGTAAGTTCTGAAGCCTGCTTAGATAATTAAAAACGATACCTTTTAGGTTTTCTGGAACCTTATTTATATCAAAAGGAAGTACTGCTGGTTTGTTACCGCCTTTCATTATGGCCGTCATGCTACAAGGAGGTATTAATTGATTGTTCACAAACATTTATTTACTCAAAAATTAAGTAAAGAATATTTTTTATTATTTTTTTGTATATAATAAATGGAAAAGAAACAATTTCTTGAGAAGCTCAATAACATCAACGAACAAAAGACGTTTAAAAAGCTCAGTGAGTTAGAAATAGGGAACGAATACCTTATAACGAATGCAGAAGATATAAATACAAAATATGGAAATAAAACTTTTCTAGAACTTGATAGTGAATTTAAGGTTATATTACCCGATAGATATGCGAAGGTACTAAATTGGGAAGATGGAATACAGAAAATGACAGGATTGAAAATGGTATACCACGGCACAAAAGAAGTTAATGGTTGTAACAAAGCGCACAATCTTGAATTTTCTTAAAAAGCCCCACACCCCGATACATTTATGGTTTTAATGGTTAATAAGCATTAAAATCAAATACCAAAATTAACGTAAAATTAAGGATTCTTTTGTAGCTTTATGACAATTGTAACAGCTATCTATGTCATCACCATTAAGTTCAAAAAGATAATCTATACTATCCTCAGACAACTGATTTATAAATACTTCTACATCTTCAGTAGGATGTAGTAAAAACAGGAAGAAAGAAAGGGTTATTCGCTTTACTCGGGCGTCCATTTATTTATACAGAAATATTATAATATAACATTTTCTTTATTAACCCAGCTATTGTGAGAATTATCAAAACCCAACCATTTGACATATACCCGATTTCCTTTCTTTCTTAAAACTTTTTCAACAAGATATGCCTCTGGATACTTTGTTTTCTGTAATTCATGCTCATAAAAGTTCCCCTTTATTTCTTCCGCATTTACATCTTTCAATTTGTACGTAATAGGGTCGGAATAAACGATATCTTTTATTTGAAATATTTCAGTCGACCAATTTCCTGTGTATCCTTTTTCGAATATACCTTTTAGTTTACTAATTCTGACTTGATCGCCAACTTTAAATTTCGCTTTTTCTTCCGCTCCTACGCTTACAGTGTAAACAGTTTTCAACAAATGTTCTTCATTAGTTTTGTTTACGTTTTTTGGCTTCATATTTATAGTTGTGTGCGTCGTATTATTGTAGCCATTAATTAACTTTGGTAAAATGCCAACCCAGCAGTAGTTTCCTTGAATATCAAACTGCTTCCACATTTTCTCTTTTAAGGTCCTATTGAATCGTTCTACAACTGAAGCTTTTACTTCAGTAAAAGTCGAATAATGATTGATATTAAATGTTTTCATCAATTTTGAAAATTCTTTATTGTAAAATTCTTTACCGTTGTCTGTTTGAAGATTTTTAGGTTTTCTGTTTTTTAAAATATCATCAAACGCTTCAGCAACACTTTTACCCGTTTTATCTTTGACTGGAACACCCCAGGCATACTTTGAAAATACATCAATGACTGTTAACAAATACTTGTAGCCTTTATTAAGCTTCGATATCCCCTTTATTTTTCCAGAGTCCATTTCTACCAAATCCGCTTGCCAAATGTCATCAATGCCGTGAGTTGTAACCCTCCTTCTCGGAAAATTCTTCCTCATGGGTTTATGAATTTCGTTTATAATTTCCTCTCGAATGCTAACGGGTGGTTTTCTAATTTGGGTAGAACCCCCTATTTCTACACTCTCATTAACTTTTTTTTTCAAACCTGCTTTTCTTACTCCCACACTCGGAACATAAACCTTCGATTCTAGTTCGACCATTTTTTGTCGAAAGGGTGTGAGGATGCAGTGTTTGAGTAAACGTTTTGCACTTTAAACACCAAATGTGATTATTCATTTATTAACTAATTAATTAATTAAAATTAATTATAAAATAAGCATTGGTTTACTCAGACACCCAACATTGAAGAACGCAAACTAACTTACAAGAAACAAGGGTCTACCCTTTGTTGAGGAAATTAACTTTTTATATTTATATTTATATTTTAATTAATTAATTAATGGAATCAATTACCGATATTCTAAACAGCAAACTTGTCTATAATAGCAAACAAGTGGTTATTGCTATTGATGAAAATAACGATTCATGGTTTAAAGCTAAAGATATTGCTTTAATATTGGAGTATAGAGATACAGATAAAGCAATTCGAAAACACGTTGCAATTGAAGACAAAGGTACATTCGATACCTTATATAACCCCGCCGTTTTGGCGGGGTTAAAAAATATACATCCTCAAACCATATTTATTAATGAATCTGGTTTGTATTCGCTTATTTTATCATCTAAAAAAGAGGAAGCTAAAAAATTTAAGAAATGGGTAACGAAAGAAGTCCTTCCATCAATTCGAAAGTATGGAGATTACAAAATTAAAGAAGAATATAAGAACCAACTAGTTGGGTTAATGCAGAAACTTCAAATAAAGGAAGCAGAAAACGAATCTCTTACCCCATTAGCCACACCTCTTGCACTTAAAACTAGTAAGAATAATTGTCTGCTTATTATAGATAAGCATGAACCAAACGAAAAGTACAGGTACTATGCAATAAGGGCGCAGAGACAACAGGTGAATCAAGCAATCAAAAAAATATGCAGGCGGCACCCCGATTGTGAGATAGTTTATGAAAAATATAATGATCCTAATAGCGTAAGGTTGTATGTGCTTATGAAAGAACAAATAAAAATTAGCTATTCGGGAAACCATTTCAATATTCCATTTACTCCTGATCTTCTTAAAGGAACAATAGAGATGTTGTATAAAAACCTGTTACATTAGACTGTTTTTAATGGATATTTTCTCCATTAAAAACTAAAACATTTTAACATTAGTGTTATTCTACCGATTCATCAGGATGAGGCTCATATGCATCAAGTATTACTTCACCAAACATCGTCACACTAACATTTATTGGAAGTTTTAAAATTACGCTGTCCATTTTATTTTTAAAGCATAAAGCATCACCAGATTTAACGTTGAAGGGCTTACTAGTATCTACCATAATTTTTTCTTCTTTGGAACGTGCAATATAAACGTCTAATACTGTTTTAATAGAGTCATCTGTATATGAAGTAAATACTTTATCTAGGTCTACGATACGAACAAATATTTTCCTAATCGTTGCGTTGTATGTAAAAATATGCTTAATTTTATCTTTCTCTGCAAAAAGGTCCTTTTGTAATATTATCCTATCAAACACTTTTCTTTCTAAGTTGTCAACCTTTTCTGTTAATGTTGATACTGGTGCAAGACAAGTAGTGGCATATTCCGAGAACAATTTTTCTATTTCTTCTTTCGTGAAGTAGTTATCTTTAGGAAAATCCCCTTCAGTAGTAAGTGGTTTTAGCTTTTCTAAGAGATATTGCTTATTAACGACATCTTTATTGTTGATTGGATCTTCAATATTCGCTATCCTCTTTCCCTGAAAATCAATCCATGTTTTTGAAACAAAAAAAAGCTCACTAAGGCGTTTATTTAGAGCCGTAACTAGCCTTGAAAATCGTTTTTCTAAATCATCCTTTGTGTTAGCTTTAATATTTAATGAACTACCCTCTCCGTTTATAATTTTATTTCCAAATATGTCCATTTATTAAATCTATAATTTCGTTAAAATGAGCGGGATTAGGGGAACCCAAATTCGAAAACAACTTTAAAACAAGGACACATAAATGACCACATATATATTCACCAAACATTTGAATTCTTTCGGCGTTATAAAATAGGTTGCTAGCTCCCAAATAATTTACTAGTTTTTCAGGAACATTTCCACCAAATGAATCAAAGACGAATTTTTGGTTACCCTTTTTAAAGTAACAAATCCAATGAGTACCTGCATGATCCGACGTATCCAAGTTCACAATTCCTGATTCACAATCATTAGGTTTTGTAGGCAGTTCATCAATCATAAAAACATTTCGAAAATGCTTTATGTTCATTTCGTGTATTATTTTAAGAATATCGAAATTACTTAAAGGGTGCTTATAGTTGGAAAGTATATCACTCAATATCAATGAAATTTCTCTTTTTTTTAATTTTAGTTATTCCCAAACAACCTTGTCCAGTCTTTTTTTCGATCACCAGATTATGTCTAATTTGTTCAGCCAATTCCGCATCTTCTTTTTGCTTTTTATGAACAGCGCTTGTAATGGCTGCAGCGCCACCTGCCAGCGAACCAATGGCACCCAATGCAGCTAATATTAATGGCAAAAATCCTCCTTGGTGTTCATTAATTCCAGAACCTTCTTTCTTCCTACTGAGATATTCGAATATTTTCTTTACAATTGGAATGGACAAACTTATAAGTAAGCTACCACCTTTTTGAATTTTTCTTGCTTTCTGCTTCTTTTGTGTATCTGTCAAGTACTCATCTAGATAGTCATGCTTTTTCAGATCTTCGTTGGAGAGTTTTATTTTAATAGCTTTGGGTTTTAGTTTCCCTTTTTGGGAAACGTTGTAATCAATACTAAATCCTTTCATTTATTTAATGAAAAAAATCATAAACAAAAATTTCTTGTTCAAGCTTAGCGTTAATCTTATTTTTCAGACAATTCGGTATATTTGTTATACAATAATTTCATTTGTGCTTGAGTTAAAACCACAATTTCATTTGTAATTAATTTCAACATTTAAACTTTCACATTCTAACTCATTAATTATATATTTTTAAGCTTATATTCTGCTTTAGTAATATATTGCTTATCAATATAAGCGTATTTAGTTAATTTAATTTTTAATGGGGAAAATAACTTTTTATGTTCTCCAGAACGTCTTTTTAAATCTATGGACTTTCCATACTTTAAAACATAATCTTTATCAGAATATGGTTGTAATTTATCTTTAAAAATATCTGATTTTTTAAGGTCTTTTACGCAACCTAAATTAAATGCATATATACATGGAGTGGAGGTTACAGAACAACCTAAGACATCACTTATAGATTCTGGGTTTGCACCTCTGAGTACACTACGGGACAATTCTTGGCGTTGTTCAGTTGTTCCCAAATGAGAGGTATAAACAACCTTAGTTTCCCATTTTCTAAATTTTTGAACTACAGGATTTCCTCTAGAGCTATAAATAACCTTTAATAACCCTTCATATGTTAAAAATGTTGAAAGTGAACCATTTTTTTTGTTATTGATCAACTCATCATTGATGAGTTGATCAATAACAAAAGTTTTATAGTGTTCTGGTGAAGTATAACCTCTATCTTTATTAAAAATTGTGACTTCAAAATCTTTCATTCTAAATATTTTAGATATATCTTTAACATTGAAAAATATTCTTTCTTCATTTCTCTCGCCTCTAGTTTCAACATTAAAAATATTACCTTCATCATCCATAAATTTTTCAAAATCTTCGAGTTGAATTAATGGTGGTAAAAGATCATATTTGTAAGCTATAGTGGTATTAATTTTAGGAACATTTTGTTTAACCCAAGATTCAGTAAGAATTAATTTAGCCCTTAACAATTTAACATTACTTAAAGGTGGATTGTTGCCTTTAATATGACCAACATATTTGTATTCGTTCTCGGGTATTGAATATTTTTAACAATACCTCGAACACTTGATCCACATCTTTTAAAGAAAAGTGGATCAAACAATTTAAGCTCATCAGCAGCATAGTATGGTTTGATATCAAATGTTATAATATTTGGAACAGACATTTATTAATCGTTGTATTTTTGTAAACTGGTGTTATCTACAATTTAAATGCTACTGTACACTATTTTTAATACTTTAAAGTATTAAAAATAACTTTAATTCTAGCCAGAATTAATAGGCCTTTTGATACGTTAAGTAACACACTTTAGCCGAATTTTACAAATTTATACTGAAACGCCCCAACCATTTTCATCTAACCCCATTCCCATTTTTCTTTTTCCATACATTATTCCAGTAACGGCTGTAGCTGCTAGTCTCTCACTCAAGTTAGCATCTTTACTGAATATTCTCTCTTTTGCAGCCTTTTGTAATTCTTTATCTGCTTGATGTCTGTGCTCTAATTTTGTATGGTCGCGGTATGCTATATCATGTAATTTACATGCTTCGTCTAATGGGTTAGAACCCTGAACTCCTTCGGCTAGTTGCTTGTCTAATGGATTACCACGACCACAAAATTTATATCCCGGGAGTGTTAAGTCAATATTATTTTCACCTATTTTATTAATCATCCAATTAACTAATCCTTTTTCATGTTTTTCAGATTCCCAGAATGTATGGGGAATGTTATTTAAAAACCTAATTAGATATGGAATACCTTTAGGATTATTAACAATGAAGTCATTAAACTTACTCGTAAGCATCTTCGTTATTCCAACCTTTTCATTGTGATAAACGTTGTTTCCAGCATTTTCTTCGCCATGAATTACCATTAATCTGTCTATTAATTCCCTTACATCATCCAGCCACACATATTCAATCGGTGCTTTTGAATATTTTTTTACAAAACCAAATCCTGATTTAGGAGGAGTGGTTAGAGATGCAGCTCTTTCTTTTCTATTAACTTTTTCTGAAAGCCATATATCCTTTATCAACATATTATATTTTTTGCCAACACTGCTTTTAGGTTTAGTGCTATTTGGGTCATTGTTTTGATACATCGCATTTGTAATTTTTAAAATAGTCTTATATGTGCTGCGGTCTTCGTCTGTATACTGAACCCGCTGAGCTATGGTTCATGTGATATTTTTTTATGACAGAGCATTTATGATGGGATGTTGTACTTTTGAACACACCCAGGAAGCCACGTGAAGCTGAGAGATCACGCGATACCTTGAAGTAGCGGTGAATCGCACTTTTGACTTTGGTGTAAACTGCTAATTATTATCTGAGGTCTTATTAATTATTTTTATCCTTCCTACGAGACTCAGAATATTCCATTTCGTCATGCTGCATTATTAAAACATTTTGGAGAATGTTTATTTTTACTTTAGGTAAGGTAATACCCTTGAAGATACGCAAAAAGGAACGTAAGTAGTCGCTCAACGTTTTCGTTTTGACGACCTACTTTCTAGAGACAGCCAGTACCGGAGCACTGCGTCTTGAGAATCCGCCTTGTGTAGGCGTAGAATTACATTTGTCCTACGAGACGTAGAAGAATATCCGCTGTTTAGCGTTAAAAGTGATTATAAGGTGCCATCGAGCAAGCAAATACTAATATTCACTGTCGATGAAGTCCAGTGAATTAAATAAGAAGCTTGGGAAATAATTATTGGCAAGTATAGTGTATTGCACAACATTGCTGTGACATCACATATTACCCACGCGTATGTGGAGGGCAGATGCCTAGTGGAAATATACAGGTAATAGTGTTACAATTATCCTGAATAAGTGTGATTATAATTGTATGAGATATTTAAATTGCCAAAGTGGAAATTTCATCTTTGAAACGTCGTATAATTCACGGATGCTGCGTGATACAAAAGTAGCGTCACTAGCACGTGCAGCATTATAAAATAGTGTTAGCTCACATGCTAATCCACATCTGCAAGATTAAGGCTGTGTCGTATTTTATAATTGAAGCCTATAATAGTCACGACGGACATTATAATTTTGGAAGTGAGCGGATGAATAATCACGCAACTTATTTCGCTACCCACGTGATTGGACTTTTCTTCACCATGGTTGAAGCAGTCACCATGGGCTAATACCATCCCGGTATGGGGGGGTGACGTTTCTACAGGAACCAGCATGATGGTGGAACTTCCAGAACGATGAACGAGAGGGAAGGAGCCAAAATGCCATTTCCAGGCATATCCACGAAGATGTCGACAGGGACAAATCGAACCCTGGTCTTTGGGGGAGTCCAGATGGGAATCCTGATGAGGAGGATACCGATCCAGAGAGCCAGAGAGGTTTATGTACAACCCTTGTTGTGGAATAGAGAGCTGAGTGAGAGCTCCTCCATTTCGTGAGTTTTTGTCACACCCCTTCTTTGTTCTAGTTTCTGGTGGTATAGTAGTTTTAATGTAGTTTGTGAATCAACCACACTCAGTGTCAGCCATTTTTCTAGGTAGGGATGTAACTAGATTAGTTAGATGTCATTTATTTCAGTTTAGAGTGAGACACCCTTGGGGTCAGACATTTTGGTCAGCCCTGGTGCAGCTTGGTGAACGTCGTGGAACGTCAATGCCTACCTTTTTGCTGAACCTGATCGTAGTCATTTTGAGGCTATTTTGTTCAACCCTACTTGGGGTAATTTTCAAGTCTTTGCTGACTGTAGTTATGGCAATCAGATGCCTTGGTTATTAATTGACTGCATTCTTCGCAGCCATCCTTTGTTACACCCCTGACTGTCGTTAGAACGGTCGTATCATTTAGGTAGTCGACAGTAACTACCAGTTTGTAAATGCATTATACTTCATTTTGAATAAGCTCAGAAGCTATTCTTGGTCATGTTTGAACCTAACAACTAGAAGGAATGTTTCGTTGCCTAGCATCGAACGCGGTTCCCAACGTATCATTAAGCAGATCTAGTGTGTGAATCTGTGCCACATTTATCATATTTTTTCTTGTGTCGTGTGAGACACGTTTTTATTTGATGTTCTAGCAACTACTGAGTTGCATTTTTAAAGCAAAGAGCTTCAGTTATTGTAAGTTTACTTTCATTTAGACGTCTTTGGTAGAAAGACGGAAGTGTATTACTATACTCAGATTTATAGCGTGCGTTTGATACACGGACTCTGTAGAGATCCGTAACCTATGGTAAAGTTTTTTATGAACCGGCCAGGTGCAGGTTTTGTATTGATTAAATCGCCGGCCTTGAATAAACTGGTTATGTAACCCAGTGACCTAGAGCACGCCTGCTTTATTGTGAGACAAAACTACTATAGACGAGGACAGAGTACAGTTTGTATTCGCTTTTCCTTTCATTGCTATTTTGCTTATGGAAATCAGTTTCCACTCTTGTATTTGATCACTTGTTTTATGGATCGGTTTTTGTTAGTTTAACGCTCTGTTGCGTGTATTGTCGTATGACAGGAACAGTTATGTAAGGTTTTCTATAGGATGGTGAAGTCTACCCTGTTATAGCAGGATGTTATTGTATGCTTTGTCCGGGATGATCCCGTTGACCAGATGTTATTGGAAGGTAACTGTTGTACAGGCCTATCCCAGAGTTATTGAACGCGAGCTTAGCGCCGCTGGTAACCCGTGTTATTGTGTGTCCGAGTTGTTATACTCGTTGATTATATTCCGACTGTTGAGTCGAGGCTTTTTGGTGGAGAATGATCTCAGTTGGAGACACTCCGTGCCCAGGCTATTGTCAATGTTATTCGCCATAAACCTACGATAAACCTATAAACCGACATTCTAATAGTAAGACGCATAATTGTTGTAAAACAAGCCTAACTAACGATTCTTTCTATCTAACTTTGTTCTTTGCATTCTGGAACTGTTGACATAGCCGTGCAGTTGAAGATAATTTCCTTGTGAGGAAATGACTAGGACAGTTGACATTTTTGTAGCGACCTGAAGCGTGTGCGAACCTAGAGTTCGTAGCTTGTGGAGCTCAGGCCATGCGATGTCAGACGTGGTCTCAACTGCGCATTCGTCACCGTAACTATACACATTAGATGACTATGGTTTACAAAGAGTAAACCAAGGTGTAGGCAGGAATTTTAATAAAACTACTGTGTCTATTTCGTTATTAATTTATGATGTCAAGTGTATTAAACCCTACATGTTACTTTATTGTGTGCTGTTAGCACACAGTTATTAAGCATAATTAAATTGTTTGTTTTTCATGGCTGTACACTTAGCTTTTGGATGTAATTGTTTTCTTTTACGGACGTCATCGCCGTAAATTTTGTTAATTGATAGGACTTAGCTAGTTGCATTAATGTTAAATTTAAATGTCGAAATGGTACCATCCTAACCTAGATTTGTTTTGCTACCCTGTTAAATGTAAATTCAGATATTAGCTTGATCTTGTAACTTGAACTAGGGACTTGCGTCGTACCATATTCCTAGCGTTGCTGTTGTTGCTTTATCATTGTGAGTTAGATCTTTCGCGAGGGTTTTCAGTAACTTCTCAGGTAGGGGACATGTTCTTTATCTTTGTTTATTTATTAACTTGCGGACTAGCCGATTATAACCCTCCGAACTAGGCTAGGGGCTAGTGAATTTTAATAAATTTTCACGGTGTTTTACATGAGTCTGGATGTTTATTTTCTCAGTCTAGTTTTAAGGTGAACCTTTCCTTAGGCGGTCTATGACCATCGTCACCATGTACCACGATCCCTGTGGACTACGGACTCTCGTGCCGCTTTAGCCTTTATGGAAGGTCACCTGATCCTCACGGTACTTTTTTATTTGATTTATGTGTCGTTAGTTGAGTCATCGTGGTTGTTGACATCAACTTAACGGTCACAATACTCATCATCGTTAGGTATATCATTTAAGGTTAAAAATAGCATTAAGCCCTTTGTAGCTTTAAAATTCTTACCCTTAATTATAATATCGTCATTACTGAATTCAACTTTTGAGTCACCTATATAATAACCCTGATAGTTCTTATCATACCTTATTCCAAATTTAGGGTCACTAATTCTAGGTAAATATTTTGAAATTATTACCCCTAAGTGGACCGTAGAATAATCAGTTATGCCTTTCCTCTTAACATTTTCTTCACTTTTATCATACTCTTCATCGGCCTCTTGAAATAAACTCCTCCCTTTTTCTTTCTGAAGTTGTGACTCTAAATTCTTTCTGACCTTTCTTGCCGATTTTAAAGCTTCTTTTTGCTCATCAGTGACATCATATTCATCCAAGAAATGGGAACCTTCGGAATCTGAAGGAAAGTCTTCTTTATAGTCAATTTTGTAAGGAATTAATTGCTTCTCCACTTCTCTATTTTCTTCTATAGCTTTAATAACATTTTCACCGATGTCATTTAACTTGTTGCCTAAAACATTAACAGCATCGATAACAGGTTGATCTTCTTTTTTATACTTCTCGTATTCCGTTATAGGCTGCTTCTTCCATATTCGAAATTCGTCTTTTAATTCTTCAAATTTCTTCCTATTCCTTCTTGCTTGTTGAACTACCTTTTGATCGTATTTCGCAAACATCTTTATTATAGGTGAAATTTTAAAAAAATAACGTTTGATGCTAACATTGACGTTTGACATTTGACGCTGACATTGACGCTGTACGTTGTACGTTGTACGCTGTACGTTGACGCTGTACGTTGTACGCTGACAATGTTGGTGTTAGAATATTCAACCCAAAACCTGCCAATACCCCTGGAGTAGTTACCCAACGTTTAGAAACGTTTTAATTTTATTCCTATATTTACCATCGTTAGCTTTGCGATTCATATCAATAGTAATAAAACCAAACTCCTCGTTCCAACATTTGCTGCAAATATTCTTAAAGTCTTCAAATTTCATATCGCCACCAACAAATTCTTGATAAATATGATTTAAATTGGTATTATCTTGCCTAAATATGTTTAAGAAATTTAAGTTATCACGAACTAATTGTTTTGGTATTTTTGAATACGTTTGAGCTAAGTAAAAACAGTCAATCCCTTTATGTCTTCCTCGTGTAAAATATTCTCGAACTATGTCTTGGTTTTCCAGTATGAAATCGTCGAAAATTACAACTGACCTATCTTCACATTTATCCAGGGGCATTATGCTTTCATCGTCATGAATAAATTGTGCAATGGACTTTCCTAACTTCTCTTCGATTTTATTACATTTTTCCATAAACTGTTGATACTTAGATTGATCTAAACTTTTAGAGAAGATGTAAAGGTTGTTTATTTTTTCCCAGTTTAACCATCCAGGTGCCAAAATATAATTGTCAATCATTAAGGTTGTTTTACCACAATTACTGGGGCCTATTATAGCACAACGAATGGAATTCGGTAATAATTTGCCATGTTTGTTCTTTACTTGCTTTTCTACAAGTCTTACTTGTGGGTCCCAATCTACAACATTTCGTTTACTCATTTTCGTTTATTTTATTAATTAATGAATGAATTAATAAATGAAGAGAATTTTTGAACTAAGTGGTAAAACTTCGGTTTTAGAGAAAAGGTTAAATGTTCCATTGCGAGATGAATTTAGAAAAGTTGGATTAATAGGGTTTTACTCAACCTTCCTAACACCAAATATTACAACAAAATACAATAAAGTACACTATGAAAAAGTATCAGGTACGATAACTGAAATGTTTATTCCACCAGGTCAATATAATGTAGAAAATTTACAAAAAGCTATTCAAAGTCAAGAACCTAAGATCAGTATTGAACAAAATAAAATTCTAAACAGATTGGAAATAATTAGTGATTATAAAATATATTTTGACCAAGAAGAAAGTATTGGTTCAGTTTTAGGTTTTAATAATCAAATTGTAGAACCAAAAACCAAAACACTTGCTCGGAACTTACCTAAAATAATTCCGTTCGAAAATATCCGCGTTCATTTCAATTTAGCGGATGGAATGTTTGTAAAAGACTCTGAGCATTTTCACCGTGAAACGAATATTATTGCATCATTTAAACCAGCCCTAGAATTTAGTGCTCCAATAATTTATGAGCCGAATTATATTTTGCCCAGTTTTCGATAAAATTCAGAATTTAAAAATTACTGTGACCAATGAGAATGACGAAGTAATAGATTTCAACGGCGAAACAGTTACTGTAATTTTAGAGATGAGTTAATTATTTCCTCTTCATTTAATTTTCTATTATTTTTCTTATAATAAATGAACAAAGTAGAAAGTTACCAGTGGCAGTCTTTTCCTGTAAATGAAAAGACTAAAAACAATTTAAATTTGCCAAACAAGGACGTGGAAATAGATATTAAAGTTGGTGATGGGTGGATTGATAATAATGCGCACCTGTATATTACTTTCGATGTAACTCATGCTGATGGAACTGATTACACTAACTATGAAGGAAAGTCAAATGTAAAGCTAATTGACAATTACCCCACTCAATTTTGGAGCACTGTAACCGTGAAAAAACGAGGACACACTATCTATCGAATTGACCATCCAAATATATCTTCAACGGTTCTGTTTAATTTAACAGCCTCTTATAGTGATAAAATGATATATTCAGGTAATTTTCTTAATAATGGTAAATTGCAGAAAAAATCAAATGAGTTAAGGTACCCTTTAAGTCTTCTTGGTGGCTTTTTTAAGGATTTTAAAGAGATTATGTGGGAAGGAGATTTAACTGTTACATTTACATGGAGTCAAAATGCGACCGATGCTTTGTATAGATGGTGGACTAAGAATCCCGATGGGGGCAATGCACCTGGAACTCTCCCGGAGGAAGGAAAAGTTACCGTAAAGTCAATGGAGATAAAAATTCCTGTTGTTAAATACGAACCAAATTATGAGCTTGAACTGAGAGAGAAAATACTGCAAGAACCTCGAATTCCTATATCATTCTTTGATCTTCAAACTCAAGAAATTTCAGGCCTAAGTGGTAAAAAGAATTTTGAAATAGATATTACTAATTACTACAATTCAATGGAGTTTGATCTGCCATATTTTATTTTTGTTGTGTTTCAAACTAATAGAAAAGGTAACCAAGATATGAATAGTTCCAAATTTGATCATGTTCAGCTTCAAAATATTTATATGAAAAACGGAAGAAACGAAATGTTTCCGGAAGAAATGTGGAATATTAATCCTCCTAATACTTATCTAAATGCCTATTATGCTTTTAGGGACTTTAAGCGTATAACTGAGCTAAAGTATGATGTTGTTGTAACCCCAACAGAGTTCATTGCTTCTTATCCTATTTATGTTATCAATATAAGTCGGCGTAGAAATGTAGTAACACCTCAGAAAACCAGTGTGAAATTGGTAGCAACATTTAATGCCAATATACCTGAAAATACGCTTGCTTATGTAATTATGTACGGTAAAAAGAATTTAACCTATGATGCTAAGCATGGAATAGTTACTGAAAACTTTTAAATATGAGAGTAGTTGTTATTCATTTTAATAAATTAGTAAGAGTTAAGTTTTTAAGTTTAATTGAACTTAAAAACTAAGAATTAAGAAAATGATCTTTTAGGTGAAAAGGCAATTAAGTCTGCAAAATTTTGTTATTTATAGATATAAAAAACAGTTAATAAATATGGAACCTGAATACGCCGTTATCGTCCGTTGCGTCGACGTAAATAATGTGCCTGAGTGTATTAAGAAAATAGTCTTCGATTACTACCTCAAGCTGCAAAATTTGCAACTAACGATCTTAGCACGCGTTAGTGATGAAAGTGCCTGTGTAGAAATTGTTGAGGCATTAATGGACTTAGAAGAGCAAGTAGAGAAACTAATAGTTTCGGCTGACGTAAATAAGGAGCCTGAGTGTATTAAGAAAATAGTCTTCGATTACTACCTCAAGCTGCAAAATTTGCAACTGACAATCTTAGAACGCGTTAGTGATGACAGTGATTTCATGGAAATTGGTAATGCCTTAGATGAATTAGAAGAACAAGTGGATAAACTAATAGTTTCGGCTGAGCACAGTGCGGAAGAAGAAGGAAGAAGTTAAAAATAAGTTATCAGTGAACTTGACCAGGAAACACCGTTAGCCTTGATACACTCTTAGTCGATAAGATAACCTTGCTATCACTCTCTCAGTTCCGGCCGCTCGCTCGCATGCAAGTGATGTGCTAAATTAAATATTACTTAGAGCCCAGCTGTTAGTCTTGTTACACCGGAAGCACTAGTAGCAAAACAAGAAACTACGTAGTATGTATAGCGCAATCTATTAGCAAACAATAAAAGCTCTTCGTAGTGTACTTGTCGTAAGAAATTGCACCACATAAAGCCGCAAACGCGCTTTTTAATCGCTTTCCTCGTAGCTCAGGAGGCTAAGTGTTTGGTTTGTTGAGATTTGTTCGCTTAGAAACGGAGGCGCGCCGTTTTCTATGGTTCGAATCCCACTCAATCCTTTCAAAAAATAACTGAGTCATTAATGGAGAGAGAGGAGAGGAGTAAGGAGCAAATGCTCTCCAGGCACATAAGGGAGCCTGAGAGATGCAAAGTAAAAAAGAGTGGCCACTCAAGGAGCGAGAAAAGGAGAACAAAGAACAAAGAAAAAATCCCTAGGGGTGTCAACGAGGAGAAATTAGAAAACCAGCGCTGGCTTCGAAACACCCCTAGGGGTTTCTCCGCAAAGTCGGAGTTTTGCAAAAATTTTAACCATTATTTTATCTATAAATTTTCCATAAGTCATTAGTTATTCTGTCCTATAATCGTATTTAGAACATTTTTTACCCGCTTTGGTTCTTCTGACCCAACTAAAGAAGATATCTTTACTAAGGTCACCAAATCTTAATTCAAATACAACTTAAAGCAAACCATTATAAGTTAAAAATATATATGGCTTTTTATTTGTACAGAACCCGTTAGTATCCTACAGATAAGTAAAATAATTGTTTAAAGTTAAATAGAACCTTAAAAAATAAATAAAATTATGGTTGAATTTAACCACTCCTCCCAAGTGACCCACACGCTATAGACGTCTTCTCGTGGAAAAGTAGCCTTAGTATTGACCATTATTTTTAGGAAAAGTCGTTAGAGATAGTATGCTTAGTTTCGACCATTAAATCGTTAGAGAGTGTAGCCTTAGTTTAGACCATAATTTACGTTAGAAATTGTAGGACTAGTTTAATGCTTTTTTAAGCATTAAAATTGGTAGTGTTCATGGTACTAGAGACGTTTCTTTTGTGGCTAATTAGACCTCAAAATGTGTGTTAACTTTACGGTTAAACTAACCACAAAATAGATTAGTGTTCTAGGTACAAAAAGCATTTATATCATAGTTAATTTTAACCATAAAAATGTGTTACTGTTACGGTTAAATTAACCACAAAATAGATTAGTGTTCTAGATACGGTTAAACTAGCCATAAAATTAGTTAGTGCTATCGGCAAAGAAATATTTTTTATTATGATTGGTTTAGGCCATAATAAAAATTTTAATATAATGGTTGGTTTAACCTATGCTCCCAAGTGCCCCCTAAAAAGTGGTGTTAATTTTATGGTCCAAATTGACCATAAAAATAAATAAAATTATGGTTAAATTTAACCCTAGAAGAGGGAGTGTTCCCAAGTGACCCACCTACTACTTCCACCATTCACATCGAAGCATTATTTCGTCTTGGCGCGAACATACACAGAACCAAGCCGTTCTTTTGCGTCATCAAGCTCATTCCCTTGTTCTGCAAATGCACCTGTCCGATGTGTCATCCAGGCCTAGCCTACATTTCTAAATTCCCGAAGAGTTCCAGCCTTTTTGTCCATGCTCGCCATATAGCTTCTGAACGGCACAAACCATTTCTCAATATTTCCCAACTTCTGTCATGCTTTATCTGTTGCTGGTAGAATTAACATATGAAGATGAATAAAAAATTAGAATCATTTATACGGACTGCGTATAAAGGGTTCACAACTCTCTTAGGTGGAAAAAATTGAACTTAACATAAAGTCGATTTTTAACATCAGTAAGTCAATTTCTGCCAGTCATAGAAAAATCTCCCTGTCAAGTGTCTTGTCTAGCCGCCCCTGTCTCTGGAGTGTCACCCTTACACTCGTGTTAACTTCCTGCTTGCCTGAGGCATGTACCCCGCTCTTGCAATATCTTCCGCTCTCTCGCTCGCTATGTTATACTGCCACAGTGCTCATTAACGTTTGCATACAAAACATGGCTCTCAACTCCCTCCTTCTACTGGCGTACTCAACTGAGCCCCGTATACTCTTATGTCAGTAGGACGTTCACATAATCAATTTGCAGCATTATTACTAAGGTTCCTCACTATATTGAAGGTCTTCTACATTTCTCCGTGCTGCCAACTTCTCCTTCTCCTCCGTGCTGCCATCTTCTTCTTCTAGTATTGACCTGTTTTTCTGATCGCACAGGTGTTTCTCTTCCCCATCGGGCTGCGTTCTCTCATGTTCCGTGCTGGCAAGCTTCGTTCGTCTTCCCGGCTGGCTCTTCTATTTGCTTCTTCTCCATTGAGCTGATCCAAGTACCTCTGCGTTTCGAAGTGCATGGCTCCGAACGCTTGATTGGTTCCGCCTTCCTCATTATAGGTGTTGGGATTCTTTCGCTTGTCAATTTCCCGTTTCCAACGTCCCTGTTTGTCTTCTTCATTTGCGTGAATCTCGTGTAGATAGCGTCGCGATTCAGCATGCCTATCGTTCCAGTCGTTACGATAATTTTGAGATTCTCCCTGGTTTTGAAATATTAGTGTAAAATGACCTTTTCATGGTTGTATCTAATAATTATTAAATAAATAAATAAATACATAAATACATAAATAAACAAATAAATCTCCTATCTCGCCACTTCTGGTTCTCATTAGAATGACCGTATTGCCTGTAGGGTCCCTCGTGTCTCCTATTATTCCTTCATTGTTGGTACCCTCGCTGCTGATACCCATTTAGACACTGATATTGCCATTGTTGTTTTCATATTGCCGATGCGATCTATTGTCTCCTTCATCCTGACCTCCTCTTGGTGTTGACACACTTGTGTTAACTGCCTGTGATCTATTGTTTACTTGAGTGGTTTAACCACTTCAGTAGGATTTACTAGCTCAATTTGTCTCCCCCCTCTCTGATGAATGTGAGAAGTCGTCTCGTCAATCTGCCGCAAGACCTGTTCCGCGTGAATCGCTGTGTTTACGTTGGCTGCAACTAACAGCTGTTGAACGTTCATTGGTAATTGCCGTGCAATAGTCATTACCAAGTCCGCCTCTTCCAAAGGGTGGTCTAAATCTTTAAATTTCAGCATTTGTAAGGGAAAAAATCGGAATATCTTGTCTGCTGGGTTGTCTGATATTTCCTAGAATAGAGCTCCATCCTAAGACTTTGTTTTAGTGCAGGCGACCAATATTTTCTAAAAAAGGCCTCTTTGAAACCGTCCATGCCTTCAAATGTGTACTTGAAACTTAAAAACCAAGTAAACACATTTTCAGCAAGAAACTTCTCCATCATGCGTAAACGACGTGTGTGAGGTACAATGTTATCATTATTATAGTCCTCGACTTCCTTAATAAAAACTTTCGGCGTAATCCCTGAATTCTCTATATCTTTTATTCGGTTTGAATTCATTTGAGCGAATCACTTGTAACAGTTGCGCGTGCTGATTACCATGTTGTGGAGTTGAACTTCCCCCCATGTTATTTTGAAATCCCTCTGTGTTTGTCGTTAATGGGCTGTCTACCTGTCCTTGGCATCCCGCTTCGCTAGTTGCCTCAGGGCTTAATGAGTCTGTTTCCTTATTTCTCATTCCCTCTGTGGAAAGGGGTGTACCAAGTGGATGTGGTACCCCCTAAGGGATTTAGACAGAATGAAGTTTCGGGCACAAAAGGTGATAATGAAGGACAGAGCGGGAAAAGACCAAAAAGTTAAGATTTAGATTTAAATGATATTTATTAAATATAAAGCGAATATGTCGCCAGGAATGATAGCTTCAAAGAAATTACCTTAAAAACTGACAATAAAAAATTAATAACAATTAAAAGGTACTTGTTTCTCCAGGAAACATAAATAGAGCAGTGACTAACTTTAAAGTATTAAATATAAAATTACTAAAAAAGAAGCATAATCATTTAAATTCATTCCAAAGTGGATTAAAATGAAACACTCTTCTGACGGAAAGAATCCGGGCAGAATAAAGGACGTGAAAGGGTACCACCTCTTCTAAGGTACGATACAAGAAGTATCAGGCCGGCAGTCGGAGGTCCTCAGTAGCTGACGGCAATTTAGTGCGCCCGCTCTGGCGGTGCGAGGTCATTCTGGCATGTTCCAGGGTTCTGGGTTCGGAACTAGAGTAGATGATGATAGGTTCTCCTAAAGATAGCGACCAGCATAGAGAGGCTCTTGGTAATACCTCCTACGGCTGGTGAAATGATGTTCTCAGAATTACGATTTGCAGAGTAGATCCATGTTGAAGATTTTTGGTTGAAGTGCAGGCTGATGAATTTAGACTGCCCGGCCAGGCCGCCAAGTCCAGCAGAGAGATTATGCCGGCGGAGAAGAGACTCCGGCAGCCAGAGGTACCCCGAGAGGGCAGTAACCCCAGCAGGGATGTTGGTGAGCAGATGTGATCCGTTGAGAAGAGTGGACAAGAGTAGGCACTGTAGGCCGGGAGACCTCAGGCTATATAGCGGTAGTGACGTCAGCGCGCGGAACCTTCTAGCATGAAGGTGTGGCGAGAGAGCAGCCAATCACAGCACAGCCCCATGCACAATGCGAGCGTCACCGCTGGAGAGAGCTCAGTGCTCGTGAGAAAATGTGACGGTATAGTACGTCTAGAAAGACACTACAGAAAACAGGTGAGTAGACATGAATATTACAGAAAAGCAATTAAATTGAAACACCAATATTAAACAAATCAGAACACCGCGTTCAGACTGCAATTCACGAAATAAAAATAATGGGGCAGAAAAATTGAACGTGTGTTTCACACCGAAAGGGAAACATAGCCAACACAAAACATTCGCAAAGCGAACATGCTGGGAGGGGCGAGAAAAAATTGCAGTAAGAAAGCGCAGAAGTTAGGCCTCGCGTGGTAAAGGAGCAATCATGGTGATTGGCCTAAGAAAATGACCAGCAGAAGTCTGCAGTTTTACCACGCGAACCCTACCATCTCTGCCAGGAAAGCACTCAACAACCCTACCCAAATTCCAAACAAGAGGAGGACTAGGGTCTTTCAAAAGCACCAAGTCCCCCACCTGAAGGTTAGAGCAGGAAAAAAGCCATTTGCCACGCTGCTGAAGCAAACCGAGGTATTCCAACCTCCAGCGACGCCAAAAATTGTTGCGCAAACTTTCAATTTTGCGCCAAGAAATGGCTAAAGAAGATTGAGAATTAGAATATAACAAAGGTGGGGAGGCAGTCAATGGACCACCGATAAGAAAATGGCCCGGCGTCAATGGTAGAAGATCTGAAGGGTCATTAGATAAGGGTGATAAAGGACGAGAATTAATTATGCCCTCAATAAAAATAATTAAAGAATTAAACTCTTCATGAGAAAGGGGAGTGTGGCCACAAACACGTCTAAGGTGCTTCTTGGTGAGTTTCACACAAGACTCCCACCGTCCACCTTGATGGGGTGCATAAGGGGGGATGAAGTGCCACTTGAAATTTCTCTGGTGAGCATAATCAGTAATCCTTTCCAGCGCTGCATTTTGAGTAAGAGCTCTCTTAATTTGCTCAGAAGCTCCGATAAAATTTTTAGCATTGTCGGAAAATACTTCTGAAGGAAGCCCTCGGCGAGCAGAAAATCTGGCAAAAGCTGCCAAATAATAAGCAGTAGAGGCGTTGGTAACTAGTTCTAAGTGAACTGCTCCGGTGACCATACATACAAACAGCGAAATATAGAGTTTTCCAAAAATACATTTTTTGGCCTCAGGAGAATTTTTTCTGTAAACAAAAGGCCCGGAATAATCCACTCCCGTAAAGGCAAAAGGTCTAGCAGGCGCAGATCTAAAGTTGGGAAGATCACCCATGAGCTGAGTGGTAATTTTAGGGTTGGATTTAAAACATGGAATACACTTCCGGATAACAGAGGTAACTTCATGGACTCCGTTTATGGGCCAATACCTTTCACGAATGACCGAAAGTAATGTACGAGTTCCAGCATGAAGATGCTGGTAATGATACTGACGAATGATTAGAGAAGTGACATGATGCTTTGAAGGAAGAATAATTGGGTGTTTTTTATCCTCGGAAAGATCAGCCAAAGATAAACGTCCTCCAACTCTTAGTAAACCATCAGTGTCCAAAAAAGGGGCGAGTGATGAAAGCCTACTCGATTTCTTAAGGGATTGACCTTGGGACAACACCTGACATTCTTCAGAGAATATTTCTTGTTGAGTAAGCCATAAGATTTTTGTAGTGGCTAAACCTAATTCAGAAAGGGTTAAATATGGCTTAGGAAAAAGGGGTTGTTCTACCACAAAATATTTCCATCGAAGGAGATAAGCCATAACCCTCACCAATTTATGGAAAGAGGAATATCGCTGCAAGAGAAGGGGAGAGTCAGAAACGAGAAGAGAAGATCCAGTAATCTTACCAGCATCCGGCAAGTCTGATAACTCCGGAAGAGGAAAATTTGGCCAAGCGGAAGGTTCTTGCAGAAGCCAAGGGGGACCGTGCCAGTATAATGTCAGGTTAGCCAACATAAGAGGGGAACATCCCCGAGAAATGACATCTGCAGGATTCTCCTTGCCAGATACATGATGCCATTGTTCAAAGTTAGACAATTGTTGAATTTTGGACACTCTATTAGCTACAAACACCTGCCAATGCGAGGAAGGTTTGGCAATCCATGCCAACGTGATGGCTGAGTCACTCCAAAAGTAAGTTTTGCTAAATCGGATTTTCAAAGATTGGCGGATTTTGACCGATAATTCAACCGCCAGAAGAGCAGCACAAAGTTCCAGTCGTGGCAAGGATAAGGATTTAAGAGGGGCTACCTTTGACTTAGCGCAAATTAAATTGGAAAAGAAATTTGACTGGTCAAAATTGCGGCAAACAATATATGCACAACACCCATAAGCTTTCAATGAGCTATCGGCAAAGATGTGAAGTTCATATCCTCCACAAGAGGGAAAGGGAATAATCACTCGCGGGATAATGACATTGGAGAGATCTTCCAAACTATTTCTATAAGAAATCCAATTTTTTTGCAACTCTGAAGGAACTGGTTCATCCCAACCAGTTTTCAATGACCAAAGGTCCTGCATGAAAAGCTTTGCTGTGACAATAATTGGCGCCAAAAATTGGAGAGGATCAAATATCTTTGCAATCTCATACAAAATTTGCCGCTTAGTTTGCGGTTTGATGTCACCGAGATTAATTTTGAAAAAGAAAAAATCCTTTTGAGGACTCCAATAGATGCCTAGGGTTTTGATAGAATTACTTTCTTGAAGAAGCTCTACTGAGTCGTTATAGACTGAAGTTAATGGAAATTTAGAAAGAAATTCTTCCGAATTAGAGTTCCACTTGCACAAGGAAAATCCGCCTCCCAAAAGCAAAGCTGTCAAATCTTTAGAGACCTGTAGTGCTTCAGATACTGACTCAAATGAATGAAGAAAATCGTCAACGTAAAATGATGATTTTAACACTTCAGAAGCCTTAGGAGAATACAACGGGCCATCCTGTTCAGCAAGTAATTTCAACGTACGTATGGCTAGAAAAGCAGAGGGCTTTAGTCCATAGGTTAAGGTTTTTAGCCGAAAAATCTTGACAGGTTTAGTAGGCTCGTCACGCCAAAGAATTCTCTGAAGGTCGCACTGTTGTTGATCGACCAAAATCTGCCTATACATTTGCTTGATATCAGATATCACTGCGATAGGGAACAAGCGAAAATTCATCAAGACAGAAGAAATGTCAGATTGAATAGGAGGGCCTGATAATAATGTGTCATTCAGAGAAGTGCCATTGGCATCCAATGCAGAGCCATTAAAGACCACTCTTATGTTTTCCTTTAAAATCTCATTCTTCCAAACTGGATGATGATTGAGGTAAATGACTTCAGATGGGGTATAAGAAGCATCATCTTTCTTGGTAACAACCTCCATGTGATCAAGTGCCTCATATTCCTCCATAAACGTGGAGTATTGAGTTTTAACAACGGGGTCACGTTTAAATTTGTTTTCCACAGCATAGAGTGCTCTAAGAGCCCTAGGGTGTGTTTCAAATAAAAGAGGTGGATTATCCACTCGGGGCATTGTTACGACAAATCTACCCTCTGAATTGCGTTTGGTCGTTTCGCGAAACTGTTTTTCACACATTTCATTTTCAATCGAGGAAGGTGAAACTGAATCTATAGTTTCGATTTTCCAAAATCTTTCTAAGTTATAATCGAGACTTGTATTGACAAAATGACATTGAGAGAAATTTTGAAATGACTTACGAGGGACTTGACCCGTTACTAACCAACCTAGCTTGGTATGATGAACAAACACCCCTGGTGATATTTTAACCTTAGAGCTAAGGAGACATTGCCAAAATACTTGGGCACTGAGAAGTATGTCTACCGGAGCGCTCGTATTAAATGTTGGATCCGCCAACTGAATGTTATGAGGAAATTGCCACGTTCTAACTTCAAAAGAATTACTAGGGGTGTTACTGCCAATAGTATCAATGGCAAGGCAATTCAACTGCAATGTTGTGTTGCAATTCACAGCATCTTTGATGTGAACACGAACAAAATGCAAAGATTTAACATTGCTATTGTTAATACCGGTAACCTGAATTAATGTAGGTTGCTTGGGAAGACCAAGTTTCTTAATGAGACGCTCACTTATGAAGTCATGGGTGGCGGCATTATCCAATAGGGCACGTGCTTCAAGCCATCTACCAGAAGAGTCTTGAACTTTTATTAACACGGTTGATAGTAGCACCTGGGAACTACGAATTGAGCTAGAGCTCTGAGTATAAGATTGCGCATTAGCTCCTGGGGATGCATCTTTAGAACATCCAGGGGAAGGAGCCTGACGTGGCTTTTCAAACCTATGAAGCAAGGTATGATGTTGAGCCTTACAATGGGAGCAAGTATTTTTAGATAAGCAATCAGGCACCATATGCCTAGTTGACAAACAGTTGTAGCAATATCTTTTTTGAGCTATTAATTTGCGTCTTTCATCGGTAGAAAGGGCTTTAAAGGCAACGCAGGAATATAACCTGTGAGGTGCTTTACAGAGAATACAATCCATTGAATTATGCTGAACAGTAAAGACAGCAGATTTGTTTATTTTTGCACCGACTGGTTTCACAACATTAGATTTGTTATCTGCACTTCCTGACATATGACAGGCTACAGCTGACAAAACCTGACATCTATTATTCATAAACGTAAGCAATGAATCATAGGTATATGACGTGTCATTTGTTAGTTCCCTCTCCCATGCCTTTAAGGTTGATGAATCAAATTTAGAAGTAACCAAGTGAATCAAGAATAGATCCCAATGCTCGACCGGTTGGTTCAACCGTGCCAATGCTCTGACATGTAGTTGGACCGCGTCACTCAAGGCTCGCAGTGTTGACAAGCTTTCAGCTCGCAAGGTGGGCAGGTTAAATAAGGCTTGAATATGCCTTTGTAAACATAATTTTTCATTGCCATAACGGCCTTTAAGAAGCTCGATAGCAATGTTATAGTTTTCTCCTGTTAAGGGAAGTTCTCTTATAAGTTGAAGGGGTGGCCCCTGCAAAATGGATTTTAAGTAATGAAATTTCTGAATTTCCGGAAGTGTGGCATTATTATGTACTAATGAACTGAACAATTCAAAGAATGATTGCCACATCTCTTCCTTTCCTGAAAAGTGCGGAATTTCAATTTTAGGTAGCAATGGTTTGATACCGTTCCCATGGTCGCTAATTCTTCCTTGAGTTTCTTCTACCTTCAACGCCAGGGTCAAAGTTCTAACCAATGCCACAGCCTGAGCATGTGTATCAAAGTAATTACTTTCTACTTCTTCCCTATCTGATTGATGTTCTGGACTTTTGATTTCAATTTCAAGTTGCACGAGATCATATTTCTCGTACGCCTGTTCAAAAGCTTTTAAACGCTGGGATATAATGTCAAGGTTTTGTTCCTCTTTCGGTAGAGTAGCTAAATATTTTTGAAAACGGGTGAGTTGACCTTTGTAGGCCGCCCGAGAGTTTAACAGTTTATCATCAATTATTGGTGGCATGGCTGGAAAAGTTGGAACAACTCACTCACCAAAGCTGCTTGTGGCACCAGACAGACCTGCTCTCCGGAAAGAAACCAGTTGTACAAATATGCTGGGATTGTTTCCGCCTTCCCGCAGATCTCCCGCGCTAACCACAATGTACTGAAATGTATAGAACAAATATTAGATTGCACCAGTTTTTTGAATTGAATTTGCGGTCTCAGAATGAAGGTTCTGGCTTTGATCCGGGGTTGAGGTACCATGGAAAGGGGTGTACCAAGTGGATGTGGTACCCCCTAAGGGATTTAGACAGAATGAAGTTTCGGGCACAAAAGGTGATAATGAAGGACAGAGCGGGAAAAGACCAAAAAGTTAAGATTTAGATTTAAATGATATTTATTAAATATAAAGCGAATATGTCGCCAGGAATGATAGCTTCAAAGAAATTACCTTAAAAACTGACAATAAAAAATTAATAACAATTAAAAGGTACTTGTTTCTCCAGGAAACATAAATAGAGCAGTGACTAACTTTAAAGTATTAAATATAAAATTACTAAAAAAGAAGCATAATCATTTAAATTCATTCCAAAGTGGATTAAAATGAAACACTCTTCTGACGGAAAGAATCCGGGCAGAATAAAGGACGTGAAAGGGTACCACCTCTTCTAAGGTACGATACAAGAAGTATCAGGCCGGCAGTCGGAGGTCCTCAGTAGCTGACGGCAATTTAGTGCGCCCGCTCTGGCGGTGCGAGGTCATTCTGGCATGTTCCAGGGTTCCGGGTTCGGAACTAGAGTAGATGATGATAGGTTCTCCTAAAGATAGCGACCAGCATAGAGAGGCTCTTGGTAATACCTCCTACGGCTGGTGAAATGATGTTCTCAGAATTACGATTTGCAGAGTAGATCCATGTTGAAGATTTTTGGTTGAAGTGCAGGCTGATGAATTTAGACTGCCCGGCCAGGCCGCCAAGTCCAGCAGAGAGATTATGCCGGCGGAGAAGAGACTCCGGCAGCCAGAGGTACCCCGAGAGGGCAGTAACCCCATCAGGGATGTTGGTGAGCAGATGTGATCCGTTGAGAAGAGTGGACAAGAGTAGGCACTGTAGGCCGGGAGACCTCAGGCTATATAGCGGTAGTGACGTCAGCGCGCGGAACCTTCTAGCATGAAGGTGTGGCGAGAGAGCAGCCAATCACAGCACAGCCCCATGCACAATGCGAGCGTCACCGCTGGAGAGAGCTCAGTGCTCGTGAGAAAATGTGACGGTATAGTACGTCTAGAAAGACACTACAGAAAACAGGTGAGTAGACATGAATATTACAGAAAAGCAATTAAATTGAAACACCAATATTAAACAAATCAGAACACCGCGTTCAGACTGCAATTCACGAAATAAAAATAATGGGGCAGAAAAATTGAACGTGTGTTTCACACCGAAAGGGAAACATAGCCAACACAAAACATTCGCAAAGCGAACACTCTGTATTAAATAACGTGTTCTGTCCCATTGAACGCAGTTCTGCTTTTATAATTCTATCCGTTTGTTCTTTCAATTTACTCTTGATTTCTCCATCAAGTGTCTTAATGCGAGTGTGGTTATCACCTACTGTCTTAATAATAGTTAACCTTTCTTCTTTAGTGTCGCTGCTCATCATACGCCAATCTTTCCGAACACTTTCTTTAATCATGCCTAGTTTTTCTTCAATCTGCCGCGTAGTGTCCTCCTGATTGATTTCTATTTTCTCCAGTGTATGTTTTAGGCGTAAATTATTCTCATCTATGGTACTTTTCAAGCTATCCTGGTCCGTTTATATATTTCTCCACCGATCCGATGTTTGTGTTTCTAAACGATTCATATCTTAGATTATGTTCGTTACACTTCCGTTTACTGCTGACAATTTTTCCTGAATGACTGTAGAATTCTCTTCCATCTTGTCGTATCGACTTTCAAGCTTATCCTGAGACGTCTTGACCACGCTTCTGTTTATCGTGCATGTTAATTCTATCTGGGCTAGTTTAGCCTCTACTGTCTCATCTAAATCATTTAGTTTACAGTTGAACGTCTCCTCTAAATGTTTAATATGATTTAATTGCTTATCATTGTTTTTGCTAACGTCAAGGGTGAATTGCATCATCTGCCCCTTGGTGTAATCTTTCATTTCTTCTGATACTGCAGCAAAATGATTAGTGTTCCTAGCATCCTGCGCTTCCAGATTAGCATTTATAGTGTCATTCATTTGCGTTTGCAATGATTTACCCTGTTCTGTCAATTTAGTTCCTAATTTCTCTGATTGCTCCGTTAGCTGTTTATTTATAGTGCCATTCATTTGTGTTTGCAACGATTCACCCTGTTCTGTCAATTTAGTTTCTAATTTCTCTGATTGCTCCGTTACCTGTTTATTTATAGTGTCATTTACTTGTGTTTGAAACTCGGCTGACTGTTCTGTTAATTCTGTTTCAAATTTGATGGATTGTTCCGTCATATTATTGTTCACTTGAGCTTTGAACTCAGCTGGCTGTTCCGTTAATTGTGTGTCGAATTTAACAGATTGTTCCGTCGTACTAGTGTCTATTTCATTCCTCATCAATGCCAATTGTTGCTGGGTTCCTGCCGTGGCACTGTCAAACACTGCTTGAATCTGTTCTAAAGTCGTCATTTCAGACAAAGATATATCAATAACTGAGAAATAGGAGGGATGCCATATGGCAATGTCCTCCGACACACGCATATAATTCTTACCATACATTTACTTCATTTTACCACACTCAGTTCATTTAATTTTACTACATTTAATCACACAAATCAATTTGCATCACTGAATAGTTCAAATGTTACTCATATGTAAATTTTAACCCCACACATATTCAGTAATTAAATGCTATCCAGATCTGATGCTATTACAGACGAATTAATCAAATATTAATTGTCACGTAATGCTACCAGCCTTCCTAATATATCCACGGAGTTTGACTTTCAAAACAAATCTAATTTTACATATAATCATTGGGCGCCCGGTTTCGCGGACTCTAACTTTACTAATTAATGCAACAAAGCAAAACGTGTACCGTATTTTACATTGAAAACTCCTGATTTTCCTGTATAATTCACATTCTTTGGCGGTAACCTCATCGCCGTATTTACCTTACTAAAATATCACTTCCCGGTGATTTAAATACTGTCACTTTCTGCCTCCACTCGTGGCGTGTCAGTTTATACAAAAATGTGCAATAAAAAGCCTTAAGCATGAAATTCCCCACATTGGGTATAGCCAGTTTAACGTATGTACCCTTCTGTAAAGCAGTGTTTATGACAAGATTCTGTTTTTGGGTTCGCGCTCAGTCCTGTTTACTGCTTACATAAAGTTCACCAAAACAACATGCCTTACGGGATAGAAGGATCATAAGAAATACATAATTAAGAAATGAGTGAATAAGAAGTAAAATAAAAGTGATTTATTAACTGAAAATTATGTGCAAATAATAATAATAACAAGTTTGACTTTTGACTCCCACAACACATTGAATATAATACAATGAGCGGTGTCAAAACTCGCTCCTAACAACACACAATGTGGATACAAGTCCACTGAACTGGATAAGAATTTGTATGCGCGCGTGAACTGATAACTTAGAAGAAAATGAGTACATGATGATTCGTCCGTTCACAACTGAAAATATCATGTTGCTCACGGAATCCCATCTGGCAAATCATATTACGGCTACGGGACATTCACCTAATAAAACACATTAAAACTAATACTGACACACGCAATACTAATCACTCTAAATTACATCAATCTCCTCGAGATTCCATTTCTGTGCTATAGTATATCAATACATAAGCGCGCCTCCAGGCCAAATACTCGAACAACATATGGAAACAGCATCACGTGACAGATGGCCACACGGGATCATTGAACACGAATGTAAACATACAAAGTCGAGTAACAACATCAAAATTATATATGCCTAAACGGCTGAAAATTACATGACATGAAATAAAGCAAGATAAGTTAACGCTTCGGAAAGACATCACTACGTGGACAACGCCCATTTAATCAACAAAATACTTTTACAATTGATCAGGGTTTTACAGAATTTAAACAACAAATTATTCTGAACTAAAGGAACCTGGCCATTCTCGCTAATGACCCTTGGTCGTTCTTATCTGATCGTAAGCGCGCTTCTATGGTATGCCTCACTCCACAGCACTCAATATTTGTCAGTTCGCAAGCTCGGTGTCTAAATATAACTGGCGACTCCCAGGTCCCGTTAATCATCATCTGTAAACGCGCATATCACAACGAAATTTTGCCAATTAACTTGAATTGCAAGAACACAATATATTCCACAGATCCGCCTCGCAAGGACAGGAAATGGGCTGGGGTGCGGCAGACGGAGAATTCTCAGTGACTTTCTTCACGCGAGCACTTACCATTAAACACATGAAACACCATAAGCTTGGACTGACACCATAATCATACCATCCAGGTCGGCTTTACATCAGACTACCTTAACATCGTGTTCGAGAACACTCTAAAAAATAAATCAAATCTAAATACTTGAGTGAGCAACCGGCTACTAGCAAGGAATTTCGACAAGGCAATTATCAACCAAAAATATACTGATCAAGCATTAAGTCTACAATCAGTCAAAATTTATCCTCTAATATTATTTTTATACCAGAATTAACTTGGTTCCACTTCTGTCTTAATGCGCATTCCGAATTACGCTACTCAGCCGCATTACGAGAGCGTAAGCGCGCACGGCTGCACGTATAGCCCCGTGTACTTGACACAAAATACAATTATAAAAATATCTACAATAATGCAAACGCTACGCTGTCCCATGCAATTAATTGTGTGTCAGTAACAAGAAAACAAGATTCTATATTACAACACAAGCATACAAGATATCTACAAAATTGTCCCATAAACCATAATTAATCTGTTAAATAAATACATTCATTTTGTACTCATTCCTTCCAGACAATCAGCGTCAGAGAACATCGCCTGCCAACCCTCCATATAATGGCTTTATCCCGAGTCACACATGGCGTGAGTGATGTCCTGCTGGGTCCATGTTCCGTCCAGGTTCCTTGATGTCATCTCGGCGCTGAATTGAAAATTGTTCGTCTATTACACACACGTTATATAATTCTATCTGATTTCGCCTATCAGGTACTACTTTCCCCGACAGTCTATGGCAAAATATTCGTAGTACTGTCCCTACATTGTAGTACAAGGGCTACCTAGGTTTCACTGAAGTTATACATTGTACAGTCGTTGAAAATATTCTATGTCCACAGACATGAATTAAGAGTATCAACCTGTGTCCTCAGACACGAAATATAAGAATCAGAGTCTGTGTCCTCGGACACACAAAATAAGAGTTTCGTTCTGTGTCCTCGCACACACTAATTAAGAGTGTTATTCATTGCCTCTCAGGCCACTTATAAGTGAATCTGGCTGGGGGTTCACATGGAGGGGGATAAATGAAATAAATTTCCATAATAATCATCGGACTAACATGCAACTGGTATCATTGAGTTCGTAGTAAAATACAGGTCAAACTAGGCTAGGGCTATCTGAAATCCAACGTGTAATTAATCAAGAATTAACTCCCGCTCAAAATCATCGGTCTGAGCTATCAAGCCACTTTGCCGCTCAAAGAAGGCGTCTCCGTTTTATTGGTCCTAACTCACGCGAATATTGCGGGCTATCCTCATTGCTGCCTCCCCGAAGGAGTGGTTATCAGGTCAGTCCACCATTCACACCGAGGCATTATTTCGTCTTGGCGCGAACATACACAAAACCAAGCCGTTCTTGTGAGTCATCAAGCTCATTCCCTTGTTCTACAAATGCACCTGTCCGATGTGTCATCCAGGCCTAGACTACCTTTCTAAATTCCTGAAGAGATCCATCCTTTGTGTCCATGCTCGCCATATAGCTTCTGACCGGCGCCAACAATTTCGCAATATTTCCCAACTTCTGTCTGGCTTTATCTTTTGCTGGTAGAAACATCACATGAAGATGAATAAAAACTTAGAATCATTTATACGGACTGAGTATAAAGGGTTCACTTTCCTTACATGGATGCCCAAGTATTTGCACGAGTCTTCTTCTACAAGTATTTCCGAGCCGATATTATAAGGTGTGTAACGAGGTGTGGTTCCGACCAGAGCGTGGAAGGTCACAGCCCGTCGCTAGAGGGCACGCGTGCACGTCAGGTGACGATACAAAGCGAGCAGCAGCATGCATCGATCGTACAACGCTGCCAATCGCATTGCAAACAGTGACATGGAGGAGTCAAACGTAGAGCAAAGAGGTGTTGTTCGGTTTCTGACAGCGAAAGGATTAGGGGGAACGGACATTCATCGCCGAATGTCACAAGTGTACGGCGAACACTGCATGTTCCTTGCAAAGGTCAAGGCGTGGCGCCAAGCGCCACTGGGAACGACGGATGTCTTTAGCCGATGATGCCCGGTCTGGGGCACCCCCTGCAGTACCGATGACAACGTCCAGCTGGTTGATGCACTCATTACCCAGGACCGCCGAGTGACAGTGAACACCATAGCCGCCGTAGTCGGATTGAGCGTCGGAAGAATGCACACCATCATGAAGGAATGACTGCACTTGCGGAGGGTGTGTGCCCAATGGGTGCCCCACAGTCTTCAACCACAGCAGGAAGCATGTCGAATGGCCTACTGTCTTGATCTTGGTTGGACGATTGGTGCATGCTGCTGCTCGCTTTTTATCGTCACGGAACGTGCACGCGTGCCCTCTAGTGACGGGCTGTGACCGTCCACCCTCTGGTTGGTACCACAGCTCGTTACACACGCCACGATTATCCGATGTTGTCACCGGTTTGCGCTTTACATCCTCCAGCTCGTTACTTTTTGAACGCACCTTACATATTGAAAATCATGCTTTCATCCTCTCCCTATTCTCATGAGACTACATTTACTCGTATTTTGCGTGATTTTGTTGTCAACCGCCCATTAATGAACCAGGTTGAGGTCAGTTAGTAACTGAGCTTTGTCTTGTTATGTTTGAATTTTTCGGTATATTACACAATCATCCGCAAACAATCGACAGTCACTTCAATCCCATTCGGTAGGTCGTAAATAAGTGCCAGGAATAACAGGGTCCCAATCACACTACACAGAGGGACACCTGACGTTATCAAAATGTCCTCGGAGAATACATTACCCATTTTAACCATTTGCGAGGGACCAGTCAAGAACTCTTGAATCCATAAAATTACCCTTTTATCAATCTTTGTTTCCGCTAATTTCGGAGTAGAATGTCATGTGGGACGACATCAAATGCCTTCGCAAAATCTGTAGTTACAGCGTCAACTTGCACCCTCCTGTCTAGCGAGTCATTAATATCCCGAAAAAGTGAAAACATTTGGCTCTCACATGAGTACCCTTGTCTAAATCCGTGTTGCCTCCCATTAAGCCATGATAACTTGCCTCATGACTCTTACGTAATCAGAAATGAGGTGCTCCATCTGTTTACATATGATGGATGTGAGGCTAACACGCCTCTAGTTTCTCTTTATCAATCTGTTCCCTATCTTGAATATTGGAACTATTGCATTCTTTTTCCAGTCTTAGGGTATTTGTGTGTTGTTAATTGATACATTAAACAGAACCCCCAAGTATCGCCCAATGGCTGTACCACCCAGTTTTAACACATCTCCACAAATATTGTCCGGGCCTTTCGATTACGTAGCCTTTTTAATTCTTGCTAGAATCAACGATTGGTTAATTCGGAAAGGTGGGCCATCAGAATCATAGTTAAGGTCCAACACACATCTATTTAATTCATTAAACACACTACCACACCATGTATTTAAGTCGTTAGCAATTGCCTGTTTCTCAGTAATTAACTCACCATCTCCGGATATTTTCACGACAAATCATTGGAATTTCCCTTCCGTGAACATTATACATATTGTACGGGTAAGTAACTAAGACAATAAGACATTGCGCAGTTCAATTCGAACCCCTGTCAGTTTCCGAGTATTTGTATTACCGCAGTAGTAAATATTGCTCAACACTGTTAAGCAGCACACAGCAACCGTTCCGTAGGATATCCACTACTCTGATCCACATGGGAACGATCGGGACCGAGTAGAGGGGAGCCTCTTTTAAATAATGTTTGTTGGCTTCTAATACACTAACACAATCCTTGAGGTGAAACACACCACACATTTTACAGTTATAAATTGTTGTCTCCAGTCTTTTAATACAATATACAACTTTCTACGATGAATAGTTAAAAAAGTCTACTTTCCAAATACTTAACAAAATAACACAAAAGACTATGTTGTATGGATTGGTATCGTCCCTATTTCAAACCGTTCAAAAATGTAAACCCTGTTATGATTTCTATAAGAATAAAATGCTAAGATTAAAAAATGTTGTTATTATTTCTATTACTGAGTAGTTAGTAGGGGAGGGGGTTCAGTTTAAAGTGGGTGCAAAGTGGGTGCAAATGTGGGTGCAAGAATGGATGCAAAAGTCGACGCAGAAGGGGCACGATTTTTACTAGAATGTGATTTGAGTAAATGTAATTTCTAAACCCGAGTAGTGAGTAGTCTGTTGATTTTGATCTAGTCAAGAGTAAACATGTCACGTACACTGGTGGTGGATACTTAAGGCTTTAAGTTCAACGAAAACAAGCATATATTTGAAGAGGTGGCTATTATTGATTGCACTACACACTGGTCACCAAAACTATTTCATTTTGTGTTTAAACCACCGTTTCAGCAAGAGTTTCAGTCTGCTAAAGATCAAAGACAGACCCAGTTGATACAAACCCATCTAGGATTTCAATGGAACGAGGGAACAATTCCCTATAAATATCTAGCCATGATATTAAATGCTCATCTATCCATGGCTAGTATTGTGTTTGTCAAAGGATTTTAAAAAACACGAATGGCTTTTCCCGTTTCTACCACCCACGTGTGAATGTGTGAATCTTATAGATTAGGGCTGTCCTTCACTACATACGCTTTATTAAGGAAAATGACATTTAATGGAAAAACATCAAGCCGTTTGCCATGTATGGAATCTGTTTGATTGGCTAAAGAGGAAATGCATGTCGTGACGTCATGAACAAGATATTGCTTGTTTCTGCCAGCAGCGGAATGATAACTAGTGAGTGATACACCATATAGAGAGCATCACGTCTGTGTCGTCAATGCTGGAATTGGTCAATAATGGTATTGAGCAGGCGATTGGAACATTTTGTGTGTGTAAAAAGAAACTAAGCAGTAACACAAAAGAGGAATGCAATGCTTTACCAAAATCATTTATTTTATGTGGCTCAAATGCGGTTAAGGAAATATGGGAACATGTGCCAACATCCTGGACTCAAGACCCTGTGTTAAGATAATTGCCACCCTGTAATAACTACGAGCATCAAAGGCAAGTGGTCATTAGCGAAAAACCATCGATTCAACAGTGTTGAACCTGTCAGCTTGTGAAACTATACCGCGGCCATAAAACCTTGAACAAAGACTTCGTTTCTTCATTCCACGGGTGCGATGGCGAGAAAAACAGCAACACAACATCCTCAACAGAGGGAAAAGATCAAAACTATTTACCATCGACTGAAAGAGAGTTGCCAAACCTCTACTGGTCGAGGCGTAATTGACAACGTGATTCAGTTACTACCCATTGAAATGCACTTACCTGGTTACAAATACAGTGGTCCTGGAACAAAAATTAAAAATAAAAAATTCAGAGTAAAGCGAATGTAATTCCAAGCCAATCCTTATATCTTTCTTTAATAATTAGTTACCGAAAATTTCGTCACAACATATAGGTTTGGTCTCTTTGCAAAATCTAAGATCTTTTCGCAAAATCTAAAATCTAAACTCCTGAACTCCCCAGCTCCTCAGCTCCTCAACTCTTCAGCTCCTCAACTTCTCAACACCTCTGCTCCTCAACTACTCTGTTCCTCAACTCCAAAGCTCGTCAGCACCTCAACTCCTCAGCTCCTCAGCTCTTCAACTCCCCAACTCCTCAGCTCTACTACTCCTCAGGTCCTCAGCTCCTAAGCTCCTCAACTCCTCAACTCCTCAAATCCCCAGCTCCTCAACTCCTCAGCTCCTCAGCTCTTCAACTCCTCAACTCCACAGGACCTCAGCTCCTCAACTCTTCAACGCTTCAGCTCCTAAACTCCTCAGCTCCTCTCCTCCTGAAATCCTCAACTCCCCAGCTCCTCAACTCCTCAGCTCCTCATCTCCTCAACTCCTCAGATCCTCAAATTTTCAACTCCCCAGCTCTTCAACTCCTCTACTCCTCAGCTCCTCAACTCCTCTGCTCCGGAACTCGTCATCTACTCAACTCCTCAGCTCCTCAACTCATCAGCACCTCAGACACTAAACTCCTCAGTTCCTCGACTCCTCAACTCCTCAGCTCATCAACTCCTCTGCTCCTCAGCTCCTCAACTCCTCAGTACCTCAGTTCCTAAATTCCTCAGCTCCTCAACTCCTCAGCTCCTAAACTCCTCAACTACTCAGCTCTTCAAATCCTCAGCTCCTCAGCTCCTCAAATCCTCAACTTTTCATCTCCTCAACTCCTCAGCTACTAAACTCCTCAGCTCCTCAGCTCATCAGCTCCTCAGCTCCTCACCACCTCAGCTCCTCAACTCCTCAGCTCTTCAGCTCCTCAGCTCCTAAGCTCCTCAACTAGTCAACTACTCATCTCCTCAACTCCTCAGCTCCTTAACTCCTCAGCTCCACAGCTCTTCAACTCCTCAGCACCTCAACTCCTCAGCTCGTCAACTCCTCCATTCCTCAGCTCTTCAACTCCTCAGCTCCTCAGGTACTGAACTCCTCAGCTCCTCAACTCCTCAAGTCCTCAGCTCCTAAGCTCTTGAACTACTCAACTCCTCATCTCCTCAACTCCTCAGCTCCTAAACTCCCCAGTTCCTCAGCTCTTCAACTCCTCAGCTCCTCAGCTCTTCAATTTATCAGCTCCTCAACTCCTCAGCTCCTCAACTCCTCCGCTCCTCAATTCCTCAACTCCTCAGCTCCTCAAATCCTCAACTCATCAACTCCTCAACTCCTCAGCTCCTCAACTCATCAGCTCCTCAGCTCCTCAACTGCTCATCTCCTCAACTGCTCAGCTCCTCAACTCCTCAGCTCGTCAACTCCTCCATTCCTCAGCTCCTCAACTCCTCAGCTACTCAGCTAATCAACTCCTGAACTCCTCAAACCCTCAAATCTTCAACTCCTCAACTCCTCAGCACTTTAACTCCTCAGCTCATCAGCTCCTTAGCTCCTCAACACCTAAACTCTTCAACTCCTCAACTCTTCAGTTCTTCAAATCCTCAGCTCCTCGGCTCTTCAATTCCTCAGCTCCTCAACTCCTCAACTCGTCAACTCGTCTACTCCTCAGCTCCTCAGGTCCTCAACTTATCAACTCCTCAACTTCTAAACTCCTCAAATCCTTAACTGCTCAACTCGTCAACTCCTCAGCTCTTCAACTACTCAGCTCCCCCGTTTTTCAAATCCTCAACTTCTCAACTCCTCACCTCATCAACTCCTCAGCCTCTCAACTCCTCAACTCCTGACATCCTCGACTCCTCAACTCCTCAGGTGCTGAACTCCTCAACTCCTCAGCTCCTCAGCTCCTCAAATCCTCAACTCGTAAGCTCCTCTACTCCCCAACTCCTGAACTCCTCTACTCCTCATCTCCTCAATTCCTCAGCGCCTTAGGTCCTCAACTCCTTTGCTCCGGAACTCCTCATCTCCTCAACTCCTCAGCTTCTCCACTCCTCAGCACCTCAGCTACCAAACTCCTCAGCTCCTCAACCCCTCTACTCCTCAACGCCTTAGGTCCTCAACTCCTCTGCTCCGGTACTCCTCAGCTCCTCAACTCCTCAGCTCCTCAACTCCTCAGCTCCTAATCTCCTCAAACCCTCAACTCCTCAACTCTGCAACTCCTCAGCTCCTCAACTTCTCAGCTCCTCAACTTCTCAGCTCCTCATCTCCTCAACTCCTCAACTCCTCAGCCCTAAACTCCTCAGTTCCTCAGCTCTGCAACTCATCAGCTCCTCAACTCCTCTGCTCCTAATCTCCTCAACTCCCCATCTCCTCAACTCCTTAGCCCTTAACTCCTCAGTTCCTCAGCTCTGCAACTCCTCAGCTCCTCAACTCATCAACTCATGAACTCCTCAACTCCTCAACTCCTAAACTCCTCAGCTGCTCAGTTCTTCAACTCCTCAGTTCCTCAGCTACTCAACTCGTCAACTACTCAGCTCCTCAACTCCTCAGCTCCTCAACTTCTCAGCTCCTCATCTCCTCAACTCCTCAACTCCTCAGCCCTAAACTCCTCAGTTCCTCAGCTCTGCAACTCATCAGCTCCTCAACTCCTCTGCTCCTAATCTCCTCAACTCCCCATCTCCTCAACTCCTTAGCCCTTAACTCCTCAGTTCCTCAGCTCTGCAACTCCTCAGCTCCTCAACTCATCAACTCATGAACTCCTCAACTCCTAAACTCCTCAGCTGCTCAGTTCTTCAACTCCTCAGTTCCTCAGCTACTCAACTCGTCAACTACTCAGCCCCTCAACTCCTAAAATCCTCAGCTCTTCAACTCCTCGGCTCCTCAGCTCCCCAACACCTCAGCTCCTCAACTCCTCAACTCCCCAACTCCTCAGCTCCACAATTCCTCAGCTCCTTAGCTCCTCAACTTCTCGGCTCCTGAACTCCTCATCTCCTCAGCTCCTCGACTCTCCAACTCCTCAAATCGTCAAATCCTCAGCTCGACAACTTCTCACCTCCTGTACTCCTCAACACCTCAGCTCCTCAACTCCTCTGCTCCTGAACTCCTCATCTCCTAAACTCCTCAGCTCCTGAACTCCTCAGCACCTCAGCACCTAAACTCTTCAGCTCCTCAACTCCTCAACTCCTGAGCTCCTAATCTCCTCAACTCCTCAGCTCTTCAACTCCTCAGCTCCTCAGCTCTTAATTTCCTCAGCTCCTCAACTCCTCAACTCCTCAGCTCCTCAACTCTTTATGTCCTCAGCTCCTAAACTCCTCAGCTCCTCAGATCTTCAACTCCTCAGCTACTCAGCTCCTCAACTCGTCAACTCCTCAGCTCCTCAACTCCTCAACTCTTCAACTCCTCAGCTCCTCAACTCCTCAGCTCTTCATCTCCCCAGCTCCTCAGCTCCTCAGCTCCTCATTTCCTCAGTTCTTGAACTCCTCAACTCCTCAGCTCCTCAACTCCTCTGCCTCTGAACCCCTCATCTCCTCTACTCCTCAACTCCTCATCTCTTAATTCCTCATCTCCTCAGCTCCTCAACTCCTCAGGTCCTCAACTCCCAAACTCCTCAGCTCCTTAACTCCTAAACTCCTCAGTTCCTCAGCTCTGCAACTCCTCAGCTCCTCGGCTCCTCATCTCCTCAGCTCCTAATCTCCTCAGATCCACAGCTTATCAACTCCTAAGCTCCTAAACTCCTCAGCTCCTCAACTCTTCAGCTCCTCATCTCCTAAACTCCTCATGTCCTATGCTCCTCAACTCCTCAGGTCCTCAACTCCTCAACTCATCAATTACTCAAATCCTCAACTCCTTAACCCATCAACTCCTCAAATCCTCAACTACTCAACTCCTCAACTCCTCAACTCCTCAGCTCCTCAACTCCCCAGCTCTTCAACTCCTCAGCTCTTCAACTCCTCAACCCCTCAGCTCTTCAACTCCTCAGGTCCTCAACTCCTCAGCTCCTCAAATCTTCAGCACTCAACTCCTCGACTCCTCAGCTCCTCAGCTCCTCAACTTCTCAGCTCCTCAACTCCTCATCTCCTCAACTCCTCAGTGCCTCAACTCCTCAACTTTTCAGTTCCTCAACTCATCAACTCCTAAACTCCTCAACTCCTCAGCTCCTCAACTCCTCAACTCCTCGACTCCACAGCTCCTCAGCTCTTCAACTCGTCAGCTCCTCAGTTTTTCAACTCCTCAGCTTCTCAACTCCTCACCTCCTCAGCTCCTCAACTTCTCAGCTCCTCAACTCCACAACTCCTCAACTCCTCAAATCCTCAGGTCCTGATCTCAACTCCTCAGTTCCTCGACTCCTAAAATCCCCAACTCCTCAAATCCTCCGCTCCTAAACTCTCAGTTCCTGAACTCCTGAACTCCTCAGATCCTCAACTCCTCAGCTCCTCAACTCCTCAACTTCTCAACTCCTCAGCTACTCAACTCCTCAAGTCCTCAGCTCCTCAGCTCCTTAGCTCCTAAGCTCCTCAACTCCTCAGCTCCTTAATTCCTCCACTCCTCAACTCCTCAACTCCTCAGCTCCTCAACTCCTCAACTTCTTAACTCCTCAATTACTACAATTCTACAAATCCAGGGAATTTAATTCCAATTAATAATTAGTTACCGAAAATTGCAAGCAAAATTTGGTAAAATCGAACATCTAATATCTAAAAGCTTAAGCCTAAATCTAAATCAGGTTGAAGATAGTTGAAGGCCGTCCTGAATACAGTAACATACACCACTTTTTATCTGGATTTGGCAATCCACTACAGGTACGCCTGCACCTGGTCTACATAGCACTTAGTAATGCGGGAAGGGGGAAACAGCCAGCGAGATAGCAGACCAGTCAGTCGAGTGTTGCAAGTGTCCAAGTGTACTGCTCGCTGCTGGTCCGCACAAGACCCTAAACAGATAAGTAGCCTGTACAATACAGTTCATTCAGAATTGACCATTTACAACAACCACATAGTCACTCCATGTAGGCAAATTCCGGAGTTCTATCACCACTTCCAGTATCTCGCCAAAATATCACATAGACTATAACCAACAAAAACTAACGAGTGGCATTACCAATACTGCAACTAAACAAGTGTACATTTTATAAATATTTTCACCCGTATTTTCAGACATAGATTTTATAGCCTATGTGTAATGGATCCGTTGATGATCGCGACGATCTAAACTGGTCATCCAAGAGTATTTATTAGTCTCATGTAACTTTTTCAGGGTTAGGGTATAACCCAAATCATTTGGGTACATTTCTGTTGACCGACTGAAAAGCACCAAACTTTTGATCTCTGTAAGGATGTTATTTTTTATGTTAAGAGTGTCCTTGTGTTAAAATTATAAAACCCATTTGTTTAAACTATCGCACGACTTTCTTTGATTAGTGGTTCATGAGATATCACCAAGTACCGTCTACAGACACGATAACAACACAGGTTAGTGGATTAGAACCCACCCTGTCCCTCCACTTGCAATATTCATGATAAATATTGCAAACAACCGCCTAGGGAATCAAAAAATACGGTATAGCAATTAAAAAGTAATTTTAAAGACAAATACGACAGGGGATTAATAAGTTGGGGTCTAGGATTCCTACTGTCCCTCTACTCACAAGACAACGCTCAGTTATAATCTGACTTCATCCTGGTTCGTAAATTAATTAATTAATTAATTCATTCATTCGTTTATTTGCAATTGGAGGTGTGTCCCCCAGTGGCAATTTAGATATACATAACAAATAAATAATTGTGCATAACAATTCACTAACAATTAAACTGGAGTATTTACACAAACAGTCAGTCAGTCAGTCGGTAGACAACCCATGGCAGGTAGGGCTCATCAATGATCTGGAGAAGGTACAAAGGAAGGCTGCCAGGTTTATGCTCTACAATTTTAATCCTAGAAGTAGTGTAACTTGAATGATAGAAAAACTGGGGTGGAAATCTCTGGAAGATAGAAGGGCGAAATCAAGACTATACGCTATGTTTAACACTTACACTAATCGGTCAGCATGGGGAGGACTATGCAAACGTCTGGGAAATCCCAACTACCTGAGGAGGGCAGATTAACCACATAAAGTTAAGGTCCGACCACAGCGTACAAAGTATGGGAAATATTCTTTCATTTTCCGTGGTATTGATAATTGGAACTCATTTCCTGCCTCAGACTTAGAGCCTTTCCCTAAACATATTGATGTATTTAAGAGAAGATTGAAATTTTGTGTAAATACTACGTTGTAATTACTATAGTTCCTAAAGTGCGAACTGTGTATATTGTGTTTGATGTTAATGTTGTTATATTTTTTCGCCACTGAATTAGGGAGTGGTAGGGACCCCTCTTTCTTTTTTTATTTCCGTCATACCGGTTAGTCACGCGACCAGCGTAGAAGAAAAGAAGATTGGTAAGTGTTAGTGGGTGCGCGGAGTGTGATTCTCGTCAGCCAGGAAGGCTGAGGATCATGTGCGTTTATTTTCCAGCCAGGGTGGCTGATATTTGTGCCATTGTACGTCGAGGCTTGTGTACCCTCCAGTAGAGTTCCGGGCGGGTTCCGATCCAAGGAGGTTTTTAAGCACGATTAAGGGTTTTTGCACAGAATGGGATGGTTTTCCCCATGCTTGAGAATTGCGTTACGCACTCACACATGCACGATTAAGGGGTTTTGCACAGAATGGGATGGTCTTCCCCATGCTTGAGAATTGCGTTACGCACTCACACATGCACGATTAAGGGGTTTTGCACAGAATGGGATGGTTTTCCCCATGCTTGAGAATTGCGTTACGCACTCACACATGCACGATTAAGGGTTTTTGCACAGAATGGGATGGTTTTCCCCATGCTTGAGAATTGCGTTACGCACTCACACATGCACGATTAAGGGTTTTTGCACAGAATGGGATGGTTTTCCCCATGCTTGAGAATTGCCTTACGCACTCACACATGCACGATTAAGGGTTTTTGCACAGAATGGGATGGTTTTCCCCACGATTGAGAATTGCGTTACGCACTCACACATGCACGATTAAGGGTTTTTGCACAGAATGGGATGGTTTTCCCCATGCTTGAGAATTGCGTTACGCACTCACACATGCACGATTAAGGGTTTTTGCACAGAATGGGATGGTTTTCCCCATGCTTGAGAATTGCGTTACGCACTCACACATGCACGATTAAGGGTTTTTGCACAGAATGGGATGGTTTTCCCCATGCTTGAGAATTGCGTTACGCACTCACACATGCACGATTTAAGGGTTTTTGCACAGAAGGGGATGGTTTTCCCCATGCTTGAGAATTGCGTTACGCACTCACACATGCACGATTAAGGGTTTTTGCACAGAATGGGATGGTTTTCCCCATGCTTGAGAATTGCGTTACGCACTCACAAGCACGATTAAGGGTTTTTGCACAGAATGGGATGGTTTTCCCCATGCTTGAGAATTGCGTTACGCACTCACACAATCACGATTAAGGGTTTTTGCACAGAATGGGATGGTTTTCCCCATGCTTGAGAATTGCGTTACGCACTCACACATGCACGATTAAGGGTTTTTGCACAGAAGGGGATGGTTTTCCCCATGCTTGAGAATTGCGTTACGCACTCACACATGCACGATTAAGGGTTTTTGCACAGAATGGGATGGTTTTCCCCATGCTTGAGAATTGCGTTACGCACTCACACATGCACGATTAAGGGTTTTTGCACAGAAGGGGATGGTTTTCCCCGTGCTTGAGAATTGCGTTACGCACTCACACATGCACGATTAAGGGTTTTTGCACAGAAGGGGATGGTTTTCCCCATGCTTGAGAATTGCGTTACGCACTCACACATGCACGGTTAAGGGTTTTTGCACAGAATGGGATGGTTTTCCCCATGCTTGAGAATTGCGTTACGCACTCACACATGCACGATTAAGGGTTTTTGCACAGAAGGGGATGGTTTTCCCCATGCTTGAGAATTGCGTTACGCACTCACACATGCACGGTTAAGGGTTTTTGCACAGAAGGGGATGGTTTTCCCCATGCTTGAGAATTGCGTTACGCACTCACACATGCACGGTTAAGGGTTTTTGCACAGAAGGGGATGGTTTTCCCCATGCTTGAGAATTGCGTTACGCACTCACACATGCACGGTTAAGGGTTTTTGCACAGAAGGGGATGGTTTTCCCCATGCTTGAGAATTGCGTTACGCACTCACACATGCACGGTATATGTTTTCTGAGGATATGCAGCTGAGGACACACTGGTCCGTGGTTCGAGTTTGTTTCCTTTTGTTGATAATCACGCAATGTGGGCATCGCTGGTCGAGCCACAGTCAGTCACATGTTTTCCAGGAACTGTTTATTTATGTCCCAAGGACGCTGTGTGTCAGCATGGGGTTTCTCACCTGGTCATAGCCCTGTAATGTAGAGGCGAGATTTCTAGCTAATTGTTTTGATGCATGTTTTTTTTTTCTCTCGCTGACCCGTATTGTTCGTTTACAACTGTTGTGGCTATATTTTTTTTATTCTCGTGTGGGATCGTTCCCATGTTTAGTTGGTGTTTTGTTTCATTGTAAACCTGGCGCAGTCAGCTGGCATTTGAGGGTGCGCAAATGCGAGGGAGCCGTGTCAGTACATTTACTGGCACGTTAAAGATCCCCTTCGGGGCAAAATTCCGGCACCCCGGCGTCTCTAAAAGCCAGGGTAGTTAAAAGGGACGTAAAACCAATAACATTATTATTATGTTTCATTGTCCCGTTTACTTTGGTGTGTCTCGCTTACCCTAGGCCGTATCGATATTACCCGACGTGGTAGAAAGATCCTGATCTGAAGCTAACGTCAGGAAGGGTACTCACCATTACGTTACGTTACGTCCCCATTCCATTTTAGTTCCCTGATCTGAGCACATGAGACATATCTGTTTGAACTTTCCAGTTTTGTCGTACTTCAGTATGACTTTACATACTCTAACTTGTGTATCGATGCAATTGAGTATCTTTGAACGTGCCTGGATTTATGTTGCTTTTTTTGTTGGGATAGATTTGTTGTCTTTGGTGTAATTTTAAAGTAATTCTCCTGATGTTGATTTGTGAATAAATTACGGTTAACGTTAAACCCTGGGTACGCCATTTTTGTAGCTGTTAGTCACCAGTTTCCATTCAACCTAGGTCTGCTAGTGACACAACGAACGTACCAACTCCGAGATTTATTATTATTATAGGCCAAGTGATACCCAATCTGGTACAGTACATATCCTCTAAATTTAGTTACTTGTCCTCATATCATAACCGTAACACTCGATCTGGCTCTTCCCCCGCCATCCCCATCAATCACTCAACAATTCCTTTGCCGCAGCTGGGTCTCGACTATGGAATTCAACTCCTGCCGGTATCAGGAATACCACATCACTAATATTACATGTTTAAGTTCGACAAAAATTATAACTATTTTATGTTCGAACTTAAAAATTCATAAATATCTATCGAGATTTCGCCAGTTTTATGTACTGAACAGAGCGCATGGGACGCAGATATTACCTTGTATTTGACCATGGCCTCCTCAAAATACCCCACTATGAAACTAGCCACGTTGCAAAATTTAAAATAGGAGGCCGTGAGAGTCAGTGCAGATGCGATGCTAGCCTTACCTAATTGGTCACACAACTGTTTCTTTAGGTCTGATTGGTGGGAGAAATTGTTTCATAACGAAACGTAGTGTTATAATGACCCTCATTATGATACCGTTTTCTGACATAAAATATTTACAATTTTACATCGTCGAACATAAAAAAAATTAAGGCCGCATGCCGAGATTAACCCGTGATAGATGGTAGGCTAGGCCGCATGCCGAGATTAACCCGTGATAGATGGTAGGCTAGGCCGCATGCCGAGATTAACCCGTGATAGATGGTACGCTAGGCCGCATGCCGAGATTAACCCGTGATAGATGGTAGGCTAGACCGCATGCCGAGATTAACCCGTGATAGATGGTAGGCTAGGCCGCATGCCGAGATTAACCCGTGATAGATGGTACGCTAGGCCGAATGCCGAGATTAACCCGTGATAGATGGTAGGCTAGGCCGCATGCCGAGATTAACTGCTGATAGATGGTAGGCTAGGCCGCATGCCGAGATTAACCCGTGATAGATGGTAGGCTAGGCCGCATGCCGAGATTAACCCGTGATAGATGGTACGCTAGGACGCATGCCGAGATTAACCCGTGATAGATGGTAGGCTAGGCCGCATGCCGAGATTAACCCGTGATAGATGGTAGGCTAGGCCGCATGCCGAGATTAACCCGTGATAGATGGTAGGCTAGGCCGCATGCCGAGATTAACCCGTGATAGATGGTAGGCTTGGCCGCATGCCGAGATTAACCCGTGATAGATGGTAGGCTAGGCCGCATGCCGAGATTAACTGCTGATAGATGGTAGGCTAGGCCGCATGCCGAGATTATCCCGTGATAGATGGTAGGCTAGGCCGCATGCCGAGATTAACCCGTGATAGATGGTAGGCTAAGCCGCATGCCGAGATTAACTGCTGATAGATGGTAGGCTAGGCCGCATGCCGAGATTAACCCGTGATAGATGGTACGCTAGGCCGCATGCCGAGATTAACCCGTGATAGATGGTAGGCTAGGCCGCATGCCGAGATTAACTGCTGATAGATGGTAGGCTAGGCCGCATGCCGAGATTAACCCGTGATAGATGGTACGCTAGGCCGCATGCCGAGATTAACCCGTGATAGATGGTAGGCTAGGCCGCATGCCGAGATTAACCCGTGATAGATGGTAGGCTAGGCCGCATGCCGAGATTAACCCGTGATAGATGGTAGGCTAGGACGCATGCCGAGATTAACCCGTGATAGAGGGTAGGCTAGGCCGCATGCCGAGATTAACCCGTGATAGATGGTGGGCTAGGCCGCATGCCGAGATTAACCCGTGATAGATGGTACGCTAGGCCGCATGCCGAGATTAACCCGTGATAGATGGTAGGCTAGGCCGCATGCCGAGATTAACTGCTGATAGATGGTAGGCTAGGCCGCATGCCGAGATTAACCCGTGATAGATGGTACGCTAGGCCGCATGCCGAGATTAACCCGTGATAGATGGTAGGCTAGGCCGCATGCCGAGATTAACCCGTGATAGATGGTAGGCTAGGCCGCATGCCGAGATTAACCCGTGATAGATGGTACGCTAGGCCGCATGCCGAGATTAACCCGTGATAGATGGTAGGCTAGGCCGCATGCCGAGATTAACCCGTGATAGATGGTAGGCTAGGCCGCATGCCGAGATTAACCCGTGATAGATGGTAGGCTAGGCCGCATGCCGAGATTAACCCGTGATAGATGGTACGCTAGGCCGCATGCCGAGATTAACTGCTGATAGATGGTAGGCTAGGCCGCATGCCGAGATTAACCCGTGATAGATGGTAGGCTAGGACGCATGCCGAGATTAACCCGTGATAGATGGTACGCTAGGCCGCATGCCGAGATTAACCCGTGATAGATGGTAGGCTAGGACGCATGCCGAGATTAACCCGTGATAGATGGTAGGCTAGGCCGCATGCCGAGATTAACCCGTGATAGATTGTAGGCTAGGCCGCATGCCGAGATTAACCCGTGATAGATGGTAGGCTAGGCCGCATGCCGAGATTAACCCGTGATAGATGGTACGCTAGGCCGCATGCCGAGATTAACCCGTGATAGATGGTACGCTAGGCCGCATGCCGAGATTAACTGCTGATAGATGGTAGGCTAGGCCGCATGCCGAGATTAACCCGTGATAGATGGTACGCTAGGCCGCATGCCGAGATTAACCCGTGATAGATGGTAGGCTAGGCCGCATGCCGAGATTAACCCGTGATAGATGGTACGCTAGGACGCATGCCGAGATTAACCCGTGATAGATGGTAGGCTAGGCCGCATGCCGAGATTATCCCGTGATAGATGGTAGGCTAGGCCGCATGCCGAGATTAACCCGTGATAGATGGTAGGCTAGGCCGCATGCCGAGATTAACTGCTGATAGATGGTAGGCTAGGCCGCATGCCTAGATTAACCCGTGATAGATGGTAGGCTAGGCCGCATGCCTAGATTAACCCGTGATAGATGGTAGGCTAGGCCGCATGCCGAGATTAACCCGTGATAGATGGTAGGCTAGGCCGCATGCCGAGATTAACTGCTGATAGATGGTAGGCTAGGCCGCATGCCGAGATTAACTGCTGATAGATGGTAGGCTAGGCCGCATGCCGAGATTAACCCGTGATAGATGGTAGGCTAGGCCGCATGCCGAGATTAACCCGTGATAGATGGTAGGCTAGGCCGCATGCCGAGATTAACTGCTGATAGATGGTAGGCTAGGCCGCATGCCGAGATTAACCCGTGATAGATGGTAGGCTAGGCCGCATGCTGAGATTAACCCGTGATAGATGGTAGGCTAGGCCGCATGCCGAGATTAACCCGTGATAGATGGTAGGCTAGGCCGCATGCCGAGATTAACCCGTGATAGATGGTAGGCTAGGCCGCATGCCGAGATTAACCCGTGATAGATGGTAGGCTAGGCCGCATGCCGAGATTAACCCGTGATAGATGGTAGGCTAGGCCGCACGCCGAGATTAACCCGTGATAGATGGTAGGCTAGGCCGCATGCCGAGATTAACCCGTGATAGATGGTAGGCTAGGCCGCATGCCGAGATTAACCCGTGATAGATGGTAGGCTAGGCCGCATGCCGAGATTTACCCGTGATAGATGGTAGGCTAGGCCGCATGCCGAGATTAACCCGTGATAGATGGTAGGCTAGGCCGCATGCCGAGATTAACCCGTGATAGATGGTAGGCTAGGCCGCATGCCTAGATTAACCCGTGATAGATGGTAGGCTAGGCCGCATGCCGAGATTAACCCGTGATAGATGGTAGGCTAGGCCGCATGCCGAGATTAACCCGTGATAGATGGTAGGCTAGGCCGCATGCCGAGATTAACTGCTGATAGATGGTAGGCTAGGCCGCATGCCGAGATTAACTGCTGATAGATGGTAGGCTAGGCCGCATGCCGAGATTAACCCGTGATAGATGGTAGGCTAGGCCGCATGCCGAGATTAACCCGTGATAGATGGTAGGCTAGGCCGCATGCCGAGATTAACCCGTGATAGATGGTAGGCTAGGCCGCATGCCGAGATTAACCCGTGATAGATGGTAGGCTAGGCCGCATGCCGAGATTAACCCGTGATAGATGGTAGGCTAGGCCGCATGCCGAGATTAACCCGTGATAGATGGTAGGCTAGGCCGCATGCCGAGATTAACCCGTGATAGATGGTAGGCTAGGCCGCATGCCGAGATTAACCCGTGATAGATGGTAGGCTAGGCCGCATGCCGAGATTAACCCGTGATAGATGGTAGGCTAGGCCGCATGCCGAGATTAACTGCTGATAGATGGTAGGCTAGGCCGCATGCCGAGATTAACCCGTGATAGATGGTAGGCTAGGCCGCATGCCGAGATTAACCCGTGATAGATGGTAGGCTAGGCCGCATGCCGAGATTAACTGCTGATAGATGGTAGGCTAGGCCGCATGCCGAGATTAACCCGTGATAGATGGTAGGCTAGGCCGCATGCCGAGATTAACCCGTGATAGATGGTACGCTAGGCCCCATGCCGAGATTAACCCGTGATAGATGGTAGGCTAGGCCGCATGCCGAGATTAACTGCTGATAGATGGTAGGCTAGGCCGCATGCCGAGATTAACCCGTGATAGATGGTAGGCTAGGCCGCATGCCGAGATTAACTGCTGATAGATGGTAGGCTAGGCCGCATGCCGAGATTAACCCGTGATAGATGGTAGGCTAGGCCGCATGCCGAGATTAACCCGTGATAGATGGTACGCTAGGCCGCTTGCCGAGATTAACCCGTGATAGATGGTAGGCTAGGCCGCATGCCGAGATTAACTGCTGATAGATGGTAGGCTAGGCCGCATGCCGAGATTAACCCGTGATAGATGGTACGCTAGGCCGCATGCCGAGATTAACCCGTGATAGATGGTGGGCTAGGCCGCATGCCGAGATTAACCCGTGATAGATGGTAGGCTAGGCCGCATGCCGAGATTAACTGCTGATAGATGGTAGGCTAGGCCGCATGCCGAGATTAACCCGTGATAGATGGTAGGCTAGGCCGCATGCCGAGATTAACTGCTGATAGATGGTAGGCTAGGCCGCATGCCGAGATTAACCCGTGATAGATGGTAGGCTAGGCCGCATGCCGAGATTAACCCGTGATAGATGGTAGGCTAGGCCGCATGCCGAGATTAACCCGTGATAGATGGTAGGCTAGGCCGCATGCCGAGATTAACTGCTGATAGATGGTAGGCTAGGCCGCATGCCGAGATTATCCCGTGATAGATGGTAGGCTAGGCCGCATGCCGAGATTATCCCGTGATAGATGGTAGGCTAGGCCGCATGCCGAGATTAACCCGTGATAGATGGTAGGCTAGGCCGCATGCCGAGATTAACTGCTGATAGATGGTAGGCTAGGCCGCATGCCGAGATTAACCCGTGATAGATGGTAGGCTAGGCCGCATGCCGAGATTAACCCGTGATAGATGGTAGGCTAGGCCGCATGCCGAGATTAACTGCTGATAGATGGTAGGCTAGGCCGCATGCCGAGATTAACCCGTGATAGATGGTAGGCTAGGCTGCATGCCGAGATTAACCCGTGATAGATGGTAGGCTAGGCCGCATGCCGAGATTAACCCGTGATAGATGGTAGGCTAGGCCGCATGCCGAGATTAACCCGTGATAGATGGTAGGCTAGGCCGCATGCCGATATGAACCCGTGATAGATGGTAGGCTAGGCCGTATGCCGAGATTAACTGCTGATAGATGGTAGGCTAGGCCGCATGCCGAGATTAACCCGTGATAGATGGTAGGCTAGGCCGCATGCCGAGATTAACCCGTGATAGATGGTAGGCTAGGCCGCATGCCGAGATTAACTGCTGATAGATGGTAGGCTAAGCCGCATGCCGAGATTAACCCGTGATAGATGGTAGGCTAGGCCGCATGCCGAGATTAACCCGTGATAGATGGTAGGCTAGGCCGCATGCCGAGATTAACCCGTGATAGATGGTAGGCTAGGCCGCATGCCGAGATTAACCCGTGATAGATGGTAGGCTAGGCCGCATGCCGAGATTAACCCGTGATAGAGGGTAGGCTAGGCCGCATGCCGAGATTAACCCGTGATAGATGGTAGGCTAGGCCGCATGCCGAGATTAACCCGTGATAGATGGTAGGCTAGGCCGCATGCCGAGATTAACCCGTGATAGATGGTAGGCTAGGCCACATGCCGAGATTAACCCGTCATAGATGGTAGGCTAGGCCGCATGCCGAGATTAACCCGTGATAGATGGTAGGCTAGGCCGCATGCCGAGATTAACCCGTGATAGATGGTAGGCTAGGCCGCATGCCGAGATTAACCCGTGATAGATGGTAGGCTAGGCCGCATGCCGAGATTAACCCGTGATAGATGGTAGGCTAGGCCGCATGCCGAGATTAACTGCTGATAGATGGTAGGCTAGGCCGCATGCCGAGATTAAACCGTGATAGATGGTAGGCTAGGCCGCATGCCGAGATTAACTGCTGATAGATGGTAGGCTAGGCCGCATGCCGAGATTAACCCGTGATAGATGGTAGGCTAGGCCGCATGCCGAGATTAACCCGTGATAGATGGTAGGCTAGGCCGCATGCCGAGATTAACCCGTGATAGATGGTAGGCTAGGCCGCATGCCGAGATTAACCCGTGATAGATGGTAGGCTAGGCCGCATGCCGAGATTAACCCGTGATAGATGGTAGGCTAGGCCGCATGCCGAGATTAACTGCTGATAGATGGTAGGCTAGGCCGCATGCCGAGATTAACCCGTGATAGATGGTAGGCTAGGCCGCATGCCGAGATTAACCCGTGATAGATGGTAGGCTAGGCCGCATGCCGAGATTAACCCGTGATAGATGATAGGCTAGGCCGCATGCCGAGATTAACTGCTGATAGATGGTAGGCTAGGCCGCATGCCGAGATTAACCCGTGATAGATGGTAGGCTAGGCCGCATGCTGAGATTAACCCGTGATAGATGGTAGGCTAGGCCGCATGCCGAGATTAACCCGTGATAGATGGTAGGCTAGGCCGCATGCCGAGATTAACCCGTGATAGATGGTAGGCTAGGCCGCATGCCGAGATTAACCCGTGATAGATGGTAGGCTAGGCCGCATGCCGAGATTAACCCGTGATAGATGGTAGGCTAGGCCGCACGCCGAGATTAACCCGTGATAGATGGTAGGCTAGGCCGCATGCCGAGATTAACCCGTGATAGATGGTAGGCTAGGCCGCATGCCGAGATTAACCCGTGATAGATGGTAGGCTAGGCCGCATGCCGAGATTTACCCGTGATAGATGGTAGGCTAGGCCGCATGCCGAGATTAACCCGTGATAGATGGTAGGCTAGGCCGCATGCCGAGATTAACCCGTGATAGATGGTAGGCTAGGCCGCATGCCTAGATTAACCCGTGATAGATGGTAGGCTAGGCCGCATGCCGAGATTAACCCGTGATAGATGGTAGGCTAGGCCGCATGCCGAGATTAACCCGTGATAGATGGTAGGCTAGGCCGCATGCCGAGATTAACTGCTGATAGATGGTAGGCTAGGCCGCATGCCGAGATTAACTGCTGATAGATGGTAGGCTAGGCCGCATGCCGAGATTAACCCGTGATAGATGGTAGGCTAGGCCACATGCCGAGATTAACCCGTGATAGATGGTAGGCTAGGCCGCATGCCGAGATTAACCCGTGATAGATGGTAGGCTAGGCCGCATGCCGAGATTAACCCGTGATAGATGGTAGGCTAGGCCGCATGCCGAGATTAACCCGTGATAGATGGTAGGCTAGGCCGCATGCCGAGATTAACTGCTGATAGATGGTAGGCTAGGCCGCATGCCGAGATTAACCCGTGATAGATGGTAGGCTAGGCCGCATGCCGAGATTAACCCGTGATAGATGGTAGGCTAGGCCGCATGCCGAGATTAACTGCTGATAGATGGTAGGCTAGGCCGCATGCCGAGATTAACCCGTGATAGATGGTAGGCTAGGCCGCATGCCGAGATTAACCCGTGATAGATGGTACGCTAGGCCCCATGCCGAGATTAACCCGTGATAGATGGTAGGCTAGGCCGCATGCCGAGATTAACTGCTGATAGATGGTAGGCTAGGCCGCATGCCGAGATTAACCCGTGATAGATGGTAGGCTAGGCCGCATGCCGAGATTAACTGCTGATAGATGGTAGGCTAGGCCGCATGCCGAGATTAACCCGTGATAGATGGTAGGCTAGGCCGCATGATGAGATTAACTGCTGATAGATGGTAGGCTAGGCCGCATGCCGAGATTAACCCGTGATAGATGGTAGGCTAGGCCGCATGCCGAGATTAACTGCTGATAGATGGTAGGCTAGGCCGCATGCCGAGATTAACCCGTGATAGATGGTAGGCTAGGCCGCATGCCGAGATTAACCCGTGATAGATGGTAGGCTAGGCCGCATGCCGAGATTAACCCGTGATAGATGGTAGGCTAGGCCGCATGCCGAGATTAACTGCTGATAGATGGTAGGCTAGGCCGCATGCCGAGATTATCCCGTGATAGATGGTAGGCTAGGCCGCATGCCGAGATTATCCCGTGATAGATGGTAGGCTAGGCCGCATGCCGAGATTAACCCGTGATAGATGGTAGGCTAGGCCGCATGCCGAGATTAACTGCTGATAGATGGTAGGCTAGGCCGCATGCCGAGATTAACCCGTGATAGATGGTAGGCTAGGCCGCATGCCGAGATTAACCCGTGATAGATGGTAGGCTAGGCCGCATGCCGAGATTAACTGCTGATAGATGGTAGGCTAGGCCGCATGCCGAGATTAACCCGTGATAGATGGTAGGCTAGGCTGCATGCCGAGATTAACCCGTGATAGATGGTAGGCTAGGCCGCATGCCGAGATTAACCCGTGATAGATGGTAGGCTAGGCCGCATGCCGAGATTAACCCGTGATAGATGGTAGGCTAGGCCGCATGCCGATATGAACCCGTGATAGATGGTAGGCTAGGCCGCATGCCGAGATTAACTGCTGATAGATGGTAGGCTAGGCCGCATGCCGAGATTAACCCGTGATAGATGGTAGGCTAGGCCGCATGCCGAGATTAACCCGTGATAGATGGTAGGCTAGGCCGCATGCCGAGATTAACTGCTGATAGATGGTAGGCTAAGCCGCATGCCGAGATTAACCCGTGATAGATGGTAGGCTAGGCCGCATGCCGAGATTAACCCGTGATAGATGGTAGGCTAGGCCGCATGCCGAGATTAACCCGTGATAGATGGTAGGCTAGGCCGCATGCCGAGATTAACCCGTGATAGATGGTAGGCTAGGCCGCATGCCGAGATTAACCCGTGATAGAGGGTAGGCTAGGCCGCATGCCGAGATTAACCCGTGATAGATGGTAGGCTAGGCCGCATGCCGAGATTAACCCGTGATAGATGGTAGGCTAGGCCGCATGCCGAGATTAACCCGTGATAGATGGTAGGCTAGGCCGCATGCCGAGATTAACCCGTCATAGATGGTAGGCTAGGCCGCATGCCGAGATTAACCCGTGATAGATGGTAGGCTAGGCCGCATGCCGAGATTAACCCGTGATAGATGGTAGGCTAGGCCGCATGCCGAGATTAACCCGTGATAGATGGTAGGCTAGGCCGCATGCCGAGATTAACCCGTGATAGATGGTAGGCTAGGCCGCATGCCGAGATTAACCCGTGATAGATGGTAGGCTAGGCCGCACGCCGAGATTAACCCGTGATAGATGGTAGGCTAGGCCGCATGCCGAGATTAACTGCTGATAGATGGTAGGCTAGGCCGCATGCCGAGATTAACCCGTGATAGATGGTAGGCTAGGCCGCATGCCGAGATTATCCCGTGATAGATGGTAGGCTAGGCCGCATGCCGAGATTAACCCGTGATAGATGATAGGCTAGGCCGCATGCCGAGATTAACTGCTGATAGATGGTAGGCTAGGCCGCATGCCGAGATTAACCCGTGATAGATGGTAGGCTAGGCCGCATGCTGAGATTAACCCGTGATAGATGGTAGGCTAGGCCGCATGCCGAGATTAACCCGTGATAGATGGTAGGCTAGGCCGCATGCCGAGATTAACCCGTGATAGATGGTAGGCTAGGCCGCATGCCGAGATTAACCCGTGATAGATGGTAGGCTAGGCCGCATGCCGAGATTAACCCGTGATAGATGGTAGGCTAGGCCGCACGCCGAGATTAACCCGTGATAGATGGTAGGCTAGGCCGCATGCCGAGATTAACCCGTGATAGATGGTAGGCTAGGCCGCATGCCGAGATTAACCCGTGATAGATGGTAGGCTAGGCCGCATGCCGAGATTTACCCGTGATAGATGGTAGGCTAGGCCGCATGCCGAGATTAACCCGTGATAGATGGTAGGCTAGGCCGCATGCCGAGATTAACCCGTGATAGATGGTAGGCTAGGCCGCATGCCTAGATTAACCCGTGATAGATGGTAGGCTAGGCCGCATGCCGAGATTAACCCGTGATAGATGGTAGGCTAGGCCGCATGCCGAGATTAACCCGTGATAGATGGTAGGCTAGGCCGCATGCCGAGATTAACTGCTGATAGATGGTAGGCTAGGCCGCATGCCGAGATTAACTGCTGATAGATGGTAGGCTAGGCCGCATGCCGAGATTAACCCGTGATAGATGGTAGGCTAGGCCGCATGCCGAGATTAACCCGTGATGGATGGTAGGCTAGGCCGCATGCCGAGATTAACCCGTGATAGATGGTAGGCTAGGCCGCATGCCGAGATTAACCCGTGATAGATGGTAGGCTAGGCCGCATGCCGAGATTAACCCGTGATAGATGGTAGGCTAGGCCGCATGCCGAGATTAACCCGTGATAGATGGTAGGCTAGGCCGCATGCCGAGATTAACTGCTGATAGATGGTAGGCTAGGCCGCATGCCGAGATTAACCCGTGATAGATGGTAGGCTAGGCCGCATGCCGAGATTAACCCGTGATAGATGGTAGGCTAGGCCGCATGCCGAGATTAACTGCTGATAGATGGTAGGCTAGGCCGCATGCCGAGATTAACCCGTGATAGATGGTAGGCTAGGCCGCATGCCGAGATTAACCCGTGATAGATGGTACGCTAGGCCCCATGCCGAGATTAACCCGTGATAGATGGTAGGCTAGGCCGCATGCCGAGATTAACTGCTGATAGATGGTAGGCTAGGCCGCATGCCGAGATTAACCCGTGATAGATGGTACGCTAGGCCCCATGCCGAGATTAACCCGTGATAGATGGTAGGCTAGGCCGCATGCCGAGATTAACTGCTGATAGATGGTAGGCTAGGCCGCATGCCGAGATTAACCCGTGATAGATGGTACGCTAGGCCGCTTGCCGAGATTAACCCGTGATAGATGGTACGCTAGGCCGCATGCCGAGATTAACCCGTGATAGATGGTGGGCTAGGCCGCATGCCGAGATTAACTGCTGATAGATGGTAGGCTAGGCCGCATGCCGAGATTAACCCGTGATAGATGGTAGGCTAGGCCGCATGCCGAGATTAACCCGTGATAGATGGTAGGCTAGGCCGCATGCCGAGATTAACTGCTGATAGATGGTAGGCTAGGCCGCATGCCGAGATTAACCCGTGATAGATGGTAGGCTAGGCTGCATGCCGAGATTAACTGCTGATAGATGGTAGGCTAGGCCGCATGCCGAGATTAACTGCTGATAGATGGTAGGCTAGGCCGCATGCCGAGATTAACCCGTGATAGATGGTAGGCTAGGCCGCATGCCGAGATTAACCCGTGATAGATGGTGGGCTAGGCCGCATGCCGAGATTAACCCGTGATAGATGGTAGGCTAGGCCGCATGCCGAGATTAACCCGTGATAGATGGTAGGCTAGGCCGCATGCCGAGATTAACCCGTGATAGATGGTGGGCTAGGCCGCATGCCGAGATTAACCCGTGATAGATGGTAGGCTAGGCCGCATGCCGAGATTAACCCGTGATAGATGGTACGCTAGGCCGCATGCCGAGATTAACCCGTGATAGATGGTGGGCTAGGCCGCATGCCGAGATTAACCCGTGATAGATGGTACGCTAGGCCGCATGCCGAGATTAACCCGTGATAGATGGTACGCTAGGCCGCATGCCGAGATTAACCCGTGATAGATGGTAGGCTAGGCCGCATGCCGAGATTAACTGCTGATAGATGGTAGGCTAGGCCGCATGCCGAGATTAACCCGTGATAGATGGTAGGCTAGGCCGCATGCCGAGATTAACTGCTGATAGATGGTAGGCTAGGCCGCATGCCGAGATTAACCCGTGATAGATGGTAGGCTAGGCCTTATGCCGAGATTAACCCGTGATAGATGGTAGGCTAGGCCGCATGCCGAGATTAACCCGTGATAGATGGTAGGCTAGGCCGCATGCCGAGATTAACTGCTGATAGATGGTAGGCTAGGCCGCATGCCGAGATTATCCCGTGATAGATGGTAGGCTAGGCCGCATGCCGAGATTATCCCGTGATAGATGGTAGGCTAGGCCGCATGCCGAGATTAACCCGTGATAGATGGTAGGCTAGGCCGCATGCCGAGATTAACTGCTGATAGATGGTAGGCTAGGCCGCATGCCGAGATTAACCCGTGATAGATGGTAGGCTAGGCCGCATGCCGAGATTAACCCGTGATAGATGGTAGGCTAGGCCGCATGCCGAGATTAACTGCTGATAGATGGTAGGCTAGGCCGCATGCCGAGATTAACCCGTGATAGATGGTAGGCTAGGCTGCATGCCGAGATTAACCCGTGATAGATGGTAGGCTAGGCCGCATGCCGAGATTAACCCGTGATAGATGGTAGGCTAGGCCGCATGCCGAGATTAACCCGTGATAGATGGTAGGCTAGGCCGCATGCCGATATGAACCCGTGATAGATGGTAGGCTAGGCCGCATGCCGAGATTAACTGCTGATAGATGGTAGGCTAGGCCGCATGCCGAGATTAACCCGTGATAGATGGTAGGCTAGGCCGCATGCCGAGATTAACCCGTGATAGATGGTAGGCTAGGCCGCATGCCGAGATTAACTGCTGATAGATGGTAGGCTAAGCCGCATGCCGAGATTAACCCGTGATAGATGGTAGGCTAGGCCGCATGCCGAGATTAACCCGTGATAGATGGTAGGCTAGGCCGCATGCCGAGATTAACCCGTGATAGATGGTAGGCTAGGCCGCATGCCGAGATTAACCCGTGATAGATGGTAGGCTAGGCCGCATGCCGAGATTAACCCGTGATAGAGGGTAGGCTAGGCCGCATGCCGAGATTAACCCGTGATAGATGGTAGGCTAGGCCGCATGCCGAGATTAACCCGTGATAGATGGTAGGCTAGGCCGCATGCCGAGATTAACCCGTGATAGATGGTAGGCTAGGCCGCATGCCGAGATTAACCCGTCATAGATGGTAGGCTAGGCCGCATGCCGAGATTAACCCGTGATAGATGGTAGGCTAGGCCGCATGCCGAGATTAACCCGTGATAGATGGTAGGCTAGGCCGCATGCCGAGATTAACCCGTGATAGATGGTAGGCTAGGCCGCATGCCGAGATTAACCCGTGATAGATGGTAGGCTAGGCCGCATGCCGAGATTAACTGCTGATAGATGGTAGGCTAGGCCGCATGCCGAGATTAACCCGTGATAGATGGTAGGCTAGGCCGCATGCCGAGATTAACTGCTGATAGATGGTAGGCTAGGCCGCATGCCGAGATTAACCCGTGATAGATGGTAGGCTAGGCCGCATGCCGAGATTAACCCGTGATAGATGGTAGGCTAGGCCGCATGCCGAGATTAACCCGTGATAGATGGTAGGCTAGGCCGCATGCCGAGATTAACCCGTGATAGATGGTAGGCTAGGCCGCATGCCGAGATTAACCCGTGATAGATGGTAGGCTAGGCCGCATGCCGAGATTAACTGCTGATAGATGGTAGGCTAGGCCGCATGCCGAGATTAACCCGTGATAGATGGTAGGCTAGGCCGCATGCCGAGATTAACCCGTGATAGATGGTAGGCTAGGCCGCATGCCGAGATTAACCCGTGATAGATGGTAGGCTAGGCCGCATGCCGAGATTAACCCGTGATAGATGGTAGGCTAGGCCGCATGCCGAGATTAACCCGTGATAGATGGTAGGCTAGGCCGCATGCCGAGATTAACCCGTGATAGATGGTAGGCTAGGCCGCATGCCGAGATTAACTGCTGGTAGATGGTAGGCTAGGCCGCATGCCGAGATTAACCCGTGATAGATGGTAGGCTAGGCCGCATGCCGAGATTAACTGCTGATAGATGGTAGGCTAGTCCGCATGCCGAAATTAACCCGTGATAGATGGTAGGCTAGGCCGCATGCCGAGATTAACCCGTGATAGATGGTAGGCTAGGCCGCATGCCGAGATTAACCCGTGATAGATGGTAGGCTAGGCCGCATGCCGAGATAAACCCGTGATAGATGGTAGGCTAGGCCGCATGCCGAGATTAACCCGTGATAGATGGTAGGCTAGGCCGCATGCCGAGATTAACCCGTGATAGATGGTAGGCTAGGCCGCATGCCGAGATTAACTGCTGATAGATGGTAGGCTAGGCCGCATGCCGAGATTAACTGCTGATAGATGGTAGGCTAGGCCGCATGCCGAGATTAACCCGTGATAGATGGTAGGCTAGGCCGCATGCCGAGATTAACTGCTGATAGATGGTAGGCTAGGCCGCATGCCGAGATTAACCCGTGATAGATGGTAGGCTAGGCTGCATGCCGAGATTAACCCGTGATAGATGGTAGGCTAGGCCGCATGCCGAGATTAACCCGTGATAGATGGTAGGCTAGGCCGCATGCCGAGATTAACCCGTGATAGATGGTAGGCTAGGCCGCATGCCGATATTAACCCGTGATAGATGGTAGGCTAGGCCGCATGCCGAGATTAACTGCTGATAGATGGTAGGCTAGGCCGCATGCCGAGATTAACCCGTGATAGATGGTAGGCTAGGCCGCATGCCGAGATTAACCCGTGATAGATGGTAGGCTAGGCCGCATGCCGAGATTAACTGCTGATAGATGGTAGGCTAAGCCGCATGCCGAGATTAACCCGTGATAGATGGTAGGCTAGGCCGCATGCCGAGATTAACCCGTGATAGATGGTAGGCTAGGCCGCATGCCGAGATTAACCCGTGATAGATGGTAGGCTAGGCCGCATGCCGAGATTAACCCGTGATAGATGGTAGGCTAGGCCGCATGCCGAGATTAACCCGTGATAGAGGGTAGGCTAGGCCGCATGCCGAGATTAACCCGTGATAGATGGTAGGCTAGGCCGCATGCCGAGATTAACCCGTGATAGATGGTAGGCTAGGCCGCATGCCGAGATTAACCCGTGATAGATGGTAGGCTAGGCCGCATGCCGAGATTAACCCGTCATAGATGGTAGGCTAGGCCGCATGCCGAGATTAACCCGTGATAGATGGTAGGCTAGGCCGCATGCCGAGATTAACCCGTGATAGATGGTAGGCTAGGCCGCATGCCGAGATTAACCCGTGATAGATGGTAGGCTAGGCCGCATGCCGAGATTAACCCGTGATAGATGGTAGGCTAGGCCGCATGCCGAGATTAACTGCTGATAGATGGTAGGCTAGGCCGCATGCCGAGATTAACCCGTGATAGATGGTAGGCTAGGCCGCATGCCGAGATTAACTGCTGATAGATGGTAGGCTAGGCCGCATGCCGAGATTAACCCGTGATAGATGGTAGGCTAGGCCGCATGCCGAGATTAACCCGTGATAGATGGTAGGCTAGGCCGCATGCCGAGATTAACCCGTGATAGATGGTAGGCTAGGCCGCATGCCGAGATTAACTGCTGATAGATGGTAGGCTAGGCCGCATGCCGAGATTAACCCGTGATAGATGGTAGGCTAGGCCGCATGCCGAGATTAACCCGTGATAGATGGTAGGCTAGGCCGCATGCCGAGATTAACTGCTGATAGATGGTAGGCTAGGCCGCATGCCGAGATTAACTGCTGATAGATGGTAGGCTAGGCCGCATGCCGAAATTAACTGCTGATAGATGGTAGGCTAGGCCGCATGCCGAGATTAACCCGTGATAGATGGTAGGCTAGGCCGCATGCCGAGATTAACCCGTGATAGATGGTAGGCTAGGCCGCATGCCGAGATTAACCCGTGATAGATGGTAGGCTAGGCCGCATGCCGAGATTAACCCGTGATGGTAGGCTAGGCCGCATGCCGAGATTAACCCGTGATAGATGGTAGGCTAGGCCGCATGCCGAGATTAACTGCTGATAGATGGTAGGCTAGGCCGCATGCCGAGATTAACTGCTGATAGATGGTAGGCTAGGCCGCATGCCGAGATTAACCCGTGGTAGATGGTAGGCTAGGCCGCATGCCGAGATTAACTGCTGATAGATGGTAGGCTAGGCCGCATGCCGAGATTAACCCGTGGTAGATGGTAGGCTAGGCCGCATGCCGAGATTAACTGCTGATAGATGGTAGGCTAGGCCGCATGCCGAGATTAACCCGTGATAGATGGTAGGCTAGGCCGCATGCCGAGATTAACCCGTGATAGATGGTAGGCTAGGCCGCATGCCGAGATTAACCCGTGATAGATGGTAGGCTAGGCTGCATGCCGAGATTAACTGCTGATAGATGGTAGGCTAGGCCGCATGCCGAGATTAACCCGTGAAAGATGGTAGGCTAGGCCGCATGCCGAGATTAACCCGTGATAGATGGTAGGCTAGGCCGCATGCCGAGATTAACCCGTGATAGATGGTAGGCTAGGCCGCATGCCGAGCTTAACTGCTGATCGATGGTAGGCTAGGCCGCATGCCGACATTAACTGCTGATAGATGGTAGGCTAGGCCGCATTCCGAGATTAACTGCTGATAGATGGTAGGCTAGGCCGTATGCCGAGATTAACCCGTGATAGATGGTAGGCTAGGCCGCATGCCGAGATTATCCCGTGATAGATGGTAGGCTAGGCCGCATGCCGAGATTAACCCGTGATAGATGGTAGGCTAGGCCGCATGCCGAGATTAACCCGTGATAGATGGTAGGCTAGGCCGCATGCCGAGATTAACCCGTGATAGATGGTAGGCTAGGCCGCATGCCGAGATTAACCCGTGATAGATGTAGGCTAGGCCGCATGCCGAGATTAACCCGTGATAGATGGTAGGCTAGGCCGCATGCCGAGCTTAACTGCTGATAGATGGTAGGCTAGGCCGCATGCCGACATTAACTGCTGATAGATGGTAGGCTAGGCCGCATGCCGAGATTAACTGCTGATAGATGGTAGGCTAGGCCGTATGCCGAGATTAACCCGTGATAGATGGTAGGCTAGGCCGCATGCCGAGATTATCCCGTGATAGATGGTAGGCTAGGCCGCATGCCGAGATTAACCCGTGATAGATGGTAGGCTAGGCCGCATGCCGAGATTAACCCGTGATAGATGGTAGGCTAGGCCGCATGCCGAGATTAACCCGTGATAGATGGTAGGCTAGGCCGCATGCCGAGATTAACTGCTGATAGATGGTAGGCTAGGCCGCATGCCGAGATTAACTGCTGATAGATGGTAGGCTAGGCCGCATGCCGAGATTAACCCGTGATAGATGGTAGGCTAGGCCGCATGCCGAGATTAACTGCTGATAGATGGTAGGCTAGGCCGCATGCCGAGATTAACCCGTGATAGATGGTAGGCTAGGCCGCATGCCGAGATTAACCCGTGATAGATGGTAGGCTAGGCCGCATGCCGAGATTAACCCGTGATAGATGGTAGGCTAGGCCGCATGCCGAGATTAACTGCTGATAGATGGTAGGCTAGGCCGCATGCCGAGATTAACCCGTGATAGATGGTAGGCTAGGCCGCATGCCGAGATTAACCCGTGATAGATGGTAGGCTAGGCCGCATGCCGAGATTAACTGCTGATAGATGGTAGGCTAGGCCGCATGCCGACATTAACCCGTGATAGATGGTAGGCTAGGCCGCATGCCGAGATTAACTGCTGATAGATGGTAGGCTAGGCCGCATGCCGAGATTAACCCGTGATAGATGGTAGGCTAGGCCGCATGCCGAGATTAACCCGTGATAGATGGTAGGCTAGGCCGCATGCCGAGATTAACCCGTGATAGATGGTAGGCTAGGCCGCATGCCGAGATTAACCCGTGATAGATGGTAGGCTAGGCCGCATGCCGAGATTAACCCGTGATAGATGGTAGGCTAGGCCGCATGCCGAGATTAACTGCTGATAGATGGTAGGCTAGGCCGCATGCCGAGATTAACCCGTGATAGATGGTAGGCTAGGCCGCATGCCGAGATTAACCCGTGATAGATGGTAGGCTAGGCCGCATGCCGAGATTAACTGCTGATAGATGGTAGGCTAGGCCGCATGCCGAGATTAACTGCTGATAGATGGTAGGCTAGGCCGCATGCCGAGATTAACTGCTGATAGATGGTAGGCTAGGCCGCATGCCGAGATTAACCCGTGATAGATGGTAGGCTAGGCCGCATGCCGAGATTAACCCGTGATAGATGGTAGGCTAGGCCGCATGCCGAGATTAACCCGTGATAGATGGTAGGCTAGGCCGCATGCCGAGATTAACCCGTGATGGTAGGCTAGGCCGCATGCCGAGATTAACCCGTGATAGATGGTAGGCTAGGCCGCATGCCGAGATTAACTGCTGATAGATGGTAAGCTAGGCCGCATGCCGAGATTAACTGCTGATAGATGGTAGGCTAGGCCGCATGCCGAGATTAACCCGTGGTAGATGGTAGGCTAGGCCGCATGCCGAGATTAACTGCTGATAGATGGTAGGCTAGGCCGCATGCCGAGATTAACCCGTGGTAGATGGTAGGCTAGGCCGCATGCCGAGATTAACTGCTGATAGATGGTAGGCTAGGCCGCATGCCGAGATTAACCCGTGATAGATGGTAGGCTAGGCCGCATGCCGAGATTAACCCGTGATAGATGGTAGGCTAGGCCGCATGCCGAGATTAACCCGTGATAGATGGTAGGCTAGGCTGCATGCCGAGATTAACTGCTGATAGATGGTAGGCTAGGCCGCATGCCGAGATTAACCCGTGAAAGATGGTAGGCTAGGCCGCATGCCGAGATTAACCCGTGATAGATGGTAGGCTAGGCCGCATGCCGAGATTAACCCGTGATAGATGGTAGGCTAGGCCGCATGCCGAGCTTAACTGCTGATCGATGGTAGGCTAGGCCGCATGCCGACATTAACTGCTGATAGATGGTAGGCTAGGCCGCATTCCGAGATTAACTGCTGATAGATGGTAGGCTAGGCCGTATGCCGAGATTAACCCGTGATAGATGGTAGGCTAGGCCGCATGCCGAGATTATCCCGTGATAGATGGTAGGCTAGGCCGCATGCCGAGATTAACCCGTGATAGATGGTAGGCTAGGCCGCATGCCGAGATTAACCCGTGATAGATGGTAGGCTAGGCCGCATGCCGAGATTAACCCGTGATAGATGGTAGGCTAGGCCGCATGCCGAGATTAACCCGTGATAGATGGTAGGCTAGGCCGCATGCCGAGATTAACCCGTGATAGATGGTAGGCTAGGCCGCATGCCGAGCTTAACTGCTGATAGATGGTAGGCTAGGCCGCATGCCGACATTAACTGCTGATAGATGGTAGGCTAGGCCGCATGCCGAGATTAACTGCTGATAGATGGTAGGCTAGGCCGTATGCCGAGATTAACCCGTGATAGATGGTAGGCTAGGCCGCATGCCGAGATTATCCCGTGATAGATGGTAGGCTAGGCCGCATGCCGAGATTAACCCGTGATAGATGGTAGGCTAGGCCGCATGCCGAGATTAACCCGTGATAGATGGTAGGCTAGGCCGCATGCCGAGATTAACCCGTGATAGATGGTAGGCTAGGCCGCATGCCGAGATTAACTGCTGATAGATGGTAGGCTAGGCCGCATGCCGAGATTAACTGCTGATAGATGGTAGGCTAGGCCGCATGCCGAGATTAACCCGTGATAGATGGTAGGCTAGGCCGCATGCCGAGATTAACTGCTGATAGATGGTAGGCTAGGCCGCATGCCGAGATTAACCCGTGATAGATGGTAGGCTAGGCCGCATGCCGAGATTAACCCGTGATAGATGGTAGGCTAGGCCGCATGCCGAGATTAACCCGTGATAGATGGTAGGCTAGGCCGCATGCCGAGATTAACTGCTGATAGATGGTAGGCTAGGCCGCATGCCGAGATTAACCCGTGATAGATGGTAGGCTAGGCCGCATGCCGAGATTAACCCGTGATAGATGGTAGGCTAGGCCGCATGCCGAGATTAACTGCTGATAGATGGTAGGCTAGGCCGCATGCCGAGATTAACCCGTGATAGATGGTAGGCTAGGCCGCATGCCGAGATTAACTGCTGATAGATGGTAGGCTAGGCCGCATGCCGAGATTAACCCGTGATAGATGGTAGGCTAGGCCGCATGCCGAGATTAACCCGTGATAGATGGTAGGCTAGGCCGCATGCCGAGATTAACCCGTGATAGATGGTAGGCTAGGCCGCATGCCGAGATTAACCCGTGATAGATGGTAGGCTAGGCCGCATGCCGAGATTAACCCGTGATAGATGGTAGGCTAGGCCGCATGCCGAGATTAACTGCTGATAGATGGTAGGCTAGGCCGCATGCCGAGATTAACTGCTGATAGATGGTAGGCTAGGCCGCATGCCGAGATTAACCCGTGATAGATGGTAGGCTAGGCCGCATGCCGAGATTAACTGCTGATAGATGGTAGGCTAGGCCGCATGCCGAGATTAACCCGTGATAGATGGTAGGCTAGGCCGCATGCCGAGATTAACTGCTGATAGATGGTAGGCTAGGCCGCATGCCGAGATTATCCCGTGATAGATGGTAGGCTAGGCCGCATGCCGAGATTAACCCGTGATAGATGGTAGGCTAGGCCGCATGCCGAGATTAACCCGTGATAGATGGTAGGCTAGGCCGCATGCCGAGATTAACCCGTGATAGATGGTAGGCTAGGCCGCATGCCGAGATTAACCCGTGATAGATGGTAGGCTAGGCCGCATGCCGAGATTAACCCGTGATAGATGGTAGGCTAGGCCGCATGCCGAGCTTAACTGCTGATAGATGGTAGGCTAGGCCGCATGCCGACATTAACTGCTGATAGATGGTAGGCTAGGCCGCATGCCGAGATTAACTGCTGATAGATGGTAGGCTAGGCCGTATGCCGAGATTAACCCGTGATAGATGGTAGGCTAGGCCGCATGCCGAGATTATCCCGTGATAGATGGTAGGCTAGGCCGCATGCCGAGATTAACCCGTGATAGATGGTAGGCTAGGCCGCATGCCGAGATTAACCCGTGATAGATGGTAGGCTAGGCCGCATGCCGAGATTAACCCGTGATAGATGGTAGGCTAGGCCGCATGCCGAGATTAACTGCTGATAGATGGTAGGCTAGGCCGCATGCCGAGATTAACTGCTGATAGATGGTAGGCTAGGCCGCATGCCGAGATTAACCCGTGATAGATGGTAGGCTAGGCCGCATGCCGAGATTAACTGCTGATAGATGGTAGGCTAGGCCGCATGCCGAGATTAACCCGTGATAGATGGTAGGCTAGGCCGCATGCCGAGATTAACCCGTGATAGATGGTAGGCTAGGCCGCATGCCGAGATTAACCCGTGATAGATGGTAGGCTAGGCCGCATGCCGAGATTAACTGCTGATAGATGGTAGGCTAGGCCGCATGCCGAGATTAACCCGTGATAGATGGTAGGCTAGGCCGCATGCCGAGATTAACCCGTGATAGATGGTAGGCTAGGCCGCATGCCGAGATTAACTGCTGATAGATGGTAGGCTAGGCCGCATGCCGAGATTAACCCGTGATAGATGGTAGGCTAGGCCGCATGCCGAGATTAACTGCTGATAGATGGTAGGCTAGGCCGCATGCCGAGATTAACCCGTGATAGATGGCAGGCTAGGCCGCATGCCGAGATTAACCCGTGATAGATGGTAGGCTAGGCCGCATGCCGAGATTAACCCGTGATAGATGGTAGGCTAGGCCGCATGCCGAGATTAACCCGTGATAGATGGTAGGCTAGGCCGCATGCCGAGATTAACCCGTGATAGATGGTAGGCTAGGCCGCATGCCGAGATTAACTGCTGATAGATGGTAGGCTAGGCCGCATGCCGAGATTAACTGCTGATAGATGGTAGGCTAGGCCGCATGCCGAGATTAACCCGTGATAGATGGTAGGCTAGGCCGCATGCCGAGATTAACTGCTGATAGATGGTAGGCTAGGCCGCATGCCGAGATTAACCCGTGATAGATGGTAGGCTAGGCCGCATGCCGAGATTAACCCGTGATAGATGGTAGGCTAGGCCGCATGCCGAGATTAACCCGTGATAGATGGTAGGCTAGGCCGCATGCCGAGATTAACCCGTGATAGATGGTAGGCTAGGCCGCATGCCGAGATTAACCCGTGATAGATGGTAGGCTAGGCCGCATGCCGAGATTAACCCGTGATAGATGGTAGGCTAGGCCGCATGCCGAGATTAACTGCTGATAGATGGTAGGCTAGGCCGCATGCCGAGATTAACCCGTGATAGATGGTAGGCTAGGCCGCATGCCGAGATTAACTGCTGATAGATGGTAGGCTAGGCCGCATGCCGAGATTAACCCGTGATAGATGGTAGGCTAGGCCGCATGCCGAGATTAACCCGTGATAGATGGTAGGCTAGGCCGCATGCCGAGATTAACCCGTGATAGATGGTAGGCTAGGCCGCATACCGAGATTAACCCGCGATAGATGGTAGGCTAGGCCGCATGCCGAGATTAACCCGTGATAGATGGTAGGCTAGGCCGCATGCCGAGATTAACCCGTGATAGATGGTAGGCTAGGCCGCATGCCGAGATTAACCCGTGATAGATGGTAGGCTAGGCCGCATGCCGAGATTTACCCGTGATAGATGGTAGGCTAGGCCGCATGCCGAGATTAACTGCTGATAGATGGTAGGCTAGGCCGCATGCCGAGATTAACCCGTGATAGATGGTAGGCTAGGCCGCATGCCGAGATTAACCCGTGATAGATGGTAGGCTAGGCCGCATGCCGAGATTAACCCGTGATAGATGGTAGGCTAGGCCGCATGCCGAGATTAACTGCTGATAGATGGTAGGCTAGGCCGCATGCCGAGATTAACCCGTGATAGATGGTAGGCTAGACCGCATGCCGAGATTAACCCGTGATAGATGGTAGGCTAGGCCGCATGCCGAGATTAACCCGTGATAGATGGTAGGCTAGGCCGCATGCCGAGATTAACCCGTGATAGATGGTAGGCTAGGCCGCATGCCGAGATTAACCCGTGATAGATGGTAGGCTAGGCCGCATGCCGAGATTAACTGCTGATAGATGGTAGGCTAGGCCGCATGCCGAGATTAATCCGTGATAGATGGTAGGCTAGGCCGCATGCCGAGATTAACTGCTGTTGATAGATGGTAGGACGTATGACTGAGCTACGATAATATTTAAGAAATAATAGAAACGTTTGTAATATTGTGATTATTATTATTATTTTTATTAATATTTTTATTATTATTAGTCTATTGTTCTTCATGTGCCACATTCATTAATATTAGTATTTATCATAATTAATTTACTCTTAATTTATTTTTAAGGTGTTTATTGTATTTCAATAATTGCCTCAAATGTACCGGTACCATATTGCGTAAGAGAGCCCTAACGACGCCACTACTAAAGACACGACAGTTTGTATTGGCTTCAAAACTTTACATAAATACACATTTTCATTACATTATGTTTATACGCTTTCACGTGATCGCCAACAGGAATTGAACCAACCCAACCCTTTGGCTTGAGATACAAAGAGTAGACTTTATTGATTTTCTGTAGGGTGCTTACTTTTTACTACGATATATTATGGAATACAATATAAGTTAAACAGTGGAGGAAACCTTTTCAGTTAAGCCGGAATGCATACATTAATAAGCTTTGTGGACGAACAAACATATCCTTATTTATACTTTGTGGATTTCCATCTCAGATGTTTGAGTAAATTGGATCATGTCTCCAAAAAATACTTATGTACCATACTTTTTACACGTGAATTGTGCTTAAATACTGCATTAGCATGACTTTTGTCTTTTTTCCACGCATCTAACACAAATTACTTTTGTGTTGCAGGTACTTCTTGTGCTTCAATACAGCACAGTTGATATTTACCTGGCTTTGGGTTTTCCCGCTACCATAAAGAGTAAGTCTGTGTATTTCATCAAGAGATATCCTGCCCCTGTTCCCAAGACCAATATAGATGATTTCTTAATTCGAGGCGATATATCTCCTCGGACGATCGAGCTTCTGGCAGGACTTGTTGAAGAGGTACGTGACTGTGAAGTGTACAATAACAATATTCTATGTAAATGCCAAATTCAAGTATTTGTATTTCAAACTAGACAAGCATTCATCACTTTCTCGAAATCTCCTAGGAGCTTATGTAAACGTTGCCAATAGTTGACAATGTATTTAGTTAGTAGATCACTCTTTTTGACATAGTTTTATACCATCATTTTGCCTGCAATTACATAGAGTACCATAATAGTTCCTCTCACTAGTATGATCATTGCGTATCGTCCCAAGCAACGGCACTACTGTCGACCAAAGTATTATGTGTACTCGAGTTTGAAGGTTGTTTGTTAAGTAACCAATAGACCTACATAAAATCCAATACCATCAACATTTTCTTCGTTCTATTCTACGTTAGTTCATATGGGTTTGGATTTTTACATTTATATTTTAATATTTTTATCGCAGTTGGAACACAAAAAGTGCACGTTTTTAAGCGTGTTTCAACCATGCGTCACATATAAGAATTATTATTTCAAAAGCCCGTCATCAGATCGAATCCAAATTTTAACACAATATACATTGGAATGTTGTATAACTGGTTTATTAATTTCACAATTTTTTGTGTCCAAGAAACAAAGTTGTTATAATTGTTGTAAGGTAACTTTTTCTCGGCTCGGGGTGGTTGGAAAATGTAGTTCTTGGTTGCGTTGTAATCGTTATCCATCAAAAGGTTATGCTGTATGACTGTGAAATACGTAAATTAATGCACTTATTTTATATCGGTTTGTATTTGTACGAGGAAATAACACATGGTTCTCCATCTAGCCGCTCCGGCAAAAGCTCTACAGCGTTGCTGAGATGGAGCCCATCACTTCCGAGCGAGACGCGCCATCAAATAGCTTATAAAGGTAATAGCGGAAACTCGGCCGTAAGAGCATGCGCTCGCCTGGAGACAGCGATCACAGTGCTATCTCTTGGTGCGAGTTGACAGCATTACTCGCCTTGCCACCCACAGCTAGCATTTTTGAGTGAACACCGACCGAAATTGAATTGTGAAGTTAACATATGTCTCGGCTTGATATTTAGGCAGCAAATAATTTAAAGATTAGTGTTAAAAGAAACAAAAGATACTTGGTTCTGTACAATTTATATCGAATTCTAAAAAATACTGCAGATAATTCATGACATGGTATTGGTGTGGGTTACTGAAGTCTGAAATATGCCCATACATACCCGTAAGCATTTACACTTATTGATGTGTTACTTTTCGTAATTTAACACTTCCTATGTTTACATACGATTCAGAAGAATCATTTGTCTTATTCACAAATGCCTTTATGAAGACTGCAAAATATCTGCTAGCCAACTATTATTATTATTATTATTGCCTTTATTGGTGGCGCAGTTAGGGCTCTTGGCCCTCTCTTACACTTAACCACATTAATACAATACAATAAACATATTATGGCGACAAAATTAAACAATAATAATTGACATTGTTCATGACTTGCACACTCTCATTCACTCATCCAGTCATACTTGTTGTCGGTCAGCAATGTTCAGCAGACTGCCCCAGCAGGTGGTCTTGAATTTAGATAGTGAGGTGGTACCCCTGACACTGGCTGGAAGGGTATTCCACAGCCTAGACCCCACCACATGAAAAGAGTTATTGTATATAGAGGAGCGATGAATAGGAATGGAGAGGGAAGAACCAGAGCGTGTATTATTACCATGGAAAGAAGACAAGTACTTGAATTTATTTGATAAGTATAGTGGTCTATCGTCAGACAATAATCGGAAAATCTGGACAAGAATGTGATATGATCAACGTAGTTCAGGTTTCAGCCAGGAAAGAGCGCAATAATAGGGAGTGATATGTTTATCATAGCTCAGATCGTAGATAAATCGTATGCAAGAGTTCAGAGCTCGTTGAAGTTTCAAAGTTAATGTTTTGGTTGCGTCTACAAGAATAACGTCACAGTAGTCAAGAATAGGAAGTATTAGTGTCTGTATGAGTAGGATTCTTACTTTGAATGGTAAAATATCTTTTTTTCTTTTGAGGGAGTGGAGCGTTGCGAAAATCTTCTTGCATACATTCTGTACATGTTCAGACCAGTTAAGAGTCTGATTTATTATCACACCTAGATTTTTCACTGTAGGACAGTATGGAATTTCATTGTTGTTCAGTACAATTGGGGGAATAATTTGATCTCGGAGTGACGTCAATAGTTTTTGAGAGCCAATTATGATAACTTGTGTTTTGGATGGATTCAGAAGAAGGGAATTTTCCTGAGAATATTTTCCAAGTCGTTGAAGGTCAGCGTTGATAGTTTCAATTGTCAATGGAATGTCATTTGTCTTGCAGTGGGAGTATATTTGCAAATCATCTGCATATAGGTGATATTTGCAATTTTTCAAATTAGATGAGATGTCATTGATATATAGTACAAAAAGCAAGGGCCCTAATACACTACCCTGTGGGGCGCCTGACTTTCTGCTTAGCCACTGAGAAGTTTTATCCTGGGTTACAACACGTTGCTGGCGATTATTCAGGTATGATGCGAAAAAGTTAATTGTCTGCTGGTCGAAGTAATAAAATTCCATCTTTTTCAATAGTATCGGAGTATTTATGGTGTCAAAAGCACTGCTGAAGTCGAGAAGGGTGAGGATTGTCACCAGTTTTTGGTCCATTGCGTGTCTAATGTCGTCAGTCACTTTGAGTAATGCTGTTGCGGTGCTATGTCCCTCCTTGAAACCTGATTGCAGAGGGTCTAAAAGAGAACGGCTATTCAAATATTCAAGTACTTGCTCATGAACCAGACGCTCGAGGGCTTTTGAAAGTGCAGGTAGAATGGATAAGGCCGATAGTCAGATGGAAATAAAGGTTCGGTTTTCTTAGGAATAGGGATGACAATGGCTTGTTTCCATAGGGAGGGAAAGGTGTTAGTTGTAAGACTATGGTTGAATATGTGAGTAATAATTGGTAGAACGGCACCGATGATATTATGTATGAAGGATATGGGAATATCATCAACTCCTCTCGCTTTTGATTTTATGGAATATAGTACCTTTTTTACTTTATCTGCCGTAACCGGATGTAAAGTAAAGAGCGGGTGGTCAGGTAGTGGGTGAAAAGAATCATGGGATGTTGAATTAGTTGGTAGTCTCTCTTCAGTGAAATATTCATTTAACTCATCAAGCGGTATGTCTGGTACATGTGTCTGTTGCTGCTGTTTGCCAATACCTAGAGAACGCATATTATTCCAGGCATTCCTTGTATTCATATTCTTTGTCACGTTTTGTATGTAGGAGAATTTGGCGTTTCTTACGAGCTGCTTAATACGATTTCTGAGTACACGATAATTTTCAAAATCAGTTTCGTCACGGGTACGTTTAAAACGCCGGAATAGTGCATCACGCTGTGCCATCATACTTTTAATGTTATCATTTAACCATGGGCATGCTGGGCGAGTAACTTTGATCGAATGTTTAGGGGCATGTTTGTCATACAAACTAATAATAAGAGAATTTAACTTGTTTACTTTTGCGTCAATGTTATCTAAGAGTAATATGTCATTCCAGGGAAGGTTGTATGCGTCATGTTTTAAGTCATCCATATTAATATTTTTCATGTTTCTAGTGATAATATATTTAGGTGTGTACTTAGGCACACGTAGGGAGTACGATAGGTAAATTAGGTCATGGTTGGAGATAGATGGTACGGGTATTTGCCCGAAAGTTTCAACTCTGTCGAGATTGCTTGTCACAAGATGGTCAATCAATGTATGTGATTCGTATTTATCAGAGTAAATGTGGTTTGTAGGTTCTAGGGGAAGAATAGTCATGTCGCAGGAAGCGAACAGGTTTTTTAATTGTTTGGTCTCATATGTCTGTGTCAGTAAATTGGTATTGTAGTCACCCACGGCTATTACGTGTTCGTAGCTTGGAAGTAAGTCGAGCAAGCGGTTTTCAAATTCACTCATGTTTGTTATTCTTGGCGGCTTACATACAACAGCTACCAGAGTCTTTTGTTGGCCAACAATTACTTCAACAAACATGAATTCCGGTCCTGGTTGTGTGCTAAGTGTTGATACACATAGTACCCGTTTTTTAAGTCGCTTCTACAGTACATGGCAACCCCGCCTGCTCGCCTCCCATCATTTCTGTCATGACGTTCCAGCGAGTACCGATTTAGTTCCACCATGCTAGACGGGATGTCAGGTTTTAACCAACTTTCACTTATGCTGAGGATGTGGATATTGTTTTCGTTTATTATTGCCTGTATTTCGTCGTGATGCGCAACCAGCGACAGAGCATTAATATGGCAACATTGTAATGAATGTTTGGATGAGGAAAGTGCCTGTTTTAGAAGAAAGCCAGTGGTGTAAGGGGAGGGAGGGGGTTGGTGTGGGCTAGGCTGGCCAAGGTCAGTTAGCTCATTCATACAATAGCTCAGCTGGGTAACGGGAGATATATCTTAAAATAGAAGAAACCTACCTGGACCTCCCGCTGCACACTGCCGACCGCAACCAACGCACACACACATACACACACACACTTATTACTAAACTTGTCTAATGTAAACATTACGCACATGTTCATTTCACTTCACTCTAATATCCCGCATTATCTCAACGTTTTCCAGCTCCCTAAATGTGGTGACGGTCTTCTTAGTTCCATCACGGAGGTGTATTAAAACGCGGCCGTCCTGGGTCCACACTCGGGTGGGTCCGAAGTGGTCTCTCGCTGCATTTAGGATAGTTTTCCGGGTTTTTGTGAGGGATTCAGTAATAAGAATCTTGGTTCCCTTTAGGAGGCGCTTGGACTTCCAGATGCGATCTCGCTCGTGGTAGCGGAGGAATTTTACAATAATAGGGCGTTTCCCAGTGGCTACCACTTCAGCTGCTGTTCGCTGCGGCCGCCCAATCCTGTGACATCTATCCAGGCTCTCCATAGGGAGGTCCACGTTCAACTTCGTCTTGATTGTGTCCCTCACCTTCTCGTACACATCTTCCTCAGGGTCCTCGACGATCCCGTGGATGAGAAGGCAGTTTCTCCGGCTGTATTGCTCTCCTTCGTCCAGCAGCTCCTCGTGGTGGTCAAGTCTCCTCTCCAGCTTGCTCAGTTCTTCTTTAAGCACAGCGAGTTCGGAGGTGACAGTGCTTCGGAACTCGCGAAAATCACGAGTAAGCGACTCTAGGGAGTCTTGACCCGGGTTGGCAGCACTGTTCAACAACTGAAGGCGTGCTTCAAAGTCTGCCATCGTTGCCTCAACAACATTTACACGTTTGTTCACCTTTTGTATTGACATAATGATGTAGAAAATGTTCAGGCACGTACTTCACACACTATGTTACTTGGTCACTCACTTTCGGGCCGGAAATTGCGGTTAAAAACTGCGGTTTGCGCGGGATAAAGCGGAGCACTCCTACAGGCTTCCTATGCCAGCCGCCGTACAGTTCTTGCATACTCCCTCCGGTGTGGCACATTCACTCGTAAGTAAATTAACCATCTTGATTTTGACCCCATGCCTGCTTTCAATCAAAAAGTTACTACTTTGGGATGGGGAAAGCAAACTGTTGACCATTACTGTCCTTAAGGCAATGTGAATCTTAGAGGCATCAGGTGTTACATTATTACCTCCTTTCCCTCTTATGATCGAAAATGCATTCTCAATACAGTCTTGAGTCAACCTTCGAGTAAACAGAAAGGCGGAGGTGAATTACAAACGCGCAACAAGGAAGTAGTGATAACCCAACTCACAGCAGGTGTAGTTTATACTGGTAACGCAGTGACAAGCAATGAACGGGTTAGTTACTTCTCTGGCTAAGTCCCGAGATACGGTGAAGTTACAGTCCCAATATGTTGGCCACTGAGGGTGACAGTGAGGGGGAAGCCTATACTAATCCTAGCTAGAGTGTCACGGTGCTAAACTAGCCCGCCTACCAGCTGTGACACCTAGTAGACTAGAAGTTCTTGGAGCAAGAAGCAGGTTCCACTATTCTATAGTTTATCCCTGCGCAGCATGATTAGGTCTATAGGTAACATAGCGTAGTAGCTCGTAAACGTGGAAACGTGGTGATAGCGAGGACCAGACTATGTAGAAAGGCTGGCTAGGCTGGCGGAATATCAGTTGACTTCACTTGGTGATTTATAACTCGAATAGGATAGCCTTGGTGTCCACAGCAGCTATGTCAGATTCTATAGCTCACTCCCAAACGTTGAATACGGCAGCAAGCTGGTATAATCTGAAGTGCCAGAGAGTTGTTGTTGTTGTATTTTTAGCGATCTATTCGTCACGAAGTTCTACCAAATATAAAATAGCTTGGGTCACTTTGTTGTTTATAATTATTACAGCCATATATGACACAAATACTTACCATTACAATTGGATAATTAGATCATCCACAGGTCAATAATTTCTTATAATTGTTTGGTTGGATCTCACGGTTGTAAATCAGCTGGTCTTACGTTGCCAACTCGGACCTCTAGGCGGTGCTGGGGAGCCTGTCTCCTGTTTTGACGAGGAGTTTCCGCTATTATCTTTATAAGCTATTTGGCGCCATGAAGCGTGTGGGCACCATTTCGGCAACGCTGTACAGCTTCTGCCGGAGCGGCTAGGAGGTGAAACATGTGTTATTTCCCCGTGGAAATACAAACCGATATAAAATAAGTGAATTCATTTACGTATTTCACAGTCATACAGCATAACTTTCCGATGTATGAGGATTACAATGCAACCAAGAACAACATTTTCCAACCACCCCGAGCCGAGAAAACGTTACCTTACAAAAATAATAACAACTTTGTTTCTTGGACACACACAATTTTGAAATTAATAAACCAGTTATAAAACATTCCAATGTATATTGTGTTAAAATTTGGATTCGATCTGATGACGGGTTTTTGAGATAATGATCCCTAAATGTGAGGCATGGTTGAAACACGCTTAAAAACGTGCACTTTTGTGTTCCAATGGCGATAAAAAATATTAAAATATAAAATAAAAGTTCCAAACCTACATGACCTAACGTAAAATAGAACGATGAAAATGATGATGTTATTGGATTTTATGTAGGTCTATTGGTTACTTCACAAACAACCTTCAAACTCGAGTGCACATAATACTTTGGTCGACAGTAGTCATATTGTGGCCATTGAATACACGAATGTTGATAATATAGGCCGGTTCCGGCACAGGGGCTAATGGGCAAGATGGCGTCTGTGTGAGTACAACCCCATGCTGGTCATAGCTGGCACAGGGGCTAATGGGCAAGATGGCGTCTGTGTGAGTACAACCCCATGCTGGTCATAGCTGGCGCAGGGGCTAATGGGCAAGATAGCGCCTGTGTGAGTACAAACCCATGCTGGTCATAGCTGGCGCAGGGGCTAATGGGCAAGATGGCGCCTGTGTGTGTACAACCCCATGCTGGTCATAGCTGGCGCAGGGGCTAATGGGCAAGATGGCGTCTGTGTGAGTACAACCCCATGCTGGTCATAGCTGGCGCAGGGGCTAATGGGCAAGATAGCGCCTGTGTGAGTACAACCCCATGCTGGTCATAGCTGGCGCAGGGGCTAATGGGCAAGATGGCGCCTGTGTGTGTACAACCCAATGCTGGTCATAGCTGGCGCAGGGGCTAATGGGCAAGATAGCGCCTGTGTGTGTACAAACCCATGCTGGACATAGCCGGCGCAGGGGCTAATGGGCAAGATGGCGCCTGTGTGTGTACAACCCCATGCTGGTCATAGCCGGCACATTGGCTAATGGGCAAGATAGCGCCTGTGTGAGTACAACCCCATGCTGGTCATAGCTGGCGCAGGGGCTAATGGGCAAGATGGCGTCCGTGTGAGTACAACCCCATGCTGGTCATAGCTGGCGCAGGGGCTAATGGGCAAGATGACGCCTGTGTGTGTACAACCCCATGCTGGTCATAGCTGGCGCAGGGGCTAATGGGCAAGATAGCGCCTGTGTGTGTACAACCCCAAGCTGGACATAGCCGACGCAGGGGCTAATGGGCAAGATGGCGCCTGTGTGTGTACAACCCCATGCTGGTCATAGCTGGCGCAGGGGCTAATGGGCAAGATGGAGCCTGTGTGAGTACAACCCCATGTTGGTCATAGCTGGCGCAGGGGCTAATGGGCAAGATAGCGCCTGTGTGTGTACAACCCCATGCTGGTCATAGCCGGCACATTGGCTAATGGGCAAGATAGCGCCTGTGTGAGTACAACCCCATGCTGGTCATAGCTGGCGCAGGGGCTAATGGGCAAGATGGAGCCTGTGTGAGTACAACCCCATGTTGGTCATAGCTGGCGCAGGGGCTAACGGGCAAGATGGCGCCTGTGTGTGTACAACCCCATGCTGGTCATAGCCGGCACAAGGGCTAATGGGCAAGATGGCGCCTGTGTGAGTACAACCCCATGCTGGTCATAGCTGGCGCAGGGGCTAATGGGCAAGATGGCGCCTGTGTGTGTACAACCCCATGCTGGTCATAGCTGGCGCAGGGGCTAATGGGCAAGATGGCGCCTGTGTGAGTACAACCCCATGCGGGTCATAGCTGGCGCAGGGGCTAATGGGCAAGATGGCGCCTGTGTGAGTACAACCCCATGCTGGTCATAGCTGGCGCAGGGGCTAATGGGCAAGATGGCGCCTGCGTGTGTACAACCCCATGCTGGTCATAGCTGGCGCAGGGGCTAATGGGCAAGATGGCGCCTGTGTGAGTACAACCCCATGCTGGTCATAGCTGGCGCAGGGGCTTATGGGCAAGATGGCGCCTGTGTGAGTACAACACCATATTGGACATAGCTGGCGCAGGGGCTAATGGGCAAGATGGCGCCTGTGTGAGTACAACCCCATGCTGGTCATAGCCGGCATATTGGCTAATGGGCAAGATGGCGCCTGTGTGAGTACAACCCCATGCTGGTCATAGCTGGCGCAGGGGCTAATGGGCAAGATGGCGCCTGTGTGAGTACAACCCCATGCTGGTCATAGCTGGCGCAGGGGCTAATGGGCAAGATGGCGCCTGTGTGTGTACAACCCCATGCTGGTCATAGCCGGCGCAGGGGCTAATGGGCAAGATGGCGCCTGTGTGAGTACAACCCCATGCTGGTCATAGCTGGCGCAGGGGCTAATGGGCAAGATAGCGCCTGTGTGTGTACAACCCCATGCTGGACATAGCTGGCGCAATGGCTAATGGGCAAGATGGCGCCTGTGTTTGTACAACCCCATGCTGGTCATAGCCGGCGCAGGGGCTAATGTGCAAGATGGCGCCTGTGTGTGTACAAAACCATGCTGGTCATAGCCGGCGCACGGGCTAATGGGCAAGATGGCGCCTGTGTGAGTACAACCCCATGCTGGTCATAGCTGGCGCAGGGGCTAATGGGCAAGATGGCGCCTGTGTGAGTACAACCCCATGCTGGTCATAGCCGGCGCAGGGGCTAATGGGCAGGATGGCGCCTGTGTGTGTACAACACCATGCTGATCATAGCTGGCGCAGGGGCTAATGTGCATGATGGCGCCTGTGTGAGTACAACCCCATGCTGGTCATAGCTGGTGCAGGGGCTAATGGGCAAGATGGCGCATGTGTGTGTACAACCCCATGCTGGTCATAGCCGGCGCAGGGGCTAATGGGCAAGATGGCGCCTGTGTGAGTACAACACCATATTGGACATAGCTGGCGCTGGGGCTAATGGGCAAGATGGCGCCTGTGTGAGTACAACCCCATGCTGGTCATAGCTGGCGCAGGGGCTAATGGGCAAGATGGCGCCTGTGTGAGTACAACCCCATGCTGGTCATAGCTGGCGCAGGGGCTAATGGGCAAGATAGCGCCTGTGTGTGTACAAACCCATGCTGGACATAGCCGGCGCAGGGGCTAATGGGCAAGATGGCGCCTGTGTGTGTACAACCCCATGCTGGTCATAGCCGGCGCAGGGGCTAATGGGCAAGATGGCGCCTGTGTGTGTACAACCCCATGCTGGTCATAGCTGGCGCAGGGGCTAATGGGCAAGATGGCACCTGTGTGAGTACAACCCCATGCTGGTCACAGCTGGCGCAGGGGCTAATTGGCAAGATAGCGCCTGTGTGTTTACAACCCCATGCTGGTCATAGCTGGCGCAGGGGCTAATGGGCAAGATGGCGCCTGTGTGTGTACAACCCCATGCTGGACATAGCCGGCGCAGGGGCTAATGGGCAAGATGGCGCCTGTGTGTGTACAACCCCATGCTGGTCATAGCTGGCGCAGGGGCTAATGGGCAAGATGGCGCCTGTGTAAGTACAACCCCATGCTGGTCATAGCTGGCGCAGGGGCTAATGGGCAAGATGGCGCCTGTGTGTGTACAACCCCATGCTGGACATAGCCGGCGCAGGGGTTATTGGGCAAGATGGCGCCTGTGTGTGTACAACCCCATGCTGGTCATAGCTGGCGCAGGGGCTAATGGGCAAGATGGCGCCTGTGTGAGTACAACCCCATGCTGGTCATAGCTGGCGCAGGGGCTAATAGGCAAGATGGCGCCTGTGTGTGTACAACCCCATGCTGGTCATAGCTGGCGCAGGGGCTAATAGGCAAGATGGCGCCTGTGTGTGTGTACAACCCCATGCTGGTCATAGCTGGCGCAGGGGCTAATAGGCAAGATGGCGCCTGTGTGAGTACAACACCATGCTGATCATAGCTGGCGCAGGGGCTAATGGGCAAGATGGCGCCTGTCGGAATACAACCCCATGCTGGTCATAGCTGGCGCAGGGGCTAATGGGCAAGATGGCGCCTGTGTTTGTACAACCCCATGCTGGTCACAGCTGGCGCAGGGGCTAATGGGCAAGATGGCGCCTGTGTGAGTACAACCCCATGCTGGTCATAGCTGGCGCAGGGGCTAATGGGCAAGATGGTGCCTGTGTGTGTACAACCCCATGCTGGTCACAGCTGGCGCAGGGGCTAATGGGCAAGACGGCGCCTGTGTGTGTACAACCCCATGCTGGTCATAGCTGGCGCAGGGGCTAATAGGCAAGATGGCGCCTGTGTGTGTACAACCCCATGTTGGTCATAGCCGGCGCAGGGGCTAATGGGCAAGATGGCGCCGGTGTGAGTACAACCCCATGCTGATCATAGCTGGCGCAGGGGCTAATGTGCAAGATGGCGCCTGTGTCTGTACAACACCATGCTGGACATAGCTGGCGCAGGGGCTAATGGGCAAGATGGTGCCTGTGTGGATACAACCCCATGCTGGTCATAGCTGGCGCAGGGGCTAATAGGCAAGATGGCGGCTGTGTGTGTACATCGCCATGCTGGTCATAGCTGGCGCAGGGGTTAATAGGCAAGATGGCGCCTGTGTGAGTACATCCCCATGCTGCTCATAGCTGGCGCAGGGGCTAATGGGCAAGATGGCGCCTGTGTGTGTACAACCCCATGCTGGTCATAGCTGGCGCAGGGGCTAATGGGCAAGATGGCGCCTGTGTGAGTACCACCCCATGCTTGTCATAGCTGGCGCAGGGGCTAATACGCAAGATGGCGCCTGTGTGTGTATATCCCCATGCTGGTCATAGTTGGCGCAAGGGCTAATGGGCAAGATGGCGCCTGTGTGTGTACAACCCCATGCTGGTCATAGCTGGCGCCGGGGCTAATGGGCAAGATGGCGCCTGTGTGAGTACAACCCCATCCTGGTCATAGCTGGCGCAGGGGCTAATGGGCAAGATAGCGTCTGTGTGTGTACAACCCCATGCTGGACATAGCTGGCGCAGGTGCTAATGGGCAAGATGGCGCCTGTGTGAGTACAACCCTATGCTGCTGATAGCTGGCACAGGGGCTAATGGGCAAGATGGCGCCTGTGTGAGTACAACCCCATGCTGGTCATAGCCGGCGCAGGGGCTAATGGGCAAGATGGCGCCTGTGTGAGTACAACCCCATGCTGGTCATAGCTGGCGCAGGGGCTAATGGGCAAGGTGGCGCCTAAGTGAGTACAACCCCATGCTGGTCATAGCTGGCGCAGGGGCTAATGGGCAAGATAGCGCCTGTGTGAGTACAACCCCATGCTGGTCATAGCTGGCGCAGGGGCTAATGGGCAAGATGGCGCCTGTGTGTGTACAACCCCATGCTGGTCATAGCTGGCGCAGGGGCTAATGGGCAAGATGGCGTCTGTGTGAGTACAACCCCATGCTGGTCATAGCTGGCACAGGGGCTAATGGGCAAGATGTCGTTTGTGTGAGTACAACCCCATGCTGGTCATAGCTGGCGCAGGGCTAATGGGCAAGATAGCGCCTGTGTGAGTACAACCCCATGCTGGTCATAGCTGGCGCAGGGGCTAATGGGCAAGATGGCGCCTGTGTGTGTACAACCCCATGCTGGTCATAGCTGGCGCAGGGGCTAATGGGCAAGATGGCGTCTGTGTGAGTACAACCCCATGCTGGTCATAGCTGGCGCAGGGGCTAATGGGCAAGATAGCGCCTGTGTGAGTACAACCCCATGCTGGTCATAGCTGGCGCAGGGGCTAATGGGCAAGATGGCGCCTGTGTGTGTAAAATCCCATGCTGGTCATAGCTGGCGCAGGGGCTAATGGGCAAGATAGCGCCTGTGTGTGTACAAACCCATGCTGGACATAGCCGGCGCAGGGGCTAATGGGCAAGATGGCGCCTGTGTGTGTACAACCCCATGCTGGTCATAGCCGGCACATTGGCTAATGGGCAAGATAGCGCCTGTGTGAGTACAACCCCATGCTGGTCATAGCTGGCGCAGGGGCTAATGGGCAAGATGGCGTCTGTGTGAGTACAACCCCATGCTGGTCATAGCTGGCGCAGGGGCTAATGGGCAAGATGGCGCCTGTGTGTGTACAACCCCATGCTGGTCATAGCTGGCGCAGGGGCTAATGGGCAAGATAGCGCCTGTGTGTGTACAACCCCAAGCTGGACATAGCCGACGCAGGGGCTAATGGGCAAGATGGCGCCTGTGTGTGTACAACCCCATGCTGGTCATAGCTGGCGCAGGGGCTAATGGGCAAGATGGAGCCTGTGTGAGTACAACCCCATGTTGGTCATAGCTGGCGCAGGGGCTAATGGGCAAGATAGCGCCTGTGTGTGTACAACCCCATGCTGGTCATAGCCGGCACATTGGCTAATGGGCAAGATAGCGCCTGTGTGAGTACAACCCCATGCTGGTCATAGCTGCCGCAGGGGCTAATGGGCAAGATGGAGCCTGTGTGAATACAACCCCATGTTGGTCATAGCTGGCGCAGGGGCTAACGGGCAAGATGGCGCCTGTGTGTGTACAACCCCATGCTGGTCATAGCCGGCACAAGGGCTAATGGGCAAGATGGCGCCTGTGTGAGTACAACCCCATGCTGGTCATAGCTGGCGCAGGGGCTAATGGGCAAGATGGCGCCTGTGTGTGTACAACCCCATGCTGGTCATAGCTGGCGCAGGGGCTAATGGGCAAGATGGCGCCTGTGTGAGTACAACCCCATGCGGGTCATAGCTGGCGCAGGGGCTAATGGGCAAGATGGCGCCTGTGTGAGTACAACCCCATGCTGGTCATAGCTGGCGCAGGGGCTAATGGGCAAGATGGCGCCTGCGTGTGTACAACCCCATGCTGGTCATAGCTGGCGCAGGGGCTAATGGGCAAGATGGCGCCTGTGTGAGTACAACCCCATGCTGGTCATAGCTGGCGCAGGGGCTAATGGGCAAGATGGCGCCTGTGTGAGTACAACACCATATTGGACATAGCTGGCGCAGGGGCTAATGGGCAAGATGGCGCCTGTGTGAGTACAACCCCATGCTGGTCATAGCCGGCACATTGGCTAATGGGCAAGATGGCGCCTGTGTGAGTACAACCCCATGCTGGTCATAGCTGGCGCAGGGGCTAATGGGCAAGATGGCGCCTGTGTGAGTACAACCCCATGCTGGTCATAGCTGGCGCAGGGGCTAATGGGCAAGATGGCGCCTGTGTGTGTACAACCCCATGCTGGTCATAGCCGGCGCAGGGGCTAATGGGCAAGATGGCGCCTGTGTGAGTACAACCCCATGCTGGTCATAGCTGGCGCAGGGGCTAATGGGCAAGATAGCGCCTGTGTGTGTACAACCCCATGCTGGACATAGCTGGCGCAATGGCTAATGGGCAAGTTGGCGCCTGTGTTTGTACAACCCCATGCTGGTCATAGCCGGCGCAGGGGCTAATGTGCAAGATGGCGCCTGTGTGTGTACAAAACCATGCTGGTCATAGCCGGCGCACGGGCTAATGGGCAAGATGGCGCCTGTGTGAGTACAACCCCATGCTGGTCATAGCTGGCGCAGGGGCTAATGGGCAAGATGGCGCCTGTGTGAGTACAACCCCATGCTGGTCATAGCCGGCGCAGGGGCTAATGGGCAGGATGGCGCCTGTGTGTGTACAACACCATGCTGATCATAGCTGGCGCAGGGGCTAATGTGCATGATGGCGCCTGTGTGAGTACAACCCCATGCTGGTCATAGCTGGCGCAGGGGCTAATGGGCAAGATGGCGCATGTGTGTGTACAACCCCATGCTGGTCATAGCCGGCGCAGGGGCTAATGGGCAAGATGGCGCCTGTGTGAGTACAACCCCATGCTGGTCATAGCTGGCGCAGGGGCTAATGGGCAAGATGGCGCCTGTGTGTGTACAACCCCATGCTGGTCATAGCCGGCGCAGGGGCTAATGGGTAAGATGGCGCCTGTGTGAGTACAACCCCATGCTGGTCATAGCCGGCGCAGGGGCTAATGGGCAAGATGGCGCCTGTGTGAGTACAACCCCATGCTGGACATAGCTGGCGCAGGGGCTAATGGGCAAGATGGCGCCTGTGTGTGTACAACCCCATGCTGGTCATAGCTGGCGCAGGGGCTAATGGGCAAGGTGGCGCCGGTGTGAGTACAACACCATGCTGGTCATAGCTGGCGCAGGGGCTAATGGGCAAGATGGCGCCTGTGTGAGTACAACCCCATGCTGGTCATAGCTGGCGCAGGGGCTAATGGGCAAGATGGCGCCTGTGTGAGTACAACCCCATGCTGGTCATAGCTGGCGCAGGGGCTAATGGGCAAGATGGCGCCTGTGTGAGTACAACACCATATTGGACATAGCTGGCGCAGGGGCTAATGGGCAAGATGGCGCCTGTGTGAGTACAACCCCATGCTGGTCATAGCTGGGGCAGGGGCTAATGGGCAAGATGGCGCCTGTGTGAGTACAACCCCATGCTGGTCATAGCCGGCGCAGGGGCTAATGGGCAAGATGGCGCCTGTGTGTGTACAACCCCATGCTGGTCATAGCTGGCGCAGGGGCTAATGGGCAAGATGGCACCTGTGTGAGTACAAACCCATGCTGGTCACAGCTGGCGCAGGGGCTAATGGGCAAGATAGCGCCTGTGTGTTTACAACCCCATGCTGGTCATAGCTGGCGCAGGGGCTAATGGGCAAGATGGCGCCTGTGTGCGTACAACCCCATGCTGGTCATATCTGGCGCAGGAGCTAATGGGCAAGATGGCGCCTGTGTAAGTACAACCCCATGCTTGTCATAGCTGGCGCAGGGGCTAATGGGCAAGATGGCGCCTGAGTGTGTACAACCCCATGCTGGACATAGCCGGCGCAGGGGCTAATGGGCAAGATGGCGCCTGTGTGTGTACAACCCCATGCTGGTCATAGCTGGCGCAGGGGCTAATGGGCAAGATGGCGCCTGTGTGAGTACAACCCCATGCTGGTCATAGCTGGCGCAGGGGCTAATAGGCAAGATGGCGCCTGTGTGTGAACAACCCCATGCTGGTCATAGCTGGCGCAGGGGCTAATAGGCAAGATGGCGCCTGTGTGAGTACAACCCCATGCTGATCATAGCTGGCGCAGGGGCTAATGGGCAAGATGGCGCCTGTCGGAATACAACCCCATGCTGGTCATAGCTGGCGCAGGGGCTAATGGGCAAGATGGCGCCTGTGTTTGTACAACCCCATGCTGGTCACAGCTGGCGCAGGGGCTAATGGGCAAGATGGCGCCTGTGTGAGTACAACCCCATGCTGGTCATAGCTGGCGCAGGGGCTAATGGGCAAGATGGTGCCTGTGTGTGTACAACCCCATGCTGGTCACAGCTGGCGCAGGGGCTAATGGGCAAGATGGCGCCTGTGTAAGTACAATCCCATGCTGGTCATAGCCGGCGCAGGGGCTAATGGGCAAGACGGCGCCTGTGTGTGTACAACCCCATGCTGGTCATAGCTGGCGCAGGGGCTAATAGGCAAGATGGCGCCTGTGTGTGTACAACCCCATGTTGGTCATAGCCGGCGCAGGGGCTAATGGGCAAGATGGCGCCGGTGTGAGTGCAACCCCATGCTGATCATAGCTGGCGCAGGGGCTAATGTGCAAGATGGCGCCTGTGTCTGTACAACACCATGCTGGACATAGCTGGCGCAGGGGCTAATGGGCAAGATGGTGCCTGTGTGAATACAACCCCATGCTGGTCATAGCTGGCGCAGGGGCTAATAGGCAAGATGGCGGCTGTGAGTGTACATCCCCATGCTGGTCATAGCTGGCGCAGGGGTTAATAGGCAAGATGGCGCCTGTGCGAGTACATCCCCATGCTGCTCATAGCTGGCGCAGGGGCTAATGGGCAAGATGGCGCCTGTGTGTGTACAACCCCATGCTGGTCATAGCTGGCGCAGGGGCTAATGGGCAAGATGGCGCCTGTGTGAGTACCACCCCATGCTGGTCATAGCTGGCGCAGGGGCTAATAGGCAAGATGGCGCCTGTGTGTGTATATCCCCATGCTGGTCATAGCTGGCGCAAGGGCTAATGGGCAAGATGGCGCCTGTGTGTGTACAACCCCATGCTGGTCATAGCTGGCGCCGGGGCTAATGGGCAAGATGGCGCCTGTGTGAGTACAACCCCATCCTGGTCATAGCTGGCGCAGGGGCTAATGGGCAAGATAGCGTCTGTGTGTGTACAACCCCATGCTGGACATAGCTGGCGCAGGTGCTAATGGGCAAGATGGCGCCTGTGTGAGTACAACCCTATGCTGCTGATAGCTGGCACAGGGGCTAATGGGCAAGATGGCGCCTGTGTGAGTACAACCCCATGCTGGTCATAGCCGGCGCAGGGGCTAATGGGCAAGATGGCGCCTGTGTGAGTACAACCCCATGCTGGTCATAGCTGGCGCAGGGGCTAATGGGCAAGGTGGCGCCTAAGTGAGTACAACCCCATGCTGGTCATAGCTGGCGCAGGGGCTAATGGGCAAGATGGCGCCTGTGTGAGTACAACCCCATGCTGGTCATAGCGGGCGCAGGGGCTAATGGGCAAGATGGCGCCTGTGTGAGTACAACCCCATGCTGGTCATAGCCGGCGCAGGGGCTAATGGGCAAGATGGCGCCTGTGTGAGTACAACCCCATGCTGGTCATAGCTGGCGCAGGGGCTAATAGGCAAGATGGCGCCTGTGTGTGAACAACCCCATGCTGGTCATAGCTGGCGCAGGGGCTAATAGGCAAGATGGCGCCTGTGTGTGTACAACCCCATGCTGGTCATAGCTGGCGCAGGGGCTAATAGGCAAGATGGCGACTGTGTGAGTACAACCCCATGCTGATCATAGCTGGCGCAGGGGCTAATGGGCAAGATGGCGCCTGTCGGAATACAACCCCATGCTGGTCATAGCTGGCGCAGGGGCTAATGGGCAAGATGGCGCCTGTGTTTGTACAACCCCATGCTGGTCACAGCTGGCGCAGGGGCTAATGGGCAAGATGGCGCCTGTGTGAGTACAACCCCATGCTGGTCATAGCTGGCGCAGGGGCTAATGGGCAAGATGGTGCCTGTGTGTGTACAACCCCATGCTGGTCACAGCTGGCGCAGGGGCTAATGGGCAAGATGGCGCCTGTGTAAGTACAATCCCATGCTGGTCATAGCCGGCGCAGGGGCTAATGGGCAAGACGGAGCCTGTGTGTGTACAACCCCATGCTGGTCATAGCTGGCGCAGGGGCTAATAGGCAAGATGGCGCCTGAGTGTGTACAACCCCATGTTGGTCATAGCCGGCGCAGGGGCTAATGGGCAAGATGGCGCCGGTGTGAGTACAACCCCATGCTGATCATAGCTGGCGCAGGGGCTAATGTGCAAGATGGCGCCTGTGTCTGTACAACACCATGCTGGACATAGCTGGCGCAGGGGCTAATGGGCAAGATGGTGCCTGTGTGAATACAACCCCATGCTGGTCATAGCTGGCGCAGGGTCTAATAGGCAAGATGGCGGCTGTGAGTGTACATCCCCATGCTGGTCATAGCTGGCGCAGGGGTTAATAGGCAAGATGGCGCCTGTGTGAGTACATCCCCATGCTGCTCATAGCTGGCGCAGGGGCTAATGGGCAAGATGGCGCCTGTGTGTGTACAACCCCATGCTGGTCATAGCTGGCGCAGGGGCTAATGGGCAAGATGGCGCCTGTGTGAGTACCACCCCATGCTGGTCATAGCTGGCGCAGGGGCTAATAGGCAAGATGGCGCCTGTGTGTGTATATCCCCATGCTGGTCATAGCTGGCGCAAGGGCTAATGGGCAAGATGGCGCCTGTGTGTGTACAACCCCATGCTGGTCATAGCTGGCGCCGGGGCTAATGGGCAAGATGGCGCCTGTGTGAGTACAACCCCATCCTGGTCATAGCTGGCGCAGGGGCTAATGGGCAAGATAGCGTCTGTGTGTGTACAACCCCATGCTGGACATAGCTGGCGCAGGTGCTAATGGGCAAGATGGCGCCTGTGTGAGTACAACCCTATGCTGCTGATAGCTGGCACAGGGGCTAATGGGCAAGATGGCGCCTGTGTGAGTACAACCCCATGCTGGTCATAGCCGGCGCAGGGGCTAATGGGCAAGATGGCGCCTGTGTGAGTACAACCCCATGCTGGTCATAGCTGGCGCAGGGGCTAATGGGCAAGGTGGCGCCTAAGTGAGTACAACCCCATGCTGGTCATAGCTGGCGCAGGGGCTAATGGGCAAGATGGCGCCTGTGTGAGTACAACCCCATGCTGGTCATAGCCGGCGCAGGGGCTAATGGGCAAGATGGCGCCTGTGTGAGTACAACCCCATCCTGGTCATAGCTGGCGCAGGGGCTAATGGGCAAGATAGCGCCTGTGTGTGTACAACCCCATGCTGGACATAGCTGGCACAGGGGCTAATGGGCAAGATGGCGCCTGTGTGAGTACAACCCCATACTGGACATAGCTGGCGCAGGGGCTAATGGGCAAGATGGAGCCTGTGTGAGTACAACCCCATCCTGGTCATAGCTGGCGCAGGGGCTAATGGGCAAGATGGCGCCTGTGTGAGTACAACCCCATCCTGGTCATAGCTGGCGCAGGGGCTAATGGGCAAGGTGGCGCCTGTGTGAGTACAACCCCATCCTGGTCATAGCTGGCGAAGGGGCTAATGGGCAAGATGGCGCCTGTGTTAGTACAACCCCATGCTGCTCATAGCTGGCGCAGGGGCTAATGGGCAAGATGGCGCCTGTGTGAGTACAACCCCATGCTGGTCATAGCCGGCGCAGGGGCTAATGGGCAAGATGGCGTCTGTGTGAGTACAGCCCCATGCTGGTCATAGCTGGCGCAGGGGCTAATGGGCAAGATGGCGCCTGTGTGAGTACAACACCATGCTGGACATAGCTGGCACAGGGGCTAATGGGCAAGATGGCGCCTGTGTCTGTACAACCCCATGCTGGACATAGTTGGCACAGGGGCTAATGGGCAAGATGGCGTCTGTGTGAGTACAACACCATGCTGGACATAGCTGGCGCAGGGGCTAATGGGCAAGATGGCGCCTGTTTGTGTACAACCCCATGCTGCTCATAGCTGGCGCAGGGGCTAATGTGCAAGATGGCGCCAGTGTGAGTACAACCCCATGCTAGTCATAGCTGGCACAGGGGCTAATGGGCAAGATGGCGCCTGTGTCAGTACAACCCCATGCTGCTCATAGCCGGCGCAGGGGCTAATGGGCAAGATGGCGCCTGTGTGAGTACAACCCCATGCTGGTCATAGATGGCGCAGGGGCTAATGGGCAAGATGGCGCCTGTGTGAGTACAACCCCATGCTGGTCATAGGTGGCGCAGGGGCTAATGGGCAAGATGGCACCTGTGTGAGTACAATCCCATGCTGGTCATAGCTGGCGCAGGGGCTAATGGGCAAGATGGCGCCTGTGTGTGTACAACCCCATTATGGTCATAGCTGGCGCAGGGGCTAATGGGCAAGATGGCGCCTGTGTGTGTACAACCCCATGCTGGTCATAGCTGGTGCAGGGGCTAATGGGCAAGATGGTGCCTGTGTGAGTACAACCCCATGCTGGTCATAGCTGGCGCAGGGGCTATTGGGCAAGATGGCGCCTGTGTGAGTACAACCCCATGCTGGTCATAGCTGGCACAGGGGCTAATGGGCAAGATAGCGCCTGTGTGAGTACAACCCCATGCTGGTCACAGCTGGCGCAGGGGCTAATGGGCAAGATGGCGCCTGTGTGAGTACAACCCCATGCTGGTCATAGCTGGCACAGGGGCTAATGGGCAAGATGGCGCCTGTGTGTGTACATCCCCATGCTGGTCATAGCCGGCGCAGGGGCTAATGGGCAAGATGGCGCCTGTGTGTGTACAACCCCATGCTGGTCATAGCCGGCGCAGGGGCTTATGGGCAAGATGGCGCCTATGTGTGTACAACCCCATGCTGGTCATAGCTGGCGCAGGGGCTAATGGGCAAGATGGCGCTTGTGTGAGTACAACCCCATGCTGGACATAGCCGGCGCAGGGGCTAAAGCGCAAGATGGCGCCTGTGTGAGTACAACCCCATGCTGGTCATAGCCGGCGCAGGGGCTAAAGGGCAAGATGGCGCCTGTGTGAGTACAACCCCATGCTGGTCATAGCTGGCGCAGGGGCTAATGGGCAAGATGGCGTCTGTGTGAGTACAACCCCATGCTGGTCATAGCTGGCACAGGGGCTAATGAGCAAGATGGCGCCTGTGTGTGTACAACCCCATGCTGGACATAGCTGGCACAGGGGCAAATGGGCAAGATGGCGCCTGTGTGTGTACAACCCCATGCTGGACATAGCCGGCGCAGGGGCTAATGGGCAAGATGGCGCCTGTGTGAGTACAACCCCATGCTGGACATAGCTGGCGCAGGGGCTAATGGGCAAGATGTCGCCTGTGTGTGTACAACCCCATGCTGGTCATAGCCGGCGCAGGGGCTAATGGGCAAGATGGCGCCTGTGTCAGTACAACCCCATGCTGGTCATAGCTGGCGCAGGGGCTAATGGGCAAGATGGCGCCTGTGTCAGTACAACCCCATGCTGGTCATAGCCGGCGCAGGGGCTAATGGGCAAGATGGCGCCTGTGTGAGTACAACCCCATGCTGGACATAGCTGGCACAGGGGCTAATAGGCAAGATGGCGCCTGTGTGAGTACAACCCCATGCTGGTCATAGCTGGCACAGGGGCTAATGGGCAAGATGGCGCCTGTGTGAGTACAACCCCATGCTGGTCATTGCTGGCGCAGGGGCTAATGGGCAAGATGGCGCCTGTCTGAGTACAACCCCATGCTGGACATAGCTGGCACAGGGGCTAATAGGCAAGATGGCGCCTGTGTGAGTACAACTCCATGCTGGTCATAGCTGGCACAGAGGCTAATGGGCAAGATGGCGCCTGTGTCAGTACAACCCCATGCTGGTCATAGCTGGCGCAGGGGCTAATGGGCAAGATGGCGCCTGTGTGAGTACAACCCCATGCTGGTCATAGCTCGCGCAGGGGCTAATGGGAAAGATGGCGCCTGTGTGTGTACAACCCCATGCTGGACATAGCTGGCGCAGGGGCTAATGGGCAAGATGGCGCCTGTGTGAGTACAACCCCATGCTGGTCATAGCTGGCGCAGGGGCTAATAGGCCAGATGGCTTCTGTGTGAGTACAACCCCATGCTGGTCATAACCTGGCGCAGGGGCTAATGGGCAAGATGGCGCCTGTGTGTGTACAACCCCATGCTGGTCATAGCTGGCGCAGGGGCTAAAGGGCAAGATGGCGCCTGTGTGTGTACAACCCCATGCTAGTCATAGCTGGCGCAGGGGCTAATGGGCAAGATGGCGCCTGTGTGAGTACAACCCCATGCTGATCATAGCCGGCGCAGGGGCTAATGTGCAAGATGGCGCCTGTGTGAGTACAACCCCATGCTGGTCATTGCTGGCGCAGGGGCTAATGGGCAAGATGGCGCCTGTGTGAGTACAACCCCATGCTGGTCATAAGTGGCGCAGGGGCTAATGGGCAAGATGGCGCCTGTGTGAGTACAACCCCATCCTGGTCATAGCTGGCGCAGGGGCTAATGGGCAAGATGGCGCCTGTGTGAGTACAACCCCATGCTGGTCATAGCTGGCGCAGGGGCTAATGGGCAAGATGGCGCCTGTGTGAGTACTACCCCATGCTGGTCATAGCCGGCGCAGGGGCTTATGTGCAAGATGGCGCCTGTGTGTGTACAACCCCATGCTGGTCATAGCTGGCGCAGGGCTAATGGGCAAGATGGCGCCTGTGTGAGTACAACACCATGCTGGTCATAGCTGGCACAGGGGCTAATGGGCAAGATGGCGCCTGTGGGAGTACAACCCCATGCTGGTCATAGCTGGCGCAGGGGCTAATGAGCAAGATGGCGCCTGTGTGAGTACAATGCTGGACATAGCTGGCGCAGGGGCCAATGGGCAAGATGGCGCCTGTGTGAGCACAACCCCATGCTGGTCATAGCTGGCGCAGGGGCTAATGTGCAAGATGGCGCCTGTGTGAGTACAACCCCATGCTGGTCATAGCTGGCGCAGGGGCTAATGGGCAAGATGGCGCCTGTGTGTGTACAACCCCATGCTGGTCATAGCTGGCGCAGGGGCTAATGGGCAAGATGGCGCCTGTGTGAGTACAACCCCATGCTGGACATAGCTGGCGCGGGGGCTAATGGGCAAGATGGCGCCTGTGTGAGTACAACCCCATGCTGGTCACAGCCGGAGCTGGGGCTAATGGGCAAGATGGCGTCTGTGTGAGTACAACCCCAAGCTGGACATAGCTGGCGCAGGGGCTAATGGGCATGATGGCGCCTGTGTGTGTACAACCCCAAGCTGGACATAGCTGGCGCAGGGGCTAATGGGCAAGATAGCGCCTGTGTGTGTACAACACCATGCTGGTCATAGCTGGCGCAGGGGCTAATGGGCAAGATGGCGCCTGTGAGAGTACAACCCCATCCTGGTCATAGCTGGCGCAGGGGCTAATGGGCAAGATGGCGCCTGTGTGTGTACAACCCCAAGCTGGTCATAGCTGGAGCAGGGGCTAATGGGCAAGATAGCGCCTGTGTGTGTACAACCCCATGCTGGTCATAGCTGGCGCAGGGGCTAATGGGCAAGATAGCGCCTGTGTGTGTACAACACCATGCTGGTCATAGCTGGCGCAGGGGCTAATGGGCAAGATAGCGCCTGTGTGAGTACAACCCCATGTTGGTCATAGCTGGCGCAGGGGCTAATGGGCAAGATGGCGCCTGTGTGTGTACAACCCCATGCTGGACATAGCTGGCACAGGGGCTAATGGGTAAGATGGCGCCTGTGTGAGTACAACCCCATGCTGGTCATTGCTGGCGCAGGGGCTAATGGGCAAGATGGCGCCTGTGTGAGTACAACCCCATGCTGGACATAGCTGGCGCAGGGGCTAATGGGCAAGATAGCGCCTGTGTGTGTACAACCCCAAGCTGGACATAGCCGACGCAGGGGCTAATGGGCAAGATGGCGCCTGTGTGTGTACAACCCCATGCTGGTCATAGCTGGCGCAGGGGCTAATGGGCAAGATGGAGCCTGTGTGAGTACAACCCCATGTTGGTCATAGCTGGCGCAGGGGCTAATGGGCAAGATAGCGCCTGTGTGTGTACAACCCCATGCTGGTCATAGCCGGCACATTGGCTAATGGGCAAGATAGCGCCTGTGTGAGTACAACCCCATGCTGGTCATAGCTGGCGCAGGGGCTAATGGGCAAGATGGAGCCTGTGTGAATACAACCCCATGTTGGACATAGCTGGCGCAGGGGCTAACGGGCAAGATGGCGCCTGTGTGTGTACAACCCCATGCTGGTCATAGCCGGCACAAGGGCTAATGGGCAAGATGGCGCCTGTGTGAGTACAACCCCATGCTGGTCATAGCTGGCGCAGGGGCTAATGGGCAAGATGGCGCCTGTGTGTGTACAACCCCATGCTGGTCATAGCTGGCGCAGGGGCTAATGGGCAAGATGGCGCCTGTGTGAGTACAACCCCATGCGGGTCATAGCTGGCGCAGGGGCTAATGGGCAAGATGGCGCCTGTGTGAGTACAACCCCATGCTGGTCATAGCTGGCGCAGGGGCTAATGGGCAAGATGGCGCCTGCGTGTGTACAACCCCATGCTGGTCATAGATCGCGCAGGGGCTAATGGGCAAGATGGCGCCTGTGTGAGTACAACCCCATGCTGGTCATAGCTGGCGCAGGGGCTAATGGGCAAGATGGCGCCTGTGTGAGTACAACACCATATTGGACATAGCTGGCGCAGGGGCTAATGGGCAAGATGGCGCCTGTGTGAGTACAACCCCATGCTGGTCATAGCCGGCACATTGGCTAATGGGCAAGATGGCGCCTGTGTGAGTACAACCCCATGCTGGTCATAGCTGGCGCAGGGGCTAATGGGCAAGATGGCGCCTGTGTGAGTACAACCCCATGCTGGTCATAGCTGGCGCAGGGGCTAATGGGCAAGATGGCGCCTGTGTGTGTACAACCCCATGCTGGTCATAGCCGGCGCAGGGGCTAATGGGCCAGATGGCGCCTGTGTGAGTACAACCCCATGCTGGTCATAGCTGGCGCAGGGGCTAATGGGCAAGATAGCGCCTGTGTGTGTACAACCCCATGCTGGACATAGCTGGCGCAATGGCTAATGGGCAAGATGGCGCCTGTGTTTGTACAACCCCATGCTGGTCATAGCCGGCGCAGGGGCTAATGTGCAAGATGGCGCCTGTGTGTGTACAAAACCATGCTGGTCATAGCCGGCGCACGGGCTAATGGGCAAGATGGCGCCTGTGTGAGTACAACCCCATGCTGGTCATAGCTGGCGCAGGGGCTAATGGGCAAGATGGCGCCTGTGTGAGTACAACCCCATGCTGGTCATAGCCGGCGCAGGGGCTAATGGGCAGGATGGCGCCTGTGTGTGTACAACACCATGCTGATCATAGCTGGCGCAGGGGCTAATGTGCATGATGGCGCCTGTGTGAGTACAACCCCATGCTGGTCATAGCTGGCGCAGGGGCTAATGGGCAAGATGGCGCATGTGTGTGTACAACCCCATGCTGGTCATAGCCGGCGCAGGGGCTAATGGGCAAGATGGCGCCTGTGTGAGTACAACTCCATGCTGGTCATAGCTGGCGCAGGGGCTAATGGGCAAGATGGCGCCTGTGTGTGTACAACCCCATGCTGCTCATAGCCGGCGCAGGGGCTAATGGGTAAGATGGCGCCTGTGTGAGTACAACCGCATGCTGGATATAGCCGGCGCAGGGGCTAATGGGCAAGATGGCGCCTGTGTGAGTACAACCCCATGCTGGACATAGCTGGCGCAGGGGCTAATGGGCAAGATGGCGCCTGTGTGTGTACAACCCAATGCTGGTCATAGCTGGCGCAGGGGCTAATGGGCAAATGGCGCCGGTGTGAGTACAACACCATGCTGGTCATAGCTGGCGCAGGGGCTAATGGGCAAGATGGCGCCTGTGTGAGTACAACCCCATGCTGGTCATAGCTGGCGCAGGGGCAAATGGGCAAGATGGCGCCTGTGTGAGTACAATCCCATGCTGGTCTTAGCTGGCGCAGGGGCTAATGGGCAAGATGGCGCCTGTGTGAGTACAACCCCATGCTGGTCATAGCTGGCGCAGGGGCTAATGGGCAAGATGGCGCCTGTGTGAGTACAACACCATATTGGACATAGCTGGCGCAGGGGCTAATGGGCAAGATGGCGCCTGTGTGAGTACAACCCCATGCTGGTCATAGCTGGGGCAGGGGCTAATGTGCAAGATGGCGCCTGTGTGAGTACAACCCCATGCTGGTCATAGCCGGCGCAGGGGCTAATGGGCAAGATGGCGCCTGTGTGTGTACAACCCCATGCTGGTCATAGCTGGCGCAGGGGCTAATGGGCAAGATGGCACCTGTGTGAGTACAACCCCATGCTGGTCACAGCTGGCGCAGGGGCTAATGGGCAAGATAGCGCCTGTGTGTTTACAACCCCATGCTGGTCATAGCTGGCGCAGGGGCTAATGGGCAAGATGGCGCCTGTGTGCGTACAACCCCAAGCTGGTCATAGCTGGCGCAGGGGCTAATGGGCAAGATGGCGCCTGTGTAAGTACAACCCCATGCTGGTCATAGCTGGCGCAGGGGCTAATAGGCAAGATGGCGCCTGTGTGTGTACAACCCCATGCTGGACATAGCCGGCGCAGGGGCTAATGGGCAAGATGGCGCCTGTGTGTGTACAACCCCATGCTGGTCATAGCTGGCGCAGGGGCTAATGGGCAAGATGGCGCCTGTGTGAGTACAACCCCATGCTGGTCATAGCTGGCGCAGGGGCTAATAGGCAAGATGGCGCCTGTGTGTGAACAACCCCATGCTGGTCATAGCTGGCGCAGGGGCTAATAGGCAAGATGGCGCCTGTGTGTGTACAACCCCATGCTGGTCATAGCTGGCGCAGGGGCTAATAGGCAAGATGGCGCCTGTGTGAGTACAACCCCATGCTGATCATAGCTGGCGCAGGGGCTAATGGGCAAGATGGCGCCTGTCGGAATACAACCCCATGCTGGTCATAGCTGGCGCAGAGGCTAATGGGCAAGATGGCGCCTGTGTTTGTACAACCCCATGCTGGTCACAGCTGGCGCAGGGGCTAATGGGCAAGATGGCGCCTGTGTGAGAACAACCCCATGCTGGTCATAGCTGGCGCAGGGGCTAATGGGCAAGATGGTGCCTGTGTGTGTACAACCCCATGCTGGTCACAGCTGGCGCAGGGGCTAATGGGCAAGATGGCGCCTGTGTAAGTACAATCCCATGCTGGTCATAGCCGGCGCAGGGGCTAATGGGCAAGACGGCGCCTGTGTGTGTACAACCCCATGCTGGTCATAGCTGGCGCAGGGGCTAATAGGCAAGATGGCGCCTGTGTGTGTACAACCCCATGTTGGTCATAGCCGGCGCAGGGGCTAATGGGCAAGATGGCGCCGGTGTGAGTACAACCCCATGCTGATCATAGCTGGCGCAGGGGCTAATGTGCAAGATGGCGCCTGTGTCTGTACAACACCATGCTGGACATAGCTGGCGCAGGGGCTAATGGGCATGACGGTGCCTGTGTGAATACAACCCCATGCTGGTCATAGCTGGCTCAGGGGCTAATAGGCAAGATGGCGGCTGTGAGTGTACATCCCCATGCTGCTCATAGCTGGCGCAGGGGTTAATAGGCAAGATGGCGCCTGTGTGAGTACATCCCCATGCTGCTCATAGCTGGCGCAGGGGCTAATGGGCAAGATGGCGCCTGTGTGTGTACATCCCCATGCTGGTCATAGCTGGCGCAGGGGCTAATGGGCAAGATGGCGCCTGTGTGAGTACCACCCCATGCTGGTCATAGCTGGCGCAGGGGCTAATAGGCAAGATGGCGCCTGTGTGTGTATATCCCCATGCTGGTCATAGCTGGCGCAAGGGCTAATGGGCAAGATGGCGCCTGTGTGTGTACAACCCCATGCTGGTCATAGCTGGCGCCGGGGCTAATGGGCAAGATGGCGCCTGTGTGAGTACAACCCCATCCTGGTCATAGCTGGCGCAGGGGCTAATGGGCAAGATAGCGTCTGTGTGTGTACAACCCCATGCTGGACATAGCTGGCGCAGGTGCTAATGGGCAAGATGGCGCCTGTGTGAGTACAACCCTATGCTGCTGATAGCTGGCACAGGGGCTATTGGGCAAGATGGCGCCTGTGTGAGTACAACCCCATGCTGGTCATAGCCGGCGCAGGGGCTAATGGGCAAGATGGCGCCTGTGTGAGTACAACCCCATGCTGGTCATAGCTGGCGCAGGGGCTAATGGGCAAGGTGGCGCCTAAGTGAGTACAACCCCATGCTGGTCATAGCTGGCGCAGGGGCTAATGGGCAAGATGGCGCCTGTGTGAGTACAACCCCATGCTGGTCATAGCGGGCGCAGGGGCTAATGGGCAAGATGGCGCCTGCGTGAGTACAACCCCATGCTGGTCATAGCCGGCGCAGGAGCTAATGGGCAAGATGGCGCCTGTGTGAGTACAACCCCATCCTGGTCATAGCTGGCGCAGGGGCTAATGGGCAAGATAGCGCCTGTGTGTGTACAACCCCATGCTGGACATAGCTGGCACAGGGGCTAATGGGCAAGATGGCGCCTGTGTGAGTACAACCCCATACTGGACATAGCTGGCGCAGGGGCTAATGGGCAAGATGGAGCCTGTGTGAGTACAACCCCATCCTGGTCATAGCTGGCGCAGGGGCTAATGGGCAAGATGGCGCCTGTGTGAGTACAACCCCATCCTGGTCATAGCTGGCGCAGGGGCTAATGGGCAAGGTGGCGCCTGTGTGAGTACAACCCCATCCTGGTCATAGCTGGCGAAGGGGCTAATGGGCAAGATGGCGCCTGTGTGAGTACAACCCCATGCTGCTCATAGCTGGCGCAGGGGCTAATGGGCAAGATGGCGCCTGTGTGAGTACAACCCCATGCTGGTCATAGCCGGCGCAGGGGCTAATGGGCAAGATGGCGTCTGTGTGAGTACAGCCCCATGCTGGTCATAGCTGGCGCAGGGGCTAATGGGCAAGATGGCGCCTGTGTGAGTACAACACCATGCTGGACATAGCAGGCACAGGGGCTAATGGGCAAGATGGCGCCTGTGTCTGTACAACCCCATGCTGGACATAGTTGGCACAGGGGCTAATGGGCAAGATGGCGCCTGTTTGTGTACAACCCCATGCTGGTCATAGCCGGCGCAGGGGCTAATGTGCAAGATGGCGCCAGTGTGAGTACAACCCCATGCTAGTCATAGCTGGCACAGGGGCTAATGGGCAAGATGGTGCCTGTGTGAGTACAACCCCATGCTGGTCATAGCTGGCGCAGGGGCTAATGGGCAAGATGGCGCCTGCGTGTGTACAACCCCATGCTGGTCATAGATGGCGCAGGGGCTAATGGGCAAGATGGCGCCTGTGTGAGTACAACCCCATGCTGGTCATAGCTGGCGCAGGGGCTAAAGGGCAAGATGGCGCCTGTGTGAGTACAACACCATATTGGACATAGCTGGCGCAGGGGCTAATGGGCAAGATGGCGCCTGTGTGAGTACAACCCCATGCTGGTCATAGCCGGCACATTGGCTAATGGGCAAGATGGCGCCTGTGTGAGTACAACCCCATGCTGGTCATAGCTGGCGCAGGGGCTAATGGGCAAGATGGCGCCTGTGTGAGTACAACCCCATGCTGGTCATAGCTGGCGCAGGGGCTAATGGGCAAGATGGCGCCTGTGTGTGTACAACCCCATGCTGGTCATAGCCGGCGCAGGGGCTAATGGGCCAGATGGCGCCTGTGTGAGTACAACCCCATGCTGGTCATAGCTGGCGCAGGGGCTAATGGGCAAGATAGCGCCTGTGTGTGTACAACCCCATGCTGGACATAGCTGGCGCAATGGCTAATGGGCAAGATGGCGCCTGTGTTTGTACAACCCCATGCTGGTCATAGCCGGCGCAGGGGCTAATGAGCAAGATGGCGCCTGTGTGTGTACAAAACCATGCTGGTCATAGCCGGCGCACGGGCTAATGGGCAAGATGGCGCCTGTGTGAGTACAACCCCATGCTGGTCATAGCTGGCGCAGGGGCTAATGGGCAAGATGGCGCCTGTGTGAGTACAACCCCATGCTGGTCATAGCCGGCGCAGGGGCTAATGGGCAGGATGGCGCCTGTGTGTGTACAACACCATGCTGATCATAGCTGGCGCAGGGGCTAATGTGCATGATGGCGCCTGTGTGAGTACAACCCCATGCTGGTCATAGCTGGCGCAGGGGCTAATGGGCAAGATGGCGCATGTGTGTGTACAACCCCATGCTGGTCATAGCCGGCGCAGGGGCTAATGGGCAAGATGGCGCCTGTGTGAGTACAACTCCATGCTGGTCATAGCTGGCGCAGGGGCTAATGAGCAAGATGGCGCCTGTGTGTGTACAACCCCATGCTGGTCATAGCCGGCGCAGGGGCTAATGGGTAAGATGGCGCCTGTGTGAGTACAACCGCATGCTGGATATAGCCGGCGCAGGGGCTAATGGGCAAGATGGCGCCTGTGTGAGTACAACCCCATGCTGGACATAGCTGGCGCAGGGGCTAATGGGCAAGATGGCGCCTGTGTGTGTACAACCCCATGCTGGTCATAGCTGGCGCAGGGGCTAATGGGCAAATGGCGCCGGTGTGAGTACAACACCATGCTGGTCATAGCTGGCGCAGGGGCTAATGGGCAAGATGGCGCCTGTGTGAGTACAACCCCATGCTGGTCATAGCTGGCGCAGGGGCAAATGGGCAAGATGGCGCCTGTGTGAGTACAATCCCATGCTGGTCTTAGCTGGCGCAGGGGCTAATGGGCAAGATGGCGCCTGTGTGAGTACAACCCCATGCTGGTCATAGCTGGCGCAGGGGCTAATGGGCAAGATGGCGCCTGTGTGAGTACAACACCATATTGGACATAGCTGGCGCAGGGGCTAATGGGCAAGATGGCGCCTGTGTGAGTACAACCCCATGCTGGTCATAGCTGGGGCAGGGGCTAATGTGCAAGATGGCGCCTGTGTGAGTACAACCCCATGCTGGTCATAGCCGGCGCAGGGGCTAATGGGCAAGATGGCGCCTGTGTGTGTACAACCCCATGCTGGTCATAGCTGGCGCAGGGGCTAATGGGCAAGATGGCACCTGTGTGAGTACCACCCCATGCTGGTCACAGCTGGCGCAGGGGCTAATGGGCAAGATAGCGCCTGTGTGTTTACAACCCCATGCTGGTCATAGCTGGCGCAGGGGCTAATGGGCAAGATGGCGCCTGTGTGCGTACAACCCCAAGCTGGTCATAGCTGGCGCAGGGGCTAATGGGCAAGATGGCGCCTGTGTAAGTACAACCCCATGCTGGTCATAGCTGGCGCAGGGGCTAATGGGCAAGATGGCGCCTGTGTGTGTACAACCCCATGCTGGACATAGCCGGCGCAGGGGCTAATGGGCAAGATGGCGCCTGTGTGTGTACAACCCCATGCTGGTCATAGCTGGCGCAGGGGCTAATGGGCAAGATGGCGCCTGTGTGAGTACAACCCCATGCTGGTCATAGCTGGCGCAGGGGCAAATAGGCAAGATGGCGCCTGTGTGTGAACAACCCCATGCTGGTCATAGCTGGCGCAGGGGCTAATAGGCAAGATGGCGCCTGTGTGTGTACAACCCCATGCTGGTCATAGCTGGCGCAGGGGCTAATAGGCAAGATGGCGCCTGTGTGAGTACAACCCCATGCTGATCATAGCTGGCGCAGGGGCTAATGGGCAATATGGCGCCTGTCGGAATACAACCCCATGCTGGTCATAGCTGGCGCAGGGGCTAATGGGCAAGATGGCGCCTGTGTTTGTACAACCCCATGCTGGTCACAGCTGGCGCAGGGGCTAATGGGCAAGATGGCGCCTGTGTGAGAACAACCCCATGCTGGTCATAGCTGGCGCAGGGGCTAATGGGCAAGATGGTGCCTGTGTGTGTACAACCCCATGCTGGTCACAGATGGCGCAGGGGCTAATAGGCAAGATGGCGCCTGTGTAAGTACAATCCCATGCTGGTCATAGCCGGCGAAGGGGCTAATGGGCAAGACGGCGCCTGTGTGTGTACAACCCCATGCTGGTCATAGCTGGCGCAGGGGCTAATAGGCAAGATGGCGCCTGTGTGTGTACAACCCCATGTTGGTCATAGCCGGCGCAGGGGCTAATGGGCAAGATGGCGCCGGTGTGAGTACAACCCCATGCTGATCATAGCTGGCGCAGGGGCTAATGTGCAAGATGGCGCCTGTGTCTGTACAACACCATGCTGGACATAGCTGGCGCAGGGGCTAATGGGCATGACGGTGCCTGTGTGAATACAACCCCATGCTGGTCATAGCTGGCTCAGGGGCTAATAGGCAAGATGGCGGCTGTGAGTGTACATCCCCATGCTGCTCATAGCTGGCGCAGGGGTTAATAGGCAAGATGGCGCCTGTGTGAGTACATCCCCATGCTGCTCATAGCTGGCGCAGGGGCTAATGGGCAAGATGGCGCCTGTGTGTGTACAACCCCATGCTGGTCATAGCTGGCGCAGGGGCTAATGGGCAAGATGGCGCCTGTGTGAGTACCACCCCATGCTGGTCATAGCTGGCGCAGGGGCTAATAGGCAAGATGGCGCCTGTGTGTGTATATCCCCATGCTGGTCATAGCTGGCGCAAGGGCTAATGGGCAAGATGGCGCCTGTGTGTGTACAACCCCATGCTGGTCATAGCTGGCGCCGGGGCTAATGGGCAAGATGGCGCCTGTGTGAGTACAACCCCATCCTGGTCATAGCTGGCGCAGGGGCTAATGGGCAAGATAGCGTCTGTGTGTGTACAACCCCATGTTGGACATAGCTGGCGCAGGTGCTAATGGGCAAGATGGCGCCTGTGTGAGTACAACCCTATGCTGCTGATAGCTGGCACAGGGGCTATTGGGCAAGATGGCGCCTGTGTGAGTACAACCCCATGCTGGTCATAGCCGGCGCAGGGGCTAATGGGCAAGATGGCGCCTGTGTGAGTACAACCCCATGCTGGTCATAGCTGGCGCAGGGGCTAATGGGCAAGGTGGCGCCTAAGTGAGTACAACCCCATGCTGGTCATAGCTGGCGCAGGGGCTAATGGGCAAGATGGCGCCTGTGTGAGTACAACCCCATGCTGGTCATAGCGGGCGCAGGGGCTAATGGGCAAGATGGCGCCTGCGTGAGTACAACCCCATGCTGGTCATAGCCGGCGCAGGAGCTAATGGGCAAGATGGCGCCTGTGTGAGTACAACCCCATCCTGGTCATAGCTGGCGCAGGGGCTAATGGGCAAGATAGCGCCTGTGTGTGTACAACCCCATGCTGGACATAGCTGGCACAGGGGCTAATGAGCAAGATGGCGCCTGTGTGAGTACAACCCCATACTGGACATAGCTGGCGCAGGGGCTAATGGGCAAGATGGAGCCTGTGTGAGTACAACCCCATCCTGGTCATAGCTGGCGCAGGGGCTAATGGGCAAGATGGCGCATGTGTGAGTACAACCCCATCCTGGTCATAGCTGGCGCAGGGGCTAATGGGCAAGGTGGCGCCTGTGTGAGTACAACCCCATCCTGGTCATAGCTGGCGAAGGGGCTAATGGGCAAGATGGCGCCTGTGTGAGTACAACCCCATGCTGCTCATAGCTGGCGCAGGGGCTAATGGGCAAGATGGCGCCTGTGTGAGTACAACCCCATGCTGGTCATAGCCGGCGCAGGGGCTAATGGGCAAGATGGCGTCTGTGTGAGTACAGCCCCATGCTGGTCATAGCTGGCGCAGGGGCTAATGGGCAAGATGGCGCCTGTGTGAGTACAACACCATGCTGGACATAGCAGGCACAGGGGCTAATGGGCAAGATGGCGCCTGTGTCTGTACAACCCCATGCTGGACATAGTTGGCACAGGGGCTAATGGGCAAGATGGCGCCTGTTTGTGTACAACCCCATGCTGGTCATAGCCGGCGCAGGGGCTAATGTGCAAGATGGCGCCAGTGTGAGTACAACCCCATGCTAGTCATAGCTGGCACAGGGGCTAATGGGCAAGATGGCGCCTGTGTCAGTACAACCCCATGCTGCTCATAGCCGGCGCAGGGGCTAATGGGCAAGATGGCGCCTGTGTGAGTACAACCCCATGCTGGTCATAGATGGCGCAGGGGCTAATGGGCAAGATGGCGCCTGTGTGAGTACAACCCCATGCTGGTCATAGGTGGCGCAGGGGCTAATGGGCAAGATGGCACCTGTGTGAGTACAATCCCATGCTGGTCATAGCTGGCGCAGGGGCTAATGGGCAAGATGGCGCCTGTGTGTGTACAACCCCATTATGGTCATAGCTGGCGCAGGGGCTAATGGGCAAGATGGCGCCTGTGTGTGTACAACCCCATGCTGGTCATAGCTGGTGCAGGGGCTAATGGGCAAGATGGTGCCTGTGTGAGTACAACCCCATGCTGGTCATAGCTGGCGCAGGGGCTATTGGGCAAGATGGCGCCTGTGTGAGTACAACCCCATGCTGGTCATAGCTGGCACAGGGGCTAATGGGCAAGATAGCGCCTGTGTGAGTACAACCCCATGCTGGTCACAGCTGGCGCAGGGGCTAATGGGCAAGATGGCGCCTGTGTGAGTACAACCCCATGCTGGTCATAGCTGGCATAGGGGCTAATGGGCAAGATGGCGCCTGTGTGTGTACATCCCCATGCTGGTCATAGCCGGCGCAGGGGCTAATGGGCAAGATGGCGCCTGTGTGTGTACAACCCCATGCTGGTCATAGCCGGCGCAGGGGCATATGGGCAAGATGGCGCCTGTGTGTGTACAACCCCATGCTGGTCATAGCTGGCGCAGGGGCTAATGGGCAAGATGGCGCTTGTGTGAGTACAACCCCATGCTGGACATAGCCGGCGCAGGGGCTAAAGCGCAAGATGGCGCCTGTGTGAGTACAACCCCATGCTGGTCATAGCCGGCGCAGGGGCTAAAGGGCAAGATGGCGCCTGTGTGAGTACAACCCCATGCTGGTCATAGCTGGCGCAGGGGCTAATGGGCAAGATGGCGTCTGTGTGAGTACAACCCCATGCTGGTCATAGCTGGCCCAAGGGCTAATGAGCAAGATGGCGCCTGTGTGTGTACAACCCCATGCTGGACATAGCTGGCACAGGGGCAAATGGGCAAGATGGCGCCTGTGTGTGTACAACCCCATGCTGGACATAGCCGGCGCAGGGGCTAATGGGCAAGATGGCGCCTGTGTGAGTACAACCCCATGCTGGACATAGCTGGCGCAGGGGCTAATGGGCAAGATGGCGCCTTTGTGTGTACAACCCCATGCTGGTCATAGCCGGCGCAGGGGCTAATGGGCAAGATGGCGCCTGTGTCAGTACAACCCCATGCTGGTCATAGCTGGCGCAGGGGCTAATGGGCAAGATGGCGCCTGTGTCAGTACAACCCCATGCTGGTCATAGCCGGCGCAGGGGCTAATGGGCAAGATGGCGCCTGTGTGAGTACAACCCCATGCTGGACATAGCTGGCACAGGGGCTAATAGGCAAGATGGCGCCTGTGTGAGTACAACCCCATGCTGGTCATAGCTGGCACAGGGGCTAATGGGCAAGATGGCGCCTGTGTGAGTACAACCCCATGCTGGTCATTGCTGGCGCAGGGGCTAATGGGCAAGATGGCGCCTGTCTGAGTACAACCCAATGCTGGACATAGCTGGCACAGGGGCTAATAGGCAAGATGGCGCCTGTGTGAGTACAACTCCATGCTGGTCATAGCTGGCACAGAGGCTAATGGGCAAGATGGCGCCTGTGTCAGTACAACCCCATGCTGGTCATAGCTGGCGCAGGGGCTAATGGGCAAGATGGCGCCTGTGTGAGTACAACCCCATGCTGGTCATAGCTCGCGCAGGGGCTAATGGGAAAGATGGCGCCTGTGTGTGTACAACCCCATGCTGGACATAGCTGGCGCAGGGGCTAATGGGCAAGATGGCGCCTGTGTGAGTACAACCCCATGCTGGTCATAGCTGGCGCAGGGGCTAATAGGCCAGATGGCTTCTGTGTGAGTACAACCCCATGCTGGTCATAACCTGGCGCAGGGGCTAATGGGCAAGATGGCGCCTGTGTGTGTACAACCCCATGCTGGTCATAGCTGGCGCAGGGGCTAATGGGCAAGATGGCGCCTGTGTGTGTACAACCCCATGCTGGTCATAGCTGGCGCAGGGGCTAATGGGCAAGATGGCGCCTGTGTGAGTACAACCCCATGCTGATCATAGCCGGCGCAGGGGCTAATGTGCAAGATGGCGCCTGTGTGAGTACAACCCCATGCTGGTCATTGCTGGCGCAGGGGCTAATGGGCAAGATGGCGCCTGTGTGAGTACAACCCCATGCTGGTCATAGCTGGCGCAGGGGCTAATGGGCAAGATGGCGCCTGTGTGAGTACAACCCCATCCTGGTCATAGCTGGCGCAGGGGCTAATGGGCAAGATGGCGCCTGTGTGAGTACAACCCCATGCTGGTCATAGCTGGCGCAGGGGCTAATGGGCAAGATGGCGCCTGTGTGAGTACTACCCCATGCTGGTCATAGCCGGCGCAGGGGCTTATGTGCAAGATGGCGCCTGTGTGTGTACAACCCCATGCTGGTCATAGCTGGCGCAGGGCTAATGGGCAAGATGGCGCCTGTGTGAGTACAACACCATGCTGGTCATAGCTGGCACAGGGGCTAATGGGCAAGATGGCGCCTGTGGGAGTACAACCCCATGCTGGTCATAGCTGGCGCAGGGGCTAATGAGCAAGATGGCGCCTGTGTGAGTACAATTTTGGACATAGCTGGCGCAGGGGCCAATGTGCAAGATGGCGCCTGTGTGAGCACAACCCCATGCTGGTCATAGCTGGCGCAGGGGCTAATGTGCAAGATGGCGCCTGTGTGAGTACAACCCCATGCTGGTCATAGCTGGCGCAGGGGCTAATGGGCAAGATGGCGCCTGTGTGTGTACAACCCCATGCTGGTCATAGCTGGCGCAGGGGCTAATGGGCAAGATGGCGCCTGTGTGAGTACAACCCCATGCTGGACATAGCTGGCGCAGGGGCTAATGGGCAAGATGGCGCCTGTGTGAGTACAACCCCATGCTGGTCACAGCCGGAGCAGGGGCTAATGGGCAAGATGGCGTCTGTGTGAGTACAACCCCAAGCTGGACATAGCTAGCGCAGGGGCTAATGGGCATGATGGCGCCTGTGTGTGTACAACCCCAAGCTGGACATAGCTGGCGCAGGGGCTAATGGGCAAGATAGCGCCTGTGTGTGTACAACACCATGCTGGTCATAGCTGGCGCAGGGGCTAATGGGCAAGATGGCGCCTGTGAGAGTACAACCCCATCCTGGTCATAGCTGGCGCAGGGGCTAATGGGCAAGATGGCGCCTGTGTGTGTACAACCCCAAGCTGCTCATAGCTGGAGCAGGGGCTAATGGGCAAGATAGCGCCTGTGTGTGTACAACCCCATGCTGGTCATAGCTGGCGCAGGGGCTAATGGGCAAGATAGCGCCTGTGTGTGTACAACACCATGCTGGTCATAGCTGGCGCAGGGGCTAATGGGCAAGATAGCGCCTGTGTGAGTACAACCCCATGTTGGTCATAGCTGGCGCAGGGGCTAATGGGCAAGATGGCGCCTGTGTGTGTACAACCCCATGCTGGACATAGCTGGCACAGGGGCTAATGGGTAAGATGGCGCCTGTGTGAGTACAACCCCATGCTGGTCATTGCTGGCGCAGGGGCTAATGGGCAAGATGGCGCCTGTGTGAGTACAACCCCATGCTGGACATAGCTGGCGCAGGGGCTAATGGGCAAGATGGCGCCTGTGTGAGTACAACCCCATGCTAATCATAGCTGGCGCAGGGGCTAATGGGCAAGATGGCGCCTGTGTGAGTACAACCCCATGCTGGTCATAGCTGGCGCAGGGGCTAATGGGCAAGATGGCGCCTGTGTGAGTACAACCCCATTCTGGTCATAGCTGGCGCAGGGGCTAATGGGCAAGATGGCACCTGTGTGAGTACAACCCCATGCTGGTCATAGCTGGCGCAGGGGCTAATGGGCAAGATGGCACCTGTGTGAGTACAACCCCATCCTGTTCATAGCTGGCGCAGGGGCTAATGGGCAAAATGGCGCCTGTGTGCGTACAACCCCATGCTGGTCATAGCTGGCGCAGGGGCTAATGGGCAAGATGGCGCCTGTGTGTGTACAACCCAATGATGGACATAGCTGGCGCAGGGGCTAATGGGCAAGATGGCGCCTGTGTGAGTACAACCCCATGCTGGTCATAGCCGGCGCAGGGGCTAATGGGCAAGATGGCGCCTGTGTGAGTACAACCCCATGCTGGTCATAGCCAGCGCAGGGGCTAATGGGCAAGATGGCGCCTGTGTCTGTACGACCCCATGCTGGTCATAGCTGGCGCAGGGGCTAATGGGCAAGATGGCGCCTGTGTGTGTACAACCCCATGCTGGTCATAGCTGGCGCAGGGGTTAATGGGCAAGATGGCGCCTGTGTGAGTACAACCCCATGCTGGTCAAAACTGGCGCAGGGGTTAATGGGTAAGATGGCGCCTGTGTGAGTACAACCCCATGCTGGTCATAGCTGGCGCAGGGGCTAATGGGCAAGATGGCGCCTGTGTGAGTACAACCCCATACTGGTCATAGCCGGCGCAGGGGCTAATGGGCAAGATGGCGCCTGTGTGAGTACATCCCCATGCTGGTCATAGCCGGCGCAGGGGCTAATGGGCAAGATGGCGCCTGTGTCTGTACAACCCCATGCTGGTCATAGCTGGCGCAGGGGCTAATGGGCAAGATGGCGCCTGTGTGTGTTCAACCCCATGCTGGTCATAGCTGGCGCAGGGGTTAATGGGCAAGATGGCGCCTGTGTGAGTACAACCCCATGCTGGTCATAGTTGGCGCAGGGGTTAATGGGTAAGATGGCGCCTGTGTGAGTACAACCCCATGCTGGTCATAGCTGGCGCAGTGGCTAATGGGCAAGATGGCGCCTGTGTGAGTACAACCCCATGCTGGTCATAGCTGGCGCAGGGGCTAATGGGCAAGAAGGCGCATGTGTGAGTACAACCCCATGCTGGTCATAGCTGGCGCAGGTTCTAATGGGCAAGATGGCGCCTGTGTGTGTACAACCCCATGCTGGTCATAGCTGGCGCAGGGGCTAATGGGCAAGATGGCGCCTGTGTGTGTACAACCCCATGCTGGACATAGCTGGCGCAGGGCTAATGGGCAAGATGGCGCCTGTGTGAGTACAACCCCATGCTGGTCATAGCTGGCGCAGGGGTTAATGGGCATGATGGCGCCTGTGTGGGTACAACCCCATGCTGGACATAGCTGGCGCAGGGGCTAATGGGCAAGATGGCGCCTGTGTGAGTACAACCCCATGCTGGTCATAGCTGGCGCAGGGGCTAATGTGCAAGATGGCGCCTGTGTGAGTACAACCCCATGCTGGTCATAGCTGGCGCAGGGGCTAATGGGCAAGATGGCACCTGTGTGAGTACAACCCCACGCTGGTCATAGCTGGCGCAGGGGCTAATGTGCAAGATGGCGCCTGTGTGAGAACAACCCCATGCTGGCCGTAGCTGGCGCAGGTGCTAATGGGCAAGATGGCACCTGTGTGAGTACAACCCCATGCTGGTCATAGCTGGCGCAGGGGCTAATGGGCAAGGTGGCGCCTAAGTGAGTACAACCCCATGCTGGTCATAGCTGGCGCAGGGGCTAATGGGCAAGATGGCGCCTGTGTGAGTACAACCCCATGCTGGTCATAGCGGGCGCAGGGGCTAATGGGCAAGATGGCGCCTGTGTGAGTACAACCCCATGCTGGTCATAGCCGGCGCAGGGGCTAATGGGCAAGATGGCGCCTGTGTGAGTACAACCCCATCCTGGTCATAGCTGGCGCAGGGGCTAATGGGCAAGATAGCGCCTGTGTGTGTACAACCCCATGCTGGACATAGCTGGCACAGGGGCTAATGGGCAAGATGGCTCCTGTGTGAGTACAACCCCATACTGGACATAGCTGGCGCAGGGGCTAATGGGCAAGATGGAGCCTGTGTGAGTACAACCCCATCCTGGTCATAGCTGGCGCAGGGGCTAATGGGCAAGATGGCGCCTGTGTGTGTACAACCCCAAGCTGGTCATAGCTGGCGCAGGGGCTAATGGGCAAGATGGCGCCTGTGTGAGTACAACCCCATCCTGGTCATAGCTGGCGCATGGGCTAATGGGCAAGGTGGCGCCTGTGTGAGTACAACCCCATCCTGGTCATAGCTGGCGAAGGGGCTAATGGGCAAGATGGCGCCTGTGTGAGTACAACCCCATGCTGCTCATAGCTGGCGCAGGGGCTAATGGGCAAGATGGCGCCTGTGTGAGTACAACCCCATGCTGGTCATAGCTGGCGCAGGGGCTAATGGGCAAGATGGCGCCTGTGTGAGTACAACCCCATCCTGGTCATAGCTGGCGCAGGGGCTAATGGGCAAGATAGCGCCTGTGTGTGTACAACCCCATGCTGGTCATAGCTGGCGCAGGGGCTAATGGGCAAGATGGCGCCTGTGTGAGTACAATCCCATCCTGGTCATAGCTGGCGCATGGGCTAATGGGCAAGGTGGCGCCTGTGTGAGTACAACCCCATCCTGGTCATAGCTGGCGAAGGGGCTAATGGGCAAGATGGCGCCTGTGTGAGTACAACCCCATGCTGCTCTTAGCTGGCGCAGGGGCTAATGGGCAAGATGGCGCCTGTGTGAGTACAACCCCATGCTGGTCATAGCCGGCGCAGGGGCTAATGGGCAAGATGGCGTCTGTGTGAGTACAGCCCCATGCTGGTCATAGCTGGCGCAGGGGCTAATGGGCATGATGGCGCCTGTGTGAATACAACACCATGCTGGACATAGCTGGCACAGGGGCTAATGGGCAAGATGGCGCCTGTGTCTGTACAACCCCATGCTGGACATAGTTGGCACAGGGGCTAATGGGCAAGATGGCGTCTGTGTGAGTACAACACCATGCTGGACATAGCTGGCGCAGGGGCTAATGGGCAAGATGGCGCCTGTTTGTGTACAACCCCATGCTGGTCATAGCCGGCGCAGGGGCTAATGTGCAAGATGGCGCCAGTGTGAGTACAACCCCATGCTAGTCATAGCTGGCACAGGGGCTAATGGGCAAGATGGCGCCTGTGTCAGTACAACCCCATGCTGCTCATAGCCGGCGCAGGGGCTAATGGGCAAGATGGCGCCTGTGTGAGTACAACCCCATGCTGGTCATAGATGGCGCAGGGGCTAATGGGCAAGATGGCGCCTGTGTGAGTACAACCCCATGCTGGTCATAGGTGGCGCAGGGGCTAATGGGCAAGATGGCACCTGTGTGAGTACAATCCCATGCTGGTCATAGCTGGCGCAGGGGCTAATGGGCAAGATGGCGCCTGTGTGTGTACAACCCCATTATGGTCATAGCTGGCGCAGGGGCTAATGGGCAAGATGGCGCCTGTGTGTGTACAACCCCATGCTGGTCATAGCTGGTGCAGGGGCTAATGGGCAAGATGGTGCCTGTGTGAGTACAACCCCATGCTGGTCATAGCTGGCGCAGGGGCTATTGGGCAAGATGGCGCCTGTGTGAGTACAACCCCATGCTGGTCATAGCTGGCACAGGGGCTAATGGGCAAGATAGCGCCTGTGTGAGTACAACCCCATGCTGGTCACAGCTGGCGCAGGGGCTAATGGGCAAGATGGCGCCTGTGTGAGTACAACCCCATGCTGGTCATAGCTGGCACAGGGGCTAATGGGCAAGATGGCGCCTGTGTGTGTACAACCCCATGCTGGTCATAGCCGGCGCAGTGGCTTATGGGCAAGATGGCGCCTGTGTGTGTACAACCCCATGCTGGTCATAGCTGGCGGGGGCTAATGGGCAAGATGGCGCTTGTGTGAGTACAACCCCATGCTGGACATGGCCGGCGCAGGGGCTAAAGCGCAAGATGGCGCCTGTGTGAGTACAACCCCATGCTGGTCATAGCCGGCGCAGGGGCTAAAGGGCAAGATGGCGCCTGTGTGAGTACAACCCCATGCTGGTCATAGCTGGCGCAGGGGCTAATGGGCAAGATGGCGTCTGTGTGAGTACAACCCCATGCTGGTCATAGCTGGCACAGGGGCTAATGAGCAAGATGGCGCCTGTGTGTGTACAACCCCATGCTGGACATAGCTGGCACAGGGGCAAATGGGCAAGATGGCGCCTGTGTGTGTACAACCCCATGCTGGACATAGCCGGCGCAGGGGCTAATGGGCAAGATGGCGCCTGTGTGAGTACAACCCCATGCTGGACATAGCTGGCGCAGGGGCTAATGGGCAAGATGGCGCCTGTGTGTGTACAACCCCATGCTGGTCATAGCCGGCGCAGGGGCTAACGGGCAAGATGGCGCCTGTGTCAGTACAACCCCATGCTGGTCATAGCTGGCGCAGGGGCTAATGGGCAAGATGGCGCCTGTGTCAGTACAACCCCATGCTGGTCATAGCCGGCGCAGGGGCTAATGGGCAAGATGGCGCCTGTGTGAGTACAACCCCATGCTGGACATAGCTGGCACAGGGGCTAATAGGCAAGATGGCGCCTGTGTGAGTACAACCCCATGCTGGTCATAGCTGGCACAGGGGCTAATGGGCAAGATGGCGCCTGTGTGAGTACAACCCCATGCTGGTCATTGCTGGCGCAGGGGCTAATGGGCAAGATGGCGCCTGTCTGAGTACAACCCCATGCTGGACATAGCTGGCACAGGGGCTAATAGGCAAGATGGCGCCTGTGTGAGTACAACTCCATGCTGGTCATAGCTGGCACAGAGGCTAATGGGCAAGATGGCGCCTGTGTCAGTACAACCCCATGCTGGTCATAGCTGGCGCAGGGGCTAATGTGCAAGATGGCGCCAGTGTGAGTACAACCCCATGCTGGTCATAGCTCGCGCAGGGGCTAATGGGAAAGATGGCGCCTGTGTGTGTACAACCCCATGCTGGACATAGCTGGCGCAGGGGCTAATGGACAAGATGGCGCCTGTGTGAGTACAACCCCATGCTGGTCATAGCTGGCGCAGGGGCTAATAGGCCAGATGGCTTCTGTGTGAGTACAACCCCATGCTGGTCATAACCTGGCGCAGGGGCTAATGGGCAAGATGGCGCCTGTGTGTGTACAACCCCATGCTGGTCATAGCTGGCGCAGGGGCTAATGGGCAAGATGGCGCCTGTGTGTGTACAACCCCATGCTGGTCATAGCTGGCGCAGGGGCTAATGGGCAAGATGGCGCCTGTGTGAGTACAACCCCATGCTGATCATAGCCGGCGCAGGGGCTAATGTGCAAGATGGCGCCTGTGTGAGTACAACCCCATGCTGGTCATTGCTGGCGCAGGGGCTAATGGGCAAGATGGCGCCTGTGTGAGTACAACCCCATGCTGGTCATAGCTGGCGCAGGGGCTAATGGGCAAGATGGCGCCTGTGTGAGTACAACCCCATCCTGGTCATAGCTGGCGCAGGGGCTAATGGGCAAGATGGCGCCTGTGTGAGTACAACCCCATGCTGGTCATAGCTGGCGCAGGGGCTAATGGGCAAGATGGCGCCTGTGTGAGTACTACCCCATGCTGGTCATAGCCGGCGCAGGGGCTTATGTGCAAGATGGCGCCTGTGTGAGTACAACCCCATGCTGCTCATAGCTGGCGCAGGGGCTAATGGGCAAGATGGCGCCTGTGTGTGTACAACCCCATGCTGGTCATAGCTGGCGCAGGGCTAATGGGCAAGATGGCGCCTGTGTGAGTACAACACCATGCTGGTCATAGCTGGCACAGGGGCTAATGGGCAAGATGGCGCCTGTGGGAGTACAACCCCATGCTGGTCATAGCTGGCGCAGGGGCTAATGAGCAAGATGGCGCCTGTGTGAATACAATGCTGGACATAGCTGGCGCAGGGGCCAATGGGCAAAATGGCGCCTGTGTGAGCACAACCCCATGCTGGTCATAGCTGGCGCAGGGGCTAATGTGCAAGATGGCGCCTGTGTGAGTACAACCCCATCCTGGTCATAGCTGGCGAAGGGGCTAATGGGCAAGATGGCGCCTGTGTGAGTACAACCCCATGCTGCTCTTAGCTGGCGCAGGGGCTAATGGGCAAGATGGCGCCTGTGTGAGTACAACCCCATGCTGGTCATAGCCGGCGCAGGGGCTAATGGGCAAGATGGCGTCTGTGTGAGTACAGCCCCATGCTGGTCATAGCTGGCGCAGGGGCTAATGGGCATGATGGCGCCTGTGTGAATACAACACCATGCTGGACATAGCTGGCACAGGGGCTAATGGGCAAGATGGCGCCTGTGTCTGTACAACCCCATGCTGGACATAGTTGGCACAGGGGCTAATGGGCAAGATGGCGTCTGTGTGAGTACAACACCATGCTGGACATAGCTGGCGCAGGGGCTAATGGGCAAGATGGCGCCTGTTTGTGTACAACCCCATGCTGGTCATAGCCGGCGCAGGGGCTAATGTGCAAGATGGCGCCAGTGTGAGTACAACCCCATGCTAGTCATAGCTGGCACAGGGGCTAATGGGCAAGATGGCGCCTGTGTCAGTACAACCCCATGCTGCTCATAGCCGGCGCAGGGGCTAATGGGCAAGATGGCGCCTGTGTGAGTACAACCCCATGCTGGTCATAGATGGCGCAGGGGCTAATGGGCAAGATGGCGCCTGTGTGAGTACAACCCCATGCTGGTCATAGGTGGCGCAGGGGCTAATGGGCAAGATGGCACCTGTGTGAGTACAATCCCATGCTGGTCATAGCTGGCGCAGGGGCTAATGGGCAAGATGGCGCCTGTGTGTGTACAACCCCATTATGGTCATAGCTGGCGCAGGGGCTAATGGGCAAGATGGCGCCTGTGTGTGTACAACCCCATGCTGGTCATAGCTGGTGCAGGGGCTAATGGGCAAGATGGTGCCTGTGTGAGTACAACCCCATGCTGGTCATAGCTGGCGCAGGGGCTATTGGGCAAGATGGCGCCTGTGTGAGTACAACCCCATGCTGGTCATAGCTGGCACAGGGGCTAATGGGCAAGATAGCGCCTGTGTGAGTACAACCCCATGCTGGTCACAGCTGGCGCAGGGGCTAATGGGCAAGATGGCGCCTGTGTGAGTACAACCCCATGCTGGTCATAGCTGGCACAGGGGCTAATGGGCAAGATGGCGCCTGTGTGTGTACAACCCCATGCTGGTCATAGCCGGCGCAGTGGCTTATGGGCAAGATGGCGCCTGTGTGTGTACAACCCCATGCTGGTCATAGCTGGCGGGGGCTAATGGGCAAGATGGCGCTTGTGTGAGTACAACCCCATGCTGGACATGGCCGGCGCAGGGGCTAAAGCGCAAGATGGCGCCTGTGTGAGTACAACCCCATGCTGGTCATAGCCGGCGCAGGGGCTAAAGGGCAAGATGGCGCCTGTGTGAGTACAACCCCATGCTGGTCATAGCTGGCGCAGGGGCTAATGGGCAAGATGGCGTCTGTGTGAGTACAACCCCATGCTGGTCATAGCTGGCACAGGGGCTAATGAGCAAGATGGCGCCTGTGTGTGTACAACCCCATGCTGGACATAGCTGGCACAGGGGCAAATGGGCAAGATGGCGCCTGTGTGTGTACAACCCCATGCTGGACATAGCCGGCGCAGGGGCTAATGGGCAAGATGGCGCCTGTGTGAGTACAACCCCATGCTGGACATAGCTGGCGCAGGGGCTAATGGGCAAGATGGCGCCTGTGTGTGTACAACCCCATGCTGGTCATAGCCGGCGCAGGGGCTAACGGGCAAGATGGCGCCTGTGTCAGTACAACCCCATGCTGGTCATAGCTGGCGCAGGGGCTAATGGGCAAGATGGCGCCTGTGTCAGTACAACCCCATGCTGGTCATAGCCGGCGCAGGGGCTAATGGGCAAGATGGCGCCTGTGTGAGTACAACCCCATGCTGGACATAGCTGGCACAGGGGCTAATAGGCAAGATGGCGCCTGTGTGAGTACAACCCCATGCTGGTCATAGCTGGCACAGGGGCTAATGTGCAAGATGGCGCCAGTGTGAGTACAACCCCATGCTAGTCATAGCTGGCACAGGGGCTAATGGGCAAGATGGCGCCTGTGTCAGTACAACCCCATGCTGCTCATAGCCGGCGCAGGGGCTAATGGGCAAGATGGCGCCTGTGTGAGTACAACCCCATGCTGGTCATAGATGGCGCAGGGGCTAATGGGCAAGATGGCGCCTGTGTGAGTACAACCCCATGCTGGTCATAGGTGGCGCAGGGGCTAATGGGCAAGATGGCACCTGTGTGAGTACAATCCCATGCTGGTCATAGCTGGCGCAGGGGCTAATGGGCAAGATGGCGCCTGTGTGTGTACAACCCCATTATGGTCATAGCTGGCGCAGGGGCTAATGGGCAAGATGGCGCCTGTGTGTGTACAACCCCATGCTGGTCATAGCTGGTGCAGGGGCTAATGGGCAAGATGGTGCCTGTGTGAGTACAACCCCATGCTGGTCATAGCTGGCGCAGGGGCTATTGGGCAAGATGGCGCCTGTGTGAGTACAACCCCATGCTGGTCATAGCTGGCACAGGGGCTAATGGGCAAGATAGCGCCTGTGTGAGTACAACCCCATGCTGGTCACAGCTGGCGCAGGGGCTAATGGGCAAGATGGCGCCTGTGTGAGTACAACCCCATGCTGGTCATAGCTGGCACAGGGGCTAATGGGCAAGATGGCGCCTGTGTGTGTACAACCCCATGCTGGTCATAGCCGGCGCAGTGGCTTATGGGCAAGATGGCGCCTGTGTGTGTACAACCCCATGCTGGTCATAGCTGGCGGGGGCTAATGGGCAAGATGGCGCTTGTGTGAGTACAACCCCATGCTGGACATGGCCGGCGCAGGGGCTAAAGCGCAAGATGGCGCCTGTGTGAGTACAACCCCATGCTGGTCATAGCCGGCGCAGGGGCTAAAGGGCAAGATGGCGCCTGTGTGAGTACAACCCCATGCTGGTCATAGCTGGCGCAGGGGCTAATGGGCAAGATGGCGTCTGTGTGAGTACAACCCCATGCTGGTCATAGCTGGCACAGGGGCTAATGAGCAAGATGGCGCCTGTGTGTGTACAACCCCATGCTGGACATAGCTGGCACAGGGGCAAATGGGCAAGATGGCGCCTGTGTGTGTACAACCCCATGCTGGACATAGCCGGCGCAGGGGCTAATGGGCAAGATGGCGCCTGTGTGAGTACAACCCCATGCTGGACATAGCTGGCGCAGGGGCTAATGGGCAAGATGGCGCCTGTGTGTGTACAACCCCATGCTGGTCATAGCCGGCGCAGGGGCTAACGGGCAAGATGGCGCCTGTGTCAGTACAACCCCATGCTGGTCATAGCTGGCGCAGGGGCTAATGGGCAAGATGGCGCCTGTGTCAGTACAACCCCATGCTGGTCATAGCCGGCGCAGGGGCTAATGGGCAAGATGGCGCCTGTGTGAGTACAACCCCATGCTGGACATAGCTGGCACAGGGGCTAATAGGCAAGATGGCGCCTGTGTGAGTACAACCCCATGCTGGTCATAGCTGGCACAGGGGCTAATGGGCAAGATGGCGCCTGTGTGAGTACAACCCCATGCTGGTCATTGCTGGCGCAGGGGCTAATGGGCAAGATGGCGCCTGTCTGAGTACAACCCCATGCTGGACATAGCTGGCACAGGGGCTAATAGGCAAGATGGCGCCTGTGTGAGTACAACTCCATGCTGGTCATAGCTGGCACAGAGGCTAATGGGCAAGATGGCGCCTGTGTCAGTACAACCCCATGCTGGTCATAGCTGGCGCAGGGGCTAATGTGCAAGATGGCGCCAGTGTGAGTACAACCCCATGCTGGTCATAGCTCGCGCAGGGGCTAATGGGAAAGATGGCGCCTGTGTGTGTACAACCCCATGCTGGACATAGCTGGCGCAGGGGCTAATGGACAAGATGGCGCCTGTGTGAGTACAACCCCATGCTGGTCATAGCTGGCGCAGGGGCTAATAGGCCAGATGGCTTCTGTGTGAGTACAACCCCATGCTGGTCATAACCTGGCGCAGGGGCTAATGGGCAAGATGGCGCCTGTGTGTGTACAACCCCATGCTGGTCATAGCTGGCGCAGGGGCTAATGGGCAAGATGGCGCCTGTGTGTGTACAACCCCATGCTGGTCATAGCTGGCGCAGGGGCTAATGGGCAAGATGGCGCCTGTGTGAGTACAACCCCATGCTGATCATAGCCGGCGCAGGGGCTAATGTGCAAGATGGCGCCTGTGTGAGTACAACCCCATGCTGGTCATTGCTGGCGCAGGGGCTAATGGGCAAGATGGCGCCTGTGTGAGTACAACCCCATGCTGGTCATAGCTGGCGCAGGGGCTAATGGGCAAGATGGCGCCTGTGTGAGTACAACCCCATCCTGGTCATAGCTGGCGCAGGGGCTAATGGGCAAGATGGCGCCTGTGTGAGTACAACCCCATGCTGGTCATAGCTGGCGCAGGGGCTAATGGGCAAGATGGCGCCTGTGTGAGTACTACCCCATGCTGGTCATAGCCGGCGCAGGGGCTTATGTGCAAGATGGCGCCTGTGTGAGTACAACCCCATGCTGCTCATAGCTGGCGCAGGGGCTAATGGGCAAGATGGCGCCTGTGTGTGTACAACCCCATGCTGGTCATAGCTGGCGCAGGGCTAATGGGCAAGATGGCGCCTGTGTGAGTACAACACCATGCTGGTCATAGCTGGCACAGGGGCTAATGGGCAAGATGGCGCCTGTGGGAGTACAACCCCATGCTGGTCATAGCTGGCGCAGGGGCTAATGAGCAAGATGGCGCCTGTGTGAATACAATGCTGGACATAGCTGGCGCAGGGGCCAATGGGCAAAATGGCGCCTGTGTGAGCACAACCCCATGCTGGTCATAGCTGGCGCAGGGGCTAATGTGCAAGATGGCGCCTGTGTGAGTACAACCCCATCCTGGTCATAGCTGGCGAAGGGGCTAATGGGCAAGATGGCGCCTGTGTGAGTACAACCCCATGCTGCTCTTAGCTGGCGCAGGGGCTAATGGGCAAGATGGCGCCTGTGTGAGTACAACCCCATGCTGGTCATAGCCGGCGCAGGGGCTAATGGGCAAGATGGCGTCTGTGTGAGTACAGCCCCATGCTGGTCATAGCTGGCGCAGGGGCTAATGGGCATGATGGCGCCTGTGTGAATACAACACCATGCTGGACATAGCTGGCACAGGGGCTAATGGGCAAGATGGCGCCTGTGTCTGTACAACCCCATGCTGGACATAGTTGGCACAGGGGCTAATGGGCAAGATGGCGTCTGTGTGAGTACAACACCATGCTGGACATAGCTGGCGCAGGGGCTAATGGGCAAGATGGCGCCTGTTTGTGTACAACCCCATGCTGGTCATAGCCGGCGCAGGGGCTAATGTGCAAGATGGCGCCAGTGTGAGTACAACCCCATGCTAGTCATAGCTGGCACAGGGGCTAATGGGCAAGATGGCGCCTGTGTCAGTACAACCCCATGCTGCTCATAGCCGGCGCAGGGGCTAATGGGCAAGATGGCGCCTGTGTGAGTACAACCCCATGCTGGTCATAGATGGCGCAGGGGATAATGGGCAAGATGGCGCCTGTGTGAGTACAACCCCATGCTGGTCATAGGTGGCGCAGGGGCTAATGGGCAAGATGGCACCTGTGTGAGTACAATCCCATGCTGGTCATAGCTGGCGCAGGGGCTAATGGGCAAGATGGCGCCTGTGTGTGTACAACCCCATTATGGTCATAGCTGGCGCAGGGGCTAATGGGCAAGATGGCGCCTGTGTGTGTACAACCCCATGCTGGTCATAGCTGGTGCAGGGGCTAATGGGCAAGATGGTGCCTGTGTGAGTACAACCCCATGCTGGTCATAGCTGGCGCAGGGGCTATTGGGCAAGATGGCGCCTGTGTGAGTACAACCCCATGCTGGTCATAGCTGGCACAGGGGCTAATGGGCAAGATAGCGCCTGTGTGAGTACAACCCCATGCTGGTCACAGCTGGCGCAGGGGCTAATGGGCAAGATGGCGCCTGTGTGAGTACAACCCCATGCTGGTCATAGCTGGCACAGGGGCTAATGGGCAAGATGGCGCCTGTGTGTGTACAACCCCATGCTGGTCATAGCCGGCGCAGTGGCTTATGGGCAAGATGGCGCCTGTGTGTGTACAACCCCATGCTGGTCATAGCTGGCGGGGGCTAATGGGCAAGATGGCGCTTGTGTGAGTACAACCCCATGCTGGACATGGCCGGCGCAGGGGCTAAAGCGCAAGATGGCGCCTGTGTGAGTACAACCCCATGCTGGTCATAGCCGGCGCAGGGGCTAAAGGGCAAGATGGCGCCTGTGTGAGTACAACCCCATGCTGGTCATAGCTGGCGCAGGGGCTAATGGGCAAGATGGCGTCTGTGTGAGTACAACCCCATGCTGGTCATAGCTGGCACAGGGGCTAATGAGCAAGATGGCGCCTGTGTGTGTACAACCCCATGCTGGACATAGCTGGCACAGGGGCAAATGGGCAAGATGGCGCCTGTGTGTGTACAACCCCATGCTGGACATAGCCGGCGCAGGGGCTAATGGGCAAGATGGCGCCTGTGTGAGTACAACCCCATGCTGGACATAGCTGGCGCAGGGGCTAATGGGCAAGATGGCGCCTGTGTGTGTACAACCCCATGCTGGTCATAGCCGGCGCAGGGGCTAACGGGCAAGATGGCGCCTGTGTCAGTACAACCCCATGCTGGTCATAGCTGGCGCAGGGGCTAATGGGCAAGATGGCGCCTGTGTCAGTACAACCCCATGCTGGTCATAGCCGGCGCAGGGGCTAATGGGCAAGATGGCGCCTGTGTGAGTACAACCCCATGCTGGACATAGCTGGCACAGGGGCTAATAGGCAAGATGGCGCCTGTGTGAGTACAACCCCATGCTGGTCATAGCTGGCACAGGGGCTAATGGGCAAGATGGCGCCTGTGTGAGTACAACCCCATGCTGGTCATTGCTGGCGCAGGGGCTAATGGGCAAGATGGCGCCTGTCTGAGTACAACCCCATGCTGGACATAGCTGGCACAGGGGCTAATAGGCAAGATGGCGCCTGTGTGAGTACAACTCCATGCTGGTCATAGCTGGCACAGAGGCTAATGGGCAAGATGGCGCCTGTGTCAGTACAACCCCATGCTGGTCATAGCTGGCGCAGGGGCTAATGTGCAAGATGGCGCCAGTGTGAGTACAACCCCATGCTGGTCATAGCTCGCGCAGGGGCTAATGGGAAAGATGGCGCCTGTGTGTGTACAACCCCATGCTGGACATAGCTGGCGCAGGGGCTAATGGACAAGATGGCGCCTGTGTGAGTACAACCCCATGCTGGTCATAGCTGGCGCAGGGGCTAATAGGCCAGATGGCTTCTGTGTGAGTACAACCCCATGCTGGTCATAACCTGGCGCAGGGGCTAATGGGCAAGATGGCGCCTGTGTGTGTACAACCCCATGCTGGTCATAGCTGGCGCAGGGGCTAATGGGCAAGATGGCGCCTGTGTGTGTACAACCCCATGCTGGTCATAGCTGGCGCAGGGGCTAATGGGCAAGATGGCGCCTGTGTGAGTACAACCCCATGCTGATCATAGCCGGCGCAGGGGCTAATGTGCAAGATGGCGCCTGTGTGAGTACAACCCCATGCTGGTCATTGCTGGCGCAGGGGCTAATGGGCAAGATGGCGCCTGTGTGAGTACAACCCCATGCTGGTCATAGCTGGCGCAGGGGCTAATGGGCAAGATGGCGCCTGTGTGAGTACAACCCCATCCTGGTCATAGCTGGCGCAGGGGCTAATGGGCAAGATGGCGCCTGTGTGAGTACAACCCCATGCTGGTCATAGCTGGCGCAGGGGCTAATGGGCAAGATGGCGCCTGTGTGAGTACTACCCCATGCTGGTCATAGCCGGCGCAGGGGCTTATGTGCAAGATGGCGCCTGTGTGAGTACAACCCCATGCTGCTCATAGCTGGCGCAGGGGCTAATGGGCAAGATGGCGCCTGTGTGTGTACAACCCCATGCTGGTCATAGCTGGCGCAGGGCTAATGGGCAAGATGGCGCCTGTGTGAGTACAACACCATGCTGGTCATAGCTGGCACAGGGGCTAATGGGCAAGATGGCGCCTGTGGGAGTACAACCCCATGCTGGTCATAGCTGGCGCAGGGGCTAATGAGCAAGATGGCGCCTGTGTGAATACAATGCTGGACATAGCTGGCGCAGGGGCCAATGGGCAAAATGGCGCCTGTGTGAGCACAACCCCATGCTGGTCATAGCTGGCGCAGGGGCTAATGTGCAAGATGGCGCCTGTGTGAGTACAACCCCATGCTGGTCATAGCTGGCGCAGGGGCTAATGGGCAAGATGGTGCCTGTGTGTGTACAACCCCATGCTGGTCATAGCTGGCGCAGGGGCTAATGGGCAAGATGGCGCCTGTGTGAGTACAACCCCATGCTGGACATAGCTGGCGCAGGGGCTAATGGGCAAGATGGCGCCTGTGTGAGTACAACCCCATGCTGGTCACAGCCAGAGCAGGGGCTAATGGGCAAGATGGCGTCTGTGTGAGTACAACCCCAAGCTGGACATAGCTGGCGCAGGGGCTAATGGGCATGATGGCGCCTGTGTGTGTACAACCCCAAGCTGGACATAGCTGGCGCAGGGGCTAATGGGCAAGATAGCGCCTGTGTGTGTACAACACCATGCTGGTCATAGCTGGCGCAGGGGCTAATGGGCAAGATGGCGCCTGTGAGAGTACAACCCCATCCTGGTCATAGCTGGCGCAGGGGCTAATGGGCAAGATGGCGCCTGTGTGTGTACAACCCCAAGCTGGTCATAGCTGGAGCAGGGGCTAATGGGCAAGATAGCGCCTGTGTGTGTACAACCCCATGCTGGGCATAGCTGGCGCAGGGGCTAATGGGCAAGATAGCGCCTGTGTGTGTACAACACCATGCTGGTCATAGCTGGCGCAGGGGCTAATGGGCAAGATGGCGCCTGTGTGAGTACAACCCCATGCTAATCATAGCTGGCGCAGGGGCTAATGGGCAAGATGGCGCCTGTGTGAGTACAACCCCATGCTGGTCATAGCTGGCGCAGGGGCTAATGGGCAAGATGGCGCCTGTGTGAGTACAACCCCATTCTGGTCATGGCTGGCGCAGGGGCTAATGGGCAAGATGGCACCTGTGTGAGTACAACCCCATGCTGGTCATAGCTGGCGCAGGGGCTAATGGGCAAGATGGCACCTGTGTGAGTACAACCCCATCCTGGTCATAGCTGGCGCAGGGGCTAATGGGCAAAATGGCGCCTGTGTGCGTACAACCCCATGCTGGTCATAGCTGGCGCAGGGGCTAATGTAGCAAGATGGCGCCTGTGTGTGTACAACCCCATGATGGACATAGCTGGCGCAGGGGCTAATGGGCAAGATGGCGCCTGTGTGAGTACAACCCCATGCTGGTCATAGCCGGCGCAGGGGCTAATGGGCAAGATGGCGCCTGTGTGAGTACAACCCCATGCTGGTCATAGCCAGCGCAGGGGCTAATGGGCAAGATGGCGCCTGTGTCTGTACAACCCAATGCTGGTCATAGCTGGCGCAGGGGCTAATGGGCAAGATGGCGCCTGTGTGTGTACAACCCCATGCTGGTCATAGCTGGCGCAGGGGTTAATGGGCAAGATGGCGCCTGTGTGAGTACAACCACATGCTGGTCAAAACTGGCGCAGGGGTTAATGGGTAAGATGGCGCCTGTGTGAGTACAACCCCATGCTGGTCATAGCTGGCGCAGGGGCTAATGGGCAAGATGGCGCCTGTGTGAGTACAACCCCATACTGGTCATAGCCGGCGCAGGGGCTAATGGGCAAGATGGCGCCTGTGTGAGTACATCCCCATGCTGGTCATAGCAGGCGCAGGGGCTAATGGGCAAGATGGCGCCTGTGTCTGTACAACCCCATGCTGGTCATAGCTGGCGCAGGGGCTAATGGGCAAGATGGCGCCTGTGTGTGTTCAACCCCATGCTGGTCATAGCTGGCGCAGGGGTTAATGGGCAAGATGGCGCCTGTGTGAGTACAACCCCATGCTGGTCATAGTTGGCGCAGGGGTTAATGGGTAAGATGGCGCCTGTGTGAGTACAACCCCATGCTGGTCATAGCTGGCGCAGGGGCTAATGGGCAAGATGGCGCCTGTGTGAGTACAACCCCATGCTGGCCATAGCTGGCGCAGGGGCTAATGGGCAAGATGGCACATTTGTGAGTACAACCCCATGCTGGTCATAGCTGGCGCAGGTTCTAATGGGCAAGATGGCGCCTGTGTGTGTACAACCCCATGCTGGTCATAGCTGGCGCAGGGGCTAATGGGCAAGATGGCGCCTGTGTGTGTACAACCCCATGCTGGACATAGCTGGCGCAGGGGCTAATGGGCAAGATGGCGCCTGTGTGAGTACAACCCCATGCTGGTCATAGCTGGCGCAGGGGTTAATGGGCAAGATGGCGCCTGTGTGAGTACAACCCCATGCTGGACATAGCTGGCGCAGGGGCTAATGGGCAAGATGGCGCCTGTGTGAGTACAACCCCATGCTGGTCATAGCTGGCGCAGGGGCTAATGTGCAAGATGGCGCCTGTGTGAGTACAATCCCATGCTGGTCATAGCTGGCGCAGGGGCTAATGGGCAAGATGGCACCTGTGTGAGTACAACCCCACGCTGGTCATAGCTGGCGCAGGGGCTAATGTGCAAGATGGCGCCTGTGTGAGTACAACCCCATGCTGGCCGTAGCTGGCGCAGGTGCTAATGGGCAAGATGGCACCTGTGTGAGTACAACCCCATGCTGGTCATAGCTGGCGCAGGGGCTAATGGGCAAGATGGCGCCTGTGTCAGTACAACCCCATGCTGGTCATAGCTGGCGCAGGGGCTAATGGGCAAGATGGCGACGGTGTGTGTACAACCCCATGCTGGACATAGCTGGCGCAGGGGCTAATGTGCAAGATGGCGCCTGTGTGAGTACAACCCCATGCTGGTCATAGCTGGCGCAGGGGCTAATGGGCAAGATGGTGCCTGTGTGAGTACAACCCCATGCTGGTCATAGCTGGCGAAGGGGCTAATGGGCAAGATGGCGCCTGTGTGTGTACATCCCCATGCTGATCATAGCTGGCGCAGGGGCTAATGGGCATGATGGTGCCTGTGTGAGTACAACCCCATGCTGGTCATAGCTGGCGCAGGGGCTAATGGGCAAGATGGCGCCTGTGTGAGTACAATCCCATGCTGATCATAGCTGGCGCAGGGGCTAATGGGCAAGATGGCGCCTGTGTGAGTACAACCCCCTGCTGGTCATAGCTGGCGCAGGGGCTAATGGGCAAGATGGCGCCTGTGTCAGTACAACCCCATGCTGGTCATAGCTGGCGCAGGGGCTAATGAGCAAGATGGCGCCTGTGTGTGTAAAACCCCAAGCTGGACATAGCTGGCGCAGGGGCTAATTTGCAAGATAGCGCCTGTGTGTGTACAACCCCATGCTGGTCATAGCCGGCGCAGGGGCTAATGGGCAAGATTGCGCCTGTGTGTGTACAACCCCATGCTGGTCATAGCCGGCGCAGGGGCTAATGGGCAAGATGGCACCTGTGTGAGTACAACACCATGCTGGTCATAGCTGGCGCAGGGGCTAATGTGCAAGATGGCGCCTGTGTGAGTACAACCCCATGCTGGTCGTAGCTGGCGCAGGGGCTAATGGGCAAGATGGCGCCTGTGTGTGTACAACCCCATGCTGGTCATAGCTGGCGCAGGGGCTAATGGGCAAGATGGCGCCTGTGTGAGTACAACCCCATGCTGATCATAGCTGGCGCAGGGGCTAATGGGCATGATGGCGCCTGTGTGAGTACAACCCCATGCTGGACATAGCTGGCGCAGGGGCTAATGGGCAAGATGGCGCCTGTGTGAGTACAACACCATGCTGGACATAGCTGGCGCAGGGGTAATGGGCAAGATGGCGCCTGTGTGAGTACAACCCCATGCTGGACATAGCTGGCGCAGGGGCTATTGGGCAAGATGACGCCTGTGTGAGTACAGCCCCATGCTGGTCATAGCTGGCGCAGGGGCTAATGGGCAAGATGGCGCCTGTGTGTGTACAACCCCATGCTGGTCATAGCTGGCGCAGGGGCTAATGGGCAAGATGGCGCCTGTGTGTGTACAACCCCATGCTGGTCATAGCCGGCGCAGGGGCTAATGGGCAAGATAGCGCCTGTGTGTGTACAACCCCATGCTGGTCATAGCCGGCACAGGGGCTAATGGGCAAGATGGCGCCTGTGTGAGTACAACCCCATGCTGGTCATAGCTGGCGCAGGGGCTAATGGGCACTATGGCGCCTGTGGAAGTACAACCCCATGCTGGACATAGCTGGCGCACGGGCTAATGGGCAAGATGGCGCCTGTGTGAGTACAACCCCATGCTGGTCATAGCTGGCGAAGGGGCTAATGGGCAAGATGGCGCCTGTGTGAGTACAACCCCATGCTGGTCATAGCTGGCACAGGGGCTAATGGGCAAGATGGCGCCTGTGTGAGTACAACCCCATGCTGATCATAGCTGTCGCAGGGGCTAATGGTCAAGATGGCGCCTGAGTGTGTACAACACCATGCTGGTCATAGCTGGCGCAGGGGCTAATGGGCAAGATGGCGCCTGTGTGAGTACAACCCCATGCTGGTCATAGCTGGCGCAGGGGCTAATGGGCAAGATGGCGCCTGTGCGAGTACAACCCCATGCTGGTCATAGCTGGCGCAGGGGCTAATGGGCAAGATGGCGCCTGTGTGAGTACAACCCCATGCTGGACATAGCTGGCCCAGGGGATAATGTGCAAGATGGCGCCTGTGTGTGTACAACCCCATGCTGATCATAGCTGGCGCAGTGGCTAATGGGCAAGATGGCGCCTGTGTGTGTACAACCCCATGCTGGACATAGCTGGCTCAGGGGCTAATGGGCAAGATGGCGCCTGTGTGAGTACACCCCATGCTGGTCATAGCTGGCGCAGGGGCTAATGGGCAAGATGGCGCCTGTGTGTGTACAACCCCATGCTGGTCATAGCTGGGGCAGGGGCTAATGGGCAAATGGCGCCTGTGTGAGTACAACCCCATGCTGGTCATAGCTGGCGCAGGGGCTAATGGGCAAGATGGCGCCTGTGTGTGTAAAACCCCATGCTGGTCCTAGCTGGCGCAGGGGCTAATGGGCAAGATGGCGCCTGTGCGTGTACAACCCCATGCTGGTCATAGCTCGGTCAGGGGCTAATGGGCAAGATGGCGCCTGTGTGAGTACAACCCCATGCTGGTCATAGCTGGCGCAGGGGCTAATGGGCAAGATGTCGCCTGTGTGTGTACAACCCCATGCTGGTCATAGCTGGCGCAGGGGCTAATGGGCAAGATGGCGCCTGTGTGTGTACAACCCCATGCTGGACATAGCTGGCACAGGGGCTAATGGGCAAGATGGCGCCTGTGTGTGTACAACCCCATGCTGGTCAGAGCCGGCGCAGGGGCTAATGGGCTATGACCCCATGCTGGTCATAGCTGGCACAGGGGCTAATGGGCAAGATGGCGCCTGTGTGAGTACAACCCCATGCCGTTCATAGCCGGTTCAGGGGCTAATGGGCAAGATGGCGCCTGTGTGAGTACAACCCCATGCTGTACATAGCTGGCGCAGGGGCTAATGGGCCAGATGGCGTCTGTGTGTGTACTACCCCATGCTGGTCATAGCCGGCGCAGGGGCTAATGGGCAAGATGGCGCCTGTGTGAGTACAACCCCATGCTGGTCATAGCCGGCTCAGGGGCTAATGGGCAAGATGGCGCCTGTGTGTGTACAACCCCATGCTGGTCATAGCCGGCGGAGGGGCTAATGGGCAAGATGGCGCCTGTGTGAGTACAACCCCATGCTGGTCATAGCTGGCGCAGGGGCTAATGGGCAAGATAGCGCCTGTGTGTGTACAACCCCATGCTGGTCATAGCTGCCGCAGGGGCTAATGGGCAAGATGGCGCCTGTGTGTGTACAACCCCATGCTGGTCATAGCTGGCGCAGGGGCTATTGGGCAAGATAGCGCCTGTGTGAGTACAACCCCATGCTGGTCATAGCCGGCGCAGGGGCTAATGGGCAAGATGGCGCCTGTGTGAGTACAACACCATGCTGGTCATAGCTGGCGCAGGGGCTAATGTGCAAGATGGCGCCTGTGTGAGAACAACCCCATGCTGGTCATAGCTGGCGCAGGGGCTAATGAGCAAGATGCCGCCTGTGTGTGTACAACCCCATGCTGGTCATAGCTGGCGCATGGGCTAATGGGCAAGATGGCGCCTGTGTGAATACAACCCCATGCTGATCATAGCTGGCGCAGGGGCTAATGGGCAAGATGGCGCCTGTGTGAGTACAACCCCATGCTGGACATAGCTGGCGCAGGGGCTAATGGGCAAGATGGCGCCTGTGTGAGTACAACACCATGCTGGACATAGCTGGCGTAGGGGCTAAAGGGCAAGATGGCGTCTGTGTGAGTACAACCCCATGCTGGACATAGCTGGCGCAGGGGCTAATGGGCAAGATGGCGCCTGTGTGAGTACAGCCCCATGCTGGTCATAGCTGGCACAGGGGCTAATGGGCAAGATGGCGCCTGTGTGTGTACAACCCCATGCTGGTCATAGCTGGCGCAGGGGCTAATGGGCAAGATGGCGCCTGTGTGTGTACAACCCCATGCTGGTCATAGCCGGCGCAGGGACTAATGGGCAAGATAGCGCCTGTGTGTGTACAACCCCATGCTGGTCATTGCCGGCGCAGGGGCTAATGGGCAAGATGGCGCCTGTGTGAGTACAACCCCATGCTGGTCATAGCTGGCTCAGGGGCTAATGGGCAAGATGGCGCCTGTGTGAGTACAACCCCATGCTGGACATAGCTGGCGCAAGGGCTAATGGGCAAGATGGCGCTTGTGTGAGTACAACCCCATGCTGGTCATAGCTGGCGAAGGGGCTAATGGGCAAGATGGCGCCTGTGTGAGTACAACCCCATGCTGGTCATAGCTGGCACAGGGGCTAATGGGCAAGATGGCGCCTGTGTGAGTACAACCCCATGCTGATCATAGCTGGCGCAGGGGCTAATGGGCAAGATGGCGCCTGTGTGTGTACAACCCCATGCTGGTCATAGCTGGCGCAGGGGCTAATCGGCAAGATGGCGCCTGTGTGTGTACAACCCCATGCTGGTCATAGCTGGCGCAGGGGCTAATGGGCAAGATGGCGCCTGTGTGAGTACAACCCCATGCTGGTCATAGCTGGCGCAGGGGCTAATGGGCAAGATGGCGCCTGTGTGAGTACAACCCCATGCTGGACATAGCTGGCGCAGGGGCTAATGTGCAAGATGGCGCCTGTGTGTGTACAACCCCATGCTGATCATAGCTGGCGCAGGGGCTAATGGGCAAGATGGCGCCTGTGTGTGTACAACCCCATGCTGGACATAGCTGGCGCAGGGGCTAATGGGCAAGATGGCGCCTGTGTGTGTACAACCCCATACTGGACATAGCTGGCGCAGGGGCTAATGGGCAAGATGGCGCCTGTGTGTGTACAACCCCATGCTGGACATAGCTGGCGCAGGGGCTAATGGGCAAGATGGCGCCTGTGTGTGTACAACCCCATGCTGGTCATAGCCGGCGCAGGGGCTAATGGGCTGTGACCCCATGCTGGTCATAGCTGGCACAGGGGCTAATGGGCAAGATGGCGCCTGTGTGAGTACAACCCCATGCTGGCCGTAGCTGGCGCAGGTGCTAATGGGCAAGATGGCACCTGTGTGAGTACAACCCCATGCTGGTCATAGCTGGCGCAGGGGCTAATGGGCAAGATGGCGCCTGTGTCAGTACAACCCCATGCTGGCCGTAGCTGGCGCAGGTGCTAATGGGCAAGATGGCACCTGTGTGAGTACAACCCCATGCTGGTCATAGCTGGCGCAGGGGCTAATGGGCAAGATGGCGCCTGTGTCAGTACAACCCCATGCTGGTCATAGCTGGCGCAGGGGCTAATGGGCAAGATGGCGACGGTGTGTGTACAACCCCATGCTGGACATAGCTGGCGCAGGGGCTAATGTGCAAGATGGCGCCTGTGTGAGTACAACCCCATGCTGGTCATAGCTGGCGCAGGGGCTAATGGGCAAGATGGTGCCTGTGTGAGTACAACCCCATGCTGGTCATAGCTGGCGAAGGGGCTAATGGGCAAGATGGCGCCTGTGTGTGTACATCCCCATGCTGATCATAGCTGGCGCAGGGGCTAATGGGCATGATGGTGCCTGTGTGAGTACAACCCCATGCTGGTCATAGCTGGCGCAGGGGCTAATGGGCAAGATGGCGCCTGTGTGAGTACAATCCCATGCTGATCATAGCTGGCGCAGGGGCTAATGGGCAAGATGGCGCCTGTGTGAGTACAACCCCCTGCTGGTCATAGCTGGCGCAGGGGCTAATGGGCAAGATGGCGCCTGTGTCAGTACAACCCCATGCTGGTCATAGCTGGCGCAGGGGCTAATGAGCAAGATGGCGCCTGTGTGTGTAAAACCCCAAGCTGGACATAGCTGGCGCAGGGGCTAATTTGCAAGATAGCGCCTGTGTGTGTACAACCCCATGCTGGTCATAGCCGGCGCAGGGGCTAATGGGCAAGATTGCGCCTGTGTGTGTACAACCCCATGCTGGTCATAGCCGGCGCAGGGGCTAATGGGCAAGATGGCACCTGTGTGAGTACAACACCATGCTGGTCATAGCTGGCGCAGGGGCTAATGTGCAAGATGGCGCCTGTGTGAGTACAACCCCATGCTGGTCGTAGCTGGCGCAGGGGCTAATGGGCAAGATGGCGCCTGTGTGTGTACAACCCCATGCTGGTCATAGCTGGCGCAGGGGCTAATGGGCAAGATGGCGCCTGTGTGAGTACAACCCCATGCTGATCATAGCTGGCGCAGGGGCTAATGGGCATGATGGCGCCTGTGTGAGTACAACCCCATGCTGGACATAGCTGGCGCAGGGGCTAATGGGCAAGATGGCGCCTGTGTGAGTACAACACCATGCTGGACATAGCTGGCGCAGGGGTAATGGGCAAGATGGCGCCTGTGTGAGTACAACCCCATGCTGGACATAGCTGGCGCAGGGGCTATTGGGCAAGATGACGCCTGTGTGAGTACAGCCCCATGCTGGTCATAGCTGGCGCAGGGGCTAATGGGCAAGATGGCGCCTGTGTGTGTACAACCCCATGCTGGTCATAGCTGGCGCAGGGGCTAATGGGCAAGATGGCGCCTGTGTGTGTACAACCCCATGCTGGTCATAGCCGGCGCAGGGGCTAATGGGCAAGATAGCGCCTGTGTGTGTACAACCCCATGCTGGTCATAGCCGGCACAGGGGCTAATGGGCAAGATGGCGCCTGTGTGAGTACAACCCCATGCTGGTCATAGCTGGCGCAGGGGCTAATGGGCACTATGGCGCCTGTGGAAGTACAACCCCATGCTGGACATAGCTGGCGCACGGGCTAATGGGCAAGATGGCGCCTGTGTGAGTACAACCCCATGCTGGTCATAGCTGGCGAAGGGGCTAATGGGCAAGATGGCGCCTGTGTGAGTACAACCCCATGCTGGTCATAGCTGGCACAGGGGCTAATGGGCAAGATGGCGCCTGTGTGAGTACAACCCCATGCTGATCATAGCTGTCGCAGGGGCTAATGGTCAAGATGGCGCCTGAGTGTGTACAACACCATGCTGGTCATAGCTGGCGCAGGGGCTAATGGGCAAGATGGCGCCTGTGTGAGTACAACCCCATGCTGGTCATAGCTGGCGCAGGGGCTAATGGGCAAGATGGCGCCTGTGCGAGTACAACCCCATGCTGGTCATAGCTGGCGCAGGGGCTAATGGGCAAGATGGCGCCTGTGTGAGTACAACCCCATGCTGGACATAGCTGGCCCAGGGGATAATGTGCAAGATGGCGCCTGTGTGTGTACAACCCCATGCTGATCATAGCTGGCGCAGTGGCTAATGGGCAAGATGGCGCCTGTGTGTGTACAACCCCATGCTGGACATAGCTGGCTCAGGGGCTAATGGGCAAGATGGCGCCTGTGTGAGTACACCCCATGCTGGTCATAGCTGGCGCAGGGGCTAATGGGCAAGATGGCGCCTGTGTGTGTACAACCCCATGCTGGTCATAGCTGGGGCAGGGGCTAATGGGCAAATGGCGCCTGTGTGAGTACAACCCCATGCTGGTCATAGCTGGCGCAGGGGCTAATGGGCAAGATGGCGCCTGTGTGTGTAAAACCCCATGCTGGTCCTAGCTGGCGCAGGGGCTAATGGGCAAGATGGCGCCTGTGCGTGTACAACCCCATGCTGGTCATAGCTCGGTCAGGGGCTAATGGGCAAGATGGCGCCTGTGTGAGTACAACCCCATGCTGGTCATAGCTGGCGCAGGGGCTAATGGGCAAGATGTCGCCTGTGTGTGTACAACCCCATGCTGGTCATAGCTGGCGCAGGGGCTAATGGGCAAGATGGCGCCTGTGTGTGTACAACCCCATGCTGGACATAGCTGGCACAGGGGCTAATGGGCAAGATGGCGCCTGTGTGTGTACAACCCCATGCTGGTCAGAGCCGGCGCAGGGGCTAATGGGCTATGACCCCATGCTGGTCATAGCTGGCACAGGGGCTAATGGGCAAGATGGCGCCTGTGTGAGTACAACCCCATGCCGTTCATAGCCGGTTCAGGGGCTAATGGGCAAGATGGCGCCTGTGTGAGTACAACCCCATGCTGTACATAGCTGGCGCAGGGGCTAATGGGCCAGATGGCGTCTGTGTGTGTACTACCCCATGCTGGTCATAGCCGGCGCAGGGGCTAATGGGCAAGATGGCGCCTGTGTGAGTACAACCCCATGCTGGTCATAGCCGGCTCAGGGGCTAATGGGCAAGATGGCGCCTGTGTGTGTACAACCCCATGCTGGTCATAGCCGGCGGAGGGGCTAATGGGCAAGATGGCGCCTGTGTGAGTACAACCCCATGCTGGTCATAGCTGGCGCAGGGGCTAATGGGCAAGATAGCGCCTGTGTGTGTACAACCCCATGCTGGTCATAGCTGCCGCAGGGGCTAATGGGCAAGATGGCGCCTGTGTGTGTACAACCCCATGCTGGTCATAGCTGGCGCAGGGGCTATTGGGCAAGATAGCGCCTGTGTGAGTACAACCCCATGCTGGTCATAGCCGGCGCAGGGGCTAATGGGCAAGATGGCGCCTGTGTGAGTACAACACCATGCTGGTCATAGCTGGCGCAGGGGCTAATGTGCAAGATGGCGCCTGTGTGAGAACAACCCCATGCTGGTCATAGCTGGCGCAGGGGCTAATGAGCAAGATGCCGCCTGTGTGTGTACAACCCCATGCTGGTCATAGCTGGCGCATGGGCTAATGGGCAAGATGGCGCCTGTGTGAATACAACCCCATGCTGATCATAGCTGGCGCAGGGGCTAATGGGCAAGATGGCGCCTGTGTGAGTACAACCCCATGCTGGACATAGCTGGCGCAGGGGCTAATGGGCAAGATGGCGCCTGTGTGAGTACAACACCATGCTGGACATAGCTGGCGTAGGGGCTAAAGGGCAAGATGGCGTCTGTGTGAGTACAACCCCATGCTGGACATAGCTGGCGCAGGGGCTAATGGGCAAGATGGCGCCTGTGTGAGTACAGCCCCATGCTGGTCATAGCTGGCACAGGGGCTAATGGGCAAGATGGCGCCTGTGTGTGTACAACCCCATGCTGGTCATAGCTGGCGCAGGGGCTAATGGGCAAGATGGCGCCTGTGTGTGTACAACCCCATGCTGGTCATAGCCGGCGCAGGGACTAATGGGCAAGATAGCGCCTGTGTGTGTACAACCCCATGCTGGTCATTGCCGGCGCAGGGGCTAATGGGCAAGATGGCGCCTGTGTGAGTACAACCCCATGCTGGTCATAGCTGGCTCAGGGGCTAATGGGCAAGATGGCGCCTGTGTGAGTACAACCCCATGCTGGACATAGCTGGCGCAAGGGCTAATGGGCAAGATGGCGCTTGTGTGAGTACAACCCCATGCTGGTCATAGCTGGCGAAGGGGCTAATGGGCAAGATGGCGCCTGTGTGAGTACAACCCCATGCTGGTCATAGCTGGCACAGGGGCTAATGGGCAAGATGGCGCCTGTGTGAGTACAACCCCATGCTGATCATAGCTGGCGCAGGGGCTAATGGGCAAGATGGCGCCTGTGTGTGTACAACCCCATGCTGGTCATAGCTGGCGCAGGGGCTAATCGGCAAGATGGCGCCTGTGTGTGTACAACCCCATGCTGGTCATAGCTGGCGCAGGGGCTAATGGGCAAGATGGCGCCTGTGTGAGTACAACCCCATGCTGGTCATAGCTGGCGCAGGGGCTAATGGGCAAGATGGCGCCTGTGTGAGTACAACCCCATGCTGGACATAGCTGGCGCAGGGGCTAATGTGCAAGATGGCGCCTGTGTGTGTACAACCCCATGCTGATCATAGCTGGCGCAGGGGCTAATGGGCAAGATGGCGCCTGTGTGTGTACAACCCCATGCTGGACATAGCTGGCGCAGGGGCTAATGGGCAAGATGGCGCCTGTGTGTGTACAACCCCATACTGGACATAGCTGGCGCAGGGGCTAATGGGCAAGATGGCGCCTGTGTGTGTACAACCCCATGCTGGACATAGCTGGCGCAGGGGCTAATGGGCAAGATGGCGCCTGTGTGTGTACAACCCCATGCTGGTCATAGCCGGCGCAGGGGCTAATGGGCTGTGACCCCATGCTGGTCATAGCTGGCACAGGGGCTAATGGGCAAGATGGCGCCTGTGTGAGTACAACCCCATGCTGTTCATAGCCGGCGCAGGGGCTAATGGGCAAGATGGCGCCTGTGTGAGTACAACCCCATGCTGGTCATAGCTGGCGCTGGGGCTAATGGGCAAGATGGCGCCTGTGTGTGTACAACCCCATGCTGGACATAGCTGGCGCAGGGGCTAATGGGCAAGATGGCGCCTGTGTGAGTACAACCCCATGCTGGACATAGCTGGCGCAAGGGCTAATGGGCAAGATGGCGCCTGTGTGAGTACAACCCCATGCTGGTCATAGCTGGCGAAGGGGCTAATGGGCAAGATGGCGCCTGTGTGAGTACAACCCCATGCTGGTCATAGCTGGCACAGGGGCTAATGGGCAAGATGGCGCCTGTGTGAGTACAACCCCATGCTGATCATAGCTGGCGCAGGGGCTAATGGGCCAGATGGCGTCTGTGTGTGTACTACCCCATGCTGGTCATAGCCGGCGCAGGGGCTAATGGGCAAGATGGCGCCTGTGTGAGTACAACCCCATGCTGGTCATAGCCGGCGCAGGGGCTAATGGGCAAGATGGCGCCTGTGTGTGTACAACCCCATGCTGGTCATAGCCGGCGCAGGGGCTAATGGGCAAGATGGCGCCTGTGTGAGTACAACCCCATGCTGGTCATAGCTGGTGCAGGGGCTAATGGGCAAGATAGCGCCTGTGTGTGTACAACCCCATGCTGGTCATAGCTGCCGCAGGGGCTAATGGGCAAGATGGCGCCTGTGTGTGTACATCCCCATGCTGGTCATAGCTGGCGCAGGGGCTATTGGGCAAGAGAGCGCCTGTGTGTGTACAACCCCATGCTGGTCATAGCCGGCGCAGGGGCTAATGGGCAAGATGGCGCCTGTGTGAGTACAGCACCATGCTGGTCATAGCTGGCGCAGGGGCTAATGTGCAAGATGGCGCCTGTGTGAGAACAACCCCATGCTGGTCATAGCTGGCGCAGGGGCTAATGGGCAAGATGCCTCCTGTGTGTGTACAACCCCATGCTTGTCATAGCTGGCGCAGGGGCTAATGGGCAAGATGGCGCCTGTGTGAGTACAACCCCATGCTGATCATAGCTGGCGCAGGGGCTAATGGGCAAGATGGCGCCTGTGTGAGTACAACCCCATGCTGGACATAGCTGGCGCAGGGGCTAATGGGCAAGATGGCGCCTGTGTGAGTACAACCCCATGCTGGACATAGCTGGCGCAGGGGCTAATGGGCAAGATGGCGCCTGTGTGAGTACAGCCCCATGCTGGTCATAGCTGGCGCAGGGGCAAATGGGCAAGATGGCGCCTGTGTGTGTACAACCCCATGCTGGTCATAGCTGGCGCAGGGGCTAATGGGCAAGATGGCGCCTGTGTGTGTACAACCCCATGCTGGTCATAGCCGGCGCAGGGGCTAATGGGCAAGATAGCGCCTGTGTGTGTACAACCCCATGCTGGTCATAGCCGGCGCAGGGGCTAATGGGCAAGATGGCGCCTGTGTGAGTACAACCCCATGCTGGTCATAGCTGGCGCAGGGGCTAATGGGCAAGATGGCGCCTGTGTGAGTACAACCCCATGCTGGACATAGCTGGCGCAAGGGCTAATGGGCAAGATGGCGCCTGTGTGAGTACATCCCCATGCTGGTCATAGCTGGCGAAGGGGCTAATGGGCAAGATGGCGCCTGTGTGAGTACAACCCCATGCTGGTCATAGCTGGCACAGGGGCTAATGGGCAAGATGGCGCCTGTGTGAGTACAACCCCATGCTGAACATAGCTGGCGCAGGGGCTAATGGGCAAGATGGCGCCTGTGTGTGTACAACCCCATGCTGGTCATAGCTGGCGGAGGGGCTAATCGGCAAGATGGCGCCTGTGTGAGTACAACCCCATGCTGGTCATAGCTGGCGCAGGGGCTAATGGGCAAGATGGCGCCTGTGTGAGTACAACCCCATGCTGGTCATAGCTGGCGCAGGGGCTTATGGGCAAGATGGCGCCTGTGTGAGTACAACCCCATGCTGGACATAGCTTGCGCAGGGGCTAATGTGCAAGATGGCGCCTGTGTGTGTACAACCCCATGCTGATCATAGCTGGCGCAGGGGCTAATGGGCAAGATGGCGCCTGTGTGTGTACAACCCCATGCTGGACATAGCTGGCGCAGGGGCTAATGGGCAAGATGGCGCCTGTGTGCGTACAACCCCATGCTGGTCATAGCTGGCGCAGGGGCTAATGTGCAAGATGGCGCCTGTGTGTGTACAACCCCATGCTGGTCATAGCTGGGGCAGGGGCTAATGGGCAAATGGCGCCTGTGTGGGTACAACCCCATGCTGGTCATAGCTGGCGCAGGGGCTAATGGGCAAGATGGCGCCTGTGTGTGTACAACCCCATGCTGGTCATAGCTGGCGCAGGGGCTAATGGGCAAGATGGCGCCTGTGTGTGTACAACCCCATGCTGGTCATAGCTGGGGCAGGGGCTAATGGGCAAGATGGCGCCTGTGTGAGTACAACACCATGCTGGTCATAGCTGGCACAGGGGCTAATGGGCAAGATGGCGCCTGTGTGTGTACAACCCCATGCTGGTCATAGCCGACGCAGGGGCTAATGGGCAAGATGGCGCCTGTGTGAGCACAACCCCATGCTGGTCATAGCTGGCACAGGGGCTAATGGGCAAGATGGCGCCTGTGTGAGTACAACCCCATGCTGGTCATAGCCGGCGCAGGGGCTAATGGGCAAGATGGCGCCTGTGTGAGTACAACCCCATGCTGGACATAGCTGGCGCAGGGGCTAATGGGCCAGATGGCGTCTGTGTGTGTACAACCCCATGCTGGTCATAGCCGGCGCAGGGGCTAATGGGCAAGATGGCGCCTGTGTGAGTACAACCCCATGCTGGTCATAGCCGGCGCAGGGGCTAATGGGCAAGATGGCGCCTGTGTGTGTACAACCCCATGCTGGTCATAGCCGGCGCAGGGGCTAATGGGCAAGATGGCGCCTGTGTGAGTACAACCCCATGCTGGTCATAGCCGGCGCAGGGGCTAATGGGCAAGATGGCGCCTGTGTGTGTACAACCCCATGCTGGTCATAGCTGGCGCAGGGTCTAATGTGCAAGATGGCGTCTGTGTGTACAACCCCATGCTGGTCATAGCCGGCGCAGGGGCTAATGGGCAATATGGCGCCTGTGTGTGTACAACCCCATGCTGATCATAGCTGGCGCAGGGGCTAATGGGCAAGATGGCGCCTGTGTGTGTACAACCCCATGCAGGACATAGCTGGCACAGGGGCTAATGGGGAAGATGGCGCCTGTGTGTGTACAACCCCATGCTGGTCATAGCTGGCGCAGGGGCTAATGGGCAAGATGGCGCCTGTGTGAGTACAACCCCATGCTGGTCATAGCTGGCGCAGGGGCTAATGTGCAAGATGGCGCCTGTGTGTGTACAACCCCATGCTGGACATAGCTGGCGCAGGGGCTAATGGGCAAGATGGCGCCTGTTCGATTACAACCCCATGCTGGTCATAGCTGGCGCAGGGGCTAATGGGCAAGATGGCGGCTGTGTGTGTACAACCCCATGCTGGTCATAGCTGGCGCAGGGGCTAATGGGCAAGATGACGCCTGTGTGAGTACAACCCCATGCTGGGCATAGCTGGCGCAGGGGCTAATGGGCAAGATGGCGCCTGTGTCTGTACAACCCCATGCTGGTCATAGCTGGCGCAGGGGCTAATGGGCAAGATGGCGCCTGTGTGAATACATCCCCATGCTGGTCATAGCTGGCGCAGGGGCTAATAGGCAAGATGGCGGCTGTGTGTGTACATCTCCATGCTGGTCATAGCTGGCGCAGGGGCTAATAGGCAAGATGGCGGCTGTGTGAGTACAACCTCATGCTGGTTGTATGGAGGAAGTGTCCTGGCTGGCGCAGGGGCTAATTCTGCGCCACAAGCAGTTCATGTAGGTGGCAAAAGTTGGAACTATCGAAATATCACAAATACCAACTTCTAAGATTCAACACCACATCCAGTGAATTGTCTTTATCTCTAACCTATGAAAAATACAGATTTTTCGCCGAGCCAAGCTAACTTCAGTAGATTCTTTTAATTATTATTATTATTATTATTATTATTATTATTATTATTATTATTATTATTATTATTATTATTGGATTGTTGCAGCCATGATTGGCATAAGGTTGTCGTGTGTGTCGTGCGTGTGAATTGCCGTTGAATTAGTAATTAGCTGGATTTGTGTGTAGCTTTCGGCATCGAAACAGGTTGGTGTTAGTCCCAGTTCATGGTACGTATATTGAGTTTCATGAGTTCTATTCTCTTCTGGGACTTTATTGAGTGTTGAATGGTCGTGTGTCGTCAATTTTAGGTTAAGGTTTTGCCATAGACTATTGAAATCATAGAACTTGCAGTGACGACATTCATACTTCATGCGCTAGTGAAATCCAAGGCCATCTGGGTTGAGAGTAATTCTGTGGTAACCTTAGGCCTATAGGTCTCGTCGTTAGGGGGTAGATAGTAGGTCTGGACTACTTGGAGACAGCGGCCATTAGAGACCCGCTACATTAAGTAGGCTACGTAGCAAGCATCCTTTTATACTATAGATTTTCGACGGTATTTGTGTTTTGCTGTCGGCATCAGTTTATTTTTGGGAAATCTACCATCATGGATTCTATTAGTAGCTCGAATGATACAAGTGCAGACGCTTCTCCAATTGATAAGGCTTTGACAAGATGCATTGATGTCATCAGAAAGATGAAGCTTGCTACAGGAAGACAGAAGAATATATCTAATGACGTGAAAAATGGAATAGCGGAGATAGAGGAAGCCATCGATATCATTATATCGTGCAGGGACAATTGGCTTGAGAAGCAAGGAGTTCTGCCTGCAGTGGAAGAGCATACCTTAGGTCATGAGAAGGTGATAGTGGCATTGGATAGCCCTGATAACCCCATTCAATCGCCTCTAGTAGATTCCGATAAGCAGGAGGAAAATTTGTCAGAATGGACGACGGTCCGACGGAGGAGGTCCTCCGGTATCGCTGTGTCGTGGTCAGAAAGCGCTTCTCTGTCGTCACAAAGGGCGAACCCACCAGTTCGGGACAGCAAGACTCGGAAATCCCATAAGCGATCACGACCCAAGGCTGTGCTGATCCAACCAGCAGCTGGGAAGACTTATGCAGAAATTGTGAAGAATTTGAGGGAGAAGGTGAAGCCAGAGGCCTGCCATCCGGAAATTCGATCGATCCGTCAAACTAGATCCGGTGACGTTTTACTGGAGTTTGATACGAAGGCTGATAAGGACTGTCGAGAAATGTTCAGCAGCACTTTGAGGGAAGCTGTTGGTCATGCAGGATTGGTGAGGACATTGACTCCTAGAACTGTCTTGGAGGTACGAGACATGGATATTGTAACTACTGTAAGTGATGTCGAATTGGCTCTGAAACGAGACATAGAGGGTTTTATAGATGAGCTGAAAGTATCCGTCACTAAACCCAACAGTAGAGGGCAGAAAATGGCAATTGTGGAAATGGATAATCAGAATGCTGAGAAATTATTGGAGACTGGCCGTATTAAGGTCGGTTTCATATACTGTAGGGTGAGGAGAAGAGCGATGGTAACGCGCTGCTTTCGGTGTCTGGGTTATGGCCATATAAGGAGGAATTGCAATGGCCCGGATAGAAGCGGCCTTTGCTACAGATGTGGTCAACTGGGTCATAAAGCCGCAGGATGTACGTCAGACATGAAATGCGTGTTGTGCTCTGACTGTAATCGGGAGGGCTTAAACATAAGTCACATCCCTGGAACAGGTTCTTGTACAGTGTTTCGAGAGGCACTCGCGAAGATTAAAGAAAAAACACAATGACGAATGTCCTACAAGGGAACCTGAAACGAAGCATAATCGCTAATGATCTTTTGATACAGCTAAAATTTGAAAGGAAAACAGATATTCTCCTGATCAGTGAGCAATATCGAAACTTGGACATGCTGGGCTGGTTTTCGGATCCCCTAGGTACGGCGGCTATCTGGATACCGGATCTGAGCAAAATCCATGTGGAGGATCACGGATCCGGAGAAGGGTTCGTTTGGGTTAAGAGTGGTGGGATTACGTACGTAAGTTGCTATTTAACTCCGAATGAACATATTCAGTACTTTCAAAGGAAGCTGGACAATTTGGAAGATACTGTTCGTGAGATGGAAGGTGTTGTGGTAGTTGCCGGTGACTTCAACGCTAGAGCATTGGAATGGGGTATGCCACATCAAAATTCTAGGGGACGACGAATTTTAGAGATGGCAGCCAGATTAGGATTGGTCGTGGTGAATACAGGGACCTCAACGACATTTAGACGACCTGGTTATACGGAGACTAAACCAGATATTACGCTGGTGTCGGATCGTCTGGCAGCCTTGGTAGTAGAATGGGAAGTGATCGAGGATTATACTGCTAGTGATCATCAATATATCACCTTCCGGATTTTACGAGATCAGCGGCCTCAGAGGCACAACACATTGAAGACAACACGTTGGAATGTATCGCGCATCGACGAGGAGAAATTTGCCAATGTACTCGAATCAGTACAGTCAGGCACTAGTAACATTGTTGAGGAATTAGATCTAAGAGTTTCTGTTGAGGAACAGGTGGGGGTCACTATGCGTCTCTTGCACCTAGCCTGCGAAGCGTCAATGCCCCGGAAGCGTCTTCGAAACAATAGACGTCCAGCTTATTGGTGGACTGACGAAATAGCTGATCTTCGAAGAACTTGTCTTCGACTCAGAAGAAGAGCCCAACGTTCAAGACATCGACCAGAGGCTGATTTGAGATCCGCTGAGCACCTTGCAGCTAAGAGAACCCTTCGAAATGCCATCAGAAGACGTAAGACTCTGATGTGGCAGTTGTTAGTTAAAGAAGTAGACGTAGATCCTTGGGGATTAGGCTACCGAATTGTCACCAAGAAACTCGGCTCCATGTCCAATACCACGTTGGATGCACGGACGATGGATGATATTGTAAACGAGCTATTCCCTACTCACCCTGTGCGAATTGATGTGGGCGACGTACTTGAGCCGGAATTCATTCCTCTATTTACCATAGATGAGCTGAAGGAAGCAGTAGGCTCCCTTCGGAATAAGAAGGCTCCAGGCCCTGACGGGATACCCGCGGAAGCTATGAAACTAGCTCTCAAGGTTTGTCCGCAGCTACTGCTTGAAATGTACAACTGTTGTCTGAGAGCAGGTGTCTTTAGTGCCCGTTGGAAAATGGCTCGACTAGTGCTGATTAAAAAAGGAAAGGCAGTCGGCAACGCGCCATCGTCCTTCAGACCACTATGTATTTTAGACATTGCGGGAAAAGTGCTGGAGAAGCTATTAAAACCTCGCATACTGTCATCTATTCAAGCCGCGGGAAATCTGTCTGACAGGCAATTTGGCTTCCGCCGTGGGCGATGTACAATAGATGCAGTACGCCTAGTAGTTGAAGCTGCGAATCAAGCCCAGGAAGGTAACCACTATTCTAGGAAAATAACACTTCTGGTAACCTTGGATGTGAAGAACGCCTTCAACTCAGCTAGGTGGATAGATATGGTTGAAGCTCTTCAATTCACCTTCCAGTTGCCTGCATATCTCCTGCGTATAATGAAAGATTATTTGAAGGACCGTACCCTGTTATATGACACTGCAGACGGCCAGAGGAGGAGAAAAGTCACGGCAGGAGCAGCGCAAGGATCTATCCTGGGCCCGGATTTGTGGAACATGTTGTACGACGGCTTACTGCGCATGGAGATGCCCGAAGATACATTCCTTGTTGGGTACGCTGATGATATTGCAGCGGTGATTGTAGCCCGAGATACGGTTCTGGCTCAGTGGAAACTCAATCAGGTAATGCGACGGGTGAGTGGTTGGATGAACACTCATGGTCTGAATTTAGCTATGGCGAAAACTGAAATAGTCATGTTAACTAGGAGGAGAATGGACACTATAATTCCCATGAAAGTTGGAGAGGTGGTCGTTCGAACTGGAGCCACTGCGAAGTACTTAGGGTTTACTCTTGACACGAAACTGACATACTGGTCTCATATACGGAAGGCAGCAGACAAGGCGGAAGTAGTGACAGCTGCCATTAGTAGACTCATGGCTAATGTGCATGGTCCTAGAGAAAGCAAACGTCGACTACTGTTGTCCACAGCGCAGTCTATTCTCCTGTATGGAGCAGAGATTTGGTCTGATTCGCTGTAGATAGAGAAGTATAGGAAACGCCTAGCTGCAATTCAGAGGAGAGGAGCTCTGAGGGTGGCGTGTGCTTACCGTACAGTTTCGGAACCTGCAGTTCTGGTTGTCTCAGGTGTTGTGCCAATAGACTTACTCGCGCAAGAACGTAAAGATGTATACTTCCGACGAGTAGAACTGGGCAAGGCTCAAGCCCGGAAGGTAGCCGTAGCACGCATGATGGAGCTTTGGCAGCAGAGGTGGAATGACGATCACAGAGGAAGATGGACAGCTCGGCTGATACCGAGTCTGGTCGAGTGGACGAGTAGGAAACACGGAGAAATAAATTACTTTCTGACACAGATGTTGACAGGTCATGGCTACTTTCGGTGTTACCTTCATCGTATGGCCAAGGTAAGGAGTCCAGTTTGTATTTACTGCGAGAACGAACGAGATGACGTTTATCATACGTTTTTCGTCTGCGATCGTTGGGCAGCGGAAAAACAACAACTTGAAGCTGAGGTTGGTCCAATAACGCCGGACAATATAGTTGGCATTATGCTGAGAAACGAGCTCAGCTGGGATAAGGTCGCTTTCTTTGTTGAGGTGGTCCTTCGTCAGAAGAAGTCGGATGGGGACTTGCTCGATTTAGTCGATTGAGTCTGCGATCCGCGGGCTATGAATGGAGAAGTAAGATGGTGCTTGTGAAGCAAAGAAAATGACTCCATCCTGAAGTAATACGAAAGTGGTCCCGGGATGGGTTTTGTCAAGAGGACAGGGTGTGGTTTTTTAGTGGGTAAGAATCCCACACTCTTGAGAAGTGCGGACCCTTCTCAAGGTCTTATGCAAGATTTTTCCACTTCCCTCGTAAAAAAATAAAAATAAATTATTATTATTATTATTATTATTATTATCACTTATAGTCATTCTTTAGTTTTTTATCATAATTAAATCTTCTCAGTTATTTGATTCAGGCCTTTTCTTCCATAGTAGTTAGAAATAGCTCTATCCCTTATTCCCAAAACAAATACTATCACGGTCAGGGTCGCACCCAGAGGGGGGGGGGCTTTGGGGGCTTAAGGCCCCCCTAAAAACCTGGGAACACTTTAAAAACATTGATGATATCTTTCAAGAAAATTGATTGCTTAACGGGCTCCAAATGTTTAGTGTTGGAACGTTGGAACATTTTGCGATTTTCTACTGGTTTAAAACAGAATTATGTTAGGCCTATATTTATGCAACACTTGAGTGATAATAATATATATTGTAAACACAACACGATCGGATATTTCCGGCCGTTGTCGTAACTATGCTCGGAGCAAGATGCGCGTGGGACAGAGGTGAAAATTTCTCTCCCCTGTGCTGTGCTCTGTGTCAAGCGTCAAGTCAGTAGTGGTGTTTGTAAAAGTTCATTCGTTGATTGTTGTGTTTCTATTTTCTATTGGCTATTGGTGTTCGTAGTGTGTCCAATTGGACTAGTAGTAATGGGAGACAAAAGAAAGTCAAACATGCAAAACTACTTTAAACTGTTAAAAATAAATAAATATGATGTCGTTAGTGTTAGTGAAAGTGGCAATCCTTCAACGAGTAAGGAACTGTTAACAAGGACTGCAAGCGTAGAAAAACAGCCAAGTTGTTCGTCAGAGGAGGGCTTAGAGGCAAATGTGAGCAGGCCTAAGGCCGTTGTAAGTAAACATAACATGGCTTTGGACATTGCTTTTTTTTTAAAACAAAGTGTTGACGGACAATGAAAAGTTCAAAGTTTTAAATGACAAATGGGTTCCTCAGAGCAACTTTAATTTTCCTTTTAGATCGCATGGGAACCAACAACGAAAATTTTCGTTTTAATGGCTAAAGAAATATACCTGGCTTTCGTATTCTGGAATTGAAGACTCTGCGTACTGTGTCCATTGTATGCTTTTTCCAAAAAAAGAAGTATGTAAGAGTAACGCTCAACATACTGGACAACTTGTTGAAGTAGGTTTTTGTAACTGGAAAAAAAGCACTAGAAAAGTTTGAAAAACTTGCAAACTCGCAGTATCATAAAGACTCATGTGTAAGCGCAGCTAACTTTAAAAGAGTTATGGACTGCCGAATGAAACCGATTGACAAATCTCTTGATAAAGGATAAGACGTCCAAGCCCAAAATAATGTGAAAAGAATAATAGAAACTATAATTTTGTGTGGCAGGCAAAATATCGCCCTTAGGGGCCATAGAGATTATGGTCAGTTTCAAATCGACAGCAAACCATTTGAAAATGAGGGGAACTTAAGAGTTTTGCTCAGAGCTAGAATTGAAGCAGGTGACAACAATTTGAAAGATCACTTTGGGTCATGTGGCAAAAATGCGACCTATATACGTTGGAATTTTCAAAATCAAGTCATCGATGCTTGTAACCAAATAATAACTGAAAAAATAGCAAGTAAAGTAAAAGAAGCTAAGTTTTTTAGTGTTCTCGCAGATGAAACATCTGATATTTCAACTGTTGAACAGTTTTCTTTGTGTTTACGTTATGTAACGCCAAATACTTTAAATGGTTATGAAATATGTGAGCAATTTTTGAAGTTCATGCCTCTAACCTCTACTACGGGTAGCGTATAGGCAAAAACATTGATTAAAGGTCTTGAAGACAGTAATATAGACATAAATAACCTACGTGGCCAGGGGTACGAAGGGGCGGCTGCCATGAGTGCAAAGTTTAAAGGGGCTCAAGCGTGCATCCAAGAAGCTCACCCCACAGCAATATACGAGCATTGAGCTTCTCATAGCCTTAACCTGGCATTGTTGACCGCGTCTGAGGTTGTATCAATCAGGAACTGCTTTGGAATAGTGGAGAAGTTGTGGGATTTTTTAACACTCCTAACAGACAAGCAGTTTTAAAACAGTGCATTGAATCTGAGGTAAATCTTGAAACCAACAAGAAAAAACTCCTGCAGCTTTGTCCAACGAGATGGGTACAAAGGCACGATGCTATTTTTGTTATGAAAGAACTGCTGCAAGCTCTTGAAGTAGCATTAGAGGAGATTAAAACTGGAATGATAGGGAATCTTCTTCAGGAGCTCTAATACTACTAAACTCCATAAGTCAAAGTGAATTTATAATTTCTCCCATGGCATCAGAAAAACTGCTAGGTAACACAGTAAACCTAACCAAAAAGCTTCAGGGAACTGATTTAGATTTATCGTCTGCAATTACACACGCTGAAACTGTGATTGAAAGCTTAAAATCTCTAAGAAAAAATGCAGATCAAGAATTTCACTCGTTGTTTGAAGAAGCTACCAAAATTGCTAATAACTGCGGTTCAATAATTTCTATGCCTCGAACAGTTGGAAGACAACTGAACAGAAGAAACATTCCAGCAGAAACTCCAGAATTATACTACAAAAGATCTGTTTTCATCCCTTGGATTGACTCATTCATCATTTCATTGGAACCTCGATTCATGAAGCATAAAGGCTTATTAAAGAGTTTTGAGTGCTTACTGCCATCAGCCAATGCATCACATATGCATAAAGAAACCTTGCAAGAAAAAATGCAACTTAATTTCTTACAGCTGTGTAATTTTTATAAGAATGACGTAATTGAAAGTGGAGGAAACAACAAAGGCCTGTTTATGGCTGAGTTTGAACTGTGGCACAAGAGCTTCAAGACCCACGCTAATATCCCTAAAAACGCAATCGATGTGTTGAATCTATGTGACAAGGACTTGTTTCCTAATATCCACACATTGTTGAGAATTTTGTGTACCATCCCTGTGACTACAAGCACTGCTGAGAGGTCATTTTCTACACTACGTCGGCTGAAAACATATCTTAGGAATACCATGGGTGCAGACAGGCTGACTGGACTAGCAGCACTGAATATTCACTGGGAAATTGAAGTCACCAGTACAGAGGTAGTTTCCGATTTGAAAAAATCTGCTAGGCGGCTGGATTTTGTTCTGTGAAATTTGAGTTTCTGCTTTATTCAAACAACGTTAATGTTAATTCATTAATACATGATTTGTATTCAACTATTTGTTTAAACTTGCATTCAGCCTGTGTGATTAAGTTCGACTTGAAATTCTAGAAATGTTTAAGATTTGTTATTATAATGTTAGTAACTAAGGACAATTAAAATAACATATATTTTCACGTACAGTACATAAAATATTTGTTACAATCCATAACACTATGGTATACAATTACATCTCGTAATTTTTAAAATGTAATTTTAAGTTCCAATTAAATCTACATATTCAAAATCAAAATGTTATTATTAATTTCCTAAAACCTATACTAGTTCTTGGTATAAACAACTAAAACTTAGTAAATGATTTCAGATAATTGATGTTACACATCAATCTGACGATCCTGATAGCTGGATATATAGTTATGATAATAGTGAGTAGAGCAATCCAGTCGTTATCACTCTGATCGTGATCAAAAGTTAATTCTTGATAAAAATAATGCAGTTCCTTTTTATTACTTGTATAACCTTAGCTCAATGGTACTGTAACTAAAATTTGTATAAACCCAATGCACATTTTGTTTAAATAATCTCCAGTCCAATAGCATCTTTTGTATTGGTTTTAACAGAACATTCTACAGTATGTTTGATCTTATAGAATATCTTTTTATGCATTTGATCTCAAATATTCATATTTACATACACGACTAATAATAAACACATTCTCTTTTCATAGCTGAAATCATGTTATTGAGGAAAGCCCCCTCCAAACCAAAAGTCTGGGTGTGCCCCTGATCACGGTTAAAGATGGAGGGTGGTGGTGCGACACCATGCAGAGCAGTTAAGATAGCGGGAGGGTACCTGAGTGCAAGTATCTTTAGACGGTCAACCAAAACAGTAGTGACTAGTGTGTGTTTGGGGGGGGGGGGGGTGAGGGTTGTATTATTTATTTATTATTTTTATTAGCACAGGGAAAATATATAAAATGGTCACTGCACGCAACCACGTACACATATGGCATGCTAATCTAACCTAACCTTACCTCAGCTAACTTAACAAACCTAACCTAACCTAACATAATCTAAACTAACGTCACCTAACCTAACATAACAAACCTCATTTAACCGAACCTAACTTAACATAATCCCAATCTAACCTAACCTGTAAAGCTAAGCCAAAGTCTAATGCACATAACCAATGTATATAAGGGCACATGCCACTATCTTTATGTTAGTCTTATAGATAGTAAGGTAAAGCTAACACCTGCACTGTGGCTAATGTGCAAGATGTTCGCTACGCACAACAAGCTTAGGATTACTAAGTCAGTTAAGTTTTAAAAAGTAAAAGCTTTTGTTCATTTTTTTTTCATTTTCATATTTCACACAAAGCAATTAGCCAATTTCCAATTTTCAGTTTGTAAAACTTCAGTTTAAAGTATTTGAATTTTGTCCATATAAAAACATGGATTTTTCCAATTTTGTTGTTTACATGTTTTTGATTTAGTCCATGTCAAATGTTCGTATTTGCGAAACACAATTTTTCATTACATATAACAAGGCTGTATGCCTTATCCCTAAGCATTTAGGTAATAAATGGTTTCTACTATACTTTGGCTACTGCACCCATCTAACCCACTAAATTCGGGGGTGGTACGTCCATTCCCACGATATGACACATATATTTGGGATCATAAGCAACAGTTCAACACTCCAAAAATAAAATTAAAAATCTCACATAAAAACATATTTAATTCTAACTAAATGGCGCTACAAACAAGTTAACACACATCAAATAGATGACACAAAATCCAAACAATCTACGCCACACAAATACTTATTCGATTACAATAGGAATCTTCAATAATACAACATCTGATCATTGTTATTACGGTTCCACTGAACCTATGACATTCAAGTTTCACTTCCATATGGTTGCCCCACCTATGAATGTTTCGTGAGTTATAACGACTCCACAAATACTTGACAATTTTCATACTTCAATAACATGAATTAACTTCCCTTCTTTAGCCGTGGGTTCCTTCAAATGTGCAACGACATTTATTTTAAATTATTAATAGTAATAATCATCTCCGCTTAGGTTTGCACGCACCAAATTTTCTCTCTCTCTCTGTTAAGTACTCCTTCATCTTTGGCGATAGTGCCGTCCTTTTTGTCCACAAATTACTGAAAGAATCCAATAAATCTCCCTGAATTATTTATATTTGCTTTAACAAAAGAACACCTTTATTATTCGATTGTCACGCATGGAATTTATAATTAATTTAGGATAACATAATCCTAATTAACAGTATCTGAAGCGATAACTTTAGCAAGGTATATTTCTAATGTCATGGCTACGGATATTTAACCTCCGCGCCTTCGATTCTAATGTTCATAAAATCTCTTTAACACTCCAGTGTTTACAAATAACACCTGGCCCGCCCGAGCCATTAATAGGCCGGCTGGCGACCTCGCCTAACTAGGTCAAGTCCTCCACAAAACATATGACCATAGACATCATGTCTGTCACGTCAGTCTGGGATATACTTCTTAAGAACATGGGTGGATGAGTTTCTCACTCCCACACCTTTCCAGTTAGAAGAGCTTGAATATTGAAAATCCTACGGTTACGTTATTTCGGCTACCAGCCGGCCGACATTCAGATCATACATGATAATGTAATTAATCCATGTATATTAACGTTGCCCGGTCTGAAGAACGATCAATACTATATTAAGGAGCTATTCCATTTTTCAACGCTGCCCACGGCTAGCGTGAAATCAATTCCTAGGGCTACACCTATTTTAGGAAGATTCGAAGACACATTTGGAGGGTGATTCGAACCATCGTCCTCCACATTTCATGCGGCAACACAGCGGTATATAAGCATACCACTGTTCGCAAATTACACAACAATAATGCTCCCTTTACAGAAGACTATATGGATCCGTTTCACTCAGTCCCTTACAACTCCACTCAAAATTAATCATTTCTGACATTATTTATAGCAATCACTTGATTTTACTATTTATTATCTGCTTATTTCAGCGTAATCAATATATATTTTCCTGTTCAGTTTTTCGTAAAGAATATATTTCATTCCAAGCCGTTCTTAACATCCCCACTGCTGACTAATCCTCACAATGAATATTTCATTTAAGTTCAACAATTATTTCAACACAAATTACTTTGAACACATCAACATTTCTTGAACACACTATTTCTACAAATTATTTACGTGAACACCTTAGCTCTAACACATATTTACTTGAACATCTTAATTCAATAACCTCACATCTTAACTTTAAGAGATTCCTACTCATTCCACAATTTACTAGGGTTTACAATTTTACACTTCACAATCTTTTATTCCTCTTGCTAGCTATCGATTCAAATCCGTTTGTTCCCACAACACAACTTTCTTCCCATAACAATTCCTTTTTCCATAAACATGGGACATATCGATTATTATTAAATTACGCACCGCCCCAAAATACTCTTCATAATGTAAAGGTTGCATTTACAATGTTATTTCGGTGGTCTCCGCCAATGGTTACGGACCTGTTCGTCCACCATAATGTGTTTAATCTTCCATATTTAATGCCGTGGCACCATCCCCGTATATTTTTCATCCACAAACTGCACACATTTCTAATTTAGTTAAATCCCCTTTCTTAGGATTTTCTTACATACCTGATTACAATAACACACTTATTAACATTTAAAACACGTATAAAACACTTGAGAAATATTATTTACACACAAATTTTACACTTGAATATGAACTGATGCCTTACACATATATGTGATTCTTTTTCTAATTCACTCGTTTCACTCTTTTCTTTGCCTCCTCCAAGAAATGTAGGTCTTCGCGGATCCCTATCCTGGTCCTAAGCATCTACTTGAAAGAAATGAAACTCTCTTATCTCCTATGGTCTATGCTAGACCTCTCCTACAAACCATTGAAAGTCTCTGATCTGCTACCCGTTACTCCCGTGCTCACCTCTGATAGTTCTATTTCATTGTTTAGTTTCTGTTCCTATCGACACTGACCTCACTCTACTGGCGCAATTATATCTGTGCACGGCTACGATAACGTACTTCGCCGTGTGTCTCTTTAGACACATTTCCCTAGAGTGGCAGTCCCAACTAACGCTCTGAAAGAAGTGGCTTTCTCTCCAATTCACGTTTAAAAATGTACTCACTCGAACTCCTTACTAGGATTCCTCCACTTTAACGATTTGAAGACTTATACTCGCTTCAATATTTTACTGCTGTTTTGACTCGTAACACTTTGAATTATCGTACTGTCCCCGTTTACCCGGATAGTAGGCTGTCAGATATCCGCCCCCTCAATCGGATTGCCAATAATCAATCGCACCGGCTCAGCTACATCAATGAAAATGGCACTGACAGATACTATCGAGATATGAGCACAGAAGTTAACAGGAAATCATTGTGGAACACACCAAAATAGACGGGGGTTCATACTTACCGTTACTTACCTCTTAAAAATTATCTCGGGGATTGAGTTGACAACAGGATCACTAAAGTCTGTTCACACAATAACCTCCACCATGACATTTAAAACTGAACCAGAACGAAGACGAGAACTTTGAACTGTACAAAAGCTTTATTTCAAATAAAGGGTATGATTTTAATAACACAACAAAATAAACGTGGCTATCAGTAGCCCATGTCAATCTGACTACGTCCTCCTTCAGGACTTGCAAAGTTATCATACAACATGATATAGAACATATTAGCTCCCACGAGCTTCAAATAACGTAATATTCATAACACAATTGGATTGGAAAAGGACATGAGGACGAGACATATATAGAGCATTTGGTTTCCTTTTAATAAACATGACAATTGTATTTATAGGCGCAAGGCCAGAGTAGACGACCTCACCCGCTGATAACCAGATGTTGGGACAGCTGCGAGCTACCCTCCAACCTGTCGCATACTTGTCAAATGGGCTCCCTTCTCACTTTACATTACGTAAGAATACAGCTCTCTCTCAAGCTTTAAATGTCTGCAAGACAACTCAAATATATATAAGACAAGAGTTTAGTGCTTTTCAGTCGGTCAACACGAATGTACCCAAAAGAGATGGGTTATGCCCTAATCCTGAAATAAATTACATGAGATTAATAAAACACTAGGATGACCAGTTTCGATCGTCAAGCGATCATCATCAGATCCAATACACTTAGGCTATAAAATCTATGTTTGAAATACAGGTGAAAATATTTACAATATGTACAATTATTTAGTTGCAGTATTGGTACTGCAACTGTCAGTGTATGCTAAATGCAGTATATATGTTAGGTGAAATGCTAAATGGTGATGGCTATCCGGAGATTGTACTTTAGAGAGATTATATGGTTGTAAACTATGGTTAAACTATAAAATTTTAGGCTAACTACTTATCTGATTGTCTTCCGTACTACAGCTATTCGCAGTTTCCGTGTTCACTTGAACTCGCTGTGCGGTCGACTGCGGTGGTTATCTTAACGACTGGTTTTTCCCTGCCTTCCCCCCCTGTCCCTACGTGCTGTGGGGAGTGATCGCGATGTGTTTATGTGAGGTGTTGCCAACCTAGATAAGATGTATGTTATTGAATGAGGTGGATCTACAACTATTAAAGACCGTGGATTAGTCCTCGCCACGCGTGGAGCATAACCCATTCGAACTAAGCGTTGACGGTCTTATGAGGACGTCCCGGCACCTTTAATACTGCCTCTAATATGGGCCTTGGTTTATTGCAGAAGAAAAGTACATCGTACACCTGATCCAGATAACATTTACCTATTAAAAACCCCCTAATTTCCCCCCCTTTTTTATCTAGCTTGGCTGTGTCGCTAAATTGTGTTTTGTTTCCGACAGGGTGTGTTTTTTAGTAGCGTGAAGAGGGGTGAGCTCTCCATGAACGTGTGTTCATTTAGATTGTTGGGATTGTTTCGTTTGGCTAGGTGTATCTCGATTGCTTCCTTTATGTCAAGAGCTCTGCCTTTCGATTCGTGATGGATTATTTTAAGGTCCGACTCTATGTTGGTAAAGCTATGCCCTGCGTCACACATATGTTCGCACACGGCTGAATGTGTTCCGTATCTTATCGCATTCCTATGTTCATTATAACGTGTGTCTACTCGCCTTCCACTCTGCCCGATTTAATTAGCTTGACAATCGGTGTCTTGGCACGTTATAGAATATACCCCTGACCTTGAATACGGGTCACGTTTATTTAGATTACTATTTAGGAGGTGCCTAGCGGTTGTGTTTTTCGTCGTGAAAGCTATCTTTATGCCTTGCTTTTTGAATAGGTTAGTGATTTTATATGTATTCGCATTCACATAGTTGAAACTCGCAAATTTTTTCTCATTACTGTCCGGTTTGGGAATCGTTTTATCTTTATTTTTATGTTTGGCTATAATTTGATTTATTTTGCTTGGCGAGAAGTTGTTTTCCTTTGCTATTTGCATAATAGTTCTTATTTCCTTATTATAGTTGTCTTTTGACATGGGTATGTTTAAAGCCCTGTGCACCATTGAATTGAAACCCGCTAGTTTGTGCGTACTGGGGTGATTAGACTGATTGTCGATTGCATGCGAGGTTTGTGTTGCTTTCCGGAATATGGAATATGAAAGGTCGTTGTCTTTACGTTCAATAGTTATATCGAGATAATTTATTTTCCGGTCTATTTCGGATTCCTTAGTGAATTTGATAGAATGGTGAAGGCTATTAATGGATTGGAGAATTGTTTCTTCGCTTGTTAGTTCAGTATCGTAGATGCAAATTACATCATCTACGTATCTTTTCCATATTACTATTCCCTTTGTTGAAGTCTTTTCTAAGAACGCATTTTCTAGTGCATTGATGAAGATGTCAGCGATTAACCCACTTAGTGGCGATCCCATTGCTAGGCCTTCTCTCTGTGTGTATATTTTATTGTCGAATTGAAACACGTTTTGGGTGAGAACGACCCTCAGTAATCTCACAATCTCTTCAATTTCTTTTACCGAATTGTTGGATTTTAAGTTGTTTTCGATAGTGTTGATTGCTTCAATAATCGGAATATTGGTGTACATGTTAGTTACGTCGAAGGATACTAGCCTGAAGCTAGGTTTCATTTGTAGGGTGTTCAATGCTGTTACTAGTTCTGTTGTGTTCTTTACCGAGTTGTTTTTGTCGTTGGAAAGACGGCTTTTTAAGATTTTTAGTAACTCTTTGCTGATTTTGTAATTAGGGGCATTCCTACAATTGACTATTGGTCTCATTGGGCATTCCTTTTTGTGTATTTTTGGTTGTCCCCTCAATGACGGTATTTTCGGGTTCATGTTTATTAGTTTTGATTTTTCAGCTTTGGTCAGTATGTATTCTGTTTCTTTTAGCGCACTTTTTATTTGTTTTTGGAATTTGTTGGTGGGGTCTTTTGTTAATTCCTTGATTTCGTTGTTGTTTAGGAATTCGACTGTTTTTTCAATGTATTCTGTTTTGTTCAAAATTACTGTAGTGTTTCCCTTATCTGCTTTTGTGATGATTAAGTCATGTTCTTTTATTTTTTGTTTCAACGACTTTATTTCTTTGATTTGTTTGTTGTTTTGAATGTTATTGCTATCGCCCTCTCGTTTGAGGATTTTTTTGGCTTCGTTGGTGGCGAGATTTTTGGTTAATTCCCTGTCTTCTGCTGGGAGCTTGTGACTGGCTATCTCAATATCTGTGATTAACTGTTTTATATTGTGGTTCGTGTGTGCGTCTGTGCAGTTGTATTTCAAACCTTTGTCTAACATATTCATTTCACCTTGAGAAAAGGTTACGTTCGTTCTGTTGTTTACTCTGCTGTGGAAATTGAATTCATTGTTATTCGTGTGTTGTTCGTTAGATTGATGGTTCTGTGTTTCTCCTAGTTTTCTTAATTTATTTTCTAGCGTTTCATGCTTCCTCGTTGCTCTGATTTTGATGGTGTCATGTAGGTGTTCGGTGAAGCTGTCCCATTGGGCTGCGTGCCAGAAATTACTTAGTTGCAATTGAATGTCGTATAATTGTTGGTTAATTTTTTGCTTTCTTATGTATGCAAATCTTAATTCGTTTTTTATCCAAAGCGCTTTGGCTTGTTTAGTTGAAATGATCGAGGCTGGTGTGTTCGGTACGGTTTTAATTGGTACGTATTTAGGGGTGAGGTTTAGTTCTATACATTTTTTGTTGAACCAAATTGACTTGTCTAAATTCATGAGTTTAAGCCTGAGTGATTTGAATTTCTTGGCTTCACGATTTGCCTGACTAGCCGTGAACATTGTGGTGTTTGAAGCCATATTTTCAGTGTTGCCTTAGTAAACAAGAGTTTAGTGCTTTTCAGTCGGTCAACACGAATGTACCCAAAAGAGATGGGTTATGCCCTAATCCTGAAATAAATTACATGAGATTAATAAAACACTAGGATGACCAGTTTCGATCGTCAAGCGATCATCATCAGATCCAATACACTTAGGCTATAAAATCTATGTTTGAAATACAGGTGAAAATATTTACAATATGTACAATTATTTAGTTGCAGTATTGGTACTGCAACTGTCAGTGTATGCTAAATGCAGTATATATGTTAGGTGAAATGCTAAATGGTGATGGCTATCCGGAGATTGTACTTTAGAGAGATTATATGGTTGTAAACTATGGTTAAACTATAAAATTTTAGGCTAACTACTTATCTGATTGTCTTCCGTACTACAGCTATTCGCAGTTTCCGTGTTCACTTGAACTCGCTGTGCGGTCGACTGCGGTGGTTATCTTAACGACTGGTTTTTCCCTGCCTTCCCCCCCTGTCCCTACGTGCTGTGGGGAGTGATCGCGATGTGTTTATGTGAGGTGTTGCCAACCTAGATAAGATGTATGTTATTGAATGAGGTGGATCTACAACTATTAAAGACCGTGGATTAGTCCTCGCCACGCGTGGAGCATAACCCATTCGAACTAAGCGTTGACGGTCTTATGAGGACGTCCCGGCACCTTTAATACTGCCTCTAATATGGGCCTTGGTTTATTGCAGAAGAAAAGTACATCGTACACCTGATCCAGATAACATTTACCTATTAAAAACCCCCTAATTTCCCCCCCTTTTTATCTAGCTTGGCTGTGTCGCTAAATTGTGTTTTGTTTCCGACAGGGTGTGTTTTTTAGTAGCGTGAAGAGGGGTGAGCTCTCCATGAACGTGTGTTCATTTAGATTGTTGGGATTGTTTCGTTTGGCTAGGTGTATCTCGATTGCTTCCTTTATGTCAAGAGCTCTGCCTTTCGATTCGTGATGGATTATTTTAAGGTCCGACTCTATGTTGGTAAAGCTATGCCCTGCGTCACACATATGTTCGCACACGGCTGAATGTGTTCCGTATCTTATCGCATTCCTATGTTCATTATAACGTGTGTCTACTCGCCTTCCACTCTGCCCGATGTAATTAGCTTGACAATCGGTGTCTTGGCACGTTATAGAATATACCCCTGACCTTGAATACGGGTCACGTTTATTTAGATTACTATTTAGGAGGTGCCTAGCGGTTGTGTTTTTCGTCGTGAAAGCTATCTTTATGCCTTGCTTTTTGAATAGGTTAGTGATTTTATATGTATTCGCATTCACATAGTTGAAACTCGCAAATTTTTTCTCATTACTGTCCGGTTTGGGAATCGTTTTATCTTTATTTTTATGTTTGGCTATAATTTGATTTATTTTGCTTGGCGAGAAGTTGTTTTCCTTTGCTATTTGCATAATAGTTCTTATTTCCTTATTATAGTTGTCTTTTGACATGGGTATGTTTAAAGCCCTGTGCACCATTGAATTGAAACCCGCTAGTTTGTGCGTACTGGGGTGATTAGACTGATTGTCGATTGCATGCGAGGTTTGTGTTGCTTTCCGGAATATGGAATATGAAAGGTCGTTGTCTTTACGTTCAATAGTTATATCGAGATAATTTATTTTCCGGTCTATTTCGGATTCCTTAGTGAATTTGATAGAATGGTGAAGGCTATTAATGGATTGGAGAATTGTTTCTTCGCTTGTTAGTTCAGTATCGTAGATGCAAATTACATCATCTACGTATCTTTTCCATATTACTATTCCCTTTGTTGAAGTCTTTTCTAAGAACGCATTTTCTAGTGCATTGATGAAGATGTCAGCGATTAACCCACTTAGTGGCGATCCCATTGCTAGGCCTTCTCTCTGTGTGTATATTTTATTGTCGAATTGAAACACGTTTTGGGTGAGAACGACCCTCAGTAATCTCACAATCTCTTCAATTTCTTTTACCGAATTGTTGGATTTTAAGTTGTTTTCGATAGTGTTGATTGCTTCAATAATCGGAAAAAGGGGGGGAAATTAGGGGGTTTTTAATAGGTAAATGTTATCTGGATCAGGTGTACGATGTACTTTTCTTCTGCAATAAACCAAGGCCCATATTAGAGGCAGTATTAAAGGTGCCGGGACGTCCTCATAAGACCGTCAACGCTTAGTTCGAATGGGTTATGCTCCACGCGTGGCGAGGACTAATCCACGGTCTTTAATAGTTGTAGATCCACCTCATTCAATAACATACATCTTATCTAGGTTGGCAACACCTCACATAAACACATCGCGATCACTCCCCACAGCACGTAGGGACAGGGGGGGAAGGCAGGGAAAAACCAGTCGTTAAGATAACCACCGCAGTCGACCGCACAGCGAGTTCAAGTGAACACGGAAACTGCGAATAGCTGTAGTACGGAAGACAATCAGATAAGTAGTTAGCCTAAAATTTTATAGTTTAACCATAGTTTACAACCATATAATCTCTCTAAAGTACAATCTCCGGATAGCCATCACCATTTAGCATTTCACCTAACATATATACTGCATTTAGCATACACTGACAGTTGCAGTACCAATACTGCAACTAAATAATTGTACATATTGTAAATATTTTCACCTGTATTTCAAACATAGATTTTATAGCCTAAGTGTATTGGATCTGATGATGATCGCTTGACGATCGAAACTGGTCATCCTAGTGTTTTATTAATCTCATGTAATTTATTTCAGGATTAGGGCATAACCCATCTCTTTTGGGTACATTCGTGTTGACCGACTGAAAAGCACTAAACTCTTGTTTACTAAGGCAACACTGAAAATATGGCTTCAAACACCACAATGTTCACGGCTAGTCAGGCAAATCGTGAAGCCAAGAAATTCAAATCACTCAGGCTTAAACTCATGAATTTAGACAAGTCAATTTGGTTCAACAAAAAATGTATAGAACTAAACCTCACCCCTAAATACGTACCAATTAAAACCGTACCGAACACACCAGCCTCGATCATTTCAACTAAACAAGCCAAAGCGCTTTGGATAAAAAACGAATTAAGATTTGCATACATAAGAAAGCAAAAAATTAACCAACAATTATACGACATTCAATTGCAACTAAGTAATTTCTGGCACGCAGCCCAATGGGACAGCTTCACCGAACACCTACATGACACCATCAAAATCAGAGCAACGAGGAAGCATGAAACGCTAGAAAATAAATTAAGAAAACTAGGAGAAACACAGAACCATCAATCTAACGAACAACACACGAATAACAATGAATTCAATTTCCACAGCAGAGTAAACAACAGAACGAACGTAACCTTTTCTCAAGGTGAAATGAATATGTTAGACAAAGGTTTGAAATACAACTGCACAGACGCACACACGAACCACAATATAAAACAGTTAATCACAGATATTGAGATAGCCAGTCACAAGCTCCCAGCAGAAGACAGGGAATTAACCAAAAATCTCGCCACCAACGAAGCCAAAAAAATCCTCAAACGAGAGGGCGATAGCAATAACATTCAAAACAACAAACAAATCAAAGAAATAAAGTCGTTGAAACAAAAAATAAAAGAACATGACTTAATCATCACAAAAGCAGATAAGGGAAACACTACAGTAATTTTGAACAAAACAGAATACATTGAAAAAACAGTCGAATTCCTAAACAACAACGAAATCAAGGAATTAACAAAAGACCCCACCAACAAATTCCAAAAACAAATAAAAAGTGCGCTAAAAGAAACAGAATACATACTGACCAAAGCTGAAAAATCAAAACTAATAAACATGAACCCGAAAATACCGTCATTGAGGGGACAACCAAAAATACACAAAAAGGAATGCCCAATGAGACCAATAGTCAATTGTAGGAATGCCCCTAATTACAAAATCAGCAAAGAGTTACTAAAAATCTTAAAAAGCCGTCTTTCCAACGACAAAAACAACTCGGTAAAGAACACAACAGAACTAGTAACAGCATTGAACACCCTACAAATGAAACCTAGCTTCAGGCTAGTATCCTTCGACGTAACTAACATGTACACCAATATTCCGATTATTGAAGCAATCAATACTATCGAAAACAACTTAAAATCCAACAATTCGGTAAAAGAAATTGAAGAGATTGTGAGATTACTGAGGGTCGTTCTCACCCAAAACGTGTTTCAATTCGACAATAAAATATACACACAGAGAGAAGGCCTAGCAATGGGATCGCCACTAAGTGGGTTAATCGCTGACATCTTCATCAATGCACTAGAAAATGCGTTCTTAGAAAAGACTTCAACAAAGGGAATAGTAATATGGAAAAGATACGTAGATGATGTAATTTGCATCTACGATACTGAACTAACAAGCGAAGAAACAATTCTCCAATCCATTAATAGCCTTCACCATTCTATCAAATTCACTAAGGAATCCGAAATAGACCGGAAAATAAATTATCTCGATATAACTATTGAACGTAAAGACAACGACCTTTCATATTCCATATTCCGGAAAGCAACACAAACCTCGCATGCAATCGACAATCAGTCTAATCACCCCAGTACGCACAAACTAGCGGGTTTCAATTCAATGGTGCACAGGGCTTTAAACATACCCATGTCAAAAGACAACTATAATAAGGAAATAAGAACTATTATGCAAATAGCAAAGGAAAACAACTTCTCGCCAAGCAAAATAAATCAAATTATAGCCAAACATAAAAATAAAGATAAAACGATTCCCAAACCGGACAGTAATGAGAAAAAATTTGCGAGTTTCAACTATGTGAATGCGAATACATATAAAATCACTAACCTATTCAAAAAGCAAGGCATAAAGATAGCTTTCACGACGAAAAACACAACCGCTAGGCACCTCCTAAATAGTAATCTAAATAAACGTGACCCGTATTCAAGGTCAGGGGTATATTCTATAACGTGCCAAGACACCGATTGTCAAGCTAATTACATCGGGCAGAGTGGAAGGCGAGTAGACACACGTTATAATGAACATAGGAATGCGATAAGATACGGAACACATTCAGCCGTGTGCGAACATATGTGTGACGCAGGGCATAGCTTTACCAACATAGAGTCGGACCTTAAAATAATCCATCACGAATCGAAAGGCAGAGCTCTTGACATAAAGGAAGCAATCGAGATACACCTAGCCAAACGAAACAATCCCAACAATCTAAATGAACACACGTTCATGGAGAGCTCACCCCTCTTCACGCTACTAAAAAACACACCCTGTCGGAAACAAAACACAATTTAGCGACACAGCCAAGCTAGATAAAAAAGGGGGGGAAATTAGGGGGTTTTTAATAGGTAAATGTTATCTGGATCAGGTGTACGATGTACTTTTCTTCTGCAATAAACCAAGGCCCATATTAGAGGCAGTATTAAAGGTGCCGGGACGTCCTCATAAGACCGTCAACGCTTAGTTCGAATGGGTTATGCTCCACGCGTGGCGAGGACTAATCCACGGTCTTTAATAGTTGTAGATCCACCTCATTCAATAACATACATCTTATCTAGGTTGGCAACACCTCACATAAACACATCGCGATCACTCCCCACAGCACGTAGGGACAGGGGGGGAAGGCAGGGAAAAACCAGTCGTTAAGATAACCACCGCAGTCGACCGCACAGCGAGTTCAAGTGAACACGGAAACTGCGAATAGCTGTAGTACGGAAGACAATCAGATAAGTAGTTAGCCTAAAATTTTATAGTTTAACCATAGTTTACAACCATATAATCTCTCTAAAGTACAATCTCCGGATAGCCATCACCATTTAGCATTTCACCTAACATATATACTGCATTTAGCATACACTGACAGTTGCAGTACCAATACTGCAACTAAATAATTGTACATATTGTAAATATTTTCACCTGTATTTCAAACATAGATTTTATAGCCTAAGTGTATTGGATCTGATGATGATCGCTTGACGATCGAAACTGGTCATCCTAGTGTTTTATTAATCTCATGTAATTTATTTCAGGATTAGGGCATAACCCATCTCTTTTGGGTACATTCGTGTTGACCGACTGAAAAGCACTAAACTCTTGTTTACTAAGGCAACACTGAAAATATGGCTTCAAACACCACAATGTCAAATATATATTTACGCAATTCTTTCAAATACTTGAATCACATCCTACTGGATTATTATGACAATCCTTAAACTTGTTATGTTCTCATCCAAATGTTTAATAAGCTCTTAAATGTTTATAACAAAATCACATAAATTATTTATAACAATTAGAAATTGTTTATAATATTTGTCCAAGACAATAAAAAATATTTTTAAACACGCCTTTAACATCACTTTCGTTCCACATTATTTTCAAAAATACTTACAGCAATTATTTACAATATTAACATTTAAATTATTTAAATTATTAAATTTAAGAAATACATTAACCACATGTTCATCCGGTTGGTCATTTCATAATCGTGTTTAATATAATCGACCAATGAAGGTTAGTTATACATTTTAATGTCACAATCTGTTTGAATAAAGGTTGTAATAATTATTTGTGACGGTAATCTTCATTCAAAATCTTATCTCAAATTCTTTCAAAACTCGTGTTAATTATAACAGTAAATTCACTTGATTAATTTTCAACGAACTATGACAATTCACTCCAGCGGAAAATACTTCGCTAACAAAATAATGCGCCAACTGCATTAAAATTAGGCCCAAATCCATCATATATTAATCTATATGGCATCAAAATCTTCCACAGAACTTACAAAAACTTCCACAAATAATTCTTTAACATTAATTCCTGTGGGAACCTCCTTCATATTCAAGGGCATTATACATCAGCGACTTTCAACACGTGCGCTGCACTAGCGATTATACATCCATAGTTCCACTTAAAAATTCTTATAATCATTAATTGTTTCAAAACTGTTTTCATTTAACCTTCGTGGATTTCATTCATGAATCGAAATGAAGTCAAAATTTGCCAATCACAAACAAATTTAATAGTGAATACGCTTATATACGCCTGTCTGGTCTATCAAAATTTAAGATTAACATCTTAAAAGAATTGTAGTATAAAAATACTATCATCAAATAAAGTGCGACTAAAACTGCAAAATAGTCGAATAGAATCCAATTAGACTGGGGAATGCAAACATCGTTATATAAATCTCTAATTGAGAAAAACTCCTAACAAAAGTTCTTGACTTTAATGCATTCAATAATTCATTATTAAAGTTAATCTTTCACAAAAGTGTCTATGATGCAATGATCGTTCATAACTGACGATAAATGTCTGTGTTGCAATCAATTCAAATAACGACTAGTATTTCCAAGATCGTCGACAACGTAAGAGATTTTAACGCTCTAAAATCATTTAAATGTTCTTCCTTCTTGATGATGACAGAAAATTGGTCAAAGTAATTAAACTGGGGTAGACTTACTTTAATAAAGTGACACGCTGTCTGAATTTAAATCTGCCATAAAAATCATTAACTTACAGTCAAATCGTGACTACAAAAATATTAATTACTGAAAAATCTAAATATCAGTCTCAACTGATCCAAAATCGTTTAACTATGCCCATGACATAACAATGTCTTAATAAATCGTCGAAAAAGGCATAACTCATCAAGATGTACTGAGAATAGGAATCTCAAACAAGAATATGGGGCAAAATACATGAGGACAAAAATGGTTGCTCAAATATCATTAAGAAACTCAAATACAATAAACGTTCACGACTACCTTATCTGCCGATTGACGTTCCAGAGGAAAATTCCCCAAAGAAGACTGCTGATGGATCCATTTCACCAAGCTAAAGCTGAGCTCCATCCTCGAAACAGGAAATAGCATCCTCGGAGAATCGAACTGCTTCCTCCTCCGGAAATCGCACTGCTCCTCGAAGACGAATAGACATCCTTCCGGCAATAATCTTCTTTGTGAGTCGGGATAACCCTGACCTCTCTTGAAAAAATCCCTGAAGTTCCAGTAGACAATCGCCATGAAGTTTTTGTAGAAATTTCCGAAGAAATATTCATATACAGTGAGTATGAAATCAATTCCATTGCTGTTCGATAATATTCAGCCTTTAATCACGAAACATGGGTGTAGATGGTTATTCGCCACATGTTCGCTTGTGTGGAATAGCAATTAGCGAAGTTCCATGTTGCTATCTTACTCCGTTGAAATATGTCCCAATCGCATTAAGTCCTTTAGCCTTCCATCTGCTCTTCGGTTATAGTATTAGAAGAACAAACTGCCTTATTAAATTGCTCCATTATACTGTAGTGTCGTGTAACAAAAGCAATCTGGAGTCTCCCTATTTCACTAGCAGCGTCAGCCGTGGCGTAGATTCTGGCGATACAATAGTGCTTCTCAGGTGGCGAGATAATCACTTTTGTCAGTCGTGTAAAACTGCTAATATCTTTCAAACTAATTACTCGAAATTGTTCAGCTTTTCTATATTACTTCATGTAGCACTGCACAATCGAATTAGCTTATCGGCGACCGCTAACTGTTCAAAGCTAATCTTGTAGATGCGTTCGAAGGTGCGTTTTAACTTCACCTAGTTTGACTTGAATCTCGTTAATGCAGTGGCTTCACCACGCGTTATAAAGACGACTCTTTTCACTACTTTTCACTTCGACGTCTCACCAAAATGACTGTATAAGAAAAGAACTTTCACAATTAGACTTCGATGATCTGAGAATGAGATCTGAGAATGATCGGAGAATGAGACTCCTCTCTTCTGCGCAAGGCCTTTTATTAACTTCATGAGGGGCGTATCCATCCCTTCCACAGCGTGATACTGCGTCATCGCTAGAAGTTCCAACTTCGTCAATACATGACGGATTTTCAAAATTCAAAAACTGAAAATAAATTTCACCAAAATTCCAAATCAATGCTTCTACTGCAAATGGATTTCCACAATTCTGCATTCCAAAAGTAATAAAAATACCATAGTTTCAGCAATCTCCGTCTTCCTTTAAACTATCGTTCATTGGTTCAAGCCTCCCCTCCAATAGCATAGTTTCTTCCTCAGCAGAATTCCTCGTTTCCTGCGACTGCGTCGTAAATCTAGGAACATTCTCGACTAAATGCTGACGTCACTGAGAATCTCAGCTCAAGTAGCCTGCTGGCATAACGTTTGCGTCATCCGTGCTTACGTCATGACTACCCACGTCATAACTATGACAGCCATAACTTTCATTAAAATTTCCAATATAGCCACCGTGGTCTCTATATAATTCAATTACGGGGGCATTCTCCTCTCACCACGTTTTAAAAACAGTTGCAAATTGTTTTTAAACTCAGTGTTACAAGTATCTCAACTCTCTTGAACACGAAATTGAATTATTACTGGCTTACTCTAGTATGATATTTCCTCTATGTTCCTTAATCATAAATCTGGGTTGTGTGTGGTTAATGTATTCTCTCCTCTCTACTTTCTCTTCTGTCCAGTATTTCTATTTTCTAAGTTTTGCTGGCTAGTCGAAGGTCCAGGATCGATTACAACATCCTGCCTTTTCTTTTGATTTTCGGTTTCTTTATCCCGTAATTCTTTTAGGTATTGCTGGCTTTCCTTCTCTCTTTGCTGATACTGATCGGGTGTCATAACCTGACCTTGAGTATTCTGGTTTCTATTTTGGTTTTGGTTATTCCTATTATAATTTCGGTTATACCCATTATTGTTGTAATATCTGCCTCTGCCATTGTAGTTTCCTCGGTTGTAGTTCCAGCCTCTTCTCTGTTGATACGGTCGGTAACCTTGTGATCTGTTATTTCTAAACTGATTATTCCTGTGAGGACCTACATTGTCAGTTTTCTCTTCTTCTGGCTTGTCAGTCTGTTGGACTTGGTCCATATATACAGTATTGATTTCTTTGAAGTCCTGCCTTTGACCTTTCTGTACTACGTTAGGCATTGGACTTGTGTAGTCTAACCTTCTCAGTAATTCATCCATGCTGGTTAAATCCCTGATGTTGGACGAAATAATTAGTCTTCTCACCTCAACTGGCAGCATACGAGAAATCGCATCAATTAATTGCTCCGTTGACAATGGGGGTTGTAAGAATCTCAAGCGGGACAATTGACTCGTAAAGAAATCAGCGTACCGTGTTGGAAGAGTACCTGAGTATTTTCTTGAATACAGTTCCGCTCTTAACGAATTCTGCGCTTCTATGGACCAAAATCGTTTGATTAATGCCTCTGCAAACTCGTCAAAGTTACTGAATGTGTATCTAAATGCGCAAAACCATTCGAGGGGTCCTCCAATCAGATATCTCTCTACTATCTTCATCTCTCTCTCTCTCTGGGAATGTGAGCTTCGGTGAAATAATCTTTGAGGTTCCTTACATACTCTATAGGCGTCAAACTATCAGTGTTACTGAATTTTTGCGGTTTGTCTTCGAAATTCCTGATGACCGTTACGTTCCTCGGATATGAATCCGGGTAGTTTTTCCCACTATCTCGATAGTTCCACTCAGGTTCCATATTCCTCTCGTCATCCTCCTCTCTGAATCTGGATATACGTTCTTCAGGAGTCACGTCTCTATCTTCTGGATCTAGGTTATATCTTCTGGCATAATTCCTATTGAGTTCGCAAGCCAAGCCTTCTGTATCCTTGTCAGTGATTTCCGTTAAGACTTTCTTGATTAACTCTTCTTTGTAGTTCTCCATCAAACTAGCCTCTCCTAACTTCAAATTTTGCAGTTTACTCGTCGTTTCATTTACATCAGAGACAACTTTATGCATCTGTTCCTCTAATGTAGATTTTAATGTTTGCATATCCCGATCTAGTTGTGTTCTATCGTCAACTTGTTTTTCGGATAGCGAATTTATCCTGACGCTTAAATCTTTCCTAATCTGTACTACTTCATTGTTAATTTCTATCTGAGTACTGGCAAGTTTTCTTTCAATCCTTTCCTGAATTTGGGTTACATGTTCCCCACTTGACTTATTCCACTCGTCTTTCCATACTGCTACGTTTGCTGTTAACATTTCTGCTATGTCTACTTCGATATCCTCTTTCAATAATCTATTATGGTCTAATACCAGGGTTCTCATGACCTCTACATCATACTTTAAACCTGCTAAAGACGTTGTCGTTCTAACTGACTCATCGACTAATCTAGTCGCTAATGCAGTTATATTACGCGTACAAAGGGTTTTCGAATTTTCTATTTCTTCCCTGACTTTATTTACATCAGTTTGGACTCTAGTGATATCTACGAAAACTGTGTTGACTTCTACCTGAATCTTAGTTATGTCACTTTGCACCTCAGTTATATCCGAATGAATGTTATTAATATCAACCTGAACATTGGATACATCAGTTCTAGCATTTTGAATTTCTTTTTGGACTTCCTCGACCTTGCCTTGGACAGTCGCAACATCATTTTTGACAACAACTACTTCGGCTCTAGCACAAGAAATATCACCTCGGACATTAGCCACATCTAAATTCAACATTGTCAGATCTTTCTGTACCTTACAAATATCACATTTAACATCATCAACATTTTTATGCACAATAGACACATCTTTATGGACATTAGACACGTCTGTACGCATGTCCGTTACAGTATTCTCGATTCCTAGGGTATTAATCTGTAAACGCGACATATTATCCTCCAAATTAGCAGCACTAGTCTGAAGAACCTTCATATTAGCAGACATATTACTAGCATTCTCCTCCATTGAAAATGAAAATCCACAGCCTGCTTCCAGTCTCCGACCGGGTCAGGAATGGAATGAATGAAGCCCCCATCTAGCGGCGAGGATATTAACTGTGCCGGCTGCCGAGGCCTGACGCACTCCTCTGGGGCCATTCAAATTACTAGCATTCTCCTCCATTCGACTAGTATTCCTAGCTTCCATCTCCTTTATACTTTCATTCAGCATCTGCTTCATACTGCGATTCATGTTAGCAGACATCTCCTCTAACATCATCTTCAAACTTTCGTCTGCCATTACAATATTATTCAAAAATAGACTGCTGTAGGGACATACATCAATAGAGCAAAATAACAACATTTGAGCAACACTTTTCACCATATATAAATTTGATCAATTTTCTGTCTTAAATCTAACTTATAACTACCTTATAATTAACCTTCGAAGATACTTCATGTTGAAACAAACTCAAGCATATGTTCAAATTTCCCTGGCTCATTTTAAAATATCCTAACACAAATAATTTACATTTACAATCCAAATAATTTAATTTTATCTTTAATATGACTAAAATATCATAAGCCGGTCAAATAAAATAAGATTCCAGATTATAGGCGATTTTCCTAGGTTTCCAGCCTATTTAACCTTTCTCAAGTTGTATAAGATCTGATCTTTTCTGAGTGTAATTTTCCTAATACAATACAACATTTAATTCCTATATAATCACACTCTTAAATACTACAATTGGCCTAGACATCTAACAAAGAATCAACCTCTTTATTTGAGTCTAATCGAACCCTACGTTTTAAGTTTGCCAATCTTACTAGCGTTCAACCTGGTAATCCATTTATGTTGAATCGAGCCCCAACGTTTTAGGTGCGCCAATCTTACTGTCCCCGTTTACCCGGATAGTAGGCTGTCAGATATCCACCCCCTCAATCGGATTGCCAATAATCAATCGCACCGGCTCAGCTACATCAATGAAAATGGCACTGACAGATACTATCGAGATATGAGCACAGAAGTTAACAGGAAATCATTGTGGAACACACCAAAATAGACGGGGGTTCATACTTACCGTTACTTACCTCTTAAAAATTATCTCGGGGATTGAGTTGACAACAGGATCACTAAAGTCTGTTCACACAATAACCTCCACCATGACATTTAAAAATGAACCAGAACGAAGACGAGAACTTTGAACTGTACAAAAGCTTTATTTCAAATAAAGGGTATGATTTTAATAACACAATAAAATAAACGTGGCTATCAGTAGCCCATGTCAATCTGACTACGTCCTCCTTCAGGACTTGCAAAGTTATCATACAACATGATACAAAACATATTAGCTCCCACGAGCTTCAAATAACGTAATATTCATAACACAATTGGATTGGAAAAGGACATGAGGACGAGACATATATAGAGCATTTGGTTTCCTTTTAATAAACATGACAATTGTATTTATAGGCGCAAGGCCAGAGTAGACGACCTCAGCCGGTGATAACCAGATGTTGGGACAGCTGCGAGCTACCCTCCAACCTGTCGCATACTTGTCAAATGGGCTCCCTTCTCACTTTACATTACGTAAGAATACAGCTCTCTCTCAAGCTTTAAATGTCTGCAAGACAACTCAAATATATATTTACGCAATTCTTTCAAATACTTTACTCACATCCTACTGGATTATTATGACAATCCTTAAACTTGTTAAGTTCTCATCCCAATGTTTAATAAGCTCTTAAATGTTTATAACAAAATCACATAAATTATTTATAACAATTAGAAATTGTTTATAATATTCGTCCAAGACAATAAAAATATTTTTAAACACGCCTTTAACATCACTTTCGTTCCACATTATTTTTAAAAATATTTACAGCAATTATTTACAATATTAACATTTAAATTATTTAAATTATTAAATTTAAGAAATACATTAACCACATGTTCATCCGGTTGGTAATTTCATAATCGTGTTTAATATAATCGACCAATGAAGGTTAGTTATACATTTTAATGTCACAATCTGTTTTAATAAAGGTTGTAATAATTATTTGTGACGGTAATCTTCATTCAAAATCTTATCTCAAATTCTTTCAAAACTCGTGTTAATTATAACAGTAAATTCACTTGATTAATTTTCAACGAACTATGACAATTCACTCCAGCGGAAAATACTTCGCTAACAAAATAATGCGCCAACTGCATTAAAATTAGGCCCAAATCCATCATATATTAATCTATATGGCATCAAAATCTTCCACAGAACTTACAAAAACTTCCACAAATAATTCTTTAACATTAATTCCTGTGGGAACCTCCTTCATATTCAAGGGCATTATACATCAGCGACTTTCAACACGTGCGCTGCACTAGCGATTATACATCCATAGTTCCACTTAAAAATTCTTATAATCATTAATTGTTTCAAAACTGTTTTCATTTAACCTTCGTGGATTTCATTCATGAATCGAAATGAAGTCAAAATTTGCCAATCACAAACAAATTTAATAGTGAATACGCTTATATACGCCTGTCTGGTCTATCAAAATTTAAGATTAACATCTTAAAAGAATTGTAGTATAAAAATACTATCATCAAATAAAGTGCGACTAAAACTGCAAAATAGTCGAATAGAATCCAATTAGACTGGGGAATGCAAACATCGTTATATAAATCTCTAATTGAGAAAAACTCCTAACAAAAGTTCTTGACTTTAATGCATTCAATAATTCATTATTAAAGTTAATCTTTCACAAAAGTGTCTATGATGCAATGATCGTTCATAACTGACGATAAATGTCTGTGTTGCAATCAATTCAAATAACGACTAGTATTTCCAAGATCGTCGACAACGTAAGAGATTTTAACGCTCTAAAATCATTTAAATGTTCTTCCTTCTTGATGATGACAGAAAATTGGTCAAAGTAATTAAACTGGGGTAGACTTACTTTAATAAAGTGACACGCTGTCTGAATTTAAATCTGCCATAAAAATCATTAACTTACAGTCAAATCGTGACTACAAAAATATTAATTACTGAAAAATCTAAATATCAGTCTCAACTGATCCAAAATCGTTTAACTATGCCCATGACATAACAATGTCTTAATAAATCGTCGAAAAAGGCATAACTCATCAAGATGTACTGAGAATAGGAATCTCAAACAAGAATATGGGGCAAAATACATGAGGACAAAAATATGGGAAAAATGGTTGCTCAAATATCATTAAGAAACTCAAATACAATAAACGTTCACGACTACCTTATCTGCCGATTGACGTTCCAGAGGAAAATTCCCCAAAGAAGACTGCTGATGGATCCATTTCACCAAGCTAAAGCTGAGCTCCATCCTCGAAACAGGAAATAGCATCCTCGGAGAATCGAACTGCTTCCTCCTCCGGAAATCGCACTGCTCCTCGAAGACGAATAGACATCCTTCCGGCAATAATCTTCTTTGTGAGTCGGGATAACCCTGACCTCTCTTGAAAAAATCCCTGAAGTTCCAGTAGACAATCGCCATGAAGTTTTTGTAGAAATTTCCGAAGAAATATTCATATACAGTGAGTATGAAATCAATTCCATTGCTGTTCGATAATATTCAGCCTTTAATCACGAAACATGGGTGTAGATGGTTATTCGCCACATGTTCGCTTGTGTGGAATAGCAATTAGCGAAGTTCCATGTTGCTATCTTACTCCGTTGAAATATGTCCCAATCGCATTAAGTCCTTTAGCCTTCCATCTGCTCTTCGGTTATAGTATTAGAAGAACAAACTGCCTTATTAAATTGCTCCATTATACTGTAGTGTTGTGTAACAAAAGCAATCTGGAGTCTCCCTATTTCACTAGCAGCGTCAGCCGTGGCGTAGATTCTGGCGATACAATAGTGCTTCTCAGGTGGCGAGATAATCACTTTTGTCAGTCGTGTAAAACTGCTAATATCTTTCAAACTAATTACTCGAAATTGTTCAGCTTTTCTATATTACTTCATGTAGCACTGCACAATCGAATTAGCTTATCGGCGACCGCTAACTGTTCAAAGCTAATCTTGTAGATGCGTTCGAAGGTGCGTTTTAACTTCACCTAGTTTGACTTGAATCTCGTTAATGCAGTGGCTTCACCACGCGTTATAAAGACGACTCTTTTCACTACTTTTCACTTCGACGTCTCACCAAAATGACTGTATAAGAAAAGAACTTTCACAATTAGACTTCGATGATCTGAGAATGAGATCTGAGAATGATCGGAGAATGAGACTCCTCTCTTCTGCGCAAGGCCTTTTATTAACTTCATGAGGGGCGTATCCATCCCTTCCACAGCGTGATACTGCGTCATCGCTAGAAGTTCCAACTTCGTCAATACATGACGGATTTTCAAAATTCAAAAACTGAAAATAAATTTCACCAAAATTCCAAATCAATGCTTCTACTGCAAATGGATTTCCACAATTCTGCATTCCAAAAGTAATAAAAATACCATAGTTTCAGCAATCTCCGTCTTCCTTTAAACTATCGTTCATTGGTTCAAGCCTCCCCTCCAATAGCATAGTTTCTTCCTCAGCAGAATTCCTCGTTTCCTGCGACTGCGTCGTAAATCTAGGAACATTCTCGACTAAATGCTGACGTCACTGAGAATCTCAGCTCAAGTAGCCTGCTGGCATAACGTTTGCGTCATCCGTGCTTACGTCATGACTACCCACGTCATAACTATGACAGCCATAACTTTCATTAAAATTTCCAATATAGCCACCGTGGTCTCTATATAATTCAATTACGGGGGCAGTACCTAATGTCCTGAATTTCCCAAGCAGGGGAAAATTCTGACTCTATTATTTTCACGATAACTCCACACGTGTTTCGATTGTACTTCGTTGCTGCAGTATAACACTCTATACAAAGGTTCACTGAAGACTGTATGCTTGTCGAATCAGGACGACCTCCTACTGATGTCCGTTGTAGACTGAATCTGCACTCGGTGAGACAGTACAACTCCTGACTAGGTTCGCTCAAGGCTGAATGCTTCTTCCTCGTTCGATGGGCTACTTATCTGATATGAGCCAAAAGTTGTTCGTTTTCACCCCTCTTGAAGCTAACTTCCAAAGTAATCCTCGTAGCAGATTATAAAAATTACTCTCGTACTCCCTGAAGTCCAAAGGGTCGAAAAATATCTTGGAATTTGGAAATCGACTGTACAGTTCTTCTATAAAAATTTCCAAAATGGTCTGGTTCCACGTGGGCGTGTTCTTTTACTGATTTTCCTCCGCTCTATCCGTTCGCGAAAGCCAAGTGACGTAAGGCTTACCTTGCACTTCTTTCCTATACAATAATTAGACGATTTTGTGTTCTAGAAAATTCTCTTCCTAATTATCAGCTATTTTTTCCCCTTCCAAAGTTCATAATTTTGCATTATATCGGAAATCATGCAGATTTCATAACATTTGAGGCTCTCTCTGCTGCTAATCTTGTCGTAATTCTGCTGGTTCATCATAGCTAGGGGAATTCCCTTTCTATTTCACTGTTAATTCGTCACTGCATGAGTCCTATCTTGCAGCTGCATTATCTGATATATTACGCCTGAATCACCTCGCACGTGGGTGTATAGTCATCCTTATGATCCAACATATGAACTCTTCTCTTGGCTTACAGCTCACGTCTGTAAGAATATCATACTTCTTTCTTAAACAGTCACGGGTTCGATTCCTTGTGTCAGCTCAAAAGGACACACTACTTAGTTTTTGCTAACTAAGGGCAATTTCTTAACATTTGTAGAGGTTAACAGTTTGCATTAGGAGTGGAGAGGTTGGTATTAATTTCAAATGTACAAGCAGTGTCCATACAATATTCTTGTATTACTTTTAAATACATTTACAATATTTACACATAATACAATTCTTTCTTTTTAATTTTTTGTTACTTGATTGGTGCTGTTTTTTATTTTTGTAGTGCTATTGTTTTACATTAATAAATTTCCTGTTTCATTTAAGATTTTAATATCCATATCTTAACTCGTCAAGAATGGTAATCAGTTGTGTAATGACCGTAGGCATGTGTAGCTAATCCGTCCAAATCAATTACTCTATTATCATCACCAGAACATAAAGCAATTTTGTTTGGTTTTATAGATGATATGTTATGTTGTTTAGAAGCGATAATATTCATTGGAATTCTTTTACCTGTTTTTATTATACAATCCTTATAGTTTTGAATGTTTATACAATGTTGACAACACCTCTGCTAATGCATGTAATCTTTTTATTTCTATGCCATTTATGTCTTAGTCATACATTTTAGCTATAAGACCAACAAATGCTTTAATAATTTGTCCACAAGCCTCGTCTTTAAATTCTCCCAACGTTTTCTTGTTTGATGTAGAGTACCATATGTGATTAGTAGGATAATCAGACGTGTCCGGGGGTTCTAGGAAATCCAACATGTCTTCATAAAAATCTTGGGTCCAAATATATGAAAGAGTCGGTATCCATATACAACAGTTTAAGATTTTCAATTCCATAATAGGGTAGCAGGTCATCATAGTGGGGGGACCGGGTGAGTTAGCCGTGGTCGTTACGACGAGGCGAGGAGGTTCGAATCCCCCACCGGCAACCTTGAAGATGGTCTTCTGTGGTTTCCCCATCTTCCTTGCAGACAAATGCCGGGGTTGGTCCCTAACTATAGGCCACACCCGCTAATTCCAACTCCTCGTCCTTACATTAAAACTCTCCTCCCCAAACAACACTCCTCACGTGACGGTACGTGTAGCTCACCCGTTGGGTGTCCGCCCCGAAGCAGCTACAAGTAACTGGCGAGCCAAACATGTCCTCAGACACTCCCGGCAATAAAATCTGTACGCTAAAAATAGTGGGGGGAATACGTAAGAATTTTTGAAATATCCAGTATACACATTCCGATATGTATAGGCTTATTGAATACAATGTTACGTTTAGCCATGTGGAAAGCAGTTAGTTTAGGACCAAAAATTGTTCTGTCAATAAATGTTGTTTTAGCTTTACAGCCTTTTTGCTGTCAGTCACAAGACGTATATCTATTCTTTTACGAATATTACCATTGTTTTTCCAAATGTGGTATTGTTAAATAATTTGTAAAGATTGATTTAAAAATCATTTTTGGCTTGTTTTCGTAGGTTGTTATTAAAATCAGTATGTGCCTTTAGCCAAAGTCTCTGATGAAACTTTAACACACGATGAATTTTTAACAATTTTAGTCCATGATTTAGAGCCTGTTTAAGTGCCATGTAATGAACAACGTACTGTACCCGTTCCACCCTGTTATGCGATGACCCAACTGCCACAGCATCGCATATCAGGTGTCCCGAGAAAGAGTGGATTGAAACAATAAAAAAACAAGTAATGTGTCGAAGATCCAGTTGAAATTTTTTAAACAAATAACAGTGGGTAACACTAGACAAAGTATCTCTGGGTCGTTTACGGGTTTAATTTAATGATAAAACAAAGCAAATGGCGCCATCAACTGGATTTCTAACAAACCACATCCTTCCTGTTGAAGCCTTATCGTTACACAGGAAAGGACTGGGAAAATACATCGTCACGCGATCACAAAAAATCAAAGAAAGTTTATTTTATCTTGAACGACAAGACAAACACATGAAATTTCTGCCTGGGATATTGGTAGATTGTGATAGTTAAGATGCAATTGTTCTTTTCCAAATCTAACCATTTCCTTTCTAATCCAAAAGAAATTTGTTCACGTGTCAAAAATAAAAGAACTAAATTTTCTTGGGTTCTCACGGTTACCGGAGCACTGAATCACACGTCACTGTTTTATTTGTGAACCCTGAGACTCATCATTGTTAGTGATAACAGCAAGCACGATAACCAATTAAGTATAAATTATTCTTGCACACAATAATTATCATATTTACAACATGTTTAATCATTCGTAATAGCTCAGAATGTCTTGAATTCCATTTTCGTAGGAATTATGATTATCAGTCTATAGAATCAACAACAAAATTATTCAAAGCATTTGCAATCATCCTGTCAAAATTTTAATCGTTTATGGACATCATTATAATTATCTGGTATTTTTAAGCATGGAAAAATCGTTAATCACTTATCACATCAGCCACTACTCAATCAGCTGTTTATTTAAATTATTATATTTGTCATCAGGTCAGATCATTTGTTTCATTTAAATTCAGAGTAATACTCAACAATTAATTATTAAAGGAACTTGGATTATCTAAACTTCCAGAAAAATATCTAGGATTAATTATAGGGGTGTCGTCAAAATATATCACATTAGTGAAAATGTATTGCCAGACGTAATTATACTCTTACACAATATAATTGGTGCTTATATTTCACTCGATTGCCATACCAAAATTTATTGCCACTACTTCTCTAAATTGGACTTTATCATCCACTAATAACCACTTGGATTCATTCAACATGAACCACTTCATCAAATATCACAATTGAACATTATCAATTTATCATCAGTTCATCACAAATATTCAGCGCACAGCATGAATCAAAAAAATAAGACTGGGTTCACTAAACTTCAGTCTACAGCATTAATATATCAAAGTGGTAACCTCACAAATATTGGCAAACTTCATACAAACACTTGGCAAAATATCTAAAATCAACGTATTTAATAATCCACATTTATTGCAAGACTGGCTTCAGGCATTAATTAAGTTGACCCATCAGAACTGTGGTCACTATAACTGTGTTTTACAACCTCTGAAATGACATGTAAATCACTGAAACAATTATTATCCCATACAAGCATTAATTAATTTCAAAGTGTCATATCTCTGGAAAAATAATTGAAATTTGTTCTGAAAAGAACACCATCTGTGTTAGATTAATAATATTCATCATATCTGTTTCCTTTCTGCCTGTGATAAATTCATGAAAAGATCGTACTCATCATAATTGGTGCTTATATTTCACTCGATTGCCATACCAAAATGTATTGCCACTACTTCTCGAAATTGGACGCTTAAAATCCTCGTTTATGTTGTAAATCAACTCATCAGAAAATTAGTAGATTAATAAATATACTGTATTCTGAAGTAGAATATCGCTACAATAACTATTGGATCTACCACACAGGAATCACAAACTGTAATCCTGCCTACATTTATTTGTACTGTACTGGATAAAGATCAATTAATACATGACTTGTTAATTATTGTTTGATTCGCTTACAGTCAACATTGCATTCGGATGATAGAATGATAGATTCCTAATGACCGGTAAAGCGTTTAGACACCACACAATTGCACTAGGCAACAGGCCCCGTCCCGACGGCTCAGATGATTATTCCCTATTGACAGGTATAGCGTTTAGACATCACACAATTGCACTAGGCTACAGGCCCTGTCCCGACGGCTCAAATGAATGAATGCATACGACTGGAATCGACAATTATTATACTGTCAGGTAGTAGTGACACTGCTTCGCTAAAGCGAATTGAATTCAATAGCTTAAAAAGATCCAATCAAAAAGAAGAAAAATTCCTGGTCACTAACTCAACTCAATCGTTAGAATGCAAAAACAAACTATCAAAAACCCGACTGCAGGTCTTGAGTCTCAAATGCTCGATCAAAAAACTACTCTGCTCAAAATGTACTATTACCCACTATAAAAGATGATCAAATACTCTGCCTAAGAACGTCGGTAAATATAAAAGATCAGTGAAATGCCCCTGCCATCTCACATGGAATCCACCATATATTAGCGAATTCATCAGGATGAAATGCAAACATATATAAGACGATGCTTCAAAAATATACTCTTAAAGATATACAAGTGTGCCCATGGTCATGTCAAATCATAACAGTGTATTCATATAAGCGCTCACATTACCTTCAAAATATTCCAGGTGGTAAAAATATTCATTCAAAGATCGACGGTAATCCAGATATTCGTGATAAATTTCTCGCAAGATCGGCGGTTTTTTCATCCTGTACCATTGGAACACCATTCTCCTCATCCTAATGCGTATCTCGGCACGGTCACTCGCCTGGGTAGGAATTGAATCCGTCACTCCGTTCTGCCATCCTGCCTCTTCTTACGCCTAGCCCATCATGTTAATGTGTAAAATATCCATCTCGGATACTGTCCAAAAATCCACTGAATGTTGCGATCTAAATGGGTACCCCATTATGTCCATGGCTACCACACGCCACTGTTCCACAAGAATATGTCGATTGGCATCCACCAGTAAAGTTCTTGCCAACAAATGTCGAGTCGCATGGATGGATACAAATATTTTATGTGTTCAAATTTATCAGACACCCTGTAGTTGAATATTATGCGGCATGCATATTCGCAAATGTTCGTTAATCATAGTAATTGGCATCCACTTCACCACTGCAGAAAATATGTGAAGTCACTTCCACTGTTCTGGTCGATTGTTCCAGTAATAACTGAGTAACCTCGTGGTCGCCTAGGCTCTACTGTATAAAGTACATCAGCTGTGCCTTCAAACATAATGTCGAAAATGTAACAAAGTTCATCCGCTGGTAGGCATACGAGTTGAAATGGTAAAAGTAGAAAATGGAACAAGTATTCGGACCATTATAATGCCTATGTCCAATGCGCAGTAATGTTAATGTCGGTTGCAGTATCTTATAACACGACCTCCAATTTGTCACAAGATGTCCGCTATAACAGCAATGTTCCTGCCTTGTAACAAGCCGGTAACACAACGTTATTCATGGCTTCGCTTAACCGTAGATGCGCGTGAATATGCATCACAAAGTTCACTGTTATAGTGTTTGCATTCACGATGTAAAGTGTCCCGCTAGCCTCGACTCGCAAGTTACAGTTCATGATAGAAATACTGGCTGAAAGAAAGCTGTGTATTCTCCACTACAAAATAGCACGTTTTCCCGTCACCGGTCACGTTCGACAAGTACACTGCCATCGAGACCTCGGCTCCCGCACCCTACTTGCGTTCACCTTACTGGCAATTGTATTACATTAGCAACTGTGCTAGAGCTGATTATGTTCCGAAGACGATGCGTACAGTAATAAGAAGCGTACAATAATAAGATCTCACTCCACGCAACTCTCTTGCTGTCCACCTGGCTAGTCATGTGACCTCACTCCCCTCACTCGTGGTAGGGTAGCCTGCTTGATGCCATAATCTGACGTCACATGGCCCAACCATGGCTAATATCCGCTTGTTGTAAAGCTATAATTTTCCTTCAAGGGGTTATCAACCATCTCAAACATTAACCAATTACATATCCAGCATTATTCCTTTTTCTCTGACATAACACAGGGTTGTAATTTCTAAATTACTCAAATAAATCTCTTGCATTCTTCCTGTGATCCATCCCGTTGGAGGGGTAGTCCTTCCTTATCCCTGTCTCCACTTCGTCACTTCCCATGCAGTCACAGACGCGATACCAGCGCATACATTAATTCCAAATAATAAATTTCCAATCACAGCTATCATAGCCGAATGCGTCAAGTACATATCGGGTACAGTACCGCCTCCGATTTCCAAGATGAGGAATTAGTTTTTTGAGAGGCGAATCCATTAGGTTGTGCACACTCTGGTAGGAAACGTAAATCGTTGTGTAGATCATGAAGGTCAGATGGGTAATCAACATCAACGTCTAGAATGTATCCAACAGGGTTGTCTTCCTTTAGTGTTTCTAGATCAACAATATCTGGAGGAACCCACTAAAATCCACCATAAGGAAGGGAGTGGCACATAGCCCACCCATATTGTTTGATGGCATAATCATAGGCAATAAACTGCGATGGTTTCTCGGAATCATAGGTTTCCATGTATTTATTGTTAGCTTCAGCATACCGATGAGACACAAGGCATATTTCTCCACGTATTCCAGAACCTATTAAAAGAATCTGATCGTTATCCTGAAGCAATTCCAGTGCAAAGTAGCATTGCCTCAAAACTTAAACCAGTAAAGATGAGTGCAGCGTTGGTTTGATGTGTTTCTAGTGTTCTGTTTCTGTACGTTTGAAAGCTGTCTGCAAGAAGGAGTACATCTGAAGTTAGGTAAAGGTCACTATATTCCCCTAGAGTTTTAATTTTGAACTGATTCCTCACTTTTTTAGCATGTTCATAGTCTTCTTTACTAACATCTTATTGGCTTAATTTGTTAAAAAATGCCTCTTTTGGAGGTAAACACGTTTCACTTAATTGTTCCCTTGAATCAATGCAATCATAAGAAAATGCACCTTTACGTATCATGAGCGTTGCATTTTCTTTTCCAAAGTACTTGTCTGTTTCAGGGTATGATGTTAAGTTGGTAACTAAGTTTTCCAAACTACTTGGCATTAACCGAAACGTATCCACAAAACGAAGCTTAATATTTCCAACATATTTGGTAAAGGAAAAGTACTTTCCTTTGGAGTTAGGGATAACATCCACTCTCTCAGTAGTACATCCTAATTGCTTTACAATGAAATTTGCGTCGTAGCCACTCATATTATGTAGGATTACAAGAACAGGGTTACGTGTTTTACACCTCAAAATACAGTTATTATGAGCACTTCAACGGTATTCACCTGTAATATGACAATGATCTCTAACTTTCCAGTCCTCTTAGGTAAATGTTTTATGACATAAATAACAGGTTTCAGAAGATTGGAACTCTGCTTCTTGATCCTGAGTTAAGGCCTTTGGAACATTTAATCTATAAAGGCGATCAATTTCATTAATTATTGATATTAAACATTCGAAAAAATTTTCTGCAGCGACAGGTCCACGATAAAAAAAGAGGTTGGCTTGGAAGGTTTGTCTTTATGCGTTCCACAGCTGGCGAGGGTTTAACGTATATACCAAAACTCAGAGGAACATGACTTTGGTATGGGACTGTATTACTTGCCTCTGGATTGGGTAGATATGTTTGATATGGTAAGAGTATACTTTCCAAATCTGCATAGATAACGTAAGGTATTCTCAGCATTTTTTCCACATTTAAGAATTTAACAATGGGTTTTTTATTAGGCATTTAAACCCTATCAATGTCATGCGAGACACACAAAGCTCTATGTTCTTTCAAGTTTTCCATTCCTTGTTGTCCGTATCGATTATCAAAGTGAGTAAAACACCGTTTTCACGTATACATTTTATGTTCACCGTGAGTATTCTGATGTACTAATTTATCATAATCTTTGATAAAGACATAGTGATTATGGCCGGATGAAAAACTTAGCAGAAGGTCACGATGGTCTTGTAGCTCTTCATCCACAAGCATTAGAGGAAACAGTTTGTTGTCTTCTATCAGTCCAAACATATTGATGGATATGTTGTTGGTGTTCTAATAATTGAGAATGGCAGCTAGTGATGTAGGAAACAATATTATTGAAAAATTCCTACTTGTTTTCCTTGTCCTTGTATTTACTTATGCGTTGAGCATTTTTTAACCAGTTTTGCTAACATGGCATACATAAAACACTTTTCATCTTTCTAGTTTTGAGGATTAATGCAGGCTTTTTTTGCTTTTACAGCTGCTGATAATGGAATATATGCGCTTCCACGCAAGGGATTATACTTATTTATTTTCAATTGTACTCCTTCAATTGCTAACAAAGCCCAATTACTGTCTCTTAGCTCATATTCCTCCATTTCTGCAGTTAATTTTTAAATTGTGTTTCCAAATAACTACTTAAATCTGTTTCCAAAAATATCGCTTGATTAAGTGATATAAAAGCCCGATCTGTAATTTCATTGGTATATGTATGAATAAATCTACATTCAGCCACAAGATTAACTTTTATCGAATTGTGGTTTGCTAGTTCTTTCTGCATAGCTTGCATTATTTGATGTTTGGACTCTTTAATGTATGAATTTAAGTCCTTATACACCCATAAAATAGGATTTAAGATGACCTTTTAAAGACGTTTCATATCCAGTAAGTCCATTATTGTCAGGAACCATTGAGAGTAGGTAATGTACTGTAGGCTCAGTTTTTTGTTTTTTGCTGACGATATTGAGCAAGTAGAACAAATAGAATTCCTGGGCACCATCTTCAGAGAGGATGGAAAATTAGAGTTAGAAATAAATAACAGAATTAGAAAAGCTAATCAAGTTTACTATTGTATAAACAACACAATCATAGGGAAGGAAGAAATGACCAGAAACACAAAAATGCGGGTATATCATGCTGTGTACCTGCCAACCCTCCTTTATGGTGCATAAGGTTGGAGAGTGCATAAAAACTGGAGAGTCGTTTGGTCGCCGCTGAGATGAGATACTTGCGGAAAGTTGCCAGGAAAACTCGAAGAGACCATATTAAAAATACCACAGTTAGAGATGAGCTTCAGCAGGAGCCAATAATGGATGCCATTGAGAGGAGAGGATTGGGCTGGATTGGTCACCTAGAAAGACTGAAAGATGAAAAGAAGGCGAATCAAGTGTGGCGAGCCAGACTTACAGGAAGAAGAACACGAGGAAGGCCACGGATTGAATGGGAGGAGTACATCTTGGGACTGATCAGGAAGCGAGGGAAGACCTTAAGTGAAGTTCAGAGAATGCCGCACGACAGAAGAAACCTTAATAAATGGCTGAAATGTCCCGACATCTATCGGTACAAAGGGAAAGAAGAAGTAGAAGAAGAAGAAAAGGAAGGAAGAAAAAGGAAGATTGTAGTTTTACGTGACCGTGAATCTTGTGATTATGAACCACGGGACCTCCTTTTTACGTGGAATCCGAACCACAGGACATGGCATTTCACTTCGAAAATCTCACATGCATTGACCGGGAATCGAACCCGGACCGCCTTGGTGAGAGGCACACAGCTAGACCGCTGAGCCACCACGCCCCTAGAAGAAGAAGAAGAAGAAGACACAACATTACAACATTCTTCGTGACGACGTCCGTTGTAGGCATTGCTATATTTGCTGCCACATGTTTTGCACTCATAAAATTCACCACACGATACTTCACGACGCTTTCTAGCATAATCCCGAAGAAATGTTTTTCCACACTCTTTGCACATATAGCTTGGAATAGATTCCTCCATTATGGCAGTTGTTTTTTGCCAACAGCTACTTACTGCGTATGACAAGTCTGTACACAGGTCTGTAAGACGGTCTTTCACAATGTGAATGTGAGAGGTATCGCCTACTTTCAAAATTAACCTTTTTGTTTTTGTCCTAGAAACGTAGTACTTGGTTTGCGGGTAGAGGTGAATACCGTTGATGTGCTCATAATAACTGTAATTTGAGGTGTAACACAGGTCAACCTATTCCTGTATTTCCACATAATATGACTGGATATGACGCAACTATTTTTGTAAAACATTTGGGATGTACTACTGAGAGAGTGGATGTTATCTCTAACACCAAAGAAAAGTACTTTTCCTTTACCAAATATGTTGGAAATATTAAGCTTCGTTTTGTGGATACGTTTCGGTTAATACCAAGTAATTTGGAAAACTTAGTTGCCAACTTAACATCATACCCCGAAACAGACAAGTACTTTGGAAAAAATGCAACGCTCATGAAACGTAAAGGTGTATATTGTTATGATTACATTGATTCATGGGAAAAGTTAAGTGAAACGTGTTTACCTTCAAAAGAGGCATTCTTTAACAAATTAAGTCAAGAAGATGTTAGTAAAGAAGCCTTTGAACATGCTAAAAATGTGTGGAATCAATTCAAAATTAAAACTGTAGGGGAATATAGTGACCTTTACCTAACTTCAGATGTACTCCTTCTTGCAGGCAGCTTTGAAACGTTCAGAAACAAAACATTAGGAACACATCGAGCAGATGCTGCACACTTCTCTTCATCGCATGGTTTAAGTTTTGAGGCAATGCTCCTTTACACTGGAATTGAACTAGAATTGTTTCAGGATTACGATCAGATTCTTTTAATAGAGTAAGGAATACGTGGAGAAATATGCCAGTTGTCTCATCGGTATGCTGAAGCTGACAATAAATACATGGAAACCTGTGATTCCGAGAAACCTTCGCCGTTCATTACCTATGTTGATGCCAACAACCAAAATGGGTGGGCTATGTGCCACTCCCTTCCTTATGGTGGATTTCAGTGGATTTCTCTAGATATTGTTGATCTAGAAACACTAAAGGAAGACAACTCTGTTGGATACATTCTAGACGTTGATGTTGATTACCCATCTGACCTTCATGATCTACACAACGATTTACCTTTCCTACCAAAGTGTACACAACCTAAGGATTCGCCTTTCAAAAAATTAATTCCTCATCTTGGAAATCGAAGGCGGTACGTTGTTCATTACATGGCACTTAAACTGGCTCTAACTCATGGACTAAAATTGTTAAAAATTCATCGTGTGTTAAAGTTTCAACAGAGACCTTGGCTAAAGACATATAATGATTTTAGTAACAACCTACGAAAACAAGCCAAAAATGATTTTGAAAACATTCTTTACAAATTATTTAACAATAACACTTTTGGAAAAACAATGGAAAATATTCGTAAAAGAATGGATATACGCATTGTGACTGGCAGCACAAAGGCTGAAAAGCTAATAGCTATACCAACATTTATTGACAGAACAATTTATGGTCCTAACCTAGCTGCTTTCCACATGGCTAAATGTAACATTGTATTCAATAAGGCTATATATATTGGAATGTGTATACTGGATATTTCAGAAACTCTTACCTATTCCCGCCACTATGATATCCTGGTACCCTATTGTGGAATTGAAAATCTTAAACTTATGTATATGCATACCGACTCCTTCATTTATTTTTTTACACTCAAGGTGTTTATGAAGACAAGTTGGATTTCCTAGAACACCAGGACACTTCTGATTATCCCACTAATCCCATATGTTACTCTACATCAACCAAGAAAACGTTGGGAAAATTTAAAGACGAGGCTTGTGGACGTATTATTAAAGCATTTGTTGGACTTAGAGCTAAAATGTATGCTTTAGACATAAATGGCATAGAAATAACAAAGATTAAAGGTATTAGCAGAAGTGTAGTCAAACATTGTATAAGCTTTCAAGGCTATAAGGATTGTATCATAAAAAAACGAGGTAAAAGAATTCCAATGAAAATTATCGCTTCTAAACAACGTAACATATTCATTCATTCATTCAATTATTTGCAATTGGGGGTGTGCCCCCGGTGGCAAATTGGATATACATAACAAATAAATATTTATACATTACAATTCAATAACAATTAAATAACAATTAAACTGGAGTATTTACACAAACAGTCAGTCTATTCTTAAACACACTTATATGTTTGGTAAAAGGCTCTAAGACTGCGGCAGGTAGAGAGTTCCAGTTATCAATGGCACGGTTTACAAAAGAATATTTACCATAATTTGTTCGCTGTGGTCAGCCCTTAACTTTGAAAGGATGATCGCTCCTACCCATGTAAGTGGGCTTTCCCATTCGTTTGCTAAGCTCACCCCATGCTGGTTGATTTGTATACGTTTTGTACATAGCGCAGTGTCTAGATTTCATCCTCCTAGCCTCCAGTGATTCCCACCCAAGTTTCTTTAACATACGGCTCACACTGCTCCTGGGATTTAAGTCACTGAGCGCAAATCTAGCGGCCTTTCTTTGTACCATTTCCAACTCATTGATGAGCCCTACTTGATATGAATCCCAAACCGCCGAGGCATATTCCAGAATAGGTCTTACAAGTGACAAATATCCTAATTCTTTAGCAGCGGTACTACTTCCTTTTAATACCCTCATTACAAAGTGCAGGGATTTGTAAGCTTTAGAAACTACACATCCTACATGACTACTCTATTTCATATCATTCCTTACGTGAACGTCCAAATATTTGCAAGAATCTTCTTCTAAAAGCATTTCCGAGCCAATGTTATATAGAAAATCCTGCCTTCGCACTTTCCCTATTTTTAGGAGACTACATTTTCTTGTGTTTATTTTCATTTTATTTACAATCGCCCACTTATAGACCAGGTTCAGGTCCTCTTGAAGCACTGCGTTGTCTTGTGAGTCATGTATCTTTCGATATATTACACAATCATCCGCAAACAATCGACAGTAACTGCGAATCCCATTTGGTAAGTCATTTATAAACGCCAAAAAATAACAAAGTTCCGATTACGCTGCCCTGAGGGATACCCGACGTTACGGTAATTTCATCCGAGAATATGCCTTCGACATTCACTTTCTGGGAACGACCCGTCAAAAATTCCTGGATCCATAAAATTACTCTTCTATCAATCTTCGTCGAAGCTAATTTATGGAGTAGCATGTCATGCGGCACGACATCAAGTGCCTTCGCAAAATCTATAACCGCGGCGTCGACTGAAACTCCATGGTCTAACGATTCGCTAATGTCTTGAAAAAGTGATAGCATCTGGCTCTCGCATTAATAACCTTTCCGAAATCCATGTTGCCTATCATTAAACCATGATAATTTTTCCCACTGCTCCCTCAAGTAGTCGCAAATGAGACGTTCCATCTGTTTACAAACGATGGACTAGTTGCCCAATTCAAGTCTGCTCCCTCCCTTAAATATTGGCACTACCGTAGCTCTTTTCCAGTTATCTGGGATTTTCGCATTGTTTATGGACACATTAAACATCACCTCCAAGTATCGTGCCACGGCCCTACCTCTTAGTTTAAGTACTTCACTAACAATATTATCAGGACCCTTTGATACATTGATACGTAGTTTTTGTATTAGCTTTACAATTGCTGACTGGTTTATTTGGAAAAGGGGAGCCCCTGATTCGTCATTAAGGTCCAACACACAGCTATTGGATTTATTGAACGCACTACAGTAAAAGACATTTAATTCATTAGCAATGGCTTGTTTCTCAGTAATTAATTTACTGTCACCGGACATTATCATCGACAAATTATTTGAATTTCCCTTTCTTCTCCTGACATAACTGTATTTTTTTCCACCCATCACCTCCCGAACCAAGTAAACCTTGCATATAACTGTCATGAGAAGCCCTCTTTTTTAAGACGAGCTCTCTTGATAAGGACTTAAATTTCAACATATACTTGTCACTATCATGCCTTTTATTGTATAATTTCCTAATTTTCCGTTTTAGACTCCTAATTTCTCGTGTGTAGTACTCAGGATCTGGGTTTTGTTTCAGAAATTTAAATGGGACAAATTTATCAACAGCGCTATTTAACATTTTCATAACGTTAATCCATAGGATATTAATGTGATTTCCTTCCGATGCCCATCCTACAAATAGCTCATTCAAATACCCCTGAAACTTGCCCTGATCCGCCCTGCGATACTGGAATATGATCTTATTTGCTACATCAGAGTCTAATTTTGTAATGTCACCATATCTAATATTTAATTCAACCCCAGAATGGTCACTAATTCCTGGTACTTTCAGGCAGTTAATATACAGCTCTACAGGCCTTACGAGATAAACATCTAAGGTATTATTGTCTCTAGCTGGGAAGTCAACTACTTGGAAAAATCCCCCCTCCCTTAAGAATTTATTTGCAGCGCTTTGAGATTGACCACAGCTAGTTGACTCACCAGACCAGTCTACTTTGGGGAGGTTTAAATCTCCTGCAATTATTATGCTCTTTTTCATAGCATTACCCGTACTAGTTTTATCATACAGTGTTTCGAGGAGAGAAAATTTATCTTTCGGTGCTCTATACGCCCCTATCACCTGAAGAGGGAATTTATTTCCGTTCTCCGAAATTTGTACACATAACATTTCATGATCCATATCAGCGCACTTTAAGAAACTAGCTATATTTTTGCGCACACAAATAAATAGCCCACCACCTCGCTTCCCCCGATCCCTTCTGTATATTTCGTAGTTCCCTTGAATTATTTTTCTACTATTTATGTCCTCATATAACCAAGTTTCGGTTGCAATGACAATGTCCGGAGAATACGTCTCTACAAGATTCCAAAATTCAATTAATTTATTTCCTAAACTCTAACAATTAACCAGCAGCAATCTTAGAGTCTTATCTCCGCAGCAAATATCTCGAAATAGCTCCTTCTGTTCCCATCGGCTGGCAACCTCTGGACCTGCTCCTCCTCACAAAAGCCGGCACGAACCGATGACCCTGTCATGTAGGCTCCCTAGGTTGAAAGAGCCCCGTCGATTTAGATGCAGCCCGTCTCTATAAAACTATACAAAATTGCTTTGTGTCCTGGTGATGATAAAATAGTAATTGATTTGGATGGTATAGCTACACATGCCTATGGTCATTACTCAACTGTTGACCATGATTAAAGAGTTAAGTTATGGATGTGAAAATCCTAAAAAATAAAAAAACAGCACCAATCAAGCAAAAAAATATATATTATGTTTAAATATTGTAAATGTATTTAAAATGAATAAAAGAATATTGTATGGACACTGCTTGTACTTTTCTAGTTACTACCAACCTCCACACTCCTAATGCAAACTGTTAACCCCTATCAATGTTAAGAAATTGCCTTAGTTAGCAAAAGGTAAGTAGCCAAAGTATAGTATAAACCATTTATAACCTATAAGCATTGGGATAAGGCATACAGCCTTGTTATATGTAATAAAAATTGTGTTTCGCAAATATGAACTTTTGACATGGACTAAATAAAAAACATGTTATTAACAAAATTGGAAAATCCATATTTTTATATTGACAAAATTCAAAATCTTTAAACGATATTTTAAAAACTGAAAATTGGAAATTGGCTAATTGCTATGTGTGAAATATGAAAATGAAAAAAGAAATGAACAAAAGCTTTTACTTTTTAAAACTCAACTGACTTTGTAATCCTAAGCATGTTGTGCGTAGCGAACATCTTGCACAGTAGCCAAAGTGGAGGTGTTTGCTTTACCTTACCGTCTATTAGACTAACATAAATATAGTGGCATGTGTCCTTATATACTTTGGTTAGTTGCATTAGTCTTTGGCTTAGCTTCACAGGTTAGGTTAGGTTGGGTTTAGGTTATGTTAGGTTAGGTTAAATGAGTTTTGTTAAGTTATGTTAGGTGAAGTTAGTTTAGGTTAGGTTACGTAAGGTTAGGTTAGGTTAGGTTAGGTTTGTTAAGTTAGCTGAGGTTAGGTTAGGTTAGGTTAGGTTAGCATGACATATGTGTAAGTGGTTGCAAGCAGTGACCGTTTTATATATTAGCCCTGTGCTAAAAAATCTATTCACTAATATAATAAATAAATAATACTACCCTCACTTTCCCCACCGCTAGTTACTATTGCTTTTGGATGACCGACTAAAGATACTTGCACTCTGGTACCCTCTCGCTATCTTAACTGCTATGAATTGTGTCGGACCACCACCCTCAGTGGCCATTTTGCACATTAGCTCCTGCGCCAGCTATGACTCTCCCTCCGTACAACCAGCATGGGGTTGGACTCACACAGCCGCCATATTGTACATTAGCCCCTGCGCCAGAACCGGCCTATATTACCTACTCACAAATCATACATAGAGGGACATAATTTAATATGGGCGCAATATTGGGGAAAAGGAAGGGTTCATCAGGAAAGGGTGGTGATTATTGTTTATGGAGTTCAAGTATGTAGGTCATCCGCCCCGACAGAGAAGAATATCAATTCAGGGTGCCACTACTGGTGAGACATCCTCCAAGATGCTGTGACATGGCTAGCTCCTCTAATTATTCATACTGTAACAGGGCTGCCATGTGTCGCGGGTCAGGACTTTGGGTAGAGTGCAGTGGAAGTTGATCGAGGAGAAGGCATGGGTGAAGGAGCGAGTACTCTCGGGAAAATTGAGACACAGATTCCAGTAAATCGAATGAACATAAAGCAGGAAGTGATTAAAACATACCTCAACAAGGTGAAGATGGAATTCATGACCTTGAACGGAAATTGAAGTGGCAATATGGAAGGCATCAGTGATCTCGTTGTAAAAAGATTAAGCCAATCTCGGTAAATGTGTTGTTCCACCCTTTCGTTCTAACCGTTGCACAGCTTTGTACGGTTTCTAGTTTGGAAAAACTCTGGTCAATGAACTTGTAGTTCGGTCTCTTAGCAAAAACTAAAAATAAAAGCTTTTGAAAACAAAAATATTACTTGGATTAATATAAATCCTTGCTCAAGTCTCTACCATTATAGGTTCAAAAAATCTCAGGTCCATGACCTTGTAGTTAAGTCCTTTGGTAAAATCCAAACATAAAAATTAAGAAATAAAAAAAAATATTACATGCATTAATTTAAATCCTGGGTCTTGCTTCCACGATTATAACTTCGAAAAATCTTGTGTAGATGACCTTGTAATTTGGTTCTTATTCCATATCTAAAATGTAAGGTTTTAAAAATAAAAAAATCATGCATTAATTTAAATTCCGGATCAGGTTACTACGATAACTGTTTGGAAAATTCTCAGGTCTGTGACCTAGTAGTTTGGGCCTTTAGCGAAATCTAAAATAAAAGGTCTTAAAAATAAAATATAAGATCCATTAATTTTTATCCTAGATCAAGATTCTACCATTATTGGTTCGAGAAATCTTGGGTCTATGACCTTTTAGTTGATTCCTTTAGGAAAATCTGTAAAGAGCGAGCAATTCCGAGTAATATGATCCCTTACACAGTCTCTAGGATTATGGGCTCTTAAAATCCCGGGTCCATAACCCATTAGTTTGCCAAAATTTGAGAAAATGTGTAGCCCATGAGTAAGAGGGCTTAATGCCGAGTAAAATGAGCCCTTACACAAATCTCTACGATTATGGATTCGAAAGATGTGAATAAAACTCGAGCCGCGAGGTATAGTCGGGTATAAGAAAAATGAGTAACGCAGAAACGGATAACCTTGCAAATTGGTTAAATTTATAAATAAATAATCTACTGTATAGAGGGTAACATACCAATTAATTTAACTCCTCACACAAGTCTCTACGATTATGGGTTCTCAAAATCTCAGGTCAATGACCTAGCAGCCTGGTAACACTAGTGAAAATAGATAATCCATGGTAAAAAGGGCTTAACCCTGAGTAAAATGAGATCTCAGAGAAGTCTCTGCGATTATTGGTTAGTGAGATATCGGCTAATGCCAAGCGGTGAGGTATAGTCGCGTTCAAATAAAATAGCTGACGCAGGAATATCACAGTCTCTCTACTACTTGCACGCAATTTATAGTGGGCGGAATTTGTAGTTGGCGCAAATTGTAGTGGGCGCAATTTATAGTGGGCGCAATTTGTAGTCGGTGCGATTTAAAGTGTGCGTGATTTGCAGTGGGCGTGACTTGTACTGGACGCGACTTTCACCAGGCGCAATTTACAGATCACGGTTGGTTTCTCGAAAAGAAACGAATGCAGGGATGGATGTCACGGCCATCTCCTTTCCAGATCTCACCTTACGAATTTGGTATTACAGGAGAATAGTGACTAGCAATGTTTTGTCGTAAGCATAAAGGGAGAGAGACTTTTTGTTTGAGCCAACATACAACTTTCATCGATTCTTAGTTTAAATATTATAGCCTACTTTCCAAATTTAACAAAAATTGCAAAAATCTAAAAATACAATTTTTGTACTAGGGATAAAGGGCATAGAGAAATTTCGATTGAGCTAACACACAACTTTCTCTAATTCATAGTTTAAGAAATTGTGCCTTCTTTCCTAATTAAAAATTGTAAAATTGTAAAAATGCAATATTTTGCCTTAGGGGTAAAGGGTATACAGACCTGTCCTTTCTCCGATTCCTAGTAAAAAAATAGGCCCACTTTGCAAATAAATATATATTGCAAAATACTAAAGAATACAATGTTTTGTACTATGGATAAAGGGCAAAGAGACCTGTCGTTTAAGGTAACATACAACTTTTTCCGATTGCTAGTTAAAAAGATATAGCCTAATTCCCAAATTCTTTTTGTAAAAATCTTAAAATACAATGTTTTGTCCTAGGCATAAAGGGTAGAGAGACATTTCGTCGAAGCCAACTTTTTTCGATTCTTAGTTTAAAAACATAGTCTACTTTCCAAATGAAAATATTTTTGCATTACTCTCAAAATACAATGTTTTGTAATCGGGATAAACGGCATATAGAATTTTTTCAAGCTAACATACAACTTTCTACGATTTCTAGTTTAAGAAATATAGCCTACTTTCCAAATACAAATTCTTTTTGTAAAAATTTAAAACCACCATGGTTTGTTCTAGGGATAAAGGACACAAATTCCTTTCGTTTGTCCCCTCGCACAACTCTCTATGTTTTCTATTTTAAAAATATAGCCTACTTTCCAAAGCAGGAACTCGCAGGTATCTAAAAATACAATGTTTTGTCTTAAGTATAAAGGGCGTAGACATCTTTCGTTTTAGACTTTGCACACTTTTGTGTGATTCTTAGTTTAAAAAAATCACCTAGGCTACTTTACAAATAAAAAATCGCAAAAATGTAAAATTAGAATTTTTCTCCAGGGATTAAGGGCATAGAGACCTTTCGTTTGAGCCAACATACAACTTTCTCCGAGTCCTAGTTTAAAGATATAGCCTACTAAAATTTATCAGAGCAATGGCGTTTCTGTAGGGTTTAAGCCCAGAGGGTATTAGGCTAAGAAATATTATAGGACCTTCATCAAGACTGATATGAGTTGACTGGGATCTCTCGAGCTCATCTCGTCGTGTTAAGATCGTCGTATCCAGTCATTCTACAGCCTTGTCAACACAGTAAGAAGCTGATTATTGTTAACATAGCACGTGTGGTTGCACCCGATCTCCAATTTAGAGGCCACTAGCAAGTTCAAAATTATGACCGACGTATTTAAATGGTATATTTCCGAAATTAAACTTAGAGATTTATATTTATCCGAAAATAGGTCTAGTCTCTAGAGGCATAAATGTACACCATGTTATTCTTACGGATGAATAGCACTGTCTGCCTAGATATGTCAATTGCGTGTGTTCCGTCTATCAGAGCAGTTTGAGCCCAGGGTATATTAGAAGACCCGAGAGAGATTGAGTCTTAAACTTCATTTGAAGGATCTTAGTACATGCATGACTGTGTGTTAATAACCCCTGCGATTTAAATAATAAATAGTCAATATTCCATTCTCACGCTGCATGGCAAATCACTTCCTGTAACGACACGATGTTTCTTGTTGAAACGTTAATGCGAACCCGCTACCTGTGTGGCCATGTGTGGTAATGCCTACCTACAAGGTAGGTAATATTAATAATAAACACATTTTTAATAATAATAATAATATGTGAGGTCTTCAGAGAGGTATCTCGATTATCCAGTTGTGGGACAGCAAAGTGTCTTGTTACATTATCTTGTGTAAAACCTCTCCTACCTTTAGACACGTTTACCATTTCAAAGTAATAAAAATACCGATAATTCAAAATTTACAGTTTGGCCCTTTGGCAAAATTGGAAAATGACCTCTCTTGGTGAAAGGTGGCGTTACGCCCTTCCTCCGATTAAGCGTTCGACTATTATAACTTATACGCTCCGCTGACACAAGTCAGCGTAATGTTTCAAATTACTATATTTCGTTCCCACGGAGTAAGTGCCTACCAGTTTCTTTCCGCTTCCATTTTCTCCTTTTCGGGTAAAGTTTCTGTCAATAACACTTTTCTTTGCTCACAGGTTAAGATTAATGTCAGTCTTAATTGTGAAGAAATGGATATGGAACAAGGCCCCCATGACACCACAAAACTTTGTAAGCAAATTCATTTACTACATTTCGTTTTCCAACAAGCGATTCCCACCTTATTCTAGAATTTTTGGGCTGCCATTTGCATTAACAAGACCATAGTTCCGAATTGATGCATCCATTTTCCACTGTTAAAATGAGGTTCTCAATATTACACAAGCGAGATGATACATATTTTACTTCATGCAGTACTACGTATTATTTACGAGGATATTTTAATTTATAATGTCAGCAATTGAGGTCCGTATTTGCTACGTGTAGAGACACCATCGCTTGGCCAGCAGCACGTCAGTAATTCGATAACCAACGCACTTCTACCAAAATGCTACTCCCTACATTAACAGCATTTGACGACACTGGCCAGCAGCACGTCGGTTACTCGATAACCAACGCTTGCTTACCAGAATGGGACGAGTACGGGAAACGTGGATGGGCCAACTTACCTGTATTCAGGGGTCCGGGTCACTTCCGCAACAACATCACCTCCAGATGACATGTCCCAACAGAAGAGCTCCAAAGGAGTGGAAGGAAGATGGAGAAGAGGACAACACACACAGGCTATCGTACAAACACCCCCCAAAAACCAACGGGACTGCCGTCGGTGAAATAATGCCACAACAGTGAAATAAAAAAAAATAATAGGTTTAATATTAAAAATTTAAAGAACCTTCACCCAAACTGCACATGCATCAATCCACACAAAATTTCCAAGAAGGCCAGATAGCGCCTAACATGCTTGCTTGCAAAAGCCAAGAAGAGGTAAGACTTAATTTAAAATAAAATAAAATTTAACAGCCCAAAGGTTAAAATAAATATTACATGCATAACATACTCAGAACGGGCTTGATGAATTGCAAGGTAATGCAATCACGATCCGACATGCAGATGTTGAGGCCACGCCAAAACATTAAGGATAGAATTTAAATTAAACTTTAAAATAAAAAAAAAAAAAAAAAAAAAGATATGCACGCCGGCGGAAAACACAAGGACATTACCAAAAATCACGAAATTAACAATAACGAGATTACACAAAAAAAGGATTAAGTTAATTCACAACACGTCTGCTATTGAGACCCGCGCCAAAAGGACTGACAACGAGACCACAATGCATCACGGTAAACAAAGGTATGGCTACACCAAAAACATGCCGGAACGAAATTACGACAAACAACAAATAAGATTAAATTTAAACATTAGTAGAAGGAAAAGAACGGTGGAAAAAAAACAATTACATCACAAACTATTAATGCAAGTCGTTTTAAAACTGGACGGATCTTACATGGATTTAAAAAAAAGACAAACCCAAGCTTGCCAAAGGAAAATAAATAATAATTAAAACGTGAAATAACTTAATAAATGTGTCTCCAGAAGGTAAACAAAAAAATAAATAAGAAACTTAATATATATAAGGAAACGTTATTAAAACGTAAAGGAAATTTTAGGCCTACAAGTGAACACAACCGAAGATCAACATTCGTACACGCCCAAACTTGGATATCCCAAAATAAAATAATTAAATAAATTAAATTTAAAAAAAACGTACCTTACATCCTTCTCCGTGGAGACACAATAACAATAAACAAATTAACACATAAGTTTATGTTATTACATGTGCTTCACAAAAATGGCAAACCCCGGCACATGCGTTGTTTAGATGACCAGCACTCGTTCGCATCCAGTTGCGACTCTCCATCACTTTCATCGTCCAGGCGAAAGGAAGAAATTAAATTCTTATGTAGCACAGGCGTTTCTTAGTTGAATTTGTATTCATATTTGGTAAAAGCCAGGGGGGGCAAGCCCCCTAGCACACAGAGAGATATTCCTTCACACCAGCGGCCGGCTTCTTGTTTACAAAAAAAACCGACAGTTAACTCCCCAAGCTGGCGGAGAATCGCTCGTCATTTATCGAACTGTCTTCATGTAAATAAATATTGTCCAATCAGAGAAAGACACATCAAATAACAATGTCATTAATAAGTTCATAATTTTGGCGGTATCATGAATGCACTAGCATTTGTTTGAAGACGAAGAATCATAATTGACTTTCACTTATGTCACGAATTGGTAGAGTTTTAAAGGAAACACCAACGCACTCTATTGGTGAATAAGCAGGAACTACTTGGATCCTTCCAAAGTCCGACTGCAGCTACCATCTTGTGGTCACAGACGGTACTGAGCGGCGAAGCGGCCGATTCAAACTTCAAGTACAGCATCCATGAATAAATACATGTTTGAAATAGTAGAGACGTGCCCTTGCACGTATCAGTCTCCCTCCCTTAAGCGTGAACACCGTTCACGAATATGCCAAGGCATAGACAGTACTCCATAACTTGTCGATTCACCAAGCAAGTTTGCTGAAGAAAATGTTCACCAGTTAACTCCAATAGATGGGCGAAACCGCATCGTTTTGGTTAGGAAGAATGCAGGGTCAGATTATCAGTGATGGGATAATTGATCACCTCGCAAACCACTTAGTCAACAGCCTCACTGTGTCCAAAAATCTTCAGAAACGTAGTACACCAGCACCAGCAGTGCTTTCAGAGTTCGAGACACGTTAGATACATTTTCAATAAGTCCAATTTAGTTCGCTTTAGACGAAGTAGGTGGAAGCAATGTGCCAGATATGATTCGACGCGTGGGCAGCCATTTACAAAAATAGAAGTTAATCTAGTTTCAAAAAGGTATTACAGAATTTACAATATCTTACTACATTTTACAAAGAGAAACAAGTTGAATTTAAATGAAGAAAATTTTTGACTAGGCCCTAGATCCGTGCTTACAAGGTTTCATTAACAAGTTTACACTTTTTACAGATTCGAAGTACATTACAAGATTACATGAGTTAGACAACTATACATTTCGAAGGGACTACGGTAGAGGAATGACCACTACAATTCCCAAAGGGAACAGGAATACAAGGTTACCATGAGTTAGGTCTCCCACCGAGCCCAACTTACATGTTAGCATCTCCTATGAAACATCAAAATTAGGTACACTTTTACAATTTACCATTACAATGGGAACTTCCCAACAATACAGTTTGTATCCCACCAGAGTTTTCAAACCCAATTAAATTCAAAATTCCACATGGAACAGAAGCTTGAAGGCTTCAATGAAGGTTAAGGACACTCTACATTATACAAATTCAGTTTTACAAAATTTACGGTAGCCTTTCCTCATTAGAAACGTCTCCACCTCGTTTAATGTGTGATAGATGCACTCTAGAAATTTTGTTGGCCTTAGGATTTCGAAAAGGAAAAATAATTAATCTGACATGTGTGCCTCTACATAGCTGGTTCGTGACCGCACGCATTACTTGGCATGGGGACACTGAGGAATTCAAACGCAGTTACCGAAACGACAAAAACGAAGAGGAAAAGGCAGCGCAGAAAATCAATCACCAATACACTCACACAAGGAACGAAATTGAGGTTCGACACCAGATGAGAATACAGTCGCAATCCGCCTGGGTGAGAAAAGTCCAACATAAAAAGAACTAAGTTCAACAGTACACGAGGTACAATGAGGTTTCCTCGTTCAGGTTAAAGACACGAACACGTACAACCAAAGGATGCCTAACATGGCCCGAAAATACGGTTAGATGAGAAACAAGCCGCTCTTGTCGAAAGACGAGGCTAACAGAGAACACTTACGCACCATTCCAAACGATAAAGCCGAAAAATTTAGGATTATTAATCAAAAGCAGAAAATTTTACTCAACTACAGTGGCTGATGACCGAGATTGCCATAGCATGAACTAAAACAGAAGGCCTATGTCATTTACAGTTAGCAAGAGGCAACTGATGACCCTGATTTCCAGCAACAACAGATTACTGGCTTTAAATGCAAAACAAGCTGAGTTACAGAACCTGATGACCATAATGTCCAACAGAAATTTAATCCCAGTAACTTTAGAAGACCCTATATATATTAATTAAGCAGGAAAGCACATTACATTATGGCTGTTCACGAACTGAGATCTCATATTCACAACAACATATTCATCGCACAACATACTCCAATAATAGCGATACATAATTTTAACCACCCACAAAAATAATTCCCATTAATACTCAAATATGCAAGTTATGTAGTCGTAGAGATATCATAACACAAACAAATACAATTAAAAACACAATACCCTTACAATTACATTACACTACATGACACATACTTGCATATCATCGAACAGGCCAGTCCCATACCTGACACTCTTCGGATCGTGCAAGTCCTATTTACAACCTGCCCAGGGATCAAACCAAGAAAGAATCCCATACTTCTAATCCTAGCTAACCCCAGACAGTAGATATCTCCACGTAAAACACACCTACATATTATGTTCAGTTCAAAATTACAATGAAAGCAACTAATAAAAATACGATCCTAACCTTACTTTTGCAAACAAAACAAACCCTAAATTACCCCACCCTACAAATCTAAATCAAAATCTAACGTTAACACATACATACTGACACGATTTGCACACGATACACACTTATCCCAGAATGATTGCAGTATAATGTAAGTTTAAGAACAAAAATTACAGATCGCCCACTGCGATAAAAACACTTCAAAACAAAAACTTGCCTTGAATGAATTAGGGAAGAATTCCTAGCCAAAAATAGTGACATTCATGTTAAATGTGCCTTCTGGCACCACAATAGGGACATAGGGCGGGCAGATTTCCATAGGTTAGCCCTTTTAATCGGACTACACTTTGCCATAACACCAATAGGCGTGACAGTTCCATAAAAAATAATTTACGAGGACAGCATATCACCACAGACTATCATGCAAAGAAACATACAGGAACACAACAGTCTTCTTAAGCACCGACACAGCCTCGATACCTGAAATTTCGACAAACATCATGCACAACGTAGCCCAGGACTGCAGAAGTCATCACCTGCTTGGCTCGAGAACAGGGAGCTAATTTACAAAAAAACAGGCACAAACAATCAGGCTACCAGCTTCCGACGGGGCTCCAGGATTCCTTCGTACGCAGCATATAGGCTATTAGAACATTAAGAAATCCCATTTCCCATGCCAAGAACACATATCAGACACTCACCGGGCTTCATCTTCATTGGGGATGTTGCACACAAACAGGGTAAAATACAGGGGTAAACGCCTCGTTTAAAAACAGGACACCTTACATCCAGCATACCACATGGATATCCAGAGGCAACATGAAACACAATAACGACAAGAATTAGCAAAACATAACATTAAGTACATTTTCCTGACAAAATCCCACCAACAACTGACCCATCAGTATTAGAGGGGTCCATAAAACAGCCTGTGGGTACTGGGGAGGGGATAGTTACGGAAGTGAACATGAGCGGGATCTGCTACCAGAATGCTACGTGTAGAGACACCATCGCTTGGCCAGCAGCACGTCAGTAATTCGATAACCAACGCACTTCTACCAAAATGCTACTCCCTACATTAACAGCATTTGACGACACTGGCCAGCAGCACGTCGGTTACTCGATAACCAACGCTTGCTTACCAGAATGGGACGAGTACGGGAAACGTGGATGGGCCAACTTACCTGTATTCAGGGGTCCGGGTCACTTCCGCAACAACATCACCTCCAGATGACATGTCCCAACAGAAGAGCTCCAAAGGAGTGGAAGGAAGATGGAGAAGAGGACAACACACACAGGCTATCGTACAAACACCCCCCAAAAACCAACGGGACTGCCGTCGGTGAAATAATGCCACAACAGTGAAATAAAAAAAAATAATAGGTTTAATATTAAAAATTTAAAGAACCTTCACCCAAACTGCACATGCATCAATCCACACAAAATTTCCAAGAAGGCCAGATAGCGCCTAACATGCTTGCTTGCAAAAGCCAAGAAGAGGTAAGACTTAATTTAAAATAAAATAAAATTTAACAGCCCAAAGGTTAAAATAAATATTACATGCATAACATACTCAGAACGGGCTTGATGAATTGCAAGGTAATGCAATTACGATCCGACATGCAGATGTTGAGGCCACGCCAAAACATTAAGGATAGAATTTAAATTAAACTTTAAAATAAAAAAAAAATAAATAAATAAAAGATATGCACGCCGGCGGAAAACACAAGGACATTACCAAAAATCACAAAATTAACAATAACGAGATTACACAAAAAAAAGGATTAAGTTAATTCACAACACGTCTGCTATTGAGACCCGCGCCAAAAGGACTGACAACGAGACCACAATGCATCACGGTAAACAAAGGTATGGCTACACCAAAAACATGCCGGAACGAAATTACGACAAACAACAAATAAGATTAAATTTAAACATTAGTAGAAGGAAAAGAACGGTGGAAAAAAAACAATTACATCACAAACTATTAATGCAAGTCGTTTTAAAACTGGACGGATCTTACATGGATTTAAAAAAAAGACAAACCCAAGCTTGCCAAAGGAAAATAAATAATAATTAAAACGTGAAATAACTTAATAAATGTGTCTCCAGAAGGTAAACAAAAAAATAAATAAGAAACTTAATATATATAAGGAAACGTTATTAAAACGTAAAGGAAATTTTAGGCCTACAAGTGAACACAACCGAAGATCAACATTCGTACACGCCCAAACTTGGATATCCCAAAATAAAATAATTAAATAAATTAAATTAAAAAAAAACGTACCTTACATCCTTCTCCGTGGAGACACAATAACAATAAACAAATTAACACATAATTTTATGTTATTACATGTGCTTCACAAAAATGGCAAACCCCGGCACATGCGTTGTTTAGATGACCAGCACTCGTTCGCATCCAGTTGCGACTCTCCATCACTTTCATCGTCCAGGCGAAAGGAAGAAATTAAATTCTTATGTAGCACAGGCGTTTCTTAGTTGAATTTGTATTCATATTTGGTAAAAGCCAGGGGGGGCAAGCCCCCTAGCACACAGAGAGATATTCCTTCACACCAGCGGCCGGCTTCTTGTTTACAAAAAAAACCGACAGTTAACTCCCCAAGCTGGCGGAGAATCGCTCGTCATTTATCGAACTGTCTTCATGTAAATAAATATTGTCCAATCAGAGAAAGACACATCAAATAACAATGTCATTAATAAGTTCATAATTTTGGCGGTATCATGAATGCACTAGCATTTGTTTGAAGACGAAGAATCATAATTGACTTTCACTTATGTCACGAATTGGTAGAGTTTTAAAGGAAACACCAACGCACTCTATTGGTGAATAAGCAGGAACTACTTGGATCCTTCCAAAGTCCGACTGCAGCTACCATCTTGTGGTCACAGACGGTACTGAGCGGCGAAGCGGCCGATTCAAACTTCAAGTACAGCATCCATGAATAAATACATGTTTGAAATAGTAGAGACGTGCCCTTGCACGTATCAGTATTGACTAACTATGTATTAGAAAGAAAATAAAGGGAATCTGCTTTTTCAATAGTTATATTGAACCTACTCACAGGTTTCTTTTCTTGACCATTTTGCTCTTTAGTTTATCATCAAGGATGAATATGGTGTTTTTCAAAAGCTGTTTGAGTTTCCTTTGTAGACTTTGGGTTAGGTCTTTATGATTTACTTCAAAATTTGGATTAGCGAGGAAATCTTCTGTTTTGTTAATATAATCATTTTTCTTGATGATAACTGTAGTGTTACCTCTGTCCGCTTTAGTTATGATTAATTGGTTCTGTTTTATTTTGGTAGATAAACTTTTGCAATCTTTCTGAAGTTGAAAATCCATTTTATATTCGTTCTTATTATGAATTATTTTCTTAATTTTCTCATTGATCTCATGCCGTGCTCCTCTTTGTACTTCTGGAGGTAGTCGTTTGATAGCTGCCTCCAACTAAGCTGTTAATTTGGTAAGGTTATGTGCATTATAAGTGGCTTCCCAATTACGCTTGAAGCCTCTTTCTAATATTTGTAATTCTGACTGGTTGAAAACGGAGTCAGATTGTTTACTGGTTTTTGGAAAATGTGTTTGGCTGTATTGGGTTGCGCTTTTGATTTCTCACTGTAAATTCTAACCAGGTTATCAAATTTCCTTGCTAGTTTTGCCGTTTTCATGTAGACTTGGAGTTGCAAAGTTTGGTGTAGCTGGGTCGTGAATTCATCCCATTCTTTATCCTTAGACATATTAGAAGCTATTAAGTGGATGCGGTATAGTTTGTTATTAATGTTATTCTTTTTGATGTAGAGGAATTTTAATTCTCGTTGAATGGTTGTGCGATTAACAATTTCTTGGGTCCTACGTTCATAATCGTTGTTAAACTTCTTACGCTGAAAAGTTGCTAGATGCCTCTGTACTAACTTATTATTTCTACACTTCTTCATGAAATCTATGTCCTTTATAATATAGGAAATCTTTAGTTTGATATCTTTGTATTTAAAGCGTAACCTCTTTGCTTGGCTTGCCATTTGATTCATAATGTCAGTAATTGAGGTCCATATCGATTAACTATATATTAGAAAGAAAATAAAGGGATTCTGCCTCTTCAATACTTATATTGAACCTACTCACAGGTTTCTTTTTTGACCATTTTGCTCTTTAGTTTATCGTCAAGGATGAATATGGTGTTTTTCAAAAGATGTTTGAGTTTCCTTTTTAGACTTTGGGTTAGGTCTTTATGATTTACTTCAAAATTTGGATTAGTGAGGAAATCTTCTGTTTTGTTAATATAAGTATTGAAAAGGCAGAATCCCTTTATTTTCTTTCTAATACATTTTAATTCGTCTGAACAGAAGAGAAAGAATATTTTAACATTCAATGTGGTTTAGTTGAAGAAAGTCTCTTTAGGTGGGCATGTCTTGGAAATGTTTTACGTCCTTGTGTGAAGTGCTGAGGATGAGTTCTATTTCACTCGAAACATACTTGTCCTGAAAGTAGTGAGACTGAGTCAATTAAAAGAAATATTTACAGAAATGATACATACGCTCAATATTCCTCAAAGTAGGACCCTTCTGCATCCACACACCGCTGTCAGCGGGATTTCCAACCCTCGTACGCATTTTGGAAGACGGCAACCGGATTGTTGTTGAGCTCTCTCGTCACCGTCTGTTGCAACGCTTCCACAGTGCCGTGATGATGTCCTTTTAGGGTGGTTTTGAGGTGGGGGAAGAGGAAAAAATCTGCTGGGGCAATGTCGGGCTGTAAGGTGATTGAGGCAGGGTTTGATGTTGCTATGGGCCAGGTACGCTAGCACTCCGAAGGCGCATTGTCGTGATGGAGCCGCCAGGAGTTGGCGATCGCTGGGCGGACACGGACGATGCGGTTTTTCAGCCGTTTAAGGACATCCACGTAAAATCCTTACTCTGTGGTCATTGTCCAAAACATTCTTCACTCTTGCCACATTTCCATCCGTTTTGGTGCCCCAAGGTCGTCCTGAACGTGCGTCGTCGTAACTTCCTCTCTTCCCTCCCGAAACAGCTTGTGTCCATCGAAAACACTCAATCATCCCATGGCGTTATCACCGTACGCCGTCTTGATCATATCGTGAGTCTCTTTCCCGGTTTTGCCGAGCCTAACACAAAATGTGATGGCATAGCGCTGTTTCAACAGACGAACCTTGACTCAACGTGACGAGTGCACTTGCAGAGGTTATGAAGACGAGCGATTTACACTCCATAACAGTTGGGAACCAACTGTGTGGCTGGCAGTAAAAGAGCAGTAGGAATCCTAACGCGGGGGCAACTGAACAGGCCACCCGCAATACATGTAGTTTAAAATAATGAATATCTCGTGAACCTTTGGTTCTATTCAGACATATGATGTGTTAAAATACTCGGGCGGACGTCTTCTTCCCAATGGACGACTCGTTTTATTTTTAAACATTTGTTTGAAAATTTTTTTTTTGAAAGTAGACTATATTTTTAAAACCGAAATTCCTAAAACATCATTTATAGGCTTAAAAGAATGGTCTCTACGTCCTTTATCGTTAGAACAAAACTTATATTTTTTACATTTTTCTGAAAAAAAAGACCAATTTTGTAATTGGCTATATTTCAGAAACTAAGAATTTGACAAAAACGTTTGTTTGACATAAATGAAAGATCGTCAACCCCCCCTCCCTTGCCCAAAGCCCTTGCTGAAATCTACAGGACAAAAAACTATAAGATTGAAAATGGGCTATATTTCCAAAATTATGAATTTTACAAAAACGTTTGTTTGACATAAATCAATGGTCTATTCCCCCTCCACCCACAAGTCATGTTTCAGGTCTGTAGGACAAAAACTGGTGTAGTAGTGTGAGAATGATAGTTCTACCTCAAGTCGCGTGCGTGCTTGAATACGTATGGCTAGGTTGGAAAAGGGTTAGGTGGGGGAAGTACTAAGGTCGAGTGAGGGGTCGTTTGAATGGTATAGTTTCCGCTCTATCTGATGGTGGGGTTATGTATTTAATAGGTGGATTAATGGAAACGGTTGATGGGATACAAACGTGTTTCTTAAATTTTAAGTGGTATTTCAGGAAGGGGATGTGACAGGAGGATGTGCTTATTGTTAGTTTTTCGTCACGTTATTTTCTTGACGGGGATGCATGTTCCGAGAAGGTGTGAAAATGCCTTTTGGGCTAAAAACGTGATTTTAGACTTTTTGTTTTATCTCGCAAACCAATAAAGCTAGAGATGTGTACGAGGAGTCCAAGGAATTGGGGTGACCCCCCCCCCTCGAATGAGGTATTTAGTTTTTGAAAAATTGACAAAGGGCCTAACGCCATACATGTTGAAAAAGAATTTTTTTACCTGTTTAAAAATTTAATGAAAAGTTGTGGTAGTCAGAGAGATGGTACCGCTGGCGTGTGTGTCAACGAGCCTGTCGCCGGCCACGGTGGCCGTGCTCAATAGAGCACTCGATATTTTGACGGGACGGCAGAACGGCAGGGCGACGGTTCGTTTACCAATATTTCCTGTGGCAGAAGGATGGAGGCTAATATCCCAAAATGCGTGAAGCGTGCTAAGATTTTTCACCCCTGAAGGGGATCTTTAACGTGTAGACGGTTATGAGTGACATGAAAAAATATAATTCTATGATGCAGGCGAAGCTGGCTTTATATAGGACAATACAACTTGGTTTTGTGTTGCTTGAAGCTAGAACAGAATGAAACCTCTTCGGGGCTAACTGTCAGAATGAGACTCTTATCAAGCTTTAGGAATGTGTGTGGACCTGACTTGACAACAGCGCTAGCTGCAGGAAGGGGGTAGATCAAGGTCAAACGAGCCGGCAACCGTGGTGGAAGGGGAGGAGTGGGGATGAGCGGCGACCCAGTGAGAACACTGGATCCCATTACCGCCACAGACACAGCGAATAGCCGAGCTAGTGCAGTAAACAGCTGTGGTGGGTAGGGCGAACGGGAAAGAGCGAGGAGGGGAACCTTGAGAGCTTTGGATCCCATGACGGCCAATAGTCGGACGAGTGCTGTGTGTGAACAGGCAGTGAAGGGGAGGGAGAGGAGGGGAGGAGCGGGAAGTGAAGGGGTGGGACAGAGGTGAGGAGAGAGAGAGAGAATGCTGTTTTGCTGATAACACATGTGTACGTGTATGTAGAGCTGGCCACAGTACACTGCGCTATAGGTTGAGTACAACATGAGTGAATAAATTGATAATAGACCCACGGGTTCACACAACATTTAATTTATTAATCCAAGAAATAAAAGCTGAGTTAAATTCCAACCATTTCACATACATTTTATTTCTTTTTTTTTCAACACTTTTTCCACAAGATAATGTTCTGGAAACGCTGTCTTTTGGAGTTCTAGGAGATAAAACCTGCCTTTCATGGGTTGATGGTTGAGGTCCTTGAGTACATAGGTGACTGGGCTGTCCAGGTTGACTTTACGAATACGAAATAGTTCGGTTTCCCAATTCGGCGTGTAGTCTTTATCGAAGACAGACTTACATTTGCTCACACGAACGTATTCCCCGATTTCGCGGTGGTGACGTTTAGGATCCGCTGTTTTTATGGGGTTAAACAGATTATCCAGTCGCGGAATATTTTTGGTCACCAGTCGTGGCTTGGTCGCAATCGTTCTGTGTTTGGTGTCATTGTAACGTGACACTAGCTCAGGTATCAAGTCTAACCAGCGGTAAGAGCCCCGAGCGGTAAACGCTTTCCACTTACGAGTTTTTAGCGTTCGATTAAACTGCTCTACCACACTGGCTTTTAGATTGTTGTACGTGGTGTAATGGTGAATATCCAATGATTTAAGAAAACAGGAGAAATCCTTGTTGAAAAATTATTTTTCCTGGTCTGTTTGCAACAACTGGGGTTGACGTTTGGAATGTTGAATAATAATGTTTAAAGGCCTTCGTGACTAGCGAGCCAGACTTGCGAATCACAGGTTCTGCAAAGGCCATTTGAAATACACATCAATGAGACAACAAATAGCGTATACTATCGTTAACGCTAGCATAGGGAATTATTTCCACCAAATCGGCTTGCCAAAGTTCGTCCACACACCGTGAAATCACCTTGAGTCGCAGATAGTGATGCCTAGATGGGCGTTGCGACTCGTGAGCGATGCCCACTTTGATGGGTGAGGGCTTAAACAATAATTTTGGCATTTCGAAGTTCTTGTTCAATTATTTGAATTTCCCAATCGTGACCGGTGTAGCCGCTGGATGAACTTACTGGGATTATGCCAATAGGTATCATCCACAAGGGGTTTTAAAGGTTTAAATGTCACTCCTGAAGCAGACACTTTACGATGAGCACTTTGACTGGTTGGAAACATATTTGCAATGATGGTTTTATATTTTTGAGATGTATTGGCATTCACTTATTGAGAGGGGTCATACTTTCATTTATGGGCATGGGTGTCCAATAAAATGGATTTATATTTATTGCGGTCCTGTTGCGTATAATCATGTGAAGATGGGGTACGAGAAAATAACAGCTTTAACAGACCTGGTGTTATTTGATAGTTTATTTTTTAATGATGGCACTAGTACCAGCAAATTTAACAGATGAATCACCAATTTAAAAACCATTATCCTCATAGCGAACACCATACATCGTATCCGTCTTTTCTGTAAATAAATCTGTGAGATAAGATTCCAGTGTTGATGTGTTTTAAGTGATCTTTATGTTGGGCGTGGCCAAGAGTTGTGGCTTGTTTGGAAATGGAAGGTGTTTCGACCAAGGCCAATGATTTCTTTTTACAAAACTCTGCATGGGTAAGGAATTTTTAGGAGTAAAAACTTGATCATCTTCATCCACAACATCGCTAACACTAGTCAATTCTTTCTCTTCCACAGGGTCCTCGTGTAGAGTCTGAGTGGCTTGTGAAACAGTGGGTAGCGTTTCAGATGTCTTGAAAGAGGGTTTAAACATGGCTTTTAGCGGAGGTGCTAAATGTTGCCTAATAAACAAAGCATTATCCGCACGTGATCGTTTCAATTGACAAAACGTTAGGCGAATATTATTTTTACTCTAATTATATGCTTTTTCAATTGACTCTCTGCTAACGCCATGGTGTATTGACTTAAGAGGGAGTGAGACACTCCCTTAAATATTAATAAAATGATCAAACCCTAAGCGATGACGCCCTTGGTTGAGTTCATTTTGTTTTTCAATGGCCAAACAGGCACGGCGTTGGGTGATCCAGCACTTGGCATAAAATTCAGTAAAGTTTTGAAACGTCATATCAGGATTGACATGTTCATTATAAATGTGGCGACTATTCCGCTCATGATGGCGAAATAAAACAATGACATTGGCATTGTCACGAATAAGTTGCTTGGACATTTTAGAATACGTTTGTCCAAGATAGAAGCATTCGATATGTTTCTGACGAACCATGCTGAAATAGCTTTGAATGATGGCTTGTCGTTCAGTGGATATGTCATCGAAAATCATGAGTGAATCAGGCCTCGCCGCACCCGAGGCAATAATATTTTCTTGCATGGAAAACGTGAAAAAAAACGATTTTTTCGCATTGTAATTAGACATGAGTTGATCTAGGAACACGTAGAGGGTTTGGTAGAGAGATTTTGCAAAAATATAAATATTTTGAAAACGTTGACCATTTGGCGCTGTGATGAGCGTAAGCAAAAGATTGTTTTTTCCAAATCCCGAAGGCCCCACGATGATGCAGCGAATGAAAGACGGAAACAGTGAACCGTGGCGTTGTTCACGTGATGTGGGTTAGAGATGGGAAACCATGTCCCCCACGGGGAATGACTCTTGCTGCTTAATAATCATCAAATCAACTAAGGGTCAGAGAGGTTAGCAGGCTGTCTATATACATGGAACCGGGCCTTGTGACAGAAACAGTAGACCAGTACTACAGGTTGACGATGGATGTCTTTGGACGTGCGTTCATGGCCAAAGCTAGTTCTGTCTCAATACATGATCCTAAACAAAAGAGAGACCCTGCTAATAAACACTATGTTGATAGGTCCTTAGTGCCACGCACTAAACGGGGAGATTATAACTTTAAGGGAAAGCGGTTAACCCATGTGAAACATCCTGATGTGTCTACAGATGTCACTAAAAAAATATGTGGATAAAAAGGTGCATGAATTATATGACAAAGTGCCCCATCTCACTGTGGATGGCTATACGGTTAACCATAACCGCATTATTCACGTGGAAGACCCACAAGAAGATGATGATGATGTCTGCAACAAAAGTTACGTGACTGATCAAATGAAAACGCTTTATAAATTTGTCCAATCTATATTTTAGTGTACCTGACTAATGAAAAACCTGTGAATGACAGAAACCATTTACCGCAAGTCAATGACCACCTTACGTATGTGCTTTCTTCAGGTTTAAGACAATATCAATTACACTATGATGGTGTAATTCACATGAAACAATCGATGCCTGATGAGAAACATTTACATGTTGAGATAAACCGTCATAGGATGTTTGTCCATAACCATCAAACAGTCAATGCAGGTGATGAATTATCATTTTATCTCATTCTTACATGGGATGAAAAGCAAGCAGGAAACACGTTAAACGATTTCCCGCTTCATGTGGGACTTGAATATACAGCCATGAAATAATGGTCACGTGTTAGTTGTCACTCAAACTTTCTTGTGAAAGGTTGTTCGACATCATCAAGGTGAAACAAAGATATGTTGTTAAAAGGACTAAAAAAACCGACCCTGTCATCGCCAAAGAATGGGGTTAAGGCATTGGTTGGCAAGCCCTTGCGTATGAAAAAAATAATTAAAAATGTGTTGACGATAACGATAGCCCTTCGAGCACTACAGAGAAGTGTTTTTCCAAAACGTAAACGACAGGTTTCAATACAAGGTCGAGTGATTCCTGCCCCCAAACGAGCTGGTTTTTTACCTGCTTTATTCGCTGGTCTGGTTGCCCTGAGTACACTTTTGGGTGGTTCTAATGCTGCGACTAAAACGATTGAAGGTGTACAGCAGGGCAAGCAACAATTGAAAGAAAGACAGCGATACAATGAATCGATGGAAGCAATTGCTATGAGGGCTAGAAATGCCAATTTATGGCCAGCCTTTTATCAACAAGGACTTGGCATTTACCTATCTCCAAATATTTTTTTGTTGAACCACAGCCATAGCAAGTTATGCCCTGACACATGAGGAAGTGGAAAGCTATGACAAACAACTAATGCTTTTCCATTTTCGAGGTGTGTTTATGCGGAACCAATTACCCCCCCCCCCCGACGATGGAAACAGGAATGTTCTAAATCTAGACGATTACCGAGGGCCAGAAATCCATTATGTAGCCCATGTCAAAGAGGGGTCCACGGTATGGTACTTTGACAGTTTTGGGAATTTACCCCCGCCCATGGAAATGGTCACGTATTTTGGAAACAGAACCAAGATAATTATATTATAATGTTAAACGTATACAAACTTTTAACAGTCAAGAGTGTGGGCGTTTTGTTTAATGTTTTATATAAGAAACAGCATCAGCAAAAACGTCAACAGTATGTCGGCAGAGAGTAGGACGTTTACACTGTATGGACGTGAAACTGAAGCCAGCCTGTACTTTTACCCTCCTATTGAATTGAGTGAAAGACCTTATGGTTTGGGACTTGTTTCTCTTGAAACGCACAATAGAATATACAACATACGTAAAAAGGTGAACAACAAGTTTTACTATGATGATACTGTGCTCACCCTGAACCCTGGTGGATATACAATAGATGATATTTATGAACACATTTATGTGGTGCTGATCAACGAATATGGTTTAAAGTCATTTCTTGATGGGACACACAAGTTTCAACTTACAGGATATACCAACACTCATCGCTGCAGTATTTTATCCACGTTTAAGATTGACTTTCAATCACAGTCGGATTCCATTTGTCCTTTACTAGGATTTAAACCACGAGTGTTTGAGCACAACAAGAAATATGATTCGGACCATGAAGTGAAATTGATTGAGGACCATCACGAGTCGGTGACGTGTAATATTATTAGGAATGTGTACACCAATCAGTAGCCATCGCATTCGCTTTATGATTTTATTGTAACATCGGCCAATGGTTATATTATTCGTGAAAACCCTCCAGTGGTGCTGTTTCATTCAGTGGTTGTTGATCATATTAGTAATATAACTTTAAGACTGATCAATAGAGACCAACAACTCATTCAACTAGATTCTACCACACCAGTGACTTACAAGTTGGTTCTAAAGCCACTATGAAGTTAGTGTATAAAGCAACAACACCGTTTAGGAATGGTGTTAGTTTTTTGCCACGTAAATACACGTTAACACCTAAGGACAAGCAGATTTTACAGCATCTGGGTTACCTCGTAAACCTACACGATGAATTCTATCCTAGAGGTGGTAAACCGCATCGAGGAGCAAGACGGGATGGTAAGAATTGATCCCCATTCCGATCAAGCTCAAACACCTCGAGTAAATAACAATGATGAAATTCAATTTGTTATCAACAACCAGGATATTCACACCCTTCCGCTTGAAAGTGTCATTCAGATTGAAGGTCGGCTCACAAAAGCCGACGGTTCTACACCCACGACATCCCAGTTAGCCAACCATGCTTTGCCTTTTTGTTTTCTGAGGTGCGCTATGTGTTTAACCCACCATCGGTATCGTTGTTAGGTTGCTCCTAACAAAAACATTCCTTATTAAGAAAAGTTTTTTGTTGTAAGACTCAGCCTTTTCAAACTCCAGGTATTCTCAAATGAGTATATGAGTCACATGTTTTGCTTTGTTATGCGATGATTCACGCACACGTGTCACGTGTGGGAAGGTGGGAAATCAGTGTCACAGACAGTGTTAGGTGGCTTCTAGCCTCGATACCTTTGGCGTTACATTTTTGCGGATTCCGTGCTGGTGTAAAACTTTTGTGAGAAGTGTCAAAGTGAAGTTTTAAAGGCTAATAGGCCTAGTGAATCTATTCTTTTGAGCTGAATTGAAGAAGAGGACGACGTATTTACAGATGTTGACAACCATGGCTGTGCTTCTGACTGTCTAAGTAATGCTCCTAGTGAACATTCAGTGCATCAAACTGATAGTGAGCAATCCAACGATCCAGATATTTTTTTAGCATATGGCTTTTTGTGCCGGGAGTGTTCAGCTCACCGGAGGTAGTAGCTGCTTCTAGCGGACACCCATGGGGTGAGCTACAAGTACCGTCGCGTGTGGAGTGTTGTCTGGGGAAGGAAAATGTGAATGTAAGGACTAGGAATTGGAAGGTATCGGCTGTGCCTATAGTTACAGACAACCCCGGGTTTTGCCTTCAAGGAAGATGGAAAACCACAGAAAACTATCTTCAAGTTTGCCGGCGGGGGGATTCAAACCTCCTCGCCTCCCGGATGTGAGCGACTGCCTGCAGCCACGCCGTAACAACCACGGCTAACTCACCCGGTATTCAGATAGTGAAATGAGTGAACAGGACAATGATAGAAAATAATGTGGTTTACAAATCATGATCAAATTTGTTGTTTAGCAATATAATGACAAGGTTTTTTGTTCCTTTTTATATTATTTAGTAATGTTTACGTAGATTTATGTGTATATAAAGGGGTAACATAAAACGAGTCTAATGAAACAAAATTATAATTACCTACTTAAAGAACGATAATAATGTAGGAGTCAAAATTGTAGTAGTTAATTTTTAGGTAATTAACTATTGTGGATATATACAAATATGTAAGTATATACTTACCTAGATATATAAATAAATAACCAAAGACTAATATACTGTATTTTATTCTAAATGCCAATAAGAGCCCGTATAAGCACTAAATCATATACCAAGCTGATGTTAGGGAGCGCCCATACACGCTACCTCTCGCGTAAGTGAGGACAACGCTACCGATGGCGGGTTAACGATATTGTGGTGGATAGCACTCGAAATGAGGGTATTTCAAGTGTCATGAAACTATACCCCTCTTATAGTGAGGAAGAAGGTGGCATGGCAGGTTGGTCCCCTGACTCGACCAATGACTGGACGGTACACACCGATGGCACCTTTACTGGATTTTTACCTCTTAAACTCATTTTAGGCTTTGCCGAATATCACCAGCGTATTGTGGTAAACGCAAGGCAAGTGCTTTATCTGGTCAGAGACAGAAGTGATAATAATGCATTCAAGGGAGGCGAAGATGCACCCATTGATTCAAAAATTCAACTAAAACGAAAGCTATGGAACGTACCACATGTGACCCTTTCCGATAGCAAAAAACTGGAAATGCTCAAGATTGTAGGAAGGGATATGCCTTTACCCAAGGAATTTAGAAGTTGGGCGCTGCATGAGTGCCCCCTATTACCGACCACCAACACGCACAGTTGGTCTGTAAAAACAGCCCGCTATACAGAGAGACTTCTCTACATTATAGTGGGTTTTCAAACCAATCGCAAGTATCAACCAACCAAAGATGCCTAGCTAATTTGAACTCCTGCAATTGAGAAACGCACGTCTTTTCCTCAACGGAGCTGTTTTTCCCTATGAAGGACTGGATTTAGATTTTTTCAAAAAATAAATTTGGCCCCTGTACGATTTGTTTTCTAAATTTAGAAGGTCGTATTATGAAAAAGAGAGCTGCCCCAAGTTGTTATCCCAAGCGTTTAAGGCCAGGGCGCCACTGATTGTCTTTGACTGTTCCTTCTTGTAAGAGTCTGTCAAGCAATCCAATATTGACATCCGTATAGACTTTGAAACGCATGACAATGTACCAGCCAATACGACCGCCTACTGTTTGATTATTCATCATAAACAAGTCAAATATTATCCACTGTCCAACCAAGTGACGAGTGTATAAATAACAGGCCAACTATCGTCAAGCAGCTCAGTCATGCATTGCTTTAAAACCTCAAGAGATGTCACATCCATGAATTTATAATCTGAGGAACAACGTTTCAAGATCTTTGCGACGTGGTCTGTGCCTTTCGTGAGCCCTCAAGCCTTGGCTGCCGCTGGTTTCTATTATTTAATAACAAGAGATGAAGTGAAATGTTGGTTTGTTCCATCACCATAGACCAACGGGTAGAGAGTGATGAACCTATGCAGGAACATCTGCTTTGGTCACCAGCCTGCCCCTACCTGTGTAGAATGGATGTGGGTATAATACCCTGCCTTTCAAGCTACCCCTCACTAATGCCTCTGAGTGATGGAAGAAGTTATCATACGTGGGGACCTTATAGCATCAACGGTTCTTCGGTGAGCATATCACAGTCAAAAACACATAGTTTAGAGACATTGGGACATCAGCGTTGACATGGATGTTATAAACACAAAAGACCGAATTGTTGTATGAGTTGGTACCGTCCCTATTGCAGAATGATAAAAGAATGTAAAGCTTGTAATGATTTTTATGCCTAAAAAATGATGTAATAAAAATAGGTTGTTGTTATTATTATTATTTCTAATGTCACCTGCCATACCCTATCCTAAGTGAGCACAATGACAGTGAGCTCATTTTATTTTACGAGAATGGGATGTAAGTAAATGCCACTGGTACACCTTAGTCGTCGATAGTCACTCCGTGGTCTGTTGGAATTGGGCCAGACAAGCGTCAGTATGTTGCGCATACTGATCGTGGATTGCCAAGGGGTTTTGAATAAGAGATAACAAATTTATATTTAAAGAAGTGACCATGATCGATTCTTCCACATTTTGGATATCACAAGCTACTCATTAGGTGTTTAAACCACCCTATTCTTTTGATTTGTTGTGTGAAAAAGACCGTAAACAAACCCAATGGATAGAAAATCATTTGCAACTAGACGGGAATCAAGGAACTATTTTATATAAATATTTAGACATGGTGATGGAAGCGCATTATTTGTCCTCAGCCAATGTGGTATTTGTAAAAGGTAATGACAAACGGCAATGGCTTCAACAGGTTTTAGCTCCTTACTGTCAATCTATCGATTTGATGACTTGGCGTGCCACTCGCTGCAAACACTGATGGACCGCACTCCCTGCGGCGACATTACCAATAAAGCCCTGGCACATGTGTGGCTTCTCTTGCATTGGTTAACCAACAATGTCTGCTGGGAGTTGTTAAATAAAATTAAAACTCAAGGTTTACCAGTGAATGAGAGCAGTGAGATTCCTACAAGCGACGTGTAAACATGTACGTTATACAAAGGAGAGAGGAGATGCTACTGATAAAGCGAATGGGAAATTCTTTGTGTGCAAAAAGAAACTAGACGGTTTTACCAAAGAGGAATTATTGGCGCTTCCAAAATCGTTCATTTATTATGTGCAGTGAAAGAAATCTGGCAACATGTACCGAAATCATGGACACAAGGCCCTGTGTTAAGTGTATTGCAACCATGTACGGATTACGATCACCATAAGCAAGGGGCCATGGAAAATATACCAAAAACAAAAGTTTGGTGCTTTTCAGTCGGTCAAGACGAATGTACCCAAATAGAGCTGGGTTATGCCCTAATCCTGAAATAAATTACATGAGATTAATAAATACACTAGGATGACCAGTTTCGATCGTCAAGCGATCATCATCAGATCCATTACACTTAGGCTATATCATCTATGTTTGAGAATACAGGTGAAAAATATATACAATATGTGCAATTATTTAGTTGCAGTGTTGGTAATGCAACTGTCAGTGTATGCTAAATGTGGTATATCTAATGTTAGGTGAAATTCTAAAATGGTGATAAAAATCCGGAATTTGTCTGTTCGGGGTGATTATATGGTTATACAAAATCAACTATGGTTGTACTGTAATAATACAGGCTGATACTTATCCGGTTGTCTTCCTAACTGGGACTTCAAGCAGTTTCGTGTTCAATCTGGTACCAGTTATAGTTGACTAAACCGGGTGTTAACTGGACGAGACTGGTTTTTCCTTTTCTCCCCCCTTTAGTTACTATGTTCGTTCTGAGGTCAGTGTCATGTTTATTTTTGTGACGTTGCCAAGTCTAGATATGAATGTATGTTATTGAATACTGGACGATCTACAACTATTAAAGGCCGTGGAACTATCTTCGCCACGCGTGGACTAAAAAGCCATTTAAACTAAGCGGTACACGGTCTGTTGAAGACGTCCCGGCACCTTTAATACTGCCGCGCATAACGACCAAGGTTTATTTCAGAATAAAGTACATAGTACATCTGATCCAAATAACATTTACCTATAACCACCGCTATTTTCCCCCCTTATTTTTATCTAGCTTGGCTGTATCGCTAAGTTGTGTCTTGTTTTCGACAGGGTGTGTTTTTAGTAGAGTGAAAAGAGGTGAACTCTCCATAAAAGTGTGTTTATTTAGATCGATGGGATTGTTTTGTTTGGCTAGGTGAATCTCGATTGCTTCCCTTATGTCGAGAGCTCTACCTTTCGATTCGTGATAAATTATTTTTAGGTCGGTTTCGATTTTAGTATAGATGCGCCCCGTGTCACACATATGTTCGCGTACGGCTGAATGTGTTCCGTATCTTAACGCATTCCTATGTTCATTATAACGTGTATCTACTCGTCTTCCGCTCTTTCCAATGTAATTAGCTGCACAACCAGTGTCTTGGCATGTAGTAGAATATTCCCCTGACTTTGAATGCGGGTCTTGTTTATTTAGATTACTATTTTGCAGGTGCCTCCCGGTCGTATTATTCGCTGTGAAAGCTATTTTTATGCCTTGCTTTTTGAATAGATTTTTGATTTTATAGGTGTTCGCATTCACAAAGTTGAAGCGCGCGAAATTGTTCTCATTAATTTCCGGTTTTGAAATTATTTTATCTTTATTTTTATGTTTGGCTACAATTTGGTCTATTTTGCTTGGCGGGAAATCGTTTTCTTTTGCTATTTGTTTAATGGTTCTTATTTCCATATTAATATTATCTTTTGACATGGGTATGTTTAAAGCCCTGTGCACCATTGAATTGAACCCCGCTAATTTATGCGAACTGGGGTGATTAGACTGATTGTGGATTGAATGCGAAGTTTGTGTGGCTTTCCGAAATATGGAATATGAAAGCTCGTTGTCTTTACGTTCGATAGTTGTGTCGAGATAATTTATTTTTCGATCTGTTTCGGATTCCTTAGTGAATTTAATTGAGTGGTGTAGGCTATTAATGGATTGGAGAATTATTTCTTCGCTTTTTAATTCAGTATCGTAGATGCAAATTACATCGTCTACGTATCATTTCCATATTACTATTCCATTTGTTGAAGTATTTTCTAAGAACTAATTTTCTAGTGCATTAATGAAGATGTCAGCGATTAGTCCGCATAGTGGTGATCCCGTCACTAAGCCTTCTGTGTGTGTGTACATTTCATTGTCGAATTGAAACACGTTTTGGCTGAGGACGACCCTGAGTAATCTCACAATCTCTTCAGTTTATTTTGCCGAATTATTGGATTTTAAGTTATTTTCGATAGTGTTGATTGCATCATTAATAGGAATATTGGTGTACATGTTCGTTACATCGAATTATACACGCCTTAAGCTAGGTTTCATTTGTAGGGTGTTCAATGCTGTTACTAATTCCGTTGTGTTCTTTACAGAATTGTTCTTGTCGTTGGAAAGGCTGTGTTTTAAGATTTTTAGTAACTCTTTGCTGTTTTTGTAATTAGGAGCATTCCTACAATTGACTATTGGTCTCATTGGGCACTCCTTTTGGTGAATTTTTGTTTGTCCCCTCAATGACGGTATTTCCGGGTTCATGTTTATTAATTTCGTTTTTTCAGCTTTGGTCAAAATGTATTCTGTATCTTTTAATACACTTTTTATTTGTTTTTGGAATTTGATGGTGGGGTCTTTTGCTAATACCTTGATTTCGTCGTTGTTTAGGAAATCGACTGTTATTTCAATGTATTCTGTTTTATTGAAAATTCCTGTGGTATTTCCCTTATCTGCTTTTGTGATGATTAGTTCATGTTCTTTTATTTTTGTTTCAATGACTTTTTCTTCTTTTAGTTGTTTGTTGTTTTGAATGTTATTCTTTTCGGCCTCTCGTTTGAGGATTTTATTGGCTTCGTTTGTGGCAAAATTTTTGGTTAATTCCCTGTCTTCTGCTGGGAGCTTGTGACTGGCTATCTCGATATCTGTGATTAACTGTTTTATATTATGGTTCGTGTGTGAATCTGTTCAGTTGTATTTCAAACCTTTGTCTAACTAATTCATTTCATCTTGAGAAAAAGTTACGTTCGTTCTGTTGTTAACTCTGCTGTGGAAATTGAATTCATTGTTTTTCGTGTGATGTTCATTAGATTGATTATTCTGTGTTTCTCCTAGTTTTCATAGTTTATATTCTACCGTTTCGTTCTTCCTCGTTGCTCTGATTTTGATGGTGTCATGTAGGTGCTCGGTAAAACTGTCCCATTGGGACGCGTGCCTGAAGTTACTTAGTTGATTTTTTGCTTTCTTATGTATGCAGATCTTAGTTCGTTTTTTATCCAAAGTGCTTTGGTCTGTTCAGTTGAAATGAATGAGGCTGGTGTAGTCGGTACGGTTTTAATTGGTACGTATTTAGGGGTGAGATTTAATACTATACATTTTTTGTTGAACCAAATTGACTAGTCTATGTTCATGAGTAAAAGCCTGAGTGTTTTGAACCTCTTAGCTTCACCATTTTCCTGACTGGCCGTGAAAATTTTGAGGTTTGAAGCCATTTTTCAGTGTTGCCTAAGTAAACAAAAGTTTGGTGCTTCTCAGTCGGTCAACACGAATGTACCCAAATAGAGCTGGGTTATGCCCTAATCCTGAAATAAATTAAATGAGATTAATAAATACACCAGGATGACCAGTTTTGATCGTCAAGCGATCATCATCAGATCCATTACACTTAGGCTATAGCATCTATGTTTGAGAATACCATCAATGCGACAGTGTGCTACTTGCCAGCAGGTGAAACTGTATCACGGTTACAAAAGTCAGTGTAAAGGCTTTGTTTCCTCATTCCACGGGTGTGATGGCGAGAAAAGCAAATACAACAACAAACATCGTCCACAGGGCAGGAGGAAGATCAAACCTTTTCACAATCGATGGAAAATGATATATAAAACTTGTACTGACAATGGCGTTATTGACAAAGTCATTCAATACTTACCTTTTGAAATCACCTACCTGGTTACCGTTTTTGTGGTCCTGGAAGTGTAGTAGAACGTTTGCAGCGTGGCGATGTACCCATTAATCCTTTGGATCAAGCATGCAAAGAACATGACCTTCCTTATCGCCCGAGTCACCCTGCTTTAAGACATGTGGCGGATAAAATGTTGTTGAAAAAAGATAAACAACGCTTGACATCCTGTGATGCCTCAGTGGGAGAGAGGTTGGCAGCCCTGATTGTGATGAATGCTATGAAAGGAAAGTTCATGATGCGTGGACATGAACATTGAAAAAAGGAACTAGAAATTGGTATTTCATTGCATTCTAATTTTTGTAAAGCCCTATTTGTTATGAAATAAAAACAAGGTTTACCAGAGCACGATGTTTTTTTTTAATTTTAAAAATGATGATAGTCATTTGTTAATTTTTTAATTTTCACATTTCACACATTGCGATTTGCCATTTGTCAATTTCCTAGTTGCATTTGTTTTTTAAAATGTCAGTTTGAAGTTTTTGAATTTCATGATTTGGAAACATGGAATTTCCATTTTGTTGTTTACACATTTTTGATTTTGTGTATGCCAAATGTCCATATTTGTAAAACATGATTTTTCATTTTACGTCTTTTTGTAAATGGTGTTGATGCGAGTGCTTCACCATGGCGATGTTTGCAGACTCGTAGAAGCCTACTACTACTACTGCAGGTAAGACTGTTTTACGAAGTAACGCCTATCTACCGCTGCATTTCAAAGAATAGAAAATATTGAAAAACAAAATTATTATCTACCATTAATATATAAGCGTTGATTTTTTTACCCACCTCGCCGTGTATGCTCTGGTAAAAACGATAAATGCTACCTACACACAAGCTTTCTCGCCCTCTCTCTTTCTCTGTAGTCATACATTCACCCAACCATGCCTGTCTTAAGCAACAAACACAACCACTCTGGTTATTCCCAAAGAACAACCTTGACATGCACACTCATCCCAAAGAACTTAAAGTTAACCATTTAACATTTACCATTACAAAAATCCCATTATTTATTTAAGTAAAATAACAAATAGCACATTTGTACAGCATTAAAAACAAAAATTTATCATTTACCATTTTTAAATTCCCAACTCAGTCAAAATTTAAAGAATAAAAATAAACAAAATAGGGTTGCTCAGTGATTTAATGATCGAAGGACCTATGTGGTGTCCACTCTTTACAAAAAAAATCACTATTTACAATTACAAAAACGAATATTTACAAAATACAAAATCTACTAATCTACTAGTTACAAAAAGCTCTGTCTCTAAACGATAAAACAGAAAAATACAAATACAAATTATGGTTGTTGGATTGTATCCTGCACTGTTTATGCGACCTAGCTTTGCCTGTTTGTAAAACCGCTAGGTAGTCTACACGTATCGATTTTATGACTGCTCTACCTATACGAAGAGGTGTCGAACCAGTGACTATGTTGCCTCATTACGACATAGGGGTTGCAATGGCGAATGGGGTAAATAAACGAATCCGTATCCATATACAAAAGAGATACATCCCCGAAATTCTGTTTGGCAAACTCGTAGTGGAATCGATACATGACTGATTTAGAAAAGTCTAAAATGACTTGGCCCAAGTAAAACGGCTTATTCATGGTCACACTGGTCTTACTGATTTCAATGGTGGCCTAGTTCTCATTGATAATTTTGATCGATTTGATATATGGCTTGGCAATGTACCGCCGGGCACCGTAACGTCCTTCCCAGTCATTGTCTAATTTAAGGTCGCGTTATTTGCGGACTTTTCCCTTTGTGGCACACAAATGCAGTTGTTCATCAATTACAAAATATAATTTCAAACTGCTGTGTTGCCATTTGTCGGTGCTCAGTGTTGAGTAGCATGTATGGCTTGAGCCATGCTTTTTGAGCAAAGGAAATAACCCTGTGAATGTTCTTCAACCCCAAGCCTTGGGCTAGGCATTCACCAACATTTGGATATGTAGCACTTACCGATTGTTGGTGTAAAGTGTGCCCATGAATTTTTCAATTTTCACTTTATTGTTAGGGGGAAACATTCGCTCTAGGCAGAGTGGAAAATCAGCATTTTCATCCTTCAAGGAGGAGGGATATTCAACATACACTTCTAAAACATATCCGCGGCATGTTTCTTGGCTAGCCGTGTTCACATCAAATTGTGACACTTGTTTCTCTGTAAGCCAAGCAAAATCCTCATAGGGTAAAGGCTGGCTCATGGCATAGCCATAAAAATTACTCACTTGGTAGTACATCAAGTACGATTCTGGTTTGTCTTGTGAATAAGAGGGCATGTGTGGGTATTTCGCTTCGGCATGCCGCTGGTTAAAAGCCACCGCGAATGCCCTTTTCAAAGAATAAGACCATGTCCACATCCGTGAGTAAATCCAATTCCACTTGAGTGTATTTCCAAGCTGCATCAAAAGACAGCCCAGGACTCGTAAAATAGTGAGCTGGGTCAAGTCCATAGTTGTTTTGACACAACTCACGGAATGTTTCAAACACATCTGTCATCAGCAATACATCGAGTTTCAGGTAATGCATAGCATATTCACTTAGCTTCTTTATATCAAACGCTCTCCAAACTTGCCTTGCATGTGCATAGTCTTCATCGGAAATGGTACATAGTGTAAGCTTTGAGTAAAATTTCTCTTGTGGTCGGAGAGTTTTCTGCTTTAACACGTCCCAACTTGCACAAAAATCATAGGAAAAATGCCTTTCCGAATGCACAATTTAAAATGCTCAGGATGTTCAAAATACATTCTGATGTGTTTTAATTCCTTTTTATCCAAGCCGTTGACTAGATTGTCTAGGGAGAATGCCATAAACTCGAAGGAATCCAAAAATCGAATGCATAATTTGCCCAACAGCTATGTCAAGGCCGTAAAACGTTCATGGTTATGAGGGATAATTGAAAACGAGCCCTTGCCGACATGACCCAATTCACGAATCAGAAACTGAATATCGTAATTTGCCAGATTGTGGAAAAAACACACTGATAAATCTTGGAGCTGGGTACTTCACACTACATGCCCTGTGGGCGGCTCCTAGAAACTATCCCGTAAAGTGTGAGTGGTCTCGAACTGTCTCTTCAGCACTGATCACCCGCCTTTCACAAATATGGCATGTGTTTGCATGCTCATACTGTCGCTGTTGTTCTCGAGTTAGCCTTATGAGAACTGGGTTGTCCAGTAACTGTTGTTCATCATCAGCCAACTCGACATGTTGGTTCAAAAACCATTTCGCACAATCTGGTCCCTCACAGGATTTGTAATGGGATTTTGTGGTGTCATAGGCACACACCACGTTAAATCCCATATCGAAGGGTTCATGTTTTTGAATGGGTGTGGTTGAGCTGATGGCGGGATGTGGTTCACATCCCGCCATGGGTGTGGTGAGAGTTTTAAAATCTGCATAGACCACAAAGGGGACATTATCACGCTTATGGATATTTTAAAATTTCAACACAGCATCGTCCCCTTGTGGAAATACTAGTCTCAACACTTCCTGAGACACACAATCTACCCGATGTCGTCCAAAAGCGTAGAGCAGACAACGATAACAAAAATGTTTTACACAGTAATAAGGAAATAGTGATTCAGCTATCCGTCAGACAAATATAAGAGATGAATGTGGTGTCGTTTCGGTATTTCTGTGTCATAAAGAGGACCCACAATTTCATCTCCATCAAGGCCATACACCATAAACGAATAATCTAAATTATTTTGTTCTAACCTATTGATGTCAGTTAAGTCCATAGGGAACGAAATATGTGTTAATTTTCTTTTTTTTTAAATTGTGCAAACTTGGCCTTGTACATTCCTGGTCGACAACTGTCACGTTGTGCTGGCTGCAAATACGCTGCCATAGACCACAGAAAGCATTCAACATCACGCTTCTTTATATTGACCACGGCCTTTTTCGATGCTATTACCTGTGGTGTGGGGGATGTAACTAGACACAGCATTGAACGAGTTGAATTGAAAAATTTTGATTTGCAAATGATAATTTTTTTGTAACGCAAGACCACTGGGTCCTTCTTGCAGTTTATCGAATTTTGTTAGCAAGGCATTGACCACGTGAGATTCACTCTTTCAAATTATGTGCTATGAAAAATATAAAATGGTTCTTTATGCTCAACGTCCTCCTTTTTGATGTGTAACATCTTTCCACTCGGTTACTGAATATTTTTGTGGGGGTGATTTTGAAAAATGGGATGAATGTGGATCGGACGGAAGTGTGTAAGACGCACTGCCAGCTGGATCTTAACCTCCTGGACATTCATCAACACACAAATTATCTTTTTATTTACACACTAATAATGCATAACAATTCCAAGACTATATTTTTTTCTTCAGTGCCTACTTGATATTTCTACCCTCGCACTGCCTTCTTGATTGTTATCGCACTGCCTTATTGATTCTCTGCTGCTAATCATATCAATATGCCTCATTTTAACAGAATCCATATGAAATTACGTGTTGGTCTGTGAATCAAGAAGTCCGGGAACTGGGCAAGCCTTTCATGATCTACTGCTGTGCACATTGCATTTATTCGCAGGTTGGCCACTTTATAAGGAATTTAGGGTTATGAGCAGTGTCGGGTCTATTAATCTAGTTGATCCATATAGTATTCTTTGTTTAGGCTAGTGCAGGTGGAAGCTACAAATCATCTAATAAAATGAGTTTCCTATTATAAACTACAATATCTGTAAAACTCTCCCTTTTACAATAGATTAATATTTGTGCCAATAATATTATAAAATACCGGTGTATCAACAATATCACGTGAGGTTTCTTCTATGTCAGATGTTACACACCATATGCGACTACTGTAAGCCTCGTAAAGTTTTTATATATGAAATAGCACACGAGTTCTGGATTTACTTTTAAAGCCGTGTGTAACCCTTGCGCTGTACAAATTTGATCTTTAAAAGTTTCAAAACAACATTCCAAAAATTCTTTGGGGATTAAACTTTCCATAACATTTACCACGCGACCAGAACATACACACGATTAAAAACAGCGATCAAGGGGTTGACAAGTTAAAGTATCGGCAGCAGTGAAAGACATTATTAATATAAAACACTCTGACCTGAGTTTTCAGCCGTATACTGCCTGACAATGGTTCCACACACACTCACGTTCCGGGATTTTAGCAGCAGTAGTTGCTACAGCAGTAAAGCTTTTTCCAAATATCTAAAAAAAAAAGAAACAACATAAACCACCATAGGTACGAAGGTGGATCAAAAGGTTAGTTGCTCTAACGCATTGCAGCAGCGCGCTGTGTGTCGCAAACGTGGGCACAGCGGAGAAAGGGACAGACACTGTCCAAACGTTTGTTAGGCAAGTCGCTGTGGTGTCTCGTCTTGTATGGTGTGAATAGCTGTCAAATGCAATGGAGCGTTGACTGGACGTTCACGCCAAATATGAGGTGCGTGGGACAATCCGATTCCTATGGCCCAAAAGGAAGAATTACTCTGTCATTCATCGTGAAATTTGTGCTGTGTATGGGGAGCGGGCAATTTCCCGGCAAGGGATCGTTAAGTGGTGTCAGCATTTCGAAGCCGGACGCACGGATATCAAGGACGAATATCGCGAAGGCAGGCCCGCAACGTCCAGGAACCGTGCAAATTTCAACAGTGTGAATGATATCATTAGACAGAACCTGCAGATTCAACTGAGAGAAATCGCGACGCGGTTGAATATGTCGTGTGTCAGTGTGTTCTCCATTGTTCACGAGGACCTTGGATATCGTAAGCTGTGTCAAAGATGGGACCCACGTCTTCTCACCGATGATCACAAGGGACAACGTTTCCAATCCTCCCTGGCATTTTTGCAACGCTATGCCGCAGACGGCAACGGGTTTCTGCGGCGAATTGTCACAGACCATGAAACGTGGGTCCACCACTTCACCCCCGAAACGAAGAGAACATCAATGGATTGGGTGCACCCCTCATCTAAATAACGAAAGAAGGCCAAAGTTCAACCTTCAGCCGGTAAGGTTATGGCGACAGTGTTCTTCGACATGGAGGGTTTGCTGCACGTGGAATTCATTCCGAAAGGAACTACGATCAGCGCGGCGTCGTATTGTCAAACGTTGCACCGGTTGCGTAAAGCCATTAAAGAGAAGCGCCGGGGGAAATTGAACGCCGGTCTGATTTTGTTGCACGACAACCCAACACCTCACAAGGCCCGCCAAACGAGCGAACTGCTGCAGCGTTTCAAGCGGGAGGTCTGGCAACATCCACCCTACAGTCCCGACCTAACGCCATGTGACTTTCATCTGTTTGGTAAGCTCAAAACGGAGCTCGGTGGTCGACGTTTCCAGACCGATGAGGAGGTGAAGGTCGCTGTCTCCGTGTGGTTGCAGAACGCTGGAGGAACTTTCTACGCATCCGGCATCGACACGTTGGTTGTGCCTTTGCAGAAATGTTTGGAGTCTCTTGGAAACTATGTGGAACAGTGACGTTACATTTTATGTCGTTATAGGCGTGTTGCTGTTGTATAGGTGCTGCAATAAATGGCCATAACTGGGAAGTGCAACTTATTTTTTGATTTGCCCTCGTATATCAATTCTTAATAGTACTTGCATTTCATAAATACAATTTATTTAAAGAATCAAACAGGTTATATAAAAATAAGAAATCTCACCTTGCTTTTGCCTTCTCGTGGGCTCAATAGTGGTCTCTTCTCCCTCTCTTTCTGTCTCCTCTTTCTCCCCACAACAGGTATGCAGCTTATCTAAAACAAAAAATAAAACAATCCATTCATTAATTAATTAATCAATAAATCAATGATTGCCAGTAAATATATAAATATATACATACGATACCTAAATAAATAAATAAATAAATAATTAAATAAATAGATACGTACATTACAGCGAGTTTACGTATTTTCCACCGCACATAAGAACACTGTTTAATCCAGAGCCTAAGTTTGCACTGCAAAGTCTCACAAATCAATAATGGGCTATGCGACATGACATTCGCAAGACTCTCATTCCGCTCCCCTCCCTCCTCACCGCAGCTGTTGACACACCACTCGCCAGGCTATGAGCGGTCATGGGATCCAGTGTTCTCTCTGGGTCCCCACTCATCCCCGCTCTTCCCCTTCCACCAAAGTTGCCAGCTCGTTTGACCTGGATCTGCCCTCTGCCTGCAGCTAGCGCTGTTGTCAAGTCAGGTCCACACACATTCCTAAAGCTTGATAAGATTCTCATCTTGCCAGCTAGCACCGAGCAGGTTTCGTTCTGTTCTAGCTTCAAGCAACTCAAAACTAAGTTCTGTTGTCTTATATAAAGCCAGCTTCGTCTGCATCATAGAATTATAATTTGTCATGTCACTCATAACCGTTTACACGTAAAAGATCCCCATCAGGTGTAAAACAATCTTAGCACGCTTCACGCATTTTGGGATTTAGTCTCCATCCGTCCGCCATAGGAAATATCGAAAAACGAACCGTCGCCCTGCCGTTCTGCCGTCCCGTCGAAATATCGAGTGCTGTATTGAGCACGGCCGCCATGGCCGGCGACAGGCTCGTTGAAACGCACGCCAGCGGTACCATCTCTCTGACAACTACCACTTTTCATTAACATTTTAAACAGGTAAAAATATTTTTTTCAACATGTATGGCGTTAGGCCCTTTGTCAAATTTTTCCAAAACTTAATACCACATTAGAAAAGGGGTGTCACCCCAAGTCCTTGGACACCTCTTACACATCTTTAGCCTTATTGGTTTGCGAGATATAACAAAAAAGTCTAAAATCACTTTTTTACCCCAAAAAACATTATCAGACCTTCTCGACACAGGCATCCCCATCAAGACGACAACGCGACGAAAAGCTAGCACTAAGCACAGCTTCCTATCACAACCGCTTCCTGAAATATCACTCAAAATGTAAAGAAACGCGTATTTATACCAAAAACGGTTTCCAATAATCCACCGATTAAAAAATAACCTCACCATCAGATAGAGGGAAAAATACCATTCAAGCGACCCCTCACTCGACCCTAGTCCTTCCTCCACCTAACCGTTTTCCAACATAGCCATATGTATTCAAGCACGCACGCGACTTGTAGTAGAAATATCATTCTCACACTACTACACCAGTTTTTGTCCTGGAGACTTTAACTTGGTTTGTGGGTAGAGGGGGTAAATACCATTCATTTACGTCAAACAAACCTTTTTGTGAAATTCTTAGTTTCCGAAATATAGGCAATTTCAAAATTGGACTTAAAAAAAAGTTTTGTTCTAACGATAAAGGACAGAGAGACCATTCGTTTAGGCCTATATATTGTTGCATCCGGGGGATGAACCCTCATCCCCTATTATCTACAAATACATCCATCCCCTCATAAACGCCTTATAGAAATTCCACTACACATTTCATTGCAACAAGCTTCAATGACCCGGCAACTTGGACTTCAACGACCCCCGGCCAGCTCCTCACATCCTGTGAAAAGTGCAATTATGCACACTCACCAATAAAAGGTTATAAAACTATAGAGGTGAGGTAACTCGTGGTCAGTCTGCCTCAGTGTTACCTTGTGCCAGACCACTGCAAAACGCCGCTCCGCCGAAGGGTAATTGTCTAAGCGATCTACACTCCTCATACATACAGTCACACTTTCGCCCCTTATTGTTTGAATTGTGATAGCATCAGGTTTAATAGCTGCTCTGCAGATTCTAGAAGTACTCCCAGTTGGAAGTACCAATTAAAGCCATACCTTTTACAAGTATCTGATCATCTAGTTTATTTGCTTAATTGTTAAGATCCTATCCTTCATCCCCCGTCCCCGGTAGGATTCAGGGAACACTTAATTAATTGCTCCGTGGCACCCGTAGTCAGCCACGCGCCTACGTCACTCTTTACTTGTCTCGCTCTTAACGCGAGCCGCGCCCACGTTTGCATTATTCTGAGTGTCGGCCGCTCAGTTGCTCAGAACCTCTCGCACCAAGCAGCCCTTAACGTCGAGACCGCACCCTCGAACTGCCCAACCAGATAATACAATTGGGAGTTCTCTTTTCGAGCCCCGTCAACGCTCTTGGACTGCTCCAACGCCCCCTCTCCCTACACGCTAATCTCCAGCATTCCCCCAAATTCCCTTTTTTGTCCCCCTGAACACTACATTGTAGAGGGTCCCCACTCAGGTCCCCTACAATTGATGGAAGCGCTAGGTACCGTGACGTTGTTTTAGAACAACGCCCTAGGGTTACAAACAACGTAGCTCTGTGGTCAAGATCCCAAAATTAACCTCTTACTAGCCAAGCACACGCCACTCAACATTGAGAAAATTTTTCAGAGTACAGATTAGGTAATATTTAGTACCCACCCACGCCCGCCCCAGCAGGTACAACAATTCAAACGCCACCCTTATATAGAAGCAAGCAATTTAGACCCATAGGTATTTACGCCCATCTCATACGGGAACAGGGGGCCACATTATATAATTACCCTCCCAATCCGATCTCCAGTGTCTTAGGCAGGATAGCGACGGTGATATTTAATTTACCACCACCGTCAAATTAGGGGAGATTCCATACAAATAGGGAAAGGCCTCCCACAACTCCGATAGTCCGCATACATCCATATATAGATAATTATTAAGGGAAAAATCGATACACATACTAGATAGCGCATCCCTGAAGGCTACACGCCACTGTACCTCCATACTTATCAGCGTTTCCCCCCGGAAACGCTAGGCATAATTACTGACTGTAGCGGCCCCATACCTCGATAGGATATGCCTTTATACGGCCACAGCCTACTTTTCTATATACACACAATGGCACCCCATGCCGACATCCCCGAGGTTCCGCTTACACAAGGGAGGAGGCACCTCACGCACACGGATAGGGAATCCGAATTATTCTTTGCCCTCCTCCGAAACCGCCAGTGCCGTATGTATAAAGTACAGGTGCATATACAGGCATTACAAGCGAAGGCAAGCGCAGCGCGGAATAAGTACATCCGCTCCCCCACCGATACGCGTAAAGCACTTCTCACCAGGACGCACCGCAATTTGCACGACACCCATAGGGTATTGCTGGCCAAACATACGAAAACTCAGAGGATCCATAGCCGGATTGACAGGGTTTATGGTCACCTCCCTCCCAACGCGACCCTCCAACGCATCAGGGCGCAGCATACGATATTGTCTCGTCATTTCGCACAGCTTATTGCGGAATATAGGAGGCTGAGCGTCCAGCTAACAGAAGTATACACTGCCCACTCCAATTAGCCAGGAGACCACCGTGGCCATGCCACATATTAGGCCCACACTTGGGAACGGTGCACACGTGCATACATTTCACCCGCCACGTGCACAGATCCCCATCTCCACACTTATACTGTCCCCTAGGACGTTACCGCATCTGCGGGCAAACAACAGTCCTAACGTACCGCCGGAAAGCCGTCCTAATTCGCAGCCCAATCCCATTTACACCCGCAGAGGAGCCAAAACGGCTTAAGCCTAAAATCACCCTCCTCCAAACGCCCCGAACACCGGATACATCCCCAGAGTGGATTCCCGGTGCCAAAATCGCATTCGCCATCCTAGGGCAAAAGCGGTACGCCTCACGGTAGAAACCGGCTCTCGGCCTAGTATTGGAACTCACATAACTAAACTCCAGGGCCATTTTCCCTTTCAGACACATAATATACAGGAAATTAGACAGTAAGACATGTCGAGGCTACCTGCACTTGTAGCGGCTAACGTGTCCCCAAAATCCCCATCAGCCCCAATGACATATCGAACTCAGGACCATGTGCAGAGCAAAGGCGCCAAACGCGCTATGGCATCTGGTGGCCATATTCACCACTAGGTGACAATGCCAATCCCACACGGTACCTGGACAACCCCTACTTATAAGTTGCATGTTTTCACTATTAAGAGTGTATTACTATATACTGTCTTATTTTACTGTGTACTTATATCATACTTGGATCTAGTGCAATCGCTAGAGTAAGGACTGTCGATACAGTGAAACACATGTTTCCTACCAGCCGCCAGGCCAGGTCATTATCACACAACAGGATACTGTCATACGACACCCAACATTGACTCAGCAACTTTCACGGTCGTATAGCAACAGCCGTGCAAGGTAAGGCGCGTGCCCTGACACACGCATACGCAACCATGCGTATTACAGTACATTCACCTGGAGTACCAGCGTGAAATCGCAACAAGGTGCACCTGTAGTAGACTCCCACCCATACAGTAGAGCTCAAGCATTAGTATGACAGGACACATATCCACGTCACATCTTCACACTAAGAACCACACTCATGCGTAGGTCCATTAGTTGACCGACGGAAGATTCGCTTACGTTTAAAACAGGCTCCGTAGGATTTACATGCATTTACAGAATACCTGCATAAACATTCCCTATTAATAACGATACACATACGGCATAATCGTATACACAGTAGGTATCGACCGACAGAAGATGAGAATACCATAGTATAACAAATCGTTGCACTACATACCATGGCACCAGCCATTTTTTTTACAATAACCTCCATACTAGAATTATCGCAGAAAGATGATGATACGCGTAGCCATACTTCACACACAAGCACGAGGTTCACGGGTTACGGAAGCGACCTCACATTGAGGTGAGGTCACAGCCTCCTTCCACTTAATTATCGCCGAGGCAAATAATACCTTAGCAGGATTTCTTCAATATAACGTGTCCAAATACGCTTACAAACGTAGCGTAAGGTTCACCTAATGGACAACACAATAACACAGGTTAGCGGCCTTCCATACAGGCCGACACTCCCTATTACAATAACACAGGTTAGAGGCCTTCAGTACAGGTCCAGATTCCCATCACAATAACACAGTTTAGCGGCCTTCCGCAGAGGCCAGATAACCCTATATTTGGACCCAACAGGTCATCAGGACCACACACTTGTGGGAAAATTGGATAAAGACATACTTACAGAGGTCACATAGTATTATACACTATCAATTCATGTTACATTCTCTGATACAGTTCACTGAGTCCCATACACGGGAGAGCGCACTCATTCTGAGCAGTGACGCGCGATCCATCCACGACACCGGAAACAGTATTGCTACAACAGCATCTCAGCCTGTACATAGCAGGGCAGCCAACACATACAGGCCACATATGGCGCTGTCACTAATCACGCAGCTCCTTTTATATATCCCGTGGCTCATGATCTCAAGATTAACGGTCACGTTAAACTACAAGCTTCCTTTTTTCCTTTTATATATATTTTTCCTAACATGGGATCTTTCATTTTTCTTTTTGTTCAACGGTGGCATTGACCACACAATAACGTCATTAGGACATGCATAACAAACAGTTCTCAAACGAGGCGTCATCATCCTTATCCGACGATTAGGGTCATGCACTCAGAATTTAATTAATTCATCCATTAATTAGTCTACGAAGGTTCGGACTCGTGGCACAGACCACTTGGCTGGGGCGACTCCCTTAACGGACCAAATAGGACATCATTTTTTTCATCCATACGCCCAGTTATGAACTGTTCGTCATAGTATGCCATATGCTGATATAACATTACATAATAAATTAACAACATACCTTCACAAGAGCCACAAGGCTATCATAGGACCCTACAGTCCTTCTTGAGATCCCATTAACTATAGGTATACCCTTTAGATACACACTTGTCGCCACAATCATTAGTTGGCCAAATTAAACTTTCGCATTTGCTCTCAGACGACATACATATCCCAATATGTACATACGTGTAGCATTAACAACGTGGCTCATAATTATTTTATTTTGTGTGCGGTTAAGGCACTGTAAGGTTTACATTAAAACAATCTTGCCCCCAAACGCAGTTTAAGAAAAATATCCAGCCATGAGCGTATAAGTATACTCAGGCAGCCACTACGTCCATGGTCCATAAGTACCCTACCTTTTACTAGGAGAGTGCTATACAGTGTACATCAAAACATACCCTCCTAGGGCCACAATGTTGGGTAAATATCAGCCCTGGGCGAACCAATGCCAAGTTTTGTAGAAAACGGTAACCGAAGGCCCAATTATTTTCTTCCTTACAGCACTAAATATGCACTGGTAAACACAAACATTCTATACACATTGAGGAAACATACTCCCCCTGTCAACACATTGCATTACAGAACTACAACACACAGCTGTCACTTCCATACAGCAGGTTGTCCAGTAGACAGAGCCAATTAAGATACCACACGGACAGTCAGGCATTTGCGAAATACAGTACACGTCATACTACCAACACATTAATATGCCTAGTTTATACACTCGAGGGAACTATTATTGATCCCCATACCATTTTTGCATTTGCTCGGAGTAAGTGGGATTAGACCACGGAAAGGATTTTCCTACAGGAAAACACACAGGACCTTACACCCGAATAGGATCGCAACAGGCCTCCATACATTACCCGTCCTCTATACACAGAAGGCGCAGTAGCTCAAGTATTTTTAATCATTCGCCACGTTTTTTAACGCTCTCAGAACAGCGCATTCCTACATACGTTCTACGCCTTGGAGAGAAATACTTAGATTTCCCATTGCCTAAACAATGACACACTGCAGGCACACCCACACGCTATCATATAAAGGCTATCTCGTATGATCACTTTGCGTAGCCGTCCCACACTCGTGTAATCAGACGACACGTGCGATTGACAGCCAGCTCCCGCAATGTCAACAAACACGCCATTTTCTTTAAGAAACTCATCGTGCTCCTGTCCAATCAGCATAGAGCGCAGTTAAACACTACTCCCACTGAGTGATGTAGCCAATTGGCACAGCATACTCCGCCCAGCGATAAACGCTATCTGACACTGCACATACAGACCGCTTATCTCGTAGTTACATACGCCCCGTTATATCTTTCGCCCTTCTTCACAAAACACTTGCTCTTACTACACCCTCGTAAGGACACTGCCCTCCGCTCTCAGCAGATACGGGCATTCCCCACATATACATGTACATAAATGTCCACGCTATTTAGAAAAAAATTCCAGGCATAACACATTTTAATCATAACACTGTATTCCAGTCAGAGACGGTAACAATCGTTGACAACGGTGGCCCAAATACATTCCCCGCCTCACTCATCTTACCCCCTCTCGGATTATTATTTTACACGCCTAAATCTCTTGGGATTTATAGATACAGATGACACATGTTTCGCATTTATATTTCCCCCCAATGTTAAGGGTGGCGAGACACACTTTTCCTCCCACACACTTCCGCGTAGCGGTTGAGATAGCTTTGACCCATATCACCCCCCACAGGTGGATTTAGACCACAGGAGAGGATACTAAATAGAACCCGAAGAGGCGGCATTCTAGGACACATATTCATAGATGATACGATTTGTTCAGAGCACGACGGTGCACAGAGGTGCAACCTAATATCTAAAGTACATATATATTCCCCACACAGCGACAGTCGGCACTGCCGATACCGATAGACCATTCGCGGTCGCGAATTTTCAGACAGCACCGGTTATAATTTTCCATCGGGATTCACCACTTTTCTAGCAAGCTCATCCCTACCAATTGATTATTTTGAGAGCACACTCGAAACGATGTGCTACAGGTGGGATTTCAATCACAGGGTATCCTGACATATCCCTGCGCCCATTCCAGAAATGTATGGTGCAGTGCTACTATAATACCAGGATCTTTCTCTTTACCTGACCAATTTTAGTCTATAAGTTATCTAGAGTATAGGTACAGGTTATATCTTGTACAGTGCAGTCAGCAGAAATCTACGTTGTGTGGCCGCTGATGTCACATTTCACTGCCAGTTGAGCCAAGCTCAACAAGATTCCCCCTCCAGAACACAGTATGTACACTCTACATTTTACACACAATTCCCCCCATCCCCCTATTAATACGAGGCACTTGGAAGTCATGCAGCTACCAGGGTGCACACCATGTTTTTTCGCTCTTGGCTACATGTTATTCATCATTTCGGAATCATAGAGCTAACAGCTTAGCGTCAAAAGGAATTACCCACTAACATAATCATATGAGATATTGTATTTTTATCCCGCATGCCATTTTTTTACCCTGAAAGGGATCTTTAACGTTGCATGCGAATTTCTAGCACAAACGTACCTCTACCTACTTCAGTACGGACCATAACAACCGCACTGTAAACCCCGTTCCTGGCCGATTACAATCCTCCCCTTACCGGTAGAGCTCTCCTCCCATTTAACGTTGGTCCCCCAACCACTTAGGACCACGACTCCCTAGTCCTAGTTAACCATCCCATCCCCCAAATACTAAAACTTTAACACGTGTACATTCTCCCAATAAGAGGAGAACACCCTTCCACGTCCTTAACTTACCAACTAACATGTCAAGGTATAAACGCAGCTGATATTAGCTAGATATCCGACAGCCAGGTGCAATGACGTGCACTGTGCCAAAACAATCCCCCCTACCCCCGAATAACCACCAACCCCTACACAAACACAACTCGCTTGACACATTCATTATATGGTTTGTGTACAGAGGTGCACTGTGGATGATATGACGCTATTTTCCACTGGAAAATAGGACATTGATAACTGGTAACTGGTATTTGTAATTGTAATTGGTGACCTGGACTTAGGGCCATCCCAGCCCATTACGTGGATTTTGACGAACGACGGAAGGTCGACGCAGCGATAGCGTAGTGCGGACAAGCGCTGAAGCTGACGGGTGTACCTAGCCTGTCCCCTGAAGCGACGGGGAGCTATACCCAGAATGCACTACAGTCAGCAAAGCCCGACCTGCAGGTGGACTCTTGAAAGTTCGGCGGGAGAACTGACCAACTCACCGTCAGACAGGATCGACCATCCACCTAGGGACTACCCTCTCTACTTGACTCTTAGTTAGCATGTATGATAAGTAGTAAGCTTCATTGCGCGAAGCTAAGACCTGCAGCGGGAGGTGAAGATGAATAATAATGAATGATACGATTATCTGCCGGGCAGCGGTATTGGTCACCGATGATCTCTTTGGACATGCTACCGAGGACGATACTACCTTATAAATGATGGGGGTCGATTTACGACATGCCCACGGTTCTCTCCCAGGCCGAGGTATAGATCACAGGGGGTCTCTCTGATCATACCCCAGGGGGGGGACACCTTTGTATTACCTTGCGATATATAATTTGAAATATGCGATTTGCGAAATGATAATGCTGCAATTAGACAGGCCTCCACACACACAAACATATTAGTTATTAAAGAGGGGAAGTCGACATCTAGGTTAAGGAGGAAAGTGTACAAGGACTTAGATCTGGCTGTTCTGGAAACTCCGGCGTTACCAGAATTTGCACGCACGACGCCCCCGCAAGGGAGACATTCCTCGATCAAAATTCTAGTAAATAAGTCAGTTGCTTTTGGCAGGCAACTTAGTTAAGCAAATTTAGTAAGCCACTGTTGCATGACAGTAGCTTACTAGGGGTATTTCGGCACTAGGTTAAGTCAACATTTCGAGCCAATTTTTTTATATAATCATAAAATTAATATGTAACTACATATAAGATATACTTACACGGGAAAGATCGATTATCGATCGGCCTCGGACTGCAATTTTCCGCAGCCGTGTAAGCCCGACAATTCGATATTACGATATCACACGATGTGACAATTTACAATTGCAAGATGCGCATTTAATCCTATTTAAATGTTTTATTTTCAGACGGCGATCCTCCGTGCGCCGACAGCTGGCAGCACGAAGTGCCCAGAGATATTTTTTTTACAGGTGACAATACATAGCGCACATATGATTAGTCTATGTTTATGACTTACATTTATGTTTTTCTCTCCATAGATGGATCTACACATTTTTAATTATATACACACCAGGTGACACAGGTCACTAGGGTGACGCATGATGATCAGTACATGTCATACAGGAACATACAGCAGCTAGCCACCGGGATTCCTTTACACCCATAGTCTGATTTCTATCTTTCCCAATAGATGGCGATTTTGTATTTAGTCTCATGTATATATCTTGCCCACACCCTGACACGCGCTCGTCACACCCTCTCTCTCTCTCACACACACAGAGCTCACTCCCCCCAGCTCTCACACGTTTTCCTCACACTGAATTTTAACGTTATTTCACAGCATCTCCGTCCCACGGTTAGGGATAACTGTGGGATATTCACTCCCGCTGGGCGGAACACACACACCTGAAATGAGAGGTGGAATACAGCGGCGAGGGTTGTACCCACTGTCTGTAAAGGTCGACCTTCCCCGCTAAGATGGACCGTCATCCCACAGGGGACGATCCATGGACATATCATTAGTTTGCCATGGCCTAGACTACCTTTGGATTAAGGTACTGGTATAAGTTAGCGCGCTTAAGGTCGGATTATAAGGTATCCACGGAGTGGAATTGTTTATGCGTAATTTATAAGCTCCCATGTTAGTGCTACGGCACGAGAAAGAGTTCAACTGTAATTACGGCACAGAGTACATGGCCGACACCGTTGCATATTATTTGGTTTGTTTTTCTGCCCACTGTATCTTTGTTACACACGCCACAGGTGGCACCACACTGTTTTATTTTTTCCTTTCGTTCCTTCTAAAATCACATTTGTAAAAATGCCTCCTTTTCTCCCTCACAAAATAAACAAATTTTTCTTACCCCCTTAACTTACACACCGAAGCATTTATTTCCTTTTTCTATTCTATCTATTCTTTCACTTCGTCGTCCATATCTTGTATTTTCGCTACCCTAGGGCACTGTTTCATTCCGTCCAGGTTTGTGAGGACGGAGGATACGATAGGCCCTACCGATGTTTTTTCCCCTTGGGATGGCCCACAGTGGTGATAATTGATGATTGAAGATTGTTGATGATGATGAAGTTGATAAAGACGATGATGATTGATGATTGATGATGATGGTGATGAGGATGATGATTATTGATGATGATGTTGATGATGATAATGATTGATAAATGTTGATGTTGATGATTATGATGATTAAGGATTATTTAGGGTCCAAATACCCGCCATATTTCATTTACAGAGGATAATGTCACTATATTTTGTTTACTGATTGTGTTTCTTATTGTACAAGGTTTGGATAAATATCTATTTGTATGTGCCACGGCACCGAAGTTATAATGATGCACATTGTATATGGATGAATTATAGTCCCCCCCCCTCACCAAAACACCTACATTTGATCGCTAGACCCGAACCCGAGGCAAAATTATTCTACGAGGCACTGTACACTGACCCCTCCACACTTCCATCAACGACACTACCCACCTCTCCATATGCCAGACGTTCACATCTTCAACTACTCACCTTACACGGGGCTAGCCACTCACCCCCACCGACGTTCTCACCTTCTGTCCTAAGGGATTTCATAGAAGAGCAGAAGAAACCAAGAGAAGCAAAGAAGAGAGAAGACACTTCAAGACAGAAAAAGATGCCCATGCACACACACACACACACACACACACACACTAGAAAAACTACCCCTACGGCCTAGTCTTCGTCCCGTCATCGAGGACGATGACTAGCTCCGTCGAAGGTGTTGTTGCATCCTAGGGATTGCCCCTCATCCCCTATTATCTACAAATACATCCATCCCCACATCAAGGCCTTATAGAAATTCCACTACACATTTCATTGCAACAACCTTCAATGACCCCGCAACTTGGACTTCAACGACCCCTGGCCAGCTCCTCACATCCTGTGAAAAGTGCAATTATGCACACTCACCAATAAAAGGTTATAAAACTATAGAGGTGAGGTAACTCGTGGTCAGTCTGCCTCAGTGTTACCTTGTGCCAGACCACTGCAAAACGCCGCTCCGCCGAAGGGTAATTGTCTAAGCGATCTACACTCCTCATACATACAGTCACACTTTCGCCCCTTATTGTTTGAATTGTGATAGCATCAGGTTTAATAGCTGCTCAGCAGATTCTAGAAGTACTCCCAGTTGGAAGTACCAATTAAAGCCATACCTTTTACAAGTATCTGATCATCTAGTTTATTTGCTTAATTGTTAAGATCCTATCCTTCATCCCCCGTCCCCGGTAGGATTCAGGGAACACTTAATTAATTGCTCCGTGGCACCCGCAGTCAGCCACGCGCCTACGTCACTCTTTACTTGTCTCGCTCTTAACGCGAGCCGCGCCCACGTTTGCATTATTCTGAGTGTCGGCCGCTCAGCTGCTCAGAACCTCTCGCACCAAGCAGCCCTTAACATCGAGACCGCACCCTCGAACTGCCCAACCAGATAATACAATTGGGAGTTCTCTTTTCGAGCCCCGTCCACGCTCTTGGACTGCTCTAACGCCCCCTCTCCCTACACGCTAATCTCCAGCATTCCCCCAAATTCCCTTTTATCGTCCCCCTGAACACTACATTGTAGAGGGTCCCCAATCAGGTCCCCTACAATATGATATGTTAGGAATTTTGGTTTTAAAAGTATCGTCTACTTTCAAACACATTTCAACGAGTCATCCATAGGAATGAGGACAGCTGCCCGAGTAATTTAACACCTCATATGTCTAAATCGAACTATAGGTTTACGAGATATTAATTATTTTTAACTACATGTATTGCGGGTGGCCTATTCATTTGCCCCTGGGTTAAGATCCGCATTGCTCCCCTACTGCTGGCTCCCAGGCTGCCTTACACCCCCTCCACCAACCCCTGGCGGAGAAGCCGCAGGCTGTCTATCCGTCTGCGCGGGAAAAATACGGTCCGACTACTTTCAGAACGGACTCTGTATGTAAACTTTTATAAATACATTTTAATTCTTAATTATTGACTCGGTGGGAATATATTGATCAATCTCAATCTAATACTAATATTGTCGTCGGTTTTGTATAGAAGTATTAGATGTCCATCTCTTAATAAATAATAATAATAATAATAATAATAATAATAATAAATAATACCGCATTCTCAAGGATTGTATCTCATAAAACTGACCTGGATAACGTTAGAGGCAATTAATCATGGGATGTGAGGCTACCATCCCGCCTTGAATCCCCTGCCATTGATCTCGCGCAGTGACTCCAATATGCGGAATAGGATGAAGAGGAGAGCCTCAGAACGTAGTATATTCAGTACAGTGGTCATTTGTAGTTTAATGCTCTAAAAGAATTATAATATTATACCCTTCCAAAGGCCCTCTAGGATGCTGAATCTTATCTCGGGCGTGGCTCGTTCGGTGGCTAATTAACACTTTACATCCTAGGAATTTCGAAATTTGGATCATGGGAACTTAAAACTATAAATCATATGCCAGGGGAACAAGGAAAAAAAAATATTCTCAGAAGTACTACAAGACAAAAAAAAACAAATCCCCTAATAAACAACCCAAAACCAACGTTGAACCACAACAAAATAAACTGCGTCATCACTATCCTTCTCTGCCATAAAGTCCACAGAGATGGTACGACCAGGGTACCTTAATCTAATTAATTCGGGCAAAGCCTCAGCTTCCCCTGACCAATCACTGCAGGATCATGGAACTCCAAATAAAACACAAATCCAAATAAAATCAAATCAAATCATAGTGGCGCGCTCTCACTCCAGGTGAGTTCAAAATGCAACATCAAAAGATTAAATTAATGCCACAAGAATTGAATCATTACGTTAATCAGATCAGAACAATATACACTCCAACGGAGCATAAAATTAATTAAAATTTCGCAAGCTGGAATCTCATTGTAACGCTCTCTATTTGGGAAAAGTGAATCGTACAGACGAGATCTTTCCGTTTGACAAACAGACCTCCCTTCACGACCTCCGTTAGGGTTGTGTACGGTCAGCATGCAGTGCGGCCACACAAACACTACATTAAGATACAACGTGCCTACCTTATTCACATACAACTGTTCCCGTGTGAAACATTTATCAAGACATCAATTATAACAGTCTAGCGGCCACCCAGAGGGTACAAAATCTGATACACTAGTAACGTGGGTCCACAATAAAATCAAAAGCACAACAAACCGGAATCCCAGAATCAAATAACAACAAAATATATAAACAAACCAGCCATTTAACTTTGACCAAATAACCTCGGACAGACTCAAGGCCAAGCAAAAGCACCCCGCGGCGAGGAGTGGCTACCTGCTTTCACTACAACAACAGCTGACGTGTACTGACTGAAGCACGTGCTCAATATGGCTCAATTCAACAAGCCTCACAGAATCATCACTTAGCACGCTGCCTGCGGGCGCAGACCGACCCCAGCATCACGGCCGTGATTTTTACCTCGTGGGAATTACCTCGTCCACGGAATTACCAAAATACTTACGTGGTTTTGAACATCCACAACTTACCAATATGGGTGGGCACCATCCTCCACCAACTCAACCAAATACACGTGGGCACAGCATCCAGGACTTACCGATGTGCATTAGTACATCCAGTCATACTCCAATTTATATACCTCAAATCGCCGGGTTTGCCTGCCTTGTCCGTCACCGATCGAAGATTGCAAAAAAACATTACCTGGTAGAACTTACCACAGGCGATCCACGAACCTTATTTACCACAAAAAATATTCAATATGCTCTGGTTTGCTTACGACCACTGTACAAACTCTCCCCCACCTTCTCAACTGAAAATGTATTTACAGTGACAGAAGCTGATGGCCAGATTTCCCCTGAATGTTACTCTCCCCAAACTACACTGAAACCCTTGACCACACGATACATATTTACACGTACGTTGTATCAACAAATACAACAACCACAACAACAAAAACACAACTAACATTAGGAAATGAATATGTACACTGCCATTTGCACTCATGTTGACCCGTACACCCCTAACTAAATTATGCAAGATAATTTGCTGTACTTATCACTATTCCTGGGTCCCAGATCCTCTCCATCATTGCAGCGTGCCCCACGGTTTAGGTTTACGCCATCATTTCACACATGACGAAATCCACGTTTGAAGATCCTCCCATTGTTCCAATTGCAGCATCAGATTCTTCTTGCTTCGGGTACCTCGTGGTAAGGACGAAGACAGAATACACAATTACTTAATGCGGCATACGAGAAGGTAACTCGCACTCACTGTTCCGAGCCGATAACCCTATCATTCTCCTAAATAGCTACCACCTGAACTACTCAATTCATCCAGATTGTCCGCCGTAGCTCCTATCGACACAACTTATATGTTTACCTAGCGTAGTGGCTAGCCTATTTCTCAGCCGAACTTTCACCCGCGAACTAGCGCGCATATCAATATCTTATCTCGACACTGACAAGAACTCGCACTCGTATGCTATAGCATCTAGACATGATATCAAAAGCAGCGCCACACTGTCTCAATTTTTACCCCTGGACATGTAAAACAACAGAGTCCAAATCACGAACTCGACTGACGTGAAGCGTCCGTAACGGAATCACAAAATTGACTGACTTCACTCTCCCAGATGGAGCTGTTTAAGTGTTTGAAGCATAACTGGTCGTAGGAAGGGGAAATATGAGATTTATTTCCAAATTAATAGCTCTGTCCCGAATTGACTTATATCACTGAACTCGTTGTAATCCCAATGTCTCATTGGTGATGTCCTTTCCAAGAATCGATCGTGGGCTACTTATCAAATGAACTCAGTAATCATCCCTCATTGTCTGCCAATTTACGCGCTAATCACGGTTTGGTGACGCTTATCCTCTCATTGGCTGACGCTGAAACGCCCCCACATCAGGCATTTTATACTGAATTAAATCAGCCTTACATCCAAATTGCACCAAATTACATTTCTGGGAGGTAGAGAGTCTTCCGCTTCCATATATGCAACTCTCATTGCTCTCCGGTCATTAATTCTTAAGTAGGTCGCATCTGGGCGGTACCAAAACTTGAAGCTGTGACCTTGCCAAACTGCAATTTTCCCACACAAATTCTTGCGTTCAACGACCTGCCGTCCTAACCCTCGCTCGTCTTCTCACGGTACACGTACACCCTCGGCACTCCCTGGAATCCTGCTAAGTGCATTTATGACCACTCATCCCTCCTGCTATTCTTCGTTCATGTTTCTGCATATCTCCAATAAAAGTATTTGCCGCCTCTGTACTCTGCATCTGCTGTGCCGGTCTGCGTATAGAATTAATGGTGGAAACATAAACTTGTGACTAGATGGATATGTAATATGCCTTATGGTCTCATTACTCCCTCACAAGGTTAAAAATCAGGGTAAGCATTACATGATTTTAGCACTCCACACGGCTGCTACGAGGTTCCATTCCTCCGTCTCTACTTTGGACCTCCCTTCCTGGGTTGCTCTGAAATGACAGGGCGCCTCACTCCCTTCTCTGGTATGCCAGCCGGATTAGGTCAGACCCCTGGCTCCTTTGGACTACCTGCGTGCGCTAGACAATGGCTCTCCCCTCTCTCTCCTTCTCCAAGCCATGGCCTCCACCTGCCTGAGGCAATCATGTGCTCGCTGTAAACATCGGCCCGTGTTTTCATCTTAAGTCCGTCTCTTGACCTGTTCTGTTCTTCCAGAATTTGCTATTTATTTAACTCTATGATCTCGGCATGGTTTGCTGCTGCGGCCTGAATGTTGCTTAACCCCCGCAGGAAATCCTGGTCTTGCAGCGTGAGCTCAATCTGATGGACCCTTGCTTCCATGGTGCTTCCCCCTTCTTTCGGGTTCCAGGTTAGAATATCCGGGATCACGTTTAATTTTCCAGGGCAAAATTCCATCTGTAGGTCAAATTGCTGCGCTTAAATTGACCATCTATTTAGCCTCTCAGAAACCATAGCCGTCTTAAACAAAAACGTCAACGCCTTATGGTCAGTTCTAATTATTATGGGAAAACCATAGATAATCTTCCTCCATTGCTCTAGGGCATGAATTATCGCCAATAATTCAATCTCGGAGACTGTATAATTCTTCTCGTGCTTGCGCAGTCTGCGGCTAGAGAACGCCAGATATATGCGACTCTGCGGGTTGCTGGTATCTTCCTGGTATAACATGGCTCCGACACCTATCATAGACGCATCGGCCTGTATGATAAACTTGCGAGTAAAGTCTGGATATCCTAGCTTTAAACTATTCCCTAGTAGCTCCTTCGTTGCGACAAATGCTTTCTCGCTCTCTTCGCTCCACTGCCATCGATTTTTTTTCAGAAGCTCTTGGAGTGGTGCCACTATTTCCGTATATCCTGCGCAATTCTCGTGGAAAAAGTTTGTGATGCCTAAAAACATTCTGATGTGTTTCACTCTGGTTGATCTTGGGAAATTTCTAATTGCTTCAATCTTTGCCGGGTTGGGTCGAACTCCTTCTCCTTCGATGATATGGCCTAGATATAAAATCTCTTGCTGAAAGAAGTGCGACTTCTTGAGGTTGATCTTGAAATTTGCCCTGTTGAGGTTATTTAACAGTTTCTCTAAATTCACCATATGTTCGTCTGCTGTGCTAGACGCAAGTAAGATGTCGTCCACGTATCTTACGGTCATTTCCTTAACCTCTTCTGTTAAATTCCGGTCCAAAGCCCTAATGAGTGCAGACTCGGCCGTCATGACGCCAAAAGGAAGTCTAGCGAAAACCCAGCTCTGGTTGTCGAACAGAAATCCAGTCAGCAACTGTGATTTTTCCTCCAGTTCGATATGGTAATAAGAGCTCGAGAGGTCAACTGACGAATACATCTGTTTTCCTCGAAAACGCTTAAGAACGTCCTTAATTATCGGCGCTTTGTCATGCTCAGGTATAAGGCGTGCATTCAAGGTGCGACTGTCGAGACACACCCTCACAGATCCATTGGGTTTCGCCACTGCAAATATCGCATTTAAATACGGTGTAGGTGTCTTCCTGATTATATTTGCTTTCGCCATTTCACCAATAACTTTCTTAACCACCGGTTAGTGCTTCTCAGGAACGGGGTAAAGTTTGCTTTTATATGGTGACCAGTCGTCCACCTGCATGGCGTAGCGGAAATTTAGAATTTTTCCTGGCATTGTGTCGAACGCTGATGCCTGCTCTCTCAAAATATTTTCTAGGCGTGCCTTGCCTTCGCTGTCCAACCTGGCCTCTCTCAGTTTTTCCTGTAATAGCTTCTGAAATGTTTCTTCGGCTCCGTCAGCTTCCACGGCCGTATTCCAGATCTCTCTCAGTGTAAGTTCCCTAACGTGGATGGGTTGCGGGTTCGAATGACCCTCCTGCGTTTCATTCTCGGCCTCCTCTGGTATTGTTTCTAGCATCCACATATCTGCCTCGCGCTCCAAGTTCACCTCGTTCATATGTATATTGACGTTGCTTAACCCTTCCACGTTCTTGAACGTAATTGTGTTCTCATGCAGGTCTATCACTGCCTGGTGGTCGCATATGAAATCCGCACCAAGAATTATGTTGAAATTTATGTTGGCCATAACCATGAAGTTCTGTGATAGAATATGGTCCTTTATATCCAAATCTAGATGTACTTGGTGTTTGCATACTGCTGACTTCTCCGGAATAACTCCTCTGATTTTTATCTGTGGGACAGGTACTGTAGGTATTTTGTTCTGCTTGTTTAGAATCTTAACTAAAGCTTCGGATGCCAGGCACAATTGTGAACCAGTGTCCACGAGAGACCGGACCCTGACTCCACCGAGTCTTGCTATGATAATAGGTAACTTGCGTAATCCCTGCTGTTTTGGTTGACTGAGCTCATTTAAAAAATCGTCTGATGTAGCGACCCATTCCTGTATGTGTGCGACTAACCAGTTATTTCCCTCTCGCTCCTTCCTGAGGCTGTCTTCTTGGTCTACCACCGGGCTATTATTTTGTGCACGGCACCCTGCTGTCCGGTACCATTGCTCTCCTCTCTCTCTTGCATCACCAGCTCGCTTTCTGCCCCCTGTATATCTGGGTCATGCCTGTTCTCCATGGTATGTTTCCATTTCTCTCTCTGTGCTTCCTGTTCCTGGTGCAACTCGCCTAAATATCGCTGAGTCTTCTCGTACCGACTATTCCGATCCTGTCTATAGTCTTGCGTGGGCTCCCGCCTTCCGTGCCACGACCGCCCCCCATCTCTCTCCTGTTCGTAAGGGCCATTTCTTCTTCGCCATTCATCCCTTCTCTGTTGGTACTGTACCCGAAACCTAGTTGAGGCTATCGGCTACGCCAGTTGTGATCGAGCCATAGTTGAGATTTGTGGGCAAAGAAGAAAAGATAGCGCTCAGATCGAGTCAAGAAGAATGGTAGGAGATGACGTAGGAGGCCGAGGGAGAAGGAGGCACTACCCCTCAAGCATATGGAATTATGGGAGGAATACTAGATTATTATAAAGATCAATATGGAATAAAACATTATATAACCTCAGAAGAGAAAGAAATATCAAGAAATTGTATTGGTGATAACTTGAAGAAAGGCAGACAACTCCTTAAGTTATGTTATAACTTAATTGCCGATATAATAGTGGTCGAGGTTATAGCGGTGACGTATGACAGTGGAAGGAAGGGGAAAGTCACGTGATAGAGCCGGGCGAGACAGCCGAACGCAGTGACACTATGAGAAAGAAAGAAGTATTCCAGCAAGTCAAGCTAAGCGAATCACCTAGTGCAGTATCATAACGAAAGAAGCATTCCAGCACTCAAGCTAAGCGAATCACACCGTGCAGTCAGAGAATCAGTTAGCAAGGCAGAGCAGCGCAGTAGTAGGAGTTCGTTGTTGGGGCGCACGCTATCCACAAGGCAGGTTATACAAGCCGTGAATTTGAGAGAGAAAGCCGGTGTTCAGGCAGATGTCTTTTCAACATTACAACAATAGTTACGTGAAACAGCAATGCTTTTCCAAACTTACAGTTTATCAAAGCAATACGCAGCATTACGATAGGATTGAGAACATTATTTGAACTACATTCTCAATGCAGAACAGCACAGCTAAGCAGTATAATGAGGCCAGTATTCAACCTCGCATTATACAAGGACAGTGAGGCGGAACGTGTCGTGCTGTGGCCGACATTTTACAATCAGGCGATAGTCAAGCAGCTGAACATTACTTCGACATTTTGTCAAGCTTAATATGTTTGGACTTGTGTTTCGACAGTCCAATTGTGCAGTCCAATTGCAATTATACACTTCTATTGTGGACTTTTAAATGGACTTGAACATATTTCCGCGGTATTACGGCATATTTTATGATGCATTTTAGACCGAAATATTTAAGGCGACCATGGGGTCAGTCCAACATTACTGCTTTTGGCAAGTGAAAAGTTATAAGCGTATGTACTTTGTGAACAGTGGCATGTGCAGCATAATAGGTGCATATCATGAACAGTTATGAAATATCTCAGTTACGAACACAGATACAGGGTGTTTGACAAATCAGTACACATTTCTAGATAATTTATTTTCTACCAGTGAAATTCAGCCGCTGTGGAGATTAATATTTTTGTCGTATGCCAACCGAATAGTTGATGGGACAGTGGCGTAACATATTCGAAGAGTATGGGGTACTCTACATTTTTGAACTATTGTGGAAGAGTTTGGACAATATCCGTGATGGATAATCTTCAGTTCATCATGTCGGGCTAGGCGGATACGGAGACGTGATGGCACCACAGAGCAATGGATTCGGTTCCTGACGAAGAGGATATACAACATTAAATTCACTTGGATGAAGTCAAGCGTTAGTTCAGTGGGTGATACAGCGTTTTCTTCGATCTATCGAGAAATTTGTGACACACACATGGATTAGCGGCGATCATTGAATTATATTAACATCTGGAATATGAAGGTATTGTAAGAGTTATGGCATTCCTGATATAATTTTTCATGAACACTGGGCATACTTGTATATATTTCTAGTAGGAGTTCTACTATTATTTTTCGACATGGCTTAGATACTTTTTTGCTCCATTTGCTAAAATATGGTGTTAGCATATGATATGGCAGGCACAGTTATACGACGTTCTCACCATTGGTTGACTTTATTAGACAGGATTTTGGTCTTCATATTTTGTTTCTGTGAGGATAGTATGTTTTGATTATGGATATATTTTTTGGCGAGTGTTTCGAACTCGTGATCTGCAATTGGATGATTTAAATTATTTCGTCAGTTCATTGCATACTAGCGAGTATGTATAATTCATCAGTAGGGATTTTTTTGGATTGTTTGGTGATATTAAAATTTTATTCACTCAAGTGAATGCATATCGCTTTTATGTGACAAATAGAGACTTGTTGATTCCAATCTTGTACACTCACTCATCAGTCTACGGGATGGGGCCTGTTGCATTTAGCAATTGTGTGGTGGCACTCACCTTACCCATCGTTTAGGGCATTATCATGATAGTCTACGGGGCAGGGCCTGTCGCTTTAGGCGATTGTGTGGTGGCACTCACCTTACCTGCCAGTCGAGGGCCTCAATTTATCATCCGAGTGTACTTATGATCGTAAGAGGATTAAACAAGAAACTACTAGTCACTCATTAGTCGAATTTTGTTAAATAAATTAAAAGTAAATGTCAGCAGGGTTACATTTTGTAATTCTTGTTTTGCCAATCCAATATTTTGTTGCAATACTCTTTTGAGAGTATAGTCATTTAACAGCTGATTCCTTTGATACTCTTTGTGAGTGATTTGATACCTTTGAGAAGGATTTCAAGTAATTGAATCATGTAAGATGAATCATTTATGGTCAGAATTTATTTTGAGGCAGATCAGTATTAGATATTTTTGATGTGAGGTATTATAACACATTGGTGTTTTTCTTTGAAGTAAATCTTGAGAATCTTAAGAGAATTTTTACTCTAATTGAAACCAGATCTTTAATTGGATTACGATTACTAAGGTAATTTTCCTTATTATTTAAGAAGTTGTCTAGATATGATCAGATTAATTACAGTTCTTGGAAATTGTGTGCGTTAATAATTTGAAGCCAGTTATATATTTTTGTGGATCATGCAACGTGATTATGTGAAGTGTTTTTGATAGGTATTTTTGGAGGTTGCCAGGTGGAAGTTTGCAATATTGCCAATGAGTATTTTGAGGCAGACATGAGGTTGTTGAACCCAGTCTAGCATATTTTTGAAGATTCATGCTGTGCGCTGAATAGTTATGGTGTTATGTGGAATAGTTATGGTGTTATATGGAATAATTATGGTGTTATGTGGAATAATTATGGTATTCAAATATGGTATTTGACAAAGTGAAATGAAATGGTGAAGTTTTGGATAGTGAGATCCAACGTGATTTTGTGAAGGCAATATATTATTTTGGCATGATAATTAAATTTTGATAATCCAAGATTTTCTGATAATAATAATTTATAAAATAATAATCTGAAGTTTAAGCATATTAATGATCTGACCCGATGAATAAAAATATAAATAACCAGATGAATTAAAATTTGAATAAATTGATAAATTAAAATTTGAATAAATTGATAAATTAAATAAATCGTTGAATTAAAGGTTGAATAAATTAACTGAATTAAATAAATTAATTTTTGATTGAACAGCTGATGATTAACTGAATTAGAAGGTGATAATTAATTAAAGGAACTGATGACTAATAAAATTTAAATGGATTTAAATAAATTTAAATAAGAAATATGTTTTAAATAACTTGATGAATTGCAACTTGAATTAATGAATTAAACAATTTAAATGGATGAATTGAGATGATTTAATCTGAATGAGATAATGAAATGAGAGTGTGTGGATAATTGAAAAATATAATGAATTGATGAATATAATATTCACTCAAATGATTTGATGGTAATAAATTAATTATTCTGACTTGAATATAACGAATATTGGGATGAGAAATAATGTGAGAGATATTTAATTTTGATATGATAATGATGATGACCAATGAATAGTGAAGTTTTCTTTGATTCACAACCCAGCAATAATCAGTGACAGTGTAAATATGGTGTATAGATTAATTGTTAGATTTTTAGGAGCATTTATTGAGAATTTCCATCATTTGAAAATAAGTCATTATTAGAATATATGTGTTATTAGGATATTTTGTTAGACAGATTCATATTTATTGACATCCACATTCCTGATGTTAAATTAAAGAAAGGTTAGGTCTCAGGGATCACGAAATGTCAGTGACGCAAAGACATAGTGCTACGGGGGCCCTGAGAACCCAAGCGAACTTAAGTAAATTTTTATATTTTATGTGGATGAAAATATACTTTGAAATAGCACAGAGATGGTTCGATTTTGAGGACAATGACAACCTAACGTTTGCATTCGACCATACTCTTAGGTAGGGTGTGTGTTTATTTTCTCTGTCTGACTATCAAAGTTTAAATACATTTGGTTTTATCTTAGTTGTGATCTGATGATCGTGTGGTTTTCCCAATCCTTTCCTTTGTCTTAATTAAGGCTTAGCCAGAAAGGATGTGGTTTGCTAGGGGTTCAGTTGATGGCGCCCATTTCTAGTTGTTATTTTTTATTAAATTTAAGCCCATAACGACCCTGGAGATACTTTATCTCGTGTTACCCTCTGCTTTTGTGATATTTGAACTGAATTTCCGACACATTCCTTATTTGACTTCATGTTCATTTAACTCCACTCTGGCCTGGGAAGCCAGATATGCGATGTAATGGCAGATGGGTCATCGCATCCCTTGGATGAACGGGTACAGTACGGCTGCCAGTTCCTTCCGCGGTGCTGTCCCCAGTTTCCTCGTTCTTATCCTTGGTATCCGTTCCGCGCATTATTTTCATCCCTTCGCTCGTATGCTGGCGGTCCGATGTTCGTACCCTGACTTCGCTTGTTGGTACCAGTGTCTTGCTGTAGCACAGCCGTGTTAACCTGTCCTATGGCTTGCACGTTCCGCATCTGAGGTTGCATAGAAGTGTCATCAAGCTGTCGGAGCACTTCCTCGGCGTGCACCGCGTTATTGACGTTTGCGGCCACTAGTATCTGCTGGACGCTGGCGGGTAATTGCTTGCCGATGGTCATTATCATGTCTGATTCACCTGGAGCGACATCCAGATCCCTCATCAATAACATCTGTTTTGTGAAATATTCCGCGTAGCGTGTGGGCTGCGTAGCATGGTACTTTCTACTGTACAGCTCCATCCTGAGGCTTAGCTGCACTGACTGCCCCAAATAGTTTCTTAGAAACGCCGATTTAAACCCTTCAAAATCCTCGAAGGTGTACCTGAAGCTCTGGTACCAGGTCAATACTTCGTTCCCTAACATTTTTTCTAAAGCTCTAAGCTGTCTATTGGGCGGTACTGCGTGATCTGCAAAGAATGATTCCACCTCCTTAATGAAAGATTTGGGTGTTACTGATCCATCATTTGTGTATCTCCGAGGTCTGTCCTCTTGCATCCTTATAACCTGTACGTATTGCGTGGCTAACGTATTCTCATTGGTGTCGATGATTGTCCGTGAAATTGGTGGAATCCCTCTGTAGTCTCACCTACCGTCGCCTTCTCGGTCGCCCCCTGGCTTGCTTCTCTTTCGCTACGTACTGTGGCTGCGGTAATCCCATCGCTTTTATTCGTTCTCATTTCCAACATGAAATCTTCATGTTCCAGAGTTCGTAACTCAGCTTTAATAATTTTCCTATCTTGCTCATCCATTCTGGCTAGGAATTGTTTCTCGACCTCTCTGATCCGTTCTTGGTTCTCTTCCATCTGTTTAAATATTTTCTGCCTATCTTATTTCCCTTCGACTCCTATCTGCAGGCAAGTCTCATTTATTTCCTCTTTCATTCTCAAGTATCTCTCTTCGTCTTTCTTCCCTCCTGCTCCGTTATTTTCTTCCAGCCGATACAGCCTCTCGCCAATTAAAGCATTACTCCCCCGCAAGTCCTCTCTTATTGCTGCCTGCTCTGCTTCTAACTCGTTCCATTTCTCTGCTGCTTGCAATTCTCCCCGTTCTACGTCTTTGTGCATGTCTCGCACGGCTTTATTTAACTTGGCTAGCTGCCCCTGAGCTATGATATTTCCCTCTTCGAGAGTGTCTAGCCTGCCTTTCATCTCCTCCTGCGTCAGTTTTAATCCTTCCGCGCTCAAATTGCATGCCAACTCTATTTGGTTTAGTTCAGCGAATGTCTTCTCCTCGCTAAGCGCGATCGCCTCTCTCAATGTTCCCTCCATGCGCTCTAATTGTATGCCCGCGTCTTCTTTAATGTCTAGCGTAAGCTTCGCGAATTGTTCCGATAATTGTCCGCTAGTTTCTGCCTTCAAATCTGCCTTTAAGTGTTCATTGTTTGCGGCTATAATTTGAGTTAACTGTTCGCTATTGTCTGCCTTCAAATCTGCCTTTAAGTGTTCATTGTTTGCGGCTATAATTTGAGTTAACTGTTCGCTATTGTCTGCCTTCAAATCTGCTTTTAGGTGTTCATTGTTCTCGGCAATAATTTGAGTTAACTGTTCGCTATTGCCTGTTTTCATGCGCTCTAGTTGTTCGCTGGTGTCAGCTTTCAAGTCTGCATTTAATTGGGCACACATCGCCTCCATAATGGCTCGCACTTCCTCTGAAGTAGTGTGTTTTGGCCGGTTCTGTGACCTCCACCTCCACATTCCTCCACACAAGATGGCGGCGGTGCGATATCTCTCGAACTCATGGTTGGATTTTAACAAATGAGGTGTTGTTGAACTCGGGCTGACACCCCCTTTCCATTGGACAACATATTTCCACCCCATAATAAAACCTACCCCTACTAGAGGGTGAAATTGAATTTTTTTAGAGAATCTCTCTTTCCAATTGCAACATGTGAGAGTTTGAATGCGGATATGGAATGTAACGTTGTTCTGCAAACCAATAATCAAAGAGGGGCATGTTAGGCCTTGAGGTGAGAGCCCCTGTTATTGTTGACGAGCCCCCTGCTGTCGGGCCCCTGTGGATGGGTTATTGTTGACAGGTTCTTGTGGACGAGTCCTTGTGGACAAGTCCTTGTGGACAGGTCATTGTTGACAGGTCATTGTTGACAGGTCATTGTTGACGAGTCCTTGTGGACGAGTCCATGTGGACAGGTCCCTGTGGATGAGTCCTTGTCCCTTTGGACTGATCCCTTTGGACCGGCCCCTTTGGCCTGATCCCTATGGACTGGCTCATGATTTTATTTAAATTATATTAAAGGGCCTAACTACATTTGTGTGTGTTGAACTGACGTTGTTCACCAACCCCCACTACTATAATGGGATAACGATATGAAAGGAAAGTGACGAAATACATGTGAACACGTGTGAGATGACCTTATTACCGTCCTCCTTGTGAATCAAGTCACATCCTGTTTTGGTTCATACGTGAGAAAATGCAGGTTCATGTGTAATATGACCTAACACACAAGTGTACACATGTGCACGTGCACGATAAGAGCTAACAAGTCACAACCTGTTTTGACAGTGGTGGGAATAAGGCTAGAGACATGTACAAGTAGTCAAATTACTGCGGCAGACAACCCCTTTCCTATGGATAACTTATTTCCACTCAAAAATAAAATCTACCCCTACTAGAGAGTGAAATAATAATTTTTAGGCAAAAGTCGCTTTCCATGTGCAACATGTGGGAGTTTGTATACCAATATGAAATTAAACTCGTTCCACATAAAGTGCATGCATACAACTGAATGCCGCTATGATTTATCATTTTTGTTTTTTGTTTTACGAATGCGCAATTGGGGTTTTTGTAAGAGGGCGGGCTTTTTGAATAATGATTTATAGATACGTTTTTTTTACAAATTAACCAAAGATCCAAAAACTAATAGGTCATCGGCTTTTTAATATCTTATGAACTAAGAAAGCTAGGGACTTGTATGAGGGGTCGTTGGACTTGGGGTGACGCCCTGTTTTTGAATGTATTATTCATTTTTTGTCAAAAGGGCCTAACTGCACTTTCGTTAATATCTCGCTAACTAATAATCACAGAGGGTCAAGTGAGGTGTCATAGGACTTAAAATGGCCAACCCCTCCCCATGACCAATGAATTTACCCAAAAAAAAACAGCATGGTCATTAACCTAAGATTTTATCAACTACTAATCAGAGAGGGACAAGTGAGGTGTCACAAGACTCAGGATGGCCAACCCTTTTCCATGACCAACGAATTTACCCAAAATACCCAAAACAGCAAGGTCATTAACCTAAGATTTTATCAACTAATAATCAGAGAGGGACAAGTAAGGTGTCACAAGACTCAGGATGGCCAACCCTTTTCCATGACCAACGAATTTACCCAAAATACCCAAAACAGCAAGGTCATTGACCTAAGATTTTATAAACTTATCATTAGAGAGGGTCAAGTGAGGTGTCATAGGTCTACGAATGGTTAACTCTTTCCCATGACCAATGAATTTACCTCAAAAATTCAAAACAGCAAGGTCATTGACCTGAGATTTTATAAACTAATAATCGGATATCAACATGTGAGGTGTCATAGGACTTAGAATGGTCAACCCTTTCCCATGGCTAATGAATTTACCCAAAAATACCCAATACATCAAGGTCATCGACCTGAGATTTTATAAACTTATGGTGACGCAGTGGTTAAACTGTTAGCCTTTCACTAAGGTAGACTAGGGTTTGATTTTAGGTTAATATGCATGTCATAAACAAACAAATAAAAGCAGAGATAATGTTTAAAACTGATTACTGTAACTGTAACTGTCAGGTTGACCGAGTGGTTATGGTGTTTGACTTAAGTTCAAATTTTCTGTACAAGAAAGTAAGGGTTCGAATCCCTTACCTGATATAACTATTACCTCAACATGGCTTGACCACACCGTATTATTGTGTACTTGGTACACAAACCATAGATAGAGTGTATTGTTTAAGGTCACTCTCTTTGCGAACATAGTCAGAGGCTGTTGATGGTTAACAATTGCATTAATAGTGGGACATAGGGATAGCAATTAAGAAAAACAGACAATACCCATACACTATTTTTATTTATATAATGTAAGTACTTGTACAATAGTTATATACAAACTACAACTCTCTTTTGTCTATTACTATCTAGTCCTTTTCGATCCACTTGCATAACAAGGCAGATGACCATTTCTACTTTTCATATTGCCTCGACATCTTGTTGACCTCTGTTTTGAGCATCGCCAGAATATTATTCCTTTTACATTTTGTCGTCTATAGTTATAAGAGTAGCCTTTATAAAGTACACGTTGTTTACCTCGGTTAGTTGTAGTAAGTTCCATAGTAGTAACTAACCTGTTAGTATCATTTGCACACTACAAAGGTTATCTCTGTTCTGGTAATAGAATTATTTAGCGTTGGCTTTTATATTTAATATGTACAGTTAAAAGTGATAGAAAAGTGGTAGAAACGTGGTAGCAAAGTGGTAGACAAGTGGTAGACAATTGGTAACATAGTGGTAGAAAAGTGGTAGCAAAGTGGTTTTAAGTGTGAGTGATCATCAATGAAGTGCTCCAGACAAAACACTGATGGTGCTGGCAAAAAATCATCAGAATGCTAATAAGTTAGTACAAGAGAAAGATGTTGCTACTCAAAATAGTGCATTGTTTGTTGAGCAACGTTTAACCCCTGTTGTAAAAGTTATGTTTTATCCATCTTCCACGCCTCAAGAGTCATCAACATCACAGACTATGCAAGAGGTAGTGTTGTTGTTTTAAGGAGCTGAACTAAAAAGTCATCTGCCCTGTTATGCAAGTGGATCGAAAAGGACTAGATAGTAATAGACAAAAGAGAGTTGTAGTTTGTATATAACTATTGTACAAGTACTTACATTAAATAAATAAAAATAGTGTATGGGTATTGTCTGTTTTTCTTAATTGCTATCCTTATGTCCCACTATTAGGCCTAATGCAATTGTTAACCATCAACAGCCTCTGACTATGTTCGCAAAGAGAGTGACCTTAAACAATACACTCTATCTATGGTTTGTGTACCGAGTACACTATAATACGGTGTGGTCAAGCCATGTTGAGGTAATAGTTATATCAGGTAAGGGATTCGAACCCTTACTTTCTTGTACAGAAAATTTGAACTTAAGTCAAACACCATAACCACTCGGTCAACCTGACAGTTACTAATTTAATTATTTTTGTGGACTTGAGTGTTTATAAAACTTTTTCCAGTATACATTGACTAAACCACTTGTTTGTTTTGAAATATAGATTTTGTTTTGTTTGACCATAACATTGCAGTTATGAGTCTTGTCAACTGGGTGTTTAATATAGGGTTGAAGGCATTTTAAAATAATTTTATAAAAGCTCTTAGGTATCGTGTCATGGGTTTTAGTAATGCATTACTGTTCGTTGACTAACATTTACCGTTACACAACATTATTTTGGTGAGCTCAACATGTTCTTGTTTGAGTCGTCAGTCTTTTGACTGGTTTGATGCAGATCTCCATGCCTCCCTGCCCTTAGCGAAACGTCTCATCTCTATATAACTACCACACCCTACATTCAAGGCTATCTGTTTAACATATTATAACCTTGGATCCCCCCTACAAGCTCTTGGGTTCAATTCCTAGATTTAACACAAACTTTTAAAAGTGGTATGACAACTAAAACTAGTCTACTCAGTCTCGAGTGGTCCAAATAAGTAGAGAGGGTTTGATTCACACCTCAACCATAAGGCACCATGTTCTTTAATTTTAAATAATGATAGCCATTTGTTCAATTTCACATTTAACACATTGCAATTTGTCAATTTTTCATTTGCATTTTTTAAAATGACAGTTTGATGTTTTTCAATTTCATGATATGGAAACATGGATTTTTCCATTTTCATATTTACACATTTGTCAATTTCCCATTTGCATATATTTTCTTTAAGGTTTTTAAATTTTGTCTATATGGAAACATGGATTTTCCATTTTGCTGTTTACAAATTTTTTATATATTTATTTTGTGTGTATGTTGAAAAACGATATTTCCAAAACAAGATTTTTTAATTTACATTTTATGATTTTGTAAATGATCTTAATGTGTGTGCTTGACCATGGCAATAATACAGTCTATCTATGTGTTAGCGGTACCATAGAGGCTTATTACTACTGCAAGTAAGAATGTTTTACAAAAAACGACTATCTACCACTGCATTTGAAAAAACAAAACGATTGAAAAAAAATCTATTTTCCATTCATATATAAGTGCTAATTCTCCCTCTCCCCACCCTACCTCACCGTATTTTCTCTGGTCAAACAACTAATGCTACCCACACACACACACAAGCTTTCTATATATATCTCTCTATATATATGTTTTCTCTTGTCCACGAGATAAAAATTATGGTTGCTGGATTGTATCCTGCACTGTTTATGCGACATACCTTTGCCAGTTCATAAAACCGTTAGGTATTTCTCTACACATAGCGATTTTACCACTGCTCTACCTACGCCTTTTGCTTGTTTGGCTTTCTTACAGTCTAGTATGTGATACGAAGCATTAACTGTATGTCAAACCCAGTCCACGTTTGTATTTGTAATCTAAGTAATAATTTGAAAAGAGACAAGTGTAATCAGTTTTAAACATTATCTCTGCTTTTATTTGTTTGTTTATGACATGCATATTAACCTAAAATCAAACCCTAGTCTACCTTAGTGAAAGGCTAACAGTTTAACCACTGCGTCACCATACCGTTTTTCTTAGTTTGATTCGTTCTAGGCTTTAGAGCTAGAAATCGAGTTAAGATCTCCAGTGAAAGAGGCACATGTGCTCACCACTATAGCACGTAATGTTTAGCTGGTAACATTAGACAACCGAAAATGATTGTATTTCTGTTAGCCAAGCATTTCTGACATTTACCTACTGTGTGAGCTCTGCCAGCAAGACAGTTTAGTTTAGAACAAGTGTGTGTGAGTGTGTGTATAGATTATTAGCCTCAGGTATTTAAAGCTTGTTGTGTGTAGCAACCATCTTGTCCCAGTAACCACTGAGCAAGTTTTAACAGTCAACCCATAATAACTGCATAGGATAGTTGTGTGTGGTTCATGTACTTGTGTGTGTGCATTAGCATCATGCACTAGCTTTACCTTACCCTCTATAGGTAGAGCGTTATCCCTTTCCCTTTTGACATTACCAATGACCACATTCACCCACAAATTTTACACTTAAACCATTGGCTTGTTTTTGATTAAGTTTGGTTCGGTTTGGTTGGGTTTGATTCAACTTGGTTCAGTTTAGTTCAATGTAGTCACCATTTTAGAATTTAGCTATCCTCTTTAACCAATCAATTAAAGATTGTCTACTCTTATTTCTTGAATCGATAAATCAGATTTTGTATACACCATTTGTCATTTATTATCCCATACCTACAACCTATACTCTCTCTGTACTGCAGTTTGATCTGAAAACAAGTTCCAATGGTGAAAGATTTGTCAGTCACCATACATGTAGCCTACAATAATTCTTTCACTACCTAGCTATGTTTCATCACTCACTGTAAACATTTCACATGTCCATATCCGATTATAAGTTTATAAAATCTCAGGTCGATGACCTTGATGTATTGGTTATTTTTGGGTAAATTCATTAGCCATGGGAAAGGATTGACCATTCTAAGTCCTATGACACCTCACATGTTGATATCCGATTATTAGTTTATAAAATCTCAGGTCAATTACCTTGCTGTTTTGAATTTTTGAGGTAAATTCATTGGTCATGGGAAAGGGTTAACCATTCGTAGACCTATGACACCTCACTTGACCCTCTCTACTGATAAGTTTATACAATCTTAGGTCAATGACCTTGCTGTTTTGGGTATTTTGGGTAAATTCGTTGGTCATGGAAAAGGGTTGGCCATCCTGAGTCTTGTGACACCTCACTTGTCCCTCTCTGATTATTAGTTGATAAAATCTTAGGTTAATGACCTTGCTGTTTTGGGTATTTTGGGTAAATTCGTTGGTCATGGAAATGGGTTGGCCATCCTGAGTCTTGTGACACCTCACTTGTCCCTCTCTGATTATTAGTTGATAAAATCTTAGGTTAATGACCATGCTGTTTTTTTTTGGGTAAATTCATTGGTCATGGGGAGGGGTTGGCCATTTTAAGTCCTATGACACCTCACTTGACCCTCTGTGATTATTAGTTAGCGAGATATTAACGAAAGTGCAGTTAGGCCCTTTTGACAAAAGATGAATAATACATTCAAATACAGGACATCACCCCAAGTCCAACGACCCCTCATACAAGTCCCTAGCTTTCTTAGTTCATAAGATATTAAAAAGCCGATGACCTATTTGTTTTTGGATCTTTGGTTAATTTGTAAAAAAACGTCTCTATAAATCATTATTCAAAAAGCCTGCCCTCTTACAAAAAAAAACCAATTGCGCATTCGTAAAACAAAAAACAAAAATGATAAATCATAGCGGCATTCAGTTGTATGCATGCACTTTATGTGGAACGAGTTTAATTTCATATTGGTATACAAACTCCCACATGTTGCACATGGAAAGCGACTTTTACCTAAAAATTATTATTTCACTCTCTAGTAGGGGTAGATTTTATTTTTGAGTGGAAATAAGTTATCCATAGGAAAGGGGTTGTCTACCGGAGTAATTTGACTACTTGTACATGTCTCTAGCCTTATTCCCACCACTGTCAAAACAGGTTGTGACTTGTTAGCTCTTATCGTGCACGTGCACATGTGTACACTTGTGTTAGGTCATATTACACATGAACTTGCATTTTCTCACGTATGAACCAAAACAGGATGTGACTTGTTTCACAAGGAGGACGGTAATAAGGTCATCTCACACGTGTTCACATGTATTTCGTCACTTTCCTTTCATATCTTTATCCCATTATAGTAGTGGGGGTTAGTGAACAACGTCAGTTCAACACACACAAATGTAGTTAGGCCCTTTAATATAATTTAAATAAAATCATGAGCCAGTCCATAGGGATCAGGCCAAAGGGGCCGGTCCAAAGGGATCAGTCCAAAGGGACAAGGACTCGTCCACAAGGACCTGTCAACAAGGACTCGTCCACAAGGACTCGTCAACAATGACCTGTCAACAATGACCTGTCCACAAGGACTTGTCCACAAGGACTCGTCCACAAGGACCTGTCAACAATAACCCATCCACAGGGGCCCGACAGCAGGGGGCTCGTCAACAATAACAGGGGCTCTCACCTCAAGGCCTAACATGCCCCTCTTTGATTATTGGTTTGCAGAACAAGGTTACATTCCATATCGGCATTCAAACTCTCACATGTTGCAATTGGAAAGAGAGATTCTCTAAGAAAATTCAATTTCACCCTCTAGTAGGGGTAGGTTTTATTATGGGGTGGAAATATGTTGTCCAATGGAAAGGGGGTGTCAGCCCGAGTTCAACAACACCTCATTTGTTAAAATCCAACCATGAGTTCGAGAGATATCGCACCGCCGCCATCTTGTGTGGAGGAATGTGGAGGTGGAGGTCACAGAACCGGCCAAAACACACTACTCTCTGAAGAAGCCATCTCCTCCACCACACAAAATACCCTTATCTGAGAAATAGGGGAGCCTTAATGAGGAGATAATCTGTTATCGCTAAAATGAGTTCCTTTTTGTTTCATGTTCTGCCTCCCCAATTACTTTAGTCAGCTCAATTATTTACGTTATTCTATCCCATAGGAAAATAGCTATCCAAGCTACATATTGAGCTTCCTACGTGACGCACACTCCCTTAAAGTTTCCTTGAATACATTCTTTCATTCTTACCCTCGCGGTTTTTACGTTAATTTATCCCAGACTTGCTAATAGAGATATTAACAATCTATAGGCTACCAGCCTTCCTATTTCATTTTCACTGGAGTTTGTTACTATCAAAATTCAAATCGGGCGCCCAGCTGACATGTCTCTACTTTACATTTGCAATGAATAATGTCAACTGTATCTATAATACAAACTCCATGATTTTACACCCCTTTCATTTACAATAAATCAGCCACACGCTCTTGGCGCGCCATCATAGGCTAAACCCTAGCCGTACGAATCATACGCAAAATCCACCACGGATGGGAGATTTTACGATGAGCACCGACTAGCTCGAAAGAGGCATATGACTTTCCACATGATCCAATGAATTAGATATCAAAATAACAATGCAATCAAATAGGGACGGATGGCTAAGGCACTATCACATAATCCCTATATACCCTTCCAAAGGCCCTCTAGGATGCTAAATCTTATCTCGGGCGTGGCTCGTTCGGTGGCTAATTAACACTTTACATCCTAGGAATTTCGAAATTTGGATCATGGGAACTTAAAACTATAAATCATATGCCAGGGGAATAAGGAAACAAAATTTATTCTCAGAAAGTACTACAAGACGAAAAAAAAACCAAATCCCCTAATAAACAACCCAAAACCAACGTAGAACCACAACAAAATAAACTGCGTCATCACTATCCTTCTCTGCCATAAAGTCCACATAGATGGTACGACCAGGGTACCTTAATCTAATTAATTCGGGCTAAGCCTCAGCTTCCCCTGACCAAACACTGCAGGATCATGGAACTCCAAATAAAACACAAATCCAAATAAAATAAAATCAAAATCAAAGTGGCGCGCTCTCACACCAGGTGAGTTCAAAATGCAACATCAAAAGATTAAATTAATGCCACAAGAATTGAATCATTACCTTAATCAGATCAGAACACTATACACTCCAACGGAACATCAAATCAATTAAAAATTCACAAGCTGGAATCTCATTTTAACGCTCTCTATTTGGAAAAAGTGAATCGTACAGACGAAATCGTTCCGTTTGGCAAACAGACCTCCCTTCACGACCTCCGTTAGGGTCGTGTACGGTCAGCATGCAGTGCGGCCACACAAACACTATATTAAGATACAACGTGCCTACCTCATTCACATACAACTGTTCCCGTGTGAAACATTTATCAATACATCAATTATAACCGTCTAGCGGCCACCCAGAGGGTACAAAATCTGATACACTAGTAACGTGGGTCCACAATAAAATCAAAAGCACAACAAACCGGAATCCCAGAATCAAATAACAACAAAATATATAAACAAACCAGCCATTTAACTTTGACCAAATAACCTCGGACAGACTCAAGGCCAAGCAAAAGCACCCCGCGGCGAGGAGTAGCTACCTGCTTTCACTACAACCACAGCTGACGTGTACTGACTGAAGCACGTGCTCAATATGGCTCAATTCAACAAGCCTCACAGAATCATCACTTAGCACGCTGCCTGCGGGCGCAGACCGACCCCAGCATCACGGCCGTGATTTTTACCTCGTGGGAATTACCTCGTCCACGGAATTATCAAAATACTTACGTGGTTTTGAACATCCACAACTTACCAATATGGGTGGGCACCATCCTCCACCAACTCAACCAAATACGCGTGGGCACAGCATCCACGACTTACCGATATGCATTAGTACATCCAGTCATACTCCAATTTATATACCTCAAATCGCCGGGTTTGCCTGCCTTGTCCGTCACCGATCGAAGATTGCAAAAAAAAAACATTACCTGGTAGAACTTACCACAGGCGATCCACGAACCTTATTTACCACAAAAAATATTCAATATGCACTGGTTTGCTTACGACCACTGTACAAACTCTCCCCCACCTTCTCAACTGAAAATGTATTTACAGTGACAGAAGCTGATGGCCAGATTTCCCCTGAATGTTACTCTCCCCAAACTACACTGAAACCCTTGACCACACGATACATATTTACACGTACGTTGTATCAACAAATACAACAACCACAACAACAAAAACACAACTAACATTAGGAAATGAATATGTACACTGCCATTTGCACTCATGTTGACCCGTACACCCCTAACTAAATTATGCAAGATAATTTGCTGTACTTATCACTATTCCTGGGTCCCAGATCCTCTCCATCGTTGCAGCGTGCCCCACGGTTTTGGTTTACGCCATCATTTCACACATGACGAAATCCACGTTTGAAGATCCTCCCATTGTTCCAATTGCAGCATCAGATTCTTCTTGCTTCGGGTACCTCGTGGTAAGGACGAAGACAGAATACACAATTACTTAATGCGGCATACGAGAAGGTAACTCGCACTCACTGTTCCGAGCCGATAACCCTATCATTCTCCTAAATAGCTACCACCTGAACTACTCAATTCATCCAGATTGTCCGCCGTAGCTCCTATCGACACAACTTATATGTTTACCTAGCGTAGTGGCTAGCCTATTTCTCAGCCGAACTTGCACCCGCGAACTAGCGCGCATATCAATATCTTATCTCGTCACTGACAAGAACTCGCACTCGTATGCTTTAGTATATAGATATGATCTAAAAAGCAGCGCCACACTGTCTCAATTTTTACCCCTGGACATGTAAAACAACAGAGTCCAAATCACGAACTCAACTGACGTGAAGCGTCCGTAACAGAATCACAAAATCGACTGACCTCACTCTCCCAGATGGAGCTATTTAAGTGTTTGGAGCATAACTGGTCGTAGGAAGGGGAAATATGAGATTTATTTCCAAATTAATAGATCTGTCCCGAATTGACTTATATAACTGAACTCGTTGTAATCCCAATGTCTCATTGGTGATGTCCTTTCCAAGAATCGATCGTGGGCTACTTATCAAATGAACTCAGTAATCATCCCTCATTGTCTGCCAATTTACGCGCTAAACACGGCTTGGTGAGGCTTATCCTCTCATTTGCTGACGCTGAAACGCCCCCACATCAGGCATTTTATACTGAATTAAATCAGCCTTACATCCAAATTGCACCAAATTACATTTCTGGGAGGTAGAGAGTCTCCCGCGTCCATATATGCAACTCTTATTGCTCTCCGGTCATTAATTCTTAAGTAGGTCGCATCTGGTCGGTACCAAAACTTGAAGTTGGGACCTTGCCAAACTGCAATTTTCCCACACAAATTCTTGCGTTCAACGACCTGCCGTCCTAACCTTCGCTCGTCTTCTCACGGTACACCCTCGGCACTCCCTGGAATCCTGCTAAGTGCATTTATGACCACTCATCCCTCCTGCTATTCTTCGTTCATGTTTCTGCACATCTCCAATAAAAGTATTTGCCGCCTCTGTACTCTGCATCTGCTGTGCCGGTCTGCGTATAGAATTAATGGTGGAAACATAAACTTGAGACTAGATGGATATGCAATATGCCTTAAGGTCTCAATATGTGTGATTATATAGAGGAGATATTCAAAAGAGATAATGATATTGGGTATAGCTCAGCCATCCCTAACCTGGACAGAAGACAAAGGAGACACACAGACGTCGTGTAGTATCATATAGCACATTGTTCAGTGGAACTTTTAACTGGGCATCTAGACCTCATCCACTGGTAGGCCTGCGAATCGGACGTTCAAAATGGTCTCATGCACGCTCGATCGGCGATTTGTGTGGCCAAAGTAGTGTGGCAGCCTGGTGGAGGTGTTCTATAGAAACCCTTACCCTGTATGGTTGAGCATTATCCTTCTGGAATTGGGTCTGCCATTGTTCTCTAGTACAGGAATCGAATTGGGTCCACCCTTGTTCGCTCGTACTGGAATATCTTCTGTTTTTTTAACATCCGCGTAGAATTCGAAAAAAAAGCTTGTAGTTTTACGTGACCCTTAATCTTGAGATCATGAGCCACGGGAGTGTAGAATTCGTATTTGAAGTAATTGTATCCATATTTATAGCCGTTTGTTGGAATACAATTTTGACGGCATAGCTGGAGTAAATGGTAATCTCATTTGTGTTACAGTTCATTACGTCACTACAGAAATCCTCATTGTCTCCATAGGCTATATTCCCCTTAACATACTTAGCAATTCATCTCAACTTCTTCCAAGTTATTCACGATCATCCTTCTCAATTTCAATTCAATAACCATGGTGGTAATAATATTCGTAAATAAATGTGTATAGCACTTTGAAATCTCCAGTGTATACGTTGGTCGTTGTACTTACAATATTTCGAAGTTACGTAGAATATTGATGGCGATGAATTAATTATTTTCGTAAGAAATAATGTTTTCTTAACGAAAATACTTTGTTGAATAATTTCTCATTTAATGTCTTTAAAATGTCTTCTTTAGCAATATCTTTCTTAACATTCACTTCCAATTATAAGCGTGTGTGTGCCTTTTTTATATATGTATAACTTCTACAAATTTCGAATTTTCCCAATTTCCGCAGTTGTTCAATAATGCCGTAATTACAAATTTCACTATTTCACTTTAGAATTCTGGTATATTCAACCATAATGCGTCCTGCACCGAGTAATTATACTCATTACTTAAACATTGGTGAATTCCCGTACTGTAATAAATACACGTCCGTTCTCTACGGAGTTCTCAATCGAACAAGCCTTGAGTATTATTCCATATCCCCCAATCCTATTTAAAGATTAGCGTCCTCATAAAAAACTCGCGCTATAAGTTGGCGGGTATTACAATCATCCTTATTACTCCGTAATTTGACTACTGTTTTCATCCCGGAATGTCTTGAAAATTACTAAATAATTTTAGACATCTTTCCAATAAGTCAAAACAGTTTTAATTATCCTCGTAATGGGTGATGAGAATCTTGATAATTGCGTCTTTCGTAATATTTCCTATGGATTTGGTGAGTCACGTGATATATTCCTGAAGCGTTTCTGGCGCGTTCATGACACGTGTCTAGCTTTTCGGGTTTGCATATCTTCCTGTCCACATGAGTTCCTTGTCGGATAGTTGGCTTCAGAGATAAACATGTTTTGTTCCGCCTCTAAGCTTGTTTTTCCACGGCGAATTTTCTGATTCGCCGGCTCTAGTTGCTAACATAGCTCTTGTAAACTGGTTCTCTGCACGCATCCAGACTCAATAAAATTTATCATGGTCCGCGTTTCATTACAGGCAGATACTCAATCTTATGTATCGCAAATTCGTGTACAGTACCAATATGTTTATACTGTTAACCATTTCGTACATTAAAATGATGCGTTAATTAAGAAAAAGGTCTCCATATGGTTTGTCGACGAATATGTGGGAATTAACTATGATTCCACAATAGGACAGACCCAAAAGCAACGACGAGCCTCCTTGTAGGGTACACTTTGTTTGCAGCACTATTCCCATTCAGATCTCAATTGTTATCTTTCCACCTATTATCATGCGAAGCAATGTATTTTCTTGGGTGCTTTACTTCTTTCGACAATTGTAACATTGAATAACTACATCATTACTAACCGTTACTTTTCATTTTAATAGGAATTCGTACCGTTGTTGTCTAACCCAGGGAATTATCAGGATTGGCCACCCGTTATAACTCAGGATATCCAGAAACATCTGCACAGCTTGAAGACAATTGTGTATCAAGTAAAGGCTCAAGTGAGTGGGAAGACCGTGTTGCCCATGCCAGTCGGTGTAGAGAGGATCAACAAAGCAGTGAAAGACCTCCTTGACAGGTAAGAGGGATGTGTTTGAGTCACCTTGTATATCTATTTTCCTCATACCTTCTTTCTGTAGCTAAAGTGAGTATTCTTGACCGTCTTAGTGATCCAACAACCAATTTCTCCTCTGGATTAAAATTTACCACAAGCAATTCTTCTCTTCCGCAGCTTTATTTCCCCTATTGTTCATCTAATTTTCATATTAACTCATGAGCACATTTGAAAACTTCTATCTTCTTCCAGTTGATGTTCGACAAGGCGCAACTTGTGCGGCATATAGATAACCTTATATACTATTATGATCACGGCACAGGTCCAATCTTGATCTGAAGATGTCCTCTAATACATAAAACGATTTTGGTTTCAACTGATTTCTGTTGGAGCGCATTATTTTCTGCACTAAATTATATCCTGTTAACTTCCCCCATCCTTGGTTATTTTCCATATGAAGTATCAAAATACAGTACCTCTCTTTCACAATAAATTTTGATGACAGTAATACCATCTGATTTCAGAAAATTGCGTGTCAATATTATAATATTATTTTTTCTCATGTAGATTTTCAGAAGTTATTCTTTTATCAAGATCTGGTTTAGGTCACTTAGAGAATCCAAAATGACAATATAATCCTCACATTTTAGGGTTGCAATTCATTCACGCTGAATCTATAGTTTTGCTCTAAATTACATTTCTTATTTCGTTACGGACTGAAAATGTTGTACAAAAACTGTACTCTTTTCTTGTATGTCCTCCAACTCTAACAATGGCGGTTTGCTTCCTGGTCAGCTTGTTAAGTTCACTTAAATCCAGTTTTCTTCAAAATGATTAACAAGTACCCCAGTCAATAATATGGGAAGCCTCTTTCGTGTCTGCAAATTCCCTAAATTATTTCCTAAGTTCCCTTATTGTAAGACAGTGCTAGCTTTGTTCTTATGGGGCCCGCATAATACTATATATCGTATTAGTTAGTGTAAAATAAATTATCATCTAGAAAGTAACAATTAGTGGATAACTGAGGGAATCAAAGAGTTACAAGTGAATAATTTATTCATTTAAATAGAACATGCAAATCAACACAGCTCTATTAACTGATCAGAGCCCAGAATGGCAAATTAAAAATGCTAGTAGATAGGGAACAGTAACCATATAATAAAATCCTCTGACAACATTTGTAGAACTTCTTGGGAAATAGTTAACAACATTCGGGATACAAATTTAAAAAACAATAAATCAAGCTTACAACATTAACATTCATTAACATAGGGGAAACGTTATTGGGTGATGTTGGTTTTACTCTCTCTTTGGCCTCTTGTACCGGAAATGTATGGCTAGATTTCTCAATTGATTATTCATTGAAAAATAAATCTTTGAGTGGAATGGAAAGTATACAAAGTAGTATACAAAAAATAGGTAAACACTACAACCTCACACCTGTAACTCATACTTCCTAAGATCAAAATCCACACCAAACTGACCATTAAATAACAAACACATAATCACCACTATCAGTAAATTAAAAAACAATCACATCTTGCCTAGTTGTGCTAGTTCAATTACTACTGCAACTACGTTTATATATTGTAAATACCATTACTTATACTTGTAGGCAGAGTGTAAAGAATCTGATAATGATCGCTAGACGATTGAAACTCGTCATCCATTTATTAATCTCAAGTATTTTCTTCTTCAGGATTTGGGAAACACCCATTACAATTGGATACAATGGTGTTGACCGAATGAAAAACATTCAGTTTCGATTAGCAGCAACATGGCGTGCAATAATTGTAATGTTATATGTACCACCAGTAAAGTTTCGCTGAAGGAGAAGAAAACTTCGTACAATGTGACGGAAAGTGTGGTGAAATGTTTCACCTATACTGTTCTCGTGTGACGAACGCCGATTTTAAAGGAATGCTAGCAAATATAGGCGAAATTCTGTGGCATTCTAAACAATGCACATATAACTCAAATTCAATTAAGACAGATACATCGAGTTTACAGCCAAATTAGGTCAAAACGGACACTGCAAGCTTATGTGAAGCTGTTAACAATATGAAACACGTACTAAAGGATGTTTGTAGCTCTCCGGAGTAGCAATAAAAATATGATGAACTCTTAGAGCAAAACATTAAACTAAAATCTTGCTTTGACCAACTCACCCTAGAAGTAAACAAGACAAAAGTTGAAAATGTCTTGCTCAAAGAACAAAATAAGCATCTTAAAAGGCATGTCAATGACATGGATCAATACTATATGAATTATAACATAGAAATCGCCGGGAAAACAATCCCTGAACACGAAAATGTGTATAATATTGTGGCTAAAAGTGGCAGGTGCAGTTTTTGGTTGAAATTGAAACTGATCAAGGCATCGAGTGTTGCCACTGACTTCCAGCCTTTACAGCTAAGGATGGGAAGAAGAAAGCGCCCCTCATAGTTGCAAATTGTTATACCCGAAAAGCAAAACATATGCTAATGGACAAAAAACGAAAATATGGGAAACTTCTTTGCACAAATGTCAAGATCAATGGAGACTCGCCAGTGTACTAGATAACCAACGATAACCAAAACTTGCATTAGCTTGCCAGCAATACTAAACGGGCAATGAATTATAAGTTCGCATGGATCAGGATCAGGAATTAAAAGCATGTGGCATAATAACAAATTTTGAAAGTATGCTAGTTATCCACCATGAACTTGATCATAAATCAGATGTCTTTATACTGTCTGAAACTCAGCATATTAAGGATATACCATTTGCTATTTTAGAATATAATGAATACTTCAAACCACCTCAAAATTTTACCCATGACAGCATAAAGATATATGTACATGGAAACCTCTTACAGATTATTACAATATATACTGTAAATGCCCTGCAAGATGCAAATGCTAGCCTACTCACCTTCAAATATATTAAAGAAAGTTACTTGTTACTTGCTATTTACAGATCACCCTCAACAAGCTCAAATAAATTCATATAAGTACTAGGAAATACTTTCCAGCACTTGTCCGCAGTCACACACAGTCGGCTATATTAATAGGAGGTATAAAATATTGCTATTTAAAATCCTACTTAAGGGAAGATGAAATTTGAATTGGGGATGAGTAGGTTTCGGAAGAACAAAGTAAGAAATGGATCATAGGATAGACTCGTGTATTTGGAAAACAATCATATACATATACAACAAAAACACACGTTAGAATATAAACTGAATAAAGGTTTTCTAAAGGTTTTGATTGAGAAACCTCCTGAGGCTATAATAGAAAGATTGAAGTGTGAACTTGAATTTGAGTGGTACAACCACTTTAAACCGGAAGCAATTATTCCTTGGTAAAAAGTAATTAACAGGAACAGTAGAGAAATATTGGTGACAGTACGCCAGTGCCAGCTTGCATGAAATGGACACGTTAACACCGTTAGTTAACAACGAAATTCTAGATTACAGACGAGCAGGTTATTATTTAAGTATTGTAATATACAATGAGAGAAGTTATTGGTAAGAGTATGCCAATGTCAGTACGCATGAACCTGACACAATAACAATATTGGTTATTAGAAAAAGAAAGGCTTAAGGCAGCCGTGGCTTGTTCACATAGCAAGGCTACAAGAGAAGAACACATGAAAAATAGAGAATAGTAAAGCTGTGCAAAGTGCAAGCGTGCATGAGATAGACACGGCAATTACAAGAGTTATCAAGAGAGGTTGGCTTAGACAGCCATGGCTTGTTCTCAAAGCAATGCCACAAGAGAATAACGTATGAAGAATAGAGAATGGAGAATAGTGAATATGTACACAGTTTAAACGTGCATGAGCTAGACACACCAATTACATGAATTATCAAGAGAGGTTGGCTTTGACAGCCGTAGCTTTTACTCAAAGCAATGCCACAAGAGTAGAATGCATGAAGAATAGAGAATAGTAAAGATGTGCACAGTGTAAACGTGCATGAGCTAGACACACCAATTACGTGGGGGTATCAAGAGAGGTTGGCTTAGACAGCCGTAGCTTTTACTCAAAGCAATGCTACAAGAGTAGAACGCATGAAGAATAGAGAATAGTAACGATGTGCACAGTGTAAAAGTGCATGAGCTAGACACACCAATTACGTGGGGTATCAAGTGGGGTTGGCTTAGACAGCCGTGGCTAGTGACACAAGAGAGGCCACAAGACCTACAATTAGTAAAGATATAGTAAAAGGTTTGCTAGTGCTAGGTTACAAAGGAGCTAGGCACTGAAATAACATTGGTTAAGAATTGGGTGTCTTAAGACAGCAATAGCTAGTGACGCAATAGAGGCCACATGGTGTGAAAGTAGAAGCATCAAGCCAAAAGTTGAGCTATTTAAAACAGGCATTTTACACTCACCTTGAAGTTTATGCAGATACTACAAACGGTTTTAAATACTAATGATGATGAGCCCTATTAAGAGGAGCTCTTTTTAGTTACAAAAGGTAATATGAAGCGGGTTAATTACACTCTTCCTAGATGACTTATTTAAGCTAATTAACATGAAGAGAATTGAAATGTGCTAATGAAGCAGTATAGGATGTTAAGCACAAAATGCTAATATTTGACAAACATTGAAGAACAAATAGAATGGGACAAGGTTTGCATATAGGCACGTCGCACTAGGAGTTATAATGATTCCAAGTTTACAACGAATCCTGAAACATTTGACTTCAAATGGTTCCCACAATATCGAAAATAGTTAGTTCTCCTAATTTGCTTAAATAAGTTTAGCAGTAAAATGTGTCAACTTGAACAATAGAATGAATCCCGCGTGGGATTTAACATTTTAGCCATAAATGACATCCCGCGGAAGGAGAAAATTTAACCTTTATGCATTTCAAATAATTCCCGTCCAGCATTGCGAAAAATAGCAAGTTTTATTATTATTATTATTATTAATCGTGACAAATATACACATTTTACAAAATTCAGAAAGACTGTACACATTTTTTGAATTTCCTTACAATTCCTACTCATCGGTTTAACCTCTATATAAATTTACATGCGTGCATGAGATCGACACAGCAATTACACGAGTTATCAAGATAGGTTGGCTTGGACAGCCGTGGCTTGTTCTCATTTCTCACATATGTGTGACCTTGTGTGAGGCATGCATATCATTGGCTCCATAACTGGTGCCAGAGTGAACAAGAAACTGTTTGAAGTTCCAGTTAGGAAGATAACCGGATAAGTATCAGCCTGTATTATTACAGTATAACCATAGTTGACTTTGTATAACCATATAATCATCCCAAACAGACAAATTACGGGTTTTATCACCATTTTAGGAGTTTACCTAACATTAGATATACTACATTTAGCATACACCGAGAGTTGCATTACCAACACCGCAACTAAATAATTGTACATATTGTGTGGGGAGACGGGCAGGAATTTCGAGGTTTTGCCGCGAGTGATATAGAGGGCGCGCGGACATAGAGAAAACTGTGGCCATGAACTCGATCGTTGTTGTTCTTTGGAGCTGGGAAGGCATCAACGTATTCTATTTTGATGATGTATCAATAAAATATTTTATTTGCTTTTGTTAAGTAAAATATTTTTTTTTTCAACAAATCAAACGTGAGTGTTTTTGACACCGGTTCCCACAAATTGGTGGCCCGTCCTGGATTGAATGAACGGCGCATTTCTGAGGTTATGTTCACTTGCCAATTTTGCTGACGGCGAAACGACGAAAGGCCAATGACGAATTCAGCTCGAATTGACGACGGATGTTCGAGACTGAAGGCTTATCTCATCAGTGAAACGTTTGCAGCTGGACAAAGACGTAGAGAAGTTGAAGACGATCTGAGAAAGACGACAAAGGAGCTTTGGGATCGGTGTTGACGCAGATAAGTACCGTAGCTTAATATTTCCAAAATGACGACTGAATGAATTGACCCATGATGCTGGGCAAGTGAACTGTTTATAAAATAAAACATGGCGTGGATCACTGAATCTCATCTCTTAGATGCTCGTTTTAAGAAAGGCAAGACTGACCATAGAGTTAGCACAGAACATGAATTAAAAAAAGACAATCTCACAATCAAAGAATAGAAATAAATAACTGTGCACAGAAACTGAGGAAGGTTACACATAAAACCTTACCTGAATCCATAAAAAAGTGAAGAGAAGTAAACAAGTTGGCAAAATACAAAATTGAATTAGCACTCAAATGTGAGCTCACATTTTCAGCAAACTGAGTTTTGTACTTCTAAACACATGAACAATAAAAATGTATGTCAGTACAAAGAACACTTATCTACAATGAAATTCACAGTAGGATTATGTCACAACAAAATAACACACTTTAAGTAAATATTTCACTCATCGAATAGGGGACACACTTTCACTATTGCCCTCTTGAATCTTCCATCGGCAGTTCTTATGGTGACTGCTCGCACCAGTCCATCTGTACCAGGGTGAAGTTCCTCGATGATGCCTATTTTCCACTGAAGAGGAGGAAGGCTGTCCTCCTTGATAATGACTACAGTGTCAACTTGGATGTTTTGCTGCTGTGAGAATCATTTAGGTCTACTTTGAAGCTGCGTTAAGTACTACTAATACCACCTTGTCCAGAAATGTTGCACTATTCGTTGCAATCGTTTCCACATTGAAAGTTTATTGCTTGGAATTAAAGTCAGATTGGGTTCAGGAATTGAGTTTAGACTGTCACCAATTAAAAAATGACCAGGAGTGAGACATTGAGGATCAAGGGGATCTGAGGACAACACTGTTAGGGGTCTAGAGTTTAGACAAGTCTCAATTTGTGTGAGCTCAGTAACGAGTCCTTCAAATGTTAGCGAAGAGTTTCCAACAACTCGATGCAAATGATACTTAACAGATTTTATGCCAGCTTCCCATAGCCCTCCAAAATGGGGTGAGCGTGGGGGAATGTAATGCCAGTTAATACCTCTGTTTTGCTAGGTTACTTGCAATTTCCTCTCTGTGTGATATTATAAACTTATAAAGGTGTTGTAGCTCCTTGTTAGCTCCAATAAATGTTGTAGCATTATCACTGTAAATATCTGAAGGTTTGCCTCTTCTGACAATGAACCGGCGTAATGCTGCTAGGAATGCATCTGTGGTAAGACTGCTGACTACTTCTAGATGCACAGCCTTAGTTGCAAAACAAACAAATAATGCAATGTATGCTTTAAGTCGAATGTTACTTCTCTTATTAAGAGGGCGGATTAAGATTGGACCTCCATAGTCAATGCCACAGACACTGAATGGACGTGATGCTTGAACTCGTTGCTTGGGGGTAGTTTGCCATGGTTGCTCTCTTTAATTTATGACATATTAGGCACTTGTGAACTTGCTGTCTGGCTACGTTTCTACCATTTAAAATCCAATAACATTCACGAATGGATGCTAACAGTAATCCTGGTCCCGCATGGGCTTGCTGTAGGTGTTCATGATTGACAATAAGTGATATCAGATGATGCTTGGATGGCAATAATACTTGATGTTTTGTAGAAAATGGTAATGATGTGTTTTTCAACCTATAACCTACTCGGAGTATGTTGTCATGTAAAAATGGTCATAGATTTTTAGCTGGCTCTTTTTGGATACAGCACCTCGTTTCTGTAAATCTTTGATTTCTTCACTGAATGATTCCGCCTGAGCTATGCGAATGCATATATTCAATGACTTCTGAAGTTCTTGAACTGATAAAGGTCCTGTCTTTTTGTTGGTTGACTGTTTGGAGTTATGGATAAATATGTTGCAGTAGGCAAGAACTCTTTGCAATCTTGTTAATGAGGAAAATCTAGTAATGATGTCAGTGTGTTCAGTGATAAGTAATGTAACTACTACTCGTTCTTCCAATGTGGTTTGGTAATTCTCATCAATCGTGATATGAGGCATGTTGCATTTAGATTCTGATAAATATAATGGACCTGACCACCATAGTGTAGATTGTTGCAACTCTTGAGGCTTAACTCCTCGGGAAATTAAGTCTGCAGGATTTTCTTGAGATGAAACATGATGCCAATTTTCTACATTTGTTGCTGAATTTCTGATAATCTGTTGGCTACAAATGTTTTCCAACGTGATGAAGGGGAAGTCAACCATGACAAGACTACTGTAGAATCTGTCCATAAATAGGTTTCATTAATTTCTAGATTTAGGATTGGAATGGATTTCTGAATCAAGTGTGCCAACAATGTGGCTGCAAGTAATTCAAGACGAGGAAGTGTAACTTGTTTGACTGGTGCTACTCTGGATTTTGAGCTCAACAGCTTGACTGAAGTTTTTCCTTGTTGATCGATGGACCGAAGATAGATGCATGCTCCATATGCTGTTTGAGATGCATCTGAGAAACCATGTACTTGAATGTTACTACCTGTTGCTGTTCCTAAGACATGTCTGTCCACTTGAATGTGATCAAGGTGTGTTAGCTGATTTTGGAGTGCCTTCCATTCTGAGGACAGGTCATCAGGTAACTGCTGATCCCAATCAAGTTTGTGTAACCACAATTTCTGGAGGAATATTTTGTAGGGTATAACTAATGAGCTAATGAGGCCTAATGGATCAAAGATTGATGCCACTGTGGATGTTGTTGTGCGTTTAGTAATGCTGCTGTTTGCAGGAACATATTTGATTTTAGTTGCAATTAAAAATGTGTATGATGTGGGATGCCATGGTAAACTTAATGCTTGTATTGTATCGTTATCGTCAAACTGGAAAGGTAAATTCATTTCCCTGTCTTCAGGTGGAACAGCTTCAAGTATTGCTGGATGGTTCGAGCACCATTTTCTGATGGGAAAGCCTCCTTTGTTGAGTAAAGTAATGAGTTCATTTTGCAACTGTAGTGCTTCCGAAATGTTTGAAGCACCACATAGAGCATCGTCAACATAAAAATCTCTTTGTAGAACAGTTGATGCAAGTGGAAAAGAAGCTGCTTCATCTTCAGCTAGTTGGTTGAGGCACTGAGTTGCTAAATATGGAGCTGACGCTGTACCATATGTGACTGTTAGCAATTCGTAAGTTTTGACAGGTGTGTGGGGAGATTCCCTCCATATGATTCTTTGTAATCTAGTTTCATCCTTGTGAACCAGAATTTGTCTATACATTTTTGACATGTCTCCAGTAAATGCAATGTTTTGGGTTCAGAATCTCAAAACAATCGAATACAGATCTTGCTGTACAGTTGGCCCTAGTGATACTCCTGTGGTGGTTTTGGCTGATGCATCAAAAACTACTCTAGTGGATGTGGTTGAGCTTTGTTTGGATACAGCATGATGTGGCATGTAGTATTGTTCAGAATCATCTATCGCACATACTTCCTCCATGTGACCCAACATTTCATACTCTGACATGAATTGTGAATACTGCTCTTGCAATTCTGGATTTCTTTTGAATTTAGTTTCCATTTGGTAAATTCTTTGTTGAGCTATATCACGGGACTTGCCCACAGGTGACAGAGTTTCCTTTCGAGGCAACTTGACAACATATCTACCTTCAGAAATACGTGTTGCGTTATTTTTGAAATGAAATTTACATTGTTGTTCTTCTGGAGTTTCAGGTTTGGTTTGCAATTCTTCTATTTCCCAGAATTTCCTGAGCTGAATATCAAGAGTATCTTCGTTTTTGATGAAAAGAGAAGTGACTGTGTTGCACATTGTATTTCTGTTGCTGGATTGTGGGCATTTGCCAGGAAGTATCCAACCTAGATGAGAATTTTGTAAAACAGGGAAACCTGCCCGTGTTCTTTGTTCAGTCTTTAGAATGTTGTAAAATAGCTCTGCTCCGATGATCAAATCTACCTTATGAGGACTGTAGAATTTAGGGTCTGCTAATACGATGTCGCTGGTTAAATTCCATGACTTGTAATTTAACTCCATAGAGGGCATTTGTCCTGTGATGGCAGGAAGTACTACAAAGTTTAGGTTTGCGTTGAAATCTGAAGCTGTAGATTGAAGGTGTATGTCAACACTGTGTTTCATTGTTTAAGAAGTGTTGTTAATGCCTAGAACAGCTGTAGTATCTTTCTTACGTAGCAGATTCATCCTGTTGACTATGTCTTCTGTGATGAGGTGAGTTTGATTCCCACTGTCTAACAGACCTCGAATCTTATGAAATTTGCCCCTGTGATCCTTGATTTTGAGAATAACAGTGCACAAAAATACATATGGCTTGTTATGAGTATCTGCGTGTTCATCCTTGACAGATGTGTGGAAGCTTGCAAATAGTGCTTCATTGCTAGAAGGTATCTGGTTTGCATTACTGCCGTTGTCATTGTTTTCAAGGTGTAGTAAAGTATTATGTGCCTTGTTGCATTTACGACAGTGGCCAGATTTGCATTCTGACGTTTTATGTGTCGCCTGAAGACAATTTGAACATAGCCTATTATCACGAGCATACTGAATGCGATTGGATACAGTTAACTTCAGAATTGAGTCACATGCAAAAAGTCCTGGCTTATGTACTTGTTTACAATAAGTGCATTGATTGTCAATATATGCGACATGTGTATTAGGGGATGGCTTTCTCTTGTATGATCTTTTCTTGCTACCATTTACCCTGACTTGATTACTAGTAGGTTGCATGCTTTCAAGGACTTGGCAACGGTGCTCTATGAATGATGTGAGTTCTTTAAGATATGGAATTTTGCTAGAATCTACCTCTAGTTCCCAGCCTCTTCTAGTTCCATAATCAAGGCGATCAATGATATGTTGTGTCAAAATTACACCTTCAAGTGGGGTATCTAATTGTAATGCTTGCAGTGCTTGTAAATTGCTAGAGAATGTACTGATGAATTGCCTGAGGTCTTCGGCAGTTTCATTCTTAACTCTAGAAATATTTAAGATTTCACGAACATGCTTTGACGCTAGGAGCCTCTTATTTTGAAATCTAGTGCACAATAGTTCCCAAGCTACATTATAGTTTGCTTCAGTTGTTAGATGGTTTTGAATTAATGCCTTTGCCGAACCATGAACGGCTCCTAGAAGGTAATGATATTTTTGGATTGTTCCTATGTGTGCATTATTGTGCACTAGTAATGTGAAATTGTCTGCAAATGATAACCAATCCTCATAATTACCACTGAATGTTGGTAGTTTGGTTGAGGGCAATTAGGTTAATATTGTCATTCGAACTACTGGCTGTGATATTGGATTCACTATTGGCGTCACCTTGTGATGGATATAATATGTTTTGTATCCTAGCCTTTAAACGGAATATTATCAACTCTGACATTTCTCTGTCCCCTGTTTGATCTGTGTTTTCATCCTCAACTTCCAACTGAGATTGAACTGTGTCATATTTGCTTTCTAACTCTAACAATGTGTCATAACGGACTCTGATTTCATGTATTGAATGCCCACTATTGAATGATTCTACGAAATTACTTATTCTTGTGATTCTGTCTTATATCACTGCTCTTTGTTTAACAAGCTTCGAAATTGCATCATTTTTACGGTTAAGGAATGTATAGAGAAGGAATTATGACCTGTATAGTATTGCTTACAGTTTTTCATGAATCTTTCGTGCTCAGAATGATGTACACTAATGATGTGATAAGAAGACTTGGTTCCTATGCACTAAATTAATGTTGCCTTGTTGTGAAGACGTAACCATTTGCACACCAGACTTCTGTTGTCGTGTTGGCTTCGCATATGATGAAATATGTCCCTATTTCTTAAATAAAACGAACATCCTGACCGCAGGAGGACCTAAAATGAATGAATTGACCCATGATGCTGGGCAAGCATCTCTTAGATGCTAGTTTTAATAAAGACAAGACTGACCATAGAGTTAGCAAAGAACATGAATAAAAAAAGACAATCTAACAATCAAAGAATAGAGAGGCACAAACAACGAAGTTAGGAGATATTGATCTCATAAACAAAAGCATTTCAACTGTTCCAGTGGCAGCTCTAAAAGTTTTACATACGATTATATTTGAAGACGCTCCAAATGATCGAAACAATAGAAAGAGGTTGCGAGAATGTTCAGGGTTTACTTTCGAACCTGATTCAGAGGATTATGTGGCCAAGGTCGAGTTTATGACAAAATCATTGACGGAAGAGGAACTGCAAGCATCTTGCGCGATCCTCAGCTTAGACGAGGGCACCCCGGAGGAAATGGCAATAACGATTTGTCACCACCTGACGCATTTTTCAGATTGAGAAATCTTCGGACGACGAGCACGATGACGAACAAGTGCAAAAGAAGGCACAAGCTAAAGCTGCAGCGCACTCGAAAGCGGATCTAGAGGAGACAAAGAGGTTATGTGGCACTATTAAGAGGGAATTGACAGTGGCGAAAAGAAAAAAGAAGCTAAATCGAATGAAACTCGACGACGACGACGAGAGTGAACCAGGGGACAGCTCAAGTGACGGTACCGAAGCATCGAGGTATTCCCAGAAGTTTGCTTTGACGTTTCGCGACATCGAAGGTTCCGTCAGGTCATTTGATGGTAGCAGTGGATATCCAGTCAACCGATTGATCACTGAGTTTGAGGAAACAGCTGCGTTGATGGGATGGAACAAACTGCAGAAGTTGATCTTAGCTAAGTAATCTCTAACCGGCTTGGCAAAACTCTTCATCCAGGGTGAGAAGGGAATTACCAGCTGGACGGCGTTGAAGAAATCTCTTCGAGAGGAATTTGACGTGCCGACGAGTACAGCGGAGATCCATTCGACGCTGTTTAGACGAAGGAAAAAATGGGACGAGTTGCTCCAGGAATATTACCTTACAATGAAGGAGATAGCACGTAGAGGAGATATAGACGATGACTCACTCATGCAGTACGTGATAGACGGAATAGAGGTTGACTCTGGCACCAAGATGTTATTGTACGGCGCTCAGTCGTTTAGAGACTTCAAAGAGAAAATACGTCAGTATGAACGTGCCGCGGGAAGGATTACTTCGAAGAGGTCTTCCACGTCGTCGAAGCACAACAAGAAGACATCCGGTGGAGCAGATTCAATTAAACAGAAGGATGACGATGCAGGCAAGGATAAGGAAAAGGTGCAGAGTTGTTACAACTGTGGCAAGTCAAGTCTCAAATCCAGCGAGTGCAAGGATAAGGACAAGGGTCCGAAGTGTTTCCAGTGTAACAAATTCGGACACATCTCCACAGATTGTTCCAATCCAAAGAAAGACGAAGAATTAAAGAAACAGACGGTGGCCTTGAACACGTCGAAGGAAGCAGTCAGTAATTACAAATACAAGGACGTCAAAATCTGCAACCACAATTTATCAGCCCTGGTAGATAGTGCTTGTCATTTCAACTTGTTGAGGTAGGACGCTTACAAGGACATGGGAAACGACACCCCAGAGCTGCAACCAAGCAACCGGACCCTGACTGGCTTGGGCGCAAGCAAAGCGTCCGTGCTGGGATGGTTCAACACGACGATCACCGTTGACGACCAGGATTTTTGTGTAGACGTCCACGTTGTTCCCGACGAAGATATTCCAGTTTCTATGATTATTGGAATCGACTTACTGGATCAGGGTGAGGTGTTGATTTCTAGAGAGGGCGTTCAGTTGAAGAAGTGAGAAGAGACTTTGGTCATGTGCATTGACGCTGGTGAAGAAGAGCTGGACATTGAGAAGACTGTATCTGACGAGGCCAAGGCAACAGTCCAGGACATCGAAGCGAGTTACACCCCAATGAAAATCAAATCCACGAATATCCAGATGAAGATAGTTGTGAAAACAGAAGAACCGATATCCAGCAGACCGAGACGATTGGCACCAAGAGAAAAAGAGGCGGTTGAGAAGCAGATTCAAAGAAGGTTGAAAGTTGGAATTGTGCAACCAAGTGCATCCAGGTACGCCAGTCCTCTTGTAGTCGTGAAAAAGAAGGACGGTTCACATCGTGTCTGCGTGGACTACAGACCACTAAATAGGATCACCGTCAAGGATCCCTACCCCCTCCCTCTCATCGAAGACTTGCTTGACAAACTCCTAGATGCTCGTGTATTCTCTACTCTTGACTTGAAGAATGGTTTCTTCCATGTAGACATTGGAGATGAGAGTAGAAAGTATACATCGTTTGTTACCCACTCAGGTCAGTACGAGTTCAAGAAAGTCCCCTTTGGTCCACACAAACAGCCCGTCTGTCTTTCAACGATTTATTAACGCTGTGTTTTGGGAGCTGATAAAGAGAGGACTCATCTTCATCTACATGGACGATTTGATAATTCTGGCGAAAACTGTACTGGAAGCTATTAGTAGTGGGTTTGCAGGGGTTCTGGTACCTCCGCCACCGCTCCACCGCTGGAATTTATAGATGGCGATATCTTTCGAGCGAATTATTGGAGGAAGTCGTGTCTGGTGTCAAATTACTCGGGGTGAAGCCTCCTTTTCAACCAATTATTTATTTTTATTAAGTTTTGACAAAGGGCCTAACTACACATTTTGAAAATGTTCTCATGGATGGCGCGCTTTTCAAATAAAGATGGTGAGCATAGCTTAACCTAGCCTATCCTAGTCAAGCTATTCTAGTCTAGTATACCTAATCAAATCTAATTGATGACATGCCAAGGGCTTAATTGCAAAACTTGGCAAATGGATGCTCTATAGTGCTGAGGCTAATGCATACACCAAAGTACATGAGGCACATGCAACTATCCCATACTGATCTTATAGAGGGTAAGGTAAGTCTGTCATGTGTGATTTTAAAACATGCCAACTCTCGCAGTGTATGTCGTCACGTGAAGCAGGTGTTACAACCGGATGCAAGGTCAGCGTTAGGTTAAGAAAGTGTGTGAAACATAATTCTTGCTGACGTAGAATGTCAGCGAAAAAAGAACTCGCCACCCGATGCAAGGTTTAGAGTTACAAAATAGCAAGTTTGCGAAACATGATCCTTGCAGACGTAGAATGTTAATAAAACATGATCTTGCCACCGGATGTAAGGTGCTGTGTTACAGGATGCAGGCGGGTGAAACATAAATCTTGCAGATGTATGATATCACGTGATGTAGGCGTTTATTATCGACCATGAGAAACGTTACATTGACAGATATTTGAGGTGACACAGGTGCACACATGACATTGGTGTGTTTGTGGTATAAAAGGCTAGGGAGGAAGAAGGACTTTCTCACTTTGTACTTGAATCTCTTGAATGACAGTTGACAACGTGTTATCTCTACAGCTTACCTGTGTGGTGTAAGAGGACTTGAAAATACATTACTATTCTGGTAAGTAAGTTTTCTTTTTAAAATCATATTTAGTTGGTTATAAGCACTTTATTAAGTTCAAACGTTCAACGGTAGGTGTCAGTGACAATGGTATCTGTTAACCAAAGATGAAAATAGTTAACAATCGTGTGAAGCTAAATTTGTATGTTAGATTAGATTAACGCTCTATTAAGTTCGAACGTTCACCACTAGGTGTCAGTGACAATGATATCTCTTAACCAGAGTTTGAACTACTAAAAATTAGACTTGCTGAGAGTCCACAGGTATTCAATTCAAATACCCTACTATGACCATTGACTGTAATTTAATTAAAATATTTATATTTTACGTTGTTTTACCTTTTATTAACATTTATGATTTCTTTCTTTATAGGCAATTTAGAAAGTGATTGATAATTATTATGTTCAAGTGTAGTGATTGTAAAAACAGTTTTTAAGACCTGACAGCCTTCAACGCCGTTCAAGTACTAAACATAATCTTAAAATGTTTGTGTGCAGGCATTGCACTGCGACATTTAACAGACAGGATAGTCTTACACGACATGTAAATTTAAAGCATGTCAGTTCAGCACCTTTCTCGTGATCAGTTTGTGATCTTGGTTTTTCTACTGTAAAGCGATATCAATCCCACATGGTTGAAGTGAATGGAGAACAACAGGAATTAAAAACTGCAAAACCATTAACTAGCACGGAACCTTTAAACAAATGTGATGCTCAAAAGCGTAAACGTTCTCAAGATTTTGAAAATAGTTGTTCAACAAAGATAATGAAGAATGGTGAACCTTCGATTACGTATTGTGATGTATGTAATATTGATATACCTTTTTCAATCCTTCGTGGATATTTACGCAGTATTAATCATAAAAAATAACGCTTGCCATGAAATAAATTCTGCGAATATTCAACAAATTGGTAGTGCGTTTAATAGTCGAATTGCTAGTTACAGACTTCACAATGAAGAAAAAACTAAAAGTATTGAATTATTTTTAAAAACTGTTCAACCTAGTGTGTTTGGCTTGGTAGATACTTTTTAGTAGAACATAAAACATTTAAAATCAATTTTGAACTCTTTTGACTCTATGTAAAAACTGGGAGTGAATGTGAAATTCGGATATCAAATCCTTTAATACAAAAACATAATTGTTAGTGAATCAACTAATATCAGTGATATGTACCAAGATATTTCAAGTGCTATCATTGTGAAGAGTGAAGAGTTCCAGGAAAGGGAGTCAGGCTGGGCGTTGGTTGAAGTACTTTATCTAGAAACAAACATGAGTAAATATAATACCCTTCGAGCATCATCATACATTGATTTACCTGCATGGACTGAACGGAAGAAAGCTTGTGTAAACGTAATGAATAGTGACCATGCATGTTTTGCATGGGCTGTAACCTCAGCTCTCCATCCAGCAGAAAAGGCTGTGAAGAGAACGTCATCTTATCCTCACTATTCTTCAGTGTTAGATTTAGAAGAAATGGAATTTCCTTTTGAGTTAAAAGACATTAAACGTTTTGAAGAGCTGAACAATGTAAGTATTAATGTGTACGGAATTGAAAACAAGAGTATAGTACGTCCTCTATATTATACTCAGGAAAAAAGGATGCTCATGTTAATTTACTATACATAACTAAACGTGAAAATGCCCACTATTGTTGGATAAAACATTTTAGTAGACTTGTCGGTAGTCAGCTATCAAAATATAAAACTAAGAAGAGGTTGTGTGATGGCTGTTTACTATATTTTAAGAAAGAGGACCAACTAACTCAACATCAAAAATGGGGTTGTAATCATGCTTGTACGGTATTACCTACTCCTAGAAATAACATTTTGAAATTTAGGGATTTTAAAAAGCAGCTTCGAGTACCATTTGTTATATATGCTGACTTTGAGGCTTTGCTAAAAGCTTTTAATACATGTTCATCGAATCCAACCAAACCTTTTACCAACACCACTCACATTCATGAACCTTTTAGCTTTGCTTATTATATGAAATGTAGTTATGATGACTCGTTAAATAAGTTTGAACTCTATAGAGGATCTGATGCACCTAAAGTTTTTATGGAAAGACTTGAAAAAGATGCCATCCGTATATCCTCTATTTTAAATACTATTATTCCAATGGATTCACTAACATCATTACAACAAATTAGTTTTGAAACTGAAACTAATTGTTTTATATATGGTGAATGTTTATATACAGACAGGGTTCGCGATCATGACCATTTAACAGGAAAATATCGTGGTGCTGCTCACCAAGAATGTAATTTAAAGTATAGAGTAACTAAATTCATTCCAGTCATTCTACATAACGGTAGCAAATACGATAACCACTTTATTGTAAAGGAATTTGGAGCTTCAGATGTGAAAATTGATGTGATTGCAAATAATAAGGAGCAATACATATCGTTCACAAAATACATCAACACTGACAATAAAAAAACAATAAAACTGTGATTTTTAGATTCATTCCGCTTTATGCCGAGTAGTCTTGATTAAGCTTTCTAGTAATTTAAAATAGATCAGTTTCATGAAATTCAACGCGTCTTTCCAAAAGAAGATGATTTTAATTTGATACGTCAAAAGGGTATATTCCCTTATGAATATATTAACAGTGTGGAACGTCTTGAGGAGTGTTCTTTACCACCAAAAAAATGCATTTTACAGTTCCTTAAACACAAGTCATATCAGTGATCAGGAATATTTACATGCACAATATGTATGGACACAGTTTGACATTCAAACTTTAGGTGAATTTTCAGACATATATTTAAAGGCAGATGTGTTATTATTAGCAGATGTTTTTGAAAATTTTAGGAATGTTTGTATGAAAACTTATGACCTTGATCCTTGTCAGTATTTCACTGCTCGTGGGTTAAGTTTCAGTTCAATGTTGAAAAAAAAACAAAGTAAATTTAGGATTGATGACTGATATAGTCATGATTAATTTTATAAAATCATCAATTCGAGGTGGATTAAGCCAATGTAGTGGACGGTATTCTAAAGCAAATAATAAATACATGCCTAGCTACAACCCTTGTGAAGAGTCAAAGTATATTGTCTACCTCGATGCAAATAACCATTATGGTTGGGCTTTGAGTCAATATCTACCACTGAAAGATTTTCGCTGGCTGACACAACCTGAAATCGATGTCTTACATGTTAACACTCTAAATGATAACGATGATAAAGGATATATTTTAGAGGTAAATCTTGGGTACCGTAAAGAACTACATGATGAACATAATGATTTACCATTTTATCCTGAGAATATGAAATCCCCCTACATAACATCACGAACGAAAATGTTAATTGCAAATTTGAATGATAGATGCAAATATGTAATACATTATCAAAACTTGAAACAGTGTCTACAACATGGATTGAAATTAACTAAAATTCATCGCGTATTACAATTTCATCCGTCAGCATGGCTCAAACCATATATTGATCTAAACAATAATTTAAGAACACAGTCAACAAACGCTTTTGAAAAAGATTTTTATGAACTCATGAATTACAGTGTTTTTGGAAAGACTATGGAGAATGTTGATAAGCGAGTTGATGTAAAGATGATACCAAAGTGGGAGAATGATGGTAAAAGGTATGGTGTGAGCTACTTAATAAGCAAGCCTAACTTTCATAGCTGTTAAATTATTCATGAGGATTTAGTTGTAATACAAATGAATCGTCTTAAAGTAACTTACAACAGACCCATATATGTGGGTTACACCATTCTGGAATTGTCAAAAACACTTATGTATGAATTTCACTATGATTATGTAAAGAAAAACTATCATGATAATGCTAAATTGCTCTACACAGATACAGATTCATTTATTTATGAGTTTAAAACTGATGATTTTTATGAGGATATCAAAACTGAGCTAAATAGGTTTGATACAAGTAACTATCCCAAGGATAATATTTACCAGTTACCTCTTGTAAACAAAAAGGTTCTTGGAAAATTTAAGGATGAATGTGCTGGTGTTGTTATAGACACATTTGTAGGCACAAAATCTAAATCTTACAGCTATATGACAATTGGTGATGTAGTAATTAAAAATTAAAAGGAGTAAAGAAGAATGTTGTTAGTAAAGAGTTAGATATAAGTGATTATAAGAACTGTATAGTCAGTAACCCACCTTCTTTAAAAATGATTCAATACTTTGAGTTTTTTCTTCACTGTGAAGTCTGTAACTAGCAATTCGACATTTAAACGCACTACCAATTTGTTGAATATTCGCAGAATTTCTTTCATGGCAAGCGATTTTTATGATTAATACTGCGTAACTGTCCATGAAGGATTGAAAAAGGTATATCAATATCACATATATCACAATGCGTTATCGAAGGTTCACCATTCTTCATTCCTTTTGTTGAACAACTGTTTTCACAATCTTGAGAACGTTTACGCTTTTGAGCATCACATTTGTTTATAGGTTCCGTGCTAGTTAATGGTTTTGCAATTTTTTAATTCCTGTTGTTCTCCATGCACTTCAACCATGTGGGATTGATATCGCTTTACAGTAGAAAAACCAAGATCACAAACTGAACACAAGAAAGGTGATTAACTGACAAGCTTTAAATTTATATGTCGTGTAAGACTATCCTGTCTGTTAAATGTCGTAGTGCAATGCCTGCACAGAAATATTTTAAGATTATGTTTAGTACTTGCATGGCGTTGAAGGCTGTCAGGTCTTGAAAACTGTTTTTACAATCACTACACTTGAACATAATGATTATCATTTACTTTCCAACTTACCTACAAAGAAAGAAATCATAAATGTTAAAAAAGTAAAACAAAGTCAAATATAAATATTTTAATTAAATTACACTCAATGGTCATAGTAGGGTATTTGAATTGAATATCTGTGGACTCTCAGCAAGTCTAATTTTAAGTAGTTCCAACTTTGGTTAAGAGATAGCATTATCACTGACACCTAGCGGTGAACGTTCGAACTTAATAGAGCGTTAATCTAATCTAACATACAGGTTTAGCTTCACACGATTGTTAACTATTTCCAACTTTGGTTACCAGATACCATTGTCACTGACACCTACCGTTGATCGTTTGAATTTAATAAAGTGCTTATAACCAACTAAATATGATTTTTAAAAGAAAACATACTTACCAGAATAGTAATGTATTTTCAAGTCCTCTTACACCACACAGATAAGCTGTAGAGATAACACGTTTCAACTGTCGTTCAAGAGATTCAAGTACAAAGTGAGAAAGTCCTTCTTCCTCCCTAGCCTTTTATACCACAAACACACCAATGTCATGTGTGCACCTGTGTCACCTCAAATATCTGTCAATGTAACGTTTCTCATGGTCGATAATAAACGCCTACATCACGTGATATCATACATCTGCAAGATTTATGTTTCACCCGCCTGCATCCTGTAACACAGCACCTTACATCCGGTGGCAAGATCATGTTTTACTAACATCCTACGTCTGCAAGGATCATGTTTCGCAAACTTGCTATTTTGTAACTCTAAACCTTGCATCGGGTGGCGAGTTCTTTTTTCGCTGACATTCTACGTCAGCAAGAATTATGTTTCACACACTTTCTTAACCTAACGCTGACCTTGCATCCGGTTGTAACACCTGCTTCACGTGACGACATACACTGCGAGAGTTGGCATGTTTTAAAATCACACACGACAGACTTACCTTACCCTCTATAAGATCAGTATGGGATAGTTGCATGTGCCTCATGTACTTTGGTGTGTGCATTAGCCCCGGCGCTAGCTTTCCCTCACCCTTCAGAAAGAACAGCAAGGAATAGTTCGTGTGCCCCGTGTACTTGGGTGTATGCATTAGCCTCAGCACTATAGAGCATCCATTTACCAAGTTTTGCACTTAGGCCCTTGGCATGTCCTCAATTCGGTTTGATTAGGTATACTAGACTAGAATAGCTTGACTAGGATAGGCTAGGTTAAGCTATGCCCACCATCTTTATTTGAAAAGCGCGCCATCCATGACAACATTTTCAAAATGTGTAGTTAGGCCCTTTGTCATAATTTAATAAAAATAAATAATGGGTTGAAAAGGGGGCTTCACCCCGAGTAATTTGACACCAGACACGACTTCCGCCAATTATTATTATTATTATTATTATTGCGCAGAAATATGATGAGTTGATTAAGGAAACTAAGTCAAATGCAACTCTTCTGAAATCACTTACAGCAGAAATAAAAACCCTAAAAGAGGAAAAGAATCTACAAGACAAAATAATATCAGATCTAAACGAGAAAGTGCACACAATGGAACAGAACGGTAGGCAACAATACATCGAAATATGTGAAGTGCCACGCGCGAAAGATGAATGCCTGGATGAAATCGTCCACAAAATTGCTGAGACTCTAGAAGTAGATCTAAACATGTTTGATGTAGAGGAAGTTTACAGGCCCCCACTGCTAAGAAAGAACAAAATCCCCCCAATAGTGGTAAAATTTAACTCCATATCCAAAAAGAATGAATTTTTACAGAAAAGAAAAAGACAAAATTTCCTCACTCATGGGAACACTAAATCTAGGTTTTTCATTAACGAAAGTCTAACGTCATTTTACAGGGAGCTACTATGGAAAACTAAAAATCAGGCCAGAGAAAATAACTGGAAATTCATTTGGGTTAAAAACGGCAAAATACTTGCGCGAAAAAACGACGAATCTGGTATATTGAGAATCTCTCGTGAGGAAGACATTAACAAAATTAGGTAACCCCCCCGCCAAAAAGAAAGAATTATTATTGAATTATTATATAAATTGATATTATGAACAGTTGGGATAGCAATATAAATGTTTCTGGAATACAAAATGAACTCACATTTCTCAATATACCCGATTTCGTCGAAAATGGTAATAAGACTAGAAATAATGCTGAAATCAATATCCTCTCTCTAAATATTCAATCTATATAAAAAACTGGGATTATTTAACCATAACCTTAGGCAAGAAAATTAATGATCTGGATATTATTTGCTTAACAGAAATTAACATACTTGAATCTAATAATTACCTATTTACTTTGGATAATTTTAATGTTGTATTTTGTAATAGAACAAATCGTAAAGGAGGAGGCATAGCCATATATGTAAAGAACAACATGGCTATTAGAACACACAATTCATACATTTCCAATACTCATGAATCAATGGTAATAGAAATACTTCACATGAACAAAAAGATTGGATTAACATGCATTTACAGACCACCTAGCACTAACATAAATGACTTTCTTGATGAACTGGAGACACATATAACACAACACACTAGTAAGTACAGCGAATACGCCATTTTAGGAGATATCAACATTGATACTTTATCTAATGACATCAGTCTATCAGCTATCAAATATACAAATATTATGGCAACTCATGGTTTCCTACCACTTATCACTCAATGTACTCGTTATGATCCAAATTTAGACTCGAGAACATGTATTGATCACATAAACTATCGTAGCAGACTAGATCAATATACTTCTGCAGTCATACAATCAGATATCTCTGACCACTACATAACATATGCAGGTATTTGGCCAAAAAATGATAAGACACAATTACAAGATAATGAATCGTACATTACGCTAATGAACGATACTATAATACACACAAGCCTTAACAACACAGACTGGACAGATTGCCTTGAATTAAAAAATCCTAATGACATATATTACAATATAACAACCAAATTTAAAGAAATATACCAAAAAGCATCTTACATAACAACTCGTAAACACAGAAAAAGCAAATAATGGTTCACTTATGACCTAAAAATACAATGTAAGGAAAGAGACAGACTTTACAAAACAATGCTCAGAAACAAGGATAATATTACAATAAAAAATGAATACAAAGCTTTCAGAAACAAATTAAATAAGCTAATAAACAAAACAAAACATCAATATTTTAAAAATAAGATAAATAGTTCCAAAAACGATAATAAAGGAATGTGGAAAGTCATTAATGATATAACAGGTCGGAAAACACAAACTGTCAATGAAGTCATAAACAAACATTTAATATTACATTATACTAACGAAGTGATAGTCAATAAATTCATCAATACCTTTAGTGAAAAAATAAACAGCCTAGCTCATAACTGTAGTATCAACATATGGCAATCAAATAGAAACACATTAATGAATTCCTTTACATTACTTGAAACTGATGAATATGAAATAGAAAACATAATTAAGGAATTAAAAACAGACAAATCGCCTGGGGTAGACAATATACGCTTGAAAGACATAAAGGCAACATCCAAAAAAACTATACCAATCATAACACATCTCATAAACAAGATATTCGAATCAGGCGTAATACCAAAATATCTGAAATACACAATTATTAAACCAATATATAAGAATGGCGATCACTTAGACTTTGGCAACTACAGACCAATATGCATTTTATCAATCCTCCACAAAATAATGGAAAAATGCTTGGATAAGAGATTGAAGAATTTCCTAAATAAATATGATATTTTAAAGGGACACCTATACGGTTTTAGGAAGGGGAAAAGTACTGAACTACTCCTGGCTGAATTTGCCAATGTAATAAATAATGCCTTAAATAAGAACAATCACATAATGGTACTTTTTCTTGACTTTTCTAAAGCATTTGACACAATAAATCACAATAAACTACTTGCTAAATTACACGATATTGGAATAAGAGGCACGACTTACAAACTATTTGAAAGCTATCTGAAAAACAGGGAAATGGCAGTTATGGTCAATAACACTATCAGTGACGCAGTAGAAGGAACACAAGGCATCCCTCAAGGCAGCATTATTTCACCTACACTATATAACCTGTTCGTAAACGACATGAATGAAGCCATTAAACACAGTAAAATATTTATTTATGCTGATGACACCACTATATATACCATACATAAAGACTCTAAAACAGCTTTTGAGAGACTTCAAGAAGACTTCAATAACATCACAAGATGGTGTCATGACAATAATTTGTATATAAATACAACCAAATCTAAAATAATGCACATCAGAGTTGATCACTTCACACAAGAAAAATACAAACTAACGCACCACAGATTATCATGCATACACCAAAACATCCTGGCAGGTTGCAAATGTAACACCTTCATAAATAGTACTTCGACACAAAAATACCTAGGAATTACCCTTGATGAACACTTTAAAATGAACACACACACAGTAAACATAATAAAAAACCTAAGAGCAAACCTCTACATCTTCTACAATCTCCGATTTTATGTAGATAGGAAAACTTACAAAACAATTTACAGTGCTCTGATTGAAAGCAAATTAAGATATGCTATAGCAGCTTGGGGAAATCAAAACACAACTTTAATTAATAATCTTCAAGATAGCCAAAACAGGTTCTTTAAATATTTCACTGATATCCCTTATTTTAATATTAAAGAGTTGTTTCAAATTACTGTACTGAATCTCTACTACCATGATCCAAGATTCAGGCATAAGGTCTCTCACAACATACAAACAAGAGCCATAACAAGTACTAAACATGTTAAACCTTTATGTATAAATAGCTATGGTTTCAAGAGACTAAATTATATTATACCATCACTACTTAATGAACTACCACCTGGACTGACAAACATTAACAGCAAACAACTAGCTATAAGTCGCATTAAAAAATATTACTTAACCAAACATTAACTCATAACATAAATGTATTAATATAACTACCATAGTGTAATTTTTTGAATCTTTAATTATTTACATTAATATTTTATCATTAACATTACAAAAAAAGCATGCACTCTTGTACTGAAATATAATCTATATATATGTTGTAAATAATAAATAATATGTCTCACAGATAATCTGTACTGTCATCAGATTCGTGAGACATATCACAATAATGTAACATAAATAGTATTTAATAAATAAATTAAATTAAATTATTATTCTGGAGTCAGAAAACATCAAATAAAACACAGATGCAAATACTATGACTACAAACATTTGACCAAAACTTGGCCCCGTCCACTGCATTCTGTGATGCTTCATAAAGTTCATCTTCTGTGCAGGAGGTCGGGCACAGCCTACACTGAAGCATATGTTTCACAGTCTGATCTTCTCCACAGTCGCACTGAATGCCATCTTCCTTAATGTAGCCCCACTTTGCAAGACTGATCCTAGATCTGCCATCTCCTGATCTTAATCTATTCAGGGATTTCCATGTTACCCAATCTTGATCATGACCAGGAGGTAAAGTTTCGGCTATCCTTTACCAGCCCAGGAGAGGAGATTTCTTAGATTTCCATAATTCTAGCCTGGCTTTTTCATATGTAGTCTTCAATTCTTTCGATGTTCTTAGGAAACTCTTCCTAGACTTCAGCCTATGAGCATGTAGTTCATGCCCATGTAGAGGATGGGTTGCTTCCTGGACAACTTTCTTCCTTTCCTTGTTTGCAGCTATTTCTCGTCGAATAGAGGGTGGTGCTATTCCTGCGAGCTGGTAAAGACACTCTGTCGGTGTTGATCTAAAGCATCTAGTTATAGTTCTACACGTTTCATTGAGAGCTACGTCTACCCGTTTAGTATGAGTTGATTTATACCAAACCGGCCAGGCTTACTCTGCAGCGGAATAACACAATGCCATTGCAGATGTTCGAATAGTGTCAGGTTGACTACCCCATTGTGATCCGGCTAGTTTCCTCAGAAGATTATTCCTGGTGTGAACTTTTGACTTGGTGTTCAAACAGTGTTTCTTGTAGATAAGAGCTCTGTTCAGTGTCACTCCTAGAAATTTTGGGGTGTAACAGTGTTCCAGTTCCACTCCTGACCATATTACCTTCAGTTTACGAAAGGCTTCCCTGTTTCTCAAGTGAAAGGCACATACTTGTATCTTGGAGGGATTTGGTTTCAATTGATTTGCGATATAATATATGGACAGATTCTTAAGTTCACGCGTGAGGTTGTTCTCCACTGATTCAAAATCCTTACACTGTGGAGCGAGATCGTCAGCGTACAAGAAACTCCTGGTGTTGGGAGCTATCGACTGGTCATTTGTATACACGTTGAACAGAAATGGAGCGAGAACACTTCCTTGGGGTAGGCCATTATTCTGTAGTCTCCATCGGCTGCGTTGCCCCTGGAAGTCCACAAAATATCTCCGATTCTGCAGGAAAGTAGCAATGAACCTGGTTAGGCTGGAGTTCTTAGTCAGCGTGTAGACCTTAGCAAATAGAATCTGATGATTAACAGTGTCGTAGGCTGCCGATAAATCGACAAATGCCACTCCAGTTACCATAGCTGCTTCGAAACCATCCTCTATGAACTGCGTAAGGTTCAGCAACTGCCCAGTACAGCTATTGCCGGGACGAAATCCAGCTTGTTCAGGTATGAGCAGAGGATCAATTACGGGTAAAAGGCGATTCAAAATCATTCTTTCTAGTAGTTTGTAGAGGTGACACAGGAGTGCAACTGGTCTGAAGTTCTTTGGACTGTCCCCTTCTTTGCCAGGTTTCGGCAGAGCTATCACACGGCTCTTCCGCCATATCTTTGGATTTTGGCAATTCTTCATGCAGTAATTGAAGAGCTGGAGTATACAATCCTCTGTTTTTAAGCAGAAATGCTTAATTTGTTCTGTCCGAATGTCATCCAAGCCGGCTGAGTTTCCATTTTTAGCCTACTTTTCACATTTTGCAAAAATGAGGAAAAAGTAGACTTATGAGATCGATCCGGGAAAATGTGTGTCTGTCTGTCTGTCTGTCTGTCCGTCTGTCTGTCTGTCTGTCTGTCCTTCTGTCTGTCTGTCTGGCTGTGTGTGTGTCCCCCCCCCCATCAACTCCTAAACGGCTGCAGCAATAAAAACCAAATTTAGTATGAGTAAAGATGTGCACCGGAATAGCTCACGTCCATATTTGAAAATGATGTCAGTGCTACCAACTGCTGAAAAAACGCACTGGAAATTTGAGCTCCATGTTGGATATCTTGCAAGGTATGCATGGGAGCTATTCCAAAATTGGCACACTTTTAGATAATACTATTTCAGTTTAATTTCCAGGAGGCCAACCATGACAGTGTTGCCAAAATAATTTTAAGCCTTCTGATAAGTCCAATGTTTAACTGCATATAACTTCTACACTATCAATTGGATTTCAACCAAATTTTGTATGTAATATCTGTACATAAACAGATATGACTGAGCGTATTCTTAAGAGCCACCAGGGCTGCCAACTGTTAATAATTGGTCTCTATATTTTTTTAAATCCAAATACCAATATATCAGAAAGTATGCAAGCCAACAGCTTTAAACTATGCACACGTATATTCTGACATTTTAGATTAATTTGGAGTAACTTATATACGTCAGTTCTACCAACATGATTATAAGCCTGCTGATAGTGCCAATTTTTAAATACATGTAACTTCTATACTATCAGTTGGATTTCAACCAAATTTCGTATGTGATATGAGTACCATAACATATATGACTATAAGTATTGTTAAGAGCAATCAGGGCTGCCAACTGTTAATAAATGCTGTCTATATTCTTTTTACACTAATATCAATATATCAGAAAGTATGCAAGCCAACAGCTCTATACTTTGCACACGTATAGCACCTGACATTCTAGATTAATTTGGAGTAATTAATACAAGGCAGTGCTGCCAACATGATTCTATGCCTGCTGATATGTCCAATTTTAAAATACATGTAACTTCTATACTAACAAATGGATTTCATCCAAAATTGGCACAACAAGATATCATAATAATTCAGATTATTTCTGACCAGCACACGCATGTTATTGTTGGCAACATGCTTTTACGCGTGCTAACAGATCCAGTGTCTAACTGCATGTAACGCCCATTGGACTTCAACCAAATTTTGTATTCTGTACCTTAAGAGGTGGAACTAAGAATATATTCAGTCACCAGGGCTGCCAACTGTAGTGCTCTATTAGGCTACATTATACCAGGTATATTTTGAACTAATTAAATATTTCGATATTACCAACTTTATTTCGTCCTTATTCTAGATAGGTTCATATACTGTAGAATAATCATTGGCATGAAAAGTAGGCTGTATAGTTCTTCACGGAACTTCTTGTTAGTCTGTTTGATAGCCTTCTCCAGTTCTGCCATACTGAATAGAACTGTAAGATCGTTAATTTCCTCTTGAAATGCTCTTTGATGTCTGGGCGCTTTGAGCTTATAGATGGGCTTCCCGTTCATCAAACGCTGATGAGCTATTTGGTTGGCAGTGATGTTGTAATGGACAGAGGTCTTTGTCGGATCATTGGTTAAGCGTCTTAAAAGTCTCCAAGCCTTATGGCTGTCTCTTCTCAGATCCAGGTCTTCTACAGTTCTAACCCAATGATCCCGTTTTGTTTCTCTAATGGTGGAGATGAGTCTGTTCCCAGCTTCTACTGTTGATTCGCTGAAAGGGTTTTCTTCAAATTCCTTCCTGTATTCTGTTAGTAGGGAAACTTCGTCTGATGCGAGACCAGGGATAAATGAAGTCCGGCATCCGCGAGGTATAGATCTTCTGGAGCACTTCTTTACAGTTGTGGTGAAGATGTCTAAGAATGCTGGTATAGGTTCTATAGAAGACACTTCGTTGTCCAACATATCTGTAAATTTCGACCAGTCAGCTTTCTTGAAGTTGTACCTCCTGCGGAAAGGTATTTTCTGAGGTCTGATGGCAGCAAATATTTGGCACATTATTGGCCGATGCTGTGTATTACGTATTGGAGAGCAGATAGATTTTACACATAGTTCGCTGATTTTATTACTAATGAAAATAATTCGCTCGAAAGATATCGCCATCTTTAAACTCCAGAGGTGGAGCGGTGGCGGTGGTGCCAGAAACCCTGAAAACCCACTACTGCTATTCAATTGTTAATTGAAGTACTTGACATTGCACGGGACTACGGATTGCTGATAAATTTCAAGAAGTGTCAATTCTTGAAAAGGAAGGTTCATTTTTTGGGCTACCAAATCCAGGAAGGAAAGATTCAACCGTCAAATGAGAAGACATCAGCTGTACAAAACTTCCCGGTGCCAAAGACGTTCACAGCTCTCCAAATCTTCTTGGGATTGACAGGGTACTTCCGGAAATTTATTCCAGGCTACGCTTCAATCGCCAAACCTTTGAGCGATATGCTCAGAACCGACCATGACTTCCTGTTTGGGGACAAGGAGAGAGAGGCATTCGAGGAGTTGAAAAGAATCTTGTCATCCAGTCCTGCGTCGGTAATCTACAACCCCAGATATGAGACTGAGCTTCATACAGACGCTAGCAAGTTCGGTTATGACGCCGTGCTCCTGCAGAAGCTACCCGAGGATGGTCTACTTCACCCAGTCTCATACATGAGAAAGAAAACTACGCCGCAAGAAGACAAATATTGCAGTTACTAGCTCGAAGTCCTCGCCGTTGTTCGAGCCTTGAACAAGGTCAGAGTCTACCTTTTGGGAGGGGATTTTAAAATAGTGAAAGATTGCTCGGCGTTCCAAACGACTATGCAAAAGAAAGATTTAACACCCAGAGTCGCTCGATGGGTCCTGTCGTTGGAAGAATTCTCCTACACCACCGAATATCGTTCTGGAACGAAGATGCGACATGCTGATGCCTTGAGTCGGTGTACCGCAGCACTTTTCCAATTCGCTGATAGTCTGATTGCTAGAATCAAGAGGATTCAAAACAAGGATGAAGGACTACTCGCCATCAAAACTATCCTGAAGGAAGGACTATATGAAGATTACGTGTTGAGAGACCAGATGTTATTCCAGTTTGTAGACGGCCGAGAACTTCTAGTAGTCCCAAAGTCGATGCAGCAAGAGATCATCAGATCAATTCATGACAATGGACACTACGCGGTGAAGCGAACAGAGGAGGAGATAAAACAGCAGTACTACGTTTCAGGATTGACAGAAAAGGTGAAGAAAGTGATCGGAAGCTGTGTGAAATGCCTGATTGTAAACAGAAAGTCTGGGAACCAGGTAGGATTACTTCACCCGCTGTTCAAGGAAAGTCAGCGTTTACACACCTATCATCTGGATCATATAGGACCGCTGGAATCAACACATAAAGGCTACAACCACATCCTTGTGGTCGTGGACAGCTTTACACCTGGCTGTATCCAGTCAAGACCACCAAGTCGAACGAAACCATCAGCAAGCTAGAGCTGCAGAGGATCCTCGTTGGAAACCCTGCTCAGATGATCACGGACCGAGGGGCATCTTTTACCTCAAAAGAATTTGAAAAGTACTGTGAGGACCAAGGGATCAAGCACTGCTTGGTGACCACCGGGTTACCCAGAGCCAACGGCCAGGAGGAGCGCATCAACGCGATTGTGACATCCATCATAGCCAAGCTGTCCGCCGAAGATCCAACCAAAGGGTACAAAGTCGTCCCGTCGGTTCAACTGGCACTGAACTCGAAGTATCAGAGAAGTATAGGTCGAACACCGTTTGAACTCTTGACCGGGGTCAAGATGCGAAACAAAACAGATCTTCCGATCATGGAGATGTTGGAAGAAGAAACCATTAACAATTTTGAGGATCAACGCGACCAGATCAGGCAGGAGGCAAAACTGCAGATTCTAGAGACTCAAGAGGAGAACCGCAAGAACTTCAACAAAAAACGCAAAGAAGCCTCGATTTACAACATCGGAGACTTAGTGGCTGTCAAGAGGACTCAATTCGGACCAGGTATGAAATTGAAGGTCAAGTACCTGGGGCCCTATCAAGTCACGAAGGTCAAACCCAATGATACGTACGATGTCGAAAGACGAGGAAGCAACGAAGGACCCAAGACCACCACCACCTGTGCGGAATACATGAAGCCCTGGCCTGAGGAAGGCTTATCGTCCGGGTCGGACGATGATGATCGGGACGGCCGAATGTGGGAAGACGGGCAGGAATTTGGAGGTTTTGCCGCGAGTGATATAGAGGGCGCGCGGACATAGAGAAAACAGTGGCCATGGACTAGATCGTTGTTGTTCGTTGGAGCTGGGAAGTCATCAACGTATTCTATTTTGATAATGTATCGGTAATCTATTTTATTTGCATTTGTTAAGTAAAATATCATTTTTCAACAAATCAAACATGAGTGTTTTTGACACCAGTTCCCACAATTGTACATATTTTTCTCCCGTATTTTCAATCATAGATGTTATAGCCTAAGTGTGATGGATCTGATGATGATCGCTTGTCGATCGAAACTGGTCATTCTATTGTATTTATTAATCTCATGTAATTTATTTCAGGATTAGGGCATAACCCAGCTCTATTTGGGAACATTCGTGTTGACCGACTGAAAAGCACCAAACTTTTCTTTACTTAGGCAACACTGAAAAATGGCTTCAAACCCCACAATGATTACTATTTCTTAAAATTTTATAATGGCTTAGTCGAACAACACGTTCTATGAATATGCTTTATGTTCTAAAAATAATGAATAAGAAGGAAAATTGAATTTGTGTTTGTATGAACTTGTAAGCTCTATTAATTATATTTTCAATTTAAATTTTGTTTTCTCTGAGAAAATGTTTCATATGCATCTTCAGGTATGCATGATTTCCTTTAAATTATTTTAATTTACTTGAGAGAATGTTATATAATATTGGTGAGAAATACATAAAGCTACGTTTAGCTATACTTAACTTCGGTTGACATAAAATAGAGTGATTCTCTGTAATATATCTGGATTCATACCTGTGACTTACAACTTGAATACTATTTCGATCTTTAAAAATGTATTTTTATATATCAAAACGTTCAATTGTTTTATGTTGAAGACCCTTGCCTTAACATACAGTATCTAAGTCGGATATAATCTATCTTTCTTCAACGTTGTTCATAGTATGAGATTCTGCACTATCTGAACACTTTTTACTATGCATTCATAGGCACCTCCTCACGTGAAAGGTGAAAGAACTGACTACAATAGAGCATAGTAGCTGTCTCTAATAAATTTGTAAATGACAATATGTTTTAGGTTGTGAAATATATACTTATTAAGTGTTTGCATTGGCTTTTCCATTTCACGTCACTATTTATAAATCACCCCAGATATTTAACTGAATCCCCTTTAGCTATTTTTGGACAGTCACAGTTGATTACAGTTCAAAGTGTGTATTTTTAGTTCATTAAAATCATCTTTAACTGATTTTAGACTGAATTTTACGAACTTTGATTTTGTTATATCTAAGAATAGTTCGTTACCATCTAATATTTTCCTTAACATTTTCAATGCAGCAGTTGCAAATTGTTTTACATTTCCCCATGTTCTACCTTCAACACAAACTACCGTATCCTCTGCGTATGATATGACATTAATATTTTGAATTCCTTGTATAGATGATTCAATATCGTTGATAAAATTCAAAAACAATAATGGAACGAGTACAGTGCCTTCTGGTAATCCTCTTTTCACTCGTAGAGGTAGACTTGTTATTCCATTTATTCTAACATATTCAATTGCAAATGGTAAAAAATTGTAAAAAATTGGGGAGGGACCACCAAAGAGAGCAACAAGTATACGATTTGAGTGGTGTTTGTCAAAAAATGACAGTTAGAAAAAAAAACACCGAGTCTTAAAAAATTTGACAACAATAACACTGCTACTGTGCCCAAGATCCACACAAGCATAGAACTGGCATTCCTAATGGTGCACCGAATTTCCCATTTATATTCATTCATTCATTCGTTTGTTTATTTGCAATTGGGGGTGGCAAATTAGATATACATAACAAAAAATAATTGTACATATCAATTCACTAACAATTAAACTGGAGTATTTACACAAATAGTCAGTCTTTTCTTAAACACACCTATATGTTTGGGAAAAGGCTCTAAGACTGCGGCAGGTAGAGAGTTCCAATTATCAATAGCACGGTTTACGAAAGAATATTTACCATAATTTGTTCGCTGTGGTCGGCCCTTAACTTTGAAAGGATGGTCGCTCCTACCCATGTAAGTAGGCATTTCCATACGTTTGCTAAGCTCACACCAAGCTGGTTGATTTGTATACGCGTTGTACATAGCGCAGAGTCTAGATTTCATCCTCCTAGCCTCAAGTGATTCCCACCCAAGTTTCTTTAACATACGGCTCACACTGCTCCAGGGATTAAAGTCACTGAGCACAAATCTAGCGGCCTATCTTTGTACCATTTCCAACTCATTTATGAGCCCTACTTGATATGGATCCCAAACTGCCGAGGCGTATTCCAGAATAGGTCTTAAAAGTGACAAATATCCTAATTCTTTAGCAGAGGTACTACTTCCTTTTAATACCCTCATTACAAAGTGCAGGGATTTGTAAGCTTTAGAAACTACACATCATATATGACTACTCCATTTCATATCATTTCTTACGTAAACACCCAAATATTTGCAAGAATCTTCTTCTACAAGTATTTCCGAGCCAATGTTATATTGAATATCTTGCCTTCGCACTTTCCCTATTTTTATTAGACTACATTTTCTTGTGTTTATTTTCATTTTATTTTCAATCGCCCACTAATAGACCAGGTTCAGGTCATCTTGAAGTATTGCATTTTCTCGTGAGTCATATATCTTTCGATATATTACACAATCATCCGCAAACAATCGACAGTCACTGCGAATCCCATTTGGTAAGTCATTTATAAACGCCAAAAATAACAAAATTCTGATTACGCTGCCCTGAGGGATACCCGACATTACGGTAATTTCATCCGAGAATAGGCCTTCAACTTTCACATTCTGGGAACGACCCGTCAAAAATTCGGGATCCATAAAATTACTCTTCTATCAATCTTCGTCGAAGCTAATTTATGGAGTAGCATGTCGTGCGGCACGACATCAAATGCCTTCGCAAAATCTATAACTAGGGCGTCGACTGAAACTCCATCGTCTAACGATTCGCTAATATCTTGAAAAAGTGATTGCATCTGACTCTCGCATAAGTAACCTTTCCGAAATCCATGTTGCCTATCATTAAACCATGATAATGTTTCCCACTGTTCCCTCAAGTAGTCGCAAATGAGATGTTCCATCTGTTTACAAACGATGGACGTAAGCCTAACCGTCCTGTATTTGCCCAATTCAAGTCTGCTCCCTCCCTTAAATATTGGGACTACCGTAGCTCTTTCCAGTCATCCGGGATTTGCGCATTGTTTATGGACACATTAAACATCACCTCCAAGTGTCGTGCCACGGACCTACCTCCTAGTTTAAGTACTTCACTAACAATATTATCAGGACCCTTCGATATATTGTAACGTAATTTTTGTACTAGCTTTACAATTGCTGACTGGTTTATTTGGAGAAGTGGAGCCCCTGATACACCGTTAAGGTCCAACACACAGCTATTGGATTTATTGAACACACTACCATAAAAGACATTTAATTCATTACCAATGGCCTGCTTCTCAGTAATTAATTTACCGTCACCGGACATTATCATCGACAAATTATTTGAATTTCCCTTTCTTCTCCTAACATAACTGTATTTTTTTTCCACCCATCGCCTCCCGAACCAAGTAAAGCTTGCATATAATTGTCATGAGCAGCCCTCTTTTTTAAGACGAGCTCTCTTGATAAGGACTTAAATTTCAACATATACTTGTCACTATCATGTCTTTTATTGTATAATTTCCTAATTTTCCGTTTAAGACTCCTGATTTCCCGTGTGTAATACTCAGGATCTAGGTTTTGTTTCAGTAATAAAATGGAACAAATATCAATAGCGCTATTTAAAATTTTCAAATAGTTAGTCCATAGGATATTAATGTGATTTCCTTCCGATGCCCATCCTACAAATAGCTCATTCAAATACCCCTGAAATTTGCCCTGATCCGCCCTGCGATCCTGGAATATGATCTTATTTGCTACATCAGAGTCTAATTTTGTAATTTCACCGTATCTAATATTTAAGTCAACCCCAGAATGGTCACTAATTCCTGGTACTATCAGACAGTTAATATACAGCTCTACAGGCCTTACGAGATTAACATCTAAGGTGTTATTGCCTCTAGTTGAGAAGTCAACTACTTGGGAAACTCCCCCCTCCCTTAAGTATTTGTTTGCAGCGCTCTGAGCTTGACCACAGCTAGTTGACTCACCAGACCAGTCTACTTTGGGGAGGTTTAAATCTCCGGCAATTATAATGCTCTTTTTCATAGCATTACCCGTACAAGTTTTATCATACAGTGTGTCGAGAAGCGAAAAGTTATTTTTCGGTGCTCTATACGCCCCTATCACCTGAACAGGGAATTTATTCCCTTTATCCGAAATTTTTACACACAATATTTCATGTTCCGTATCAGCCCACTTTAAGAAACTAGCTATAATTTTGCGCACACAAATAAATAGCCCACCACCTCCCTTCCCCCGATCCCTTCTGTACATTTCGTAGGTCCCTTGAATTATTTCATTACTATTTATATCCTCATATAACCAAGATTCTGTAGCAATGACAATGTCCGGAGAATACGTCTCTACAAGATTCCAAAATTCAATTAATTTATTTCCTAAACTCTGACAATTAACCTGTAGTAATCTTATAGTCTTACCTCCGCAGCAAATATCCCGAAGTAGTTCCTTGTGTTCCCGTCGGCTGGCAACCTCTGGACCTGCTCCTCCTCACAATGGCCGGCACGAACCGATGACCCTGTCATGTAGGCTCCCTAGGTTGAAAGCCCCCCGTCGATTTAAATGCAGCCCGTCTCGGGCGAAGTCACGGCCATCAGTCCAACAGTCAGGATCTACGTACACTAATCCCAGTTGTGCACAAACCCAGTCCATGCGGTCATTTACAGTCTTAACTCGCCTTAACGGAACATCTCCCCGCCGAACAATGCCACTCATTATTATAATTTTTGCATTTCTAAACTTGCTTTTAGCTTTTTTGCCTAGTTCGTTGAGCTCCCCCATGATGTAATCAGCTGTAGCCCTCTTCTTCAAATCGTTCGTCCCAACATGGAGCAACAACATTTTAACTTTGTCACAGTCCTCTACATTTTCCTTCTTCCACTTGTAGCGCAAGCTGGTCAATTTTAATCCCCGGATAACTCTGCACTTTCGTACCTGATTTCCTCGAGATATTCGAACTCCATCGTATCATAGAATCACCCATTATGATAACGTCATCCTCAGTTTGCTCCTGTACGCCCTCTTTCACACTGATTCCAGTAGAAAGCCGTTCAGTCACATCCTTCACCGTTTCCTCTGATTCACGATGCTTTTTTCTAAGTTCCTGTATTATTTGATCCCTTGCTTTGATTTGCACCCTCAAACAGTCCGGCGTAACACATACTTTACAAAACCAATTCCCGACATCACAATCCTCCTTCTTGACCTTAATACAGCCGAAGTGAAACCATTTCTCACATAGTCCACACTCAACACCGTTCTTCAATGTTTTACTGCACGTCGAACACTTTAATGCTGCCACTGGATCATTTGCCTGATTCACATTTGGAGTAACAGGGCCTGGATTCACTTCCACTCCACCAATAACTAACAACGCAGCTATCACTAGGGCTATAAACCTCAAGTTACTAGGTCCCGTACGCACACACAAACACCGGAAATCCTGACTACCCTTCGCATACCACAGTCCGATCCTCGCGCGATAACACTCCAGAGAACAACCCATTTCAGCACACCTGAGAGCTCGGGAAAAACATGACCTTTCACTTTGACTGCCAACTGCCAAAAAAAAAAAGTTACAGAAAAACAACTGTTTCCTTCTACAAAGCGAAGTAAGCCATTCCAGCTTTCATTGTTTCCGGAAGATATTTTAAAGGATTTAAATTAGCGCGAAAATAATAGTAAGATCAATTCCCTACGTAGCTAGTGAAAAGGGGGAAGTTGAGAGCACTACGATTCAAGGAGCAACTCAGGATTAAGCAATAATAGTGATCCTGATTAGGAATTGTTGGGGCTGTTAGAAAGCCGACAAAGAGTGCCAAAGAGTAGGGAGCTGGCAAACATATAATAGTAGAATATAGAAAGAAGTTTGTGATCTACTTCCTGGAGGTACCGGCCTATAGTCAAGCTTGAAAGATTGACACACTTGTAGAAGTTGAAAAACGCAGGTCCAAACAAGAGAGTGACAGAACGCAATATGTGAGAAGGAAAACCTTTGTGGTAGATAGGTAAGCAAAGAAGCACGTGACTGACTCATTAGTCAAAAATGGGATTTGAAACTTCCTTTGAAGCTAAGCAGAAGTAGCGGAGCATGTAAGTAATTACCTGAAATAGAGAACGACAAGATGCAACAAAAGGGACTGCTTAGGGCAGATCGAGAGAGAAATAGCTTTCTATAAAGCGAAAGAGAAAAATTATGTAAAGCGATGATGAAATGGACAGAGCAAGAAAATTGTTTACAAAATCTGTCTTCCGTTGTGATGGGACTATAAAATTTAATGTTTTTTTATGAAGCTGCCTCAAGTCAACACTAACAAAGTGGCATTGAGACATAATTTGAGAACTGGAGCGTTGATTTTGATTGGTTATGACCCAACCGAGCTTAGTGTCGTGAGCAAAGACGCCAAAACTTGGAAACTCCTTTGAGGACATCAAATTTTCCAAAACACTTTAGCGTTCAACATAATGTCACTAGGACTTCTTATATTGAAATTCGAACACGCAAGTCTTAGGCTAGATGGGCTGTGTAAGTAAGACGTATCGACAGAATTGGCGTTTTTTTCTCCAATGCTATTCCTTAGCTCCACAACGGTGCATGAAAAATAACAATAGTTATACCCAGAGTCTACAGCAAAACAAATGAATTTAAACGATGATAATCGCAAAGTTGTCAATTTACATTTAATAGCACCAATAAATATATCTCAACTTAGACCCTATCGCTTGCAACATTTAGTTTTATATTAATTTTGTTATCTAAATCCAACGTTACGTTAAACCGTAGGCGAGAAGCGCCCACACCAACAGAAATTGAAAACTAGCTCGATTTAGTCCTATAATAAAAAAACATCTGACTAGTACACACATATTTACAGGAAATAGGAAAACACAACAAATAAACATAACACTCCTATTGGTCAAGCCCTTTGCATTCCTACCAGCACAGATTCAATGCTCTTTGCACTCAATCGTTATCTACGTGTATGTCATTTAAGTTGGCAAAAGAGTAGTGGTAACTACGTCTCACATCTCATGATTACCAACCGCCTGAGCCTTCAGGTTGTCACACCGATTAAAATCAGTCGTCTCAAAAATCGTGTAAAACTGTCCTAGCTCATGTCTCGAAAATGCTTATGTGTCATTCGAAGAAAGAAAGAAAGAAAGAAAGAAAGAAAGAATGAAAGAAAGAAACAAACAAAGAACATGGGCGATCGAGGTGCAATTGAAAGTATTCGAAAGGCATTTGAAAATCGTATGAAAGTGCATTCGAAGATCTCTTTGCCAAATTTTTTAGTTAAATTAAGAGTGAGCTACACTCATGTACAGGCCAGATCCAATGCAAGTTTGAGAAAAGTGAATATGGATTAGAAATTCAGAAACTGAACCATATGATCTGAATCTTTTTCATTTCAGACCAGCTCGTGGCAGATGTTAGCCATTTAAACTTCAATTGTAACTTGTTTGATGTTTATAAAAATTAAAACTTAATTGAGGTAGTATAATTAATTTAAATCACACACACGCACGATATATACTGGTTATTGAAATCAGAGGTTCTGGGTAGGTCTAATATTAAGTTAGAATAAGGATTTACATAGACATTAAAATGCCCAATGCATGGTAGAAATTGGTCGCTCTCATAACGTTGTCACCAATGCTCTGTTTTGGATGTGTACCTACAGCGATTTTCAGTGTATTTAGCAAAGATGGCGATGTTGGTGGTGGACGTGCAGAAACGTTTTGAGTAGTTGAAGGAAAAGATGGATTCCTTATCTCAGGATGTAGACGGAGTCAGAGCATACACTATTCGAAGTATTGACGGTGTAACTAAGAGTGTTGATAATGTAACTAAAAGTGTGAAACATGAAATTGATAGTGTTAAAGACACTGTCGTATCTAGGGTGGTTGAAAATGTAGTTGATACTATCACCGATAAGGTAAGTGAAGGTGTCAAAGACAGTTTGAAAGAGGAAATTAGTGATGTTCAAACCTCTTTGGACGGACTGCAAACTACTGCCACTTCAGTAAATGATAACATGTCGCAATTGCAGGAAAGTTCTACCAAGGTGATGGAGAAGGTGGCTAGTATCCAGAGAAATGTAGAGGACATACAAACCGATGTTAGAAATGTACAGGTAGACATTAAAATATGCACACAGATGTAAACGGTTTACAGACCGATGTAACTAAAACACTGGCTGAGGTCAATAATGTTTTCATTGATGTAAACAATACACAAACAGAAGTAAATAAGGTCAAAACGAAGTAGATAATGTCCACAATGATGTTAATGTCTGCGTGTAGATGTAGGTATGATGCAAACGGAAGCATCGAGGTTGAAATAAAGAGTCATTAAATTGCAGAATAGTTCTACCGATGTACAAAATAAACTCGAGTGCATAGAGGTGGCTAATAACAATTTCCAGATCGAAGTTAGGAATGAACTGGAACGCACTAAAATCAAACTAAGGAAAATTTAGAAGCATTAAAGGTACAATTTTCTAATGATAGTCTACAAACACAAACCACATTAAAGGATAGTAGTGGGATGGGGACAGAGCTGCACCACTTCTTTTTGAACCCTCCTCGTATCGGCCCCGAACCTGATATCTCGCTAACCAAACATGGGATTAGAACCTACAGGGTGTCCTAGCACTCGTAGTGACGTCCCCTACTTTCCTATAGCCTCTTAATTTAATTAAAAGACCAAAACTAAAAGGTCATTCGTGAGTAGTGGGGTAGTGTTGGTTTCCTCAAGTCGCGCTCGTGCTTGAATATGTATGCCTATGTTGGGAAAGGGTTAGGTGGTGGGAAAGGAGTAGGGTCGAGTGAGGGGTCGTTTAGATGGTATTTTTCCCGCTCTAGGTGATGGTGAGGTTCATTTTTAAAATGGATGGAATTGGGAAACGCCATTTGGGGTAAACATGTTGTTTTTGGACATTTTGGCGATGAATGTTTTTTTTATATGCATGCGCACTTGAGGAGTTTTGTAAGAGGGCGGGCTTTTTAAATGATGATTTATAAATGAATGTTTTTTTAAATATGTATGTAAAGAAACCCAAAAAACTAATAGGTCATCGGCTTTTTAGTATCTCGCTAACCAATAATCGGATTTAAACCTATGGGGTGTCGTAGGACTCGTGGTGAACTCCCCTTTTCTATGGACGGGGTATATTCACTCTAAAATAAAAACTACCCTTACCCGGGGGATGAAATAGTTTTTTTTATGTGCGCACACGGACGGCTTTAGTCAAAAGGACCGAACTACACGTTTGTTAATATTTTCTGAACCCCTCATGGGATTTTGCCATAGGCAGTATTCTAACCCTGGGGGTGACGCCCCGGTTTTGAATGTATGATTCATTTTTGTCGAAAGGGCCTAACTACAGTTTTGTTCATATCTCGCGAACCAATCATGCTAGGGACTTGTATGAGGGGTCCTAGCACTTGGGGCGACGTCCCCCTTTGCGGGGTGAAACTACCCCCCAAAATTGAAAAATCCATATCTTGGAAACGAAGAATCCTAAAATTGGGTGTGATAGCTTAAAAATAGGGGATGATATAGGCTTTTACCTCGATTGATCATATCACCCCTAAAACAGTAAATAGTCATGTTATCGGAAAAAACGTGTTAAACACCTAAAAATGATATATGAACATAAGATCTTTTGTTTTTAATGAAAATTAGCAGGGGGTGGAAACAACCCCCAAAATTGAAAAATCCATATCTAGGAAACGAAGAAGCCTAAAATTAGGTGTGATAGCTTAAAAAATAGGGCATGATATGGGCTTTTACCTCGATTGGTCATTTCACCCCTAAAACAGTAAATAGTGATGTTATGGGAAAAAAAATTGTTAAACACCTTCAAATGATAAATGAACCTATGATCTTTTGTTTTTGATGAAAAATAGCAGGGGGTTGAAAACAACCCCCCAAATTAAAAAATCCATATCTCGGAAACGAAGAAGCCTAAAATTAGGTGTGATAGCTTAAAAAATAGGCCATGACATGCGCTTTTACCAGGATAGGTCATTTCACCCCTAAAACAGTAAATAGTCATGTTATGAGGAAAAAATGTGTTATACACCTAAAAGCATAAGCGTTTTGTGAAACCATGCTTTAATGGACATGTGTATGGAGGATGATGGTTGTTATTATTATTATTAGGTAATTATGGATGAATGTGTGGATGGATAACTAACCAGTGGGGAGCGTGATGGCGCAGGTGCTTAGCTGCTCGTCTTTACCCGAACGGCTGGGGTTCAAATCCCAGTGACAGCGTGGGTTGGACTTTTCACATGAAAAATCACGTGGCGTCAGGAAGGGCATTCGGCCTTAAATCCAGGGCCAAAACCAAAATGAGCCTGGTTGGCTCCGGCAACTCAAAATAATAGGGAAAAGAAGAAGAAAAAAATGGTAACTCACCAGTAATAGTAAACATTGGTTTGAAGTGTTGAAGAAGTCAGGATGGCCAACCCTTTGCCATGGTTCACGAATGGACCCCGAAAAGTTTTACCTGTATATCCTGTTGCAGCCTTTAGAAAAAAAATCGAACCGGGGCCTCTGTGGTGACCGTGCAGTTATATTCATGATATTTTTTAAACAAACATAGGCTTGCATACTACTGCTGGGTTGAATCTGCATAGAGACACTGACTTTGGTTTGCCTAGTGTGCCTTGGTGATAACAGCACAGCGATCTTGTCAGCAAGTTTCATATTACTCATCTGCTTGATAGCGGACGTGCTCTGCACATGACTAGATCGTTGTTAGGTTTGACAAAGGCTTAGTGAAGCTTATTGCAACCTTGAAATGAATGTCATGGTATAGTCGGGGTTGGAAGCCAAGACCTTAGGGTTGACAACCAAGTAGGTTAACCACTACACAGTGAGATGGTCAAATAATAATGTAATAGAACATATAGAAACGTTTTCTATAGTTTAACGAATTGGCCAAGAGCCATACCATGAGAGGTGTAGGTAATGGAAATTGAATCCTTAGCTGATGATTATACTACTTGTAATCTATAGCCATGCCCACGTATAAGCTATCATGTTAGAAAAAGAATTGTATGGCTTGTTTTAAACGGAGAATAATTGTGTTTACTGTGAAACACAAATCTGAACTTAAATACAGACAGCCAGTTTCAAAGCCATGATAACTAAGTGAACAAAGAATAAAATTCATGAGCCAGTGAGGAATTCAACATGCTGTCCTTTGGACAAAAGAGAAGCGTTCTAAAGCCTTAACCACCAAGCTGTCCTATCGACCCTCAATGGTTTGGGTCATCGTAAAGATGAAAATTAAATCTAAGCTATAACTAAAACTAACTACACTCTTATATACTAGAAGAAGAAATGGAAAACAAAAGGGCAAATAAAGGACAGCAGGAATAAAAATGGCCCTCAACCCTCAAGCATGTGGATTGAGGGAGTTGGAAGGAAGGAGAGCCATGAAAGGCAGATAAAAGTATAATACGAGAGGCTTTGCCCCAGAGGTAATGGATAAAGAGGAGGAAAACTGGACTCAGCTCAGAAATCCCTTGGGGTTGCCAACTTCCAAACTGATCAGCCGTAAGCCCCTTGAGGGTGTAGCCATATGCAGAGTGCACCGCAAGTGGTGGGGCTATATACACCCTACCTTCTTGAGGGGGCTTGAGCAAAAGACAGGAAATAACATGAAAATAAAAAAGCAAGGCTGCCTCCTCACACTAGTAGGATATCAGAAAAAATAAATGAACAAGGGCCAATGAAGTTGCAAAAGGAAGAGACTCCCTAGGCCTCGGATACCCTAATCATGATGGTGTCGGTAGAGAACAAGAGTTGAGCAAGTGTGGTCGACAGGAAATAAGACAGAGAGGAGCCTAGCACAAGTTAGTGGAAGCAATGACGGTCTCAGCTGGGACTCCGTGATCGTCAACCTACATGACACTAGATATGACGCCCAGGGGTGGAATTAAAGACCTCTTTTGTTTTATATCACTGGCTTTTAAGAACGCTAACACATGGCATGCCTTATAATGCAATACTGGTCCTAGGGTATGCAAAAATTGTATTAGAAACTCAGCTAATAATAGAGTGCTTGCCCATGATTTACCTTAAATTTTCCTAAAATCCACTACATTTTCCGCAAATTGACCATATGACACAACATTCCAGCAAAATTCAACAAATGTCTACCAGATTTATTGAAATTTCATTGATTTAACTAAGCATGGTTTAAACTACCTCAAATTCATATAAAATTAGACGAATATAGATGAAAATTCACTAAAATTTACCGAATTTAGCCAAGTGGTGTACAAACCATGAAATTTATCCAATTTTTATTAAAATTGACTACATGTACTCGAAAATTCCATAATATTCCCTTTACATGTATGCTTTTTGCTGTTGTTGTTTCGTTTACCACACTCCCTGTAGACAAACACCTCAACATGACTTTCTCCTAGACTAGGAGCTTCACATTCGACATGATAGCTGAGTTTCATTTCCCATAAACTTGTCTCTGAGGTGGGTGTCAGGAAAAGGCATCCAGCTGTAAAAAACACACCCTCACGTAGACTTTCATAACCTCCTACGTTGAGGTTCCTTACATTAACGACATTAAATGATTGAACGGTTTCCTTTTCACAATTCCTGTCTATACTTTCCTCTTTAAGGTTGCAAGATTCCTAAAATGCAATTAAATTTAATAAATACCTTAAGATGGTTTCATTTGTTTAATGATATGATGTTGATGGTGGATATATACGTTAAGACTAATTTTTGTTAGGTCTTGACTGGCCTTGCAATTAGAAATTGACAAACCAAACATGGGTTATCGACCAGGGGAACACTTTGACCACTATGTTGGTTATTGACCGCTAAGTACAGTTCTAGTAATGAGACAGAAATCCAACACAAACAATGAGCGCGCAATGCGGTGGAGATTGGTACCACGATGTACTGTTGGTTATGTAGCTATGTGGAATGTACATTACATATGGTTTACTTGAAGGTTTGGAGGTTTCATTAAATATATTTCTACAATAAACCATTTTCAAATGGCCATTCGTTGGTGTGAAAATATTTATTATATGGTATTTTATGAAAACAATTATGATTTATAAAAAAATGTATACGTTTACTGTATTCTTATTTAATGTAAGCACTGGAGGCACTATCGACCAAAATACAGCACTATCTGGAATGTATATTGCATACTTGAAGGTTTGGTGATCCCATTAAAGGCATTCCTACAATAAATGATTTTTAAGTTCTCGTTTTATGGCATGATTATTTAATATATGCTATTTGCTAATAGGATTTGACACTGGAATTATTTTACAAGTAGTTATTTTAATGACCAACAGAGTTTAATGTTAACAAGGCACAGCTCTATTTGAAATTTTGAATAACATGTTGCATGTTATACATCATATGCAACTACTGTAAGGCTTGTGATTTATTTAATGCCTTTAACCCTATATTAAACACTCAGTTTGCAATACTGATAACTGCTATGTTACTGAAAAAAAAATTGAAACAAACCAAAAATCAGCATTGAAAAACCAAAAAGTGGTTGAGCATATATATAGTGGGGAAAAGAAAAGTTTTGTAAACACTAATGTTCAACAAGACTAATTAAATCAGTAACTGTCAGGGTGGCCGAGTGGTTAAGGCGTTTGACTTAAGATCAAATTTCCAAATATATAAGGAAGCAAGGGTTCGAATCCCTTCCCTGACATAACTATTGCTTGAACATGCAAGAAAACAAGAAATATATACAAACTATGTTAGTAGTGGGATGATGAGAGAGCTGTCTCACTTTTTATTGAGCCACCCTCGTATTTGCCCCGAACCTGATATCTCGCTAACCAAACATGGGATTAGAACATACAGGGTGTCCTAGCACTGCTAGTAATGCCCCCTACTTTCCTATAGGCTCTTTATTTGATTAAAAGACCAAAACTAAAAGGTCATTCGCGAGTAGTGGGGTAGTGTTGGTTTCCTGAAGTCGCGCTCGTGCTTGAATATGTATGCCTATGTTGGGAAAGGGTTAGGTGGTGGGGGAGGAGTAGGGTCGAGTGAGGGGTCGTTTAGATGGTATTTTTTCCGCTCTAGGTGATGGTGAGGTTATTTTTAAAAAATGGATGGAATTTGGAAAGGCCATTTGGGGTAAACATGTTGTTTTTTGACATTTTGGCGATGAATGTTTTTTATACGCATGCGCACTTGAGGAGTTTTGTAAGAGGGCGGGCTTTTTAAATGATGATTTATCAATGAGTGTTTTTTTAATACGTATTGAAATAAACCAAAAAAAACTAATAGGTCATCGGCTTTTTTACTATCTCGCTAACCAATAATCGGATTTAAACCTATGAGGTGTCGTAGGACTCGTGGTGAACTCTCCTTTTCTATCGAAGGGGTATATCCACCCCAAAATAAAAACTACCCTTACCCGGGGGATGAAATAGTAATTTATTTTTGTATACCTACGAACTTGGCGGTTTTTGTAAAAGAGCGGGCTTTTTAAATGATGATTTATAAATGAGTGTTTTTAATATGTATTGAAATAAACCAAAAAAACTAATAGGTCATCGGCTTTTTACTATCTCGCTAACCAATAATCGGATTTAAACATATGAGGTGTCGTAGGACTCGTGGTGAAATCCCCTTTTCTATGGACGGGGTATATTCACTCCAAAATAAAAACTACCCTTACCCGGGGGATGAAATAGTAATTTATTTTTTGTACGCCTGCGCATTTGGGGTTTTTGTAAAAGAGCGGGCTTTTTAAATGATGATTTATAAATGAATGTTTTTTAATATGTATTTAAATAAACAAAAAAAAAACTAGTAGGTCATCGGCTTTTTACTATCTCGCTAACCAATAATCGGATTTAAACGTATGAGGTGTCGTAGGACTCGTGGTGAACTCCCCTTTTCTATGGATGGGGTATATTCACCCCAAAATAAAAACTACCCTTACCCGGGGGGGTGAAATAGTAATATTTTTTTGTATGTGTGCGCACGGTCGGCCTTTGTCAAAAGGACCTAACTATACGTTTGTTAATATTTTCTGAACCCCTCATGGGATTTTGCCATAGGCAGTATCCTAACCCTGGGGGTGACACCCCGTTTTTGAATGTAGGATTCATTTTTGTCGAAAGGGCCTAACGACACTTTTGTTCATATCTCGCGAACCAATCATGCTAGGGACTTGTATGAGGGGTCCTAGCACTTGGGGCAACATTCCCTGTTTGGGGATGAAACTACCCCCCAAAATTGAAAAATCCATATCTAGGAAACGAAGAAGCCTAAAATTAGGTGTGATAGCTTAAAAAATAGGGGATGATATGGGCTTTTACCTCGATGGATCATTTCACCCCTAAAACAGTAAATAGTCATGTTATGGGGAAAAACGTGTTAAACACTTAAAAATGATAAATGAACCTAAGATCTTTTGTTTTTGATGAAAAATAGCAGGGGGGTGAAACTACCCCCCAAAATTGAAAAATCCCTATCTCGGAAACGAAGAATCCTAAAACTAGGTGTGATAGCTTAAAAAATAGGGGATGATATGGGCTTTTACCTCGATGGATCATTTCACCCCTAAAACAGTAAATAGTTATGTTATGGGGAAAAAACGTGTTAAACACCTAAAATGATAAATGAACCTAAGATCTTTTGTTTTTGATGAAAAATAGCAGGGGGTGAAACTACCCCCCAAAATTGAAAAATCCCTATCTCGGAAACGAATAATCCTAAAATTAGGTGTGATAGCTTAAAAAATAGGGGATGATATGGGCTTTTACCTCGATGGATCATTTCACCCCTAAAACAGTAAATAGTCATGTTATGGGGAAAAAACGTGTTAAACACCTGAAAATGATAAATGAACCTAAGATCTTTTGTTTTTGATGAAAAATAGCAGGGGGGTGAAACTACCCCCCAAAATTGAAAAATCCCTATCTCGGAAACGAAGAATCATAAAATTAGGTGTGATAGCTTAAAAAATAGGGGATGATTAGGGCTTTTACCTCGATGGATCATTTCACCCCTAAAACAGTAAATAGTCATGTTATGGGGAAAAAACGTGTTATACACCTAAAAGCATAAGCATCTTTGTGAAACCATGCATTAATGGACATGTGTATGGAGGATGATTGTTATTATTATTATTAGGTAATTATGGATTAATGTGCGGATAGATAACTAACCTGTGGGGAGCGTGATGGCGCAGGTGCTTAGCTGCTCGTCTTTACCCGGACGGCTGGGGTTCAAATCCCGGTGACAGCGGGGGTTGGAATTTTCACTTGAAAAATCACGTGGCGTCAGGAAGGGCATTCGGCCTTAAATCCCCGGCCAAAATCAAAATGAGCCTGGTTGGCTCCGGCGACTCAAACTAATAGGGAAAAGCCGAAGAAAGAAAAAAAATGGTAACTCACCAGTAATAGTAAACATTGGTTGGAGGTGTTGAAGAAGTCAGGATGGCCAACCCTTGCCATGGTTCACGAATGCACCCCAAAAAGTTTTACCTGTCAAGACACAGTCTACCCTGTTGCAGCCTTTAGAAAAAAAAATCGAACCGGGGCCTCTGTGGTGACAGTGGACTTATTTTCATGATGATTTTTAAACAAACATAGGCTTGCCTACTACCGCTGGCTTGAATCTGCACAGAGACACTGGCTTTGGTTTGCGTAGTGTGCCTTGCTGATAACAGCACAGCGACCTTGTCAGGAAGTTTCATATTACTCATTTGCTTGATAGCGGACGTGCTCTGCACATGACTAGATCGTTGTTAGGTTTGACAAAGGCTTAGTGAACCTTATGGCAACCTTGAAATGAATGTCATGGTATAGTCGGGCTTGGAAGCCAAGACCTTAGGGTTGACAACCAAGTAGGTTAACCACTACACGGTGAGATGGTCAAATAATAATGTAACAGAACATATAGAAACGTTTTCTATAGTTTAACGAATTGGCATACCATGAGAGGTGTAGGTAATGGAAATTGAATCCTTAGCTGATGATTATACTACTTTCCATGCGCACGTTTAAGCTATCATGTTAGAAAAAGAATGGTATGGCTTGTTTTAAACGGAGAATAATAATTGTGTTTACTGTGAAACACAAATCTGAATTTAAAATTAATTTAAAATAATTAATTTAAAATTAACTAATTTAAAATTAGTTTAGTACGCTGAAGTTAAAATGAATAATGATCACGTTACAGACAGCCAGTTTCAAAGCCATGAGAACTAAGTGAACAAAGTATAAAATTCATGAGCCAGTGAGGAATTCAACATGCTGTCCTTTGGACAAGAGAGAAGCGTTCTACAGCGACCCTCAATGGTTTGGGACATCGTAAAGATGAAAATTAAATCTAAGCTACTACACTCTTATATACTAGAAGAAGAAATGGAAAACAATTGGTCAAATAAAGGACAGAAGGAATAAAAAATGGCCCTCAACCCTCAAGCATAAGGATTGAGGGAGTTGGAAGGAAGGAGAGCCATGAAAGGCAGATAAAAAAGTATACTAGGAGTGGCTTTGCCCCAGAGGTAATGGATAAAGAGGAGGAAAACTGGACTCAGCTCAGAAATCCCTTGGGGTTGCCAACTTCCAAACTGATCAGCCCTTGAGGGTGTAGCCATAGGCAGAGTGCATCGCAAGTGGTGGGGCTAAATACACCCTACCTTCTTGAGGGGGCTTGGGCAAAAGACAGGAAATAACATGAAAATAAAAAAGCAAGGCTGCCTCCTCAGGATATCAGAAAAAATAAATAAACCAGGGCCAATGAAGTTTCAAAAGGAAGAGACTCCCTAGGGCTCGGATACTCTAATCATGTTGGGGTCGGTAGAGAACAAGAGTTGAGCAAGTGTGGTCGACAGGAAATAAGACAGAGAGGAGCCTAGCACAAGTTAGTGGAAGCAATGACGATCTCAGCTGGGACTCCGTGATCGTCAACCTACATGACACTAGATATGACGCCCAGGGGTGGAATTAAAGACCTCTTTTTGTTTTTTATCACTGGCTTTTAAGAACGCTAACACATGGCATGCCTTATAATGCAATACTGGTCCTAGGGTATGCAAAATTGTATTAGAAACTCAGCTAATAATAGTGTGCTTGCCCATGATTTACCTTAAATTTTCCTAAAATCCACTACATTTTCCGCAAATTGACCAAATGACACAACATTCCAGCAAAATTCAACAAATGACTACCAGATTTATTGAAATTCCATTGATTTACCTAAGCATGGTTTAAACTACCTCAAATTCATATAAAATTAGACGAATATAGATGAAAATTCACTAAAATTTACCGAATTTAGCCAAGTGGTGTACAAACCATGAAATTTATCCAATTTTTATTAAAATTGACTACATGTACTCGAAAATTCCATAATATTCCCTTTACATGTATGCTTTTTGTTGTTGTTGTTGTTGTTGTTTCGTTTACCACACTCCCTGTAGACAATCACCTCAACATGACTTTCTCCTAGACTAGGAGCTCTACATTCGATATGATAGCTGAGTTTCATTTCCCATAAACTTGTCTCTGAGGTGGGTGTCAGGAAAAGGCATCCAGCTGTAAAAACCACACCCTCACGTAGACTTTCATAACCTCTTACGTTGAGGTTCCTTACACTAACGACATTAAATGATTGAACGGTTTCCTTTTCACAATTCCTGTCTATACTTTCCTCTTTAAGGTTGCAAGATGTTTGCAAGATTCCTAAAATGCAATTAAATGTAATAAATACCTTAAGATGGTTTCATTTGTTTAATGATATGGTGTTGATGATGGATATATACGTTAAGACTAATTTTTGTTAGGTCTTGACTGGCCTTGCAATTAGAAATTGACAAACCAAACATGGGTTATCTACCAGGGGAACACTTTGACCTCTATGTTGGTTATTGACCAGTAAGTACAGTTCTAGTAATGAGACAGAAATCCAACACAAACAATGAGCGCGCAATGCGGCGGAGATTGGTACCACGATGTACTGTCGGTTATGTAGCTATGTGGAATGCACATCACATATGGTTTACTTGAAGGTTTGGAGATTTCATTAAAGATATTTCTACAATAAACCATTTTCAAATGGTCATTCGTTGGTGTGAAAATATTTATTATATGGTATTTTATGAAAACAATTATGATTTATAAAAAAAATATATGTTTACTGTATTCTTATTTAATGTAAGCACTGGAGGCACTATCGACCAACATACAGCACTATCTGGAATGTATATTGCATACTTGAAGGTCTGGTGATCCCATTAAAGGTATTCCTACAATAAATGATTTTTAAGTTGTCGTTCTATGGCGTGAAAATATTTAATATACGATATTTGCTAAAAGGATTTACCAGTGGAATTATTTTACAAGTAGTTATTTTAATGACCAACAGAGTTCACTGTTAAGAAGGTAGAGCCCTATGTGGAATGTAGGATAACATGTTATACATGATACGTGACAACTGTAAGGCTTGTGATTTTTAAGATGCCTTTAACCCTATATTAAACACTCAGTTTGCAATACTGATAACTGCAATGTTACTGAAAAAAAATTGAAACAAAACAAAAATCAGCATTGAAAAACCAAAAAGTGGTTGAGCATATATACAGTGGGGAAAAGAAAAGTTTTGTAAACACTAATGTCCAACAAGACTAATTAAATCAGTAACTGTCAGGGTGGCCTAGTGGTTAAGGCGTTTGACTTAAGATCAACTTTCCAAATATATAAGGAAGCAAGGGTTCGAATCCCTTCCCTGACATAACTATTGCTTGAACATGCAAGAAAACAAGAAATATACACAAACTATGTTTATCAATTTAATCATTTTTTTTTTACAAGAGATAGACACACAGAATACAGCTCTTTTTGTTTATCATTTCTTTTAAACATAACACTTGTTGAAAATTATTTTTTAGGGGATGGGTGTGTTGCTATGTTGACCCATCACACAATAATAGCAGCTTTACGAAGTTCATTTTCTATATTTAATAGCTCTTTCTCATAACCAATATGACCAAGCTGTTTACAGGCATGCAAGAGCTGTAGACGTTCGACTAATATATTAGGATCGTTCCATTTACTATTTTTTATGAATGGTTTCAGAATCTCGGGAAGCAGTTCATCATTATCACCATTAATATGATTATCATCCTCATTATTATAATCATTTTCATAATGATGATCATTATCATCGTTATCATTACCATGATAATTTCCACTTGTGTCCACAGTCTGTTCAATGGTTTGAGTTGTCTTTGATAGTGTTGAAAGCTTGTTTTTAGATGTGCTAGAATGCTTTAACATTGTTATGTTATTATTACCACTATTACCTTTCCCCACTAACTTTTTGATGGGGTATATTGTCTCTGATAGGGTTGAGGGCTTTTGAGATGTGGGTGCATGTCTGAACATGGGTTTCACAGGAGGTGTTAAAGGTTTCTCATTAAACAACTCGCTAACAGCATGAGTGCGTTGTAGTGTATTAAACTTGAGGTTAATATTATCTTGAGCAGTACTATCTTCCTCTTGGACTTGGTTTCTTGCTTTGGTTTGGGTTTTCCTTACATTTAGACTAGCGTGATTATTAAGTTTACATTCATGATTGTTTGAAGAAAGTACGTCCAATTCTTTTGTTTTAAGCATTCCTCGACACTGTTTCGATCGTTGCTTTGAACAGCGCCAAATAACAGTTCCATTTTTATTGCTTCGTTTCACAATATATGAATATCCTTTATAGTATGCATAAGGCTTACCATACCTAGTCACTGATACTTCCATATCAACTGTCAAGCACAAACTAATCTCTAGTAAAGACAACTTGGTAATAACAAAAATAGTTTAATGTGGGAGCATATATACATGCAAAAAGTGGGAGCAAAGGTGGGGGGTAAAAAGTGGGAGCAAAAGTGGTAGCAAATGCGGGAGAAAAAAATAACTGTGAGCAAAAAGTGGGAGCAAATATGGGATCAAATGTGGGAGAAAGCAAATATAAAAAAAGTGGGAGCAAATATGCTAACAAATATGTCAACAAATATACCAGCAAAAGTAAATACACAAGTCAAGATCGATTAAAGTGCAAAGAAAATATGAAAGCAAATATGAGAGCAAAAATGGTGTTTTTCTAAAACAACTAGACATAACAAACTTAGTCATAACCTAACCTCACCTAACCTCACCTAACCTCACCTAACCTAACCTCACCTCACCTCACCTAACCTAACCTCACCTCACCTAACTTCACCTAACCTAACCTAACCTAACTTTACCTAACCTAACCCATCATAACTTCACCTAACCTAACTTTACCTAATCTAACTTCACCTAACCTAACTTTCAACTCACAGATCAAGATTAAATTCTAGGCATAGTTGAGTTGGAACCCAAGACTTCAGGGATAACACACAAGTATACTAGCCACTACACCGCAAAAATGAGCAAATTACCATGCAACACAACATAAAGTAAAAGTTTCCTGTAGTGTAACTCATTGGCTGTCAACCATAGTTCGGGAATTCAAACCCAAGACCTCAGGACTTTTTGTTTTGAACATTATCAGAAATATTATTCCATTTGCATTTTGCTGCTGCTGCTTATAGTTATAAGAGTTGACATTAATATGGAAAGCAAAAAAAATGTGGGAGCAAAAAGTGGGAGCAAAACGTGTAAGCAGAAGTGGGAGCAAACAAGTGTGAGCAAATATGGGAGCAGAAAGTGGGATCAAATGTGAAAGCAAAAGTGGGAGCAAAAAGAGCGAGGAAAAGTGAGTGCACAAAGTGGGAGCAAAATGTGTGAGTAAAAAGTGTGGCCAAATGTGGTGTTTTACTAAAACAATCTCCCCTAACCTAACCTAACCTAACTTCACCCAACCTAATTTCACCTAACCTAACTTCACCTAACCTAACCTTCCAACTCTCAGATCAAAAATTAAATTCTGGCCATAGTCGAGTTGGAACCCAAAACCTCTGGGATAACACTCAAGTATACTAGCCACTACATCGCGAAATGGGCAAATTATCATGCAACACATCACAAAAATAAAAAGTTTTCTGTAGTGTAACTCATTGGCTGACAATCATAGTTGAGAATTCAAACCCAAGACCTCAGGACTTTTGTTTTGAACATTATCAGAAATATTATTCCATTTACATTTTGCTGTTGCTTATAGTTATAAGAGTTGGCATTAATATGGGAGCAAAAGTAAAAGCAAAAAGTGGGTGCAAGCATGGCTGGTTGTAGAGACTTTCATATCAACAAATACACATAAATTAAATTTTAGTAAAGTGACTTGGCTAATAATAATAATAATATTAACAGTTTAAAAAAAATTCAAGGGGATTGATGTTTTTCAGGATGTAATTTCCAAAGTACTGTCAAGAATAATAATTACATGAACAGATTCCAAGAACTCTAGAGTGCTTTTAAGGTTAATGATTGGCTAGGAGTGAGATAGAGCTAGCTAACCTAAGTTAACCTCAGCTCAGTAAACCTAACCTTGTCACATGGCATGTTCTACAAGTATAGACTTGCTTTGAGACTGGCTATGACGTCACAGATGAATGGCGGTGGGAGGCTGGACATGATGTTTTTATTACCCAAAAACATTTTCCTTTTTGCCAGCCTCCCACCGCCATTCATCTGTGACGTCATAGCCAGTCTCAAAGCAAGTCTATACTTGTAGAACATGCCATGTGACAAGGTTAGGTTTACTGAGCTGAGGTTAACTTAGGTTAGCTAGCTCTATCTCACTCCTAGCCAATCATTAACCTTAAAAGCACTCTAGAGTTCTTGGAATCTGTTCATGTAATTATTATTCTTGACAGTACTTTGGAAATTACATCCTGAAAAACATCAATCCCCTTGAATTTTTTTTAAACTGTTAATATTATTATTATTATTAGCCAAGTCACTTTACTAAAATTTAATTTATGTGTATTTGTTGATATGAAAGTCTCTACAACCAGCCATGCTTGCACCCACTTTTTGCTTTTACTTTTGCTCCCATATTAATGCCAACTCTTATAACTATAAGCAACAGCAAAATGTAAATGGAATAATATTTCTGATAATGTTCAAAACAAAAGTCCTGAGGTCTTGGGTTTGAATTCTCAACTATGATTGTCAGCCAATGAGTTACACTACAGAAAACTTTTTATTTTTGTGATGTGTTGCATGATAATTTGCCCATTTCGCGATGTAGTGGCTAGTATACTTGAGTGTTATCCCAGAGGTTTTGGGTTCCAACTCGACTATGGCTAGAATTTAATTTTTGATCTGAGAGTTGGAAGGTTAGGTTAGGTGAAGTTAGGTTAGGTGAAATTAGGTTGGGTGAAGTTAGGTTAGTTTAGGTTAGGGGAGATTGTTTTAGTAAAACACCACATTTGGCCACACTTTTTACTCACACATTTTGCTCCCACTTTGTGCACTCACTTTTCCTCGCTCTTTTTGCTCCCACTTTTGCTTTCACATTTGATCCCACTTTCTGCTCCCATATTTGCTCACACTTGTTTGCTCCCACTTCTGCTTACACGTTTTGCTCCCACTTTTTGCTCCCACATTTTTTTTGCTTTCCATATTAATGTCAACTCTTATAACTATAAGCAGCAGCAGCAAAATGCAAATGGAATAATATTTCTGATAATGTTCAAAACAAAAAGTCCTGAGGTCTTGGGTTTGAATTCCCGAACTATGGTTGACAGCCAATGAGTTACACTACAGGAAACTTTTACTTTATGTTGTGTTGCATGGTAATTTGCTCATTTTTGCGGTGTAGTGGCTAGTATACTTGTGTGTTATCCCTGAAGTCTTGGGTTCCAACTCAACTATGCCTAGAATTTAATCTTGATCTGTGAGTTGAAAGTTAGGTTAGGTGAAGTTAGATTAGGTAAAGTTAGGTTAGGTGAAGTTATGATGGGTTAGGTTAGGTAAAGTTAGGTTAGGTTAGGTTAGGTGAAGTTAGGTGAGGTGAGGTTAGGTTAGGTGAGGTGAGGTGAGGTTAGGTTAGGTGAGGTTAGGTGAGGTTAGGTGAGGTTAGGTTATGACTAAGTTTGTTATGTCTAGTTGTTTTAGAAAAACACCATTTTTGCTCTCATATTTGCTTTCATATTTTCTTTGCACTTTAATCGATCTTGACTTGTGTATTTACTTTTGCTGGTATATTTGTTGACATATTTGTTAGCATATTTGCTCCCACTTTTTTTTATATTTGCTTTCTCCCACATTTGATCCCATATTTGCTCCCACTTTTTGCTCACAGTTATTTTTTTCTCCCGCATTTGCTACCACTTTTGCTCCCACTTTTTACCCCCCACCTTTGCTCCCACTTTTTGCATGTATATATGCTCCCACATTAAACTATTTTTGTTATTACCAAGTTGTCTTTACTAGAGATTAGTTTGTGCTTGACAGTTGATATGGAAGTATCAGTGACTAGGTATGGTAAGCCTTATGCATACTATAAAGGATATTCATATATTGTGAAACGAAGCAATAAAAATGGAACTGTTATTTGGCGCTGTTCAAAGCAACGATCGAAACAGTGTCGAGGAATGCTTAAAACAAAAGAATTGGACGTACTTTCTTCAAACAATCATGAATGTAAACTTAATAATCACGCTAGTCTAAATGTAAGGAAAACCCAAACCAAAGCAAGAAACCAAGTCCAAGAGAAAGATAGTACTGCTCAAGATAATATTAACCTCAAGTTTAATACACTACAACGCACTCATGCTGTTAGCGAGTTGTTTAATGAGAAACCTTTAACACCTCCTGTGAAACCCATGTTCAGACATGCACCCACATCTCAAAAGCCCTCAACCCTATCAGAGACAATATACCCCATCAAAAAGTTAGTGGGGAAAGGTAATAGTGGTAATAATAACATAACAATGTTAAAGCATTCTAGCACATCTAAAAACAAGCTTTCAACACTATCAAAGACAACTCAAACCATTGAACAGACTGTGGACACAAGTGTAAATTATCATGGTAATGATAACTATGATAATGATCATCATTATGAAAATGATTATAATAATGAGGATGATAATCATATTAATGGTGATAATGATGAACTGCTTCCCGAGATTCTGAAACCATTCATAAAAAATAGTAAATGGAACGATCCTAATATATTAGTCGAACGTCTACAGCTCTTGCATGCCTGTAAACAGCTTGGTCATATTGGTTATGAGAAGGAGCTATTAAATATAGAAAATGAACTTCGTAAAGCTGCTATTATTGTGTGATGGGTCAACATAGCAACACACCCATCCCCTAAAAAATAATTTTCAACAAGTGTTATGTTTAAAAGAAATGATAAACAAAAAGAGCTGTATTCTGTGTGTCTATCTCTTGTAAAAAAAAATGATTAAATTGATAAACATAGTTTGTGTATATTTCTTGTTTTCTTGCATGTTCAAGCAATAGTTATGTCAGGGAAGGGATTCGAACCCTTGCTTCCTTATATATTTGGAAAGTTGATCTTAAGTCAAACGCCTTAACCACTAGGCCACCCTGACAGTTACTGATTTAATTAGTCTTGTTGGACATTAGTGTTTACAAAACTTTTCTTTTCCCCACTGTATATATGCTCAACCACTTTTTGGTTTTTCAATGCTGATTTTTGTTTTGTTTCAATTTTTTTTCAGTAACATTGCAGTTATCAGTATTGCAAACTGAGTGTTTAATATAGGGTTAAAGGCATCTTAAAAATCACAAGCCTTACAGTTGTCACGTATCATGTATAACATGTTATCCTACATTCCACATAGGGCTCTACCTTCTTAACAGTGAACTCTGTTGGTCATTAAAATAACTACTTGTAAAATAATTCCACTGGTAAATCCTTTTAGCAAATATCGTATATTAAATATTTTCACGCCATAGAACGACAACTTAAAAATCATTTATTGTAGGAATACCTTTAATGGGATCACCAGACCTTCAAGTATGCAATATACATTCCAGATAGTGCTGTATGTTGGTCGATAGTGCCTCCAGTGCTTACATTAAATAAGAATACAGTAAACATATATTTTTTTTATAAATCATAATTGTTTTCATAAAATACCATATAATAAATATTTTCACACCAACGAATGACCATTTGAAAATGGTTTATTGTAGAAATATCTTTAATGAAATCTCCAAACCTTCAAGTAAACCATATGTGATGTGCATTCCACATAGCTACATAACCGACAGTACATCGTGGTACCAATCTCCGCCGCATTGCGCGCTCATTGTTTGTGTTGGATTTCTGTCTCATTACTAGAACTGTACTTACTGGTCAATAACCAACATAGAGGTCAAAGTGTTCCCCTGGTAGATAACCCATGTTTGGTTTGTCAATTTCTAATTGCAAGGCCAGTCAAGACCTAACAAAAATTAGTCTTAACGTATATATCCATCATCAACACCATATCATTAAACAAATGAAACCATCTTAAGGTATTTATTACATTTAATTGCATTTTAGGAATCTTGCAAACATCTTGCAACCTTAAAGAGGAAAGTATAGACAGGAATTGTGAAAAGGAAACCGTTCAATCATTTAATGTCGTTAGTGTAAGGAACCTCAACGTAAGAGGTTATGAAAGTCTACGTGAGGGTGTGGTTTTTACAGCTGGATGCCTTTTCCTGACACCCACCTCAGAGACAAGTTTATGGGAAATGAAACTCAGCTATCATATCGAATGTAGAGCTCCTAGTCTAGGAGAAAGTCATGTTGAGGTGATTGTCTACAGGGAGTGTGGTAAACGAAACAACAACAACAACAACAACAACAAAAAGCATACATGTAAAGGGAATATTATGGAATTTTCGAGTACATGTAGTCAATTTTAATAAAAATTGGATAAATTTCATGGTTTGTACACCACTTGGCTAAATTCGGTAAATTTTAGTGAATTTTCATCTATATTCGTCTAATTTTATATGAATTTGAGGTAGTTTAAACCATGCTTAGGTAAATCAATGGAATTTCAATAAATCTGGTAGTCATTTGTTGAATTTTGCTGGAATGTTGTGTCATTTGGTCAATTTGCGGAAAATGTAGTGGATTTTAGGAAAATTTAAGGTAAATCATGGGCAAGCACACTATTATTAGCTGAGTTTCTAATACAATTTTGCATACCCTAGGACCAGTATTGCATTATAAGGCATGCCATGTGTTAGCGTTCTTAAAAGCCAGTGATAAAAAACAAAAAGAGGTCTTTAATTCCACCCCTGGGCGTCATATCTAGTGTCATGTAGGTTGACGATCACGGAGTCCCAGCTGAGATCGTCATTGCTTCCACTAACTTGTGCTAGGCTCCTCTCTGTCTTATTTCCTGTCGACCACACTTGCTCAACTCTTGTTCTCTACCGACCCCAACATGATTAGAGTATCCGAGCCCTAGGGAGTCTCTTCCTTTTGAAACTTCATTGGCCCTGGTTTATTTATTTTTTCTGATATCCTGAGGAGGCAGCCTTGCTTTTTTATTTTCATGTTATTTCCTGTCTTTTGCCCAAGCCCCCTCAAGAAGGTAGGGTGTATTTAGCCCCACCACTTGCGATGCACTCTGCCTATGGCTACACCCTCAAGGGCTGATCAGTTTGGAAGTTGGCAACCCCAAGGGATTTCTGAGCTGAGTCCAGTTTTCCTCCTCTTTATCCATTACCTCTGGGGCAAAGCCACTCCTAGTATACTTTTTTATCTGCCTTTCATGGCTCTCCTTCCTTCCAACTCCCTCAATCCTTATGCTTGAGGGTTGAGGGCCATTTTTTATTCCTTCTGTCCTTTATTTGACCAATTGTTTTCCATTTCTTCTTCTAGTATATAAGAGTGTAGTAGCTTAGATTTAATTTTCATCTTTACGATGTCCCAAACCATTGAGGGTCGCTGTAGAACGCTTCTCTCTTGTCCAAAGGACAGCATGTTGAATTCCTCACTGGCTCATGAATTTTATACTTTGTTCACTTAGTTCTCATGGCTTTGAAACTGGCTGTCTGTAACGTGATCATTATTCATTTTAACTTCAGCGTACTAAACTAATTTTAAATTAGTTAATTTTAAATTAATTATTTTAAATTAATTTTAAATTCAGATTTGTGTTTCACAGTAAACACAATTATTATTCTCCGTTTAAAACAAGCCATACCATTCTTTTTCTAACATGATAGCTTAAACGTGCGCATGGAAAGTAGTATAATCATCAGCTAAGGATTCAATTTCCATTACCTACACCTCTCATGGTATGCCAATTCGTTAAACTATAGAAAACGTTTCTATATGTTCTGTTACATTATTATTTGACCATCTCACCGTGTAGTGGTTAACCTACTTGGTTGTCAACCCTAAGGTCTTGGCTTCCAAGCCCGACTATACCATGACATTCATTTCAAGGTTGCCATAAGGTTCACTAAGCCTTTGTCAAACCTAACAACGATCTAGTCATGTGCAGAGCACGTCCGCTATCAAGCAAATGAGTAATATGAAACTTCCTGACAAGGTCGCTGTGCTGTTATCAGCAAGGCACACTACGCAAACCAAAGCCAGTGTCTCTGTGCAGATTCAAGCCAGCGGTAGTAGGCAAGCCTATGTTTGTTTAAAAATCATCATGAAAATAAGTCCACTGTCACCACAGAGGCCCCGGTTCGATTTTTTTTCTAAAGGCTGCAACAGGGTAGACTGTGTCTTGACAGGTAAAACTTTTTGGGGTGCATTCGTGAACCATGGCAAGGGTTGGCCATCCTGACTTCTTCAACACCTCCAACCAATGTTTACTATTACTGGTGAGTTACCATTTTTTTTCTTTCTTCGGCTTTTCCCTATTAGTTTGAGTCGCCGGAGCCAACCAGGCTCATTTTGATTTTGGCCGGGGATTTAAGGCCGAATGCCCTTCCTGACGCCACGTGATTTTTCAAGTGAAAATTCCAACCCCCGCTGTCACCGGGATTTGAACCCCAGCCGTCCGGGTAAAGACGAGCAGCTAAGCACCTGCGCCATCACGCTCCCCACAGGTTAGTTATCTATCCGCACATTAATCCATAATTACCTAATAATAATAATAACAATCATCCTCCATACACATGTCCATTAATGCATGGTTTCACAAAGATGCTTATGCTTTTAGGTGTATAACACGTTTTTTCCCCATAACATGACTATTTACTGTTTTAGGGGTGAAATGATCCATCGAGGTAAAAGCCCTAATCATCCCCTATTTTTTAAGCTATCACACCTAATTTTATGATTCTTCGTTTCCGAGATAGGGATTTTTCAATTTTGGGGGGTAGTTTCACCCCCCTGCTATTTTTCATCAAAAACAAAAGATCTTAGGTTCATTTATCATTTTCAGGTGTTTAACACGTTTTTTCCCCATAACATGACTATTTACTGTTTTAGGGGTGAAATGATCCATCGAGGTAAAAGCCCATATCATCCCCTATTTTTTAAGCTATCACACCTAATTTTAGGATTATTCGTTTCCGAGATAGGGATTTTTCAATTTTGGGGGGTAGTTTCACCCCCTGCTATTTTTCATCAAAAACAAAAGATCTTAGGTTCATTTATCATTTTTAGGTGTTTAACACGTTTTTTCCCCATAACATAACTATTTACTGTTTTAGGGGTGAAATGATCCATCGAGGTAAAAGCCCATATCATCCCCTATTTTTTAAGCTATCACACCTAGTTTTAGGATTCTTCGTTTCCGAGATAGGGATTTTTCAATTTTGGGGGGTAGTTTCACCCCCCTGCTATTTTTCATCAAAAACAAAGGATCTTAGGTTCATTTATCATTTTTAAGTGTTTAACACGTTTTTCCCCATAACATGACTATTTACTGTTTTAGGGGTGAAATGATCCATCGAGGTAAAAGCCCATATCATCCCCTATTTTTTAAGCTATCACACCTAATTTTAGGCTTCTTCGTTTCCTAGATATGGATTTTTCAATTTTGGGGGGTAGTTTCATCCCCAAACAGGGAATGTTGCCCCAAGTGCTAGGACCCCTCATACAAGTCCCTAGCATGATTGGTTCGCGAGATATGAACAAAAGTGTCGTTAGGCCCTTTCGACAAAAATGAATCCTACATTCAAAAACGGGGTGTCACCCCCAGGGTTAGGATACTGCCTATGGCAAAATCCCATGAGGGGTTCAGAAAATATTAACAAACGTATAGTTAGGTCCTTTTGACAAAGGCCGACCGTGCGCACACATACAAAAAAATATTACTATTTCACCCCCCCGGGTAAGGGTAGTTTTTATTTTGGGGTGAATATACCCCATCCATAGAAAAGGGGAGTTCACCACGAGTCCTACGACACCTCATACGTTTAAATCCGATTATTGGTTAGCGAGATAGTAAAAAGCCGATGACCTACTAGTTTTTTTTTGTTTATTTAAATACATATTAAAAAACATTCATTTATAAATCATCATTTAAAAAGCCCGCTCTTTTACAAAAACCCCAAATGCGCAGGCGTACAAAAAATAAATTACTATTTCATCCCCCGGGTAAGGGTAGTTTTTATTTTGGAGTGAATATACCCCGTCCATAGAAAAGGGGATTTCACCACGAGTCCTACGACACCTCATATGTTTAAATCCGATTATTGGTTAGCGAGATAGTAAAAAGCCGATGACCTATTAGTTTTTTTGGTTTATTTCAATACATATTAAAAACACTCATTTATAAATCATCATTTAAAAAGCCCGCTCTTTTACAAAAACCGCCAAGTTCGTAGGTATACAAAAATAAATTACTATTTCATCCCCCGGGTAAGGGTAGTTTTTATTTTGGGGTGGATATACCCCTTCGATAGAAAAGGAGAGTTCACCACGAGTCCTACGACACCTCATAGGTTTAAATCCGATTATTGGTTAGCGAGATAGTAAAAAAGCCGATGACCTATTAGTTTTTTTTGGTTTATTTCAATACGTATTAAAAAAACACTCATTGATAAATCATCATTTAAAAAGCCCGCCCTCTTACAAAACTCCTCAAGTGCGCATGCGTATAAAAAACATTCATCGCCAAAATGTCAAAAAACAACATGTTTACCCCAAATGGCCTTTCCAAATTCCATCCATTTTTTAAAAATAACCTCACCATCACCTAGAGCGGAAAAAATACCATCTAAACGACCCCTCACTCGACCCTACTCCTCCCCCACCACCTAACCCTTTCCCAACATAGGCATACATATTCAAGCACGAGCGCGACTTCAGGAAACCAACACTACCCCACTACTCGCGAATGACCTTTTAGTTTTGGTCTTTTAATCAAATAAAGAGCCTATAGGAAAGTAGGGGGCATTACTAGCAGTGCTAGGACACCCTGTATGTTCTAATCCCATGTTTGGTTAGCGAGATATCAGGTTCGGGGCAACTACGAGGGTGGCTCAATAAAAAGTGAGACAGCTCTCTCATCATCCCACTACTTATGTTTATCAATTTAATCAATTTTTTTTACAAGAGATAGACACACAGAATACAGCTCTTTTGGTTTATCAGTTCTTTTAAACATAACACTTGTTGAAAATTATTTTTAGGGGATGGGGGTGTTGCTACGTTGACCCATCACACAATAATAGCAGCTTTACGAAGTTCATTTTCTATATTTAATAGCTCTTTCTCATAACCAATATGACCAAGCTGTTTACAGGCATGCAAGAGCTGTAGACGTTCGACTAATATATTAGGATCGTTCCATTCACTATTTTTTATGAATAGTTTCAGAATCTCGGGAAGCAGTTCATCATTATCACCATTAATATGATTATCATCCTCATTATTTTAATCATTTTCATAATGATGATCATTATCATCGTTATCATTACCATGATAATTTCCACCTGTGTCCACAGTCTGTTCAATGGTTTGAGTTGTCTTAGATAGTGTTGAAAGCGTCTTTTTAGATGTGCTAGAATGCTTTAACATTGTTACGTTATTATTACCACTATTACCTTTCCCCACTAACTTTTTCATGGGGTATATTGTCTCTGATAGGGTTGAGGGCTTTTGAGATGTGGGTGCATGTCTGAACATGGGTTTCACAGGAGGTGTTAAAGGTTTCTCATTAAACAACTCGCTAACAGCATGAGTGTGTTGTAGTGTATTAAACTTGAGGTTAATATTATCTTGAGCAGTACTATCTTTCTCTTGGACTTGGTTTCTTGCTTTGGTTCGGTTTTTCCTTACATTTAGACTAGCGTGATTATTAAGTTTACATTCATGATTGTTTGAAGAAAGTACGTCCAATTCTTTTGTTTTAAGCATTCCTCGACACTGTTTCGATCGTTGCTTTGAACAGCGCCAAATAACAGTTCCATTTTTATTGCTTCGTTTCACAATATATGAATATCCTTTATAGTATGCATAAGGCTTACCACACCTAGTCACTGATACTTCCATATCAACTGTCAAGCACAAACTAATCTCTAGTAAAGACAACTTGGTAATAATAACAATAGTTTAATGTGGGAGCATATATACGTGCAAAAAGTGGGAGCAAATATGGGATCAAATGTGGGAGCAAAGCAAATATAAAAAGTGGGAGCAAATATGCTAACAAATATGTCAACAAATATACCAACAAAAGTAAATACACAAGTCAAGATAGATTAAAGTGCAAAGAAAATATGGAAGCAAATGTGAGAGCAAAAATGGTGTTTTTCTAAAACAACTAGACATAACAAACTTAGTCATAACCTAACCTAACCTCACCTAACCTCACCTAACCTCACCTAACCTCACCTATCCTCACCTAACCTAACCTAACCTCACCTAACCTAACCTCACCTCACCTAACTTCACCTAACCTAACCTAACCTAACCTAACTTCACCTAACCTATTTTTAGTGAACTTTATCTAACCTAACCCATCATAACTTCACCTAACCTAACTTTACCTAATCTAACTTCACCTAACCTAACTTTCAACTCACAGATCAAAATTAAATTCTAGGCATAGTTGAGTTGGAACCCAAGACTTCAGGGATAACACACAAGTATACTAGCCACTACACCGCAAAATGGGCAAATTATCATGCAACACAACATAAAGTAAAAGTTTCCTGTAGTGTAACTCATTGGCTGTCGACCATAGTTTGGGAATTCAAACCCAAGACCTCAGGACTTTTGTTTTGAACATTATCAGAAATAGTATTCCATTTACATTTTGCTGCTGCTGCTTATAGTTATAAGAGTTGGCATTAATATGGAAAGCAAAATAAAATAAAATGTGGGAGCAAAAAGTGGGAGGAAAACGTGTAAGCAGAAGTGGAAGCAAACAAGTGTGAGCAAATATGCGAGCAGAAAGTGGGAGCAAATGTGAAAGCAAAAGTGAGAGCAAAAAGAGCGAGCAAAAGTGAGTGCACAAAGTAGGAGCAAAATGTGTGAGTAAAAAGTGGGGGCAAATGTGGTGTTTTACTAAAACAATCTCCCCTAACCTAACCTAACCTAACTTCACCTAACCTAACTTCTCCTAACCTAACTTCACCTAACCTAACCTTCCAACTCTCAGATCAAAAATTAAATTCTGGCCATAGTCGATTTGGAACCCAAAAACCTCTGGGATAACACCCAAGTATACTAGCCACTACATCGCGAAATGGGCAAATTATCATGCAACACAACACAAAAATAAAAATTTTTCTGTAGTGTAACTCATTGGCTGACAATCATAGTTGAGAATTCAAACCCAAGACCTCAGGACTTTTGTTTTGAACATTATCAGAAATATTATTCCATTTACATTTTGCTGTTGCTTATAGTTATAAGAGTTGGCATTAATATGGGAGCAAAAGTGAAAGCAAGAAGTGGGTGCAAGCATGGCTGGTTGTAGAGACTTTCATATCAACTAATACACATAAATTAAATTCTAGTAAAGTAACTTGGCTAATAATAATAATAATAATAATATTAACAGTTTAAAAAAAATCAAGGGGATTGATATTTTTCAGGGTGTAATTTCCAAAGTACTGTGAAGAATAATAATTACATGAACAGATTCCAAGAACTCTAGAGTGCTTTTAAGGTTAATGATTGGCTAGGAGTGAGATAGAGCTAGCTAACCTAAGTTAACCTCAGCTCAGTAAACCTAACCTTGTCACATGGCATGTTCTACAAGTATAGACTTGCTTTGAGACTGGCTATGACGTCACAGATGAATGGCGGTGGGAGGCTGGACATGACTTTTTTATTACCCAAAAACATTTTCCTTTTCTAATACAATTTTTGCAAACCCTAGGACCAGTATTGCATTATAAGGCATGCCATGTGTTAGCGTTCTTAAAAGCCAGTGATATAAAACAAAAGAGGTCTTTAATTCCACCCCTGGGCGTCATATCTAGTGTCATGTAGGTTGACGATCACGGAGTCCCAGCTGAGACCGTCATTGCTTCCACTAACTTGTGCTAGGCTCCTCTCTGTCTTATTTCCTGTCGACCACACTTGCTCAACTCTTGTTCTCTACCGACCCCATCATGATTAGGGTATCCGAGGCCTAGGGAGTCTCTTCCTTTTGCAACTTCATTGGCCCTTGTTTATTTATTTTGTCTGATATCCTACTAGTGTGAGGAGGCAGCCTTGCTTTTTTATTTTCATGTTATTTCCTGTCTTTTGCTCAAGCCCCCTCAAGAAGGTAGGGTGTATATAGCCTCACCACTTGCGGTGCACTCTGCATATGGCTACACCCTCAAGGGGCTTACGGCTGATCAGTTTGGAAGTTGGCGACCCCAAGGGATTTCTGAGCTGAGTCCAGTTTTCCTCCTCTTTATCCATTACCTCTGGGGCAAAGCCTCTCCTATTATACTTTTTATCTGCCTTTCATGGCTCTCCTTCCTTCCAACTCCCTCAATCCACATGCTTGAGGGTTGAGGACCCTTTTTTATTCCTGCTGTCCTTTATTTGCCCTTTTGTTTTCCATTTCTTCTTCTAGTATATAAGAGTGTAGTTAGTTTTAGTTATAGCTTAGATTTAATTTTCATCTTTACGATGACCCAAACCATTGAGGGTCGATAGGACAGCTTGGTGGTTAAGGTTTTAGAACGCTTCTCTTTTGTCCAAAGGACAGCATGTTGAATTCCTCACTGGCTCATGAATTTTATTCTTTGTTCACTTAGTTATCATGGCTTTGAAACTGGCTGTCTGTATTTAAGTTCAGATTTGTGTTTCACAGTAAACACAATTATTCTCCGTTTAAAACAAGCGATACAATTCTTTTTCTAACATGATAGCTTATACGTGGGCATGGCTATAGATTACAAGTAGTATGATCATCAGCTAAGGATTCAATTTCCATTACCTACACCTCTCATGGTATGGCTCTTAGCCAATTCGTTAAACTATAGAAAACGTTTCTATATGTTCTGTTACATTATTATTTGACCATCTCACTGTGTAGTGGTTAACCTACTTGGTTGTCAACCCTAAGGTCTTGGCTTCCAACCCCGACTATACCATGACATTCATTACATGGTTGCAATAAGCTTCACTAAGCCTTTGTCAAACCTAACAACGATCTAGTCATGTGCAGAGCACGTCCGCTATCAAGCAGATGAGTAATATGAAACTTGCTGACATGATCGCTGTGCTGTTATCACCAAGGCACACTAGGCAAACCAAAGTCAGTGTCTCTATGCAGATTCAACCCAGCAGTAGTATGCAAGCCTATGTTTGTTTAAAAAGCATCATGAATATAACTGCACTGTCACCACAGAAGCCCCGGTTCGATTTTTTTTCTAAAGGCTGCAACAGGATATACAGGTAAAACTTTTTGGGGTCCATTCGTGAACCATGGCAAAGGGTTGGCCATCCTGACTTCTTCAACACCTCAAACCAATGTTTACTATTACTGGTGAGTTACCATTTTTTCCCTCTTCTTTTCCCTATTATTTTGAGTTGCCGGAGCCAACCAGGCTCATTTTGGTTTTGGCCCTGGATTTAAGGCCGAATGCCCTTCCTGACGCCACGTGATTTTTCATGTGAAAAGTCCAACCCCCGCTGTCACCGGGATTTGAACCCCAGCCGTCAGGGTAAAGACGAGCAGCTAAGCACCTGCGCCATCACGCTCCCCACTGGTTAGTTATCTATCCACACATTAATCCATAATTACCTAATAATAATAATAACAACCATCATCCTCCATTCACATGTCCATTAAAGCATGGTTTCACAAAACGCTTATGCTTTTAGGTGTATAAAACATTTTTTCCTCATAACATGACTATTTACTGTTTTAGGGGTGAAATGACCTATCCTGGTAAAAGCGCATGTCAAGGCCTATTTTTTAAGCTATCACACCTAATTTTAGGCTTCTTCGTTTCCGAGATATGGATTTTTTAATTTGGGGGGTTGTTTTCACCCCCTGCTATTTTTCATCAAAAACAAAAGATCATTGGTTCATTTATCATTTGTAGGTGTTTAACACTTTTTTCCCCATAACATGACTATTTACTGTTTTAGGGGTGAAATGACCAATCGAGGTAAAAGCCCATATCACGCCCTATTTTTTAAGCTATCACACCTAATTTTAGGCTTCTTCGTTTCCTAGATATGGATTTTTCAATTTTGGGGTTGGTTTCCACCCCCTGCTATTTTTCATCAAAAACAAAAGATCTTAGGTTCATTTATCATTTTAGGTGTTTAACACTTTTTTTTCATAACATGACTATTTACTGATTTAGGGGTGAAATGACCAATCAAGGTGAAAGCCCATATCATCCCCTATTTTTTAAGCTATCACACCTAATTTTAGGGTTCTTCGTTTCCAAGATATGGATTTTTCATTTTTGGGGGTTGTTTCCACCCCCCTGCTATTTTTCATTAAAAACAAAAGATCTTATGTTCATATATCATTTTTAGGTGTTTAATACGTTTTCTTCCCATAACATGACTATTTACTGTTTTAGGGGTGAAATGATCAATCGAGATAAAAGCCTATATCATCCCCTATTTTTAAGCTATCACACCTAATTTTAGGATTCTTCGTTTCCAAGATATGGATTTTTCAATTTTGGGGGGTAGTTTCACCCCGCAAAGGGGGACGTCGCCCCAAGTGCTAGGACCCCTCATACAAGTCCCTAGCATGATTGGTTCGCGAGATATGAACAAAACTGTAGTTAGGCCCTTTCGACAAAAATGAATCATACATTCAAAAACGGGGCGTCACCCCCAGGGTTAGAATACTGCCTATGGCAAAATCCCATGAGGGGTTCAGAAAATATTAACAAACGTGTTGTTCGGTCCTTTTGACTAAAGCCGTCCATGTGCGCACATAAAAAAAAAATTCATCCTCCGGGTAAGGGTAGTTTTTATTTTAGAGTGAATAGACCCCGTCCATAGAAAAGGGGAGTTCACCACGAGTCCTACGACACCCCATAGGTTTAAATCCGATTATTGGTTAGCGAGATACTAAAAAGCCGATGACCTATTAGTTTTTTGGGTTTCTTTAAATACATATTAAAAAAACATTCATTTATAAATCATCATTTAAAAAGCCCGCCCTCTTACAAAACTCCTCAAGTGCGCGTGCGTATAAAAAACATTCATCGCCAAAATGTCCAAAAACAACATGTTTACCCCAAATGGCGTTTCCCAATTCCATCCATTTTAAAAATGAACCTCACCATCACCTAGAGCGGAAAAAATACCATCTAATCGACCCCTCACTCGACCCTACTCCTTTCCCACCACCTAACCCTTTCCCAACATAGGCATACATATTCAAGCACGAGCGCGACTTGAGGAAACCAACACTACCCCACTACTCGCGAATGACCTTTTAGTTTTGGTCTTTTAATTAAATTAAGAGGCTATAGGAAAGTAGGGGACGTCACTACGAGTGCTAGGACACCCTGTAGGTTCTAATCCCATGTTTGGTTAGCGAGATATCAGGTTCGGGGCCGATACGAGGAGGGTTCAAAAAGAAGTGGTGCAGCTCTGTCCCCATCCCACTACTAATGATCTTAAGAAAAATATAGATTCTTTAAGTACTCAGGTAAAGACCGTAAAAGGATTTTCAAGGATGATATCGAACTTGATATGGAGGAGATGTTAAAAGCTCATGTAGTTGTAAGGAAGGGGGAATCGGCTAAGGCTATTAGTAGTCATATGAAGGAAATTCAAGGTGAACTTGATAAGAAATTAGCAAATACTGAATTAAAAATTAACACAGATGTTAGTAGTATAAGAGAAGATTTGTGTAAACGCATTGATTCTCTTCAGAAAACACATGTGGAAGATTCATCTCAAATAAAATTGGATTTAGTGAAGGAAATTAAAAATTTAAAGGATTAGTTTTGTAACTTACCCGCCTCTCAATACTTATAGATATACGGGGTGCGTGGGGGTTAAAGACCTGTACGATATAGTTAACAGCAATATATATTCACACCTAACTACACTGGTGACCTGATAAATAAAACCCTTGAAATTCTGGTAAAAGCAATCGTGTATTATCATACCAGGCATAAAACAAACACTCGCAGGATCCTCATCGTACAGATTAATTACACTCCCTATCGTAGTTACACAGATACGCATATGACATAATACATATGACCCTCGGGAATAATGTTGACTGGTAATTACAGATGTTGGTTTCAGCAGTGGCGACCTTACTCTACTAATTCTGGGTTAAGTTCTCCCAAAGAATTAGTCATATATACTCGTAGCACAACTTTAATTTGTTTCACACGCCAGATTTGTAATTATGAAGAATATGTATGTTACTTTGATGGTCAGTATCCAACGAATCAAACTGCTTCGTGGATCTAATTAAATTTACATGCTTAGAATCCGTGTGTTGGATCTTCGCATTTACTCCGCTCATGAATTTACTAATGCCTAGCATATTTGACTAGCATTCGTCAAAGAATAAATTTGCCGCTACCGTCTCGGAATATTGGTATACATATTTTAGATCACAATACTATGTGCAATTCGAGACAAACAACCTTGGCGATATACTTGAAACTAGGCTCATCATTCACTAGGGAACTTATAGCCAGCAACTTCAGTAATTGTATCCTAAACACAACTAGTGTTAGTCTGTAATACTTCTTCCTCGACCACCAAAAACACACAATACCAAGAGACAAGTCCTACTCTCTCGTTGAGTACCGAAGATTGAGTACCGATCCGCCGGGGATCCTAAAATTTGAGTTCCGCTCCACACGCGGTCTGAAAATTGAGTGTCCCCCACATGCTTCCACAGATCTCAGTAACGGTAATCATCCCCCTCCACAACCACTGGTTTACCTGACTTCAACCTCTGATACAAACAATCACAACAACAGAATTAAAATATGATCATATATGGAACATCCCTCCTTCTCAAAATACTCCGGACACATAGACAGCACATGGTTGTCAAGGCTCACCAGCTAGGTGACTCACCTTCCACTCGGCGCTCGGGAGAAACCCTGCCTCAACAACAAGTCAATTTCCCTGTCATGAACACAATTCCAGCTTCTCAAACATTACATTATTTCAATGCTAAAATATACAACCATCCCTAGATTCAGATCCTGCTAAATTACAATACTTAAAATCTAAACAAATTAATTGGAAATCAATCGCGTCATCATATACACTCTAATAAATAATTCTAAGACATAAAAAGCATCAAATAAAATATACACATGATTAACAAAATTTCACTCCTGAAAGTAAGGGTTCGATTCCTTTGTAAACTGGGACAGTTGCAGTTTAATGAAATAGTCAATGACTTGAGAACGATAAGAGATGGGAAATCTACCTAGATAGAAGAATTTAGAAAACAAGTACAGGTTTAGAAGCAACGAAAAAAGATTTGAAGAAAGAAATGGTGGAACGTCTTAAAGAAATCGTAGGAGACTTTGATGAAAGGGAAGAAGAAGAAAAGTACAGAGAAAACTAGTAAGAAGATATAGTGTAGAAGGCGATAATAGAGATATTCGACCAGATTTAATGCCATTAAGGTCAGATATTTAACCATTCGACTGGGACACATCTAAATAGGGAATTTGGTGGACAACAGAGAGCGACTATGACAATAGTTTTTACTTCAAATTCATGTACAACCTCATCATGTATATCCACAATAACCATGTACATCTACATAATAACTACGAGCAATTACGATGTTTCACGTAACAACTATGTGAACATTTCAACATACAACTTCATGGTATTCTACAAAAATCGTAATTATCTGCCATTATGGATAATCAACAACGATATTGCTCAGTAACGAGTTAGAACTTCAAATGGAGGCGTCGAAAAGAAGAATTATCATCTCTGTAAGCAAGAAGAAGATAGGGCTATGCCATCTATCGCATGAAGTTTGGTTGATGTTGAGGAACTACAGAGGAGCAGGGCCGTTCGTATCCCGAAGGAGTTGGAGAAGAATGCTGTTCGCATCCCAGGATTGCAGTTCGCTTGAAGGGAGGAGACCAAGGTCCATGAATTTCATCAAGATCTGGAACATCGGGGTATTCCATATACCTTATTGATCTTCTTGAGTCGACGCAAGGTAGTCCTGCAAGATTCATAACTGTAGTTATGAGTAGTTGACAACATATTTGAGCACCTATTTCTGAATGTTTTATATGATTATAACTTTCCACTTTGAAATTCATCGACATTTATTCTTCAAATTTATGTTGGAGGGTTGTTTCTTTCTCTTCTACAAAAATTGGGATTCTACATTTTCTACTTAGATATTTAAAATATTCTGGAACTTCGTTTTCCAATATTTAAGTATTTTCTTAAAATTTTATTTTCATCGATTTATGGATGTTTATTTTATTCTGAAATTCTTTCAGAATAATTTCATCGATGTCAAATATTAAATTCATTTGAGATAAATGAATTGGGCATCTTAAATGTAAGACGTTATTTTGATAGGAAGAAGATTATTGCGTTTTATAGTATTTCAAACATCATTAAGTTATTATAATGACTTTACAGCGATATAGCAAGAAATATTCTTCATATTATGCTACGCATATTATTGTAACTTAATGGAAACATAGGAATGGAAATATATTCACGTTATGTTGAGACTATTATATTTTGAGAGTGAAAGCTATGAACTTTCATTAACTTTGAAATTTATCTTGTTAAAAGGTAATATTTTTGACTACTTATATTTATGGAAATGCTTAATCCAATCGTAAACGAGTTTAACTGGACACATGATAAATACTTTGAGTATTTAAAACAATTTGCCACGTGAAGAAAAATTCTTATCGTGATTTTGCAATATTGCAATACTGAAGATATATCAGTGTGGTGAAACGAACAATTGTATTTATTAAATATTTAATAGCAATGTTGAACGCCAGAGTAATTTTCGAAGTAAACCAATGGGAGGTCTATCAACATACACTTCAATAATCGTTAACATAAGGAAATGCTGGTATAAGTAACAAGTAGTGTGGTAATAATAAACAGCTGTTTTGACTAGTAAGTTCAAAGGTTATAAGAGATTATACAAGCATTACGTAAATATATAAAGAAAGTCTGCGTTGATATACGACGGTTATAATTAATTTATAGTGAGGTATACGAGGTGATGTAACGCCATATACAATTATTTACGATAAAATGGAATTCTACGATGATATAAGTAATGAAAATGCGAGGGAACTTCCGTATTTTGGAGTATAAAGTTTTTATTATGCTGGTATACGAAAGTTGAAGCTTGTTGAAGCAAGTTTATTGGAAAGTGAGTTGTTGAAACTCTAATATAATTGTTTGTGGACGTAATTGAGGGATAGATAAAAGGAGATATTGGTGGAAAAGTTAATGAGGTGGAGTTTAACCTTGTTTATTGATTCCTATTAAACTATTAAACGGGATTGTGAATAATAATCATATGAGCTAACTTATATGCTTAGTCATATTAGCCGAGAATTGACAATAAACCCTATATAAACCACATGGTGAAGTGATCTTAATAAAGTCAATAACAATAATATTAATAAGTTTAATATTAATAATAAGGATAGTTAACAGCCAGTTACAAATACTGAACTTGAGTAAGTCAAGCGTTGTAAAAATTATATATAATTATTTAAACAATTATACAGTTCAGGGTAATTATTATTATTATTATTTTAATAATAATTTATTTCGCGTGTATTAAATGTTTGGGAAACGTTTGAACGTGTGGTATTATTGTGAAAAGTATTAGGCTATGTATGTGAAACAGTGTGTGTATATAGAAGCTACGTGTTGTATAGCAACAATGTTTTGTTGCATTTATGTAAAGATTTGGTTGAATCAGTAAAGATTTCACGTTGGTAATGTTAAATATTACGTTATAGTGAAGTTAATAACTAGAGAGTGAAGACAGTCAAGGCTCATTTTTGTTGAGAAATAACCTTGCATTTTGTGTATGAGTAGTGGGGTAGTAGGAGTTCTATTACAATTGTCGTGGCTGTGCCCAATAAACCAACATGGTGGCCAAACGTAGGTGAAACATTTAAATAATTAATATTTCTCGAAAGCATGGTCCGATTTTGACATGCGACATGTCGTTGGACTTGAGCAGACGTTCTCTTTCGTATGGACCACTTGTTATATTTTTCAATTTTTTTTGGATAATTTTTGTTTTCGAAAGTAGGTGTTAGTTTGAAAACCAAACATGATTGAATATTGTGCAATGATTCTAACGAACGGTCTCTATGATTGTTATTTTTATGATAAAATATCTTTTATTTTTATATTTTTTTGAAAACAGTCCAATTTTGAAATTCCTATATTTCGGGAACTAGGAATTCTACAAAAATGTTTGCTTGACATAAATGAATGGCCCTGACTCCCTCTACAGCTAAAGTAAATTTCAAGTCTCTAGGATAAAAACTATTCAGTAGGGGAGCGGTGATGGTTTAAAGCCCTAGCGTCAGCAGTTTTTAATGCGAGCCGATATCTCCCGAAGGCAAGAGCTGCGAACTCCAGTGGTGGGAGGTGAAGGGGGAAGATGGGGAGGGGTGATGTAGGAGAGAACACAGATTCACGAATGAGGTGTCGTTTGTCCCGAGCTGATGGAGGCTTTGCTATGGACCACTAATTATATTAAAAATAATTGGAAACTCGAGTTTGGGGTAAAGAAGTGTTTCTTCGTGACTTTTGCTGATATCTCACGAACCAATAAGGCTAGAGACTTGTACGAGGTGTCATATTTTTCTTCGCGTTGTCCTCTTGCCAAGGATGTTAGTGTTGAGTAGGAATGAAAAACTATTTTGAGGTAAAACCGTGATTTTATACTTTTTTGCTATATCTCACAAACCAATAACGCTAGAGACGTGTACGAGGTGTCATAAGACTCGGGCTAAGGCCCTCTTTTTGAATACATTTTAGAAATTTTGATTAAGGGCCTAACGACACTTTTGTTGAAAAAATTTTAATTTTTCTTTACCTGTTTAAAATGTTCATGAAGAGTGGTTGTTGAGAGAGATGATACTGCTGGGTGTGTGTGTTTCAACGAACCTGTCGCTGACCACGGTGGCTGTGCTCAATAGAACAATCGATATTTCGACGGGTCGGTTTATGACAGAGCGAGAGTTCTATTTTTTCTGATATTTTATCCCCAAAGGTGATCATTAACGTGTAAACGATGATGGGTTACATGACAATTGATAATTCTATGATCAGATGAAGGCCAAACAGAACTTGGTTTTATGTTGGTTGAAGCGAGTAGAGAAAACGAACTTGCTGGAGAGGGGGACAGACTAGCAGGATGTGAATGTAATTTGAGCTTATTGGAATGCGCTGATCAGACTTGACAGCAGGTGCAATGGAAAATTACAAAGACTGAGAGGACGCTTGAAGGTTAAATAATCTGACAACCGTGGTGGCAGGGAAGAGCGAAATGCATGTGAACACGTGTGAAACCACATGTAAGCTAAAAAGTTACATCCTGTTTTGCTTTGTATGTGACAAAATGCAAGTTCATGTGAAATTTGACCTGGCACAGGTGTTCACCTTGGGCGTTAGCTGTCCACGTGCACGATAAGTGTTAACAAGTCACATCCTGTTTTGGTTCGTAAGTGACAAAATGTAAGTTGACGTGTAATATGATCCAACCCACGTGTTCACCTTGGACGTTAGCTCTACACATGTTTGATAACAGGATGTTCAATGCGTGCGAATCGCTGATTCAGTAAAAAGTATGATGCAACTTGGGGGAATGATGTCACAACCAATAGATAGGCAAGAGCTGCGAACTTCAGTGATGGGAGGTGAAGGGGGGAGATGGGGAGGGGTGATATAGGAGAGAACACAGGTGGAAAGAGAAAGAAATATGTGGAGCTGAGGTCTGTACATACAGAGCGACAGGTGGTGTACAACATGTGTGAATAAATAAATAAAAAGTACACAGGTTCACACAACATGTAATTTATTGATCCAAGAATTAAGGGTAGAGTTAAATCCTAACCATTTTATATATAGTTTATTTCCTTTTTGTTTCAACACTTTTTCCAAAAGTTATGTTTAGGAAACGCTGTTTTCTGAAGTTCATGGAGATAATATCTACCTGTTATAGGTTGATGGTTGAGGTCTTCGAGTAAATAGGTGACTGGGCTGTCCAGGTTGACTTGACGAATTCGAAATAGTTCAGTCCCCCACGGAGGCGTGTAGCCCTTATTGAAGGCAAACTTAAATTTCCTCACAAGAAAAAATTCCCAATTTTCAGTCAGTGACGTTTAGGATCTGCTGTTTTTATGGGGTTAAACAGGTTATCCAGTCTCTGATCTTTTTGGTCACGATGAGTGGCTTGGTCCCAATCGTTCTATGTTTGGTGTCATTGTAACGTGACACTAGTTCTGGTAACATGTCCAACCAGCTATAAGTGCCCTGAGCGGTAAACGCTTTCCACATATGCGTTTTCAATGTTCGGTTAAACCGCTCGACCACGCTGGCTTCGAGATTGCTGTACGTGGTGTAATGGTAAATATCCTCAGATTTGAGAAAACTGGAGAAATCCTTGTTGAAAAATTATTTTCCCTTGTCGGTTTGCAGTAACTGAGGTTGATGTTTGGATTGTTGAATAATATGTTGAAAGGCCTTGGTGACTAGTGGACCAGACTTGCGACGCACAGCTTCAGCAAACGCCATTTTGGAATACACATCAATGACGGTCAACATATAGCGTACACCGTTGTTAACCCTAATATAGGGTATCATTTCAACCACGTCAGCCTGCCAAAGTTCATCCATGCCTCGTGAAGGCACCCTGAGTCGTGGATAGTGACGCCTAGCTGGACGAAGCAACTCGTGAGCAATACCCATTTTAATGGGTGAGGGCTTAAACAATAATTTTGGCATTTCGAAGCTCTTGTTCAATTTCTTCAATTTTCCAATCGTGACAGGTATGGCCAGCTTGACGAAACGCATGCAACAACTGTAGCCGCTGGACGAGCTTATTGGGCATGTGCCAGTAGAAAACATCCAATAGGGGTTTTAATGGTTTAAATGTCACTCCCGAAGCGGACGCTTTACGACGATTACTTTGACTGGTGGGAAATATTTTTGTAATGATGGTTTTATATTTTTGAGATATATTGGCATTCACTTGTTGAGCGGGATCATACTGTCTTTTCTGGGCATGGGTGTCCAATAAAATGGATTTATATTTGCCAAGGTCCTCTAACGTATAATCATGGGAAGAGGGGGTCCGAGAGAAGAGCAGCTTTAACAGTCCTGGCGTTAATTTATAATTGATGTTCTTAATGACAGCTTTAGTATGAGCAAATTTAATGGATGAATCTCCAATTTTAAAACTATTATCCTCATAGCGAACACCATACGTGGTATCTCTGTTTCCAATAAATAGATCGGTTAAATAGCGTTCTAGTGTTGAATCATAATATTTTATTAAAATGTTTTTCAGTTGAGCTTTATGTTGAGGGGTTGCAAAGAGTTGTGAAAACAGAGACGATCTGGAAGGGCAAGGTGTTTCGACCATGACCAAGGATTTCTTTTTTCTAAAAAACTCTGCAAGGGGTGAGGCCTCTTTTTTTGAGGCGTAAACACTTGTTCCTCGTCATCCTCAACTTCGCTAACACTATTCAAATCTTCCTGTTCCTGTTCCTCTTCCTGTTCCTCAGGGTTCTCGTGCAGCGTCTGAGTGGCTAGTGAAACGGTGGGTAGCGTTTCAGATGGCTTGAAAGTGGGTTTCAACATGGCTTTTAACGGAGGTGTTAAATGTTGTTGAATAAACAAAGCATGATCAGCACGTGATCGTTTCAATTGACGAAACTTTTGGCAGATAGTATTGTTTGCTCTAATAATATGCTTTCTCAATTGACTCTCTGCTAACGCCATGGTGTCTTGACAAATGACTTGACAGGGAATGAGACAGTGCCTTAAATAGCAATTAAAATTATCAAACCCTATGCAATACCGTCCTTGGTTGAGTTCACTTTGTCAATGACCAAACAGGCATGACGTTTAGTGTTCCAGCACTTGGCACACAATTCAGTAAACATTTGAAAGGTCATATCCGGATTTACATGTACATTATAAATGTGGTGACTATTCCTCTCGTCTTGGCGAAATAAAATAATGACATTGGCATTGTCACGAATCAACTGTTTGGACATTTTAGAATACGTTTGCCCAAGACAGAAGCAATCGATATGTTTGTGACGACCCATGCTGAAATTGCTTTGAATGATGCCTTGTCGTTCAGTGGATACATCATCGAAAATCATGAGTGAATCAGGCTTTACCTCAACCGGTAAAATAACATTTTCTTGCATGCAAAATGTGAAATAACCCATATTCTCATTGTGTAATCCAGACATGACTTGATCCAGAAACACGTAGAGGGTTTGGTGAAGAGAATTTGCTAAAATATAAATATTTTGAAAACGCAGACCATTGGGCGCTGTGATGAGCGTTAGCAAAAGATTGGTCTTTACACAGCCGGAAGGCCCCTCAATGATGCAGTGAATGGAAGACGGAAACAGTGGACCATGGCATTGTTCACGTGATGTGGGACAGAGATTGGAAACCATGTCCTCCACGGGGAATGACCCTTGCGGCTTAGTAATCTTCATTTCAACTAAGGTTTAGCCAGGCTAGCAGGCTGTCTATATACATGGCACCGAGCCTTGTCGTAGAAACAGTAGTACTACAGGTTGACGATGAATGTCTTTGGACGTGCGTTGATGGCCAAAGCTAGGTCTGTTCCCATAAATGATCCTAAACAAGAAACAGATCCTACTAATAAACACTGCTGTATGTGGATAGGTCTGTTGTTCCACGCATAAACAGGGAGATTATAACTTTAAGGGAAAGGGGTTAACCCATGTAAAACATCCTCAAGTGTCTACAGACGTTACTACAAAAAATTATGTGGATAACAAAGTGTATGAATTTTATGACAAAGTGCCCCAGCTAACAGTGAATGGCTAGAGCGTAATCACCATCGGATTATTCACGTGCCAGACGAAGGCGATGTCTGTACCAAGCGCTACGTGACCTATGAAATGAAAAGACTTTATAAATTTATCCCACAGTTATTTTTAGTGTATGCGACAAATGAAAAAACCTGTGAATGGCAGAAACCATTTACCGCTAGTCCATGATCAGCAATTGACCTATGTGCTTGCTTCGGGTTTAAGCCACTATCGATTACACTATGATGGAACCATTCACATTAAATACGCGATGCCTGATGAGAACCATTAACAAATAGATATAAATGGACATAGGATGTTGGACCATAATCATTACTTAAACTTTCTTGTGAAAGGTTGTTGGTCATCATCATCATCATGGTGAAACAAAGATATGTGGTGAGAAAGACTAAAATGACTAAAAATAAGACCCTGTCCTTGTCAAAGCCTGGACTTAAGACATTCGTGGACAAGCCCTTGCGAAATAAAAAAAATAAAAATATAATGTATTGACTATCAGGAAAGCCCTTCGAGCAACACAGAGACGTGTTATTCCAAAACGTCAGCGACAGGGTTCAAAACAAGGGCGAGTGATTCCCGTCCCCAAACGAGCGGGATTTTTACCTGCTTTATCTGGCGGTCTGGCTGCTCTGGGTTCACTTTTGGGCGGTGCCAGTTCAGTGGCGAAAACCATCAAAGCCACACAGCAGGGCAAGTAACAACTAAAAGAAAGTCAGCGACATAATGAAACGATGGAAGCGATTGCTATGGGGGCTCGAAATGCCAATTTAAAGCCAGCCTTTTATCAACAAGGATTTGGGATTTCACCATTTCGAAATATTTAAAAAAATTAACCTCAGCCATAGCAAGACATGCCCTGACGCATCAACAAATGGAAAGGTATGCTAAACAACTAAAGCTTTCTCATTTTCGAGATGTGTTTATGCGAAACCAATTACCCCCACGACCCTGGAAACAGGAATGTGCTGTTATCTATTTGGATGATCACCGAGGACCAGGAACGCATTATGTAGCTTATGCCAAAGAGGGATCCACCGTACGGTACTTTGACTGTTTTGGGAATTTGCCTCCGCCCATGGAACTAGTGACCTATTTTGGAAACAGTATCAAGATATATTTTAATGTGAAACGTGGGCAAACGTTTAACAGCCAACAGTGTGGACGTTTAGGTTTAATTTTTTAATATAAGACGAAGAATAAGCAAAAAAACGTCAACAGTATGTCGGCAGAAAGCAAGACGTTTACACTGCATGGACGTGGACCTGAAGTCAGCCTAGACTTTTACCCGCCTATCGAATTGAGTGAAAGACCTTATGGTTTAGGACTTGTTTCCCTTGAAACGTACAATCGAATATACAACATACGTGAAAATGTGAACAACAAGTTTTACTATGATGATTCTGTGCTCACAGTGAACTCTAATGGGTACACGATAGATGACATTTATGAACACATTTATGTGGTGTTGATCAATCAATATGTTTTAAAGTCATTTATCGATTGAACACGCAAGTTTGAAATTGTAGGAAATACCAACACTCATCCCTGCAGTATTTTCTCCACATTCAAAATTGACTTTTAAACACGCCCTGATTCCATTGGTCCATTACTAGGATTTAAACCACGCGTGTTGGAGCCCAACAAAAACATGAATCGGACCATGAAGTGAAATCCATTGAGGACCATCATGTGTCGGTGACGTGTAATATTATTAGCCTAGTGTACACCAATCAAGAACCATCGCATTCGCTTTCTGACTTTATTGTGTCATCGCCCGATGGCTATATTATTCGTGAAAACCCTCCAGTGGTACTTTTACATTCTGTGGCTGTCGATGTTATTAGTAATATAACATTAAGACTGATCAATAGAGATCAACAACTCATTGATCTAGATTCAACCACACCAGTGACTTACAAGTTGGTGCTAAAGCCACTATGAAGTTTGTATATAAAGCAACAACACCGTCTAGGAATGGTGTTAGTTGCTTGCCACGTGAATACACGTTAATATCTAAGGACAAGCAGATTTTACAGCATTTGGGTTACCACGTCAACACTCATGATGAATTCTATCCTAGAGATAGCGAACCACATCGAGGAGCAACCAGGTGTGGTAAGAATTGATCTCCATTCCTATCAAGCTCAAACACCTGGACTCAATAACAATGATGAAATTCAATTTGTTATCAACAACCAAGATATTTACACCCTACCGCATGAAAGTGTCATTCAGATCGAAGGTCGGCTCACCAAAGCCGATGGCTCTACACCCACCGCATTCAAGTTGGCCAACCATGGTTTGGCCTTTCTGTTTTCTGAAGTACGTTATGTCATTAACGATATCGTGGTGGATAGCACTCGAAATGTGGGCATTTCCAGTGTCATGAAACTATACCCCTCTTATAGTGAGGAAGAAGGTAAAACACTTTGCATGGTGGGTTGGTGCCCTGACTTGACCAATGACTGGATGGTGCACACCGATGGCACCTTTACTGGATATTTACCTCTGAAACTGATTTTAGGCTTTGCCGAAGATCACCAGCGCATTGTGGTCAACGCAAGGCAAGTGCTCTATCTGGTGAGAGACAGGAGTAATAATAATGCACTCAAGGGAGCCGTCAGTGCCCCCATCGATTCAAAAATTCAACTACAACGCATGCTATGGAAAGTGCCCCATGTAACCCTTGATGATAGCAAAAAACTGGACTTACTCAAAATGGTAAAGAGAGATATGCCTCTACCCATGGAATTTAGAAGCTGGGCGCTCCATGAGTGTCCGCTATTGCCCACCACCAACACACACAATTGGTCTGTAAAAACATCCCGCTATACAGAGAGACCTCTCTACATCATCGTGGGTTTTCAAACGAATTGCAAGTATCAACAAACCAGAGATGCCACGCAATTTGATCACCTGCAATTGAGAAATGCACGTCATTTCCTCAACGGAGCTGTGTTTCCCTATGAAGGACTGGATTTGGATTTTTCAAAAAATACGTTTGGTCCCCTTTACGACTTGTTTTTCAAATTTCGATGGTCGTATTATCAAAAGAAAACAGTCCCATGCTGCTACCCCAAGCGTTTAAGGCAAGAGCCCCACTGATTGTCCTTGACTCTTCTTACCTGGAAGAGTCTGTCAAGCCGTCCAATATTGACATCCGACTAGATTTTGAAACACATGATAATGTACCAGCCAATACGACGGCCTACTGTTTGATTATTCATCACAAACAAGTCAACCACTGTCCAACCAAGTGGCAAGTGTATAAATAACAAGTCAACCCACGTCAAGCCGCTCAGTCATGCCTTGCCTTAAAGCCTCAAGAGACGTTACATCCATGAATTTAAAATCTTCGGAACAACCTTTCAAAACTTTTGCAACGTGGCCGGTGCCTTTCATAAACCCTCAAGCCTTGGCATCCGCTGGCTTCTATTATTTAAAAACAAGAGATGAAGTGAAATGTGCCTTTTGTCCCATCATCAAAGACCAATGGCAAGAGAGCGATGAACCTTTGCAGGAACATCAGCGCTGGTCACCTGCCTGCCCCTACCTGTGCAGAATGGAGGTGGGAAATATACCCTGTCATTCAAGCTACCCCTCACTCGTGCCTCTGGGTGATGAAAAAACAAGTTACGATACGTGTGGACTGTATGGTGTCAACGGTGCTTCGGTGAGCAGCTCACCATCAAAAACGCCTAGTTTAGAGACATTGGGACATCATCGGTGTTATGGACGTTACAAACACAAGAGACTATTTTGTTGCATCAGTTGGTATCGTCCTTATCCCAAAATGACAAAAGCCTGTAAGACGTGTTATGATAATAAAATGATGTAATTCTTAAATTCTTATTTTTTCATGTCCCCCTGTCCTACCCTAACCTCAATTTTTTTCAAACTAGCATGGCAGCTAAGTCCATGTCATGGGCACACTTTAGAGGCCAATGGTCAGTCAGTCGTCAGTTGAACTTGGTCCAGGCAAGCGTCAACATGTTGCGCACACTCATTGTGGATTTCCAAGGGTTTAAAATTGGTGACCAAAAATTTATATTTAAACAAGTGGCCATTATCGATTGTACCAAGTTTTGGATATTGCAAGCTCCGCATTTGCTATTTAAACCGCCCCATGCTTTTGATTTTTTGTTTGAGAAAGACCGTACACAAACCCAGTGGATTGAAAATCATAGGCATTTAGACTGGAATCAAGGAACCATTTATTATAAATATTTGGACGTGGTCATGAAAGCACACTTGTCTTCGGCCAATGTGGTATTTGTGAAAGGTAATGAAAAACGTGAATGGTTGCAACCATTTTTGGCTTCTTACTGTCAATGTATCGACCTCAAGGTCTTGGGCTGCCCCTCATTGCAAACGCCCATGGATACTAGTTCCTCTGGCAACATTACCCATACAAGCCCTGGCCCATGTGTGGCATCTATTTCATTGGTTAACCACCAATGCCTGCTGGGAGTTGTTGAACAAAATTAAAACTCAAGATTTACCTGTGAATGACGCCAGTGAGATTTCTATAAGCAACGTGTAAACATCTAAAGAACGTGATACCATGGAGAAAGGCAATGCTACGGACAATGCCATCGGCAAGTTCTTTGTGTGCAAAAAAACTAGACAGTTTTACCAAAGAGGAACTATTGGCGTTGCCCAAGTCGTTCATTTATTATATGGCCGCCAACGCAGTGAATGAAATCTGGCAACATGTACCAAAATCATGGACTCAAGATCCTGTGTTGAGTGAATTGCAACCCTGCAACGATCATCATAAGCAAGTGACCATGGCAAAAATACCCTCTATGCGTCAGTGCGCGACTTGCTAGCTAGTGAAACTGTATCACGGTCATAAAAGTCCGTGTAGAGACTTTGTTGATTCATTCCACGGGTGTCATGGCGAGAAAAAGCAACAACAACAACACAAATATCGTCCACAGAGGAGGAGGAAGATCAAACCTTTTCACCATCGATGGAAAAGGATATGCCAGACCTGTACTGGCAATGGCGTCATTGACAAAGTGATTGAATACTTACCTTTTGAAATCCATCTTCCAGGTTATCGTTTTTGTGGCCTTGGAACTCGTCTGGAAAAACGTTTGCGTGGTGATGTGTCCATTAATCTTTTGGATCAAGCATGCAAAGGACATGACCTTTCTTATCGCCACAGTCATCCTGGTTTAAGACATGTGGCAGATAAATTGTGATTGAAAAAAGCTAAACAACGTGTGCCTCAGTGGGTGAAAGGATGGCAGCCCTGATTGTCATGAGTGCTATGAAAGGAAAGTTGATGATGCGTGGACATGAACATTAAGGATTTGAGGTGTGAGGAATTGGGATGTGTTTGTATTTTCTTTTTCTTTTGTCATTTCCCTATGGTTATGAAATAAAAAACAAAGGTTTACCAGAGCACAAAGTTTTATTTAAAAAAAATCATGATGTTTTATGGGCTGAATTTTCATTGTCACATTTTCACACATTGCCATTTACAGTTTTTAAAAATGTCTGTTTCAAGTTTTGTGCTTTTTGTGATATGGATTTTCTGTTGATTTAACAAAGTCCGTTTGAAGTTTTACGGAATTTTCATATTTCACACATGGCCATTTCCAGTTTTTAAAAATGTCCGTTTTACGTTTTGCGTTTTTGGTGATATCGAAACATGGATATTCCATTTTGTTGTTTACACATTTTTCCATTTGGTGTATGTTGAAAGTTGAGATTTGTCAATGATGCGAGTGCATGACCATGATGATGCAATGTGTTTATGTGTGTTCTGAGAAACGTCGAGGACTACGACTACTGCAGGTAAGACTGTTTCTACAAAAATAATATATATTGACCGCTACATTTCAAAGAAAACAAAACTTTTGAAAACAAAATGTCTATTGGCCATTTGATATGAAAAAATGAAAAACCACAGCCTGCTTCCAGTCTCCGACCGGGTCAGGAATGGAATGAATGAAGCCCCCTCTAGCGGCGAGGATATGAAGTGTGCCGGCTGCTGAAGCCTGTCGCACTCCTCTGGGGCGATGATTAATTGAATGACAGATGAAATGAAATGATATTGGAGAGTGTTGCTGGAATGAAATTGTGAAAGGAAAAACCGGAGTACCCGGAGAAAAACCTGTCTGCCTCCGTTTTGTCCAGCGCAAATCTCACATGGAGTGACCAGGAGGTGATCCACGTACCCAGCGGTGAGAGGTCGCCGTGCTGCCGCCTAAGCCACGGAAGCTCGCCATTTGATATATAAGTAACAATTTCCCACCACCCACCCACTCTACCTCACCGTGTTTGCTCTGGTCATACATACACACCAGTTTTCTGTCTCTACTCATACATTCACACCTGTCATTGGGAACAAACACAACCACTTTATTTATTCCCAAAAGCAGATTATCTACATGCACACTCATTCCAAAAGAACTTTTTAGTTTACCATTCACATTACAATAAAAATAGTGATTAAAGTTACTAAAAATACTATTATTCATTGAATATTTACACAAAAATAATACTTTAGTACAGCTTTAAAGAAAAACTCAAACTATTTACCAATCAAAAAATTTAAAAAAAAAGGTTGCATAGAACTTTTTAAAGAGCAAAAGGTCCAAGTGGGTTGCCACTATTTAGAAAATCTACTATTTACTATGACAAAAACCAATATTTACAAAATACTAAATCTACGAGTTACAAAAAAGCCATGTCCCTAAACGAACAAACAGAGAAATCACACCTCCTCCTCCTCCTCCTTGCGATCATAACCCCAGGGTAAGCTAGTGAGCAGTTCATCAGCCCACACACGTTTGTTATCCATGGAGGCAAGGGTGCGTTTTCTCTGTTCCACAAGATACAAATGATGGTTGCTGGATTGTATTCTGCACTGTGTATGGGACATAGCTATGCCAGTGCGTAAAACCGCCAGATAGTCATCTACACGTAGCGATTTTACCACTGCCCTACCTACACCTTTTGCTCTTTTGGCTTCCTTACAGTCTAGTGTGCGACAATCATACATTTTGGAGGCCAAAACTACGAATTTCGTCATAATGGAAAAACCGCATTCATCTCTTAAAACGCCCATTTCCTTCTTGTTTTTTATGGGTAGCTGAAACACGTTGTCAGCGCTATGGGATGAGGTGTCAAACCAGTCACTATGCTGCCTCATGACGTCATAGGGGTTGCAGTGGTGAATGTGGTAAATGAATGAGTCCGTATCCATATACAAAAGAGAGACGTCCTTAAAATGGCGTTTGGCAAACTCGTAGTGGGATCGATACATGACCGATTTAGAAAAGTCTAAAATGACTTGTCCCAAGTAAATGGGCTTATCCATGGTCACACTTGTCCTACTCATTTCAATAGTAGCCAAATCCTCATAGATAATGTTGATCGATTTAAAATTTGGCTTGGCAATGTACCGACGGGCACCCCACCGCCCGTCCCAGACATTCACCAATTTAATGTCTCGGTATTTGTGGACATTTTCCATGGACTTGCCATAGATGCAGTTGTTCATTATTTAAAAAAATTCAAACTGCTGTGTTGCCATTTTTCGGTGCTCTGTGTTGAGTCGCATGTTTGGCTCAAGCCATGCTTTTTGGACAAGAGAAATACACCTGCGGATTTTCTTCAACACTAAGCCTTGGGCTAGGCATTGCACCAACATTTGGATATGTAGAACATACCGATTTTTGTTGTAATGTTTGCCCATGCGTTTTGCAACTTTCACTTCACTGTCAGGGGGCACCATTTGCTCACGGCAGAATTGGAAATCGGCATGTCATCATACAAGGATGTGGGATATTCAATATCCACTTCTAGCACATATCCACAGCCTGTTTCTTGACTAGCCATTTTGACATTAAATTCTGACACTTGTTTTTCTGTCAGCCAAGCAAACTCCCATAGGGCAAAGGCTGACTCATGGCGTAGCCATACAAATTATTCACGTCATAGTACATTAAGTATGATTCTGGTTTGTCTGGTTAATAATCAGGCATGTCGACATTGTTCGCTTCGGCATGGCGTTGGTTAAGCGACACAAAGCCACCGCGAATGCCCTATTCATAGAATAGAACCATGTCTACATCAGTGAGTAAATCCGATTCCACTTGAGTGTATTTCAAAGTGGCCTCAAACGAGAGCCCAGGACTCGTATAATAGTGAGCCGGGTCAAGACCATAAATGTGTTGACACAACTCCCGGAATTTTTGAAACACATTGGTGAGCAGCAATACATCCAGTTTTAGGTAATGCATATCATATTCACCAAGCGTCTTAATGTCAAACACTAGCCAAACTTGACATGCATGTGCATAGTCTTCATCAGAAACCGTTCTGCGTGTTAGTTTTGAGTAAAATTTGTCTTGTGGTGGGAGTTTTCTTTGCTTTAACACGTCCCAGCTGTTGCAGAAATCATACGGGAATATACATTTCCGAATGCACAATTGAAATTGCTTAGGATCATTAAAATGCATTCGGGTATTTTTTAATTCCTCCTCATTCAAGCCATTCACAAGGCTGTCTAGCGAGGATGACATAAACTTAAAGGAATCCAAAAATCGAATGCTAAAGTCGCTCAACCGCCAAGTCAGGACAGTTAAACGCTCATGGTTTTGGGGAATAATGGTAAACGAGCCCTTGTTGACATGACCTAGTTCACGAATCAAAAACTGAATGTCATAATTCGCCAGATTGTGGAAAAAAGACACTGATGAAACGAGGATCTGGAAAGTTTAAATTGCATTTGCTGTGCGCAGCTCCACGAAACTCTCCCGTAAAGTGTGAGTGATCACTAACGGTGTCTTCAGCACTGATCAGTGGCTTTTCGCAAATATGGCATGTCGTGGTATGCTCATACTGCTGCTGCTGTTCTGGAGACAGGCGCATGGGTACTGGGTGGTCTAATAATTCCTGTACATCATGAGCCAACTTTACAAGTTCATTCGAAAACCATCTGGCACAATCTGGCCCCTCACGGTATTTGTAAACAGGTTGTGTGGGGTCATAGGCACACACCACATTAAATCCTATGGCAAAGGGTTCATGTTTTCGAATGGGTGTGGTTGAGCTGATGGTGGGATCTGGTTCACATCCCGCCATGTAAGTGGTGAGAGCTTCAAAATCTGCGTACACCACATAGGGGACAGTGTCACGCTTATGAATGTCCTTAAACCTTAACATAGCTTTGTCGCCTTGTGGCAATATCAGTCTCACCACTTCCTGAGAATCACAATCTACCCCATGGCGTTCCAAAAGCGTAGGGGTGGTAAATTATTGCAAGCATCGATCGCAAATATGTTTTTACCATGTGCTTTGGACCCACAATGTCATTACCATTAAGGCCTTACACCATGAAGGAAAAGTCCTGGTTAACTTGTTCATACCTATGAATGTCAGTTAAGTCCATAGGGAACGAAACATGAGTTAAATTTAAATTTTGTTTTAAATAAGAAAATGCATTCCTATACATTCCCGGTCTGTGACTGGCACGTTTTGATGGTTGCAAGTACGCAGCCACAGACCACAGGAAACATTCATCGTCCTTATTTTCAATGTTAATCACAGCCTTTTTCAAAGCTATTGCCTGTGGTGTCCGAATAAAGCTAGACCGAGCATTGAAAGGATTGAATTGACAAATGTTAATTTGCAGGTGATGAATTTTGTCTAAGGCAAGGCCACTGGGTCCTTGTTGTAGTTTATCAAATTTAGTCAGCAAGGCATTGACCACGTTGGATGCATACCACTGTTCCAAATTATGGGCTATGAATAGCTCTTGTATTTTACTGCAAATATAAAATGTCTCTTTATGTTCCACGTCCTTCTTTTTATATATAAACGCAAACACCAGTTCTGTATTCACCTTTAGAGCTGTATGCAGCCGTTGTGCTCTACAAATTTCATTTTTTAAATTTCAAAACAAGATTCTAAAAATTAATTTGGGACTAAACTTTCTCTAACATTGACCACGCGACCAGAGCAAACACGTGATTTAAAACAACTGTTTAGGGGTTCCCATGTTAACATACCCGCAGCAGTAACAGACATTATTTTGAAAGAACACTCTCACCTGAATTTAGAAATATAGACTGTCTGACAATGGTTGCACTCTAGAGCCTCTTGGATTTTATCTGCATTTGCTATAGCGGTAAAGCTTTTTTTTTCAATACCTAAAAAGAAATAAAATAAACCACCATAAGTATATCTATTCCATATAGTTTTTGCAAGTCATAAACAAAAAAATCAAACAGGTTATATATATAAACAAATCTCACCTTGACTTGTAATACTTTGCTTTATTCCCTGTCGTGCGCTAGTGTGGTAATGGTTTCCGTCTGTAGCTGTCCGTCTTTCTCTCTCTTTCAATTTCTTTCCCACACACACACAACAGGTATACACGTAATCTGCAAACTTTAACAATCAATAAATAATTTCTTGTAAATATATATAAATCAATAAATATATAAATGAATAAATATATAAATAAATACCTACCCCACAACAAGGTTAAGTATTTTCCACCAACACCAAAACTGTTAAACAAGACCAAGTGTTTCACGCAACGCAGTATGTTCAAAGGTAGTCACATAAGTGAGAGTGGAAATGATAACGACATGTCTTTATATATGTTACGTTGCATGTATAATCATTTTTTTTTCTCACGCTTGAACATTCTGGTGTCGGGCACGTGGACAGCTAACTTCCAAGGTGATCACTTGTGCAAGGTCAAATTTCATATGAACTTGCATTTTGTCACATACAAAGCAAAACAGGATGCAAATTGTTTAGCTTACATGTGGTTTCACTCGTGTTCACATGCATTTCGCTTTTCCCTGCCACCACGGTTGTCAGATTAATTAACCTTCAAGTGTCCTCTGCGTTTTTGTAATTTTCCATTGCACCTGCTGTCAAGTCTGATCAGCGCATTCCAATAAGCTCAAATGACATTCACATCCTGCTAGTCTGTCCCCCTCTCCAGCAAGTTCGTTTTCTCTACTCGCTTCAACCAACATAAGTTCTCTTTGCCCTTCATCTGATCATAGAATTATCATTTGACATGTAACCCATCATCGTTTACACGTGAAAGATCCCCTTCGGGGGTAAAATATGAGAAAAACCTAACCCTCGCTCTGTCATAAACCGACCCGTCGAAATATCGATTGTTCTATTGAGCACAGCCACCGTGGTCAGCGACAGGTTCGTTGAAACACACACACCCAGCAGTATCGTCTCTCTCAACAACCACTCTTCATGAATATTTTAAACAGGTAAAGAAAAATTGATTTTTTTCAACAAAAGTGTCGTTAGGCCCTTTGTCAAAATTTCAAAAATATATTCAAAAAGGGGGCTTTAGCCCGAGTCCTATGACACCTCGTACACGTCTCTAGCGTTATTGGTTTGGGAGATATAGCAAAACGTCTAAAATCACGGTTTTACCTTAAAAAGGTTTTTCATTCCTACTCAACACTAACATCTTCGGCAAGAGGACAACGCGATGAATAAAATGACACCTCGCACAAGTCTCTAGCCTAATCGAGTTTCCATTTTTTTATAAAATGAGTGGTCCATAGCAAAGCCCCGATCAGCTTGAGCCCAACGACACCTCATTCTTGAATGACCATGGGTTCGGGAGATATCGGCTCGCATTAAAAACTGCTGACGCTAGGGCTTTAAAGCATCGCTGCTCCCCTACTGCACAGTTTTTTTTTCTAGAGACTTGAAATTTATTTTGGCTGTAGAGGGGCCAGGGCCATTTATTTATGTCAAATAAACATTTTTGTAGAATTCCTAGTTTCCGAAATATAGGAATTTCAAAATTGGACTGCTTTAAAAAAACATAAAATTAAAAAAGTTTCATTATAAAAAATAAAGATCATAGAGTCCGTTCGTTTGAGACATTGCACAACATTCTATCATGTTTGGTTTTCAAGATATCACCTATTTTCGAAAACAAAAAAAAAATCAAAAAATTTTGAAAAATATAACAAGTGTTCCGTAAGAAAGAGGACGTCAACCCAAGTCCAACAACATGTCGCATGTCAGAATCGGACAATACGTTCGAGAGATATTAATTATTTAGTTGTGTCACCTACGTTTGGCCATCATGTTGGTTTATTGGGCACAGGCACGCCAAGTGTAATAGAACTCCTACTAACCCTCTACTTGTATGGTTGAAAGTTACGTATAAACCAGCTGTGCGGAGTTGTAGAATCCAGTTATATGAATGGAATGGAGAATTATAAAAGGTTGACGCAGTGAAGTCTAACTAGTACGAGCAAAAGGAATGCTGTTCTGTATTATGTAAATACCAGTCCCGTTCTTTTCTCCAAGACTGCGTGATGTTTTTAAACAATCTCAAGTGTGTTTATAGCAAATTTAACATTGATTGGTGTGAATTAGATCACAGCTGATCACTCTACGCAGATGTTGTGCACATAGTGAAGTCATGCCTCACTTCAAATTAATTCTTTTTAAGGCGCAAGTGACCCTGATTTTATAGTTAATTGTTGTTTTATTTTTCCTCTTTAATTGTTTATTTAATAATTTTTCACTTCCTTATTTTTCTAAGTGGCGTTCCGTGTGGATTTATTTTAATTATAAGGAGGTTGTGTTTTGGAATTGGATCATATTTTAGGCACCCTTAACCCATCCGACCCGAGAAGTGGTATGATTCTCACTCTCCACGGGCAGTCACCATTCCAGATGAGTGTAATTGATCCATACCACAATCGTAGAGACTGTTGTAGGGTCATGATGTCATTGTCGGTAGGATTTTCAGGATTTACTAGCACGAACATCAAGATTCGACGTTCCACTCCATCTTAGGATTTCCGACAGGTGAGCATCAAGATTTATACGTGTATTGTACTGTACCATTATTTTATGGCGTACATGATACAAGTTTATGAGAATCGAACTGCGACTCGTTCATCAGAGCCGGCAAGCGATCGTCTCGGGTCCAGCTGGAGGCTTGCGTGTGGGGGGTGTAGCCGACCTTCCGTAAGTAGCCCCGAGTGAGCCCGAAGACGGATGTGATTTGCAATTGTAAGAACGACCGCAAATGAGAGCTATTTACGCAGTGTTCTCTATGTCAAACGTTATATTAATATGGCAGGAAGATTATACTTGTGTTTGTTTGCTAATGTGAAGCCCAGATAGGAAAAGAGAATTTTATATCTTGTCATCTGCGATTATCATAGAACCAAGACACTCGGGCGAAGGGGTGGAAGGACTTCCTCTAGCATGCACGTGAGACGACTGCGACAGATCATAATGTGATTCCGCTCGACAGTTTTTTATTCCGGCATTGCACGGTGAACAGTGATACATGTGCCAAACAATACATACTTCATAAGTCTTACGGACTCAGAAACTTTTCATAGCAGACCAATACAGCTATTAAGTTGTTATGGGACTTAGACATTTCAGTCCAGCTTATAGGATTCATACGAGTACAATCTCCATTCCAATGCAGCGCGGAATGGTATCTTTTCGCGAAAAGACTCGTGCTTGCTAAACGCCATTACGGTCGTGTATTCAGTGCCGGATTCTGCGTATAATACAGCTGTGGTTTTATTCATTAGACACAGGCTTATCAACGTATTTTCCTCATATATGGACTGTTCGCTTCTTGTAGGTCATGTTATCCACCGAGATGTCAGGGGGAACAAGTAATATAAGAACAGTGGCAGTATTCATGTCCGGCTAAAAGATGACATAGGCACTTCTGGCTAGTATCCGTAGGGACTTCTTTTTGTGTAACCATTTTTCAACATGTGTTTCGAAATCGCACTATGCATAGTTCATGTTTTATGGAGCTTGAAACGAATTTATATCACATCTTGGGCGAAGATGAATGTATCAAATGGTTACTTACGAATACCTGTGAGCTACTATAAGCTGATATACTGAACCCTTTACCCTATGTTGGTTAAATGATTCTACTTTTTATTTCTTCAATTAATAAATATTTCAACCAGCATCATGAAAGTAGCCAGACAGTGATGAGGAAATCTCAAGCATCTGTTGGAGACAGTAGGGACATACCTGCGACAGTTTAACAAAAGGCTAAGTACTTGAGCTATGAAAAGAAATAGCTTAGCGATGTATCACAGGGACAGGTGTGGCTACCTCAATTTTAGAAGCGACGCGCGGTGAGACATGGTTCTGGTATGTTCATTGTGTTATTCGCGCCTAGAAGAAATATGATGCAGTAACGTGAATGGCTGATGAAGAAAATAGACACTCCCAAGACGCCAAGATCTACTAGAAACCGCCAAATTACAGAAAATGGAGAACCAATGAGAAGAGAATGCCTACTTGCGCGCCAACTCCGGCTGGGGTACGCGGTGGCTAGCATTCACGCGGGAAATCGCCTAGACAAAATCTCTACGATCGATTCTAGGATTAATGGGCATATTCTTGACCTGTGCAATATTACGAGTTCAGTGATATTTATTTCATTCCTGTATCACAATTATTTCGAGAAATTTTTACATAAAATCCCCCTCCATCTAGACCCAAGGGCCAGTTCATTTATAAGTGTGTCGAAGAGCCAAGACATTGACTTTCATTCCGTGTGTCGTGGACACTAGACTATTATTCTGTGCGTCTACGGACGTAGACTTTTATTCCGCGTGTTGAGGACACACTACATTTATTTGGTGCGTCTACGGAGGTAGATTATTATTCTGTTCGTCTGAAGAGATAGACTTGTATTTTGTGTGTCGAAGACACAAGATATTCATTGTAAAGTGTTAAATTCAGTGATAGATAGTCATTGTACTATAGTTATAGGGAAAGTATCGTCGATAATTCGCCAACGAACAGTGACAGGGAATTTAGTACCTGAACAAGCGAATTTAGTAGACAGACATAAAGTGTATAATAACCTAATTTTTGTATCAGCGCAAGGATGACATCGATGAATGCAGAGGAAGTTTGGAATTCTCAACAGTCCGTCCAGATGGCTGCTATGAGATAAAGAACCATCCAGTTGGGGAATGGCGTCTGATGTTCTTTGACGGGTGACTACAAAAAGAGATGAGTACGAAATAATATTTTATTATTTATTAAATTAACTTATGGTTTATGGGACATATTTTTTGTAAATACTTTGCTTGTGTGATTAATGTAATATATTTAGTTATGATCTGACACATTTTTGTTTGGAAGCAGCTCGCACAATTGTAGTTAATGGAAAGTTCTTTTCTTTGTGTTGTGTTAACTAACGTAGCTATGTGAACGGCCGTGTTCGCCTATGTTACGAAGTGCGGTTAAAATCGTCTCTCGGAGATATGTCGTGTTTCATAAGTAGGACTGAATTAATATAATTATATAGTAGATTGGAGGGTAATTAAATTTTGTTGAGATTTATTATTGATCAGATTCAGTGTGATTATTGCCTTTTGGAGCAATGTAATTTGTGACGAAGAGTACTCAGCTCTATCGTAGGTTTTAAATATTGTGTTAAATGTTTGCGAGCTCTAATTCAGCAGACCCATGTGAAAGGCGTTATGTCAGTCCCAGATGTGTGTATTGTGAGTATATATTTATGGTATTACAAGCGGGAACTTCAGCAGAGACTGATTTCTGTCAGCTTGGTACCAGATCCAGATTGTATCCTTGCGAGGACAATTATGGATATGTGATTATTGTCTGACCATATGTTGAGTTGGAGAAGATGTTAGTTGCTGTTGATTCCTTGAGATAACAGTTCAGCTGGTCGGCTATTTATATACACTGGAAGGGGGACATGACTGGTATTTGTGGAAAGGGTGAGTTGTGGTCACTAGGGCTGGCTGAGTTTCGCAAGCAAGCTCATTAAAGTGGAGTGCACGTCTGGCTCCCAATTACTTGAAAATAAATATAAATGTGAGAAACTGATCAATGGTAAAATTGTTTAAATAAATGGGAGTTGCCTACGAAACACGATAACCTTCGAAGCGTTTCATTAACATGCAAATTTTGTTAATATAAAGTAATCTTAACCAATCAGGTTGTTTGTTGTTGTTGGTTTATTCTATGTTTATTTTCCATGTCAGTGACCCGTGAGTCACGTGCGGCGCTGTTTTTCCTTGTTGTTGAGTATCTGGCCATTGTGGCAGCTCATTTGGTTAAGTGTGTCACCACACTAATAAGGGTCTCAGAGAGATGCCTGTAAATAGTAGAGTTGTATTATGTGTGTCAGAGTTAGATTTAAGGATTTTTATTAATGTTATGCCCATAGCCATAAAAGTTGATTTACGAGATGATTGTTCGTAAGCACCGTGGCTGTTAACCCGTTGTGAACGAATGATCATCCAAGTACTCATTTCTCGTAGATAGTCATCACGCGAACATAAATTCACATGCAAGGTAGTGGAACTTGGATCCACATTTTATTAGGAAAGGGGAGATCCATCTGACTCCTCAAAGTGATAAATATTCATGTCAGGGGGAAAATTCAGGGAGGATTTTGTTTATTTTTGTTTGTTTTATTCTTTTATGCACAAATTAGTTATTAAATCTTGTTATTATCTTACGTTTTGTCTCCTTTCTTTCTTAGTTATAGTTTTCATCCTATAACCCTTGCCTCAGAAAAGCACGTTGTTTGGCGGACGTAAACACCACACTATGAACTGAACGCGACCCCTTGATCTAAGATTCTTACATAAAACACTGCTATTCTGAAGGTTTCAATACCTCGTGCGGGATATGTGTCTTCGTTAACCCGAGTCAAGAAAACTTTTCGATGCGATGGCGTGTGAATGTACCCGGTTTGGAGTGTATGGGACCAGGGAGGTCCATGGTTCGAGACCCGTAGCCCAGGAAGGAGCATGCCATGCCTTGGTACAGCTGGGAGTTGACTACCTTGGCATATCGAGGGCTCAGAATGACAAGGTTCTATTTGACTTTTTTTTTGAAAAAATGAGATTTTTATTTCAGAGGGTGAAACATTGCAAGATCTATATATACTATTGGTTTTATACAGTTATTATAATTTTTGTGGGCAGAAAAGTCACTTTGACAAAGTTCTAATTGAATATCGTGCTCCTCCTTGAGAATGACAAGGTTCTAATTGAATATTCCAACTGTTTTTTAGGTTTGTTAACATAAACAAATAACTTGGTATGCAAGACTTTTTAGATTTCAGTATGACATTTCACTAAATCCAATTGCATTTACATTCATTTACAACAATTTGGAAGTAAAACAGTAATTTAGTGCGTCGTCATTAATTCAGAAGAAAGCAAATCGTGTTTAAGTAATATTCTTGGGGTTGGCTGGCCTGCTAGACAGTGTTTCGTCTGTATTGCTTATTCATCATTCTTTGGAACCTGAAGAGTGTATCATTCTGTTTACTGAATGTACCGGTACTGCAAGTGAGGAAAATTTCCCGCTTGAGAAGAGTTGTAAAAGGAAGTAAGTACACTTGTTACTTTTTAACAGCAATGAGGAAGCTAGTTTTAATTTAGGTTTATTTCCAAACTATAGTTTCTTCATAAATTACTTTAAGGTTGTTAGCACAAAGTTATTATTTAAATTTTACATCCTTCACCATTTGAAAGATTAATATATCGTTGCAGACTGTTTCCAAATCAGAATGGTTCTGAGTGCAACCTTCCTGGCACTGAGGACAATATCAGTAAAAATATCGAGAGTTACAATCAGCATAAAAGTGAAAAACTTTGCGACCCTTTACGGCTAGTTCCATATTCAGATTCATCTTGTGAATCAGGAAGTGAGAAAACACGTACTAAGAAACATCGAACCAGGACTAGGCAACGTCACCCGTCTCAGTGGAAAAGTATAAGGAAAGACTGACGTTAACATGAAAAGGAGTATATATACAGAAGAGGTAAGCAGGTGAAAGGGAAATCGGTTTTAACACTAAAAGAATGTGCAAATGCTTGTAAATTCCATTCTGCTTCCAACTTTACAGAAGATGAAAGACTTGATATCTTTAATTCGTAGTATTATGAGTTAATCCAGAAAGAAGAACATTATTTCTTAATACAGAACACAGACAGTATTGACACAGAGAGCTGTGAAAGGTTCAAAGCACACTAAGGCATTCAAACATCATTTTATAAAAAATGATTGTATAATACATGTCTGTAAGTCTTTCTTTTTGGGCACTCTAGCAGTAAGCCAGAAACCTGAGTATAACGCCCATAAGTGAAAAAGTAGTGGAGGAACACCAAAGTTCGATGAAACAGGCAAGTGTACCAGAGATAAAGTCTCAAAGAAAGGAAGGATAAAGTTAGGAATCATATACAATCTTTTCCTACTTGTGAATCGCACTACTGTAGAGCAATTAGTAAGAAATTGTACCTTGATACTAATCTAAATTAACAAAAGTTGTATGAATTGTACGTAAAAGAGTGTGAGACAGAATGATTGGAACCAGTTAAAATATCCATGTACAGGCATATATTTTGTAATGAATATAATTTGCCGATTTCACAGGCCATCATTCATCGAAAGCTGAGTAAAATGAGAATTTCTGACATCCGGTCAATGTACAAGTGGATGCCACTCCTGGATAAAAACTACTATGAGTCTATTTTTAAGCAGTATGGTTCCTAGTCAAAAACTTCAAATGACTCTTCAGTTCCTATTTAAAATATTCATGATCACTCCAATGTAACATTCTCTGCAGAGCTCCACCGTTCCATCATTTATATTTCAGTAAACTTGGGCAGAATCTGATTTCATTATATTTTTACGAAAGAGTTGTTTACACGGTTAGAAAGACCGTGTTTTCACTTTTGTTAAAGGAACGCTAGGATTTTAAAGCAGAGAACTATTTTTTTATTTTAAGAGTTTTTTAACGACGGATGTCAGAATGGACATCGTAATATCACACTGAGTTCAAATGTAGGGGGATCGATTTGTGAGCAAAATATATACATCAGTTCCTATGTAAAAAATGTGCAAGTAATGTTTAAGATGGTTCTTTTGAAATGAAATATATGATAATGATGATAATTGTTGTTTTAAGGGGCCTAACATCTAGGTTATCGGCCATTAATGGTTTGGCTGATCGTAAAGATGATAATGAAATGTAAACTATAACTAAAACTGACTACTAACTTATATACTAGAAGATGAAATGGAAAACAATAGGAGAATAAAGGACAGGAGAAAAAGAAAAGCCCTCAAGCCTCGAAGAATGAGGATTGAGGGACTTGGAAGGAAGGAGATCCATGAAAAGCAAATAGGAAAGTGAAAAGGAAAGGGTCTACCACAGAGGCAATGGAGAAGGGGGGGGACGGACCCAGCTCAGGAATTCCCCAGGGTCGCCAACTCCCGAACTCACCAGCCGTGAGCCCTTGAGGGTGTAGCTATATTGAGGGTGCACCAGAAGTGGTGGGGCTTCACACATCCTGCCTCCTTAAGGGCCTCGAAGAATGAGGGTATCAGGAAAGATGAGACAAGGGCCAATTAAGGCGGGAAAGTGAAAATGACTCCCTAGGCCTCGGATACCCTCAACATTAATTGGAGGATTATCCGTTTCACAAGCTCCGTATTGACGTGTACAATAACGATTCTAATGGGTTGAGGGGGTCTCCGTATTGATTGGGCGGACACCCCCCTCAACCCATTAGAATCGTTATTCTCGGATACTCTAATACCGTCGGGATCGGAAAAGAACAAGAGTTCACCAAGAGAGGTCGATAGGAAAGATGACAGAAAGGAGCACGGCACAAGGAAGTGGAAGTAAAACCGAACTCAGATGGGGCACCAAAAATATTCGTACAAATTGCAACGGCGTGTTTTGCGACTTTTACATCGAGCTTCGAGAAAAGTATCAAGGTACGTTACAGTTTCGGCAAGTCAAGTTGGTACCGACAAAAAGAGAAAGGCACAGCTTAAATTTCCAATCAAGCTTGCAGTTTGGACGTCGGCAAACATTTTTGGTGCGAAAAAAGCCCCAAATTCCTATCCGTGCATTGCTGCACATTCATCGTGTCATCACTATAGGCTTCGATTCGGTAATCACAAGGTTTGCTAAACAAAATAGACGAGTTGATTTTGTTGTATAAATAATCGTTTTTATATAAGAGGTTTGAAGTTGTAAATATGTACAGTTGTAACAGAACATAATAATTCCAATAAAGATATTTCAGTATTAAATAAAATGAAAGAAAAACGGTTTTTCAGTTAAAATTCGTTAAGTTTTATTTGTCTGGTAATTGTTACGTTTTTTGAGTTTGCAAAAAAATTTGGTCTCCGTTTGGGGGGGGGGGGAGGGTTCATGACCCCCTGACCCCCCCCCCTTGAATCCGCGCCTGCATTAAACCATAGTATAACATTCTTTTATATCATTCCTACACTTCTCAAATCAACCATACATTAGCTACCATTAGGAATGACAAGGTTCCATTTGCTGACATGATTTCTTAATTCACATCATCCACCTGCCAAATGCTTATAATAAGTCCTCATTTCACTTAAATAGATAAAGGATAGACTGGTCAAAAACTCAAGACTCACTACTGAAGAATCCCTTAATTAATGTGAACCTGATAAGCAGTCAAACTTTAAAAGTGCTCTCCTGTAAAATTTATGAAAAGTCAAATAGAACCTTGTCATTCAGAGCCCTCGATATATCCTTTTTATACACCGCTACAAGATTTGTCGCAAGGTACAGGAACATCCGTTTTTTAAGTAGTGGCGTAGTCGGTGTTTTGTAGTATCTATTCTTTTCTAGTATTGTAGCATGACTGAACAGAGGTATAGGCTCGATGCTCTTTCGAGTCTGATTTTCTGGTCAACCGGATTTTGGTTTGATTACCGTAACAAACGCATACATTTTTGTAGTATTTTGGTAATCATTTTTGAATATTTTAGGAAGTCCATTTAATTGATATGCATGTTTTCATTGTCGAGAAGATAAATTATTAGGGAAAGATACACGTATTTTCATGAAGATTTAGAACTAATTTTTTGTGCTTGTTGCATTTGAATTGAAGACATTCATAGACTATTGGAGTGTCGTCTATACACTCAAGTTTGCATCCACGTGGATATTATACGATTTCTGGATGATGATTACAGTATTATGATTGATATAAATAATTTGGACATATTTTGCTACGGAAGTTTGATTTTGAGAAAAGCATTGGTCTTTATCATTCTCATCTGAGAATACACTTTGGACAAGATATGACAACAGTGCTTCCTAATGGATCAATTAGGTGTTTAACTATATATGGAACCCTTAACCTCTGATGGTTAAATGATTCGATGTTTTATTTCTTCAATTAATAAATATTTCTACAAGCATAATGAAAATAGCCAGACGGAGATGAGGAAATTTCAAGCAGTTGCTGGAGACAGTGGGGACATACCTGAAGCTGTTTGACAAAAGGCTAAATACTTAGGATTGTGAAAAGAATGGCCATAGCTATGATTCAGAAGGACAGGTGGTGGCCGCCTCAAAATAGAAGCGACTTGCAGTGAGACACGGCTCTGGTATGTTCATTGTAATATTCGCGCCTAGAAGAAAGATGATGCAGTAACGTGAGTGGCTGATGTACATGCTAGACACTCCTACTAGCCAAGGTCTGAATAAAAACCGCCAAGTTACAGAAAAGGTGGGAACCATTGAGAGAAGAATGCTTATTAAGTGCGGCAGGTCTAGCGTGGGCACGCTCGGCTAGCATTCACGCGGGAGATCGCCTAGACAATATCTCTACGATCGATTCTAGGATTAATGGGCATATTCTTGACCTGCGCTATTTTTCGAGTTCAGTGATATTTATTTCATTCCTGTATCACTATTATTTTGTGAAATTTTTATCTAATTTCCCCCCCTATCTACACCTACTGCTGGTTCATTTATAAGTGTGTGAAGAGCCAAGACATTGCTTATTATTACTTTGGTGTGTCGAGGACACGGCTGATTATTATTATTGTGTGTGTCGAGGGCACAGCTTGTTATTTTGTGTGTCAGTGGACACAGGCTTTTATACTTTGCGCGTCTAAGGACGTTGGCTTTTATACTTTGCGTGTCATGAAGGACACAGAAACTATTATTAAAAGTGTTAAATTCAGTGTTAGATAGTCACAGTACTATATTTGTAGGGGCAGTATCTTCGATAATTCGCCAACAGACTGTTTTGGGGAAAGAAGTACCCGAACGGCGAATTTAGTAGTCAGACATCAAGTGTATAATAATTTAATTTTTGAATCAGCACGAGAGATGACATCATTGACCATGGAGGAAGCCTGGAAATATCAAGACTCCGTCAAGATGGTTGAGATGAGATAAGAAGAATCCGGTTGGGAGATGGCTGTGGATGTTCTTTGACGGGTGACTGGCCGAGGATGAGTACTGAATATTATTTATTATTATCTGATAAATTAACTTATGGTGTATGGGACATATTTTGTTTTGTAAATAATTTGCTTGTGTGATTAACGTAGTCTATTTAGTTTTGGTCTGACACACCTTTTGCATGGAAACAGCTCGCATATTATTAGTAGAAGGTTCTTTTCTTGTTTGTTGTTTTAACTAACGTAGCTGTGTGGACGATCGTGTTTGCATATGCTACGCAATGCGGTTAAAACGTCTCTCGGAGATATGTTGTGTTTCAGAAGTAGGACTGAAGTAATATAATTATACAGTAGATTGGAGGGTAATTGATTTCTTTTGTTTATTATTGATCAGATTCAGTGAGATTATTGCCTTGGAGCAATGTGATTTGTGACGAAGAGCAGTCAGCTCTATCGTAGGTAGTAATATTTTTTTAATTGTTGGTGAGCATCCATTCAGCCGATCTGTGTGAAAAAACGTATTGTCATTCCCAGATGTGTGTGTGTGAGTGTGTGTATTTAATGTCATTACAAGCGGGAATTTCAGCGTAGACTGATTTCTAGCAGCTTGATGAAAAATCCAGATTGTGAACTCGCGAGGGCAATTCTGGATAATTTTGATCAATGTCTGACCATAGTGGTTGAGTTTGTTGCTGTTGATCCCTTGAGATAACGGCACAGCTGGTCAGTTATATTTATACACACCGGAGTGGGACGATGACAGGTAATTGAGGAAGAGGGGAGATGTTTCACGAGACGGACTGAAGGTTGTCAGCCAGGTCATTAGTGGAGAGTGCTTGTGTGGCTCATTAATAACTTGAAATACAGAAATTAAGAACTGATCAATGATAAAAATTGTTTTAATAAATGGGAGTTGCCTACGAATCACGATAATCTCCGAAGCGTTAGCTTAACATGCAGTTTTGTTCATATAAAGTAATGTCAGCCAGTCAGGCTTTTGTTGTTGTTGGTTTATTCCATGTTTATATTCCATTCAGTGACCCGTGAGTCACATGCTATGCTGTATTTCCTTGTTGTGTTGAGCAATTTGGCCAATGTTGGCAGCTCAAAGTCAAGTGCGTCTTCGCGCTACTGAGGGTCCCGAGTGAGATTCCTGTAAATAGTAGATTTAGTGCGTGTGTCAGCATTACGTTTTAAGGGTTTTTATTAATGTCGTGTTCCATATCCGTAATCGTTGATTTACGAGATGATTGTTCATAAGCATCGTGGCTGTTAACCCGTTGTAAACGAACAGTCATCCAAAGTGCTCATTCCTCGTAGTTAGTCATTACGCGCACATAAAACCCAAATTGCAAGGTAGTGGAACCAGGATCCACATTTTAAATAAAGGGGAGATCCGTCTGACTCCTCAAATTTATAGATATGCCTATCATGGGAAATTCAGGGAGGAATGTTTTATATTTTATTGTTGTTTATTTCTTTTTATGCACTATTAGTCATTAAATCATGTTATTATTTTACATCTTGTCACCTTTCTTTCTAATTTATAGTTTGCATCCTATGACCCTTACCTCAGTAGAGCATGTTGTTTGGCGAACGTAAACATCACATAGGAACTGAGCGCGACCCCTTGATTAAGATTTCTTACATTAAACACTGCTTTTCTGAAGGGTTCATATGAGTAAATCTGGCGGGGCCAAGCGTGGGGCGGTTCACTGTGGTGTAACGGCAAGGATTTTGCACATGTCAGTGTAAGAGTAGTTGGGTTTTCTAAGTGGCGTATTTGAGTAAAACTGGCATGCCGCAAGTGCAGGCAGATATGACAGTATTTTAATCACCGGGAAGTGATATTTTATTAAAGGTAAGTGAGGCGAAGAGGATACCGCCAAGTGTGTGAAATATAAAGTAAAATCAGGAGTTTGCAATGTAAAATACGGTTCACGTTTTTGTCTATTGAATTAAAGTAAAAGGTAATATATGTGATACCGGGCGCCCAATGATTAAAATTAAAACTAGATTTGTGTAGAAAGTCAAACTCATGAAAATGTTAGGAGGCTGTAGCCTTAAATGACAATTAATACTTTGTTAATTAGTCAGTGCTAATATCAGATCAGGATAACAATTTAATGACTGAATATGTGTTTGGGTTTAAATTAAATTGAGTAAAGTTAGAACTACTCAGAGATGCAATCGACTAGTGGGATTAAATGTAAAAATAAATGAACTGAGTAGGGTAAAGAAATTAAATGTGCATTGGATTTTATGTGTGTGTCAAAGGGCATTGCTTTATACCATTTCCCTAATGTCTCATATAAAGTGTGTAATATGGCAACGGTTGAACAGATTCAAGAAATCATTGAGAGTGCAGCTAGGAGAACACAGGCATTGTTGGACACTAAATTGGCGGAACAGAGTCAATCATTAAACAATAGTATGTTAGAACAAAGTGAAGCATTAAACGCTAAATTATCAGAACAAAGTGAATCACTAAACACAAAATTATCTGAACAAATATACACTAAATTATCAGAACAAAGTGAATCACTAAACACAAAATTATCTGAACAAATAAACACTAAACTATCAGAACAGAGTCAATCATTAAATACTAGTATGTTAGAACAAAGTGAAGCAATAAACAATACTATGTTAAAACAAAGTGAGTCGAAAAACAAATTATCAGAACAAAGTGAATCATTGCGGACACAATTAAATAACAGTAGAATTGAACAAAATGAATATCAGGCGGAACAAGCTAGATTATTAAAAAGTGAAATTAATGACACTATCAACTCGCAATTAGAAGCGCAGAACATTAAAAACACGAACCAATTAGCTTCGTTAACCGCAGAGATGAAAGATCACACTAATCAACAGATGGTATTACTGGCCCTAGATGTTAGTAAAAATAATGAAAAGCAATTAGACCAGATTAAGAAAATGGAAAGTATTTTTGATCAAAAACTTAGCATTCGGGACGAAACGGTGTTAGCTAAATTAGAGCAAATTGAAATAGCGTGCACTATGAATACAAGCGAGGTCAAGATAGCTCAGGAGAAGTTAGAAGGACGATTTATGGAGATGGAAAAGAGCGGCAAAGTCATTCAACAACAATTATCAGCGGTAGATGAGAATATATCCGGCATAATTAAAGATATGGATCGTCTCGAAATAAAATCAGCAGAGCAGTGGAAAAGCCTAGAAGCGGATCAGAGTCAATTAAGGAGTACCATCGAAGATAGGCTGAGTCAGATACAAAGCAATCAGGATGACACTAAAAGCCAGATTGAAGAGAAAGTAAGCACGATTAAAGAGCAGATAAGAAAAGATTGGAAAAAAATGAATATCGATTCTAAAGAGGAAAGATCAACAATTCTTAAAACAGTAGGCGAAAATCACACTCGTATTCAAGCCTTAGAGCAAGAAATGAAGAGCAAGCTTAAAGAACAGACGGACAGGATCATTAAAGCCGAACTCAGGTCATTAGAGCAATCATCGATATTTAGAACGGGAACATTGAAAGACAAGCAGGATGACTCAAATAGCCCCGAGACAAGCACAGCAGGAAGTCAGACTCAGGCGGTGAGCCCATTAACAACAAACACGGAAGGGTTTCGCAAGAATATCGATAGGAGCTCAACACCACAAGACGGTCATCAACCCACACAACTTATCCAAGTAATTCGCTCAAGTGATTATAAACCGCAGAAATACACGGAGAATTCAGGGGTGACGCCTAAAGCTTTTATTAAAGAAATTGAAGACCATTTCAATGACACTGGGGTACCTGAAGTACGTAGATTGAGGATGATGGAGAGATTTTTATCAGGAAATGTCCTTACATGGTTTTTAAGCTTCAAATATACATTTGGAACCATGTCAGATTTTGAATTGGCGTTTCTGCGCAAATATTGGTCGCCCGCGATACAACAGAGTCTAAGGATGGAGATTTATTCTAGAAAGTACCAGACCACCCAGCAAACAAAATACTCAGATTTCTTTAACATGCAAATGTTAAAATTTCGCGACCTTGATTACCCTTTAAATGAAGCGGATTTGGTGATGACAATAGCCCGGCAATTACCAGTCAACGTACAACAAGTACTAGTCGCAGCGAACGTTAGTACGGCCATACATGCAGAGCAGATATTACGCCAGATAGATGAGACTACGTCTCATAATCATTATAGAGGAGGAAGACAGCTGGAGTTAGTCAACACGACAGAGGTCATAAAACCTAAGCAGGCAAACACTAAAACGCAGGGCACTAATACAAGCACTTCCACACCTAGGCGAAACCAGGAAGATGGAGAAAACAGACCATACCAGCGTAACGAAAATAACTACAATAATAGATCATATCAAGGCAACAATAGGTATCAACAGAGAGGATATCAACATTGGCGTGAAAATCGAAGAAATGACAGGCCTTATGGAAGATACGGTGATTACAATGCTAATCAAAGATGGAAAGGAAGGAGAGACCAAAATCAAGGAGAGCCACGAAATTATCGAAATGACTGGAATGATAGGCACGCTCAATCACAAAATTACCTAGAGGAATTACACGCTAGTCAAGGTGGAGAGCTAGGAAGATGGGAAAAAGCCATTGGGAACATGAAGAATCCTGATACACATACTGAGGAAGCTGGAAGTCTACTGAGACAAGAGGAATATCAAGGGCATCGGCGACAAACGGATGATGGGAGTCGCACCGGAGCTAAAGAAAAATGCTGAATTTGGATAAAGAAGACAGCCTACAAACGCAACAGTCGGAAGTTGAAGAGGGATGGATAGTAGCGAACATATAAGAATGGATTGCTTTACCAGAAGACTGCCTGGAGGAGACGGTGAAACCACGGAACGATGAAATTAGGCAATTACCCATTATTTACGCAAGGATTGGTGGAATTAATATAAGATGTTTATTGGACACGGGGTCACAGATCAGTCTGGTATCGGAGGCCTTGGTTCGAGAGTTGGGACGGAGTCAAAATATTCCTGTAATTTCCGTACCACAGCTCAAAGTGAGGGGTGTTATTCCTGAACGCACCGTCACTTGTAAACGTCAGGCATACTTAGAGCTGAACATATTGGAACACACTTTTGGGCAAACATTCATTATCATGGCAAAGATGAATTTCAATATAATTCTTGGTGCAAATTTTATTTGTGACTATCAAGCAGTGATAGATTTGCACAAGAATACTGTCAGTCTTAGAGAGTATGATCAGCTGAAGAACGTGGGATTGCATATGGATGAAATTACCACCGGAAGAGATGTAAATTCTTGGGCATTGGAAGCAATATCGGAAGAGACGGAAGAGGAAGTACGAAAGGCAGAAGATAACATCATAGAAGGAGCTGTGGTGGAACTAGACGAGGAGAGTGAATCCCAGGAGATATGGTCTTTATTAACGGAGGGAGATAACAGTGATGCACAATTTGAAGAGTTACTACAGGAGCGGCTCAATGACATTCAACTTGGGGGTGAACACAGAAAGCAATTGGAAGAGATTTTAAGGAAGCACAAAACAGTATTTGATACAGTACCTGGGAAAATATTAAATTTCAAATATTCAATGCAAGTCGAGGATTGGTCACCTTTCAAAAGTAGGTTGTATCCAATTCCTGAAAAATATCGTTGTCAAGTCAAGGTCATTATAGATGAGATGTTACAAGCTGGAGTGATAAGGAAGACACCGACACCTTATCTAAATGCGATTTTGGCAGTCACAAAACCAAATGGATCTATTAGACTTTGTTTAGATGCCAGAAATCTCAACACAAGACTCATTTTTCCTGAGTATGACAGAGCGCCAATTATCAGAGACGTATTAAAAGGCTTTAAAAACAAAAGCATTTATTCATCAGTTGATCTGACGAGCTCGTTCCACCATATTGAATTGGATGAGAAGTCACAGCTTCTAACTGGCTTCTTATTCGATAACCAAACGTTTTGCTTCGTTCGAATGCCCTTTGGAGTCAAAACAGCGGGCTGTGCTTTAATCCGAGCCCTGGACCGGAATCTAACCGAGGAAGTTAAGGAGATGACGGTACGCTACATTGATGACATTTTGCTGGCATCTGACAACATTGAAACTCACATGGAAAATTTAGATAAAGTATTAGGCAACCTGAATGCATCTAATTTCAAAGTAAACCTGAAGAAATCGCATTTCTTCAAGAGCGAGATCTTATATTTGGGTCATATCATTGACAAGGAGGGAGTGAAGCCAAATCCAGCTAAGATCGAAGCGATAAAGAATTTCCCTACACCAACGAGAGTCAAGCACATTCGGGCTTTCTTAGGCGTAACGGGATTCTTTAAGGAAAACTGTCCAGGTTATACGGAGACTGAAGCTCCTATGCAGGAAATGCTAAAGAAGAATAATAAATGGTTATGGAATGCGGAGTGTGAGAAGGCATTCCAAGCAACAAAACAGCCATTGGAAAACTGCATTAAATTAGGATATCCAGATTTCAAGCACAAATTTATAATCCAAGCGGATGCTTCACTAATTGGTATAGGTGCTATGCTCTACCAAGAGGATCCAGCTAACCTGCAGCATAAAACATATTTGGCATTTGTCAGCCGAAAATTGCGTAAGCACGAGCGCAATTATACTGTAACGGAACTAGAGCTGTTGGCCATACTTCATGCGCTACAACAATGGAAACGAATAATTTATGGCTACCCGATTGTTGTCAGGACTCATCACAAGGCACTAACATTCTTGTTTAAGACGTCGATGGCAAGCGAACGTGTGACACGTTGGTCTATATATATTCAGCAGTTTAGCATTGAGATTGAACAGTGCCCAGGGAAGATGAACGTGATTCCGGATGCACTCAGCAGGAACCCAGAGCCTGATAATGAAGAAACAGCGATGGTACAACACTTGGAGTTAACACCGAAGGACCGGGAATTCTTGGAGGAGTTACGTGAGATACAGCGAGAACAAGAAGCGGAACCATGGATGATGCTATTAATTCAATACTTCAGAAAGCAACTACCTACAGGAACACCTGCATTTCGAGAAGCGAAAGCCAAAGAAGGAAGATATGTTTATGTCAACAATTTGCTGCACAAATGGGTAGATAATGACCACACCAAGTTACGCATATTAGTACCTGCTTCTTTACAGCGAGGACTGACATGACATACGCACGAAAGTTACGGTCACGTGGGCGTAGATAAGTGCGAAGCGACGATAGGAGAGACATTTACATGGCCACGTATGAGAACAACTATATGTGACGTCATTACGACTTGTGATCCTTGTCAGAGGACAAAGCCAAATAATTATTTAATGAGGCAGTATCCTAGACCATTGCTACCTAGAAACCATGCGAGCTACTGGCACTCGACTGTTTCGGTCCAATCCCGAAGGGAAGGCGAGGTTGCCGACACTTACTAGTATGCATTGATGTGTTTTCTAAGTATGTCGTATTATGCCCCATTCAGAAAACTACTTCAAAACAGGTACTCAGTCGTATTCGGAACAGAGTTATTCCAATCCTTGGAAAACCAGAATTTATATTATCAGATCATGGCAGTTATTTCACAAGCGCCGAACTCAAGAAAGGTATGGAGGACATGCGTATAAAACACTTTTTAAGCAGTATCCGACATGCTGAAGCAAATCCAAGTGAGAGAGCAATTAAATGTGTAACTTCATATTTGAGAATCTTCATTCCAAATGAACATCACAGATGGGTGGATAAAATCAAGGCTGTAGAGACATGCATGAATTCTACCAGGCACGAGTCAACAGAACAGATCCCTATGGTCTTACACAAAAACGAGTATCCAGTGAGATCGTGGAAAAGCAGCATTAACTGCCCACAAGAACCAATGATAGCACCTGACCTGCGAATTGAGAGGACGAGAGCCTACATGAGGAAACAAGCAGACCGCAGATTACGGCGAGTAAGAAATAAGAGGTTTCACAGTGATCTTGAAATCAACCAGCTTGTTTTGGTGAAACGACCCGCTACATCGGATCCAGAGAAGAAAATCTTCAGCAAATTCTGCGAAAAGTTCATAGGACCCTATTCTATTGTCAGAAACCTTGGAAATAATGCTTACAGGGTGAAAGAGTTAAGCACTGGAACAATGTCGGTTTACAACGCAGCCAACTTAAAAAAGTATCGTAGAAGTGAACCATGGGAGCGCCGAAATAATGATGCAGTTTGAATATATGGACGTCCTACTATCAACAAAGTGAACGGGGAGCAGTTGAGTACGGCACGTGAACAAGGAGGAAGTGAAATTGGTGTTGACAAACATTAACGAGGCGAGCAGAGTGTTGCCCGAGGCACCAGCGCGTCACGCAAGCAGTTGAGAGAGTCATTATGAGCAGGATGTGAAACGAGTAAATGCCATTCAAGACAGGAGCGGCTAGACCAAGTAATAGAAAAATGGGTGATTCCGAAATAAAACAATTTGGCCTACTGAAGTTTTTTTTTAAATTATCGACTTTCTCCGAAGTTCGAAATTTTGTGAGTGGAGGAGTTGTGAACCCTTAACCTCTGATGGTTAAATGATTCGATGTTTTATTTCTTCAATTAATAAATATTTCTACAAGCATAATGAAAATAGCCAGACGGAGATGAGGAAATTTCAAGCAGTTGCTGGAGACAGTGGGGACATACCTGAAGCTGTTTGACAAAAGGCTAAATACTTAGGATTGTGAAAAGAATGACCATAGCTATGATTCAGAAGGACAGGTGGTGGCCGCCTCAAAATAGAAGCGACTTGCAGTGAGACACGGCTCTGGTATGTTCATTGTAATATTCGCGCCTAGAAGAAAGATGATGCAGTAACGTGAGTGGCTGATGTACATGCTAGACACTCCTACTAGCCAAGGTCTGAATAAAAACCGCCAAGTTACAGAAAAGGTGGGAACCAATGAGAGAAGAATGCTTATTTAGCGCGGCAGGTCTAGCGTGGGCACGCTCGGCTAGCATTCACGTGGGAGATCGCCTAGACAACGTCTCTACGATCGATTCTAGGATTAATGGGCATATTCTTGACCTGCGCTATTTTTCGAGTTCAGTGATATTTATTTCATTCCTGTATCACTATTATTTTGTGAAATTTTTATCTAATTTCCCCCTCTATCTACACCTACTGCTGGTTCATTTATAAGTGTGTGAAGAGCCAAGACATTGCTTATTATTACTTTGGTGTGTCGAGGACACGGCTGATTATTATTATTGTGTGTGTCGAGGGCACAGCTTGTTATTTTGTGTGTCAGTGGACACAGGCTTTTATACTTTGCGCGTCTAAGGACGTTGGCTTTTATACTTTGCGTGTCATGAAGGACACAGAAACTATTATTAAAAGTGTTAAATTCAGTGTTAGATAGTCACAGTACTATATTTGTAGGGGCAGTATCTTCGATAATTCGCCAACAGACTGTTTTGGGGAAAGAAGTACCCGAACGGCGAATTTAGTAGTCAGACATCAAGTGTATAATAATTTAATTTTTGAATCAGCACGAGAGATGACATCATTGACCATGGAGGAAGCCTGGAAATATCAAGACTCCGTCAAGATGGTTGAGATGAGATAAGAAGAATCCGGTTGGGAGATGGCTGCGGATGTTCTTTGACGGGTGACTGGCCGAGGATGAGTACTGAATAATATTTATTATTATCTGATAAATTAACTTATGGTGTATGGGACATATTTTGTTTTGTAAATAATTTGCTTGTGTGATTAACGTAGTCTATTTAGTTTTGGTCTGACACACCTTTTGCATGGAAACAGCTCGCATATTATTAGTAGAAGGTTCTTTTCTTGTTTGTTGTTTTAACTAACGTAGCTGTGTGGACGATCGTGTTTGCATATGCTACGCAATGCGGTTAAAACGTCTCTCGGAGATATGTTGTGTTTCAGAAGTAGGACTGAAGTAATATAATTATACAGTAGATTGGAGGGTAATTGATTTCTTTTGTTTATTATTGATCAGATTCAGTGAGATTATTGCCTTGGAGCAATGTGATTTGTGACGAAGAGCAGTCAGCTCTATCGTAGGTAGTAATATTTTTTTAATTGTTGGTGAGCATCCATTCAGCCGATCTGTGTGAAAAAACGTATTGTCATTCCCAGATGTGTGTGTGTGTGAGTGTGTGTATTTAATGTCATTACAAGCGGGAATTTCAGCGTAGACTGATTTCTGGCAGCTTGATGAAAAATCCAGATTGTGACCTCGCGAGGGCAATTCTGGATAATTTTGATTAATGTCTGACCATAGTGGTTGAGTTTGTTGCTGTTGATCCCTTGAGATAACGGCACAGCTGGTCAGTTATATTTATACACACCGGAGTGGGACGATGACAGGTAATTGAGGAAGAGGGGAGATGTTTCACGAGACGGACTGAAGGTTGCCAGCCAGGTCATTAGTGGAGAGTGCTTGTGTGGCTCATTAATAACTTGAAATACAGAAATTAAGAACTGATCAATGATAAAAATTGTTTTAATAAATGGGAGTTGCCTACGAATCACGATAATCTCCGAAGCGTTAGCTTAACATGCAGTTTTGTTCATATAAAGTAATGTCAGCCAGTCAGGCTTTTGTTGTTGTTGGTTTATTCCATGTTTATATTCCATTCAGTGACCCGTGAGTCACATGCTATGCTGTATGTCCTTGTTGTGTTGAGCAATTTGGCCAATGTTGGCAGCTCAAAGTCAAGTGCGTCTTCGCGCTACTGAGGGTCCCGAGTGAGATTCCTGTAAATAGTAGATTTAGTGCGTGTGTCAGCATTACGTTTTAAGGGTTTTTATTAATGTCATGTTCCATATCCGTAATCGTTGATTTACGAGATGATTGTTCGTAAGCATCGTGGCTGTTAACCCGTTGTAAACGAACAGTCATCCAAAGTGCTCATTCCTCGTAGTTAGTCATTACGCGTACATAAAACCCAAATTGCAAGGTAGTGGAACCAGGATCCACATTTTAAATAAAGGGGAGATCCGTCTGACTCCTCAAATTTATAGATATGCCTATCATGGGAAATTCAGGGAGGAATGTTTTATATTTTATTGTTGTTTATTTCTTTTTATGCACTATTAGTCATTAAATCATGTTATTATTTTACATCTTGTCACCTTTCTTTCTAATTTATAGTTTGCATCCTATGACCCTTACCTCAGTAGAGCATGTTGTTTGGCGAACGTTAACATCACATAGGAACTGAGCGCGACCCCTTGATTAAGATTTCTTACATTAAACACTGCTTTTCTGAAGGGTTCAATATGTTACCTTGACCCATGGTGTAGGGGCATTGTTCAACATTATCGAGATCGTTTGAGTGAGGGGGAAATCTCTAGTATTGATTTGATCAATTTCCACTTCTTTTCGAAGCCACGCGTAATACGTGAGATTATTAATTTTGATGAATGATTTATTACTACGTTAGTTATAATATAAATGAAGACATGAGATATTTCTGATGAACATTCACGTCCTTTTAAACACAATTCCTAGGACAGACCTTTGGGAAAGTCTATACGTATTTATATTAAATCTTGGTGTAATGAAATATTGTACGGCAAAGCTTTAAACTTATTAGGGTGTTTATCTGCCATCTATAATGATGCGATTCAGTAAAGTGCTACAGTTTTAGGCAATATGAGTGAACACTATTTCTTGTGCAGTATTACAAATGATACAGAGTATACTTAATGCTTTAATGGTCACCAATTCAGGGTGTACATCGTCGTAACGCATATCAGTGGACATTGCTAATTAATAATTATTGTTGCGAGTGAATATAATGTTTGTTGTAGCTTGTTACTTATGGAATTGAGCCAGTGAGTGCCAATTAATTGAGATTCTAGTGTAAATCTTCTTTGAAAGTTTTATTGAGGTTAATCCATGTGTGGATTTGAAATCAGCTGTTTGATAGTATCAACGAAAATCTACGTCGTTGCTATTGTTTAATTGAGCACATACCTGAATAGTACTTTGAATATTTGGTTAAAGCATTCTTCGTAAATTTTCTTAGAACACGGCCAGCAAAATTCATTCATCATTTTTATTAATTATTTCAACTTGAATTATGGCAACACTTCTCATTAGCTTAGAAGCTTGTTGGAATTAAATTTGGATTTGAACATATTGAAACTAAATATGGAAAGCTAATAATCAAATTGAGATGTTGTAGCAGCCAAGTAAACATGAGAAATACACTTAAAGGTGTAATTTAAAAACGGGTAAAATATATAAATAATGCATTGATTGATAAGCAACAACATAAATTTCGTGTATAATTAATATAATAATAAATGCTAATAGGGTAATTAAACATAATGTAGATGAAAATCCAATTAGTTCATTTGGATGATAATAAGATAGGTGTATATACAGGGATGTACATTTATATATATTTGTGTTAAGTTGAGCGCCAGCTGATATCGTCGAGCTTTGTGCTAGCTTGATGGACTACTTCCCCTGTTTCAGGGATGATTTAAATATCTTTTCGCCAGAGGGCAGTTTCATTTTATGTCTTGTTGACAATATTTATGAGTAAATTTATTTTTTTGTTTACACATTTCATTGCGTGATGCTTTATAGAGTTGATGGAAGGTCGCATTAAGAAGGCCATCGCTGGGTGTTTCTGGAGTTTCCCACGCTCCCAAGGTTTTTCCATTGGCGGAATCCCTTGTTTAATGAGCTATTTTTGCTCTTTTGGCCATGGTTTTCCTTAATGCCACCTTGTTAGGAAAACTTGTACCCAATTATCCCAAATAATTGTTGGTAGGACCTGGGTATTTTCATTAGCCGGGAATTTTCAGGTTCTACGATCCAGCTGCCATCGAGGGAGACAACAGGTATCGGTAGGTCATGCGGGTACAGTACTGTTCCCGAAATACCTACCGTCAGCTTGTTGGAATCCCTCAATGGTAACTGGATCGTAGAACCTGAAAACCCCGGCTACAAAACCCCCACATTCTACCAACAAGAGACGAGGATAATGGGGCACAGGATTACCTAACTGAGGAGACGTTAAGAAAAACCATGGCAACAAGCAAAAAATAGCTCACGAGAACACGAAAACTGCGTAAAAACGTAATCCCTGGACCGCGGAAAACTCCGAAATACCCGCAAGAGGTTCCTTAATGTGGCCTCTTATCACGTCTATAAAACTTCACACTATCCAAAATTTATTCAAAAGGTGGAATATAGCAGAAAGATGCTATATCAAATAACAAAAGAAACAATTCAACTTCAAGAGGAAGTTGACATCCACGACGTATGAATGCAATGCACAGTCATCACTGTTAAATTTGCATTCCAAAATATTTAACAAATAGATTAAATTCATTACTATCCATGATCCTAATATGATGAATATAGATCCCACTGGATCATCATAGTAAATGATTCCACAATTATGTAGGCTCTTCTCTGCCTACATATTCAAAATACCCTTTTATTCAAAATATACAGTTATATACAGTGAATGTGGCACACTCTCAGTGTGTCTGTACTTCTATTCGCAAGTAGTCAGTTTCAACAATCTCCTATTAGTATTATATACTTAAGTCATTTCATAAATTTAAATTGATTATTTTGGCCCCTCCGCCCGAGCAATAATGCTAAGTGGAGGAGAACATTACCTGAAAATCAGCTGTAAATTCCAGAATGGACTGAGTTAGGATAAATGTAAAAACCCTCTGCCAGCAATGCATTTAAATCCAGGATAAGGATTATGAATATCCTTCAACAAATAGTTTGATCTATCATGTCATGAACTGCATGATTCTACACAACAGAAATAAGCCTCTAAATTCCGCTGAATTTAATCTGATTGCCAGTCAAGTTGCACCTGACTTCAAAGTATCAGTCTTCATGGACTACATTCCATGGAAAACCACATAATATTCGCTTGAATATATATATATATCATTACTAATACCTCCATATGGTTCTATCATTATACACATGTACTACCCTGAGTACTTATTTCAACTATGTATATGTCTTTAGAATAGACAATTACATCTACTCGACACCTTTACTGGTGAACGATGAATTTCATGACTATTATTCACTTTCGGCTTATTATTATTATCATTACATTTGGCTATCGTTGTTAGAATTTAAACAAAGTCATTATATTTATTTCCAATTATATAGATTGGTTTCTTTCAATAATTCAATAATTCCAGTGAATTTAAACATCTATGCTTTCAAAATATAATTACAGAAATAATTCCATTATCAAACGTGCATTCATGTTATCAAAACTGGGATATACGCTGATTAAAAAAGTGAATGTTGTTTCAGAATCATCATAAGTCAACTGACTATTATTAATAATGATTATCCATTCCATCTAACATTGATCTCAAATAAGCCTTCACTATCATGGCTATAATGAATCAAAATCTATACTTGCATCAACGAAGAAAACGTTTATCCAACCAAAGTTCGGTACACTCCTGCTCCAATGAATTCCAGAAAACAAGTAAAGCGTCTACACAACCGATCATGATAATCATAGCAATTAGCGCAATTCACCAGTTAGAAAACTATACAGGTCTCTATCCTTCAAAAGCACAGAGAATGGTCCCTAGCAGATGCGAAGGATGAAACTTCTCTATTAGCAATGCTTCAAAAAGCCTATAACTTGCCATAAAAATCAGCATTAACATGCGAAGAAAATCACTTGAATGTCGAACTTATCTGAAGTTCAGTGATACATGTAGCTCACCCCTGAGTCTACATTAGCGAAAAAATGTCGAAATAGACATAGGTAAGTGTTCACCACACTACTAAACATGAATTATCACAGTCGTTGCCTACGAATTCCTCTTCACTGCACTAAAGAAGCTTCATTTAAATTTAATTCGAATTTACTGTTAATATTACTGAATCAAACTACAAATACAAAGTGGAAATGGTTGCATTCCTTATCGGAATCAAAAACCTTGTTGAGCATAAGACCAGTCATGATTAGAACGTCCTACCTAGAAATTATACTTCGACATACTACTAAGAAATACAATAAATAAAAAATGACAGGAAACTAACATTGGAATGTCTACACTCTACTACGATAGACTGGACTGGTTTGTCTGTACCTTGTTGACTTCTGAAGATCAAAAGAAAGCATTGACATGCCTTCCATATCATGGCTTCCCTCAAACGTAGCGATAATTTGGACACCCTGGTCAATGGGAATCGAACCTCTTAACTCCTCTCTCCATTCCACTGGTTCCTACTGGTTAACAGGATATCATCCATCGTGGTCGAACGGTCAGCTACCCTTCCATCAGAATTCCAACTCCATCCAGGCCAATGTCTGTTCCACCGTAGAATCGCAATATTCATATCGAACCGAAATGTTATTAAACACCCACGCATTACCGCCACTAAGATTTATCACTCTCGACACTAAACTGCTGTGCACTGGTAGCCCGATAGCAAGCGTATAGCATTATCGGCTTTCACTGAAAAGTTCGTTACTCTGCAGGCATTGCAGTACTCATGTTAACGTGTTTAACCTGCCATAGCGACCACAATAAAGTGCATAAGAACTGTTCCTCTCGACATCCTGTTAGAAAACGTCTCGAATACAAACGAGGAATAATGTTCCAAATTCATTAATCAATACTGCATTGAATAAGCTGTAGAGGTCAGTATGCATAGCATTATTTCAAACAATGGTTCACTGCTGTGAATTGCAGCTTGATATAATGTGCTAGAGTTCCTCACAGTGCTCTTAGTAAATGCTGCATAGCTCACGTTCATACGTGGAATAAGCGTATGACTTGCCTATAAAAGTGCATACAAGTTCCCTTCTTGTATGAGTGGCTTCACAAGTCCACATATTGTACGAAAAAGTCAGAGTTATTCGTCACTAAACTCTGCTAGATTTATCGAGTAACCTGCACTGTCGCGCCGAACTTACACTTTTCGAAACGCGTTATAATATCTCTTGAGGAGATGTGTCTAACTCAGGGACTGGAAATAATCTGTCTTCTCCTGTGCGCGTAGGGTTTCACGACTTCCACTCCCCCACCACACTTGCTAGTCTGGATCGAGCGATCATTTCATTGGTGAATGTAGTTCATAACTTATATATATATCAAAAAGGTATTTTAACATGAAAATATATCGAAATATATATCATTCTAAGTTAAGTCATCATCCATAAAGCTACAAAGCAAGTATATTGTTCTAATTTATTCTTATACATCTTGAAATGGTGTCCTGGCGGTCGGTCAATAAACTGGTCAATCCTCGCCATGTGCCTATCGCGTCACAGCCGAATCTCAGCTTCGGGTCTCCCCGCTGTGGATCGGAAAATACCGTAATCTCCACTCGTGCGCTGCGCTCATCTCGCCTAGCGGTTGCGAGTTGTACAGAACTACAAAATAAACTTCGCGTCGAAATACTTGTCATTTGGATGTGAGAATAATGGCACAGTACCATCCCGGCATTTGCCCGAAAACGAAGTGGGACACCACGGAAAACCACTTCGAGGATGGCTGAGGTGGTAATCGAACCCCCTCTACTCATTTGGGCCACCCGAGGCTGAGTAGACCCCGTTCCAGTCCTCCTAATGTACCCGATAATCCGGAAAGGATCCTGTTGGAATATCCATTGCCCCCGCTGGATTGCCTATTTCTAACAGCACCGGCATATATTACATTAGAAATAACTTCCAACATGGCCTTTAGGGATTTACAGACAGCAGTTTCAAGAATATTGTGGATCAACAACCAACTACACGGGGCACTCACCTTAACTTACCTCTCGGGGACTGGGAATTCAGCTTCACCTACACTACATCCACTATATTCTTCTCCTTATATTTAAAATGAATCACACTCCAACAACAATGGAAAACAATCTGAACAAAATTTATTAACAATAGGGTAAACTAATCTAGTATAAACATAATAACAATAAACGAATTTAACAATAGAGATTAAAATTAAAAACACGCAAACATTCACACCTCCTTTCAACTCTACATCTTACTACAATGCTGTATTAAAAATTATGAGTATAAATTCTTGGCTTGTTCCAGGCCTACACTGCGTAAAAATAAAAACGTTTAATGAAGTCTCCTAATGGCATTCCAGACACATGGTTTCATTCACAAGCCTGCGTTTGCAGAACGCACGTGCACTAACTTTGTTTAATCAATGAAATACCGGCACCACGCCATACTTGAAACTGGTTTATACAATTAATACAAGTCGGTGGGTCTACACCTGTTCATATTATATCATCGCTCTCCAATATAACGGTGAATCATTCTCGCTAGTCCACAGAGACCGCTTGTGTGTGCATTTATAAAAACACGTAAAAATTAACATTTAGATCTTACAAAAGTTCACATAACTACTCTGTTTCTTAAACAATCATTCTAAAATTTATTATACACTCTTTCATTCGCACCCCGCAATTGTTCTAGACCAATTCCGTTCCACATTTTCTCTTAACAATGAACAATCATTCATTCCCAAAACATAAACACACACTATTCCAAAGCAATTGATTAATAAATCCTACTTAATTATTTAACTAATTAAATCATTTCCACAAAATTAATTACATGTAATATGTTTATAATAATATCCATTATCTAGTGTTGCTAACGCGACACTTTCGAGATTCTAACTTCTCGGTTACAATATAATGCTTAACTAAATATATACACTGGTTTTTTACATAACCAACCTTTAACTTTCTGTAGTTTTGATATACTGCTTACACATCGTCTTATATAGGTTTCATTACACTGTCGGTATAATACAGTCGACTAATTAAGGTAAACTGTACGTAATTACATAATTTTGGGTTTAATAAAATTTAATAATCGTATTATAGACATGAGTAGACAATCTTTCTCAAGTTGCATTTCCGCTGAACCCCTCCTGTTAACACAGCTAAATCGTTAATTCACAAAAACTGGACTACTTGTAAACAACGGCTCTTATCATGATACATGCCTTTTTATCAAAGGACAACAATACTTTGACTTCCTTAAAATGCGGGATTCCCTCGCATGAGCACTCTTCATAGCTCTACAAATCCTCATATAACAATGTATATGGCATAAACAATTATCATCTACTATGCTAAACAATAACCAAAAAGGATTAATTGTTATTAACATATCTTATGTAGGAACTTCTCTAAAATAATGGCATGACCGTCAGTATCATTCCACATGACTACTGGACTACAATTATACATGCGTAAGTTCTTCAAACGAAACTTCCAATTGTAATGAACGATATTAGACAGTCGTGATTAACCTCCTAAAGTTTACTCCACAACAAGATAATTAACTGTTAACTCGTCTGTCGCAAATACATATAATAAAAATAATACTCCTGTCTCATCTCACTTGTCAAGCCTTGAATTGTTAATCGTTGTAATATCATGTCGACAAAATGAGGTGATGTTACACAAATAGCATAAAATAACACACATGTTATTTATAGTGTCAGATAGAATTCAATCTTGACCGGGATAAACTAGCTTTGAATTCCTAGCCAAAGATTTAAATAATCTTCTATCAAAAGGTATTTCCTCTAACATATTAAATGTACAAAGCTCTTAGCTTTACAAATAATAAAAAGGTTTGTCAATGTCGTAATGTTTTTCCACTCTACACAAAGAATTTTCATAGGGATTAAGACTTCGGTCTTATCTAACGACTAGTATTTCTTAGATCGTCGATAGTTTATGTACAATAATGATATAACAAGATCATTCGATGTTTCTTCTTTTCTTGAAGTTATATGATGTTACATTAAAGTGCTCAAATTAAATTTAATAAGAATTTAATTTGAAGCTATGACACAATGTCAGAATACTTGGTTTAAATGAAATTATTAAAATTCGAGAGTCGAAACGACTAGTCTCCTATGAGGCAATATGATTCCTCAAACAAACATTTTTAATGTCAGTTCCACAACTGACCGTAGAATAAAATTGAAAAATAGATGAAATGCAATCATCTTCTAAATAATCTTGAAATATAAAAATCTCAACACACACATCTGAAGTGTAAAATATATATAAGCACTGAAATACATGAAATGTGAAAATATAGAAATATGGAATAAGATCGCTGAAAATATGGAATAAGATCGCTGGAAATATGGAATAAGATCGCTGGCTCAGAATGTTACTAATCAAGCTCTATATAACAATTGAGATACACTAATACCTTATTTAGACGAAAACTTGAAGATCTATGTAAGTATTCCCACCATACTTTAGATGTTTCCTCAGTACAAGACACTGAGATGGATCTGCATTCGAACCTCGGATCTGCGTCCTTAGAGATAAGAAACGTCAGTAGTGGAGTAGTGATGGTTTAAACGCACACGGCGTTGCTCGGGCGGCGTCCATGTTAAATAATTAAAAACTCTCGAACCCGTGGTTGGAGATTCACGAATGAGGTGTCGTTGGACTCGGGCTGACGGGGGCTTTGCTATGGATCACTCGTTATATTTCTGAAAAAAATAGAGGAAGAGGAACAGGAAGATTTGACTAGTGTTAGCGAGGTTGATGATGAGGAGGAACAAGTGTTAACGCCTCAAAAAAAGTCCTCAACCCTTGTAGAGTTTTTGAGAAAAAAGAAATCCTTGGCCATGATCGAAACACCTTGCCCTTCCAGGGCGTCTCCGTTTTCACAACTCTTGGCCACCCCTCAACATAAAGCTCAATTGAAAACCATTTTGATAAAATATTATGGATCAACATTGGAACCCTATTTCACTGATCTATTTATTGGAATCACAGATACCACGTATGGTGTTCGCTATGAGAATGATAATTTTAAAATTGGCGATTCATCCATTGAATTTGCTCGTACTAAATCTGTCATTAAAAACATGAACTCTAAATTAACGCCAGGACTGTTAAAGCTGCTCTTTTCTCGGACCCCCTCTTCCCATGATTATACGTCAGAGGATCTTGACAAATATAAATCCATTTTATTGGACACCCATGCCCACAAAAGACAGTATGATCCAGCTCAAAAGTGAATGCCAATATATCTTTTAAATATAAAACCATCATTGCAAAAATGTTTCCCACCAGTCAAAGTACTCGTCGTAAAGTGTCCGCTTCGGGAGTGACATTTAAACCATTAAAACCCCTTGTGGATGTTGCCTACTGGCACAATCCCAGTAAGCTCGTCCAGTGGCTACAGTTGTTGCATGCTTCACGTCAAGCCGGTCATACCGGTCACGATTGGGAAATTCAAGAAATTGAACAAGAACTTCGAAATGCCAAAATTATTGTTTAAGCCCTCACCCATTAAAATGGGTATTGCTCACGAGTTGCATCGCCCAGCTAGGCGTCACTATCCGCGACTCAAGGTGATTTCACGAGGTGTGGATGAACTTTGGCAGGCTGACTTGGTTGAAATGATACCCTATGCTGGCGTTAACGACGGTGTACGCTATATGTTGACCGTCATTGATGTCTATTCCAAAATGGCCTTTGTTGAACCTGTGCGTCGCAAGTCTGGTCCACTGGTCACCAAGGCCTTTCAACATATTATTCAACACTCAAAACGTCAACCTCAGTTGCTACAAACCGACCAGGGGAAAGAATTTTTCAACAAGGATTTATCCAGTTTTCTCAAATCTAAGGATATTCACCATTACACCACGTACAGCAATCTCAATGCCAGTGTGGTTGAGCAGTTCAACCGAACATTGAAAAACCATATGTGGAAAGCGTTTACCGCTCAGCACACGTATCGCTGGTTGGACATGTTACCAGAGCTAGTATCACGTTACATTGACACCAAACATAGAACGATTGGGACCAAGCCACGCCTCGTGACCAAAAATATTCAGCGATTGGATAAACTGTTTAACCCCATAAAAACAGCCGATCCTAAACGTCACCGACTGAAAATTGGGGATTTTTGTTCGTGTGAGCAAATTTAAGTCTGCCTTCAATAAGGGCTACACGCCACAGTGGGGGACTGAACTATTTCGAATTCGTCAAGTCAACTTGGACCGTCCAGCCACCTATTTACTCCAATACCTCAACCATCAACCCATAAAACGTAGATTTTATCTCCATCAACTTCAGAAAACAGCATTTCTTCAGCATTATCTTGTGGAAAAATTGTTGAAACAAAAAGGAAATAAACTATATGTCAAATGGTTAGGGTTTAACTCTACGTTTAATTCTTGGATCAATAAATTACATGTTGTGTGAACCCTTCCACTTTTTTATTTATTTATTCACACATGTTGTACACCACCTATAGCTCTATGTGTAAAGTCCTCAGCTCCACATATTTCTTTCTCTTTCCACCTGTGTTCTCTCATACATAACCCCTCCCCCTCTCCCCCTTCACCACCCACCACTGCTGTTCGCAGCTCTTGCCTCTCTATTGGTTGTGAGATCATTCCCACAAGTTGCATCATACTTTTTACTGATTCAGCGATTCCCACGGTTTGAACATTCTTTTATTATGCACGTGGACAGCTAACGCCCAAGGTGAACACCTTTGTTGGATCATATTACACGTCACATTACATTTTGTCACGTACGAATCAAAACAGGATGTGACTTGTTAACAGTTATTGTGCACGTGGACAGCTAACGTCCAAGATGAACACACCTGTGCCAGGTCAAATTTCACATGAACTTGCATTTTGTCACGTACGATGCAAACAGGATGTAACTTGTTTAGCGTACATGTCATCCCACACGTGTTCACATGCATTTCGCTCTTCCCTGCCACCACGATTGTCAGATTATTTAACCTTCAAGTATCCTCTGCATCTTTGTCATTTTCCATTGCAGCTGTTGTCAAGTCAGATCAGCGCATTCCTATAAGCTCAAATGACATTCACTTCCTTCTCGTCTGCTCCTCTGCAAGTTTGTTTACTGTACTCGCTTCGACCAACATAGAACCAAGTTCTCATCACCGTTTACCCGTTAAAGGCTCTCTTCGGGGGTAAAATATCAGAAAAACGAACCCTCGCTCTGTCATAAACCAACCCGCCGAAATATCGATTGTTCTATTAAGCATGGTCATTGTGGTTAGTGACAGGTTTGTTGAAACACACACACACAAAGCAGTATCGTCTCTCTCAACAACCACGCTTCATGAACATTATAAACAGGTAAAGAAAAAAAAGAAGTTTTTTCAACATGTATGGCGTTAGGTCCTTTGTGAATTCTTTTTTGGAAAAAATATCTACCACATTGGAAAGGGGGTGTTAGCTCGAGTCCTACGACACCTCGTACACGTCTCTAGCGTTATTGGTTTGCGAGTTAGAGCAAAAAGTCTAAAATCACAGTTTTACCCCCCCCCCCAAAAAAAAAAACCATGTTTCCAGCATTTCACCTTTTCGGCACCTACATTCCCTTAAAGAGCACAACGAGACGAAAAAAATTAATCCAAGCACGCTCTCCTAGCATGACTCCTTCCATTCCAAGGTCGCAGGGGCTCACAACTTCCTAAGTGCCGCAGAACCTACAACCTAGCACTATTTTAGAGTGGAAATAAAACGCCCATACGAAAGGGGGTTCACCACGATTCCTAGGACACCCCATATGCTCAAATGCAACCATTGGTTTAGGAAATATTAAAAGCGGATGACCTATTAGTTTTGGTCTTTTAATTAAATAAAGAGCATGTAGGAAAGTAGGGGGCATCAATACGAGTGCTAGGACACCCTGTATGTTCAAATCCCATGATTGGTTAGCAAGATATCAGGTTCGGGGGCAAATACGAGGAGGGATCAATAAGTTAGTGGACAGCTTTCCCACTACCACACTACTGTCAGGTTTTTATCCTAGAGACTAGAAATTTATTTTGGCGGTAGAGGGCGTAGGGACCTTTCATTTATGTCAAACAAACTTTTTCTGTAAACTTCCTAGTTTCCAAAATATAGGAATTTCAAAATTCAAGTGTTTTCAAAAAATATAAACAAATAAAAAGGTTTTATTATAAAAATAAAGGACATAGAGGCTGTTCGTTTGAGTCATGGCACAACGTTCTACCATGTTTGGTTTTCAAACTATCGCCTATTTTCGAAAACAAAAATTTTCATTTTTTTTTCAGAAATATAACGAGTGGTCCATAGCAAAGCCCCCGTCAACCCGAGTCCAACGACACCTCATTTGTGAATCTCCGACCACGGGTTCGAGAGTTATTAATTATTTAACATGAACGCCGCCCGAGCAACGCTGAGTGCGTTTAAACCATCACTACTCCACTACTAACGTCCCTCTCTGGAATTCACCAACATTCGCCTGGGCTCGAACGACATCCTTCTGGCAAATTCTTCTGTGTTGCTGGGCTACCTTTCCCTAGCGTCTTGACAAATCTCTTCTGTAAAGTCTTCATTCTCCGTCGTAAATATGTATCAGCTTCATCATTGGCATATAATTATGGAAATATTCATATAAATGGTGAATGAAATATTTCCATTGCTAATTGATGTTATATTAGTGTTCGTAGACTGACGAAAATACACAAGATGGACCGTACACTACGTCAGTATTCAAGAATACGTTGTCTAACGAAGCTCCTTCGTTGTATCTTAACTCCTGTTATCGAATATGTCTCCGGCGCATGACTATTTAGTTCATCATATCAACAATGTTAATTATGCTGAATGATAAGGCTTGAAAAATAATAATAGTCATTCTATTAATGTTTATGTGTTGCGCCAATATTAAAAGTTCTCCGCAACTGTTCACTTGAACTGCGTTCGCCAACTTCACGTTGCAATTTATAGTGATATTCAGTTTTATTTCCAACACATTTGGAAATCTAACTTGGCAGGCTTATATTGTCGAAACGGTAAGTTTTAAAGCGCTCGACTTTTCACAATATATAGTATGCGACTTGTTCTTAATATATATTCGCTTATTTAACTTCAGATCTCAATTATATAAGAGATATAATCAATTCAATGTTCCTCGCAACTTCACGTAGAATGGAAGTGCGGTGACCTCCTACGTTCCACCTAGCTATCCTCGCGTCTCCACAAGTCGACAGTCGTCGCACTCGGACTAAGCCTTGGGATCTCCGTTAACCCAGTAAAACACTTCCTTACTCTTCAAAGACTGCTGGAATAAGAACCTCGATCCTTGGATCTCCCCCTCCAAGTCGAATTTTTGGCGGCCATATCAATCTCCCACCATAATTTTAGAGCGTAGATTACCAATGCTTATTACTGATTAGATTAACCGATCTGTGGTTTTTAAAGTATCAGACATTATTTCTTTTAATATTCTCTTCATTACCAAATAAGAAAATCTTCTTCTAAGGGCCTAAATGCATGATTTCATCATATTGTGTAATTAAAGTTGAGCCCGTCTTCAATAAGACCAGTTCTCATTGGCTCTGGGCTGGGATCCAATAGCATAATTTTTAACAATATTTATAATATTAATCTCCAAACTTGCTGTTGCTATGCTAAATATAGCCTTCTAGAAGCGTCCATTGTGCAACATATCACGTGATCGGGCTCTCCCACAGTCTCGAGCTTGTAACACTACACTCCCGTGTCACACTTCCAGAAATTATATTTGCTAGTTAAATTTTATCATGGGGACGGAAATTACTCTCATTTTGTCCCTAAATAATTCAATTTACGGGGGGAGTACCACTTTTCAAATTCCTTGGCAGAGCCGGGAATGGAACCCAGGACCACCAGGCGGCAGTTATTCATGCTGTCCGCTACGCTACGGAACCTAGATAATAATAATAATAATAATTATTATTAATAATAAAATATTGGGGAATATACAATTAAATCATGGGAATTAAAAACAATTTGTTCATTACAATTAAGGGGACGAATCCAAAATATTACAGACGTAAATAGGTAACCAGTTGTAAAAGATGAATTTCACTGAATCTAATTACAGTTTGTACTGTTTTATAGCTCTCTGCTTCTACAGATCTTGCGGAGAGATTTAATGATTGCCCTTGGTCCACCACTGATTTTAATGCACTGGTTGTACAGTGTTATCTCACAGACCCAATTACTTCAAAATCACTAAGTTCACTTTACAGTTCTCGTACCATGTGGTCATTACCATGTGGTCCTTGGTTTGATAAGAGAAAGGCCAATATTCATCGTAAATTACACAAACATTTCGTATTGGCGGCTCACTTATTTCGTAGAAGAATACTTTCACACCAATCAATTAAAAACGCCGAACGGCAGATTGGCTCAGATTCGAGCACTTTTTTCACACACTCAAGAAGATCGTTACCATGCAAGAATACAAAACGGAGACGTCCATTCCGGATATGACTAGGTAAGTCATTTATCAACTCTCCCTCGTTGACCGACTATATTTCGCATTAGCACGTCTGTGATTTAAAGTGATATTTATAACACGAAGAAAAATCTCCAGATATATCCTTCTCATAACCAGTACAACTCAGGGTTTCAGATTTCCACTGTGAATCATTAAATCAAATTTTTGCGCATTTCACACACACATTCTACAGGTTCACCACCATTCAAGTCAAGATCTTCAGCAGAAATCTGTTCAGACATCTCTGGTGCCTCCATTTACTGTCCAAATTAAGCTCATAGAAAATATCATCGGACATGAACTCACCAGTCTCAGTATATATATGTTGAAGTGTAATTCATAAACATCATATCTTATTTAAGCCTAAGGGAACAGGATCTGAGGATGAATGCGTGACGTTCGAAGCATGTCATCCAATTAGGTAGGTATTTGCGCATAAAGAGTGTGTTACTTGTTCTCCGCCTAAAGTAATCGGGCACTATTCGTGTTGACCGATTGAAAAGCTTTCTTTAGGCTTCGATGAACGGGTTATTAATCCCAATAATGACGTATAATACTAAACATTACTACAGTTAGTTGGAAAATTAAATAATGGTGTTTTTAAGACACTTATGGTAGAAAATGTTTCTTAACTTGTACATCATGTACAAGGATTTAGGATTAGGAATCAGAGTCTCATGTATAAGAGTAACATATTGCGATTGTTATAGCGACAGGCCATCGCTATTTAACTTCGTTTTCGTCGGAATTAAAATATTTAAAGTATTTTTAGTGACGATCCAGAATTCTGGGCACAGCTAGGAGGTGCCGGATTTTCGAGTTTTTTGTTATTTTATCGATACACCATTGGTGTTCAACGATCTTTAAGTATGATTTAAAGAATTTTGCGAATCATATTGTAAATATTAGTTTATATTTGGAGAAGAGTTATTGACTTTTTATTAATACATTTCAAGCACGTATTTGCGTAAGCTTGCAGTCTTTTATAGAAATTTGAGTTATGATTTATCGTAGTGGGGTTTTAAGGTGAAAATGCTATGATTGTAGTTTAGTTGCTCGAACCTTTAACCTATTCCCGTTGCGCCCTGGGATCTGAGTGTCTCAAAGCTCCCGTATTTTTGTATTCGAACCTAGTAGTGTAGAACCATAGCATTATGGAGTAGTATGTATTTATGTTCCTTATTCCAGTGTGTGTTAGGCCAGTAGTCTCCGGTAGTTATATTTAGCCGGGTACTACTAGAAGCTGCGATCCATTTCATCTTCGGATTTGGGCTGACATCTCATTTGGAAATAAGGGCAAAGTAGGTTAGGTTAGCTAGACTAGGCTAGGTTAAGTTAAGCTATGACAGCCATATTGGAATGCGCGCGGCGGCCACGACACTATTTTGGACCGGCTCCGCCTCACTACTAGGGTGTATGAAGCTCAAATGTAAGGTGACTGAAACCCATCGGGTGCAGTTGTATATGGAGATGTCAAAACAATAACAAAGTGGAAATGTCCAAAATTGTGAATGATGCCCTTTAAAAAAATACTGATTCATATATTGTGTGAAGATGAGTGTCTTGTAGTGTATCCAAGGTGACTATTAGATGATAAAATCAGTAATCGCACTCTTTAAATAAAATTAAACATCATTTCTTTGCAGTTCTGCAGAGATTATCGACTTATTCCTAAAAAGTTCTATAGAGGGTGTGGTTATCAAATGGGCAACACTAATCAATGACGTCATTCAAGAAGACTCCTCACATGCATTTTCAAGAGGTCGACATCCAAATCCATCGGCAGGTAAGTAATACAGTTGTCATTGGAACTAGTAACTACAATATTGTAATTGCAAGTATTCTTCTTACAATAAGTGTGACGTAAATAGGTCTTGAAAATTAAAATGAGTTGCAGTTTATTCTGCATAAGATCAAAATAATGAAGATTTCTTATTTACTGACTCTGAAGGAGGTAGCTATGACTGCTAGGTCACAAGGTCATGGGACCAGGAAGACAAATGGGTGTAGGCCGTCCTTGAAATGGTTTTCTTTGCTTTCCATTTTTAACAGTAGATTGTGCCTTCCTTATAAATCCTTGCTCAGTTTCATTAAGTCATTTCATGTGGTTGGAGTCAGGAACGATATCCTGACGTAAAATCCGCCGCATAGAATTCATCGCATCTCATCTCTGACGAGAATAATAAGTATACAGACATACATACACATTAAATTGACTGCATATGTTCAAAATATTACTAACTGACCAAGTATCTCAAGGTAATGAAGATCGGTTCACATCATGCAGACTACCTAACACTTAGAAATGAAACATTGCAGAGCTTTAAAATAAAAGTCAGTTTCGATTCTTTAGGGCGATACGATGGCAAGCACGACATTAGCAAGTAGTTCCGTGAAGAACTAGCGCCTATTTTCATATATCCTACTTATGTTAATTGCCTCCATCAACATATTAAATTTCAGTTTTATTGCTGCAATAGATTCGTAGATATAGAGAATCGTCTAAATATTTCGGATGGTCGCCATGTTGGATTTGTATATGTAGGTCTTAGAGTTGTGTACTATTACTTCAGTCACATGATTAGGACACAAGAAATAAAAACGGGATCTTAAAATTTCGCACAGCTGCGTTCTTGTTGTTATGAAAATAATTGAAATAAATTAGATGCTAGTGGATTACAATTTGTATAAGCATTTACTGTACCAAGTTTCACTGCACTCGGATGGTTTAATCGTGAGAAACGTTCATTTAAATACTTGTATTTTGCGTCGCCGCCATGTTGGATTGGCCCTCGATAGGTTAATGAAACTCCCATAGGCGAACTTATGTTCATAGCCTCTATGAATATAAAAAGTTTCAGTTTCATTGCAGTAACAGATTTGTAGATATCGAGAACCGTCAAAATATTTCTGATGGTTGCCATGCTGGATTGTTATATGTATACACCATAAAGGTATGTACCATTAAATGAAAATTATTGCGTAGGTTCATTATTCAAACTTTCACTTCGATGGCATGATTACGACAAAATAAATAAAAACGTAATTTTAAAATTTTTCACTGTCGACATCTTGAGGTTATGTAAACAGATGAACTAAATTAAATGTGAGTGAATTATAATGTGTATAAACATTTTCTGTACCAAGTTTTATTGCGTTTGGATGGTTGCGTGAGGAGAAAAGTCTATTTCAATGTTCCAAATTTGCTTGGCCGCCATGTTCGTTTCGTAGTAAACAGGTTTTTGAAAGTCTCCTATGTGAACGTCTAGTAGTGCCCTTTATCACCGTACAAAATGTCAGAGTGATATCGGTAATAGTTTCGGAGATATAGAATGCCGGTGAAATATTTCGCACAACCACCATGTTGGATTGGTGAGACGTAGTAAAATTTAAAGGACACAGTCGGAGTCGACCAAAATGGTGCTATGACGTTACTGTGTCGCATTGAAATTCTTCCGGCCGTTTAGAAGTTATTAGAGCGGGACACACACACGTACGCACACACACACACACGTACGCACACACACACACGCACACACACACACACGCACACACACACACACGCACACGCGCACACACACACACGGGCAAAAGGTGACCTATTAAGCCTATTTTTTCATACATGAAAATAGGCTAAAAATGATTATCACAGAGTCGTAAAATTTAGGCGATTTGATTAAGTCACTCAGAAAAGTTTTCTGAGTTGCAATCAAAGAAAGTGTAGACTGTAACTCCGAATTTCTTGAATAAACTCTTTTCAATCGAAGCACTAGTTGCTGAGATAGAGAAAATGTGGTAAATAAATTCTGTTGCTTCTAGATGTGACTTTTTTAGTCTTACGTTTTAGGCTAACAACATTTCGATCATAGATCTTCACTAACGACTTGAAGGCACTATTCGGGAGCTGGTTTGCAAAATATTGTTAAACAGGTCGAAATCCAACAATTGAAAGTTTGTTCATATCAGTACAAACATGGTATCAATTGTTTCCAAGTACAATCAAAGCTACTATGTTTCCTTCATTCTCATAAAATCAACTCTGGCGCTTTGGAGGGTAATTTTGTCTCTCTTTATTGTTTTGAAGATTTTACCACAAAGATTCGAAATTATTTCTGGTCATATAAAATGCTTAAAACTCTTGCGAATTGCTTATCTTCTTCTGAAGAATCTGGTAGAGGATATCAGGTTTAGGCGTAATTTCAGCAAATACATTCAATAAGAAATTCAAATAAAATTCTCAGTAAGCCACATCGCAACTCTTAACTGTAATTCTCGATTTAGCGTCCCATTATTTTGTGTCGTCTTTTATTTATCTTGAACATTTTAGGTCATCTGTATTGTAACCGTCTGTCTTATTCCTTTTCAAATTAAATTAAACTAAGCGGCTCAGTGGATCTTCGCGGACTGTTCGTTACATGGGTTAAGATCATGTGCAGCATTTAATGGGAAACTTTGGAGATTCAATGGATTAAATAACATGGCACACACTCAGGAATAATTTAATATAAAACTGGTTTATTATTCTAGAACTATACAAATACATAGCAAAATAAAAATTTGCGTGACAAAGCAGAAAGGAAAGAAACATCAATATCTGAACCTAGTTCTCACCCATGTGTCTTACAGCACGCACCATTAAAGCCTCGGCCCGAGTAGGATTTTTTCAATCAATCGAACGCCATCTTGAGAAAAAAAACGAGTGCACGCGCTCTTGAAGTTACTGTCTGGATTTTGAAGTTGCTTCTTCCTGGGTTGATGCTGTGAGAGATTAGAGAGCCATTGCATATTCTCTCTACTGATTATGATATTTATTAGACTTTGTCCAAAGTAGCAGGTTTTTCTCGAAATCCGCTGCCTGACGGATTGCTGATAGGCTGATTAAGCTTGTGTTAACTGTCTATACTGAAACTTTTCAGGATTAACCGATAACAGCAAAATAAGCACACAGGCAGAACGCAGTTGCAGGAAACAAATAGTGGCATGTGGGACACAGACAATTAGCCATCTGCAATCTGGCCAGAGGAAGAGGCCAGTCCAACCCTTGAACCACTACAGGGTCGCTGAACGTCATAACATCGTAAATCAAGATGGATGCATCTACCATACAAGGAAGCTACGGTACCCTGCCGGTCAATGAACGAGGATGACTTGAAATAATAGAGATCCAAGAATTCCACATATTGGAAGTGCGAAATGTTGATTTGCGAAGAATCTAGATCAAAATGTTATCAAAGGAAGACAACATCAGAGGTAGAAATGTTAACCTATAAATTATAGAGTAGAAGTAGTCTACAATCTAAATCGATTGAGGTAGGTGGGATTTCGGAGGAACGTGTATTGAGATTGGCGCCAAGGGCGTATCACAACCGGCGATCATAGTGATCACTTAGTGTGAAAATATTCAAAGCTCCAAACGGAAATCAAGGGCAGTGACTACTGAATACGAGTGGGGATGAGTATCCCTAAGTCCAAATAAATAGTTAGAGGACGAGTGCAGAGGCAGTCAGTTGACCTCGAACTTGCGACACATTCATCAAGATATTTGGGCGAAGAAGTAGTTATTCATTTGAGGACAACATGCCCATTGGTACCGTGCAGGACATATATACGATAAATAAAATTAAATATCCCCCATAGATTCAGAATAGATAAGACGATGCTTTTTTGCGCGCGCGAGGTAGGCCTACATTGCAGGGGGGGTCGGCTTAACAGTCACAATCATAACAGTGAATAGTGTGAGTCGGTGGGACTTGTTTGAACTGTGGACAGGCAAATTAGACAGTGTAATTGCAAAAGCAAAAGTGATTTTTATTAAGTAACATCTAAGTGCGAGTTTTTATTTTAGCGTGTGGCTTTTAGTGCCGGGAGTGTCCGAGGACATGTTCGGCTCGCCAGGTTTGTAGCTGCTTCGAGACGGACACCCAATGGGTGAGCTACAAGTACCGTTGGAGAGGAAAGTTTGGATGTAAGGATGAGGAGTTTGAAGGTAGCGGCTGTGGCCTATAGTTAGGGACCAACCCCGGCATTTGCCTGGAAGGAAGATGGGAAACCATAGAAGACCATCATCAAGGTTGCCGGCGGGGGGATTCGAACCTCCCCGCCTCCCGGATGTGAGCGATTGCCAGCAGTCATGCCGTAACGACCACGGCTAACTCACCCGGTAAGTGCGAGGTATACGGGTGCGAATGCGAGTACGCTATAGACTCTTGGGCAACCACGTCCGTGTATGTGGTCAGGCCACGAAATTAATAGGAATGTATGTGAAATCAGCGTATTTAATGCCAAGTGTTACAATGACATGTTTTATGTTAATTAGCGGAATTCAGTCGGAAGAGTCTAGCATCAAGAACATCAGCATGGTTAAGCAGCCACAGATGAGGGGAGAGTGCATTGCATTCCAGGGACTAATCAGATGAATACTGAACCAATTCATTAACTGTTATCATGTATGTAGAGCAGAGGGAATTGTTTTGTGTAATTAATCCATTCGGTTTGTGGGAGTGTCAGACATTTGGTTGGAAGGAGGAGAAAGGGCTAAATGGATTTGTTTATTTTATACCATATCCTTCTCTCGTGGTTTCATAATGGTAGGATCAAGTAATAAATTTAGGCTTCTATATCTTTTTTATATAATGCACATAATTTTACAGTAATTTCGCGGGTTTGTTTTAACTAGGATCAGTTGAAACTCAGCAATTCTTCCAGGTTTGTGCCGTGCCTTGTGTGGGGTTTCGCCTATGACACCAAGCTGGCTCATCGGCGGGCTCTTGGTGTCCACGCCCGGACGCCCACTGGAGTAGCAAACTGCTCGCTACCTCCCTTTATATAAAGCGCACCTGCGCCTGTCCACTGTGATAACTAAATGCTCAAGCAGCCATAACCTCCCTACGAAGGCTTCCAAAAAAGATGGTATATTGGCTTTCACGGCCAGTGAATTAAAACTCAGCAATTCTTCTGGGTTTTTGCCGTGTCTTGTGTGTTGTTTCACCTAGGACACCAGGCTGGTTCATCAGCGGGATGAAACTTTTGTCTTACAATGGGATGAGGAATCGCATGCCGACCTCCAAGTGCGGCATTTTTTGTTCACCCTGTACATAGCTCATACTTAATTACCGACATTATTGTTATAGCAGAATACTACTACTACAGAAATAGTATCGTACTTGTATACTTGCCTTTCAGAAACAAACTTCTGGAACTCACGGCTTGGAAACTTACAATTCATCTGTGGTCAAATCCAGGAAGAGAGAGTACAGAAGATGGGAATTATGCTAGAGAAGACTGATAGCGCCTACTATCCATGCTTCAGGAACTTGATCCTCAACGTCAAGGCCGGTAAGTTTTACGTTTTTAATAACTGTAGGTGTTTGCAGACAAGGCATAGGTAGAGGAAGGTGGCATGAAGACAAGCATCAAGGCCTTCCGTTGCACATATTGGGTGAATTTTAAACATGCTCAGGTAATTAATATGTCCCATTACAAGGTAGATTTCCATATATTAATCGTTTATTTCCTTGTGCTGTATGAGACAAAATATTAAATATGTAGCAATAGAGATTTGGAATTCGGTCTGAAGAAAGAAAATTTTCAGTTCTACAATTTCCTTATCCAACATTGTAACTCGAATTAATCCAAGAGTATGTGTTACTTTGTCATGCAGAGGTCATAGAGAGACGTTTCTGAACCACTTTCACAGAGTTTCTCATTTTATATAGAATATTATTAACATTCATTTTCAAATACAACTTTTTCATTAAGGCTATTAGCCTTTCTTCAAAACTAAACATGCACTTTGCGGAATAGCCGTGCCCTTTAAGTGATCGAGCGTCGCTAAGGAATTCATTTGACAGTCGAAAATGTGCAGGGATGAGACTAAAACAATTCATTTTTTTATTAATTATTACGTATGATTTACACATTGTTAACTCATTTTTTCAATATTGATTTAATTCAATTATATGATGAAAATTATAGTAGAGGAGAAAATGTTATTAAGTAACTATATGTTTTACACAAAAGTTACGAAAAAGTAACGATTCCTTATTTCGATAATTGTAAATGAAACGGTAACTTCTTTAATTACTTTTGACAGGCAGCAGTAGTCGGATCCTACTGTTCAATTATTGCCTTAAATACCCCATCCCCTTTGTACATCAATACGTTGTATTTTGTGATAAATATTTCCTATAATGTTTCTATCTAATTGGGCACAATATGTGTTGACCGAATGAAAATCTTTCTATGGAACACGAGTGGGCATCTTGGACATAAACTGACTCGTTGTGCTTGGGTGGCTAGGACTTGATTGTTCCCTGAGGTCAAACTCATAGCTAGCAACCTGCTTTACCTGTACTTCCTAAACCTGAGCAAGGGACTCCCATCTCCCATCTACCGACAAAACATTCGGCTTTGAAATGCTGATCTTCATACCATATTTCTTACATTTCTCTTCATATTCTATCGTGTGGCTTGCAAGATTTCGACGGAGTCGGCCATTACTACCAGGCTATCAGCATAGACCAGGCTACTTACTTGGTTTCCACCTAGTTGAATCCCAACCAGCTAGTTTATGCCCGTAAGCAAATGGTCCATATACAAAATGAACAGTTCTGGTGAGGGTACAACCTTGCCTGACTCCTGTAATAACCTTGAACCATAAACTCATCGTTCCATCAACTCTCACTGCAGCCTGATTAACAGCATAAATACATTTGATTGCATCTAGCAGCCTTCCCTCAATACCGTAATTCCTCAGGATGCTTAGCTTCTTCTCCGAGGGCACTCTATCGTACGCCATCTCTAGATCTACAAAACATAAACACAACTGTCTGTTTGTCTCGTAGCAATTTTCAGTACCTAAAAAATTCAACTTGACATCCTCGCTGTGGCCTAAAGCCACACTACTCTTCATCCATCTAACTCTCGGTTAATGATCGAACCCCCCTTTCTACGATCCCCGAGTTCACTTTGCCCAGGACATTTATCAAAGAAAAGCCTCCATAATTATTGCAATATTTTCTGTAACTGTAATATTTTGGACCAGGCCAACGTTGTGGCGGACCAAATGTTATGTGTTTGAGCAAGGCACTTGATAGATACTAAACTCTTAACTGTTTATTGATAAATATTTTGATAAGCTCGACTTGGCGCCAGGTCGCAACTTGATGTTGACGATCCAAATTTGTAAGTATGAAAATAAAACTAGTGCAGCAAAGATTTCCTTCTCTCAGATCAGGACGAAGTTTAGCCACTAAACAATTAATATTCGATTTGGGTAAAAGGGATGCCTTATACTGTGCCCAATCAGTCACGGCAGTCTGGCATCGAACTCGGGTCTCATCAGAGAAGACCAGGCACATGGTTATGCCTAGAGTCGAACCATTGATCTCTGAGGGGGAGCAATTACAGGGAACCCAAAGAGCAATGAGAGGTATACTGACATATAATAATGTAGCATGATTTCACGACCTATATGTGAATATCATAGCAGTTTAAGGTGAAGAATTGTAGCCAAATGCAAGGAAATATACGTTTTCTTAGCATACGAGAATGAGAGGAGGCCAGTTCGACGTTTTACAAATTGCAGTTAGCAAGTGGGTGGAGACCTTAGGCGCCGAGCGCACTATTTACGTCTGGACCGAGGAGACAGCCCAAAATTAATGACTCGGGTATTCACCGCTTGACAACGATGGAATCGGGAGTAGGGATGATTGCCCACGGAAATTAATTAATTACAGCCAAGTGGAGCATTGAAATGGAGTGAAATATACACCCAGGAGAATATATTCACGGAGAGGTAATTTAGGAGTGGTTTTTCACCTAAATTAATGCCGATATCTCCAAATGAACGCATTACAACCTAGCCTTCGCTCGAGAGCAGTGATTTTGTGACCAGCCAAAGGGGAACCACCACGATGGCGTCCTGACGCGCTGAACTAAGGCAATTAATTGCAATTAATTGGCCGAAGCGATCGCGTGCACGCGAACGGTTATGAAACCTCCACACCTAAATGAACAAGGTGTATATGTCAGTTCGGCTGAAAAGGTATTATTTCAAGAAAGGAGTCGCTCTCATGTGTCCAGTGGACTATTTTGTACGAGAAACCTTTATATGGGGGGGAGCAGCTCACACCAGCCAGTTCTTCTCCAGTTGTTCTCCAGTTGTCTTGTTGTCTTCAGTCTGTATACACGTAACTAATACGCTGCCAGTAAGCACGCCAAATGTTAAAGTATCAACGCTCCGCCGTTGAAGAACAATAGAAGCAAGTCATACAGCTTCATAAGTATAATCATGAAGTGCGTCGAAGTAATTTAATACAGATATTTATCTATTATCTGACGCAAATATAAATTCGCCACAGCGAAAAAGGAACTTATAATGTTTTTGAACATTTCATATACCGGGAGGTATTGTCAGAATTGTATATTACATTATCATCAGGATCACTACAATGATGGGAGCTTGGGAATCATTGCCACCGAATCTGGATAGTGAGCTGAACGATATTGCAGGTGACGAGGATCGAACGTCCGTAAAACGCTGTTAGATTTTCACGTAGACCAGCGGTTGGCGTAATTGCATCGCATCTCTGAGATCAGGCGTAGGAGAAGTCCGATTTAAGGATCAACCTGTGAAGTAGTGAATAAGTGTACATAAATTGTGTAATAGTGATTTAAAAGTGTTCATGTGTATAGTGATTAATATGCATTGTGTAGAAGTGAAAGAGGCCACTGATAAAAGTATGTTTATCAGGTGGAAAATGTGTGAATTTAAGTGTTGTGTAAAATATAACATGATGGCTTAAATCAAGCGTCATGGTAGCGCCAAAGCTGAAGCGCTGGCACTATCCAGCGAAGAAGAAAAAGTGAGTACAATTTTACAATGTTATTATAACTAAATAGTTCACCATGTAACGATTTATCACTTTGAGAATAAGATGTAACAGTCACTTACTGAACGAGTTTTCACCACTCGTCTTGGATAAATAAGGCTTGGAAGGTGATTTGTTTAGGGCCATTCAGGTCGAAAATAGTGATGGTTGTAACGGTAACGTTAAATGAATAATAATAATAATAATAATCTGGGGTCGGCAACAGTAAAGTAATAGGCACTTTTGGCCTAATTAACGTTCAAAGTGTGTCATGTCTAATATAAAGATACTGTATTTTGGTAAACAGTAAGAAAGTAACGTGGAATATAGCGAGATACGAGAGCTTTTTCAGTGTCAGTGAAATGTGAATGAATATTTGATATGGTCAATCCTTAGGATTATATTTGAGGACCATTAAAGTAAAGTGAGCCAGTAAATTTATACATTGTTGTTAGGAGCTATTTAAAGCTTTGGCTTAAGTGGTATGACAGAGAGAACGCGGGTGCCTTAATAATTGAGTCATCTATGTGAAGTATTGTTTGAAGCCGCATATTGCGTGCAGAAATAACGTAGAATCCAGTGATTTACGTAAATAAATAATTGCGGGGACCAACTAGTATAGCTTGCGCGTTAGGTGAGAAGTTGGCTAAATCTACGAGTTAGTATCGCCCTTGAGCATACTGTATTATTCGCAGCGAATTGTACAGAGCCTGTCTGTATCCAACGCTTGCATGAATTATGGCCACGAATGACGTCCGTCGAGACGCAGTGAGCATGTGTATAAATGATCTGCCCTGAGAGGTAAGGATCATATTCGTCGTTTAGGAAACGCAGATTTCCTTATATTTTATTGACAGCTGCTGGTGAAAATCGTGGATTTTCACTATGATGCGCGTCTAAAGCCACTAGTGGTCACCATAGAACGGCAAGGCTATCACCAGAATTCCATCCCCAGCCATGAATGTTAATAAGGAGCCGAGTTGAGCCCAATACACTATAAAGATAGGTGTTAAATAATTAAATGACTCAATTACTTAGGAACCACACCTAGCGTAACTCCAGTACTGCAATTGTAAACAAACTTGACCTTGACAGCAGATGAGAGGAGGTGGGGTAGTAGACCACTTCTGCGGCAGCCATCTTGACTAGCCAGCTGGAACGAATTTTATGCCTGCTGAGGGGGAGAAGGTCGGTCGACCAGTCCCTTGTAAATTAGAGTCATAGTAGGACACTGAAGAATCTCGATATTTCAATATGCAATTAAGATATGATTATTATGATGATGCCAATTGAATTGAATTGTGTGTTGTAACACACATACGTTGTTGGATCATAGAAATCAGATAATATTTGGCTCAGTTATTCTCTGAGGAGGAAAACTGAACCAAAATAATGTAGGCATCTTCTTTTGGAGTGCATTTTGCCAGTTCACACTAATTTATGCAGACGGGTATGTGATTTCCCAGAACATGACACGTTTGTAACGATATAAGCCCGACAAGACCCAGAAAATCGTTGTATGGTGAAACTATAAATAATTCTATCCATGTTTATTTTGGAAGGGATAAGTACCACTTTTCTTAAAGCGTTCATATTGATGGAAAGAAGGAAGATGATTCACACGACACAACAAATAATAATTGTTAATGAATGCAGAAAATAATGAATTTATGCTAATCAAGGTAAGTGCCATAAGAAACGGAGTAATGTTTTATTAATGTCATTTAGAGGTGATATGTGATTTTTGTGTTATGATACTCAAATTAACTAAAATTGTGTCACATGATGAACACTATGGAAACCCATGGAAGTCTGAAAGTATCATTGACAGGATGCTAGAATTAGATTTGAGTGCAGAGTAGCACTATTTTAAGAAGAAAACTCACAGAATAACCCTATTTTTATTTGTGGGAATTAAATATAATTTGTCCTTTATTTGTATTTGTTGTATAGCCATGATTTTATACCAGTAAATATTTTATTTTAGGAATATGTTGTGTATTTCATGTAGAGTAGTTACCTGGTAGACTCAAATCCTGAGCATGTGGTCGTATGGTGGGCAGGAACGCCCCATACCTCGAAAGACCGTGAGTTAGCTGGGATACGAACACATGGTCCACATGATGACAGTTGGGTACAATACATAAATCCATCTACGTTTAAAGACAGAACTAGCATACGCATAAAAAGGAAATTTATCTGTAAAAAAGCAGCAGATGAAACAGACGTTAAGTCAATAAAACATAATATGATAGATAATATAATAAGCTTGAAGTTGCGTTATTGTTGGCAAAATATATAAAATTGGAAATAAATTAATTAAATTGAAGTTACAAAGATCTTACCTTAGTACTGTACGTAAGCCCACCGATGTCGACTTGACGAATCTTATGTTGGTAAAGGTCTTACTTGTGTAGAAGTGACGAGTTATAATGTCAGCTGTTTACTGAGCCGGTGACTGACTGAGCCCTGCTATCCCACTATACCTTACATTACCATTAATGGCCGATATTCATCTAACCCTGCCGTTTTGTGATATTGTAGTTTATTTACCATCCTCTCTACGTTCTCAACCGTGATGCGGTTCCCGTCCTCATTCCTTTATTTCCTTCATTTCTTTTATATTATTTAACCGCCCTCTGAATGAAAAGACCTGAAAAAAGAGGCTTTGTAGCCTCAGTGGCCTGTATAAGGGAAAGAATACATTCTAATTCAAATTCAAAAATTCTCCTCCCGGACAATCTCAAAATCTTCCACACTGCCAGATAGGTCACTATTAACATTCAGTAAGTTTTCTAAGTATCCCTGCCATTTTTCCAATGCTTCCTTAGCATCTACCACGACTTTCTCTGAATTATCCAGAACGCTGCTAACTTCTCAATTTACTCCATATGTATGATTCGTTATAGCACTCTAGAAAGGTTTTCCAGTCGCTTGACCAAACTTTTCTAATTTGTCTTCAAATTATTTCCATGAATTCCTTTTGGACTCTACTAATATTAGTTTGGTTTTGTCCTTACCACTACTGTCTGCCGGATTCCTTGTTTGGAGCTATTGTTTGTAAGCCTTCTGTTTACTTTTACAAACAGGTTTCACTATGTCATTCCACCAGGATGTGCACTTTTTCCTGTCTTTAATAACTCTTGTCCCAAGATATTGTCCCCTTGAAAGAAACTTACACGAGACTGTTCTCGGGGAGTGTTCAGTTCTTCGTCGTGAGGCTGGGTACTTTTGATATTTTGCTACCGAAACTTCAAGGTGACATAAAATAAAAATAAAAATAGCATGAAAGTGAACCAATATTAACATAAAACAACTTTAATAACTGATAACTTGACATAATATTACAACAAAAACCACCCATATGACACCCTAAAAATCAAGCTACTTCAATCAAAACAATAACATAGAAAATAATCATAGCTAAGGAAATGCTGTAAAAGTCACATAGGACTCGGATTAAGTCCGAAATTCACTGATTCATTGTGTGTATGCGTGCGACGATCCCCGTGTTTTTGGTGTAGTTTACTGGAAACATGCAATATTTGCATCACCAACGTTTCCCCTTGGCTCGTATGGTTCCATACTATGATACAATTTCAGATTTGCTGTATTGAAGAGTGACATCGTTCCTGTGCTGACTTCTTGTATTCTGTAGGCATTATTACCAAGATTCTTAACAATGAGAAACAGCCAAATATAACGCTCGCAGAATGTTTCAAATATTTTGCTTGATGGATCAGATATCGGCGTTTTTTACGAGAACCATTTAGTCAATGTTTAATTCCCTGTGGAACCTCTTCCCCTCACTCTTCTCAGACGTCTATCAGCTTGGTTTCTCATATATTCTACAGTATTCCTGACTCTTAGAACTTGTGACGACAATGGATCTCTAGGACAGTTGAGAACATTGTCCCACGATCTCTCCGGATATCAGTTAAGATGTAATACCATCGGTATTTGTCCAGTCGACTCATGTTTGATAGAGTTCCTGCATGTCTCAATATCACCAACTCTATCCACCCATTTATGATGTTCATTTGGAATAAAGACACGGTAAAATTTGGAAATGTCCTTGATTGCGCGTTCCGCTGGATTAGCCTGGGCTGTGTCTTATCGATGATAGAATGTGTTTTATCCCAAGATCAACCATTCCTTTCCTGAATTCAGCACTGGCGAAGTATCTGCCATGATCTGAGAGTAAGAATTCGAGTTTATTGAGCGTCGGTATTACCTCATTTCTTATCCTGCTCAGTACTTGCTTTGAAGTTGTTTTCTGGATAGGATACAGAACAACAAGCTTGGAGAAAACATCAATGCATACAAGTAGGTGTTTACATCCTCGCCTTCCCTTTGGAATTGACCCAAAACAGACCACAGCCACTAGCTTGCATGGTCTGTGAGGTAGTAGAGGTTTAGGATATTGCCCCATCATATAATTGTTTGCCTTAGTCCGTTGGCATACGTCGCAAGTTTTAATGACGTCACAAATCGTCGTTCTCATCCCCAGACAAGTAAAAGTTTCGCCAATTGTAGCCTCAGTCTTGTCAATCCCAATATGACCAATACTATGTTGCACATGCCACGTCAATCCACGTTGCAGTGAAACAGGAACTAAAATTCTGAATTTGGTGTGGTCTTCATCTACAAATTTGTGTAACATTCCATTGATGAAATGGTATTTGGCTGGCTTCGAATTCGCCTCTTGATGTGCAGGAGTTCCAGGCTGTAGTTCTCTCTTGAAGTATTTCATCACCTTCATCATCATCATCATCATCATTCACGGTTCCTTTTCCTGTTCTAATTTGATATTCTTAAGTTCTTCCAGAAATTCCTTGTCCTTATTGGTCAGCTCAATATGTTGGACGTCTACTGTTATCTTGTCCCCTGGCTCCGGATTTCTACTCAAGACATCAGGTATAACATTCATCTTTCCAGGGCACATGTTCTACTTCAATGTTGAACTGCTGAATGTACATTGACCATCGTGTGACTCTCTCACTCATCATTGCCGTTTTAAACAAAAACATCAGTGCTTCCTGGTCCTTCCTTACAACAATGGGGTATCCAAAAACAATCTTTCGCCATCGTTGCAATGCGTGAAGTATCTCAAGAAGTTCTAACTCGGTTAGAGTGTAATTATTTTCATGTCTGCGCAACTTGCGGCTTATGAACCCTAAATACGAGCGGTCCTGAATATTACTCGAATTTTCCTGGTATGCCATTAAAAGAAGCATCTGCCTGAATAATAAATTTCTTCTCAAAACCCGGGTAAACCAATTTTATACAGTTTGCCAAAATATACTAGGTTGCTTGAAATGACTTCTCGCAAGTCTCGTCCCATTTCCACCTGTTGGAAATGTCTTTATAGCTTCTATTTTCGCTGGATTAGGTCTCACGCCCTCTCTATATATGATGTGCCCCAAGAATAAAACTACATTCTTGAAAAAGTGTGATTTCATAAAATTGATCTTGAAATTCATCGTCCTTAAATTATCCAGAAGTTTGTTCAGATTACTAATATGCTCGTCTATATTCTCAGATGCTAGTAGAATAACATCTATGTATCTTACTGTCATGCTTTTCACTTCCTCAGTCAAATTCCTGTCCAGAGCCCTGATAAGTGCAGATCCAGCCGTCTTCAAACCAAATGGAAGCCTATTCCGCACAAACGTCCGATTATCGAAGAGAAAACCTGTCAGAAGCTTAGATTTCTCCTCCAGTTCAATAGGGTGGAAACTATTTGTGACGTCCCAGAACTGTATATGTGTTTTCCTCTGAAACCCTTCAGAACGTCGCGAATTAACGGCATTTGGTCGTACTTAGGTATGACCTTGAAGTTCAAATTTCTTGCGTATAGGCAAAGCCGGATTGATCCATTAAGCTTGGCAACAGCCAAAATTGCATTGAGATATGGTGTCGGTGAATTTTTATCATGCCAGATGCGAGCATTCCTTCAATTATATCCTTCACCTGAGAGTGATGTTTCACAAGGATCGGGTATAATTTACTCTTAAAAGGTGTCCAGTCATCAACCTGAATTGCATATGTAAAATTTAGAATTTTCCCAATTACAGTGTCGAAAACGTCTTTACGCGTGCGTAAAATATTTTCTTATTTCCTCTTGTCAGCTACCCCCAAATTTACTTCTCTGAGCCGCTACTGTAGTAGAACTTTGAACTCGGATACGTCGCTTTCTTCTTCTGATAACAATGATCTTTAGAGTAATCCTGATCTCCAAGTTCCACAACTTCAAGATTATATGTACCTTCTTCCTCATTACGTAATTCATCAATGGACTCTTCTGGTATGGCCTCTAGGAACCACGTGCTTTCTTCCTGTTCATTGGATACTGTACCCGCGGTCCAGGGCCGTCAGGTCCTTATCCATAGTTTGAATGGAGCGCAGATCTGAGTTTGAACTAGCGCTCATAGGAGGAGAGCCTATCGGAGGAGAACGCGCGCCCGCTTGGCGAATGGGAGAACGCCGAAGGTGCTGGAACATTTGGAGCTACCTTATTCCCGTGAGATGGAAGGAATGGTGTTATGGCAGGATGTAGACCCTGAATTTACATTGCTTCTAGTGAAAGAACCAGGAAGATAGCTTTACGCATTCCGAAGTTATGAAGGAAGGACGTTTGGGGAATGACGTAACTGATGACGCACGCGAGTAGCCACAGCGGTATTTAAACTGCGGTGAGCAGGCAGCAGTCAGTCAATGTGTTCAGTATCAGAGCAGCGTGTCTCTCTGGTCCAGTTTGTGCCAGTGCGAAACCTCGAGCAAGTGTTATACTACGTCATCGCCGTGAATCAGTATGCGGGTTGCCGGAATGCGATGAGTAGAAGGCTATGGAAGGCCTATGAATTTTCTAAGTGCCAACGGTGATAGTTTTACTGGTGGAGAGAAAGACTTAGTTATTCTCCAAACACATGTGAGTTGAACTGCACTTTATTAGAATTGTGAACTGTTAAACTGGAAGTGACTGTCATAATGTATGGGCAAATAACTTCATTTCTTGACGGTCCATTACTTTCATGTATTGAAATAGCGAATAGATCATGTGTACAGCTAGAAAGTGAGGCGTGAATTTCAAAGTGTTGCCACATGTGAGGACACGAACAGCGAGGATATCAGGTCCATGCACTTCCGATTAAACAGCGTAATTAGTGATTGAACGAAAGTCGCAATGCCCAGTATTAGGTTTTGGCCATGTGCACGAGAATTTTAGACTGTCATGACGAGTGTTTGCTACCATTAGGTGTGCGAGCTCAGGATTTTAAAGATTCATTATACTGTACAACTGTCAGCCGATTTTGCTTAAGTGCTGCGCGAGATATCAGTCTCAAGTGAAACACATTTAATATGTGGTCTGACGACATTGAAAGACATGGTAAAATAATGGGAGCGGAACATCGTGGACATTTCACGAGTGATATTTTGGAACTCCATGATGCCATGAACATGCATTAATACCACCGATGATGAGTTAGATTCGAGAGGATGAAGAAGGGACGTAGACGATACCAGCCCGTGAAGGAAGCCGGAATGGACCTAGCCAACATCAGCCCAGGGGAGAACGTTCGAGAACAGCTCGCTGAGCCAAGCGGAAAGAGCCTTACCAGAGGTCAAGGGAAGCTTCAGCCAGGGCGTGGAACGGTGTGTCTGGACACACGCTGGTCCTTCATGGAGGAACTATTATGCTACAATCTCAACACCTGACGGACAGTGAATATCTGGAAGTAAGATCTCTTCATGTTATCGTAGTTGTACTGTAGTATAGTCATGTGTATATTTCTATTCCCAAACTTAATAGGTCAGCATATTTTTTTTGTCCTTTTCGTGTTTCTGACAGAGAGTTCTTGTCATTTATCAGTTTTCCTGGTAGTGAAATTTCAGTAATTTAGGGCAGATAATAACGCAACGTTTTCTTTGTTTTTCGCTTCTTGATTCGTTACTAGTGAGAGGAGATATTAGTCACTCACGAGTTGATTTTGTGGAGGAGGAATGATTTGCAATGGAAAAATTAAATAAATAATAAATAATTAATAATAATAATCGAGTACTGTGAAAATTTATATATAATAATAAGAATAAAATTCAAGTACTGCCCCCGTAAATTGAATTATTTAGGGACAAAATGAGAGTATTTTCTGTCCCCATGATAAAATTTAACCAGCAAATATAATTTCTGGAAGTGTGACACAGGAGTGTAGTGTTACAAGCTCGAGACTGTGGGAGAGCCCGATCACGTGATATGTTGCACAATGGACGCTTCTAGAAGGCTATATTTAGCATAGCAACAGCGAGTTTGGAGATTAAAATTATAAATATTGTAATAAAATATGCTATTGGATCCCAGCCCAGAGCTAATGAGAAGAGGTTTTATTGAAGACGGGATCAACTTCAATTACACAATATGATGAAATTATGCATTTAGGCCCTTAGAAGAAGATTTTCTTATTTGGTAATGAAGAGAATATTAAGAGAAATTGCGTCTGATACTTTAAAAACCGCAGATCGGTTAATCTACGCAGTAATAAGCATTAGTAACCTACGCGCTAAAATTATGGTGGGAGTTTGATATGGCCGCCAAAAATTTCGACTTGGAGGAGGAGATCCAAGGATCGAGGTTCTTATTCCAGCAGTCTTTGAAGAGTGAGGAAGTGTTTTTACTGGGTTAACGGAGATCCCAAGGCTTAGTCCGAGTGCGACGACTGTCGACTTGTGGAGACGCGAGAATAGCTAGGTGGAACGTAGGAGATCACCGCACTTCCATTCTACGTGAAGTTGCGAGGAACATTGAATTGATTATATCTCTCATATCATTGAGATCTGAACATAAATAAGCGAATATATATAAAGAACAGGTCGCATACTATATTCTGCGAAAAGTCGAGTGTTTTAAGATTCACCGTTTCGACAATATAAGCCTGTCAAGTCAGATTTTCAAATGAGTTGGAAATAAAGCTGAATATCATTTTAAATTGCAACGTGAAGTTGGCGAACCCAGTTCAAGTGAACAGTAACGGAGTAATTTTAATATTGGCGCAACACATAAACATTAACAGAATGACTATTATTATTCTTCAAGTAGTTTCATACAACATAAGTAACATTGTTGATATGATGAACTAAATAGTCATGCGCCAGAGACATATTCGATAGCAGGAGTTAAGATACAACTATGGAGCTTCGATAGACAACGTAATCTTGAATACAGACGTAGTGTACGGTCCATCTTGTGCATTTTCGTCAGTCTACGAACACTAATATAACATCAATTAGCAATGGAAATATTTCATTCACCATTTATATGAATATTTCCATAATTATATTCAAATGATGAAGCTGATACATATTTACGACGGAGAATGAAGACTTTACAGAAGAGATTTGTCAAGATGCAAGGGAAAGGTAGCCCAGCAACACAGAAGAATTTGCCAGAAGGATGTCGTTCGAGCCCAGGCGTATGTTGGTGAATTCCAGAGAGGGACGTTTCCTATCTCTGAGGACGCAGATCCGAGGTTCGAATGCAGATCCATCACAGTGTCTTGTACTGAGGAAACGTCTAAAGTATTGTGGGAATACTTACATAGATCTTCAAGTTTTCGTCCAAATAAGGTATCAGTGTATCTCAATTGTAGTGTAGAGCTTGATTAGTGACATCCTGAGCCAGCGATCTAATTCCATATTTCCATATTTTCACATTTCATGTATTTCAGTGTTTTCGTGTATTTCACACTTCAGATGTGTGTTGAGATTTATATGCTTCAAGATTATTTAGGAGATGATTGCATTTCATCTATTTTTCAATTTTATTCTACGGATCAGTTGTGGAACAGACATTAAAAATTATGTTTGAGGAATTATATTACTTCATAGGAGACTAGTCGTTTCGACTCTCGAATTTTAATAATTTCATTTAAACCAAGTATTCTGACATTGTGTCATACCTTCAAATTAAATTCTTATTAAATTTAATTTGAGCACTTCAATGTAACAACATATAACTCCAAGAACAGAAGAAACATCGAATGATATTGTTAAATCATTATTGTACATAAACTATCGACGATCTAAGAAATACTAGTCGTTTGATAAGAAAGAAGTCTTAATCCCTATGAACATTCTTTGTGTAGAGTGGAAATACATTACGACATTGACAAACCTTTTTATTATTTGTAAAGCTAAGAGCTTTGTTCATTTAATATGCTAGAGGAAATACCTTTTGATAGAAGATTATTCAAATCTTTGGCTAGGAATTCAAAGCTAGTTTATCCCGGTCAAGATTGAATTCTATCTGACACTATAAATAACATGTGTGTTATTTTATGCTATTTGTGTAACATCACGTCATTTTGTCGACATGTTATTACAACGATAAACAATTTAAAGCTTGACAAGTGAGGTGAGACAGGAGTGTTATTTTAATTACATGTATTTGCGACAGACGTTTTAACAGTTAATTATCTGGTTGTGGAGTAAACTTTAGGAGGTTAATCACGACTGTCTAATATCGTTCATTACAATTGGAAGTTTTGTTTGAAGAACTTAAGCATGTATAATTGCAGTCCAGTAATCATGTGTCTGCTAGGAAGTGGAAGGTTAGAAAACTTAGAAAGGGAAATGGATAGGTTGAGGTTGGATTTGGTTGGGATTAGTGAAATGCGCTGGCAGGAAGAACAGGACTTTTGGTCAGGAGACTATAGGGTCATTAGCACTAAATCAAACAATGGCCAAGCAGGGGTTGGCCTCATATTGAGTAGGAAACTTGGACAGCGGGTGGAATATTATGAACAATATAGTGAACGGATTATTGTAGCAAAAATCAATACTAAACCTACCTGCACCACAGTGGTACAAGTCTATATGCCTACCAGTCAAGCTGATGATGAGGATGTTGAAAACGTCTACGAAGAAATAGACGAAATTCTGAGGTATATCAAGGGTGATGAAAATGTTATAGTAATGGGAGATTGGAATGCTGTGGTAGGAAAAAGAAGAGAAGAGAAAATAGTGGGAGATTTCGGATTAGGTGAAAGGAATGATCGAGGAACCAGGCTGGTAGAATTCTGCACCGAGCATGAGTTGGTCATAGCTAACACCTTATTCAATAACCACAATAGAAGAATATACACATGGATGAGACCAGGAGATACAGGGCGTTACCAAATCGACTTCATTATGGTCAAGCAGAGGTTTCGAAACCAGATTTTGGATTGTAAAGCATATCCTGGTGCTGACATAAACTCTGACCACAATCTGGTCGTAATGAAATGCAGATTAAAGTTGAAGAAACTGAAGAAAAGTCAAAAGCCAAAAAGGTGGGCAATAGACAGACTGAAAGAGAAGGATGTAAACGAAAGATTCAAGAAGAGTATAAAGGAAGGACTAATGAAAAACCCTAAACAAACTTCAATTGCAGACGAATGGGCACTTTTGAAGATTGAAATAACAAAATCCGCAGAAGAAAACATTGGTAGGAAAGAAAGAATAGGTAGAAAACCGTGGATCACTCAGGATATACTAGAATTGATGGATGAAAGGCGGAAACACAAGAATGTAAGAGATGAAAAGGGGAAAGCAGAATACAGACGTCTGAGAAATGAGGTTAACAAGAAGTGCAAGGAAGCGAAAGAAGAATGGTTGAAAAAGAAATGTGCAGGTATAGAAAATTGTCTGAAATTAGGTAAAGTAGACACAGCTTATCGAAGGATTAAGAATACTTTTGGGGAAAAGAAGACTAAGTGCTGTAATATTAAGGACACAAATGAAAAGCCTCTAACAGATATGGAAGAAAAGGTTGAGAGATGGAAAGCTTACATAGAGAGTTTGTATAAGGGAAAGGAGATTGAGAATCATGTAATGGAAAGGGAGGAGGAAATTGATGAGGATGCGAAGGGAGATTTAATATTGAGATCAGAATTTGATAGAGCTTTGGAAGACTTAAGCCGGAACAAAGCACCAGGCATAGATGATATACCGATTGAGTTGCTACGCTGCATAGGAGATGAAGGTCTGATCAGGTTATTTCACTTGGTGTATAGGATTTATGAGACAGGTGAGGTACCCCCTGATTTCAAGAAGAATGTAATCATCCCTATACCAAAGAAAGTGGGAGCTGACAGATGTGAAGATTACCGTACAATCAGCTTGATTACTCATGCTTCAAAGATCCTGTCTAGGATAATTTACAAGAGGATTGAAAGCCAGATAGAAACGGAGTTGGGTGAAGACCAGTTTGGTTTCAGGAGAAATGTAGGAACAAGGGAAGCTGTACTAAGTCTTAGGCTGATTTTGGAAGGTAGAATAAGGAAAGATAAGAGAACGTTCATGGCTTTTGTAGACTTAGAAAAGGCTTTTGATAACGTTGATTGGACTAAATTGTTTGACATTTTGAAATCGATTGGAATAAAGTACAGGGATAGGAGGGTGATATACAATCTATACAGAAACCAGACAGCAGTCATTCGAGTTGAAGGACATGAGAGAGAAGCTGGTATTCAGAAAGGTGTAAGGCAAGGCTGGAACTTATCACCCATACTTTTCAATCTTTACATTGAACAAGCAATGAAGGAAATTAGAGAAAAATTTAAAGTGGGAGTGAAGATTCAAGGAGAAATAATTTCAACTCTGAGATTTGTTGATGACATAGTCATCTTGGCCGACAAGCCTGAGGATTTGAATGAGTTTTTGAATGGTATGGACTCCGTCTTACAGGAAGAATTCATGATGAAAATTAATAAATGTAAAACAAAAATACTGGAATGCAGCCGAAATAAATCAGAAACCTCTATGGAGATCAAATTGACAGGTGAAAAGCTGAAGGAAGTAGAAGACTTCTGTTACTTAGGAAGTAGAATAACCAGTGATGGACGAAGCAAAGAGGATATAAAAAGTAGGTTGGCTCAGGCAAAGAAAGCTTTTCTACAAAAAAGGAATCTGCTGACATCGAATATAGATTTAGGTATTAGGAAGTCATTTTTGAAAGCCTTTGTCTGGAGCGTGGCGCTCTATGGAAGTGAAACTTGGACTATTGGTGCAGCAGAAAAGAGGAGAATAGAAGCATTTGAAATGTGGTGTTACAGGAGAATGATGAAGATCAGATGGGTAGATAGGTTTACAAACATAGAGGTATTAAGACGAGTGGGAGAGGAGAGATGTTTCTGGCGACTGCTAATGAAGAGAAGAGATAGTTTGGTAGGACACATACTTAGACACCCTGGAATAGCAAGCTTAGTTATGGAAGGAAGGGTCGAGGACAAGAACTGTAGGGTTAGACCAAGGTTAGAATATGTTAAACAGATTGCCTCAGATGTAGGGTGTGGTAGTTATGTAGAGATGAAACGATTAGCTCAGGACAGGGAGGCATGGAGCGCTGCATCAAACCAGTCAAAAGACTGAAGACTCAAACAACAACAATCATGTGTAATGATACTGAGGGTCATGCCATTATTTGAGAGAAGTTCCTACATAAGATATGTTAATAACAATTAATCCTTTTTGGTTATTGTTTAACATAGTAGCTGATAATTGTTTATGCCATATATATACTGTTATATGAGGATTTGTAGAGCTATGAGGAGTGCTCATGCGAGGGAGTTCTGCATTTTAAGAGAAGTCAAAGTATTGTTGTTCTTTGATAAGAAGGCATGGATCATGATAAGAACCGTTGTATACAAGTAGTCCAGTTCTTGTGAATTAACGATTTAGCTGTGTTAACAGGAGGGTTTCTAGCGGAAATACAACTTGAGAAAGATTGTCTACTCATGTCTATAATACAATTATTAAATTTTATTAAACCCGAAGTTATGTAATTACGTACAGTTAACTTTCATTAGTCGACTGTATTATACCGACAATGTAATGAGACCTATATAAGACGATGTGTAAGCAGTATATCAAAACTACGGAACGTTAGAGAAGGGTTATGTGAAAAAACAGTGTATATATTTAGTTAAGAATTGTATTGTAACCGAGAAGCCAGAATCTCGAAAGTGTCGTGTTAGCAACACAAAATAGTGGATATTATTATGAACATATTTCATGTACATTTTTTTGAATATGATTTAATTAGTTAAATAATTTAGTAGGATTTATTAATAGAAGCCTCCGTGGCTTAGGCGGCAGCACGCCGGCCTCTCACCGCTGGGTCCGTGGTTCAAATCCCGGTCACTCCATGTGAGATCTGTGCTGGACAAAACGGAGGCAGACAGGTTTTTCTCCGGGTACTCCGGTTTTCCCTGATTAAATTCCATTCCAGCAACACTCTCCACTATCATTTCATTTCAACTGTCATTCATTTAATCATTGCCCCAGAGGAGTGCGTCAGGCCTCGGCAGCCGGCACAGTTCATATCCTCGCCGCTAGATGGGGGCTTCATTCATTCCATTCCTGACCCGGTCGGAGACTCAATGCAGGCTGTGGAGTTTCATTTCAGTAGGATTTATTAATCAATTGTTTTGAAATAGCGTGTATATTATGAACGGATGTTTTTGGTATGAATGATTGTTCACTGTTAAGAGTAAATGTGAAACCGAATTGGTCATGAACAATTACTGGGTGCGAATGAAAGAGTGTATAAAAATTTGTAGAATGATTTTTTAAGAAACAGAGTAGTTATGCGAACTTTTGTAAGATCTAAATGTTAATTTTTACGTGTTTTTAATAAACGCACACACAAGCAGTCTCTATGAGGACTAGCGAGATTGATTCACCGTTATGTTGGAGAGCGATGACACAATATGAACAGGTGTACACTCACCGCCTTGTATATAAAATGTAAAACAGTTTCGAGTGCGGCGTGGTGCTGAGGTTTAATTGATGAAACAAGACCAGCGCACGTGCGTTCTACAAACGCAGGCTAGTGAATGAAATCAGGTGTCTGGAATGCCACGAAGGGAAGAGCCTTCATTAAACGGTTTTATTTTACGCTGTGTAGGCCTAGAACAAGCCAAGATTTATACACATAATTTTTAATACAGCATTGTAGTAAGATGTAGAGTTGAAAGGAGGTGTGAATGATTGCGTGTTTTTTTTTAAATTTATATTGTTCTATTAGTTTATTGTTATTTTGTTTATACTAGATTAGTTTACACTATTGTTAATAAATGTTATTCAGTATGTTTTCCATTGTTGTTGGAGTGTGATTCATTTTAAATATAAGGAGAAGAGTATTGTGTATGTATTGTAGGCGAAGCTGAATTCCCAGTCCCCGAGAGAGGTAAATAAAGGTGAGTGCCCCGCGTAGTTGGTTGTTGATCCACAATATTCTTGTAACTGCTGTATGTAAATCCCTAAAGGCCATGTTGGAAGCGATTTGTAATGTAGTAGTTGCCGGAGCTGTTAGAAATAGGCAATCCAGCGGGGGCACTGGATATTCCAACCGGATCCTTTCCGGATTATCGGGTACAGTACATGGATTCTTGAGGATAATGATAGAAGCCAGTGATAAGTATAAAATATATATAAATAATGGTGAATACATTTTGGAAAATAAATCAGTCCTGAAAACGAAAGTAATAATAATAATAATAATAATAATAATAATTATCATAAGAATTATTCAACCTAGCAGTCGAAAAATATTACAATGAGTGTAATTTGATTTTGTTGCAAGTTCAGTTGTTTATAAAAACTCAGACAAAGGAGGAATATTAATCCCAAGGTGAATAGGGGATCAGGTTATATGTAACAACCAAAAGTAGTTGAGGACTGAGCTAATTGAAAATGTTTTTTTTAGTATAATAAGATGTAAGTAAATATCCCAGTTGTTGCCAACAGAGGTGGATCAGATTGTGACCAATTTGTTATATTGATGTGTGAAGTATAGCATTCAGTTTATAGATGGGCCTGTCGAAGACAGTGCACAGATATTTTATGTGATTTGTGGGCATCATGAGACTGAATGCACCATTAATTGTGGAATAGTGGTGGTTGTCGAAAATGAGTAGGGGTGGACCCCGTGAAGATTCATTTTTGTTTTCTTCTGAATAAATGCATTTGTATGAGGGGAGGTCACTTTTAAGGTCTGATCACACCAGGGAATCATTTCTTTCATATATGGTCAAACAGCATCTGAATCATTTATGTTTAGATTAATAATGCTTGCTACTGATCGGAAAATTCCATGGGATGATTATTTTCTAATGTACAACAGCAAATCCTTTAATTATAACATGCTGAAAATTCTATAAACAAATTTTGCAACAGTTATGCTCATAACATTTCATGAGCGGATCAATTATTAATAAATGTGGATGGTGAAGCATATATATTCTTAATAATAGAAAAGAGACAGTGAACTAAGTTTTACTCAGTTCCTCAAGGAAGTATAATTTGTAAATAAGTATAAGAAGTGATAAATATAAGTGTTTGTGAGTGAAGATGGACATGATGGACATGCCTAAACTTTAAGACATTCAAATAGTAAGTGATTTTGAAATATTTTCTTGATTTAGCGATCTGAAATCTCAGGGTGAGAGACTGAATATTTTTTACTCCCTGTAGATTGAGGTAGGAGTGTTCTTCTTTTGACCTGATATAAATTTTATTTAATAAAAGTGGTGTGTGGTTTGTGGAAATCTTGTGTGTTTTTTCGTCCTCTCTATGCTCAGGCGCTAGTCTCGGACACAATTCAGCACCACCTAGCCCTTACCCGTTAATCCCTGAGATATTAAGGATCTTCTGCTCAACTGTCTTCGAGGCTCCCGCATGTGCGGGCGTTTATCTTCGGATAAACGGGCACAATACATGATCCATGTGTAAACAAACGTCTTTCAATCCTTCAATCTGTCTGAAGCTTACAGTATTGTTGTGCAGGTCAATAATGCCTCGGTAATCACAAATAAAGTTCGCACCTAATATCACGTTAAAGTTAATTCTTGCCATAACAATACATGTTTGGGCAGAGGTGTGGTCTAGGATATCTAGTTCTATGTATGCCTGTTTTTAACATACTATTGAGCGTTCATGAATTACGCCCCTGACTTTCATCCGTGGTACCGGAAACAATGGTACATTTTGGTTCCCTTTATTTCTCCCCCCCCCCCCCCCATCAAATTGCAAGCCCATCAATCCTATGAGCTGGGATTAATCTCTTGGGAAAGTTACAACAGAATTTATAATATACAACAAGATAACAATAACAAGCTTTATTTTGATCATTTAAAGTTGACCCTATCACCTGGAGCTTATACGATACACGATGTTCATGATGCTATCACTGTGGGGATGATAAAACAATTTGGTGTGAAGTCATTTGCGGAAGGGACACACACATTTTAACTTACAGGAAATACCATTACCCATCGGTGTCGTTTAAAATTGACTCTGAATCACAACCCGATTCTATTGGTCCTTTACTAGGATTTGAACCACAAGTATTAGAGCCCAACAAAACCCATGATTCAGAACATCAAGTAAAATTCCTTGACGATCATCATGTGTCTGTGACATGCAATATTATCAGAGACGTGTTTATGACTTCACCTTGTGGCTATATTATTCGTGAAAACCCTTCAGTGGTTCTTTATCAGCCTGTGAGCGTGAGTGATATTAGTAATATTACTTTACGGTTAGTGAATAAAATCAGCAACTGATTGCTCTCGATGCAAACACACCAGTCACCTACAAGTTGGTTTTAAAGTCGATATGAAATTTATCTATAAAGCAACAACACCGTCTACGAGGACTGTTAGTTGTCTACCGTGTATGAGGACGTTAACACGAGTAAACAAACAACGATTACAAAACCGTGGTTATACTTTAAAACACCAACATGAGCAAGGACATGTTGCAAGTGTTAAATCCCATACAAGTGGAAGATGGGGTAGTAAGAATTGAACATGCATTCCTATCAACCTCAAGCCCCTGGTCAAAATTACAATGACAAAATTCAATTTGTAATCAACAACCAAGATATTTTTACCCTACCCCTTGGAAGTGTTATTAAAATTGAGGGTAAATTGATTAAAGCAGCTGGTAGCACGCCCACCTCTTCCACGTTGGCTAATCATGGTTTAGCTCTTCTGTTTTCTGAAGTGCGTTGTGTGATTAATGATATTGTGGTAGACATAAGTCGAAATGGGGGTATGACAAGTCTTATCAAATTATACCCTTCCTATAGTGAGGAAGAATGCAAACCGCTTTCTATAGCAGGATGGTGTCCCAACAGCAGCAATGACTGGTTAGTTCATACCGATGGTACTTTTACAGGGTTTCTAGTCTAAAATTTCTACTAGGCTTCGCGGAGGATCGTAAGCGTATTATTTTAAATGCAAGACAAGGTTTGTATCTGGTGAGAGATAGAAGTGATTATAATGCACACAAGGGAGCCGATGATGCACCCATAGATTCAAAAATTCAACTGCTTCGTTTAATATGGAAAGTCCCCCACGTGACTCTATCTGATCGTAAAACGCTAAGCATGTTAAACTTGGTGCAGAAAGATAAAGCGTTGCCTATAGCATTTCGAAGTTGGGCTTTACATGAATACCCTTTGCTACCTACCACCGACACACACAGTTGGATGTTAAATCGGCTCGCTCTACCAAGCCACCCCTGTACATTATTATTGGATTTCAAACGAATCGAAAATATCAACTGAACAAAGATATCACCATGTTTGATCACATTAATTTGAGGAATATACGTCTATTTTTAAATAATGTTTGCTTTCCGTATGAGGGATTGGAACTCATTTTTACAAAAAATAAGTTTGTCCCCCACTATGACATGTTTGCTAAATTTCAATCGTCTTATTATTATTATGAACAACAGGATTGTCCTATGTTGTCACTGCAAGCGTTTAAAGCAAAGGCACCACTGGTGGTCTTCGACTGTTGATATTTAGAAGAATCTATGGAAATCACCACCATTGATTTAAGAGTAGATTTTGATACACAAAAGAATGTACCGGCCAATACGACCGCCTACTGTTTGATTATTCACACCCGACAAGTCAAGTATCATCCTCTCTCAAACTATGTCACCAGCGTGTAATGAACATGCGACATCATCATCCAGCTCAGCTGCACCTGCTGTGAGGTGATAAACAGAAAACATGTCTTAACGTGAGTAGGGGGGTAAGGCCAATTCTAAATAGTGTCATGGCCGCCGCGTGAGTCTAAGCCGATAACTCCCGAACCCGTGGTCGGAGATTCACGGATAAAGTGTCGTTGGACTCGGGCTGATGGGGGCTTTGCTATGGACCACTTGTTATATTTTTGAAAAATCTTTGAAAATTTTTGTTTTCGAAAGTAGATGATAGTTTGAAAACCACACATGGTAGAACGTTGTACCATGGTTCAAATGAAAGGTCTCTATGTCCTTTATGTTCTGTAATAAGAGTTTTCTATTTTTTAAGTTTTTTTTGAAAACACTCGAATATTGGAAATCCTATATTTTGGAAACTAGAAACTCTAAAAAAATATTTTGACATAAATGAAAGGTCCCTACGCCGTCTACCACCAAAATAAATTTCAAGTCTCTAGGATAAAACCTGACAGTAGTGCTAGATTTATTGGTTCTGCTTCCAAAAGCAAGCTGTGAGCCCCTGCGACCTTGGAATGGAAGGAGTCATGCTAGGAGGGCGTCCTTGGAATCGTTTTTTCGTCTCGTTGCGCTTTTTACGGGAATGTAGGTGTCTAAAAGGTGAAAATCTGTAAACATGGTTTTTTTGGGGTAAAACCGTGATTTTAAACTGATTGCTATATCTCGCGAACCAATCATGCTAGAGGCGTGTATGAGGGATCCAAGGACTCGGGCTGACGTCCTCTTTGCTATGGACCACTCGATGTATTTTTTAAAAGAATTGGAAATTCGATTATGGGGTAAACATGTGTTTTTTGTGATTTTTGCCGATATCTCACGAACCAATAAGCCTAGAGACTTGTACGAGGTGCCATGTTTTTCGTCGTGTTGTCCTCTTGCCGAGGATGTTCGTGTTGAGCAGGAATGAAAAACCATGTTGAGGTAAAACCGTGATTTTATACTTTTTGGCCTATCTCGCAAACCAATAACGCTACAGACATGTACGAGGTGTCCTAGGACTCGGGCTACCGCCCCCTTTCTAATGTGGTAGATATTTTTTTCCAAAAAATAATTCACAAAGGGCCTAATGCCATACATGTTGAAAAAATAATAATTTTTCTTTACCTGATTAAAATGTTCATGAAGCGTGGTGGTTGAGAGAGACGATACTGTTGGGTGTGTGTGTGTGTTTCAACGAACCTGTCGTTAACCACAAGGACCATGCTTAATAGAACTATAGGCCAAAAAGTATAAAATCACGGTTTACCTCAACATGGTTTTTCATTCCTGCTCAACACGAACATCCTCGGCCAGAGGACAACACGACGAAAAAATGGCACCTCGTACAAGTCTCTAGGCTTATTGGTTCGTGAGATATCGGCAAAAATCACAAAAAACACATGTTTACCCCAAAATCGTGTTTCCAAATTTTTTAAAAAATACAACGAGTAGTCCATAGCAAAGAGGACGTCAGGCTGAGTCCTTGGACCCCTCGTTCACGCCTCTAGCATGATTGGTTCGCGGGATATAGCAAAAAGTTTAAAATCACGGTTTTACCCCAAAAAACCATGTTTCCAGATTTTCACCTTTTCGACACCTACATTCCCGTAAAGAGCGCAACGAGACGAAAAAAACGAATCCAAGGACGCCCTCCTAGCATGAATCCTTCCATTCCAAAGTCGCAGGGGTTCACAACTTGCTTTTGGAAGCAGAATCCCCCATCTAGCACTACTGTCAGGTTTTTATCCTAGAGACATGCAATTTATTTTGGTGGTAGACGGCGTAGGGACCTTTCATTTATGTCAAACATTTTTGTTGTAGAATTCCTAGTTTCCAAAATATAGGATTTTCAAAATTCGAGTGTTTTCAAAAAAACATGAAAAATAGAAAACTTTTATTACAGAAAATAAAGGACATAGAGACCTTTCGTTTGAACCATGTCACAACGTTCTACCATGTTTGGTTTTCAAAGTATCATCTACTTTCGAAAACAAAAATTTTCAAAATTGTTTTCAAAAATATAACGAGTGGTCCATAGCAAAGCCCCCCGTCAGCCCGAGTCCAACGACACTTTATTCGTGAATCTCCGACCACGGGTTCGGGAGTTATCGGCTTAGACTCACGCGGTGGCCATGAAACTATTTAGAATCGGCCTTACCCCCCTACTAACGTGTTATTATAAATATAATTATTCATCATGATTAGTGTCTGTGACGACAGTTGCTGTTGCGCTCTGCCACAGTGCACACACCAACTACAAACGTCATGTGCCCCTCAATAATAACAACAACAACAACATGGGGGAAAAACATGGAATTTAAAATGTGAATTTAATAGATTCTGGAGAATTGGCCGCAGGAGGGTTTTATTATTTAAACAGAAGAGATGTGGTCATGTGTATTTTTTGCAACATTGAAATTAGCCATTGGGAGATGGGGGATCGCCCGTTTGGTGACCATCAACGTTGGAGCCCAGCCTGTCCTTACCTGAATCGCTATGAAATGTGCAATATTCCATGGAGTTTGAATCACCGCATCATTGTACAGGATCCAACAAAAAACAGGAGATACCTGTTGCCCTTATAGACAAACGGTTCATTTGAATGTAGTCCCAGATTTTAAAAAAAACTTTGTAACATGTATGTATGTGTATGAGTTTAATGATGATCAATAAAACCAGTTTGCTGATGTAAACAAAATTACTGTTGTTCATGTCATGGTACCTTTTCCTATTCCTTAACTCCTTTATTTAAACCATGGATAAGCGTATTGTGCCCAACTCTAGGAATGGGTATTCCAAGATTCAGACACCTAGATATCAAGGGAAAGGCTACAGCCGCTTTTGAAAGTTGAGATATTTGAATATCGCGCTCCATTGCTTCTAGAAGGGATTGGAAATTTTATGCAGCCAAGAGCATGTCAAGTGACGTAGCAAGTAGTAGCAGAGGTCGAGACTTTTTGTTGATTAAATAGTTAGCCATGGAGTAGAGACTTGAGACTTGGATCAGATTACTGGCACGGCCAAATGAAAGAGAATGCACTTAGTCTCAAGTGAATCGGACCAGGGATACCAGAGATATGAGGATTTCCAGATTTCAGCTGATTCAGCGTGACCCTGACCGTTTTGAATAAAAGCCGGCCAGCCCAAGCAACATCAGCTCACTTCGAAACAAGCTCTTGCATGGCAAGGTGCTGCCACGCTGAGCCAAGGCACATGGTTGCCGGATCTACGCAGAAGATATTTCAAATTGTGATAGTTACAAAAGTGCTGCGATACACGTGGAACATAGTAAGTTTCCGGCAGAGAAAATCACTAAGGTGATTGATATTTTTCTACGGACACTGGTGAAATACTTTATTTCTTTATGGACATATGCTAGACTTTGTCTAGAAAGTACTTTGTCGCAGTCCAGTAATAATAATTTAATACTTGGATATTTTAGTCCAATGTAGTCAGTTTTATATTTGTAACTTGATAACCACTTCGATCTTTCAGTATATTGAAGGCCAGTCTATCACGGTGTTGTTCATTAGCCGACGAAGGGAAACTATATGTTGCTTCGCGCATGATAGATGGTGATAAGCCATGCCCAGGGAACGATCTTCAGAACAGCCGTTGATTGGTTTAGACTGTCAGAGTTTTCTTGTACTGAAAAGATTACCGTGAGTTATGTTACAACTGACATATTTGAGAATAGATCATTTAGATCTGACCCCATTTAAGCGAACGGCTATGGATTTAACAGAAGTAAATATTAAAATGGATCAACAGTTACTTCAAACATCAAGAGAAATTACCACTATGTCTTGTTAGACAGATTGTGGGTATATAATGGCGGCCGATACAAGGATTAGACGTGCGTGTCCGATAGGGCATGTATCTGGATAAATCTGGTACAGACCAGGTTCACTACGCTTCAAGACCAACGAGAAATGTAAGCCACATTTTGACTTTATATTATGCCTAGCTAATTGGAACAAACTCATTTTCTGCAGATGACCAACACATTTATTTTTCTTCGTATTTAAATCTTGCAATGATTTACGCAAGACATATTAGAGTTATTCTGAGTGTTTTCAGCACTCAGAACAGTTTAGGATCGATGACCGGGCATAACGAGCATTTATTTGAATATTTCATATTTTTGGATAACCACGGAAAACAACCGATGTAACTGTAAAAGTTAATAATTATTTTTGTTGAGGAATGGATATTTTTTCCATATTCGAAGATTCGAACATGTGGATTCTCACATAATGAGATAATAATTAAATATATTTAAAATGATATAACTAATAATAATAATAATAATCCACTAATAATAATAATAATGATTTTCATAACTTTTCTAAATAATTCTTGGATCTTATATTTTCTAATAATCATATTTATTGAGAGAGAGCTTATGAAGTAGTTTAATCATTTCTAGTTTGGAACAGGTGATTTTCCGAAGGAGAGTGGTTAGCGCAAGCCCGCATTCAACCAACATGACAGTTCTGGTTGAACAGTTAATATTTGCAATGAGCAAAGTATATTTTTCAGATAACACGGAGAGGCATGAAACGGGAAGCAAATGATATTTGTATCAATTAGGATATTTTTGTATTTATATAAAATCATGACGTAGATACACATTCGAAAGTGAAATAAAGATTATCATAAGTATGGTAACTTCACGGGTTGAACTGAATGGTAAAATAAAATAAACTTGTCAGTTTATAAATCTTCCAGTGTTGATAACAAGCAGAGGCTTGATTTATTGTATACATTTTGGGAAGAAAATTTATGTGTGTGGAGTAGTTGAAATGCCATTCCCAGGTGCGCATGTTTAAGTCGCAGGAATGAGGAGGTTTTTATTTGAGCATCAATCAAATAGCAGGTTCGATGGCTCAGGTTTATAGAAGGAGTATTGGAACTACACATTGCGTCGTATGAATGAACCGAAGGTTATTTCTTAAAAACCATCAGTTCTTATTTCAACCTTGTTTACGGATTCCATTAAGACTTTGATTTTGCTAGAACCCGGATTTGTCATGATAGTATTTTATTCTTCTTCAGAGGAAGACCTTTGCCGTTGTTGTTGTAATATTGTGTTCTTATAAAAATAATAGAATGGGCCACTGCCAATTAAAAATAATTCTATAACCACGAATAATTTGAAGGATGTTTTCAATCCTAGTGCCATGAACTAAGTGAATTTATTATGAAGCTACAATTCTTATTTCCGCATTCTGTCGAAGAATTGCAAGTTGTGAAAGTTACTAAAATGGCCATAAATATAAATATTTTTCTTAATAATGATTCCAAGAGGAAAATCAAATTGTTGAATGGTCCAACAATTTATTGATCAAGTTGATGATTCAGAAATCATATATTTTGTTAGGAACTTGAAGTTCATAATCGAGTCACTTCTCGAAACGTTTAATGTCAGAAGAACAATTAATTTTTGTTGTGCTTCGCACAGTTCTTCGATGCTATGCTCAAGGTCAAATACTTTTCAGATGTTATTAATATGTGTACATAATTTGTGTGGATTCAGAGATAATAATATTTCTTGACAATATTTTTTGAAAACTGGAAAAATAAGTGAAAGTTAAAAATTCTATGAACATTTATTCTACGAGTGTTAATATTATGTAAAAATTTAAACAGTGAACTACAGTATTTCCAGTAAAGACAATTAAATTTGAACTGGATTTAATCATAAATATAATTTTGGAACACAGTCTACAGGACTAATAATCAGACATGTGTTTCCAAAGATAATTGTCCAATGTGTTGGAAAATTTCTGTACATTGTGTAAATAGGATGTGGGTCGCCACACATGAATGATGCTGCTTTGAGCATTTTTGCAGTCAATTTCAAATTCAAAATAAAATGAGATAATTTTACATGATGTGTTATGCCCAGTTGAATCTCCGTCTATCCTTATTGTTGCATTGAGCCAAAAATCAGTAAAGCATTTTTTTTCATTTGATGTCGTTTTTGCGATTAGCTTTAACCCATCTGGCGCCCCGGGATATTTTGACTCTCGTGCTGACTGATTATTGGTAAAATGCATATGTGATCGTGCGGACTCCGGTCTAAACGGGCACAGTATGGCTGGATAACCATGAGATGGGTTAGTTGTTGGTTGGACGTGGACAAGGTAACAAGTAAACATAAAACAACGAAATAAGGAAACCATGTTGCGTTCACTGATTGTGGATTGCCAAGGGTTTAAAATTGGTCATAACAAATTTATATTTAAAGAGGTCGCTATCATTGATTGTTCTACATTTTAGGTTTCGCATCCCATCCATCTGGTGTTTAAACCGCCCTATGCTTTTGATTTGTTGTGTGAGAGAGATAAACACAAAGTCAATGGATTGAAAATCATTAGCAACTTGAGTGGAAAGAGGGAACTGTTTCTTATAAGTACCTTGACATAGTCATGAATGCGCATTTGTTCTCAGCCAATGTGGTATTTGTAAATGGTGCAGAAAAACGTGAATGGCTACAAGAGTTTTTGGCTCCTTACTGTCAATGTATCGATCTCATGGAGATAGGTTGCCCTTCGCTGCAAACACTAATGGATACCTGTCCTTGTGGCAATATTAGGCATTAAGTCTTGGTGCATGCGTGGCATTTGTATCATTGGTTAACGACTAATGCGTGTTGGGAGAAGTTAAATAAAATTAAAACTCAAGGTTCACTGCCAGATGACACCAGTAAGAGTTCTACACGTGAGGTGAATACATCTATGTTATAAGATGGACGCAACTGCGATCGATAAGGTGATTGGTAAATTCTTTGTTTGCATGAAAATGCCAATGATCGTCAATAACAAAAAAAATTGAGTGGCGGTGGTTATGACGTCCATTAATAGCGCTACGTGCATTTCTTTCCATGGCCCGGACATACTAAAAGAATCATTTTTAACACTGGAAGAAGCAACAACTCTTTTTGCTGTACTTAAACTATGCTGTCTGCAATACGTTGATTAGCACGATGGTACATATTCACGTTTTCTAAAAGAAAAAACAATGTATGGCATTTTGCTTAATTATTTTAAACTATTTTTTCAAACTATAAATAAACCAAGGTCTTGTTTTATTTTTTTTAAATTGTGTTATGGGGTGATAATGTTGCTTACAAAGGTTTTAAAAAATTAGTTGCTTGATACAAAAGAGTGGTTCGTTGAATGAGGTCAAGGGAGGGGGGTTTCATTAGACATGGTCACTCTTTCATTAGACAAATTAAGTAAGACATATTTATTTGGATATGGCACAATCACTTGCACATCAGCTAGCGAGGTAGCACAAAACAGTAACCATTCCCATTGGCGGTGCGTAGTTTCAAAATCCGGTAAATAGGTAAACGGGACCAAACCTCCATTGTTTTAATTAAAAATAGTGGTGCCCTGAAATCAATAAAATCTAAAATAAGACCTTGGTTTAAATGTTTATTAAGAGCTAACGTGGTCTTTTGTATGGGCACAACAAGCAGTTGTTTAAGTTGCAATATATGGAACTGATCTTGAACTTCTGAGCAAAGGGCATATTTTTTTTCTGAAACTTAAAAATAAAAAAGTAAAGTTATTATTTCTATTCTTAATATTATGATGAAGATGATGATTAGTATCACTTATCTGAACTTGTTATCGTTATGTTCTTACATGGGACGTTCAATGATTTGTGGCAAGAGCCTACCTGTCAAGTTAACAAAAACGTAGGCGTAGGAACAATGGTCGCATAACCATTGTATCACCATTCGATGAAACATATGTAAAACAACGACTATCATTCCAGTGTGTATAGCCTACTTCTAAGAGTTGTAATTCATTTTCTTGGTTTTCAGCCAAAATTAAATTTGAAAACTATTTAGCAGCAGATGTTTTAATAAGATTAAGTGTTGGCCATTTTCAAGATGGGTTGGAGGTAAATGTATGCCTCTATTCTGAATAGGAATTAGCATATAAACGTCCTGTTGGACAACTTGTATATGATGACCATGTTGTCCTGCAAATGCGCACTGCGTACCGTACTGTTAAATTAAAAAAAATAGTATCAAACAGATACTATGGTCAGTATGACCATGCTGTTGTAGGTCCATTGAGGTTAAGTCTATATCAAAGATGTTTTTAAACTAAATGTGCGAATAAACATTAGTAAACAGTAAAAATAAAAGAAAGAAAAAACAAAAGTTAACCAATTGTTTATTATAATTCGAGTATGCTAACTCAAGCCGAATGAAAACAATAACAATTACTTGTTGTTTGTTACAGGTCTCATTCTATGAGGCGAATATAGATTCATAGGTAAGGCAAGAGAGAATTGACTAAACGCTTGTTGACGATACCAGGTAGGACTTTCCTCAGCAGAAAATTAGTTAAAATGGAAGGAAAACATGGAAGAAATTATGGGAAAATAGACATTAAATAAAGGTTTAGTGCTCCGAGTACAGCAAAATCTGGGAAATAATCCTCATCTTCTAATTTAACAATAACGTCTTTCATGGTCATTCCATACCATGATTTTCGAATCAATTGTTTTGATAAATTATTTGGAAACCAAAATTCAGCATACAGGATTGGCAGTAATGATGACCTGGATCGTTCATCATTTCGTCATGTTCAATAATACTGTCGAAATACCTGGTATCAACTCTTAATTTGGCGTTTCTATATTCTGAAGTTTAAGCCACTCTGTATGGATTAAGGTACACCATGGTTGAATATTCATTAAACGTAGTATGTTTGGCGTCTATAAAAGCATCTTGATGATTTGCCATCGATCTGTAAAGTAGTAGTTTAATTTTTCTATGTGAATAAAATTAAATGTATACATACACCGTCTGTCCCCTAACTTAAAGGCAAGAACAAAATAAAAATTAAGCGAAAAACTAGCACTAGTAAATAAAATGGCATTCTGTCTGTAGGCTTCACGTGTAGGCTAGCATCATAACATGAATGATCCTCAAAACATTTGACACGTGACACGCGAGTATGGTTGTACTCAAGTATTGCACAACACTACTCAAGTACAACACCAATCGTGCGAGGATAAAAAAGTGACGAGCCGACAAAGTCATGTAAACAGCAAGGGCGGCTGGTTGTTCTTGCATGAGGCCTATTAAGCCACAGGAATATTGAGGGCGGGTGGTTGCCCTAGCGCGAGACCTATTAAGCCACAGGAATAGTGAGGGCAGGTGGTTGTCCTAGCGTGAGGCCTATTAAGCTGCATGATTAGTGAGGGTGGGTGGTTGCTTGCTCTAACGTGAGGCCTATTAAGCCGCAAGAATAGTGAGGGCGGGTAGTTTCCTCTGTTTTACATGGTGGATACTTGCTTTTGCTTTTCCTAACAGCCAACATTTTTACTCTAATCTGAGTCAATTGAGCAATGCAAATAGGTAATGCATTCCTCTCTTTATGGAACAACACACATACACACACACACACACACTGTGTGTGTTACAACAGACAAACATAGTTACATAGTTTTTACATCTATTTACACACATTCAAACGCAGACACATGCACACATGCATACACATTAAAATAAATTATATGATACGCTACAGATTTCTTTTTAAATAAAAACCAAGATGGCATCACACGCTTTATACCAACAACAAAACCAAAGGCTTGAAGTGGTGTTCACACAACAACAACAACAATTTTTTGTTGTAACCAAACGGAAAGCTTGTCATCATATCTTGACCCCACTGCCGTTTATTGTCCAACAAAGCCAGTGTTTGCTTTCGCTGTTTTAATAAAAATAAATCGTGGTTTTTCGAAAGGATTCGGAACTGACTATACAACATAGGTGTGTGGGTCTGAAGGACATGCAAATAATCTTCCACACACAGACGTTTAGCCACATGTTGGCTAATGCCTTCGGCCCGCTTGGATTGGGTGTCATCCATTTGGTTAAAACTGTGCATCTTAGGTGCAAAGCACACAAACTCTGTCATTATGGTGGCAGAGCATTCGTCTTTCATAAAGCCGATTTTTCTTGTTTTAATGGGAATATTAAAGACATTTTCCTAACAGAAGGAAGAAGTGTCGAAGCATTCACTATTTTCCTTCACAGTCACGGATATGATAAATAAAGCTGGCCGTGTCTGAATATAGCAAAGACGTTGCCAAATCTTGATTTCCAATGCCATAGTGAAATTTATACATGTGCAATTTTGAGAAACCTAAAATCACTTTCCCCAAAGAAATAGGTTTATTTATAACGACTTTGTTTTTTGACAATTCAATAGTGACTAGGCTATTATGAATAATTCTCAATGATTTGAAATTTGGCTTTGCAATGTTTTTTTCCACCACCAGCGCCCATGACAGGTGTTTACCAATTTAATGTCCCAGTAATGCCTTACATTTTCCAAATTCTTACTCTAAATGCAATAGTCCGATGAGTTGAAAATAATTAATTTCAAACGCCTGAGTGGCCCTTTGCCTGTGACTGGTATTCAAATCCATGAACCGTTTCAAATACGGTTCCTGTTGTCAAGATTAAGCCTTGAGCTAGACATTCTACCAGCATGTTAATATGTAACACACAGAGATTCTTATCATACAATGTCCCCATCAATATTTCCTGATTCAGCTTACTGTGGGGAAGCACCATGTTTTCAAGACAAAAAGGGAAATCACTATGTACATATTGTAAATATTTTCACCTGTATTTCAAACATAGATTTTATAGCCTAAGTGTAATGGATCTGATGATGATCGCTTGACGATCGAAACTGGTCATCCTAGTGTTTTATTAATCTCATTGTAATTTATTTCAGGATTAGGGCATAACCCATCTCTTTTGGGTACATTCGTGTTGACCGACTGAAAAGCACTAAACTCTTGTTTACTTAGGCAACACTGAAAATATGGCTTCAAACACCACAATGTTCACGGCTAGTCAGGCAAATCGTGAAGCCAAGAAATTCAAATCACTCAGGCTTAAACTCATGAATTTAGACAAGTCAATTTGGTTCAACAAAAAATGTATAGAACTAAACCTCACCCCTAAATACGTACCAATTAAAACCGTACCGAACACACCAGCCTCGATCATTTCAACTAAACAAGCTAAAGCGCTTTGGATAAAAAAACGAATTAAGATTTGCATACATAAGAAAGCAAAAAATTAACCAACAATTATACGACATTCAATTGCAACTAAGTAATTTCTGGCACGCAGCCCAATGGGACAGCTTCACCGAGCACCTACATGACACCATCAAAATCAGAGCAACGAGGAAGCATGAAACGCTAGAAAATAAATTAAGAAAACTAGGAGAAACACAGAACCATCAATCTAACGAACAACACACGAATAACGATGAATTCAATTTCCACAGCAGAGTAAACAACAGAACGAACGTAACCTTTTCTCAAGGTGAAATGAATGTGTTAGACTAAGGTTTGAAATACAACTGCACAGACGCACACACGAACCACAATATAAAACAGTTAATCACAGATATTGAGATAGCCAGTCACAAGCTCCCAGCAGAAAACAGGGAATTAACCAAAAATCTCGCCACCAACGAAGCCAAAAAAATCCTCAAACGAGAGGGCGATAGCAATAACATTCAAAACAACAAACAACTCAAAGAAATAAAGTCATTGAAACAAAAAATAAAAGAACATGACTTAATCATCACAAAAGCAGATAAGGGAAACACTACTGTAATTTTGAACAAAACAGAATACATTGAAAAAAACAGTCGAATTCCTAAACAACAACGAAATCAAGGAATTAACAAAAGACCCCACCAACAAATTCCAAAAAGAAATAAAAAGTGCGCTAAAAGAAACAGAATACATACTGACCAAAGCCGAAAAATCAAAACTAATAAACATGAACCCGAAAATACCGTCATTGAGGGGACAACCAAAAATACACAAAAAGGAATGCCCAATGAGACCAATAGTCAATTGTAGGAATGCCCCTAATTACAAAATCAGCAAAGAGTTACTAAAAATCTTAAAATGCCGTCTTTCCAACGACAAAAACAACTCTGTAAAGAACACAACAGAACTGGTAACAGCATTGAACACCCTACAAATCAAACCTAGCTTCAGGCTAGTATCCTTCGATGTAACTAACATGTACACCAATATTCCGATTATTGAAGCAATCAACACTATCGAAAACAACTTAAAATCCAACAATTCGGTAAAAGAAACCGATGAGATTGTGAGATTATTGAGGGTCGTTCTCACCCAAAACGTGTTTCAATTCGACAATAAAATATACGCACAGAGAGAAGGCCTAGCAATGGGATCGCCACTAAGTGGGTTAATCGCTGACATCTTCATCAATGCACTAGAAAACGCGTTCTTAGAAAAGACTTCAACAAAGGGAATAGTAATATGGAAAAGATACGTAGATGATGTAATTTGCATCTACGATACTGAACTAACAAGCGAAGAAACAATTCTCCAATCCATTAATAACCTACACCACTCTATCAAATTCACTAAGGAATCCGAAATAGGCCGACAAATAAATTATCTCGATATAACTATTGAACGTAAAGACAACGACCTTTCATATTCCATATTTCGGAAAGCAACACAAACCTCGCATGCAATCGACAATCAGTCTAATCACCCCAGTACGCACAAACTAGCAGGTTTCAATTCAATGGTGCACAGGGCTTTAAACATACCCATGTCTAAAGACAACTATAATAAGGAAATAAGAACTATTAAGCAAATAGCAAAGGAAAACAACTTCCCGCCAAGCAAAATAAACCAAATTATAGCCAAGCATAAAAATAAAGATAAAACGATTCCCAAACCGGACAGTAATGAGAAAAAATTTGTGCGTTTCAACTATGTGAATGCGAATACATATAAAATCACTAATCTATTCAAAAAGCAAGGCATAAAGATATCTTTCACGACGAAAAACACAACCGCTAGGCACCTCCTAAACAGTAATCTAAATAAACGTGACCCGTATTCAAGGTCAGGGGTATATTCTATAACGTGCCAAGACACCGGTTGTCAAGCTAATTACATCGGGCAGAGTGGAAGACGAGTAGACACCCGTTATAATGAACATAGGAATGCGATAAGATACGGAACACATTCAGCCGTGTGCGAACATATGTGTGACGCGGGGCACAGCTTTACCAACATAGAGTCGGACCTTAAAATAATCCATCACGAATCGAACGGCAGAGCTCTTGACATAAAGGAAGCAATCGAGATACACCTAGCCAAACGAAACAATCCCAACAATCTAAACGAACACACGTTCATGGAGAGCTCACCCCTCTTCACGCTACTAAAAAACACACCCTGTCGGAAACAAGACACAATTTAGCGACACAGCCAAGCTAGATAAAAAAGGGGGGAAATTAGGGGTTTTTTAATAGGTAAATGTTATCTGGATCAGGTGTACGATGTACTTTTCTTCTGCAACAAACCAAGGCCCATATTCGCGGCAGTATTAAAGGTGCCGGGACATCCTCATAAGACCGTCAACGCTTAGTTCGAATGGGTAATGCTCCACGCGTGGCGAGGGCTAATCCACGGTCTTTAATAGTTGTAGACACACCTCATTCAATAACATACATCTTATCTAGGTTGGCAACACCTCACATAAACACATCGCTATCACTCCCCACAGCACGTAGGGGTAGGGGGGAGAAAGCAGGAAAAACCAGTCGTTAAGATAACCACCGCAGTTCACCGCACAGTAAGTTACAGTGAGCACGAAAACTGCGAGCAGCTGTAGTACGGAAGACAATCAGATAAGTAGTTAGCCTAAAATTTTAGTTTAACTATAGTTTACAACCATATAATCTCTCTAAAGTACAAACTCCGGATAGCTATCACCATTTAGCATTTCACCTAACATATATACTGCATTTAGCATACACTGACAGTTGCAATACCAATACTGCAACTAAATAATTGTATATATTGTAAATATTTTCACCTGTATTTCAAACATAGATTTTATAGCCTAAGTGTAATGGATCTGATGATGATCGCTTGACGATCGAAACTGGTCATCCTAGTGTTTTATTAATCTCATTGTAATTTATTTCAGGATTAGGGCATAACCCATCTCTTTTGGGTACATTCGTGTTGACCGACTGAAAAGCACTAAACTCTTGTTTACTTAGGCAACACTGAAAATATGGCTTCAAACACCACAATGTTCACGGCTAGTCAGGCAAATCGTGAAGCCAAGAAATTCAAATCACTCAGGCTTAAACTCATGAATTTAGACAAGTCAATTTGGTTCAACAAAAAATGTATAGAACTAAACCTCACCCCTAAATACGTACCAATTAAAACCGTACCGAACACACCAGCCTCGATCATTTCAACTAAACAAGCTAAAGCGCTTTGGATAAAAAACGAATTAAGATTTGCATACATAAGAAAGCAAAAAATTAACCAACAATTATACGACATTCAATTGCAACTAAGTAATTTCTGGCACGCAGCCCAATGGGACAGCTTCACCGAGCACCTACATGACACCATCAAAATCAGAGCAACGAGGAAGCATGAAACGCTAGAAAATAAATTAAGAAAACTAGGAGAAACACAGAACCATCAATCTAACGAACAACACACGAATAACAATGAATTCAATTTCCACAGCAGAGTAAACAACAGAACGAACGTAACCTTTTCTCAAGGTGAAATGAATGTGTTAGACAAAGGTTTGAAATACAACTGCACAGACGCACACACGAACCACAATATAAAACAGTTAATCACAGATATTGAGATAGCCAGTCACAAGCTCCCAGCAGAAAACTGGGAATTAACCAAAAATCTCGCCACCAACGAAGCCAAAAAAATCCTCAAACGAGAGGGCGATAGCAATAACATTCAAAACAACAAACAACTCAAAGAAATAAGTCATTGAAACAAAAAATAAAAGAACATGACTTAATCATCACAAAAGCAGATAAGGGAAACACTACTGTAATTTTGAACAAAACAGAATACATTGAAAAAACAGTCGAATTCCTAAACAACAACGAAATCAAGGAATTAACAAAAGACCCCACCAACAAATTCCAAAAAGAAATAAAAAGTGCGCTAAAAGAAACAGAATACATACTGACCAAAGCCGAAAAATCAAAACTAATAAACATGAACCCGAAAATACCGTCATTGAGGGGACAACCAAAAATACACAAAAAGGAATGCCCAATGAGACCAATAGTCAATTGTAGGAATGCCCCTAATTACAAAATCAGCAAAGAGTTACTAAAAATCTTAAAATGCCGTCTTTCCAACGACAAAAACAACTCTGTAAAGAACACAACAGAACTGGTAACAGCATTGAACACCCTACAAATCAAACCTAGCTTCAGGCTAGTATCCTTCGTTGTAACTAACATGTACACCAATATTCCGATTATTGAAGCAATCAACACTATCGAAAACAACTTAAAATCCAACAATTCGGTAAAAGAAACCGATGAGATTGTGAGATTATTGAGGGTCGTTCTCACCCAAAACGTGTTTCAATTCGACAATAAAATATACACACAGAGAGAAGGCCTAGCAATGGGATCGCCACTAAGTGGGTTAATCGCTGACATCTTCATCAATGCACTAGAAAACGCGTTCTTAGAAAAGACTTCAACAAAGGGAATAGTAATATGGAAAAGATACGTAGATGATGTAATTTGCATCTACGATACTGAACTAACAAGCGAAGAAACAATTCTCCAATCCATTAATAACCTACACCACTCTATCAAATTCACTAAGGAATCCGAAATAGGCCGACAAATAAATTATCTCGATATAACTATTGAACGTAAAGACAACGACCTTTCATATTCCATATTTCGGAAAGCAACACAAACCTCGCATGCAATCGACAATCAGTCTAATCACCCCAGTACGCACAAACTAGCAGGTTTCAATTCAATGGTGCACAGGGCTTTAAACATACCCATGTCCAAAGACAACTATAATAAGGAAATAAGAACTATTAAGCAAATAGCAAAGGAAAACAACTTCCCGCCAAGCAAAATAAACCAAATTATAGCCAAGCATAAAAATAAAGATAAAACGATTCCCAAACCGGACAGTAATGAGAAAAAATTTGTGCGTTTCAACTATGTGAATGCGAATACATATAAAATCACTAATCTATTCAAAAAGCAAGGCATAAAGATAGCTTTCACGACGAAAAACACAACCGCTAGGCACCTCCAAAATAGTAATCTAAATAAATGTGACCCGTATTCAAGGTCAGGGGTATATTCTATAACGTGCCAAGACACCGGTTGTCAAGCTAATTACATCGGGCAGAGTGGAAGACGAGTAGACACCCGTTATAATGAACATAGGAATGCGATAAGATACGGAACACATTCAGCCGTGTGCGAACATATGTGTGACGCGGGGCACAGCTTTACCAACATAGAGTCGGACCTTAAAATAATCCATCACGAATCGAAAGGCAGAGCTCCTGACATAAAGGAAGCAATCGAGATACACCTAGCCATACGAAACAATCCCAACAATCTAAACGAACACACGTTCATGGAGAGCTCACCCCTCTTCACGCTACTAAAAAACACACCCTGTCGGAAACAAGACACAATTTAGCGACACAGCCAAGCTAGATAAAAAAGGGGGGAAATTAGGGGGTTTTTAATAGGTAAATGTTATCTGGATCAGGTGTACGATGTACTTTTCTTCTGCAACAAACCAAGGCCCATATTCGCGGCAGTATTAAAGGTGCCGGGACGTCCTCATAAGACCGTCAACGCTTAGTTCGAATGGGTAATGCTCCACGCGTGGCGAGGGCTAATCCACGGTCTTTAATAGTTGTAGACACACCTCATTCAATAACATACATCTTATCTAGGTTGGCAACACCTCACATAAATACATCGCTATCACTCCCCACAGCACGTAGGGGTAGGGGGGAGAAAGCAGGAAAAAACAGTCGTTAAGATAACCACCGCAGTTCACCGCACAGTAAGTTACAGTGAGCACGAAAACTGCGAGCAGCTGTAGTACGGAAGACAATCAGATAAGTAGTTAGCCTAAAATGTTATAGTTCAACTATAGTTTACAACCATATAATCTCTCTAAAGTACAAACTCCGGATAGCTATCACCATTTAGCATTTCACCTAACATATATACTGCATTTAGCATACACTGACAGTTGCAGTACCAATACTGCAACTAAATAATTGTACATATTGTAAATATTTTCAACTGTATTTCAAACATAGATTTTATAGCCTAAGTGTAATGGATCTGATGATGATCGCTTTACGATCGAAACTGGTCATCCTAGTGTTTTATTAATCTCATTGTAATTTATTTCAGGATTAGGGCATAACCCATCTCTTTTGGGTAAATTCGTGTTGACCGACTGAAAAGCACTAAACTCTTATAAATCTACCTCTACGATAAATCCTACTTCTTGCAGTTGGGCTGCTGTATGAATATTGAAATTTTCTAGTTGTTCCTCAGAGAGCCAGGCAACTTTGTTGTAGGGCAATGGTTGACTCATCGCGTGACCGTAGAGATTATTCACGTCAAAATACATCAAATAGGACAGACGTTCATCGGTACAGTATCAAGGCATGTAGGGATTATTTGCCTTGGAATATCGCTGGTTTAGCGATTAAAAACCCCCATGGATCCCTTCTTCAATCACCAATACCATGTCAGGATCCATTAATAATTCAAGCTCAATATGGGTATATTATAGGGCGGCCTCCCACGACAGCCCTGGACTAGTAAAATATTGAGCGGGGTCCAGGCCTTAGATGCTATGACATAATGGACGGAACTTTTCAAATACGTCCGTCAGCAGCAATGCATCTAGTTTTAGATAATGCATTGCGTGATCACCTAAAGTCTTTATGTTAAACGCTCGCCAAACTTGACATGCATGAGCGTATTCCTCATCGGATATTGTGCTTTGGGTGAGCTGTGAAAATAACTTGGCTTGGGAAGGTAAACATATCCCCTTAAGCACCTCCCTACTTCCCACGTAATCGTAAGGAAACAATCCTTTACGAACACAATTTAAATTGCTGTGTATTGGTAAAGTGGGATTGGGTATATTTCAACCTATTTTCACTTAAGCCATTCACAAGACTGTCAAGCGAACAAGACATAAATTTAAATGAGTCTGGGAAGCGAATGCACATTTTGCCTAGCCACCACGAAACCGAGGTGAAACTTTCATGATTTTTGGCTAATATGGTGAAGGTGCCTTTATCTCCATTCGCAAACTCTTTAATGATAAAGTGTGAATCGTTTCCGCTCTGTTGTGAAAGAACACGGGGAGCAAACTGGGCGCAGGTTAATTCAAATTGCAGCTGCTATGCGTCGCCCCTCGAAATTGCCCTGTCATGTGGCGATGATTTTTCACTTTCACCTCTGCACCTAAAATAGGCATTTCACAGATATGGCATGTCGTGGCTTGTTCAAATTCTTTACACTGTAAATCATTTAACTGACTAGGTACAGGCTTGTCCAATAACATTTTTACCACTCCAGCTAACGCCGCCATCTGATCAAAAATCCACCGTGGGCATTTGGCCCTTGATAACTGTAATACTGGGATTTTGAGTTGTCAAAATTGCACACTACTTAATAACCGACAGCAAATGGTTCATGTTTCTGCACTTCATACGTTGAGCTTGTATGAGGTGATGGTTCACAACATTGTATGGGAACAGCTAATGCCTCAAAATCGGCGTACACAACGAATGGTTCAATCTCTTGCTTCTGTGTGGCTTTAAAGTCTAGAAATGTGTCACTCCCTTCAGGCAAGACCAGCTTTACCGCTGGCTGCGTTTCACAGGCATCTGTATGTCTTCGCAAATGTTCAGGGGTTCTAAAATATTGTAAGCAGCGATCGCAAATATGCTTTTTACCATTATGAATGGACACTTGACTGCTTACAAGTTTCCCTAGATTCTTAATCCAACAAGAACGATGTTTATTCCTATGGGGTAAGAACAGCAAATGAATATGATGCCATATTGGATCTTTGATGGCGTATAAAGGACCAACAATATTCGTTGCCTCCACACCATACACCATTAATGATTAATCAGAATTATACTGCTCAAAGAAATCAATTTTATCTAATCGCACCGGGAATGAAATTCGCGAAAGATTCAGAGTTTGTTTCATGTGGTTCAATACATCTTTGTACTTCCCTGTCTAATGACCATTACTGTCTTGACAGGGTAGCAGCAAACTCTCAAGGCTCTACAAAAAGCAATAATCATCATTGTTCCGAATATTGATGATTGCTTTTTTCGAAGCAATTCGCTTCGGTGTTGCAATATAGCTCGAGCCAGCATTTAGCGGGTTGTATTAGCAAATATTAATTTGCAGATGGAGAATTGTCTCTAGAGCCAAGCCACTTGGCCCATCTTGCAATTTGTCAAATTTATTCATGAGACCCTTCACCGCATGTTGTTGATACCAACTTTCCAAATTATCGGATACCAACAATTCCTGCATTTTCGTACAAAGTTTAAACTTTTGTCTTTGTTCTATGCTATTTTTAATCAATATAAAGTCGCATAGTAGTTCAAATTTTATTTTGAACGCCTGATGCAATTTTATGTTTTTCTCACTCTCATTTTTAAAAATTGAGAAACAAGATTCTATAGATTCGTTGGGGGACAGACAAACATTGATATTTTGAATACGCCCAGAGCATACTCGACTTTTGAAACTCTTAGTTAGGGGTTGCCGCTTTAAATGAATTTCCGACATAGACATGCTTATAATTGAATCATAAGTAGTAAGCTTACCTTAATCAATCGGTAATCCAAACAGAAATCCAACAGGAGTTGTCACACACTCACACTCACAGACACAATCACACGCACACGTTAGCAGTAGCAATCGTTTTTCCTACAATCTTGAACCCCGCAGAAGCAGTTAGCAATTCACCACCACCAGGTATATTTTTCCCAACGATATATCTGTAAAGCAAACAAACAAAACCCTTCATTAGCCATGTATATATACAGTAAACACACTCAATCATTCATAGCACTTTATAAAAAAGGGTTCAGGACAAGAACTCTTCAGCAACATGGAGGTTAAACTAGGTTAAACACGTACACAGACATTGTCTCGGAAACACACACACATAGGTTGGTAAGACACACACTCAGGAATAGCAAAGTCAGTAGAAAAATACATTTAGAGCTTAACTTTTAATATCCGCAACAGTGGCTTAGTGGTTAAGCTGCTGCTTGTCTCTCTCTCTGTCTCTCTCTCTCCCCGTTCACCCAGGTTCTGCAACAAATAAAGAAATACCATAAGTTAATCCATCACCATAAAATAAATACCATTCATTCAGCATAGGTTGCTTATCACATGTACGCACCTTCCAAATAATACTTCACAAGCTGCTGCTGCTTGCCTCTCTCTCTCTCTGTCTGTCTCTACATGTATGTAATCACACACAGACACACAATCTTTTCACCTCAGTTGTTGAAATCTACAACAACAACAAAAAATATCATAAGTCTCTTTATTATCATAAAATAAAGAACTAAATACCATTGAACCATCAATAAAATAATTATACAACAATAACGTACCTTGTCAACGTTAACGTTGATTCCCTTATTTTAATTAGCGTCACTGTGCTATGAACACTGGCTTCCTTCTCCATCAAATGTCAAGATACAAGTAATGGCTGCCTCTTGAGCCAGCAGTACATATATCTATCTATAAGTTGCAAGATTAAACCTCCGACCATCAAAGTAAGGCTTGTAGAGGTGTGGGGAGGTGAAAGTTGCAACTTCAAATGTTTCTCACCAGCAAAGCAGACGTCTCATGCAAACATCAGCATGGGATAGACGACAACATGAAACAGTCCTTGAGCATGGTATCCTCTTACCACTGTCTGACTGATAACACATCCTGTCGGCAGCAGGTGATATCTGTGTGTATACTGGCCATCAACACATTCCGTTAAAGACAGACCACATTTCTCAAGGAGTGAAACAAAAGAGTATCGTCTGTCATTGTTTTATCAGCCATGATAAAGACAGTGCAGGACTCAGCCTCTTCACATCGCTTGCAAGTCCACGGTTTCATTCACTGCAGCCCTCCATCTTGATACACCAAAATACTACTCCACACACAGTTCCTCTGTCCTCGTGGTGGTGTGGCTAGCAGGGTGGTGTGTCAACACAAAGACCCCGGGTTCGATTCCCCAAGCCAAAACTCCAAAAATCTTGTTTTTACACAAAAACCACTCCGTTTCCCGCATTATTACAACATTTTCACCCTCTTCCTACACCATATAAAACAGCACAGCACAATGGAAACAGCCATAGGTCACCCATCTCAATCCAAACAGGCGCTCAGGAACTATCATCAAAAAGTCAAAAACAGGGGTTTCCACACAAAATTACTATCCCACCTATTCACCACAGGCATCCTCGTCAACAGGACCACGCACCGACTAAAATGACACATCAAGGATTGTTCTAATCATATTGGGTCGCCAGATATCAGCAAAAAGGTAAAACAACGCTTTCCTCCCAAAATCCGTATCCCATCTATTCACCACAAGCATCCTCGTCAAGAGTCCAACACACCGAAAAAAAACAACACCTCAATCATCGTTGTAGCTTCATTGGTTCGCGAGATATCAGCAAAAATGTCAAAAAACAAGTTTTCCTCCCAAAATTCCTTTCCAATATTCCACTTATGAAAACAATAACCTCACCATCAGATAGAGCGGAAAATACCATTAAAGCGACACCTCACTCGACCCTCTAACCGGACTATTCTTTCCACAACCACATCATCGTAATCATCAGGGACTCACCACTTGCTCTCTCACTACCTCACTACTACTACTACTACCTCTTTTCAAATCAGTATTCGTGACTAAATTTCATCGTTAATGCATTATGTATGTACTATATATGTGTATTTCATGACATTCATGCAAATTCAGGGGAATAAACATTTTTTGGAAAAGTAGAACACAAATTTTCAACAAATATACAAATGCTTATACGTCAACTGCCACCTGTCCTGGAGGCAATGAATGGAATTGTGAGCAGTAATTTTTGAAGAAATATTTCTGACCTAAAGAGGGAGTGGTTTCTCTGGCAATAGTTGTTAACCACATGAACACGAACAAAGGAAATGTAGCTCTGGATCCTCTCATGCTTTTCCACAGGATGATCATCTCTAAGCAGTCTTATGATGATCTGTAAAAAAATACTCGTGTACGTACTTGCTCCGTTTACATTGTCACATTTCTCAGCGGAAGGCATTTGCAAAAGGACAAGGTTCTCATTTTACTCTCACGCCCCTGCCGAGTGACTCAAATAGGAAAGATCAAGAATTGATGTAATTATTGATGGAGGGTACCTCATACACAGAGTTCACCGGAAATTTGTGACCTAAGTACAATAGCATGGCCAAAATGCTTTTAGTCTTCAATGCCCGCAGATGTCAATGTCAAATGGTAAATTGTTATCGAATGAAAGAGACAAACCACGCTTCATCTCATTGCTTCTGAAGGAATTTCTGCATGAACGAATGGTCACCAAGCAGCCAACAAAAGATAGAGATGTGCAAATTTTGAAAACTGCCATTTCGTTGTCTTCCGAACACCATTTTGTCGTTATTGGAGAAGTCATTTATCCTTTGAGACAATGTGCTCTTGAGGGGGTAATATGGGAGATGCGTTGTATACCATAACATCATTCAAATATAAACATATTAACATTCTATTTCTCCATACGATTAGTGGATGTGATACCAGGGAAAATTAAGTTTTGTACCACACTTGAGAGTTATGCTTCCCACAATAAAAGTGTTGCCATTTTCAGGGATTCAGCTGCAGAAAAAAAGAAAATCGCGGAAGCCACTACAACTTTCCTTGTGGTCCTTTCTGGAGGTGACTCGAACACCTCTGAATCTTCGCTTTGCTAAAGCTGCTACAAACACCAAATTTGATTTGGTACGCCTACCTCCAACAAGAGATGCAGATCAATATCATGCATATAGAACTTCCTGCATGTTCAAACGGGGATGGGGTACGAAAAGAAACGTCCTCAACTGGGGCTGGAAGAAAGATATTGGTGGCCTAACTCCAGTGCACATGAATAAATAACCACCTCCACTGGCATTGCTGAACATGATTTCGTGCCAATGCTGAAAGGCTTGTAGTAACAAATGCAATGGCAAAAATCAGAATTTCGATGCTCCATTGTACGTCTTCATTGTGTATTCGAATCCTGCGGTAATGTAACAGAGGTTTAACTGAACATGACAGGAGACTGCATCAACCAAATCTAAGTCTAAACAACAAACACTGATCAAGTTTTAACTGAATTTTTATAATCATTGAAATAAAATTGAAATTCTTTTTTCAAATTGTATTTTGTCGAAATACAGTATAAGTATTTGTTAATTTGTTTAAAAATTGTTTTTTTTTTCGTATTCAATTTTTTATTCACCAGAAGTAGCATGAAACCCATGAACTGCACGTATATAATGATTTAATATGATATTACTGTATTATCAGGAACACTGATTTGAGCAGAGGTAGGGCTAGTAGTGTTTTTCCATCAGACCTAGATATAATCAGTCCTTTTTCAGTTTTCAGTCCACGTACAAGATTGATTATAATGCATTTCGCACTAAACTGCACTAAACTGCACCTGGTACGAATTTTCCAACGTGTTACAGAAGAAACATGTAGAAAATGTAGCGTTCTTTACAATTGGTAATGGCAATTATTTGCACTCAAAGTGGGTTACGGAAGAAAAACTTGAACAAGTGGGTTTTTCTTAGTGCTATTTTCAAGATGGTGGACCAAAGGCACAAGGGGGAGGGGGGGGGGGGAGGTTGAAAACCTGGATTCTTCACGAGATGGGCTATATATATAACATGCCTGAAAATCAAAATTACCCCACATTTTGCAACCCAAAATGCTATCTCTACTGGGCTAAAGAATCAGGCCATTTGGAAGGAAGGAGAGCCGGAAGAAGTACCTTGGGACATTTGACATTTCACAAATGCATCCTCTCATGAAATCTCATCCTGTTCCAAAACAAGATTAAACCTGTTTGTTTAGAGATTCCCCCCCCCCCTTTCGCCTATCGAAATCAAGCAACAACAACCATTTTGGTCAAACAAACAACGCACCAACATTAAAATCTTGGGAATTCTGGGACTATTTCAGCCCATCTAGGGACATTTTCATGGTTAAAATCAAACGCGCAAACCTTCAAACCTACAGGGAATTCTGGGTGAATTTCAGCTAATCTAGGGGCATTGTAATGGTAGAAATCAAGCAAAATACAACAAACACTTTACACACAATCAAAAACGCACCAACATTCAAAACTACGGGGGAATTCTAGGGACATTTCACAAACACGGGGCTGGGCGAAATCATGCAAAAAACCTGGGCACATTTCTAGGGACATTTCCATCAGCAACTTCAAGCCGACGCGAAAGACACAATTATTTCTAGTATTTATTATTATTACTAATATTATTTGTATTAGTATTCTTCTTATTTAGTTATTGTATTGTTATAATTTTTCAAACAACGTGCCAACATTCAAATCTTGGTGAATTTTGGGCCTATCTAGGGACATTTTACAAACACAGGTATCCCACCAAATGGATACCCAACGTCAGGGCGGAATCCCCAGTTACCAGAAACCAACACGTTTTCCCCAGAACACCGTGGTTCATCATTTCCAAGGAAGCACACGCTAAACCAAGCCGAAATTCCTGGAGGTAGCATTAGACGAATCAAGCCATACTTCTGACACTGATGTTTTGATCTTGGTGACACGATTGGAAACAAACACTTCCCAATTAGTCAAAGGTTTAGAAAATCTAAGCTAATACAATCGTGAAGTCGCTCCAAAAATAAGTCCGAAATAATTGATTCCTCAAAGTCTGATGAAGTTTGTCAGCCAAATCGACTGCTAATACGACAGCGCAAAGCCCAAGTCAAGGTAGGAAGAGAGTCAAAAGGGAGCGACTTAGGATTCAGCACAGCATAAATAAGAAAAGTAAAAGAAGGGATTGCGACGTACAATCCGAGGTGTGTCATAGCAAAGTCAACAATCTCCACTTTTTAGGAATTTCCTTTGTATTCATCCAATGCATTCTTACATGTCTTTACTTCATGATCATCGGTGTAATTCACTGCAAAATAACCAAAATCCCACTTTCCACGTAATGTAAAATTCAGTCTTCACAGCAAAACTAGCATTCTCCTTGCTGATATTCACAGCAGACACAACAATATCCATGCCATCCAATAGCGAACCAGGTTGTGGACACATGACCATTGTGTAAACGAACAGCATCTTCTTTGTATGCTTGCGTTTTGTGATTTTAATATTTTTTTTGTGCTTTCTACTGTTATACTCTAGGGACAGTTTAAATGTGAGTGCAGATGGCGAGAACTTGTGTACACAAACGACCGAAACACCCGAATTTGTGGTTTAATGTGTGATTGCTCTTCTACATTTGTAATATAAAGTTAATTTTGTAGGTCTGTAACTTAAAATACAGTTAAATAAATCAACTTTTCTAATGTATAGTCCTATTTTGCTTGGTTTTGATTCTGAATATTACTATAAAAAGCATAGCAAACATAACAATATCCACAATGTCACAGCAAACTTAGCAATCTCCATTTTATAATTCAATATAAATTGAATAATATTCTATCTACGACAATGAGATCCGTAGTAAAACATTTAGTAGTAATACTTGCTATGAAAAGTTGATTACCATAATCAAAATTTCACTGCAACTATGCAAAATAGTGTTTTGCTGCTCCTGAAAATTTCAGGAAAAATGGATTTTGTTGGTTATGCTATGACACACCTTTGTGCAACACCAATACGTATGTCGGAAAAAACATGGAATTCGAACTGTTACCAAAAAAGGGAAATTAGTTGCCGAGGTGTGTAAATTAAGACAAAGGCTCTGGCCGTGTGCCAGCCAGCTATGAAGTAGAGAGGGGGAAACAATGGCGCACACACACATAGCTTTAAAAGTTCTTGCATAACGATTCTGGCGGTAATTATAACCGGTGCTATGAATAGAAGAGGGTCAGAAAGAATTTGCATTTTACGGCTTAAGGTAGAGAATCAGAAAAATTAACCTAAGATAAAACCAAATCCGTTTTAAGGAACCAATGAACCCCCTAGAACATAGTTATCCTCTCTTTGAAAATACCTCTCAGTATTTAAAAGGGACGTAACACCAATAACATTATTATACTGAAAACTCTTGACTGAGGTATTCAAGGGCTTGTTGTTCGAAAAGCAAAATAACAATTCCTCAGAGTTGGAATTGAACTTTGTAGAGGCAAACCACCTCCTTGAAGCAAGGCTTGCATGTCCTGAGAATCTTCGAGAGCATCAGGGATGTTTTCAAGGGAATGATGATTATCGTCCACTTAAAGGTATTTTTTAAGGATTTAGAGGTCCTAGGATGGAACAGGGTAAATGACAAGAAGGGCCGATGGCTGAAGTCCATAAGTGACAATTTTTAAACTAAACATTTTGAGTGGTTGAGAATCCTCTGAAGATCACATTGTTCTGGGTTGATTAGAACCCGTCGGTACTGTTTTAACGTTTTTGGCCACGTCAAGAGCCATCTTACCTTGCTTGAAGATTGATACCACCAATAATTGATCACTTACCAGATTAATACAATTATTGATGTTGATTGTTGGGCGCCAGGTGGCAACTTGCCTTTGAGAACCAAATAAATAGGGATAATAATAATAATAATAATAATAATAATAATAAGTGATCTGATGGAGAACACAGAGACTTCTTTCATCCAGGCCGTGGCGTAACTTAGTCACCAACCAGGTATTAATTGATTCATGACAGAAGGATGCCTTATGCGTATTTTTAACTACTGGGAAGAAGTCACTAAGCATGACATAAAAGGAATTTATTGTAATCTGAAAATACAAGAAAAATGAATAAAAAGACATTAGTTGAATTTAATGAGTTTACGTTAATAAATGGCACACGTGAAATATGGAGGTCGAAATTCGATGAAGTTATTACCAAAAATATGGAAGTTAAGTTGTCGAAAATTATAATTTACAGAGAGACTTGAGTAACATTGTTCGTTCGCTCGCCGCGTGTAGACTCTTGCATATAATGACGCATCGTCATGTCGGCTTGAAGTTGGCTGCTGGCTTCCTTGGTCATTACCAAGAATGGAGTTGACGATCGTTGTTAATGTGATATATTTTAAATAGCAGAGACGAGATGTGTCAGCTGCGTATTTTGTAGTGATGGAAAATGTTTCCTTGAATCACTTTTGTGAAAAAGGCCTCAGACACAACCATTTCCACAAGTTTGTCAGACAGAATTACGCCCAACAGACTGAGTCCAAAATATAAGTTACTAATAGAAGATCAGAGAATAGTTCTAAGTATCTGCGTAAACTCAGTATACCAGAGACCACAAAATGAAAGTTTGAGACCAAAGAATAAGTCCGTCATCAGACCAATAATAAAGTCAAGTCCTTGAAATAAGCTCAACAAGGGCTTATATAATTTTTTCCGCTTCCTCCACTCTTTATCAGTCACCCTTCGTAATATCATTTTCTGCCCAATCATGGCACTGTTACCATGGTAACGTACTCCTACTATCTCTCCGTAAGTCCAGTTGCCAGCAGATATGCTGATTGATATCACGTGATGCTTTGTTTGCCAATATCGGAAATAATAGTTTTTCACATTACAATTAGGCTGGTGTGAGGATAGATCAGTCTCCATTGACCACAATTAGTCAACATTACTCCCTCTGATCCAAAGTTGTAACTAGATCTTGGTACAGTTGCAACACATCACCTTTCCAACTCTCTATATTGGAAGCTCCCCGGCTGGGTTTGTTATTCTTGAAAAACACCAGTGACAAGTCTCTCTACCCTGCATTGCAAAATACTGTAACTTCCATATTTCAGATGACCACGAAATTAACATTAAATATATCAATTATTATAATCTATACTTGAATCGCATCAGATTCGAGTCATGAATGTATATAAAATTGCATAATTTAAATACAGTATATTGAGACCGAAAGGCTCATGACCCCATGACCATTGATTGCCGAGAAAAAATCACAAAGAAGCTCAATCACACGTCGAAACAAGGAAAACCAAACTGAACACCTGTAGTTATGCTCTGACATTCCAGGAAAAGTCGCGATCTGAAGTAACACATTTATTTAATAGTGAGATTATCAACCACAGGATTATTAAGACAACAAGGACATTCCTATGATTTTTCTATTATTTTTTGAGAAGACTGGTTGTATTGCTGGGTTATAAACTGTTAATTTACATAGTAATGAAACGACTCACGCGGTGCCGACCAACAAGAGGAAGAAGCACTGGTCGCCATTACCTTTACAGTATCGTGTCATGTCTTGTGTGAGTGACAAACGCTGCGATTGGAACTCTTGTAACGAACAGTGTGAGGACGAGCAGTCCATTAATATTACAAGTATCGGGAAAATTGTGAGCCCGAATGTACAATTGTTGAATTATTCAAGTAAATCTGAATGTTGTGAGGTTTGAAGCCATCTTCATTATTTCACTAGAAAATGATTTCTTAGAAAAACTTCAACAAAGGGAATAGTAATATGGAAAAGATACGTAGATGATGTAATTTGCATCTACGATACTGAAATAACAAGCGAAGAAACAATACTCAAATACATTAATAGCCTACACCACTCAATCAAATTCACTAAAGAATCCGAAACAGACCGAAAAATAAATTATCACGACATAACCATTGACGTAAAGATAACGAACCTTCATATTCCATATTCCGGAATGCCACACAAACGTCGCATACAATCGATAATCAGTCTAATCACCCTAGTACGCACAAATTAGCGGGGTTCAAAGCAATGGTGCACAGGGCTTTAAACATACCCATGTAAAAAGACAACTATAATAAGGAAATAACAACCAATAAGCAAATAGCAAAGGAAAACAATTTCCCGCCAAGCAAAATAGACCAAATTATGTCTGTCTGTTAGGTAGTCAGCCCGAAGGCTGATTGGATCCTCAAAAAGTACCGCCGTTACGTTATGTGAGTAGATACCCACAAAAACCCAAGGCAGCGCTATTTTGAGGCGTTCTAGGCAAGAAGAGGAGTGAGGTAGTTTGCCATTGCTTAGACCAAATTATAGCCAAGCATAAAAATAAAGATAAAACGATTCCCAAACCTGACAGTAATGAGAACAAATTTGCGCGCTTCAACTATGTGAATACGAACACATATAACATCACTAATCTTTTCAAAAAGCAAGGCACAAAAATAGCATTCACAACGAACAATACGACCGGGAGGCACCTGCAAAATAGTAATCTAAATAAACAAGACCCGTATTCAAAGTCAGCGGTATATTCTATTACTTGCCAAGACACTGGTTGTCAAGCTATTTACATTGGACAGAGTGGAAGACGAGTAGATACACGTTATAATGAAAATAAGAATGCAATAAGATACGGAACACATTCAGCCGTATGCGAACATATGTGTGACACAGGGCACAGCTTTACTAAAATTGAGACTGACCTAAAAATAATTCATCACGAATCGAAAGGCAGAGCTCTCGACATAAAGGAAGCAATCGAGATTCACCTAGCCAAACGAAACAATCCCAACAATCTAAATGAACACACTTTTATGGAGAGTTCACCCTTTTTCACTCTACTAAAAACACACTCTGTAGGAAACAAGACACAACTTAGCGATACAGCCAAGCTAGATAAAAAGGGGGAGGGGGGGAATAGCGATGGTTAATTGGTAAATGTTATCTGGATCAGGTGTACTATGTACTTCTTTCTGAAATAAACCTAGGCCGGTATGCGTGGCAGTATTAAAGGTGCCAGGACGTCGTCAATAAACCGGACAGCGCTTAGTTGAATGGCTTTGTAGTCTACGAGTGGCGAAGACAGTTCCACGGTCTTTAATAGTTGTAGATTTTCCTGTATTCAATAACATACATTCATATCTAGATTTGGCAAAGTCACACAAATAAACATAGCTCTGACCTCAGAATGCACACAGGAACAAAGGGGTGAGAAAGGAAAAACCAGTTTCGCCCAGTTTACACCCCGGTTAGTCGACCAAAACTGGTGCTAGAGTGAACACGAAACTACTCGAACTTCAAGTCGGGAAGACAACCGGATAGGTAACAGCCTGTATTATTACAGTATAACCATAGTTGATTTTGTGTAACCATATGATCACCCCAAACAGACAAACTCCGGATTTTTATCACCATTTTAGCATTTCACCTAACATTAGATATACTTCATTTAGCATACACCGACAGTTGCATTACCAATACTGCAACTAAATAATTGTACAAATTGTAAATATTTTTCACCTGTATTCTCAAACATAGATGTTATAGCCTAAGTATAATGGAGCTGATGTATTCATTAATCTCATGTAATTCATTTCAAGATTAGGACATAATCCAGCTCTTTTTGGGTAAATTCGTGTGGACCGACTGAAAAGCACCTAACTTTTGTTTAGATCTGAATGGGTAAATTGTATTAGAAAGGACATCTTTGTGTTGGACATGACGTGCGCTTAATTTGCGAAACCATAGTTCAAAATACTACACGTGGTGCTCCGGAAGTGGAGATTGAAATCGAACAGACCGGTATATTCGAAAAGTGAATTAAAAGTGTCATTCGTGACTAGTCGTACTGTAAATTGTAAAGTTGTGAACTGCTATTATCAAACTCATGAAATTGTGGAGTGAGAAAAGTAGTAAAGTCTGTGTAACATGATGCAGATGCGTCAATAAAGCCAGTGGCGGAAATAGAAAGGCAATTTTGGATATCCGCACAATTTAGAATCAGTGAAAATTTTACAATTATCGTTACGATAAAATCAGTGATTCAGACATTTACGACGTATAATATTCCTACCATCATGGGAACCTATATCTACACGAAAGCTACCGCCATCCTTATGGCAGGAGACATGTTCGAGTGGACCATTCAATCATGGGGAGAGCCGATGCCAAATAATACCTTGAGGAGGAAGAAACGATGGTTAGGGCGGTTAACGAACCGAGGACCAGGTTCAAACTGAGAGCCATCCATCACATACAACCAACCATGAACGAGTGAGTCAAATAAATCCTTTTATGTACGGTAGAATTGTGGTGGACAGTTAGCATATGATATTGGCCGCACGTATTCACACAGTTGGTCATAGGCAGGATTTTGTTTTGTAGTTATGTGATTAACCATTATTTTCTGTTGGTATATTTCTCTATGGCAATTTGTGAGTATAATGATTAAGAAAGGTATTGGGAGTACAATGCATAAATTGAAGAAAAACGCCGCAATATAACTTCATGTACCTAAGTAAGTCGTATGTGTGTTATCTCCGAACACACGATCCTTGGGTAAAGTATGACAGTATGACACGACGGAACGACTACATTATAATTTGTTTAAACATTTTAATACCTCCTACGTATCATTTCAATATATTCAAGTCACTGCAGACGAGTGACATATCTGTATATTTGGTCTACTTGAAACAAAACTTTTTTTTGAAGCCAGTAATGTGGCGTCATTACAATCGTACATCTGAATGTGTGAATTTGGAACTGGTAACGAAGCAAGTGGTGAGCCTCTGAGCTCAATTGTTTGTCAGGGAGAGAGTGTATTGAGGCTGTGGATAAATCAGCCTGGGGAACTTGAAAACTTTAGCAGGCTCAGGAAGATACCGAGCTCAAGCAAATGCGTCATTCACATGTCACATTGCACATCAACTGAAGTTACAAGCATAGGCTGTAGGAACTCACACACAAACTCAATGCTACACTTAGCGTACAACAGCACAGCAGTATTTTCTCTATGAACTTACACTCCCATAATGTTAATAAAGTTATGAAGTAAAATATAACTTGTATTAGATTGAAGCCAGTGTTTAAGAGCTATAACCAGCTGTTCTGGAGCAACCATTAACTTTTTTTTTGTACGGACCGAAAGTGTATCAGACTAGTGCAACGAGCTAGATTGTGATTGGGTAATTTGTTCCATTATCGCTCATGGTGATGTTAATTAGGTGACAGGTGAAGTTTATGCCACTGTCGACCGTTCTATAAGGTGTGAGTTGGGTGACCACACGTATTGGTATTTATAAACATGTGTCCAGCGGTGACTGGCGTGTATTGAAGTTGAGCGGGGTTGCTCATATGATGATTTTTGATGATGTTGTTGAATCGAGATGACTGAAGCTTCTCGAAGTGAGAGTTTATTAATGGGTCTGGTTCTTTTCTTCCTGTCTGATGACAATATTAAATACACTTCCAGGGCTAAATAATAATAATAATAGTAATAATAATAATAATAATATTAATAATAATAAATAATAATAATAATAATACTAATGAAATAGTTTAAATTTGAAAAAATAATAATTACATAATTTCCAAAGTAAACAATTTTTTCTGAATAATGTAATTTTCTTTTGCTGTTGTGATTCAATCTTCAATTTGTCACCCGTGATGTGATGCTTCTAAATACAATTAGATCAAGCTGACACACCTTGAATCTTCGTATTGTACCCGTTCGTCCTGGGGATGCGATGACCCATCTGCTATAACATCGCATTCCTGGAGTTCCGGGACAGAGCGGAGTTAAATGAACCTCTAGTCAAATAAGGAATGTGTCGGAAATTCAGCTGAGTTATCGAAAAAGCAGTGGGTATCACGAGACAAAGTATCTCTAGGGTCGTTACGGGCTTAAGTTTAATAGAAATAATGCAAATATAAATGGGCGCCATCAACTGAATTCCTAGCAAACCACTTCCTTTCCGGTTAAGCCTTACTCAAAACAAGGAAAGAAAAAGGAAAATCACACCATCATCAGATCACAACTAAGATAAAAACAAATTTATTTCACTTTGATAGTCAGACAGACATTTTAAATATACCTCCTACCTGAGAGTATGGTCGAATGCCAACGTTAAATTGTCATTGTCCAAAAATCGAACCATCTCTTTTCTAATCAAAAATTATTTCATCCATATAACAAGAAAAATCTCTAAAGTTCTCTTGGGTTCTCAGGATCACTGTAGCACTATGTCTTTCGTCACTGACGTTTGTGAAACCTGAGACCTAATTTCTCCTTAATTTAACATCATAAATGTGGATTTGAAAAATTTATTAATCTGTCTAAACATACACATATTATAATCACATATATTAAACATCACGTAATTTATGGCTTGCATGGCATAATTTAACTGTTGAACATGTTAGTCAAATGCTCCTAAACATCGAATAATTAATTTACACTATTTACATTGTCATTACAATTACTTATCTGTGAATTACAGAAAATCCATGGCTTATTGGTCATCGTTATCATCATCATCAAAATTAAATATTTCTCACATTAATTCTTATCTCAAAATTCTACATATTCCTGTCAGAATCGTTAATTCGTCACCATTACATCATTTAAATTCTCAACTCAAGTTGCAATTCCTCAAATTATATCTCAATTAAATTTATTTAATTCCATATAAATTCATTAATCATCAGCTTCTTTAGTTAATTATTACCTTCTAATTCAGTTATTCATCATCATTACAATCGTCTATTAATTTATTTAAATCAGTTTATTTTATCCAATCTTTAATTCATCCACTTATTTAATTCATTGATTTATTCCAAAATTTAATTTATCAATTTATTTAAATTTCAATCTTCTGGTTATTTCGTTTTTTTATTATTTCATCTAGTCATTCTGATTTTTATTTCATTAGGTCAGATCATTAATATGCTTAAATTTCAGATTATTATTTCATTAATTATTATTTTCAGAAAATCTTGTATTATCAACTTCATTTATTTGTTTAATTTCCGAACAAATTGTTTAATATGGTTTATAGAACGTTGTCTTACAGTTTTATTACTTCCAAGTTATATCTCGTATTTAATTTATCATGCCAAAAAATATTATTGCCTCCACGACATCACGTTGGATCTAACTATCCACAACGACATTACATTTCCTCAATACTTCAAATATCACATTTGAATACAACAATTATTCCACAAAACTCCATAAATATTCAGCACATACAGCATGAATCTCAACAATTACGCTAGACTGGGTACGACGACCTCATGTCTGCCTCAAAATACATTAGCAACGTTGCAACTATCACATGGCAACTTCCACAAAATGCCTATCACAAACTCCACTTAACCATGTTGCATGATCTACAAAAAATATATAACTGGCTTCAAATTATCAACGCACACAATCTCCAATAACTGCAATTACTCTGATCACATCCAGACAACTTCTTAAACAATTGGAAAAATATTACCTCAGTAATTTAAGATCTGCTTTCAAATAGCATAAATTCTCTTACAATTTTCATTACTCACATCACAGAAAAAAAAACACCAATGTGCTATAATCTCTCATATCAAAATCTGCAATACTGATCTGCCTTAAAATAATTCTGACCATTAATGATTCATCTTACAAGATTCAATTACTTTAAATCCTTCTCAAAGGTATCAAACACAATTATAAAACTCATCAAAAGTATCAGCTGTAACAGCTGTTAAACTGAAATTACTCTCAAAAGAGTATAGCAACAAAATATTGGATTGGCAAACAAGAATTACTAAACGCAATCCTGCTGACATTTATCGTTACTTTATTTAACAAAATTTCGACTGATATGTGACTAGTAGTTCCTTGTTTGATTCACTTACAATGTCATGTACACTCGGATGATAAAAATGAGTCCCTCAATGGCGAGTAAGATGTGTAACCACCGTACAGTCGTATAAATACGAAAGACCTCGCCCCGTCGTCTAAGATGATAGTGCCCTGAACGATGGGTAAGATGAGTAGCCACCATACAATCGTATAAATACGAAAGACCCCATCTCGTAGACTATATGAGTGAATGTACCAGATAGGAATCAACAAGTTTCTAGTTGTCATATAAAAGCGATGTTCATTCACTAAAGTGAATAACTTCTTAATATCTCCAAACAATCCAATGGAAAAAAATCCCTACTGATGAATAATACACACTCGCTAGTATGCAATGAACTGACGAAGTAATTTTAGATAATCAATTGCAGATCACGAGTTCGAAATACTCGTTACACAAAAAACTATTCATGAAAAATATCCTTGCTGGAAAAATGTCTAAAAGACCAAACATCTGCTTAATAAAGCCAACCAATGGTGAGAATTTCGTATAATGATGCCTGCCATGTCATATGGTCACGCCATATTCTAGCAAAATCGAAGCATATAAAGTCAAACCATGTCTAAATAATCGTATCACTCCTATTAGAAAAATATACATGTGTGCCCAGTATTCATGAAAATAATCGTATCAGGTAGTTATAACTCTTACAGTACCTTTTCATAATCAGCTGTTATTAAATTTCCAAGATCGTCGATTTTCTCTACGTAATGAATTTCTCGAAAGATCGTCGATTTTCCCTACATAATGAATTTCTCGAAAGATCGGCGTGAATATCATTCCATCCATGAAATGACGATTGCCTTCGAAATCCCAAGTGACTCAGCTGATGGACCTCCTCTCGTCAGGAATCGAATCCATCGCTCTGCGGTGCCATCTTGTCTCTGTCTGCTTTTACTCTGACATGATGAACTTCGGATTATCCATAGCGGATATTGTCCAAACCCTCTCGAAAAAGTTCATGGAAACAGCGGACCCCCTATTCCTCTTCTACGTTACGCCACTGTTCCATCAAATGTTCAGTTTGAGTATTGAAAGATCAATCTCCAATAACGGATAAGTCTCACATTCGTAAAATAAAATTTTACATGAGAGTGTCCAAGTTTATGAAACACCCTGTGGTTGTGTTCATATTTGGTAATTCATAAAACTGCATAAGAAATAAATGCATTAATGCACGAGCTATTGTTCATCAGTGCATGTGCTTACGACATTCCGTTTGCTTGAAATTGTTAAAATTACTTTGAATGCATTACGGAAAAGCATAGTCATATAATGTTATTCAGAAAAACTGTGTTCAAACTGCGTTGAAATGTAGCTTGTAATAAAGTCTCCAACTACTGGCAATGCTGTCCTAACATATCCCGGCCGTCTATGATTGCTTGCTCGGCAAGTCCGCCTGGATCAATGACCTGCATGTCGTTCGCTGCCCGGCGATGCTGAAACTGTCGCCTACACTCTGCCGTGACTGTTTCGGTACGCTACGCGACCTTCACCATGCGTCTGGCTAGCGCTACTGAGCTCGATCCTTCTTGCTCGACTGACAGAGCTCCACTGAATGTGTTGGCACTGTCTTCTCCCTTATCTGCCTGGCGCTGGCACGTGGCGTTCACCCCCACCACTATGCTCTCGCGTCACAATTATAGCCTCGAACCCTCATCATCTCGGCTATTCCGTTATAAAATAACTTAAGGGTTATCTGACTTCCTTAAAATTATTTCCACATATAATGCATGTTATATATCCTCTTCTAAGATGTTTAAATACCATATTCCATATAGGTCTTAATAACGCTTCACATTTCTATCCATCATTCCATCTTCTTACAGACGTCAGTGCCTTCTTGACCCTAGACCTACTACGTCATCTTGATATTCCTCTTGACTCGATCTGTGCGCTATCTTTTCCTAACTCTTCCCAAAACCTCAACTACGGCTTAATGTCTGCTGGCGTAGCTGATAGCCTAAACTAGGTATCGGGTACATCTCTCCCGTACATCTCCTTTTTTTTATCAGGATTGAGAAAAAAAATACACTCTCAGGCATTCTATATATAATACATGTACACGATAGCTCTACAATTCCCTTACTCAGCATTATGGTACTTTCTGACTCTCAATAATGATGATTGACTTCCAATGATTAGCATCTTGATTCCGTGTTATTCTGATGTCTGTTTCTTCCTTCGCCACTCGTGCTTGCTCGATTGACATCTCTGACTGTCTCTTCGAGTGGTGCACTAGGCTGTCTATCTTCTTGCCTCGACCTCTCATATCCACGATTATCTCGTCTTTCGTTAGGATCGTTTCTTCGGCCATCCTGCCTGTCGTTCCCATTATACTGTTGACCTTGGCTCCAGTTATTTCTGCCCCGATATCTATTGTTGTATCGATTCCTGTCCTGATATCTGGAATTCTGGTTATAATTTCTATATCGGCTATCTCTTGCTTCTTGATCGTATGGCCTCTCATATGGTCCTCTATATCGATCATTTCCTCGCACGTTACGGATGTTTCCTCGATTCCCTTAGTTCCTTCTGTTTTCCCAGGAATCTCTTCTGTCCGTTTGAGCTGCGTTGTCTACGACTACCGCATTCACCTCTTGCGTGTTTCTATTGTCGTTTCTGGTATTTCTAGGCGTAACTTGAGCGCTTGTATAGTCCAATCGCCGTAAAATGTCGTCATAGTGCTCAAGTGTGTTGGCTCCCGACGCTATTAGTGATCGCTGTACCTCAATCGGTAACTGTCTCGCTATAGCTTGCAAAAGCTCTTCTTCTGGCAATGGAGGAATCAGAAACTGTAATTTAGCCAGCTGTGACGTGAAATAATTGGCATAATGCGTCGGATGTGACGTAGAATAGCGCTTTGAGTACATTTCCGCTCTTACGTTCAGTTGATCCTCGGTACTCCAAAATCTCCTCAAGAATGCGATTGCAAATTGCTCCATATTCGCAAAATTGCTTCTGAATGCCCTAAACCAAGTAAGCGCAGACCCGTCTAAGGCGCGTTCGACTATCCTTAGCTCTCTTTCTTTGGCTACCCTATGTTCCGCCATGTAGTCTCGAATATCTCGCAGAAATTCGACTGGTGTGACTCCTGTATTTCCCGAAAACTTTCTCGGCTTGTCATCCAGATTTCTAATAATGGTGACTAGACCTGAGTATCGTTCGCTTGTACCCAACGTACTCCTATTCGAACTTGGATTATCCTGAGGGGTTGAACTGACCCTTTCGAATGTCACATTCGTTTGCATTTGACGGTCTTCTCCCATGCTAGCTTCTTGATTACTCATACTGCGGTCTATCGCTGTCTGATTTATCAATGTTTCCCCTGATGTTATATTCTGACTGGTGAAACTGTTAAACATGGATTCTAGTTTAGTTATCCTGTCTTCTGCTAATTTCTCCACGGTCTTGACCTGAGTCTTCAACTCATCTAGCGACGTAACATTCTGCGTTTTGTTACTCTCGTCTAAATCGTTTTTCAACTTGTCAATCTTGTCTTCGCACGTATTCTTTACTAACGCGACTTGTTCCTTTAACAGATCAACATCTGTCCTAAATAGAGTTGAATCTATCTTCATCGCTTCCTTGTTCTCCATAAACCTCGCTTCTAAGTTTGCCATACCTGCGATTAATTTTTCATCTAACCCTTCACGTTTCTCTTTTGCTTCGGCATCGACCTCACTATACCGTTCTTCCACAATTGCACCGACTCTATTTTTGAATAAAGCTAAGTTTTCATTAACCTTTTGCTCTATATCGTCATCCATCTTCCTAATATCTCTCTGCAATTGATTTTCTAATGATTTTAAATTAGAATTAACCTCTCCTAAGACTTCCTCTTTAATGGTCCCAATTACTGACTTTAAATCTTTAATCTCATTACCTAGATTCATTTCTAGACCTTTAATTTTAGTTTCGAAAGATACTTCGGTAGACCACTCTTGAATTTTGCCTACATCTGCCACTAAACCATCGATGTCGAATCTCAACTTCGATACATCCGATTTAATGTCTTTCTGTATGGACATAACGTCTGTTCTTAAAGTAAAATATTTTCTTCTCCTCTACTTTCTAATTCAATAATATTTTTTCTTAATATTTGAACATTTTCCTCTCCTTTCATATTTACTGCAATTATGTCTAATTGTAAAGTCTTCAGCATTTCATTATTCTTTAAAGTTAATCTATTCTCTAATCTAGTTAACTTGTTTTCTAATTCAGTGTTAGTTTCTTCACTACGAGCTTGTAATTTCTCTTCCAATGATTTAAAATTAGCTTCACTAGCTTTTAAATGACTTTCAGTACTAGTCTGTAATCTAGTTTCTAATGACATCAACTCATCTTTACTATTTGACTGTAATCTTTCTTCTAATGACTTAAAATTGTCTTCACTATTTGACTGTAATTTCTCTTCTAATGACTTTAAATTATCCTCACTAGTTGACTGTAATAATTTTAAATTTTCTTCATTGCTAGTCTGTAATCTAGTCTCTAATGACTTTAAACTGTCGTTCAGATTGCCTTCGTTACTAGCCTGTAATGCTTGTACATTCTCTTTACATTTAGCTTCTAATCTAGCTTCTGAACTATTAATCTGTTCTTTAACTTCCGTTTCCATTTTAGAAATAGTTTCTGCAATACCAGACATACCCGTCTGTAACTCTCCTAACACCTTAGCTAAATCTTCCGGCAACATAATTATATTTTCAATATACGTTTTATACAGAGACGTTAGACAACAACACATCACAATGTCTCAATTCCTACATTCACTTGGGTATAGGAAAAATGTCTTATAACTAACATGATATAATACTAATACGATTAACATGAACTAAGTTTAATAAATTTTGTAACACAATTAATGAACTTGAGATCAATCTTTCAGTAATCTAAATCTGATGTGATTCCATAGAATAAACAAAATCGAAGCCCCACAAGTTGGATAAAGCCAATTCTCCCTCTCTCTCTGTACCCGTTCGTCCTGGGGATGCGATGACCCATCTGCTATAACATCGCATTCCTGGAGTTCCGGGACAGAGCGGAGTTAAATGAACCTCTAGTCAAATAAGGAATGTGTCGGAAATTCAGCTGAGTTATCGAAAAGGCAGTGGGTATCACGAGACAAAGTATCTCTAGGGTCGTTACGGGCTTAAGTTTAATAGAAATAATGCAAATATAAATGGGCGCCATCAACTGAATTCCTAGCAAACCACTTCCTTTCCGGTTAAGCCTTACTCAAAACAAGGAAATAAAAAGGAAAATCACACCATCATCAGATCACAACTAAGATAAAAACAAATTTATTTCACTTTGATAGTCAGACAGACATTTTAAATATAACTCCTACCTGAGAGTATGGTCGAATGCCAACTTTAAATTGTCATTGTCCAAAAATCGAACCATCTCTTTTCTAATCAAAAATTATTTCATCCACATAACAAGAAAAATCTCTAAAGTTCTCTTGGGTTCTCAGGATCACTGTAGCACTATGTCTTTCGTCACTGACATTTGTGAAACCTGAGACCTAATTTCTCTTTAATTTAACATCATAAATGTGGATTTGAAAAAGTTATTGATCTGTCTAAACATACACATATTATAATCACATATATTAAACATCACGTAATTTATGGCTTGCATGGCATAATTTAACTGTTGAACATGTTAGTCAAATGCTCCTAAACATCGAATAATTAATTTACACTATTTACATTGTCATTACAATTACTTATCTGTGAATTACAGAAAATTCATGGCTTATTGGTCATCGTTATCATCATCATCAAAATTAAATATTTCTCACATTAATTCTTATCTCAAAATTCTACATATTCCTGTCAGAATCGTTAATTCGTCACCATTACATCATTTAAATTCTCAACTCAAGTTGCAATTCCTCAAATTATATCTCAATTAAATTTATTTAATTCCATATAAATTCATTAATCATCAGCTTCTTTAGTTAATTATTACCTTCTAATTCAGTTATTCATCATCATTACAATCGTCTATTAATTTATTTAAATCAGTTTATTTTATCCAATCTTTAATTCATCCACTTATTTAATTCATTGATTTATTCCAAAATTTAATTTATCAATTTATTTAAATTTCAATCTTCTGGTTATTTCGTTTTTTTATTATTTCATCTAGTCATTCTGATTTTTATTTCATTAGGTCAGATCATTAATATGCTTAAATTTCAGATTATTATTTCATTAATTATTATTTTCAGAAAATCTTGTATTATCAACTTCATTATTTGTTTAATTTCCTAATAAATTGTTTAATATGGTTTATAGAACGTTGTCTTACAGTTTTATTACTTCCAAGTTATATCTCGTATTTAATTTATCATGCCAAAAAATATTATTGCCTCCACGACATCACGTTGGATCTAACTATCCACAACGACATTACATTTCCTCAATACTTCAAATATCACATTTGAATACAACAATTATTCCACAAAACTCCATAAATATTCAGCACATACAGCATGAATCTCAACAATTACGCTAGACTGGGTACGACGACCTCATGTCTGCCTCAAAATACATTAGCAACGTTGCAACTATCACATGGCAACTTCCACAAAATGCCTATCACAAACTCCACTTAACCATGTTGCATGATCTACAAAAAATATATAACTGGCTTCAAATTATCAACGCACACAATCTCCAATAACTGCAATTACTCTGATCACATCCAGACAACTTCTTAAACAATTGGAAAAATATTACCTCAGTAATTTAAGATCTGCTTTCAAATAGCATAAATTCTCTTACAATTTTCATAACTCACATCACAGAAAAAAAAACACCAATGTGCTATAATCTCTCATATCAAAATCTGCAATACTGATCTGCCTTAAAATAATTCTGACCATTAATGATTCATCTTACAAGATTCAATTACTTTAAATCCTTCTCAAAGGTATCAAACACAATTATAAAACTCATCAAAAGTATCAGCTGTAACAGCTGTTAAACTGAAATTACTCTCAAAAGAGTATAGCAACAAAATATTGGATTGGCAAACAAGAATTACTAAACGCAATCCTGATGACATTTATCGTTACTTTATTTAACAAAATTTCGACTGATATGTGACTAGTAGTTCCTTGTTTGATTCACTTACAATCTCATGTACACTCGGATGATAAAAATGAGTCCCTCAATGGCGAGTAAGATGTGTAACCACCGTACAGTCGTATAAATACGAAAGACCTCGCCCCGTCGTCTAAGATGATAGTGCCCTGAACGATGGGTAAGATGAGTAGCCACCATACAATCGTATAAATACGAAAGACCCCCATCTCGTAGACTATATGAGTGAATGTACCAGATAGGAATCAACAAGTTTCTAGTTGTCATATAAAAGCGATGTTCATTCACTAAAGTGAATAACTTCTTAATATCTCCAAACAATCCAATGGAAAAAAATCCCTACTGATGAATAATACACACTCGCTAGTATGCAATGAACTGACGAAGTAATTTTAGATAATCAATTGCAGATCACGAGTTCGAAATACTCGTTACACAAAAAAATTATTCATGAAAAATATCCTTGCTGGAAAAATGTCTAAAAGACCAAACATCTGCTTAATAAAGCCAACCAATGGTGAGAAATTCGTATAATGATGCCTGCCATGTCATATGGTCACGCCATATTCTAGCAAAATCGAAGCATATAAAGTCAAACCATGTCTAAATAATCGTATCACTCTTATTAGAAAAATATACATGTGTGCCCAGTATTCATGAAAATAATCGTATAACTCTTACAGTACCTTTTCATAATCAGCTGTTATTAAATTTCCAAGATCGTCGATTTTCTCTACGTAATGAATTTCTCGAAAGATCGTCGATTTTCCCTACATAATGAATTTCTCGAAAGATCGGCGTGAATATCATTCCATCCATGAAATGACGATTGCCTTCGAAATCCCAAGTGACTCAGCTGGTGGACCTCCTCTCGTCAGGAATCGAATCCATCGCTCTGCGGTGCCATCTTGTCTCTGTCTGCTTTTACTCTGACATGATGAACTTCGGATTATCCATAGCGGATATTGTCCAAACCCTCTCGAAAAAGTTCATGGAAACAGCGGACCCCCTATTCCTCTTCTACGTTACGCCACTTTTCCGTCAAATGTTCAGTTTGAGTATTGAAAGATCAATCTCCAATAACGGATAAGTCTCACATTCGTAAAATAAAATTTTACATGAGAGTGTCCAAGTTTATGAAACACCCTGTGGTTGTGTTCATATTTGGTAATTCATAAAACTGCATAAGAAATAAATGCATTAATGTACGAGCTATTGTTCATCAGTGCATGTGCTTACGACATTCCGTTTGCTTGAAATTGTTAAAGTTACTTTGAATGCGTTACGGAAAAGCATAGTCATAATGTTATTCAGAAAAACTGTGTTCAAACTGCGTTGAAATGTAGCTTGTAATAAAGTCTCCAACTACTGGCAATGCTGTCCTAACATATCCCGGCCGTCTATGATTGCTTGCTCGGCAAGTCCACCTGGATCAATGACCTGCTTGTCGTTCGCTGCCCGGCGATGCTGAAACTGTCGCCTACACTCTGCCGTGACAGTTTCGGTACGCTACGCGACCTTCACCATGCGTCTGGCTAGCGCTACTGAGCTCGATCCTTCTTGCTCGTCTGACAGAGCTCCACTGAATGTGTTGGCACTGTCTTCTTCCTTATCTGCCTGGCGCAGACACGTGGCGTTCACCCCCACCATTATGCTCTCGCGTCACAATTATAGCCTCGAACCCTCATCATCTCGGCTATTCCGTTATAAAATAACTTAAGGGTTATCTGACTTCCTTAAAATTATTTCCACATATAATGCATGTTATATATCCTCTTCTAAGATGTTTAAATACCATATTCCATATAGGTCTTAATAACGCTTCACATTTCTATCCATCATTCCATCTTCTTACAGACGTCAGTGCCTTCTTGATCCTAGACCTACTACGTCATCTTGACATTCCTCTTGACTCGATCTGTGCGCTATCTTTTCCTAACTGTTCCCAAAACCTCAACTACGGCTTAATGTCTGCTGGCGTAGCCGATAGCCTAAACTAGGTATCGGGTACAGTATGTCATTTCTAGGCGAATCCACGGAAGCCTTGACTTTGGAGAAGTAACGTCAGACGTGCCGGTGCTCACGCTGCTGCCAACCTAAATGACATGCATTCAGATGGCAATTGTTTACAAAGGGTCGACGATTTGTGTAGGGAGGATGCTGAATATAAGAGTGTATTCTATTGTGTGTTTGTGGTTTATTGATTTGTGTTTCCATCTGCCACTGATGGTTTTTTGGTTAGTGAACCAACTGAGTGATAGTTTTGAAATTTTCACGTTTATGATTAACATTCCAATAGGATAAAATCAGAATATAACCTTAACGTTAAATGTCGAGGATAATACCATCATAGCCTAGTTTCATACCCATTGTTTTGCTTTAATTAAATTTTTCATTGTAATTGCTTAGAGCTGAAGTTACGTATTATTCCCTTAGTTTTCTGTTTTTGTATTTTATATAATAGGACTTCATAAGAGGGTAACTTAACATCATTGTAGGGACCATTCATTATGTATCCGGTTAGAAGTAGGTTAGGGTGCTGTTTTTGAATAAACAAAGACGGTAACTTAAGACTGGATTTATTTTTTCTCTTAGCTTTGTTGTTTTGGATGTGCTTTCTTGGGTCAGTTCATATCATTTCCACATCTCACTAACACCGATCGACCCCGAGGTAACTAGTCCCGTGCGGGCTGATTTGAGAATGCACATCTTATTATTTTAAGGGTGTGGGTTCGGCAGATGGGGAGGTTGAGGGGCCATTGCGGTCAAGCGGTCTTCCGACATCCTTGTCTGGCGGGCACAATATGGATGGCTTGATTGGCTCCAAATAAAATGATAATGTCTGAATAATTAAACTATAACATCTGGTCAAAATTGAACCATTACACTGTTCCCTAGTAATCCAAGTTGGATTATGTCCACAATTGTTTTGGCGACGGTTAAGAAATTAAGTCGGTTAAGAAATTAAGTTATTATTATTATTATTATAAATTAACTGACAAATGTTGAATCTGGCAAGGAAGGCAGAAGCTTCAGTTTTGAGTGGAGGCTTCAGAATGGAGTATTGCATCAAACTTTAATGCCTCGACGATTGCAAACTCTGAGCGATTCACAAAAGATAACAGGCCTGGGTGCGGCTGCGAGTCATGTTGACGTGGACTTGGAAATGCTTTTGGAAATGCGTGAGGGAGAGTTCCGAGATTATTGATGAGACAAAGCTAGCGGGAGTGATGTCAGATCTGATAAAATTCTTCCCTGGGAGTGTAAGATTATAGAGAGAATATGTAAATTATGGAGATTGATGCACAGAATAAGAATATGGAATCAGATTTTGCAAATGGTGATTACCAAAGAGGTTATTGGATGTTTAAAGATGAACCAATGGATTCAGAGTTAGCAGTCACATGGACACGTGGATACAGAGGATTCGAATCAAACGGTGAGGTGCGAATCCCACGCGTTCGGGATACTGTGCAAACGTACGACCGGATTCCAAATCTGAGTCCGGATTTGAGACCCATTTGGGCATACGCTGATTCTGACACCACAATTATAAATTTAGATCCAGTGATATGGAAATCAGATTTCGTGCTGCTGAAATCTGCCGGAAGCCCCTGACACAGTATAAATAGTCCCACGCTGCAGAGAAGCGTCACTTGTGTTTTATCTGGTCATGGATATACTCCATGCTAATATTGGGTCCCGTAGAGACGCCAATACTAAACTTCTGTTCATTCCTGTCGTGAATATATTCCACACTAAAATTGGGTCCAGTAGAGACGCCAATACTTGAGTCTATTTCTGCTATAGAATTTTATATATAAAAATGGAAATGTATATCTGTCCAAGATTAATTGACTCCGACACCGTTTAGCCGATTGCATTGACATTTTGCAGGGTTGTAGTGCACACCCCAAGGAAGGTTTTTGGCTACTTGAAAATTCGGACAGCCTTATCCATTCCCTGCATTTAGACCCTTTGGCACAAATCTACACGGTCTAACCGGGCTCTAATCTACACCGTTTCACCGATCTAAACCAAATTTTACTTACATACCCTTTGGAACACGACGAGTAACACTATCTACTTGAAATTTTGGACAGCTCCTTACATTCCCTTTATTTAGGCTCTTTGGCATAAATCTACACTGTTTAACCGATCTGAACCAAATAGTACGTACTTAACCTTTCGAACCCGACGAGTAACACTGTCTACTTGAAATTTCGGACATTCCTCTCCTTTCCCTTCATTTCAGCTCTTGGGCACAAATCTTCACCGTTTAACCGATATGAACCAAACTTGACGTATTTCCTCTATGGAACCCAATGAGTAACACTGTCTACTTGAAATTTTGGACAGCCATTTCCATTCCTTTCATTTAACTCTTTTGGCACAAATCTACACCGTTTCACCAATCTGAACCAAATTTTAAGTATTTACCATTTGCAACTCTAAGGGTAACCCTGACTACTTGAAATTTTGGACAACCTTTTCGTGTCTCAAAATTTAGGCTTTTTTAGCACAAATCTGCACCAGTTTACCGATCTGAACAAAATTTTTCGTACTTACCAGTCGAAATCCTGCAGGTAACTCTATAATAATAATAATAATAAATAGCCTTACAAATCCCATAAGGGCTATGGCCTCCTGCTTTGCTGGGAATTGCTCAGTGTTAACTCATCAGGTGAGCAAGTAATGAGGAGCATTCGGGGTTATTCTTTCTGATTGGGCCTTCTATATAGATGTGCAGCTGATTAAAGATTAAGTAGATTATATTACGCTGGCATAACATTCGCTACAACAATCTTCATTTCTGAGTCTGGCGATATCAAGGCCTCAAATATCCATTAGTATTACGGAAATCATAATAGCCATCAACCAATATCTGGGAGCTTCCCATTGTCACTAAGCACAAAGCTCACCCTGTCTAAGCACTTGAACAATGACAAGAACTGCCAAGTCTTCACTCTTCAGTAAAATCTACGTATATTGAACCGTTTCAAATAGGTCTTTTTAAAATGCAATACAAAACCTTACCGGTGGAGTTTTAACATCTAGTTTGGATGCAGATACCTATACACGTTCTTTAACATCCCACAAATCATTCACTATGTTGTGCACATGTGGTCCCGGTAAGAATTAACAAGTGTTTCGCAAGATAGTCGAGCCTTTTGAATTCCTTGTAACAGGTGATGCAGTAAGGTTATTTTCCCTAGTGAACACGATGATGTTTCCTCAAATTAGAGTGCGAGACAATGCGGTCTCATCCCTGAGTGAACGACAAAATGTTCCATTAGCTCAGTCCGCCGTGCAAATGACTTCTCACATGTGCTACAAGTGTATTACTTCACTCCAGTATGAACAACAGTGTGCTTCTTGAGGTCACCGCTCTGTGAGAAGCCTTTATTGCACACCAGAGATATGTACCTCTTTGCTGCATGTCCACTGAACGGTGTCTTTCTAGTTGATGCATTGTTTTATTGGTCACTGCATGCGAGTCTCCCTAGGTCTTTCCACTCCTGCCTCATCTTCGCTGTTCTTGTCCATTGTTTTCCTCCCCATTTTACGAACCAGTCTGCACATCTGATTCTTTGTCTCCCAACGTTTCGTCTTCCTGTTCTTGGGTCCCACATCGTCATTTTGTACGTCCATCTGTTAGGATCTAATCTCGCTACATGTCCACCCCATCTCCATTTGAGCTGGTCTGCTGATGTCATAGCGTCTTTCATGCCGGTTCTCCTTCTTAAATCTTCGTTCCGTATTCTATCTCTCAATGAGACATGAAGTATCTTCCTTTCCATTTTCCGTTGACATCTCTGGATCATTTGTCTTTGTTTCGATGTTAATGCCCAAGTTTGGCAACCATATAGTAACACCGGTAGAACGCATTTTTCCAGAACTTCAGCCTTTAAAGTGAGTTTTTGGGTCTTGTCAGCCAGTATAAACTTTAGGGACCAAAAGCTCCTCCATGCTTGTCCTATTCTTCGTTTGACCTCTTTCTCTGAACGACTTGAAAATGACATGTTCTGACCGAGATATACATATTCTTCAACATATTCCAGTGTTTCTCCGTTCACATTAATTGGGGCTTCTAACGCATTGGTCATCAGCTTCGTTTTCTTCGGGTTCATTGTAAGGCCCACTTCTTTACTTGTTTTGTCTAATTCTTTTATCATTTGTTCCAGCTCTTTCGCTGATTCAGCCACCAAAACAATGTCGTCTGCGAACCGTAAATGGGTTAGTCTTGTCCCATCGATTCTGATGCCACTGTCTACTTGAAATTCGACAGCCCTCTCCATTCCCAAGATAAAGGCCGTTTGGCACGTAGACTAAATATCGAATTTGTCATAGAAGAATTAATCTCGGCTCATTTTAAGCCTCGCAAAGCAAGAAACAAAACTCGGGACGTAAACTTTGGTTCAGTTTGGTGAAGCGGAATAGACTTGTATAAATAACAGAGAAAGGGACCCAAAACACGATTTAAGTCCCTATAACCAATCGTGTAGAAAGATTTTCGGTGTTGTATTAGGGGTCAAGAGATGCTAGGAATTAAGGTGTAACTGTAAGAATATTTAAATAAGTCTATTGTTGACTGGCAAAGCGGGCTGCATCACCCACCCCTACCAGCGTACTGTTGAGGAATTGTGAAAATAGTTACAACTTACGCTGCTTAAACATTTTTTGGGAAGCCCTCTCCATTCCATAGATTTAGGCCATTTGGCACACGAAGAAAATATCGAACAGGGCTATGTGGCGAAAAATGACACTATTGCACCCTCAGCAGCTCGGAACAGCAAACGTTTTCAGATGTGCTGCGACTTTCCCACAGCGCTATGCGACATTAGGCGATTGCTCTCTTCTTTCCTTACAGCCAATGAGATATAGGCAGTGTCTTTTATTTCACTTACTCCTCTTTCCAATCAATTTTTACAATTCATTAGTCAATTACATGTTCATCATTATTATCTTTATCATTACGAGAAAATGACCTGGACGTATACTATATATCACGAGTACGTAAGATTAGTATCACACTGAGTTGAGATGACGCACGCCCTATCAACTGCCAGCCCGTCCACAACAGACGACGAACCATGTGATCAGTCCATTTATCTGCTGTACGTCATATGTGTTTACAGGAGGAGCTTCCACGTGCCCTATAGTACGGTGCGTTCTAACTTCATTGCACACGTACTAAAACTCCGCCGCCTGCTTATCACCATCAAAGAAAAGCTTCCTCAACTGTTATTTTTAAAATATTATTTTGTATTAGTTTGTGTCAGTTCAGTAGTAGTATTCATTATCATCCATAATACAAATAAATCCACCGGGAGAATCCGGGTACTACTACTAGTTCAATATATGATAAATCGAGTCCGTTGTAGACTCCAATATAGTTTACAGTCGTCAATTGAGCCAGATCACCAGAGTTCGTGACCAGGCGTAAGGAAAAGTCGTGCCAAGCGTATTAGCTGAGATTTATGTGTCGAAGACAACCGACTATTCAGGGTGGCTTAGTCAGGAAGTGTATCAGCTAGAATAGGCAGCTTAGGTAGTGCCAGTTAAGAAGTGTGCCATGTGCGAGTAATAATATGCACGCAGTACTCATGTAAGTAATTTAGTTACAGCATAAAGCCCAAATTTGTGACTATATGTATTTGTGTCATTTGACTGTTCACCACCAAGATTGTGTACATTTATTTTTAATTAAGAGTGCAATGTGAACATTTGTAACAGAAGAGGAAGTATCACCTGTTGAACTGGTTTCGAGTTGCTAATCGTAGCGATTATCCCACAAAAGGTTCGGTCACTGGGAACGTGTAGTAGAGTGCATTGTGTGTTGTGATTTATCCACCATGTGTACCGACTATGCTGAACACCTTTGAGTCCCCCAAATAAATAATTGCACCAAGTAAGCAACAATAAGAAATTTTGTCAACAAGAATGGAAGCCATGTATGTCAGTAATTTGACAATTGTACGAGGCTAAGCGCCATCGCAGGTGGCCGAAGGGGACGGCCGTGGCTTGTCTCAGTAAGTAGAGATTTTTTTTTTCGTGTGACCTCCTGAGAGGCCGAGTGCAGGTCTTTCTAGTCGACGCCCGTGGGCAACCTGCGCGTCGAGATGAGAGATGGAATGGATGAAGATGAATGAATGAAACTGGGCAAGGATATGGAAGGAAGCGGCTGTGGGCTGTCAGAAGGTACCGTCCCAGCATTTGCCTGGTGTTGAAAATGGGAATCCACGGAAACCCATTTCAAGGACGGCCGACGGTGGTGTTCGAACCCACGCGTCTACCGAGTCAGCAGAGGGCTTGGCCCCATGGCCTAACGCTGCGCTTTAGCCAGCTTAGCCACTAATGTCGGTAGTAAGTAGAGATGATTATTCATTAATCTGTTGATTCACGTTATGTGTTTGTCGGACGCGGGTTACAAGGTAATAAAATGTGTTGATTTGTCCTGTGGGGTCCACAGTGTGTGTAAAATATAGCCTTGATTTTTATGACGTGTTATGCAATGTTAATTGTTCTGTGATTTTGGTTCAGGTAGTTTTGCGTAACTATCTTCATGTAAGTGTGATTGTGGTAACGATCAGATGATGACGTATCATTTGTGGAATGAAAAGTGAAATTTAGCTAAGGAAGGGGTGGCATGATTGGATACAATGAGTTTACAGTCTGCCTGTACCAATTTAACATGAGATCAGACCAACATTTAAAAAATTGTGTTTGTCTACGAGTGATGGAACCCTAGGGGCTCGTCTTCTAGTTTAACATAATGTTAATGCTGTTTTGCAATTACCGGGTGCATATTGGCAACCCGACGGTCTTTGAAGGGTTTGACAGCAGTTTTTATATGAGGTAAGAACATACTGAACACTGTGGTTGTTGTGACCCACCTATTTTACTTGAACGCAACTGTACCTCGCAGCGGGACTTTTGGCGATATCTCCCGAACCAATTATCATGGAAACTCGTGTGGGGATTCAAATTAAAGCGCTGAACGTCCTCAATCCATAGAACCATTTATTTTTACCACAGGGCCTAACTACAAATTACAAAATTGTGTTTTTTTAACAATTTTGTAATATATTTTTTTTAAATTTAATGTTTTATACATTTAATTTTTATTTATCATTGTTTTAGATTTTACCAAAACGCACAACTGTACATTTTATTATTATTATCATCGATGTTTGGACAACTAATTATTTAATTGATTGATCTGTATATGTAGATAGTTGTATTTTGGCGGTTCTGGCCCCTTCTCCTCCTCACCCTACTCACAAGATGGCGACCGCGCGCAACCACGCACATGAATGGCGCGCTTTTAAGATAAAGATGGTGAGCATAGCTTAATGTAGCCTATCCTAGTCAAGTTAACCTAGTCTAGTTGACCTAACCAAACCTCATTGAGGACATGCCAAGGGGCTAAGTGCAAAACTTGGTGGATGGATGTGTTTTAGCGCTGGGGCTAATGCATACACCCAAGTATACGGGGCACACGCAAACTACCCTATGCTGTTCTTATGAGCTTGCGGTGCATGATTTAAAACAAACCAATTCTTGCAATGTATGCAGGAGTCGCAATCGGACGCTCGGCTACGCTGACCCTTTAGCCAAGTAGGATATTGCTATGCGACATGTTGTTGGACGTAGGGTGACGTCCTCTACGAATTTATTCAAATATCCCAAAATGGCAAGGTTATTGATCTGAGGTTTTATAAACTAATAATGGGATTTCGACACATGAGGTGTCCTTGAACTTGGCACGACACCCTCTTTTTATGGCTTTTTTTTTATAAAAATCTAAAACAACAAGATCATGGACTTTAGTTTTTCTTAATATATAGCAAACACATAACGTTAGATGTTTCCTGTTTCCTTTTTGTTTTAAATGCCATCACCATTTAGCATTTCACCTAACATATATACTGCATTTAGCATACACTGACAGTTGCAGTACCAATACTGCAACTAAATAATTGTACATATTGTAAATATTTTCACCTGTATTTCAAACATAGATTTTATAGCCTAAGTGTAATGGATCTGATGATGATCGCTTGACGATCGAAACTGGTCATCCTAGTGTTTTATTAATCTCATGTAATTTATTTCAGGATTAGGGCATAACCCATCTCTTTTGGGTACATTCGTGTTGACCGACTGAAAAGCACTAAACTCTTGTTTACTTAGGCAACACTGAAAATATGGCTTCAAACACCACAATAGGGTACTCAAGATTTATCTCTAAGATATATTCTTTATCATTGTTTTCATTTAAATGGTTAACATGTAAAACATCAATTTCAGGTTGTATCAGCCAGCGAAAATCTTTTAGTGGTAGATAATTACTCATAGCCCAACCATATTGGTTATTTGCATCAAGGCAGAGAATATACCTTGACTCTTCACAAGGGTTGTAGTTAGGCATGTATTTATTATTTGCTTTAGAATATCGCCCACGACATTGTCTTAATCCACCTCGAATTGATGTTTTTATAAAATTAATCATGTCTATATCAGTCACCAATTCTACATTTGGGTCGTTGAGAGCCCAAGTGGTGTAACTCCTCTCGGAATTACAGGGAAGTCTAAACCTTATGGCAAGCAGGCATAGCTCAGGGCCAGTGTGTGTGAAGCATTGGAAGTGAGCATTGCGTCTGTCAGCCACAAAGGTTAGACTTGTCTGTTATTCCGAGAGGAGTTACACCACTTGTGTTTACAAAGGCTCATTTACTTTTGTCTTTTTCAACATTGAACTAAAACTTAACAAGGAGCAGTAAAATGCAGACAAGGACCAAGGTCGTAAAGTTTCATACAAACATTCCGAAAATTTTCCAAAACATCTGCTAATAATAACAAATCTGTCTTCAAATATATGTCTGAAAATTCACCGAAAGTTTGAATGTCAAACTTTGTCCATACACGTTGTGCATGTAAATATTATTAATCACTGATATTACTTGTGTTTAAAGAACTGTAAAATGCATCTTTTGGTGGCAAAGAACACTCCTCAAGACGATCTAAACAGTTAATATATTTATAAGGGAATACACCCTTTTGACGAATCAAATTAAAGTCATCTTCTTTAGGAAAGACTCGTTGAATTTCACAAAACTGCTCTGATTTTAAATTACTAGCTAGTTTATCAAGACTACTCGGCATAAAGCGGAATGAATCTAAAAATCGCATTTTGATAGCTTTACATTGTCAATTTTAATATACAGTTATTTTATAAACGATTGTTCCTTATTATTTGGAATCACATCAATTTTCTCATCTAAAGTTCCACATTCTTTTACGATAAAGTGGTTATCGTATTTGCTACTGTTATGTAGAATGACTGGAATAAATACATTTACTCTATAATTTAAATTACATTCTTGCTGAGCAGCACCACGATATTTTGCTGTATAATGGTCATGATCGCGAACACTGTTTGTATATAAACATTCACCACATATAAAACAATTAGTTTCAGTTTCAAAACTCATTTGCTGTAATAATGTTAGTGAATCCATTGGAATAATAGTATTTAAAATAGAGGATATAAGGATGGCATCATTTTCAAGTCTTTCCATAAGAACTTTAGGTGCATCAGATCCTCTATAGAGCTCGAATTTGTAGTAAGAGAACAGTGACATTAACAGAATTCTGTACATGACTTCATTGTGCGCAATTTTAATTATTATTGTATTTGACCATTGGTTGCAATATATATCATTAATAACAGCATTTAATATAATATGCAAAGCTAAAAGTTTCATGAATGTGAGTAGTATTGGTGAAAGGTTTGGCTGGATTCGATGACCATGTATTAAAATGCTTTAACAAAGCTTCAAAGTCGGCATATATAACAAATGGTACTTGATGCTGCTTCTCGTAGCCCTTTAATTTTATTTTTTTAGGTGTAGGTAATACTGTACAAACATGATTACAACCCCATTTTTGATGTTGAATTAGTTCATTCTCTTTTCTAAAATATAGCAAACAGCCATCACTCAACCACTTTTTGATTCATGTTTTGATAGCTGACTACCAACAAGTCTACTTAAATGTTTTATCCATCAATAGTGGGCATTTTCACATTCGGTTATGTATAGTAAATAAATATGAGCATCCTTTTTCCTGAGTATAATATAGAGGACCTACTATACTCTTTTTTTCAAATCCATAAACATTAATACATACATTGTTCAGCTCTTCAAAATGTTTAATGTCTATTATTTCCTTAGGAAATTCCATTTTTTATGAGTCCAACACTGAAAAATAGTGAGGATAAGATGATGTTCTCTCCACATGCCCCACTGCTGGATGAAGAGCTGAGGTTAGAGCCCATGCAAAACACGCATGGTCACTATTCATAACGCTTACACAACTTTCTTCAATTTGATCCATACTGGTAAATCAATGTATGATGATGCTCGAAGGGGATTATATTTATTCATTTTGGTTTCAAAATAAAGTACTTCAACCAACGTCCAGCCAGACACCCTTTCCTGGAACTCTTCACTTCTCACAATGATGCCACTTGAAATATCTTGGTACTGTACCCGTATAAATCAAGGAGCCTCTTGCTGGAAATCCGAAGAGGTGCAGGATCGCAGAATCTTGAAAGTCCCCGGCTAGATAAACCCTCATAGACCTACCAGCAAGCACTCACTGACTACACACAGCTGTAATGATCATGTTATGGTTAAAAGATAAGTTGGGTGGTAGAAGTGAGAATCTTACCTATTCTCGTGGAGAATCCTTACCTGTACTAGGGCTACCATAAGATAATCTCTCCGGACACAAACAGACAACACGCGGGTGGCCGACCAGGCTAGGGAGCTTACACAGGAATATGCCAAACTGTGGCAAGATTACACTAAGCTACGCCAAGATCTATAAAAGAACGAAGAAAGTTTATTAACAAAATCCTCAAACTAAGTTAACACTAAATAAACAAAAACAACAATATACAAAGGGGATCAAATTCCTCCCTAAAACACATACATCTAAGTATTTACGACTTTCAAACACGTATACTGGTACATTCATACTGTTCTGTGGGTTATAGAACTCCCAACAATGAAATAATAAACTTTACTGCTTTTACAGCTTTTAACAAGGAAGCTGAAATTACGCATTTTCACAGGCGTTTGTTAACATTCTGGCCAGATCATTCAACCGGCACACCTGCCATTGAGTTACATAATCTCCCCGCTATGCGAGACCACAACTGGTTTAATACATTCGCAGCTGTGGTGCCTACTCAACACGTAAAACTTGCTAACTCGCTGTCTCATTTCAATACTGTTTCAACTCCGTTATAATCATTCACACTTCCTAAAAGTGGGGTATGTATGTATGTATGTATTCTTTATTGTCAGACAGATAGACTCCACTAGTGACAATATAATAATTAACAATAAAATTTACAATTATAAACAAAACAAAAACAGCAAACACGTACAAAAATAGCAACACACTAATCTATTATAAATCAGCAACCACAACCATACAGACACGCACTCTAACATCCTATCTCAAGCATTCATTCATGCAATCCCTTTGTACAAGAAACATTAAATAATTATTACAGAAAAAAAACTATCAACAGTAAACAGAAACAGGCAAAACATAACATAAAAGATAAGAAGACAAAGTTCAGAAACTAGGGAAAGTAACAAGAGCGACATTCAAGGATCTAGATAACAGCAAACAAAAAATACATTACTTCATTCACTCGTACATTCAATCAAAAAATCAATCAACCATTCATTCGACCACATGTTCAATCAATCAACGCAAATAGAAATTAACCCAATATGCAATACACTATTTTACAGCCCACTTGAGATATCTCTCATAACAGTTAATAGAGATTCGAAGTGAATATCAGTAGCACTTCTACTCTCCATCAAGCTGTATGTTGACTGCAACCGGATCAGACATGAATTTTTGTGCACATTAATTCTCGATCTGACCCCATCGAACGTGTGCTTCCGTCTGGTGGTTCTCTGAGGGACGTGAAAACCCAAGTCAGCTAGCAACTGATTAGAGTCAATTCCGCCATTAACCAGCTTCCAAAGGAATCTCACGTCACCCACTGTGCGCCGACTGCTAAGTGGAGGAAGACTGTACACGTTGCAATAACTCTCATACTCAGCTCTATGGTACGGTCGTCCACCCCTGTAACAGAGCCATTTAATAAATCTCTTTTGCACACGTTCGATGGCGTCAATTTTATTACTGTGAAAGGGATTCCAGATCACACTACAGTATTCTAATTTAGGCCGAATGAGTGACTTAAATAATTTGGATAGAGTTATGTCCGAAAAATAATTTAAACAATTTCTTTTTAAAAATCCCAGGATCCGGAAACTTTCACGACATATTTTTGAAATATGTTCATCGAACGAGAAATTATTAGTGATTGTCACCCCTAGATCCTTAATGGTTGACACTCTACGTAGCGTTTCATTTTTAATACAGTAATTAAACCTGGGTAGGAGGTTACGTTTCAATGAAACTGACAACGCTTTACACTTTTCAGTATTCAGTTTCAGTTTCCATGTTTCACACCATTCACTGAGTTGGTGTAGGTCTTGTTGCAACAACTCACAGTCATTTATAGTACTGATGGGCATATACAGTTTAAGATCATCAGCGTACATCAGGCACCTAGAATTATGAATTATACGAGGGATATCATTTACAAAAAGTATAAAAAGCAGAGGGCCCAATACAGAACCCTGAGGGACACCGGAAGTAACGTTAACAGATTTAGACTTATTATTATTAATTACAACTGATTGGGTTCTATTTGAGAGGTAGCTTTTGAAGAAACGTAAAAGATTACCAGTTATACCAAAGTTTGAAAGTTTAAGAAGCAGTAGGTTGTGATGAACGCTGTCGAAAGCCCTAGAGAAGTCAGTATAGATAACATCAGCACTACCACGGTTATTCATAAAGGTGGATACATCATGAGTGAAGACTGCTAGGTTGGTAGCAGTGGATCGCCTAGGAAGAAAGCCGTGCTGAAGTTCAGTGATGAATGGTGACACGTGAGCGTACACTTCGTCTCGAACAATTGATTCAAAGACTCGCGCGAAAATAGACATTAGTGTTACTGGCCTGTAATTTACTACCTTCTGCCTGGAGCCTTTCTTTAACACTGGGGTGATATGAACTGATTTCCAGTAATCCGGAAACATTCCTTCACTGATGGCTTGGTTGAATAGGATGTAAAGTGGACGAGATAGCTGGTGGCATAAAGATTTAATTATTTCTATAGGAATGGCATCAGGACCGGGAGACTTGCCAGAGGATAGATTATGTAATTTATTCTTACACACTCAACAATAAAACGTTTAAAATAAACGCATGTATACAACTGTTCACTTTATTCTAGACTAACTCTCATACCAATACAAAACAAACTGTACGAATTACTATCCTAGCCTTCTCTGATGTTTTAAAACAATTAAAATACACTTGAAATATTTATGATAATGGACTAATTAAATAATTAGTAATGAAATGTTTATAATATTTACCCTATACTATCAAGAGTGTTTAATTGTTTATAACAATAACTCGAATTGTGATTATTAATATTTATCCAATATTAATAGTTTAAATTTACTATTTACAACAGTATTAATCCTTCCACTATCTCAGTTTAAAACTATCTCATTTTAGAACTCTCTCTTTTTAGATACTATCTCTGTTTATTATTATCTCTGTTTAAGATACTATGCCTTGGTCATTCTCTGGTAAAATGTCCATATAATGTCTACAATGACCAATCAATAAAGATAAGGTATCTGATTATTATGGTACCGGTTTAATAAAGGTTAATAAAGGTTTAGTAATTAAGGGGACTTATGAGTGAGTTTTCATGAAATATGGACCAAACTACGGAAATTTGAATTTTACCGAAAATTGGTGCCCACACCTTTTCAGAATCAAGGAGTGTTGGATTTTTCCCGTGGCGCCATTTTTAAAGCCCAGGCGGTGATTTAAAGATGGATGCGCATCATTATTAAGACAAGACCTTCAGTGAAGATCAGTGAGCAACGTGGCCACATACGTCTTCGACAGAGCAGAAAAAGGACCACCCCAGGAAAGAAAACTGCAAGAAAAAAGAGAAAATTGCTGAACTTGTCCCTAGAAGACAGGATGAAGAAGTCTAAGGGCTGTACATTTGGTGCAGGGCAGTTCTGATATAAGTAACTAACCGCCAATTTCAATTGCAGTTTTCTCATGAAGTGATTTTTGTTACATGCAATATCATAAAAAATGCTCCTTGTATTGCAGTTTTGAAGATATTTGGTTCAAAGTTGGTTTGCATATTAAAATATGTATGAACATTACAATTTGCTCTGGATTTTTATGTCAGTGAAAATTAACTGTAATTTTTTTGCTTTCAAAAATAAATAATTTTTATTTTTAGGGCAAAACATGAATATTATCACTTTGACTATCATTTCTGACTCTCATATAAAAGGTACATAAAATTCCAGAGCAATTTCCATTTGTACATGTATTGTGCTACTGTTTACCAAGTATGGATGAAAATAAGTGAAAACTCCATTGCAAGGAACTTTTTTATGACCATATGTTTTGATAATATTTTTATTATTATTTCAGAAAAGGTTAGAGCAATCAATTTGTAATTCAGAATATGCTCTAATTAGAGGCATATCTACATGTGGTTAAAATTTCAAATTGATCTGTCCAGTAGTTTCGGATTTTGGAAACTCACTCATAAGTCCCCTTAAAGGTTATACTTCATTTCGCAATTACTGCTCCAGCCTATCAACTCTACTGTCAATCCCCTCAATCTCGGAGTTTTGCTCACTCCTCGGAATAATATTTAACCCAATTAAATACTTGACAATGCTTCAATACACAAAACAAGAGTATTTAAATGCAATAAAAGCCAATACGGAATACACCCTCGTATTGCTATAATATAAAATCTCTCCGCGGGAAATCATGTACTCATTTACGTTATCACAACGATATATACGGCATTACCATCCTCGTATATCAATTACAAACTCATACACCTGAGATACAACAGTCTATCTCAACCTCATACTAGAATTGCATTGTTTCAACCTTACTGTTTCATAAAATGTTGTCTTTACAACTGCATTACATTGTTTATACATATATCTATTGATATTCTTTATTACTTACACTCTCAAAATCTGAAGTTGCTAAAGGAAAGACCATTCGAAGGTTTACTAAACATGAAATAAAAATACTATATAGTGACTCTCCATACTGATATTCTTCAAATACTGTTGTTAAGTTGCGCTCACAAAGTACATAACGTTACAAACTGCGCTTTATAACAATACATGTTAATGAAGTATCGATCAATTGCGACTGGAATAAGGATTTCCCTAATACCCTAAGTCGATTGAAATCATGTCCTCTAAGAAGATCTCTCTCTCAATAAAGTTACATTTAAGAAGGTTCAAAGCTTTCTTCCAAGTAAAATGGTTAGTCATAATCATGAAATAAATTCCTTGTAGGAATATAACTGCACACAGCAATGTTCGTTGCCTATTCATGACGAATGATTCTTGCAAGATCGTCGTATCTACCGTTTAAATTAAATATCACACGCATATTTCTTCTCCTTCTAATGTTGCTTCTTACAGTTAAGATGCCCAATTCATTTAATCCAATATGAATTTAAATGAGCATTCAAGACTCAAAATAGGTCTGAAATTCTATTAAATCAATAAAAACTTAAATAAAATTTAAAAAGTCTTAAATTATTAAAATAAATAAATATCCAATTATACATCAAGTTAGTTCAGAAACTGCATCGTTGAAATTTCTTTACAGATGAATAAAGACCATCATCTCACATGATACTGAAGTTTATATTCAATAGATGTCGACTGAAAATACATCGAATACATGGACAAATGTTGCTCTTAAATGTCATCAAAATACTACACCACAAATAGAAAATGGTCGGTCTCTACCTTGTGAAGGTTTTCTCGAAGATCATGAAAGATATTTAGAAAATACCCTGGTGTTAGATGTTCCACTGAAGAAAGGCTCGGCTGCAGGACTGCCCTCAATGTTGGATCTGAGTCCTCGGGTAGGGCTGGGTTCCTCCACGGAATGATTCCACAGGTCACCTGAGCTTCGAACTGCGGATTCTGGATTCCAAGTTTCAGGCTATCGCTCGGATTCTGTAGCGTATTCTTTCTTCAAATGATGATCTCTCTGTCGTCCTCTCATTTCCAAAGACCATGTCATATTCGAGCAATACTGTCGATCGATCTCCTTTGTTGAAAATAAAGTTCGAAAACTGTTGATGAAATGTTCATATAGTTGTTCTATGAATCCAGTATAATGCTCTTAACATTGTAGTAGAAGTACATGAAAATGCATTAATGTACAAGTTGGTAAAGTACATAATGTATTCGACATCGTATACAAACTTGATGTCGTACATGGTTTTAAGTTATCGTTACTCTAAGTCGTCAATTCATATCTCTGTCATGATATATCCGAATCGCATCTGAGTTTACTCCATAACAGAAGTCATCTCTAAATTATTAAATGTATTTCTCATATCAATGATCATAATCGTAATCATAATACCTGTTATGTAGTAACAATTCACTTTGCCGTTCATATAACACTTAATATTGTTCAGTAACTCACGTTCCCTTGAAGTAATAATGTTTAACAGCGTTCACTGCTAACTAGCTATTTGCAAATATTCTCTTCTGCTCGTAAAGGATCACTTTTCCCCTGCAGGAATATCTCTGTATATAACTCGCCTTAATTCGCAAACTGCGATGAAATTCTTCACTATAATGATAGTGGATACTCGTCAGTATATGTATTAACAGAATATACTGTAATATTGCTGAAGACTAACTTCACAAGCCTTCAAAAGAGAATCGGCTTGACTATGTGTAACTTGCACCAGTTTCGTTTCACCGGGCGATGCCTAGATCTGAACCACAACGACAGTGCCTTCTGCGGTCAAGATTCTTCGCACTAAGTATTGGGCTCCCTAGCCTCGAGCCTGACTTGGATCTTAATCTCTACTCGACGAGTTCGGAGACTAAAGACCTAAATAGGGAGGCAATAAGAGTTCTGCTTCACCCATTTTATTTCTATCCGACTGTACATGTTAAATAAATAATATCTCGCGAACCCATGGATCGATTTGGACCTATGAGGTATCAAATTACTTGGGCTAACGATCCCTTTCCTATGGACAACTTATTTCAACCCGAAAATAAAACCTACCCCTACTAGGGGGTGAAAGAATATTTCTTTAGGTAAACATTGCTTTCCCTGTGCTACATGTATACAGTTCAATGCTAATATAATATTAAATGTTGTTCCACACAAGAGACATATGTACGGTGGAATGCTAATATGAATTAACATTTGATTGTTTTGTTTTTACGAATGCGCACATGAGTTTTTTTTGTAAGAGGGCAGGGTTTTTGAACAACGATTTATAAGATGGGGAGGGGGGGGTGAGGGGAGAGCTAGATAGTCGCCCACTTTCCTACGAACATTACCGATATCTCACGAACGCATGGTCGGTTTGGGACTTATGATGTGTCAAATGGCTTGTCTCGAAACCCTCTTTATGTTGTTCATAAGTTAACGTTTTTGATAATGAGGGAAACATACTTTTTAGGGTAAAATCATGATTTTAGAGTTTTTGTTATATCTCACAAACTAATAAAGGTAGGCACCCCCGTTTCTAATGTATTTTTGAAATTTTGACAGATGTAGTACCTACACATTTGTTGAAAAACATTTTAATTTTTTTTAAACTATTTTACCTTTTAAAATGTTCATAAAGAGTGGTTGCAGATAGAAAGAGACGATACCGCTGGGCGTGTGTTTTAACAAGGCTATCACTGACCACAGTGCCCTGCTTAATTGAACAATGGATATTTCGGCGGGTCGGTTTATGACAGAGCGAGGATTCATTTTCCTGATCTTTCCTATGGCAGATGAATGGAGGCTAATATTTGAAAAAGCTTGAAGCATGCTAAGATTTTTACCCCTGAAGAGGGTCTTTAACGTGTAAACGGTTATGAGACCTTGGTTCTATGTTGGTTGAAGCGTGTATAGAAATCAAACTTGCTGAGGAGCAGACTAGCAGGATGTGAATGTCATTTGAGCTGATTGGAATGCGCTGATCTGACTTGACAACAGGTGCAATGGAAAACTACAAAGACGCAAGGGACGCTTGAAGTTCAAACGATCTGACAACCGTGGTAGGAGGAGAGAGCGAAATGCATGTGAACACGTGTGAAACCACATGTAAGCTAACAAGTCTCATTCTGTTTGCTTCGTACGTGAGAAAATGTTTGTTGATGTGTAATATGAGTTGACACAAAGGTGTTCAACTTGGACGTTAGCTGTACACGTGTTTGATAACAGGATGTTCAAAGCGTGGGAAACAAAATGATTATAAATGCAACGCGACACATAAAAGGCACGTCGTTAACATTTCCACTCTCGCTTATGTGACTACCTTTGAACACGGTACAGCGTTGTGTGAAACACTTGCTCTTATTTAACAGTTTTGGTGTTGGTAGAAAATACTTGGAATAGTGTTGAACTGTTTGCAGATAACCTACATACTTATCTTGTCTGATAGAGAGACCATTACATCCTTGAGCCCATACGAAGGAAACAGCATGACATTACAAGTCAAGGTGAGGTTTGGTTTTTAGTAATGTGTTTGATATTATATGTTTTTATGAAATGCATGTATTAACTTGAATTTAGGTATTTATGGCGGTTTATATTATTTATTTTTAGAAAGTTGGAAAGAGAAACTTTACCGCTCTAGCAGATGCTGAAAACCCGATGCGCTCTAGAGTGGAACCCTTACCAAGCAGTGAATTATTCAAAATTTAGATAAGACTAATTTAAAATGATATCCCATTTTACCACTATTGAAACCCCTGGACAAAACGCATTACGTGTTGATGACCGAAAGAATGACTGCTTTCTTGGTTAAGAGTTGTGTATTGGCAACCAACACAATACCAAAATTCATGCCAATCAAAAAAGGTACAAGAGCATATTTGATATTTTAAAAACAAAAATTTAAATTCAAGTGACGTGTTTTTTCTCATGGACTTAACTAATATCCACAGGTAGTGATCGTAGTGAACAGACAGTGAACAAGCATACATTTTTCTTAAAAGTACCCTGTGCTCTTGTGCAACGTTAAAGTTTTATTATAACACATGGCTTTAATACTAAATACAAGAAGTGAGCAAGTGGGTTTACCACTTGGGTTACATTTAAAATCAGAAGACGATCGTTGGTTGACACTTGAATCTTGGCCTGTACGATATTTGTCAGCACATAAACTTGCTGCAGCTGGTTTCTATTACTTGAACCGAGAAGATGTTGTACGGTGTGTGTTTTGTAGTGTTGATCTTTCGCATTGGGAAGAAGGGGATGATCCATTTCGAGACCATTTGCGATGGTCTCCTTGTTGTCCTTTTATACTCAGAAAAAATGTGGGTAACATACCAGAGTACCCATTTTAACGAACCACAAGTCCATTCGCTACTACTTACTTCGCTCAATCACAAATAAATAATAATGATGTATTACCAGCCAAAAAAAGTGTTGATATATGTGGCCCATATGCAATAGACGGTAGTGAATTGGCATCTGGTTTTGAAAAATTGGGAGTACGCAATACTAAAGCGCTAGCACATCCACAGTGCAGGTATGTTGAAAAAGGTTTTGAATCTTATAAAAATATTTGGCCATTAATATTAAAACACCCTTTAAAAGAGCTAAGTGAAGCTGGATTTTTTATTCCTGTGAAGGGGACAAAACCATATGTTTCCATTGTGGATTTGGTTTAAAGGATTGGCAAATAACAGATGACCCTTTTGTGGAACACGATCGTTGGTCACCTAACTGTAGATACATTGTGTTGCTTAAAGGCCAAGAATTTGTGAACACTATTCGTAAAGAAAACGTGATTGCAGCCTAAGACATAAAAGTGCCTCCAGAGCTTGAAAACGCGGTACAAATACACGCGGATGAAAAAAGACTTGTCTCACCAACAGATACAAAATTGTGACCAACAATTATGTAAAATTTGTTATCAAGAAAAAGTAGGTGTTGTATTTTTACCTTGTGGACACTTGAGAGCATGTGTCAAGTGTTCATTAGCACTTAACACTTGTGCTATATGTAGAAAATTGGTGTCTGCCTCAGATAGGGCATTTCTTGCGTAAATAGTATAATTTATTAACAATGAATGATGCAATGAAGAATACCTATATCAACATTATTGTTACAAACTGTTCTACAGTCTAATAGATATGCTTTTCTTTTGTTTATAGACTACTACAATGAATGTCCTGAATGCTACAGGGCAAGCATGTGGCTTCGAGACAAAAAAAAAGCTCAGCGAATTGCCAACGCATATTTCATTCCGCATTATGAAGAATCGGAAATTGAAAACAGCATATGGTAATCGTGTACTTTGTATATGTGAAAATTTTGAGACATTTCTTCCTACACGGTTTAATGATATGTCAGAGAGTATGTTTGAAGATGTAAATAAAGCTATACAACCTGTACACCTAATTTATGAAGGCTTTAAAAACAACAGATATATGGTACGTTTTAATTTAAAATAAAAACAAGACAAATGTCAAATAATAATGATAATATATATCGTGACAATGGACCAAAAAAGGAAAATATATGTGTATAAAACAATAATATTTTAGTTTTAAGTATTGTATTTTAAAAAATATTACCACGAATAAACAAAAAGAAATGTATATAAAGTTTGTAAATAAATTGAAATTATGTTAAAATGCTGTTTTATTGTTTTACAATGTTACAATATTTAATATTGCAGAGGTTGCATGATTATAATGTTGTCTTAGGTTTTATGTAAGTAGTTACATTCCATAAAATAAATAAGATATAGGTTGTATAGAGTTAGGTTAGGTTATATGAAGTTAGGGTTTGATGGGGTTAGGATTGGTTATGATATGTTACATTAGGATAGGTGAGCTATGTGTTACGTCATAGCTAGACTTAAAACAAGCCTAAACTTTTAGAACGTGTCGCGTGACAAGGCTAGGTAAGGTAATGTTAGGTTATGTTAGGTGAGCTGAGGATAAGTCTTTAAATATTCACTCTCTTTGAGATACTTTTCAAGACCAAGAAAAAAATTAGTAATTACATTGACAAAAATAACTTGTCAAATAAGCCAACACAAAAGCCGATATATAAGCCAATACAAAACCAACACAAAAGCCAACACATGGGGTTAGGTTAGGTTATGATATGTTACATTAGGTTCGATGAGCTAAGTGTGACGTCATAGCCAGTCTTAAAGCAAGTCTAAACTTGTAGAACATGTCACATGACAAGGTTAAGTTAGGTAAAGTTAGATTATGTTAGGTGAACTGAGGTAAGTCTTTAAATATTCACTCTCTTATGTGCTCAAAGCTGTGAAGATTTAGGTTGGATGGAGTTAGGTTAGGTTAAATGAAGTTAGGTTTGATGGGGTTAGGTTAGGTTATATGTTACATTAGGTTAGGTGAGTATGTGTGACGTCATATCCAGCCTTAAAGCGAGTCTAAACTTTTAGAACATGTCACATGACAAGGTAAAGTTAGGTAAAGTTAGATTATGTTAGGTGAACTGAGGTTAAGTCTTTAAATATTCACTCTCTTTGAGATACTTGCAGAGCATGTTGCTTGATAACTATTGCCTGAATATGGCTTGGCGACACTGTATTAATATAATACTCGGTACACAGACCAAAGATAGAGTGTATTGTTTAATACCACTCTCTTTTTAAACATAGCTAGAAACTGTTGATGGTTAACAATTGCATTAATAGTAGGACGTTGGGGATAGCAATTAAGAAAAACAGACAATACACATACAATATTTGTATTTATTTAATGTAATGTACCCTTGGAGAGAAGCACTACACGAGACAGACATTCGGGGGTGATCGGTCCATACAAAGTATAAAGAGGAGAACGTGCTTCTTAAAAATTTCCAGGATTCATAAAGGAACTTAAGGCTATAAATGAAATATGACAGGTTAAACAAAACAATTTAATACGGGTAAAAATAACAATTAACAATAAACCACCCTCGTCGAAGTATTAAAATACTGGTTCAAACACCAGTCCAAGAAAAACTACCTCTAAAATCAACTTAGACAGTTGTAAACGAGGGATACAAGACTATCACCTCCAAGAACATTAAAGTTTAAACAAGAAAATATCAAATACCAATTAAAACAGAAAAACATGTTTATTGTGCTGTGTGCGCGTTCGGACAAGGAATGATCTGAGTACTTGAAGGGTAGTTCACTTCCGATCGACCACACGATTAAGTCGTGAACCCCGTACTGCGAGTTGGTAAATCATGATAATTATGGGAATACACTCTTAAATGGTTAATACAAAATTTAAAGACACTGACATAGTCTACCCTTACAGAAAATCAATCATACACGGATAGTATACTGTATTTACACTTATGTGACTGCCGAACAGACGGTCATAGGTCAAGCAAAAATAACACAAAGCACCCACGTGACAACAAAGATGGCACGCCGCTTGCGACCTTTAAACTGACAAGTTACAATGCTTGGCAAGAATCCAAGCAACGACAACAACCAAATTAAAATACCCCAGCGGGCTGAATACAAAAATTTACATGTGACACTTCGATTAATACGAACTGAAATATTTAAATAGGGGCGTGGGCAACTATCCCAATTAATATCAAAAGCAAGCTATAATATGCCAGGCAAGCAACCTACCAATTAGTTACAGGAAAGCGTAGTGCGCACACTACTTCCTTATCAACATTCAGAGATCTGAGTACATAGGTCAGACAAGCTCAAGTGTGCCATAGTGTGTCATCAGAAACTCACAGCCTCTGAAATCGCGAAAAATACATCATAAAACATCAATATTTCTTGACCAACCACTCATGGTGTCAAGATCCAAATATCAGCAATACGTCCCTCGGGTACGTTTACTGAATCACGAGGAGCAACGGAAATTGGGTCGCCATGCTCATATCCTGCTACCTCTTCGAAGAATATCATATAGCACACACACATCTCCATACCTGACCAAAAGATCTCTATGGCACCCCAGATCCCGATTACAAATATCACACAAAAATTCTACTATATGACTACAGCAAGGCGGACGGCCTTCTGTAACAACATAAAGTTGCTCAAAGCAAAACAATCTAAGCATGTGCCTGGATAAAAATTTACAACCAAGAAGATGGGAAATCTCCCCCCCCCCCTCCCAATGTCTGACATAAAATTTAAATGCAGTCCCACTTATCACCCTTATCTGAGTTTTCAGCCGTAAATAATCTCGCTAGTGCCTTACATTCATGCGCGCTGCAACATGAAGGTAAGCACTCTATCAAACAAAGCAACGTGTAAAAACCCAGGAAAAACACACAAGGAAAATTAATCTAATATTTACACAAAGTCACGTGATGCAATTTAACTTAGTATGTCAGTGAAACGAATCTACATGTAATCACAGCAAAGCAAAATTATTTACAGAAAACACAATTTCCCAATTAATTATACATGATCCCTCCCCGTCAAAATTAAACAAATTTAATTTGTACTCATCTCATTCCAAGCTGCCCGGTGCCGGGATAGCACCCGCCACCTTCCATGTTCATGGCCTAGCCCATCATGCTAGACATCAAACCATTGGATACGACACTTTCCATTCTTGAAGCCATGGTAAGGGTCATCTTGCTAAAGAAATATACAGTAATAGTTATTATTTCAGGCTCCTAAATATACTGCATAATTGAGCTATTCAAATTCACCCATAAACTACGTACAGTATCGAAGACTTTCCCTATACTGTGTGGATATTTTCCACATAAAAACACAAACACAAATCTATGTTGCACGTCACGCAACACAATAAAAATATTCAAAGTATCTCGTGCTGCCCAAGCACCCGCAAAAGTTAATCAATCAGCGTGCCATGTCTTCAGACAAAATTACATCCTACTCGCTCAAATATATCTATAATTGTGACGGCGTCTGTTCACAGACCACTATATTTATATGATTCAATCAAATCTCATGTGGAAGGGGTTAACTCGCTCCACAAAAATAGTAAATAGTCGCACATGCATGGGAGACATCTCATTCTGCTCGTAAAAATCAGAACAAACAATTGACACTAGCGTGCAGAAAATCGCATCGTAGGAACATCTATTTATCAGGATTCGCGCGCAAACACACTGCGCGGGCAAATTTGGCGTCTTGCTCTCATTGGCTATATTTCAAATTATACGGTGACAGCAGGGTGATGACCTTTCTCCCACTCTCATGTTTGGTCATAAACTCACTCATCAGTTGGCCTATCAACTTCCTTCTCCAGCGTTTAATACCATGAAACATTTATACCACTCATTCTGAACAAGTCAACGGCTCCCTGGCTTGCATCCACCTTTCTCTTTTTCCTGGAACTGGCTATATTTAACTTAGCGTTGCTTCAATTGCGACAGCGGTAGGAATGCATCGTCCCTACAGACACACTACTGTTTCAAATATGATCAACATTTTCTCAACTGAGCTGAATCTTTAGCTGAAGAAATAAAATTATTTGAGGACTTGTATGTAGGCATACATCCAAGGGCTCAGTAGGTACTTGTACAATATTTACGTACAAAATTCATTTTTATTTTCTCTATTACTATTTAATTATTTTTGATCTTTTTGCAATACTACCTCTTTCATATCAATGGCAGATAACCTTGTAGTTGAGCCAATAAAAAAAACTTTTGCATAGTCTGTGAGGTTGATGACTCTTGAGACGTGGAAGATGGATTAAACATAACATTTACAATAGGGGTTAAACGTTGTCGAATAAACACTACACTATTTTGAGCAGCAACATTCTTTTCTTTTACTAGCTTTTTATCATTGCCATGATTTTTTGTTGACACTAACAGTGCTTTAATTTGAGCACTACATTGATGATCACTCACACTTAAAACCTCACTATTTCTACTTTTAAGATTGGCTCGACATTTTTTGACCTCTGTTTGAAGCCAGTGGCTACACGTAACCGCTTAAACTATTTCTTTCTTAACAATACATATAATATGTTTTACTACTTTGCTATCACCTTGCTCTCACTTTTGCTGTCACTTTAAACTGAACATATTATATATAAAAGCCAACACTAAATGATTTTATTACCGGAACAGCTATAACCTTTGTAGTGTGCAAATCATACTAACAGGTTAGTTGCTACTTTGGAACTTCCTACAACTAACCGATGTAAACAACGTGTACTCCGTAAAGGCTACTCTTATAACTATAATCGACAAAATGTAAAAGGAATAATATTCCGGCAATGCTCAAAACAGAGGTCAAAATATATCAAGCCAATCTAAAAAGTAGAAATAGTGAGGTTTTAAGTGTATGTGATCATCAATGTAGTACTCCAATTAAAGCACTTTAGTGTCAACAAGAAATCATGACAATGCTAAAAAGCAAGTAACAGAAAAGAATGTTGCTACTCAAAATAGTGCAGTGTTTATTCGGCAACGTTTAACCCCTATTGTAAAAATTATGTTAAATCCATCTTCCACGTCTCAAGAGTCATCAACATCACAGACTATGCAAAAGTTGTTGTTGTTGTTTTAATTGGCTCAACTACAAAGTTATCTGCCATTGATATGCAAGAGGTAGTATTGCAAAAAGATTAAAAATAATTAAATAGTAATACAGAAAATAAAAATGAATTTTATACGTAAATATTTTACAAGTACTTACATTAAATAAATAAAAATATTGTATGTGTATTGTCTGTTTTTCTTAATTGCTATCCCCAACGTCCTACTATTAATGCAATTGTTAACCATCAACAGTTCTAGCTATGCTTAAAAAGAGAGTGGTCTTAAACAATACACTCTATCTTTGGTCTGTGTACCGAGTATCATAATAATACAGTGTCGCCAAGCCATGTTCAGGCAATAGTTATCACGTAACATGTTCCACAAGTTTTGACTCGTTTTAAGGCTGGCTATGACTTCACATTTAGCTCACCTAACCTAATGTAACATATCATAACCTAACCTAACCCCATCTAACCTAACTTCATCTAACCTAACCTAACTCCATCCAACCTAAATCTTCACAGCTTTGAACACATAAGAGAGTGAATATTTAAAGACTTACCTCAGTTCACCTAACATAATCTAACTTTACCTAACTTAACCTTGTCATGTGACATGTTCTACAAGTTTAGACTTGCTTTAAGACTGGCTATGACGTCACACTTAGCTCATCGAACCTAATGTAACATATAACCTAACCTAACCCCATGTGTTGGCTTTTGTGTTGGTTTTGTATTGGCTTATATATCGGCTTTTGTGTTGGCTTATTTGACAAGTTATTTTTGTCAATGTAATTACTAATTTTTTTCTTGTTCTTGAAAAGTATCTCAAAGAGAGTGAATATTTAAAGACTTATCCTCAGCTCACCTAACATAACCTAACTTTACTTAACTTAACCCTGTCACGTGACATGTTCTACAAGTTTAGACTTGCTTTAAGACTAGTTATGACGTCACACTTAGCTCACTTAACCCAATATAACATATCATAACCTAGCCTAACCCCATCTAACCTAACCTAACTCTATCCAAACTAAATCTTATTTATTATGTTGAATGTAACTAGTTACAAAAACCTAAGACAACATTATAATCATCCAACCTCTGCAATATTAAATATTGTAATATTGTATAAGATGAAACAGCATTTTGACATCATTTTCATTTATTTACAAACTTTATATACATTTCTTTTTTGTTTATTCATGGTTATATTTTTAAAAGAAAATACTTAAAACTAAAACATTATTGTTTTATACACACATATTTTCTTTTTTTGACCATTGTCATGGCATATATTGTCATTATTATTTGACATTTTTCTTGTTTATTATTTTTAAATTAAAACGTACCATATATCTGTTGTTTTTAAAACATTCATAAATTAGGTGTACAGGATGTATAGCTTTATTTACATCTTCAAACATACTCTCTGACATATCATTAAACCGTGTAGGAAGAAATGTCTAACAATTTTCACATACACAAAGTACACAATCACCATATGCTGTTTTCAATTTCCGACACTTCATAATGCGGAATGGAATATGCGTTGGCAATTCACTGAGCTTTTTTTTTGTCTCTAAGCCACATGCTTGCCCTGTAGCTTTCAGGACATTCATTGTATTAGTCTATAAACAAAAGAAAAGCATATCTATTAGACTGTAGAACAAAAGAAAACGTATCTGTAGAACAGCTTGTAATAATACTGTTGATTTAGGTATTCATCATTACGTCATTCTTTGTTAATAAATTATACTATTTACGCAAGAAATGCCCTATCTGTAGCAGACACTACTTTTCTACATATAGCACAAGTGTTAAGTGCTAATGCTTACTTGACACATGCTCTCAAGTGTCCACAAGGTAAAAATACAACACCTACTCTTACATGATAACAAATTTTTCATAATTGTTGGTCGCAATTTTGTATCTGTTGGTGAGAAAAGTATTTTTTTCAACCTCATGTATTTGTACCGCGTTTTCAAGCTCTGAAGGTACTTTTATGTCTTGGGCTGCAATCACGGTTTCTTTACGAATAGTGTTCACAAATTCTTGACCTTTAAACAACACAATGTATCTACAGTTAGGTAACCAACGAGCGTGTTCCACAAAAGGGTCATCTGTTATTTGCCAATCCTTTAAACCAAATCCACAATGAAAACATATGGTTTTGTCCCCTTCACCGGAGTAAAAAATCCAGCTTCACTTAGTTCTTTAACAAGGTGTTTTAATATTAATGGCCAAACATTTTTATAAGATTCTAAACGGTTTTAAACAGACCTGTACCGTTGATGTGCTAGCGCTTTAGTATTGCGTACTCCCAATTTTTCAAAAGCAGATGCCAATTCAACATTGTCTATTGCATATGGACCACATATATTAACACTTTTGTTGGCTGGTAATACATCATTATTATTTATTTGTGATTGAGCAAAGTAAGTAATAGCGAATGGACTTGTGGTTCGTTAAAATGGGTACTCTGGTATGTTACCCACATTTTTTCTGAACATAAAAGGACAAAAAGGAGACCATCGCAAATGGTCTCGAAATGGATCATCCCCTTCTTCCCAATGCGAAAGATCAACACTACAAAACACACACCGTACAACATCTTCTCGGTTCAAGTAATAGAAACCAGCTGCAGCAAGTTTATGTGCTGACAAAGAGCGTACAGGCCACGATTCAAATGTCAACCAACGATCGTCTTCTGATTTTAAATGTAACCCAAGTGGTAAACCCACTTGCTCACTTCTTGTATTTAGTATTAAAGCCATGTGTTATAATAAAACTTTAACGTTGCACAAGAGCACAGAGTACTTTTAAGAAAAATGTTTGCTTGTTCACTGTCTGTTCACTACGTTCACTACCTGTGGATATTAGTTAAGTCCATAAGAAACAACACGTCAGTTGGATTTCAATTTTTGCTTAAATAAAATCAAACATGGTCTTGTACTTTTTTTTGGTTGACATGCATTATGGTCTTGTGTGGGTTGACAATACACAACCATTAACAAACAAAGCAGTCATTCTTTCAGTCATCTACAGGTAATGCATTTTGTCTAGGGGTTCCAATAGTGGTAAAATGGGATATAATTTATGTTAGTCTTACCTGAATTTTGAATAATTCACTGCTTGGTAATGGTTCCACTCTAGAGCGCCTCGGGGTTTCAGCGTCTGCTAGAGAGGTAAAATTTTTCTTTCCAACTTTCTAAAAATAAATAATATAAACGGCATAAATACCTAAATTCAAGTTAATACATGCATTTCATAAAAACATATAATATCAAACACGTTACTAAAAACCAAACCTCACCTTGACTTGTAATGTCATGCTGTTTCCTTATTATGGGCTCAAGGATGTAATGGTCTCTCTATCAGACAAGATAAGTATGTAGGTTATCTGCAAACAGTTCAACACTATTCCAAGTATTTTCTACCAACACCAAAACTGTTAAATAAGAGCAAGTGTTTCACACAACGCTCTACCGTGTTCAAAGGTAGTCACATAAGCGAGAGTGGAAATGTTAACGACGTGCCTTTTATGAGTCGCGTTGCATTTATAATCATTTTGTTTCCCACGCTTTGAACCTTTGTGTCAGGTCATACATACATCAAGAAGCATTTTCTCACGTACGATGCAAACAGGCTATGACTTGTTAGCTTACATGTGGTTTTACATGTGTTCACATGCATTTCGCTCTCCGCTCCCACCACGGTTGTCAGATCGTTTGACCTTCAAGCGCCCCCTGCGTCTTTGTAATTTTCCATTGCACCTGTTTTCAAGTCAGATCAGCGCATTCCAATAAGCTCAAATGACATTCAAATCCTGCTAGTCTGCTCCTCAGCAAGTTTGTTTTCTGTACTCGCTTCAACCAACATAGAACCAAGTTCTCATAACCGTTTACACGATAAAGACCCTCTTCGGGGAAAAAATCTTAGCATGCTTCAAGCATTTCCAAATATTAGCCTCAATCCATCTGCCATAGGACAGATCAGAAAAACGAATCCTCGCTCTGTCATAAACCGACCCGCCGAAATATCGATTGTTCAACTAAGCACGGGCACGGTGGTCTGTGATAGCCTTGTTAAAACACACGCCCAGCGGTATCGTCTCTCTCTCTATCTACAACCACTCTTCATGAACATTTTAAAAGGTAAAAAAAGTTTTAAAAAAATAAAATGTTTTTCAACAAAAGTGTAGTTAGTCCCTTTCTCAAAATTTCAAAGATACATTGGAAATGGGGGTGTCACCCCGAGTCATTTGACAGCTCGTACACGTCCCCACCTTTATTTGTTTGCGAGATATAACAAATAAGTCTAAAATCATGGTTTTACCCTAAAAAGTATGTTTCCCTCATTCTCAGAAACTTGAACTTATTAACCTCATAAAGAGGGTTTTCAGAAAAGCTATTTGACACACCATAGGTCCAAATCCGACCATGCGTTCATGAGATATAGGTAAAGTTCTTTGGAAAGTATGCGACAATCTAGCTCTCTCCTCGCCCCCCTTCCTCTCCCCTTCTTATAAATCATTGTCCAAAAATCCCGCCCTCTTACAAAAATAAACTCAAGTGCGCATGCGTAAAAAAAACAAAACAATGTTATTTCATATTAGCAGTCCACCGTACACATGTCTCTTGTTTGGAGCAACGTTTAATTCCATATTGGCATTGAACAGTATACAAGTAGCGCATGGAAAGCAATGTTTACCTCAAAAAAATCTTTCACCCCCCAGTAGGCGTAGGTTTTATTTTGGAGTTGATTTTTTTCCTAAGGAAAGAGGGCGTTAGCCCATGTAATTTGATACCTCATAGGTCCAAATCCTTCCATGGGTTCGCGAGATATTAATTGTTTAACATGTACAGTCGGGTACAAATAAAATGGGTGAATTTGTCCTATTAGTCCCGTACTGACCTCCCTTCCTCACTCGGAACTTCCCTGCTCGACTCTCGCACGCGCCATTATAACTTCGCGCTAATACTTTGCTTGTACTTGTTTAAAAGCTTATTTCAGTCAACTGTGAACCTTCAGCGACTTTTAAAGTACTGATAATTTCATCTTCTTATTTTCTGCATTATGCCAAGGCATAAAATCACCTTCTTAGGGCCTAAAATTAATTATTTAATGATGTGGACGAGGCCTCCAGTTATTTTGACTTCCATTAGACCCCTCCTTATTGGCTGTCTGCTTATATCCAATAGCATAATTTATAACAATTAATAGAGTGTCGTGGAATAACGGTTCGATCCAAGTTATTGACTGTATTTATTTATTGAGGACGCTTTCATGCACTTTGACCTACGACCCATGCTCAAGTTACCAGCGAGTGCAATGGACATTGAAGTGAACCATTCCACTGCAATTTCTAGAATGTGTGCGGAACATCTTGGTCATCTAATAAATATTGCTGTAGTTTTCGATACTATTACGATGGATTTGCACTAAACACCAGGATGGGTTAGATGGAAGGTAGAAGGAAGAAGGAAGAATGGCGACCCGAGGCCACTTTCCAGGAGACCAGGAAGCCCGAATGGAGCCTCGTGGTGTAGTACCAGCGGATATCACTGCCATTCGATCCAGGCAGTCAGGCAGTCCGGCAGTCGTGGAACCATAACTCATGGGATGGAACCTGAATTCATCACCATACAGGAGGCCTGTTCGAGATCTTCAAATACCATAAAGTGAGACCAGATCACACCTCGGTAGCCTAGTGTATAGCGAAGTCATGTGTATTCCACAACTTAAGTCGTGGTTATTTTAGTATTTTGAAACCGTTAATCATGTTAACTGGCGTAATTATCAAGCTTCAGTTAGGTATTTTTCTACCTATTCACAGCCAGTGTTTGGAAATTTTAGATCATTCTATTTGACTACACAGCTTTCATTTTGATTAATGTTAGGATTTTCTTCCGAGTGCGACATTATTCGGAGAGCATCGCAGGGTTATATGCGCCCCCCGATTCATAGCCATTATTGTAAATAATAAATTGAGTTAATAATAAAGATAATTTTTGATAATTCTTGAGTGATTTTTGAATAGGAGATTTGTCATCAATAAATGAAAATATGATAATTGAGTTAATGATGAGATAATGTAATTGTTGATATTTGACAATTATTAATGAGATGATTTGAATCAGTAATTCACCAGCCAATATATTAATAATAATAATAATAATCTCAGTTTGGTTTTTATGAAAATTGATAAATAAATCCAGTGTCATATTACTGAATGACTAACGAATTCAAAAGGTATAGTAAATTCTCGCATGCAGAGAAAGTGGTAAATAATACTTTTAGTAGAAAATTCTAGAGCAGTCATGGCATTTATTTTGTGTGAAAAAGGTTGAATTCAGTGGAGGCAGGTGTTAGGCTCAGTTGAAGCGGTCATGTCTGGGACATGGCTCCGTAAAATTACACATTTTGAAAATTTTGATTTTTTAACTTCTTAATTTGATTTTAATATTTCTAGTAGAGAGAGAGAATACCGGTTGTGTTTAAACGAGCATGTCGCCGGCCACAGTGGCCGTGCCCAATCGATCAATCGATATCTCATTAACCATTGATCGGAGATAGTTTTTCTAGGCGGGCAGAATAACGGGAAGAATGGTTTAGATTGAATGGTAAAAGGAATGTAAGATCTTTATATATTCGCTCGGTAGCCAGTGACAGACGGGCTCTATGTAAAGCAGACTAACCTTGCTGGCTAGTCTCTGCAGCACAAGGCTTTCATTAGGTTACAGACTGACAAAGACTTGTTTACTATAAGTGATGTTACATGGCTTGGTATGATTGTCCTTGGCCATTGTAACACATTTTTGGATCTGAGAGCAGTACAGGGGGGATATAGGTTCAGGCATGGGTTAATAAATGACAAACAGTGTACACAAAATCTGATTTATTGTTCCAAGAATTGAAGGCTGAGGTAAACCCGAGCCATTTGACATACAATTTGTGTTTCTTTGTTTTTAACAGTGTTTCCACAAGGTAGTGTTTTAGAATCGCCGTTTGTTGGAGTTCTTGGACATAAAACCGTTCTTTTATGGGCTGATGGCTGAGTTAATATTTTGCTGGGCTGTCGAGGTGAACTTGACGAATACGAAATATTTCTGTCTCACAATTCGGTGAGTAGCCCTTGTCGAAAACGGACTAGAATTTGCTGACACGGACATGGTCGTTGATTTTAAGGTGGTGGCGTTTAGGATCCGCAGTTGTAATGGGATTAAACAGTTTATCCAGCCACAGAATATTCCTTGTGACCAGTCGCTGCTTCGTCCAAATAGTTCTGTGTTTGGTATCATTGTAACATGACACTAGCTCTGGTATTAAGTCTATCCACCGATAAGATCCTCGAGCCGTGAACTCTTTCCACATATTTTTTTAGCGTGCAATTAAATCGCTCGACCACACTTGCTTTTAAATTGCTGTACGTGGTATAATGGTGAATATTCAAAGATTTTAGGAAACTGGAGATATCCCTGCAGAAAAATTCTTTTCCCTGGTCTGTTTGCAGAAGCGTGGGTTGTCGTTTGGATTGTTGAATAATACTTTTGAATGCGCTGGTCACCAGAGGGCCTGTCTTGCGACTCACAGGTTGAACAAAGGCCATTTTGGAATAAACATAGATGACGGTGAGCATATATCGTACACCATTGTTAGCGCTAGCACAGGAAATCATTTCCACTAAATCGGCTTGTCAAAGCTCATCCAAACCCCGTGATATAACCTTAAGTCGCTAATAGTTACGCCTGGCAGGATCATGCAACTCGCGAGCTATTTTCACTTTGATGGGCGATGGCTTAAACAATAATTGTAGCATTTCGAAGTTCATGTTCAATTTTCTGGATTTCCCAATCGTGACAAGTATGACCAGCTTGACGTGAAATATGCAAGAGCTGTAGCCACTGGACTAGCTTAGTTGGATTGAGCGAGTAGGTGATATCCACAAGGAGTTTTAATGGCTTAAATGTCACTCCCGAAGCTGAATGTCCACGACGAATACTGTCTGAGATTTGGAATGATTCTGAAATGCAATTTCTATACTTGAAACTTTTATTAGATTGGCATTGATCGGTTAAGATTGTTTATACTCTCATTGTGTGCACTGGTTTCCATTAACATGGTTTGGAGATCGTTATGGGTATAACCATCGAAAAGCGGTGTACGTGAAAATATCAGGTATAAAAGACCCGATGTTAATTTATAGTTAACATTTTTAACAATGACTACATGTTTAATAAACTTGATATTGGAATTGCCAATTCGGAAACAATCATTTTTATAGTAAACACCATAGGTAGTATCTGTCTCTTTAGTAAACAAATTGTTAAGATTGGGTGACCCTAAAGCACCGCAATTCTTTATCAGAATGCTTTTTAACTGGGTTTTATACTCGGGTGTAGACAAGATTTCTGACAACGTAGACTGCTTGGAAGTTGTGGGCGTTTCAGCAATGACAGATGTTTTTAGAAACTCTGGAAGTGGCGATGTTCTTGTGTGTGTGTAATCATTACTAGAACTATCCAGTTCCTTTTGATCCTTTTCTACAAGCACCTCTTGTAGAGTCTGCGTTGCTTTTGAAATTGTTGGTAGCTTTTCAGATGGCTTGGAAGACGGTTTAAAATGGCTTTTAGAGGAGGCGTTAAATGTTGCTGAATAAACAAAGCTTCATCCGCACGTGATCGTTTTAATTGACGAAACTTTTGGCGAATAGTATTCTTTGTCATAATAAAATGCTTTTTAATTGACTCTCTGCTGTTGTCATGGTGACTTGACAAATGACTTAAGAGGAAATGAGACAGTCCCTTAAATACGAATGAAATGATCAAACCCTAAGCGATAACGTCCTTGGTCAAAGTCACTTTGTTTGTCTATAACAAAACAGTCATGGCGCTGTGTGTTCCAACATTGGGCACACAATTGAGTAAAGGTTTGAGAGGTCATATCGGGATTGACATGTTCGTAATAAATGTGCCGACTATTCTGCTCAACATTGCGAAACAAAACATTGGCATTATCACGAATGAGTTGTTTGGACATTTTGGAATGCGTTTGCAGAATATAAAAGCAATCGATATGTTTGTGACTACCATTGTGAGGTTTGAAGCCATTTTTCAGTGTCGCCTAAGTAAACAAAAGTTTGGTGCTTTTCAGTCGGTCAACACGAATGTACCCAAATAGAGCTGGGTTATGCCCTAATCCAGAAATAAATTACATAAGGTTAATAAATACACTAGGATGACCAGTTTCGATCGTCAAGCGATCTTCATCAGATCCATTACACTTAGGCTATAACATCTATGTTTGAGACTACCGGAGAAAAATCTATACAATATGTACACTTATTTAGTTGCAGTGTTGGTAATGCAACAGTCGGTGTATGCTAAATGTGGAATATCTAATGTTAGGTGAACCTCTAAAATAGTGATAAAAATCCGGAATTTGTCTGTTAGGGGTGATTGATTATATGGTTATACAAAATCAACAATGGTTACACTGTAATAATGCAGGATTATACTTATCGGGTTGTCTCTTTAACTGGAACTTGAAGCAGTTGCGTGTTTCCTCAGGCACCAGTTATAGTCGACTACCCCGTGTGTTAACTGGGCGGAACTGTTTTTTCCCTTTTCTCCCCCTTTAGTTGCTATGTTCTTTCTGAGGTCAGTGACATGTTTATTTGTGTGACGTTGCCAAATCTAGATAAGAATGTATGCTATTGAATACAGGAGTCTGCAACTATTAAAGACCGTGGAATTATCTTCGCCACGCGTGGACTAAAAAAGCCATTTAAACTAAGCGGTACACGGTCAATTGAAGACGTCCCGGCACCTTTAATACTGTCGCGCATATCGGCCTAGGTTTATTGCAGATGAAAGTACATAGTACCCTGATCCAAATAACATTTACCTATAACCACCGCTATTTCCCCCCTTTTTATCTAGCTTGGCTGTATCGCTAAGTTGTGTCTTGTTTTCGACAGGGTGTGTTTTTAGTAGAGCGAAAAGGGGTGAACTCTCCATAAAAGTGTGTTCATTTAGATTGTTGGGATTGTTTTGTTTGACTAGGTGAATCTCGATTGCTTCCTTTATGTCGAGAGCTCTGCCTTTCGATTCGTGATGAATTATTTTTAGGTCAGTCTCGATTTTAGTAAAGCTGTGCCCCGTGTCACACATATGTTCGCATACGGCTGAATGTGTTCCGTATCTTATCGCATTCCTATGTTCATTATAACGTGTATCTACTCGACTTCCGCTCTGCCCAATGTAATTAGCTTGACAACCATTGTTTTGGCACGTAATAGAATATACCCCTGACTTTGAGTACGGGTCTTGTTTATTTAGATGACTATTTTTCAGGTGCCTCCCGGTCGTATTATTCGTTGTGAATTCTATTTTTATGCCTTGCTTTTTGAATAGATTAGTGATTTTATATGTGTTCTCGCTCACATAGTTGAAGCACGGAAACAGTGAATCGTAGCGTTGTCCACGTGAAGTAGGTAAGAGATGGGAAACCACGTCCCCCACGGGGAATCACTCTTGCTGCTTAATAATCTGCATATCAAGTAATAGTAAAAGAGGCTAGTAGGCTGTCTATATACACGGAACCAAGTCCTGGGACAGGAACAGTATTTGGACGTGCGATAATAACCGAGGTCAGGACCGTGCCATTAAATGATCCTAAACAAGGCCGGCTCTGTGGCTAAATAGTTAGCGCGCTAGGCTTCGGCCCAAAGTGCCGCGGGTTCGATTCCCGACCGAGCCATCAGGGATTTTAATCTCCTGGGGTTAATTCCCGTGGCTCGGGGACTGGTTGTATGTGACGTCTTCATCATCACTTGATACTCATTACGACGCGCAGGTCACCCACAGTCGTCAACTAGAAAGACCTGCACTCGGCCTCTCCGGAGGCCACACAATCATCATCATCATCATCATCATCCTAAACAAGACACACTATGTGGATAGGTCAGTAGTTCCGCGCACTAGACAGGGAGATTATGACTCTAAAGGAAAGCGGTTAACCTATGTGAAACGTCCTCAAGTTTCTACTGATGCCACTGCAAAAAACAAGGTGCGAGAGTTATATGACAGGGTGCCCAACCTCACTGCCAATGACTATATGGCTAATAATAACCGCATCATTCATACGTCTGACACTGTGGACCCTCAGGATGTCAGTACCAAACAGTTTTTAACCTCAAAAAATGGACAAAATGTGTGAAATTAAAGAGAAGGGTTTAAACTTGAAGCGAAGACGACTCGGTGAAGTTTTAGACCCCATTCAGCCTCATGACGTCGCAACCAAACAATTTGTGGAAGACTATTTATTTTCAATGATTAAACCACCACTCCATGTATTTATTGTTTACATTACTAACCGGGGGCCGGTGGAAGACAGTCAAGACCTTATCTATATTTTACCTTCAGGTTCAACGAGTTACAGCTTACGGTATCATGGAAGTATGGACTATACACCAGATATGACATTTATCGATACGATTAAAGCATAGTGCCGTGTCACTACTTAGTGATCTCACAGTTAGCGTGGGCGATAAATTATCTTTCCATTTGGTTCTAACCTTAGAGGGAAAACTAGCAGGAACCACGATAAACGATTTCCCGCCTTATATAGAACTCAAATATACAGCCACTGGAAATTAAATATCAATAGGGATTTTCCCTAGAAACGTGTTATTTGTCACTCAAACTTTCTTTTGAAAGGTTGTCCATCATGGTGAAACAAACATACGTAGTGAAAAGGACTAATCAGACCAAGTCGTCGCAAAAGGGTAGCTTTAAAGCACTTCCACATGCAGCCCACAAGGTCTCACGAATTGAAAATAATAAAGTGTTGGCTATTTAGAAAGCAGCACGTTGGCATGTCAATCCGAAAAGTAAACAACGGTTTTCAAAACAAGGACGAGTAGTTCCTGTCCCGAAACAAGCTGGGTTTTTGCCGGCTTTGTTTGCCGGGCTCGCGGCTCGAGGTTCGCTTTTGGGTGCTGCCAGTGCTGTTGCCAGGGCCATTAAGTCAACTCAGGAAGCCAAGCTACAATTGGGAGAGAGTAAACGACATAATAAAACCATGGAAGCCATTGCTATAAGCACGAGAAACGGAAACATGAAGCTAGCACCCTATAAACAAGGACTTGGTATTTACCTTTCGCCAAAAACCAAAAACACAAAAAAGGAAATTAACAACAACAACCATACCAAGATATGCCCAAACCTAAGCTATTTGAATCAGAGCTTTCCCATTTTCGAGGTGTGTTTATGCGCAACCAATTACCGCCACGAGCATGGAAACAGGAATGTGCTATTTATTAATCTAGATGATCACCGAGGACCAGGGACCCATTATGTGGCTTATGTTAAACATGGTTCCACCGTGTGGTTCTTTGACAATTTTAATTATGTCCCTCCGCCTATAGAACTATACAAGTATTTTGGAAACAGGTCAAAGATATACTATAATGCAAAACGTCAGCAAAAGTTTAACAACCAAGAATGTGGGCGTCTAGGACTCATGTTTCTATATAAGACACAGCGTGAGCTGAAACGTCAACAGTATGTCAGTAGAACGTAAGACATTTACACTGCATGGACGTGGATCCGAAGTCAGCCTAGACATTCACCCTCCTATTGAATTGAGTCAAAGACCTTACGTTCTGGGGCTTGTATCACTTGAAACTTACAATAGAATTTACAACGTACGTGAAAATGTCAACGACAAGTTTTACTATGATTATTCTATCCTCTGGTGGATATACTGTAGACGATATTTATGAACACATTCACGTGGTGTTGGTGAAACAATATGGTTTATAGCATTTCTTCATGGAACACACAAGTTTGAACTTGTAGGCCACAACATCACTCATCGCTGTGGTATTTTGTCCTCGTTTAGAATTGTTTTTAAAACACAACCAGATTCCATCGGCCCTTTACTGGGGTTTCTGCCACAAGTTCTTGAACCAAACGAAATACACTATTCGGATCACGAAGTGAAATTAATTGAAGACCATCCCGTGTCGGTGACATGCAATATTATTAGCAACGTGTACACGAATCAAGAGCCATCCCATTTGCTCTACGATTTTATTGTGATTTCGCCCAATGGCTATATTATTCTTGAAAGCCCTCCAGTCATTCTTTTTCATTATGTGGGTGTTGATCCTATTAGTAATATACCTTAAGACTGGTAAATAGAAACCAACATCTGATTCAACTAGATTTTCGCACACCTGTAATCTATAAATTGGTTCTAAATCCCTTATGAAGTAGTGTATAGAGTAACAACACCGTCAAGGAATTGTGTTATTTGTTTGCAACATGAATACACGTTAACACGTAAGGACAAGCAGATTATACGGCACCTGGGTTACAACCTAAGCCTGCATGATGAATTCTATCCTAGAGGTGGTGAACCGCATCGAGGAGCAAGACGGTATTCTCAGAATTGATCCGTAGTCCTATCATGCCCTAACACCTAGATTAAATAACAATGATGAAATTCAATTTGTTATCAACAACCAAGATATTTACACCCTACCACATGAAAGTGTCATTCAGATTGAAGGTCGACTTACAAAACCGGATGGCTACAACATCCAAGTTAGCCAACCATGCTTTCGCTTTTCTTTTTCCAAGGGGCACTTTGTCATTAATGATATTGTTCATTCATTCATTCATTCGTTTATTTCCAATTGGGGGTGTGTCCCCCGGTGGCAAATTAGATATACATAACAAATTAATAATTGTACATAACAATTCACTAACAATTAAACTGGAGTATTTACACAAATAGTCAATCTTTTCTTAAACACACCTATATGTTTGGGAAAAGGCTCTGAGACTGCGGCAGGTAGAGAGTTCCAATTATCAATGGCACGGTTTACGAAAGAATATTTACCATAATTTGTTCGCTGTTGTCGGCCCTTAACTTTGAAAGGGTGATCGCTCCTACCCATATAAGTAGGCTTTGCCATACGTTTGCTAAGCTCACCCCATGCTGGTTGATTTGTATACGCGTTGTACATAGCGCAGAATCTAGATTTCAACTTCCTAGCCTCAAGTGATTCCCACCCAAGTTTCTTTAACATACGGCTCACACTGCTCCTGGGATTAAAGTCACTGAGCACGAATCTAGCGGCCTTCCTTTGTACCATTTCCAACTCATTTATGAGCCCTACTTGATATAGATCCCAAACCGACGAGGCGTATTCCAGAATAGGTCTTACAAGTGACAAATATCCTAATTCTTTAGCAGAGGTACTACTTCCTTTTAATACCCTCATGACAAATTGCAGGGATTTGTAAGCTTTAGAAACTACACATCCTATATGACTACTCCATTTCATATCATTTCTTACGTGAACGCCCAAATATTTGCAAGAATCTTCTTCTATAAGTATTTCCGAGCCAATGTTATATTGGAAATCTTGCCTTCGCACTTTCCCTATTTTTATTAGACTAAATTTTCTTGTGTTTATTTTCATTTTATTTTCAATCCCCACTTATAGACCAGGTTCAGGTCATCTTGAAGTACTGTATTGTCTTGTGAGTCATGTATCTTTCGATATATTACACAATCATCCGCAAACAATCGACAGTCACTGCGAATCCCATTTGGTAAGTCATTTATAAACGCCAAAAATAACAAAGTTCCGATTACGCTGCCCTGAGGGATACACGACGTTACGGTAATTTCATCCGAGAATCGGCCTTCAACTTTCACTTTCTGGGAACGACCCGTCAAAAATTCTTGGATCCATAAAATTACTCTTCTATCAATCTTCGTCGAAGCTAATTTATGGAGTAGCATGTCATGCGGCACGACATCAAATGCCTTCGAAAAATCTATAACTACGGCGTCGACTGAAACTCCATCGTCTAACTATTCGCTAATATCTTGAAAAAGTGACAGCATCTGACTCTCGCATGAGTAACCTTTCCGAAATCCATGTTGCCTATCATTAAACCATGATAATGTTTCCCACGGTTCCCTCAAGTAGGCGCAAATGAGATGCTCCATCTGTTTACAAACGATGGACGTAAGACTAACCGGCCTGTAGTTGCCCAATTCAAGTCTGCTCCCTCCGTTAATATTGGGACTACCGTAGCTCTTTTCCAGTCATCCGGGATTTGCGCATTGTTTATGGACACATTAAACATCACCTCTAAGTATCGTGCCACGGCCCTACCTCCTAGTTTAAGTACTTCACTAACAATATCATCAGGACCCTTCGATATATTGTAACGTAATTTTTGTATTAGCTTAACAATTGCTGACTGGTTTATTGGGAGAAGTGGAGCTCCTGATTCACCGTTAAGGTCCATCACACAGCTATTGGATTTATTGAACACACTACCATAAAATACATTTAATTCATTAGTAATGGCTTGTTTCTCAGTAATTAATTTACTGTCACCGGACATTATCATCGACAAATTATTTGAATTTCCCTTTCTTCTCCTAACATAAATGTAAAAATTTTTCCACCCATCGCCTCCCGGACCAAGTAAACCTTGCATATAATTGTCATGAGCAGCCTTCTTTTTTAAGACGAGCTCTCTTAATAAGGACTTAAATTTCAACATATACTTGTCACTATCATGTCTTTTATTGTATAATTTCCTAATTTTCCGTTTAAGACTCCTGATTTCCCGTGTGTAATACTCACGATCTGGGTTTTGTTTCAGTAATTTAAATGGAACAAATTTATCAATAGCGCTATTTAAAATTTTCAAAAAGTTAATCCACAGGATATTAATGTGATTTCCTTCAGATGCCCATCCTACAAACAGCTCATTCAAATACCCCTGAAATTTGCCCTGATCCGCCCTGCGATACTGGAATATGATCTTATTTGCTACATCAGAGTCTAATTTTGTAATGTCACCGTATCTAATATTTAATTCAACCCCAGAATGGTCACTAATTCCTGGTACTTTCATACAGTTAATATACAGCTCTACAGGCCTTACGAGATAAACATCTAAGATATTATTGCCTCTAGTTGGGAAGTCAACTACTAGGGAAAATCCCCCCTCCCTTAAGAATTTGTTTGCAGCGCTCTGAGCTTGACCACAGCTAGTTGACTCACCAGACCAGTCTACTTTGGGGAGGTTTAAATCTCCGGCAATTATTATGCTCTTTTTCATAGCATTACCCGTACAAGTTTTATCATACAGTGTGTCGAGAAGTGAAAAGTTATCTTTCGGTGCTCTATACGCCCCTATCACCTAAAGAGTGAATTTATTCCCTTTATCCGAAATTTGTACACATAACATTTCATGATCGGTATCAGCCCACTTTAAGAAACTAGCAATATTTTTGCGCACACAAATAAATAGCTTCCTCGCTTCCCCCGATCCCTTCTGTACATTTCGAAAGTCTCTTGAATTATTTCATTACAAGAGTTTAGTGCTTTTCAGTCGGTCAACACGAATCTACCCAAAAGAGATGGGTTATGCCCTAATCCTGAAATAAATTACATGAGATTAATAAAACACTAGGATGACCAGTTTCGATCGTCAAGCGATCATCATCAGATCCATTACACTTATTTCATTACTATTTATATCCTCATATAACCAAGATTCAGTAGCAATGACAATGTCCGGAGAATACGTCTCTTCAAGATTCCAAAATTCAATTAATTTATTTCCTAAACTCTGACAATTAACCTGCAGTAATCTTAGAGTCTTAACTCCGCAGCAAATATCCCGAAGTAGCTCCTTATGTTCCCGTCGGCTGGCAACCTCTGAACCTGCTCCTCCTCACAATGGCCGGCACGAACCGATGACCTTGTCATGTAGGCTCCCTAGGTTAAAAGCGCCCCGTCGATTTAAATGCAGCCCGTCTCGGGCGAAGTCACGGCCACCAATCCAGCAGTCAGCATCTACGTACACTAATCCCAGTTGTGCACATACCCAGTCCATGCGGTCATTTAAGTCTTAACTCGCCTTAACGGAACATCTCCCCGCCGAACAATGCCACTCATTATAATTTTTGCATTTCCAAACTTGCTTTTAGCTTTTTGCCTAGTTCGTAGAGCTCCCCCATGATGTAATCAGCTGTAGCCCTCTTCTTCAAATCGTTCGTCCCAACATGGAGCAACAACACTTTAACTTTGTCACAGTCCTCTACATTTGCTTCTTCCACTTGTTGTGGATATCACTCAAAATGTAGGCATTACAAGTGACATGAAACTATACCCCTCGTATAGTGTGGAAGAAGGTTAAATATTTTGCATAGCTGGTTGGTGCCCTAACTCAAGCAATGACTGGATGGTTCACACGGACGGATCATTTGCTGGATTTTACCACTTAAATACTTTTAGGCTTAGCCGAAGATCATCAAGGTATTGTGATAAACGCAAGGCAAGTGCTTTATCTCGTCAGAGACAGGAGCTATAATAATGCACCCAAGGGAGCGAATGATGAAGCCCTAACTCAAGCAATGACTGGATGGTTCACACGGACGGATCATTTGCTGGATTTTACCACTTAAATACTTTTAGGCTTAGCCGAAGATCATCAAGGTATTGTGATAAACGCAAGGCAAGTGCTTTATCTCGTCAGAGACAGGAGCTATAATAATGCACACAAGGGAGCGAATGATGAAGCCATCAATTCAAAAAATCAACTACAACGAATTCCATGGAAAGTACCACACGTCACCCTTTCGGAAGGCAAAAAACTGGAGATGCTCAAGATTGTGGGAAAATAAATACCTTTACCCACGGAATTTAGAAGCTGGGCGCTACATGAGTATCTACTATTGCCAACGACCAACACACACTGTTGGTCTGTGAAAACAGCACGTTACACAGAGATACCTTTCTACATTATGGTGGGTTTTCAATCAAATCGCAAGTATCAACAAACCAAAGATGTCACTCAATTTGATCACCTATAATTGAGAAAGATACGTCTTTTCCTGAACGGAGCTATTTCTCCCTATGAAGGATTGGATTTTTCAAAAAATAAGTTTGGCCCACTCTACGACATGTTTTCTAAATTTATATGGTCGTATTATCAAAAACAAAATTGCCCCATGTTAACAGCCCGAGAGTTTAAGGCAGGAGCACCACTGTTCCTACTTGGAAGAGTGGTTCAAGACATCCAATATTGACATCTGACTAGATTTTGAAACTCGTGACAATGTCCCGCCAAATACCACTGCTTATTGTCTCATTATTCATCACAAAAAGTAAACCATTATCCACTGTCCAACCAAGTGACTAGTGTATAAATAACAGGCAAACAAACGTCAAGCAGCTCAGTCATGGATTTCCTCAAAGCCACAAGAGGTGTCACACCAATGAATTTCAATTCTGAGAAACAAAGTTTCAAGACATTTGCGACGTGTCCTGTGCCTTTCATTAACCCTCAATCATTAGCAGTTGCTGGTTTCTATTATTTAGAAACAAGAGATGAAGTGAAATGTGTCTTTTGTTCAACAACAATAGACCAATGGGAAGACAGTGATGAACCATTACAAGAACATCAGCGCTGGTCACCAGCCTGCCCCTACCTCCGTATAATGGATGTGGGTAATGCCATTCAAGCTACCCATCGGTAGTGCCCTGATTGATGGAAAAAGTTATGATACGAGTGGACCTTATGGCGTCAACGATGCTCCGGTTAGCAGTACAGAAAAAGAAGAACAAAAAAAATGTGGAAACTCCCTGTCATGGGAGATTGGGACATCACAGGTGTCATGTACGCTATATACATAAACGACTTTATTGCTGCATGAGTTGGTACCGTCCCTATCCCAGAATGACAAAAAATATAAAGCTTGTTATGATTTGTATGGAAATAAAATGATATAATAAAAATATGTTATTATTATTTGTAAACTTAAATAGTTGCCAGTGAGTATTCAGTTGACCTAACGTAACCTAACTTAACCTAACATAACCCAACCTCTTTTAACCTCAGTTTATTTAACTTAACCTAAGCTTACCTAACCTAACCTAACCTAACTGGGTGCGATTATAGTGGGCGCGATTTAAAGTGGGTGTGATTATAGTGGGTGCGATTATAGTTTTTACTAGAATGTGATTTGAGTAAATGTAACTTGGACACCTTAGTAGTCGATGGTCAGTATTCAGTTGATCTTGGTCCAAGCAAGCGTAAACACGTTACGTACACTGATGGTGGATACTCAGGGCTTTGAGATCAAGGATAATAATTATATATTTAGAGAGGTGGCCATTATTGATTGCACGACACACTGGTCACCTACACTATTTCATTTTGTTTTCAAACCACCATTTCCGCTAGAGTTTCAATCTGTTAAAAGACCTAAGGCAGACCCATTGGACAAAAACCCATCTGGGATTGCAATGGAACGAGGGAACCATTCCCTATAAATATCTGGCCATGATATTAAGCGCTCATCTATGCATGGCTAATATTGTCTTTGTGAAAGGAACTAAAACGCGAATGGCTTCGCCCGTTTCTCCCTCACACATGTGAATGTGTGGATCTCATGGAATTGGGCTGTCCTTCACTGCACACGCTTTTTCAAGAAAAATGACTTTTAATGAAAGCACATCAAGCCGTTTTCCAGGTATGGAATTTGTTTGGTTGGTTAACGAGAAATGCATATTGTGACGTCATGGACATAATATTACTTGTTTCAAGTAGCATTGGGAATATCATTAGTGAGTGATAAGCCCTCGAGAGAGCAACATGTCTCTGCCCACCTTGATGGTCTGTGAGACTAACGCCACCGAGCAAGCCATGGGAAAAAATTTGTTTGCAAAAAGAAACTGGAAAGTTTTACAAAAGAGGAATTAAATGCCATGCCAAAATGTTTTATTGATTATGTGGCGGCTAATGCAGTGAAAGAAAGCTGGCAACATGTACCTAAATTGTGGATTCAATACCCTGTATTAAGTGAATTGCAACCGTGCACCGATTACGATCACAATAAGCAGGTGTCCATCACCAAAATTCCTTCAATACAACAGTGTCGCACCTGTCAGTTTGTCAAACTGTATCACGGCCATAAAACCTAAGCAAAGAAATTGCTTCCTCATTCCACGGTTGTGACGGAGAGAAAAAGCAAAAACTTCCTCAACACAGGAGGAAGATCAAAACTATTCGCCGTCGATTGAAAAGGAGATGTCGGACTTATACTGGCCGTGGCGTCATTGACAAAGTGATTAATATAATACCTTTTGAAATGCACTTACCTGGGTGTCGATACTGTGGTCCTGGAACAAAGCTGAATAAACCTTTGCAGCGTGGCGATGCACCTAATAATCCTTTTAGATGATGCTTGCAAAGAACATGACATTCCTTATCGCCATACTCGGCCTCAATTAAGATGTGTGGCGGATAAAGTTTTGTTGAAAAAATCTAAACAACGTTTGGCAACCTGTAAGAGGTTGGCATCTCAGATTGTGATTAGTGCTATGAAAGGAAAGTTAATGATGAGTCAACATGAACATTGAAAAAAGAAAAGGATTGAGGAATTTGTATTTTGTATTCCTTTTTTGAGTCCTATTTGTTGTGAAATAAAAACAGTATTACCAGAGCACAATGTAATTTAATTTTAAAAATGTGGAAAGCTATTTCTTCATTTCATATTTTAAAAATAGCAATTTTCCAATTCCTAATTTACTTTATTTTAAGTTTCACTATCAAGTTTTGTATTTTACACATTGCCGGTATTCAAAAGTTCATTTCTTATTTTTCTGTTAACACATTTGCATTTTGCTTATGTAAAAAGGTCATCTTTCTCAAATACGTTTCCACATTATAAGTTTTCAAAATGTCTTGATGCGAGTGCTTGGCTATTGCGATGGTGCAGTCTCTCTGTCTGTTTTTAGAAACGTAGTGACACACTATCTACCACTGCATTGAAAGAAAAAACAATTTTAAAAACAAATTATACTATTTAAAATGAATATAAGCTCACCATGTTTGCTATGGTCAAACAACAAATGTTACGTACTCGTGTTCTCTTTCTCATCCTAGTCATAGATCCTCCTCACATACATACAGTACATGTCTTTGGGAACAAACACGACCTCCATATTTATTCCCTAAGAACATCCTTTATATGCACTATCCCCAATAACTTTCAGTTATAAATTTAACATTTACCATAACAAAACAGAAAATACGACATATTTAATATACAAAAAATAAAAAACAAATTTGTACAATCTTGGAATGAAAAACAAATATTAACAATACATTTACAATTTTCAATTTCATACATGGTCAAATTAAAAACAAAATAAAAAATAAGGCTGTACAGGGTTTTAAAGAGCAAAGAGCATAGATTGTTTCCTATATTTACAAAATATTATATTTACATTTAAAGGAACTAATATTTACAATGCACATAATTAACAAAGCAAAAATACTAAATCTACTATTTAAAAAGTTATTTCCCTAAAAGATAAGAAGAAAAATCACACTTCCTCCTTGTTGTGATAACCCCATGGTAGGCTGGTGAGCAGGTCATAAGTCCACACACGTTTGTTATCCCTAGAGGCGAGTGTGTGTTTCCTCTGTTCCACAGAATACAAATTATTGTTGCAGGATTGTATCCTGCACTGTTTAGGGGACATATCTTTCCCAGTTCTTAAAACCTCTATGTAGTCGTCCACACGTAGCGATTTTACGACCGCCTTTTGTTATTTTAGCTTCCTTGTGGTCTTCTGTGCGATAAGCAAACATCATAGAAACAAGACCAACGAATTCTTTCATGATCGAATCACCGCATTCACCTTTAGAATCACCTTTTTTCTTCTTGTTTTTTCATGCGTAGTTGAAACACGTTGTCAGCACTATACGAAGAGGTGTCGAACCAGTCACTATGCTGACTCATGAAGTCATAGGGATCACAGTGGCGAAGGTGGTATATAATCGAGTCCGTATCCATATACAAAGGAGATACGTTCCCGAAATACTGTTTGGCAAACTCGTAGTGGAATTTATACATGACCGATTTAGAAAAGTCTAAAATGACTTGACCCAAGTAGATGGGTTTATTCATGGTCACAATGGTCTTACTCATTTCAATGATAGCCAAATTTTCTTCGATAATTTTAATCGATTTAAAATTTGGCTTGGCAATGTACCGCCGGGCACCGTAACATCCTTCCCAGACATTGACTAATTTAATGTCCCGAACGTCGCCCGGGATAACGTGACCACTTTTATCAAGTGCCAAGCGTTTCTTCGGAGGGCGGATGAGCGGGCAGAAGAAGGGCACTCTCTTGTCCTTGGAGGGGGAAACTGATCCTAAAGGCGGAAAAGCTACTAGGTGGCCAACGGCGTAGAATGGAGAAGGCAACGGGAAACCACTCCATTAAAGATCCTAGGATATCCCAAGTATAGCAGCCATGATGAATTTCTCTATTTATTGTGATTCTACTGATCATGGGAATCGGAAACCAAGATCCGGCAAGAGAGGAAACAGTAGCGAGGCCTCTTCGGTCGTCATTCAATGAAACCCCCGCAATGACAACTGCAAATTCACTATTGGTACATGGAACGTAAGAACTCTTCTACAACCTGGACGGCATGAGGAGGTAAAACACTCTATGATTAAGAAAAATCTAGATGTCCTTGGAATGTGTGAAATTAGATGGGCAGGAAATGGAGACTTCGTTTCTGATGACTTCAGGATAATCCACGCAGGCAACATCAACGCCGGAAATAGTGGTGTAGCTATTGTATTAGGAGGAAAATGGACTCGCAACGTAGTCAACACTTATCACATTAGTAACAGAATTCTAATGATACAAGTAAAAGCAATTCCAGTTGATTTGGTGATAATACAAACATATTTGCCCACTTCAAATGCTGATGATGAAGAAATTGAAGAAATGTATGATCAAATAGAAGAATTGTTTGATATAGTAAAGGAGAATTCAAACATTATTTTAATGGGTGATTTTAATGCTTCCGTAGGCTCTCATAATGATGTTAAATATGCAGGTAAGTTTGGCATGGGTGATGGCAATGTGAGAAGAGAAAGATTACTGGAATTCTGTGAGCAACATGAGATGGTAATAACTAATACCTGTTTCGAAGTTCCCAAGAGAAGACGTTACACCTGGATAGCACCTGGAGATAGAAGAAGGTTGCAAATTGACTACATCATAGTTAAACAAAGATATAGGAACCAAGTGAAAGCCAGTCATAGTTACCCTGGGGCGGAAATTGATAGTGATCACATCCTAGTTGCAGCTAAATGTTATATAAGGTTCAAGAGGAATAAAACATTTAGACGAAAGAGATGGTGTTCAAATAAGCTTCAGGATCCTAACGTAGTACAAAAATTTAAAGATGTTAGCAAATTGGTTAAGGATGAGACTTTAGGATGGGATGATATAAGAAATGGTTTAGAAACAGCCGCAACGGAAGTACTTGGCAAAAGAAAATTAGAACCGAAGAAGAAATGGATACCCAGGAAATCCTGGAGCTTATTGAAGAAAGGAACAAATTTAGAAATATAGACACTCAAGCGTATAAGTCTCTTAAAATCAAATAACAACGAAATGTCGCAAGGAGAGGGAAAATTGGATGAAGCAGGTATGCATGGATATTGAGAATGACCTGAAGAATGGGAAATCTGACAAAGCTTATTTTAAAGTGAAATCTTTGAGCTATCAGCAACGCATTACAAGCAACGTAGTTAAGGATTCCAAAGGGAAGCTATTGTATGAAAATGAAAAGATATATGAGCGATGGAAGGAATACCTTGAAGATTTGTATGATGGACCAGATATTACTGACAATAGTAGTTATATAGAAGATGAAGAAATAATTGAAGAAGATGATAAAGGTCCAACTGTAACTAAAGCAGAGTTTTATGCAGCACTCACTAAACTGAAAGGAAATAAATCATCTGGTGTAGATAACATTCCTGTAGAGCTCTTAAAATGTTGAGATGTAAGCATTAAGGAATGCCTTTTTCAAATCATTACTAAATGCTATGAGGACGGAATAGTACTTTCTGATTTTATTAAAAGTCGAACAATCACACTACCCAAGAAAGGAAATGTTTGTGAATGTTCTAATTATAGAACTTTAGCCATTCTTTCACACACATCAAATATTTTATTGATCATCATCAAAGATAGACTAAGCAAGAGAATTGAATAACATCTGGATAGTGATCAGTATGGATTTAGAACAAGGAAAGGGACTTGGGAGGCTATCCTAGCATTACGTCAGATTTTAGAAAGAAGACTGGAAGTTAATCGAAAAACCTATATAGTATACATTGATATAGAAAAGGTATTTGATAATGTCAATTGGAAAACCTTATTTCTTACATTGGCCAAAGTCGGGATAGACTGGAAAGACAGGCGCCTTATTCTGAACTTATATAAAAATCAAACTACCAAAATAACAGTTAATGGCAATAAAAGAGTAGCAAAAATAAGAAGAGGTGTAAGGCAGGGTTGTCCTCTATAACCATATCTCTTTAATATCTATATAGAAGCTGCAGTAAATGCATTAAAAGAGAAAACAAAAGGATTAAAATTTAATGGAGTACAGGATCATAGCATTCGATTTGCAGATGATATTGCACTATTAGCAAACTCTGCATGTGAAATGAATAGAATGTTAAACATTTTTCAGAAATCCTTAGGAAAATTCGGGCTAAGAGTTAATTCTCGGTAGAAAAAATTAATGGTGGTTGATAAAAAGAAGCAACAAATTTTAGCTAATATAATGTTAAATGATAGTGCCATTGAACAAGTAACTGAAGTTTGCTATTTGGGAAGTGTGATTAATTATTACAACAGATGCATCTCAGAAATTAAGAAAAGAACAGTGTTGGGGAAGAAAGCCATTAAAAATAAGAAGAATTTGCTGCTCAATGAGCACCTCAACTTGAAGATAAGGAAGTCATTTCTCAAGACCTTTGTTTGGAGTGTGTTGACCTATGGTTGTGAAACATGGACACTGGGGACAAGAGAAGAATCAAAACTTGAGGCAGCTGAAATGTGATTTTGGAGACGAGTGACCCGAACAAGCTGGGTGGAAAGAAAGAGAAATGATCTTGTTCTGAACCAAATTCAGGAGAATCGATGCCAGTTGAACACCATCAAGAAAAGGAAATCAAAATTCATGGGACACGTACTCAGACATGACACTCTCCTCCAGGTCATTTTTGAAGGAAAAATTTTGGGGAAGAAACCAAGGGGACGACCAAGACAATCGTATCTCAAGAATATTGTCAAGGAAATGGAATGTGAATCGTATGTCAATATGAAGAGAACTGCTGAAGACCGTAAGAAATGGCTGCAACGACAAGACTTTTAGCCTTTAAAAGCTGATGATGATGATGATGATGTATTTGCGTACATTTTCCATGCTCTTGCCATAAATGCAGTTGTTCATCAACTTAAAAGAAATGATTTCAAACTGCTGTTTCGCCATTTGTCGGTGCTGGGTGTTCAAATCCATGTATGGCTTAAGCCATGTGTTTTGGGCAAAGGAAATACCCCTGTGGATTTTCTTTAACACTAGGCCTTGGGCTAGGCATTGCACCAACATTTGGATATGTAGCACATACCGATTTTTGTGGTAAAGGGTGCCCATCAATTTTTCAATTTTAACTTTACTCTCAGGGGGAACCATTCGCACTGGGCAAAATGGAAATTCGGCATGTTGGTCATACAAAGATGAGGGATATTCAAGATATTCAAGATCGGCCTCTAGAACATCTCCGCAGCACGCTTCGAGGCTGGCCGTGGTCACATCGAAACGTGCGGCCTCATCCTCAGAGAGCCAGGCAAAATTCGTATAGGTTAAAGGCTGGCTCATGGCATAGCTATACAAATTATTGACATCGTTGTACATTAAGTACGATTCTCTTTTTTCATGTGAAAAAGATGGCATTTATTTATTATTCGCTTCGGCATTGCGCTGGTTAAGCAACACAAACCCGCCGCGAATGTATTTCTCAAAGAAAGAGACCATGTCTACATTGGTCAGTAAATCCAAATCCAATTGGGTGTATTTCAATGCAGCAACAAAGGATTGTCCAGGACTCGTAAAATAATGAGCTGGGTCAAGTCCATAGATACGCTGACACAACTTACGGAACTTTTCAAACACAACCGTGAGCAGCAATACATCGAGGTTTAGTTAATGCATAGAATAATCTCCTAGAGTGTTTATACTGAACACTCGACAAACATTGCATGCATGTGCATAGTCTTCATCGGAAAAGGTACTACGTGTAAGCATGCAAATAAAATTTATCTTGCAAAGGCAGAGTCTTTTGCTTTAACACGTCCCAGCTGTTACAGAAATCTTACGGGAATATGTATTTTCGAATGCACAATTTTAACCCTAGAATGGTAACGTGAGTAAATTTTACGCATATGACGCATAACCACGTGACCCTTCACCGATTGTAGAGGATTAGATTGCTGAGCTTACACCTATGCTACCCCTAGTTAGTCATCGTGAGGACTGTGGCTTGGTAAGACCTATGTAAGCTTCCCTCTCAGCTGCAGACCGGCATAAGCAGAAGTCACTGCGTAAGTATTACGCATCATTACCAATGCCCGTTAATATTCATGAATAAAGATTGAACAAGGAATGTTGTGGATGCTATGCATTACTTAGGAAAAGGAACAGTCTCAGATGGCCGGCCTTCATGCCGACTACTTTGTTAAGACTTGGGTGGCATCTATAAGAGTTTCATGTCGCAATGTGACAATGGATAACTGGTTCTGCAGCATACCACTTGTTCAGCCACTTTTGAAAGAGGACAAACTGACTGTTATAGTGACTATAAAGAAATGCAAAAGAGAGTTTTCATCTCGGTTTATTGACCCCAAGTTTCAAAACAGGACACCTAGAACAGCTATGTTCTTCTTCCGTGAAGACTTGACAGTTGTTTCCTACAAACCAATCGCCCAGAAACTTGTCACTTTGATATCATCTGCACACAATGATTCAGCTATTCAAAGCACTGAAAAGCCAGGGATGGTACTTCATTACAATGACACCAAAGGAGGTATAGATACATGATCAGACGAGTCATAATATGAACTGTACCGTAAAACTAAACGATGGCCATTGTGCTTCTTCTACAATAAGATCATGGTCTCAGTCAATGTCTACGTAAATTATGTCCGTAATTTCTACAAGAAGAACTAAGAAGGAAGTAAACCACTACCCAGATTGCAGTTCATGTTAAATTTGGACACCAAATTGACAAATAAATGGCAGATCCAGAGGCTAATTCAGCCGACACCCAGGAAGGAACTTAGGAATATGATTCAATACGTGGCTCGTGAAAAGAAAGAATTTGCAGATGGCAAAGAACTTCCATCTAAAAACGGATCGAGGAAATATTGTGCGTACTGTTGTTACACCAAGAGAAGACACACTACCTATAGTTTGAAGTGCGAAAATCCAACTTGTGGGGAGCATCAAAATAAACCTTGCACGGATTGTTAAATAAAGACAGAGAAACTTTACACCAATATTGAAATATGGGTAATTTGGAATAAAAATCAAATATTTATTCAATTTCTTTTTGTTCTTTTTTAGACTTTAAGGAACCACTTGAGTGTAATTAATTTGCGATTATTCCAATAAGATGTATTTTATAAACACTACCTAAATATGCGTAAATTTTACACATCATTACGTATGACGTACAGAAAACTCACGTTACCATTCTAGGGTTAAGTGTTCAGGATTTTCAAAATGCATCCTAGTGTATTTCATTTCCCTCTCATCCAAGCCGTTGACTAGACTGTCTAGGGATGAGGCCATAAACTTGAAGGAATCCAGAAATCGAATGTAAAATTTGCCCAACCACCAAGTCAATGCTGTGAAACGCTCAAGGTTTTTGGGAATAATGCAAAAGGTCCCCTTGCCGAAATGACCCAATGAGTCAAAAACTGAATATCATAATTTGCTAGATTGTGGAAAAATACTCTGACTAATCGTGGAGCTGGGTAATTCACATTACATACTCTGTGGGTTGCTACACGAAACTCCCCCGTAAAGTGTGAGTGGTCACGAACTGTGTCCTCGACAATCACCAGCAGCTTTTCACAAATATGGCATGTCGTTGCATGCTCATACTGTTCCAGCCGTTCTCGAGTTCGGCTCATAGTCACTTGGTGGTCCAGTAACCCGCGTACATGGTCAGCCAACTCGACAAGTTCGTTCAGAAACCATTTAACATGATCTGGACCCTGATAAGATTTAAAATAGGATTTTGTGGGGTCATAGGCACACACCACGTTAAATCCTATGGCAAAGGGTTCATGTTTTTGAGTTGGTGTAATTGAGCTGATGGTGGCATCTGGTTCGCATCCCGCCAAGGGTGCCGTAAAAGCCCCAACATCGGCATAGACCACAAAAGGCACTGTATGACTCTTGTGAATATTCTTAAACTTTAACATAGCATTCTCTTCTTGTCGTAATACCAGTCTCACGGCGTCTTGTGATACACAATCTTTCCTATGTCGTTCTAACAGGGTAGAGGTTATAAAATATTGGAGGCAACGGTCGAAAATATGCTTTTTCCCACAGGTTTCAACAGTTGACTGCCTACCAATCTACTAAGGCATTTAATCAGGCAATAGTGATTCACCTCTTCTGCAGACAAATATAAAAGATGAATGTGGTGTCGTTTTGGTTCTTTCGTGGCATAAAGAGGGCCCATAATTTCATCACCGTCAAGGCCATACATCTTAAACGAATAATCGGGATTATCTTATTCAAACCTATGAATGTCGGTTAAGTCCATAGGGAACCATACGCCAGTTACATTTAAATTTTGTTTTAATTGTTCAAACATGGGCTTGTACTTTCCTGACCAACAACTATTCTGTTTTACTGTCCCCGTTGTTTATATTCACCGCGGCCTTTATCAAAGCTATCGCTTGTGGCGTGGGGATGTACCTAGACCCAGCATTAAAAGGGTTGAATTGACAAATATTCATTTGCTGGTAATGAATTTTGTCTAAGGCAAGGCCACTGGGTCCTTCTTGCAGTTTATCAAATTTAGTCAGCATGGCATTCATACCACTTTTGACAATTTTGGGAATTGAAAAGCTCTTGCATTTTGCTACAGAGATAAAAAAAAATCTTTACGTACGTTCCACGTCTTTCTTTCTGTGTACGAAATCGCACACGAGTTCCATATTTACCTTTTAAACCGTTTGCAACCTTAGGGCTTTACAAATTCGCTCACTAAAAATTGGAAAGCAAGATTCCAAAAATTATTTGGAATTAACATTTAACAGTTACCACGCGACCTGATCCAACATGGGATTTAAAACAAGGAGCAAGCAACTCCCAGTTTAAACTATTAGGGGTGGTGGAATAAGCCATATTTGCAAGTTAGTCTTACCTGACTTTTCAACAGTCGACTGCACAGCAATAGTTCCACTCAAGCACCTCCAGGTTTCTAGCTGCTTTAGTTGTTCAGCGTTTCCCAATATCCGAAATGGAATAAAATAAATCACCATAACTATATAAATCCAGGATAATGAATGCATTTCATGAAAAATATTGTATTAAAAAAATTAAACAGGTTATTAAAAATTAATCTCTCCTTGTGGTGTATTTCTCGAAATACACGGTAAGGCAGAGTTTCCATTTGCCGCTCTTCATTCTATTATATTAATTCACTTATTTGGATTTCCTTCCCGCAAACACCAACAGCGAAATTTTATATTCTGTTTGCCCCGTGCACGTGTTCATGGTTGTTTTAAGTTTGTTCCAGAAGGGCATATTCTGTGGAACCAGCCTAGCAACGCCTTGCAGCTGCCTTCTGAAGTCCTTCCATTGCCTCAAGTCCAGAAGACTTCCTCATCAACACACCAGGTTTCGTTATCATCGCCAACCAACTACTCCGCGAAGAAGCATTACTTACATGAGGAATTTTGTATTTATAAAGTTCCCCATGTTTGTATAACCTCTTTTGTTTGCTTCCCCTACCCGCTCGTTCTCCCTTCCCCTCGCTCGCCTACCTCTGACCTGTGCGGTGCCGCTCGCCCCTTCGCGCGCTGCGTTGCTCGTTCACTCATCTACTTGTGGTCAAGCCGGCAAGGCTTCAGGAGGTCTCGTTCTCTTCATCGCTCACTTCTGTGTACGACGTCAACACATACAGTTGAAGATCTACACGAGCTCGTCTCCTCTACTTGAGAGACAAACTTTTTAAATCAGACGCCATGTTTGAACTTTAAAATCAACCGTCACCGAGGAACCATCTCTTTTCATCAAAATGAGCTAAGTACAACCTCAATGGTTTTCACCATATTATAAAGGGTTTTAAATAGCTTATAGCATTTTAATCCAATTTTATAGACAGTGTGTGGAATCGCTAAATGTTCAGAAATAACTGCCTTCAAAAGATCTTCCTGATCAAGTTATGGCTACCTCAGCTATTTCTCTAAAATGAAACAGTACTTCTTGTACAAATTATCTGAGATACTATCTCACACGGAGGGATACTTTCAAAATACCCACTGTCTATAAAAATTAGCTTTTCCGCCGAGGGATTTTTCATGCCAAACTCAACAGTCAACATTGTTCTGGAAATTTCCATGTCAAGTGATCTATCTACTAGCTAAACCTTCGAGTATTTTCCCCTCATATATGGGAATACCTTTCCTAACTATGTAATTTTCTTCATAAACACCGCTGATCAACACATAATTTGTCTTCCTTCGTGGGAACATTTCCGCCGCTTTCTACTACAACCTATAAACGTCACAACGTCATAAACTCTCTCAAGCAAAAATTCAACTAGTGATTTACATAATTGCAATAACTTTTCTCCTCATGAACTTTCCGTGCTGCAATAGTGAACTTTTTAACTGACTATAGTGCAAAACAGTGCCCGTTCAACCATCATCCGTGTCGGGTTCGAACGAGAACAATAAATACGGCCAAGACATTTTTCTAAACTTCCTATTTTCCTCCTCTCAAATACCTTACTAACATATTATATTTAAATCATACATTTAGGTCTCTTTCAACGAGGTGTCACTCTATAACAAGTGCCCTCCCAATTTGTTTCGCATTTCCCGAATTAATATCTGTATAATCTGTGGCAAGTCCACATTCTAATTCTTTTACCTTTTGTTAATGGGGGGAATTCTATTTTTTCTACTCGTAATTGAGTAAACTAATTTTTTCCTCAGGTTTCAAAAATAGTGACCTGTACTATTTGATATATCACGGTCGTAATTACTGTATAAATACATGAAGTTATAGAAACTTCTTCTTTATTTTTCTCTCTTTGTTGTAATTTTTCATAGCCTTTAAGATTTCCAATAGGAATTCAAAAGTGCTCACCTTGTACCTGATATAATTACTAAAGCTTTAATTATTTGTAATCTTTGTTAGAAAAATTAAAGCTTTCAATTTTAACACAACTTTTAAAATCTTATTCAGATTTGGTGCTCGAAGCAAGTTTTAAACTTGCGTCCTATTTAACATTGTCAAAATATTTCCAATTTGTTAGCATTAAGTTGTATGTTGTATGTTAAAACTATTTATTGTTATTAATTTAAATCTAAATCAACTTTATATGGTTTGTTACGTCAACTCCTTTATATTGTAAAATAAAACCATATTTCTTTTTCGCCTTATCCTTTTCTGTAGAATAACGATTAGACAGGAACCTATTTTCCCTGACTCTTCCCATCGTCTTTTGCCCTCTTTAAGAAAATCAAACATTGGAACAAAAACTCTCCGTAAAACATTTTCAAAGTTATTTTTAGCTTTCATAGCTAATTCTAACGAGCCAGTAAGGCAAGTAAAGCTAGCTCCGCAAGCTTCCTGCTTGTTGGGATTTTCTCTATATCTGATGGTTCGTTTCCAATTCTTAGTATTTCTCTGATTTGAACTTTTAGTCGGCACCCTGCTGGGTAAAATCTTAGCTCCTTTCAAATGCAACAATTTGTATTCTTGCCAAAACTTTCCAAGAAAACAAGGAAATTATTCAAAAAAGAATTGTTACTGCGTCATCGCTACCCTTCCTGGGAGCACTCTTTTACTCACTGGAATTCCTACAGTTCCAAGAACTAAAATCATCACGGCGAATTCAAATTATTTCAGTCTCACCAAACCTTTGGTTAAAGCTAACTCCTTTGAAGGGAGAAACCTCAAATCTGTGTTTCTTAACACACCTTGTTCTGCCAGACTACTACCCTTCCCCATAGTAGTAAAATATAAGCTTGGGAGGGAAGGTACGATCGTCGCTTGCTTGCAGATAGCCCAAGCTACAGCCGCATTTCCCGTTAGCTGTTTCCTGGTCCATACCCACTTTAGGTGTTTCACAGACCTTGCGAGGTGGAAACGGTGTTGTATACTTACTTTTGTTTAAGTTTATGTTTGTTATTGAATTTCCGCCCTATCTATCCAAACTTTTTCTTCCTGCTGAAACCCGCTTCCTTTTTTCCTTTTTTCAACTTCCCTCGGGTAGAGTTTCCCCAGCTAAACCTACCACCTTGGCTTGTAAAGCCTGCTTTATTACCTTCTTGTGGGCTAGTGTGGTAATGGGCTATCTTTCTTTCTCATTCTCCACTGGAATTGTCTAAAATAAAACAATCAATCAATAAGTACCTGTAAATAACAACATAAACATCCATTAACATTACAGAAAAAAACAATCACCATTTATAATTAACTCACGTCCAAAATTATATCAACGTATAACACCACTATCACTCTCCGAGTATAGCAATTCTCGACAATATCTGCAAACAAATAAAATTAATTAATTACCTCATCTATTTATTAGTCAATCAATAGTTGCCAATAAATATATAAATAAATAGGTATATACCTCACAACTATTTCAATTATTTTCAGCCAACAAGTAAAAGGAACTGTAAACAAAAGCAAGTGTTCACATAAAACTGTAGCGTCTTGGTAAGTAATCATATAAGTGAGAGTAGAAATCATAAAGACCTCTCTTTATATGTCACCTTACATTGCATCATCAGCCGCTTCCCGCGCTTCACCATTCTGTTATCATGCACGTGTAAGTCTCAAGTCCAAGGCCAACACCTGCATCATCTCATGTTTCACATAAACTTGCATTTTCTCACGTACAAACAATACAAGATGAACCTTGCTAACTTGCATAATGTTGGTTCATAGCAGACAGTTGGGCCTTCCTGTCACGTGTGTTCTTACGAGCCTAAGCACATTTCTTTTTAATAAAAGCCTTGTGCTGCAGAGACTAGCCAGCAAGGTTAATCTGCTTTATATAGAGCCCGTCTGTCACTGGCTACCGAGCGAAGGATATAAATATCTTTCTTTCCTTTAACCATTCAACCTAAATCCATTCCATGACAACTATTCCTCCCGTTATTCTTCCCGCCTAGAAAAACTATTTCTGCCTTGTAACCCATCAATCCATCAATTATTGCCTAATAATAATCCGGTAATCGTGTCCTTTCACAAATTTCTAAAATTAACTCATCCTTGGTGAATGCAATAATTCACCGTTTAAAATGAGCAAAAAATAGCTTTTCTAACATTACTGGTTCTCGAAATATCAGGGAAACAATACTCGATGACCTTGCAGTTTTGGATTATTTAAATACATTAATGTGCCTTGGGAAAGGGGGTTTCGCACCGCGCAGAAAAACACCACACATGTCCATGTACGATTATCGGTTCGAGACATATCAAGGAAAATAAAAGCCAATGACCTTGCAGTTTTGGGTTATTTGAGTAAATTAATGCGCCATAGGAAAGATGATAAAGAAGGACCTTAAACCGAGTCGCCTCTCCGATCAATGGTTCATGAGATATCGATTGATCGATTCGGCACGGCCACCGTGGTCGGCAACATGCTCGTTTAAACACAACCGGTACTGTCTCTCTCTACTACAAATATTAAAATTAAATTAAAAAGTTTAAAAAATCAACATTTTCAAAATGTGTAGTTAGGCTCTTTGTCAACATTTTGGGAAATTCATAATACATACAAAAGGGGGTCGTCACCGTAAGTGATTTGATACCTCGCACATCCAAATCCCACCATTGGTTCGCGAGATATTGTATTGAGAGCGGCCAGGGGCTCACAACTTGTTAAGTGATGCAGAACTGGCCTTGCCTAACTACTGCGAGGATTTAGTCTTAGGGACATGGTTTTTTTAGGGGCTAGAAGGGGTAAGTAAGACCTTTGGTTTAAGTTAAACATAGTATCTTGTGCGATTAACAGTTGTGAAAATTTTCCAAATTAATTTTTTTAAATATTGTGTTTCGTTCTAACGATAAAGGGTATAGAGACCTTTCCTTTAATCCATTGCGCAACGTCCTGCGATTAATAGTTTTGGGAATATAGCCTACTTTCCAAAACAAAAAATTCCACTTTTTTGACTTAACGAGTTCACCGTAGGAAAGGGATCATTACCCCAAGTCCTTTGACACCCCGTATGTCCAAATCAAATTATTGGTTCGTGAGATATTGGGTTGGACTCGCGTGGCGGCCATGACACTATTTAGAACCACCACTGCTCCTCTACTCATTCTGGTAAAAGGACAGATACTTCCTATGGTGTTTACTATAAAGATGATTGTTTCCGGATTGCTGATTCCGATATCAAGTTCAGTCCGCATGTGGTCTTTTGGAGCTGTTATTTTCACGTACTCCGCTTTCCAAAGATAATACCTATAATGATCTCCAAACGTATAAATCATTCTTAATGGCAACGAATGCTTATAGACGTGAATATAAAAGATCTGAACCGGTCAATGCCAATAAATGTATCAAGTATTGACCCATCATTTCAAAATTATTTCCAACCACAGACAGTATTCAACTTGGACTCCCAGCTGCCGGAGTTACATTTAACTCATTAAAACCCCTCGTTGATGTCACCTACTGGCACAATCCCAGTAAACTAGTCCAGCGGCTACAGCTCTTGCATGCCTCAGGACAGGCCGGTCATACCGATCAACTTTGGGAAATCCAGGGAATTGAACAAGAACTACGAAATGCCAACATTATTTTTAAACCTTCACCAATCAAAGTAAGCATAGGTCATGAGTTACACACCCCTGCCAGGCGCAACTATCAGCGACTCAAAGTTATTTCACGTGGTGTGGATGACCGTTGGCAGGCTGATTTGGTGGAAGCCAGCGTTAACGATGGTGCACGCTATATGCTCACCGTCATTGATGTTTATTCCAAAATGGCCTTTGCTCAACCGATAAGTCGCAAGTCAGGCCCTCTAGTTACCAGTGCATTGAAGAGAATTATTCAACAATCCAAACGTAAACCCAAGCTTATGCAAACAGACCAGGGCAAAGAATTTTTCAACAAGGATTTCTCCAGCTTCCTCAAATCTTTGGATATTCCCCATTACAACACGTTCAGCAATCTAAATGCTAGTGTGGTAGAGCGTTTTAATCGGACGCTAAAAACAGATATGTGGAAAGAGTTCATGCCTTGGGACCCTATCGCTGGATAGACTTAATCCCTGAGCTACAGTCATGCTACAATGATACCAAACACCGAACTATTGGGACAAAGCTATGACTTGTGACAAAAATTATTCCACGGCTGGATGAACTATTTAATCCCAACAAAACAGCCGAACCTAAACGCCGCCGACTTAAAATCGGCAACCACGTCCGTATTAGAAAATTCAAGTCTGTTTTCGACCAAGAATACACACCAAATTGGGGCACGGAAATGTTTCGTATTCGTCAAGTCAACCTTGACAGCGCTTCAACTTATTTACTGCAAGAACTCGACAAACAGCCCATAAAATTATGGTTTTTGTCTCCAAGAATTTCAAAATCACAGTTTCCAAAGCATTATCTAGTGCATAAAGTGTTGAAAACAAATGGAAACAAATTGCGTGTCAAATGGCTGGGGTTTAGCTAAGCCTTTAATTGTTGGATCAATAAATCAGATTTAGTGTACACCGTTTGTTATTTATTAACCAAAAAACCTAAGAACATGTAGTGGAATGTTCAAACACTTGTTAGTGAGAATAAATGTAGCCTGTAATATTCTTTTTTCTCGGTAACATCACCCACGGTTAACAAGACTGCCGGTCTGTAACCTAACACTCCTACTATATCACAGCCTCTGGGTAGGTTTCCTCGGTCTCCAAACAGGATTATGCCTGTTTAAGCTCTGCCGTGACCTTGAGCAATTGCCACGTGCAGCTACCTACCTAAATAGCCGTACGTGTTGAAGCACACCTGCTTGTTAAATATTAACTATTAACTAATTAGCAATTGGCCATCCTGACTCCATTTATTAAAAATATTTCCTTCGCCATTCTTCCGACCTAAGGAAACTATCTCTGTCGCAGTACTAATCACAACCAATCAATCAATAATTACCTAATAATTAGCAGTTATGCCCCTTTCTGTACATCTCTAAAAAAGAAAATCTACGGTAAATAGGGCAATGCACTGATTAATTTGACCCCTAGCACGTCTTTCTAACATTAAGGGTTCCATATATATTAAAGGGGGAGAAATCAATAACCTTAAAGAGTCGGGTTTTGGGGGTAAATGGGTGGTCCATGGGAAAAGGGAAAAATCCCATTAAAACGAACCGTCAGATGGCTCTCTACGACTAACAATTCAAGACATCGAGTTGCCTATCGTCGAGAGCCCACCACAAGTAGCCGCGCGCAGCGTAGCCGAACGCCTAGTGTCACTGGTTATACGCCCTAGTGCTGCACTACTCGGATGAGTGACAGGTTGAACTACAGCAATAAGTTGGTCATCTTCACTTGGTTACTGGTCTAGAAAATGGGTCTCGGCGAGTATAATTCAGTTATGTGATGGTAAGATCAGATAAGGTGATGTCGGCCACGTGCCAGCGAGACAGTGGAATGTGTCCACATGTCGGGGACTAGGTAAATATGCATGCTTGCACAGAAATTAGTGTTCTCTTTATGAATATCTATGTTCTCTATTTTTTTGTAAGTAGAAACAAATATGTAATTTTTCAGAGAATTTGAGTAGGTCACGTCCGTGAGCATCACAATCTATCGTGTGCTTGTAATCGTGTGAAGTGATGCGACATTCGGGAGATATGATATACTATCGTACATTTTCAACAATAATCAACACTCCATGAATTAGTGCACCCCCCCCCCATCCCCAGTGTATACAAATAGATGTAAATGAAGAAAAAGGAACGATGAGGTAAGCACGTCAGGAATAATTGAAATTGTATATAAGGGTATTAATTTGAGATTTACAGATAGCCTATATGAATTATCGCACGCATTCGTTACTAGAAGAATGAACGCTGAAATAAAAACATCGAAGAGGTTTCCAAATTGTAATTTTTCAGGTTATTTGTATCTGTTGTATGTATTTTTATATGGTATTTGCACACGTGTCTGAGAAAATTACGGTGGTATAGACCTATATACTATGATCCTCTGTGGCTAAATATAATGGTCCCAAATGTGACCACTCATGTATTTATTCAATTCGTTTTATATCATTTCGTAGCCATTTTATTAATAACAAATTCATTAGATTTTCCTACATGCATACAATTTATATGGCGAATTGCATACAATTTATATGGCGAATAACATCTAATTCACATATAAATTATTATGCTCTATTCCATTTTACCGTTAAGGGAAACATATTGAAACATGGTGAATAGCTTTCTTTCTTAAAGAGTCCAGAGAAACTCACTTCTTACGACACGAGTTTGTTGATATTTCATAACAAACCCAGCGGGAGGTACTTCGTATTTAGAGTGGAGTGTATAGTCCTATGGCGAAACTTTTCCAAGAAAAGTAGACTGAAGAACAATGAAGAGGAAGACAAAGTATTTAAGGAGTCACGTAGGCAGCCGCTAGCCTTCAAACCAGATGCGCAAGCATGAATAAAACGATATTTGGGAGTCAGCTAGCCTTCAACGAGGAGCACTTGGGGAAGATGAAATTGATCTTTAAAGATGGAGTCACATGACACAATTGAAGCATTGAGTTCAACATGGGGACTAGTCCATCAGCAATCATTTTGATAAAAACAACAAAAACTTTATAAATTGCATGATTTTGCTGTAGGATTTTTTGATACATTTGGGTTCTGTATGTCTATATGTACATATTTAGAAGAAATGTTTGAATTTGATGAAGTTTTACAGTCATTGAAATGAGTTTAAAAGCTGCCAACAAGTCCCCTTTTTGCACTGACAGGAAGGCCCTATTGTGACTAAGTACGAAGGCTGCTTTTTTTTTCAAACTCCGTAGGGTCATAAATGAAAGACAATTAGTGTACTTATCCAAATGAATTTATTACCAAATCTTAGGTACAAATTAGGTTAATTTTCAACATAATCACCATGAAGGTTGAGGCATTTGTCATACCTGTGGACAAGCTTTTCAATCCCCTCTGCACAGTATGTTGCCGCCAGTGAGTTAAGATAGGTCCGAACGTTGGTTTGAAGATCTTCATCCACCTCGAACCTCTGCCCTCCCAGCCAATTTTTCAGTCCAGGGAAGAGGTGGAAGTCACTAGGTGCTAAATCGGGACTGTACGGTGGGTAGTCAAAAACGTCCCACCGAAATTCCTGCAGAAGTTGTTGGGTGACATGAGCACAGTGAGGGCGAGTGTTGTCATGAATGAAGAGGATCCCAGATGTCAGCATGCCTCGTTGTTTGTTCGGTATGGCCCTGCACAGTCGTAAGTCTGGAAATAAACAGCTGCATTGATCGTACACCCCCTTTCCATGAACTCAACAAGCAACACACATTTTCGGTCCCAAAAGACTGTAGCCATCATGTCCTTTCGTTGAATGTTTGCTTAAACTTCTTCGATTTGTTTGGTGAGTGCGTGTGCATCCATTGACGTGATTGTTGTTTTGTTTCGGGGGTTACGTAACAAACCCAAGTCTCATCGCCAGTCACAATTGACTTCAACAAACCGCCACCTTCAGCCTCATAACGGGTAAGAAACGTCAACGCTACTGCCATCCGGCGACTTTTGTGGTCATCAGCCAACATATTCGAAACCCATCGGGCGCACAATTTCCTGTAGTGCAGGTGTTCTAATTGTATCTTGTAAACAGATGTCCTTGAAACTGCAGGAAATTTCTCACACAACTCGCTTACGGTAAACCTTCGGTTCTTGCGAACCTCTTGGTCAATTTCGTGAACAATGTCATCTGTAGCGAGAGATTTGCGTCCTTTCCCCCCTTCATCGTGAACATCGGTGCAGCCTTCTTTGAACTTCCTGCACCATTCACGCACAACACCATCACTCATAAAGTTTGGACCGTATACTCGACTCATTCGTCAATGAATGTCAGCTGCACTAGTCCCTTCTGCTTGAATCACACTACGCGGGAGCGTCAATAGTAGCGGTCATGTTGGTTGTGACCATGCGCGAACAGCTTGAGCGGTTCTTTACCTGCGCGAAAACAGCCCTCGTACATTTAATCTCTTAATGCATTGACAAGCCTCCGTGGCTTAGGCAGCAGCATGCCGGCCTCTCACCGCTGGGGTCCGTGGTTAAAATCCCGGTCACTCCATGGACCCAGTGTGCTATAAGTCTCGTTTTTACGTTAAATAAAGCAGAGTGCACAACGCACAACTCTTAACTCAGATACCATAAAATAGTGGACTAGTCCCCTTCTTGAACTGAGAGCTTCAATTAACGAATCACGATCGATTAAGTGAGAAGAATTTTTGGAAGGAGATGTATCCGTGGCAATGGATTACTGATTTGAGAGAAACAATTAGTATGGTAGGAGAGGTCGTGAATCCACAAAGCATGCTTCCCAGCCAAGAGGACTTGTCTATCCTATTTGAATTTTTATCTGAAAGAGGACTGCTCCTGAATTTTCGTCAGATCACTCTCTAGTACTTCGACATCAGATCTTAACATTCTGGACTTGCAGTGAATTTCAGTCATTGGACTCAGATATTCGTCCAACTGACTAGTAGAAGAGTTGTGCTTAGGGCTATTTCCACTAAAGTGATTACAGGAATTAGATTCCATCACTACTAAGTAAGTAGGTGAGACAATAGTCTGTGCTTTAATAGCAAATTCAATTTCAACTCACTTCAATCAATTACTCCAATCGTTATCATTTTTCAATCAACACCTGTATGTGTGCGACTACGATAAACCACCCTGGACAAGATTCCATCACTGGCGAGTGAACAATCGTGTCATACTCGGGTATCTGTGAGTTTTTCAACTTGGGCAAAAGTAATTTCCAGCTTTTTTAGTATCGTAAAATTTCAGAACATCACTATTTTACAACTTATGCCAACTTAACGTAACTTCAGCATATTCTTTACTTTTTAACGTAACTTCATTCTTTGTTCTTTTTGTTAATAATTTTCAGCCCAGAAGAATACTCCAGACGTCGGTGACGTGAGGAGAATCTGACGTAAAATAGAAGGAGCTGGAAAACAGGCGTGTTATACATATGACACGTACGTAGATCCTTACGTCCGTACTGTACCCGATTTCAGCAGAGTCGTGAATGCCACAATCCAAGATAGCAGCGGATTAAATAACAACAGCAGTACCCCGGCTAATAATACTTACCGTAATATCCGGCATCACACACTCTGCAAATCGTGGACACATATCAGGCGATATTATCAACACGCAATGGTTAATCCTCCACAGGATCAGTGACAACACACACCTGAGCGCAAGACTCTCATTCACACGGGCGTAACAGGGACAAAGGAATGGATAAAATGGTTCAAGCCGCTATAATAACCATGGCATGTTCCTACCCCCTCACTATCTATAAATCACAACGCAAGAGTATATTGAAAATGGTATAAGCATACGCAAATGCGTGCCCAAATTTTATTCAAAAAAGGGAAGACACCGCAAAGATGGATATAAGCAAATCGAAGATCCATAACTGAATGTCATTACAATTGATGTCTTATGGCACACACTCTGACATAACGTCAGCTAAACTACAAAAATAACGACTTAAAGATCAACAATAAATAAAAATGGCAACATATCGCAATGCGTTTTCTATCAAGATCAATAAAAAATATTTATGAAGAGAAGAAAAACAACCCCCTTAATAGAATTAAATAGTGACGGCCTCTCACTATTTACAGTATCAATATTTTACTCTATACATAGTTCCAAAGTTTTATTCTTTCTATCTATATAGACCTAAGATTCATCAACATTAACTGACGGTGATCACCATCGAGGTTATCGGGCAAAATATGGTTTAGCATTGCGACCAATGAAGATGAGAGTGCTCTCCACTGAACCCCTGTTTTTTCTAATCTTCAATAACAATAACAATAATCATAAACTGAAATAATATCAACGTCTTGAATACTAAAATTTTGGAGCACCCGGTATCGCCAACCCAGCTGATCTGCATGAACGCGACAGCCTACCAGAATAAACATCAAACACAACCAAAATGATCCTACAATACGAATAGAAAGAAATACTGTCATCAAACACAGTAAAATAATCTAACAGCAGTCGAAACAAACCCTAATAACTCAACGTTCCAACGAACGGCAACCACAGCTCAAAGCTGACTAACAAGACTGCAATCCTAATCACACACTAAACGCAGCCCAAAAAAAAAAACAACAACCACCACCATTGACAGAGGAAAGGTTCCCAGGACATAACATCCCATACAGGGGTCGACCTTCGAAATACCACCAAAAAAAACCAATTAGTATTATCGCACACCTCTTCAATGTAAACACCACCATCCAACACTATAAAAAAAAATTACCATCTCTCCCTCAAGTTATAAGTAATTCAATGACGTTGATACTAATTTAAAATACGCTTTAAAAGCGATAGCAGTTACAGATCGAATGACAATCTCCTAGTGCGTGTTAACTAAGCACGATATATTTCTAACTATAATCCGTTTCAAGTTATATTGATTGTGAGTGTCAACTCAAAAACATTTTCCACTTGTGTGTGCACTATATTCATTAAACATATAAATAAATAATTATGTATATACACTGTGTCACTCTATAACAACAGTCGAGAACATCGCTCGAATCATCATTACATTTTATAATTCAAAATTGTTTTCGAAAGAATTCTTCGTCTGAACGATCAGAGTAGCAACTAACTTTCCATCAACGAGAAATTTTCTAAAAGTCAAAACTGAAAATTAATTATACTTCCAAAGGAAGATTTTTTTTTTGGAAAACTCGGATTGAAGTCCCAAATTTCTCAAAATCCAAAATTGATCGGGATTTTCTGAAAATCCGAGGAAAGATTTAATTCAAATTCCAATATCAAAATGGAATAAAATTTCAGAGTGAAAATTTCAAAATAAAAAAAAAAAAAAAAAAAAAAAAAAAAATTTCGAAAATAATTCAAATGGTAAAGTCAATTGTGCAAAAACGCACTATGAAAAGAATCATCTAAGATCAAAATAGCTAAATCCAAAATTCAAAATTCATCATCTAAGAAAATCTAATTTTCGAAGGCAAATTTTCAAAAACTAACTCCTCTGAAGCTGCGAAGTGGCAACAGCGCGGAAATATGAAAATGCAAAGAAGCACAGTGCGCAAGAAACTGTTCATCCCAAAACACTCTTAAATCCAAAATTCATTAATTGCGGAAACCCACGAGGTCGAAAATTCAAATCTGAGAAAAATCTTACTAAGGTAAAATGCCAGCGATAATCATCGAAGCGAGGACTCCACTAACGCAGGCACGGGCAACAAGAAGTTAACTCGCCTGCAAAGATCCCCAAACCAGCAGGAACTCAGGCTTACTAGCCTACTAAAAACACACATTAACTTGCTTCGAAGAATAAAATCACTGACCACCAGATCTAAACCAACTACTTAACAAAAATTCTACTGAAATAAAATGATCACACAAAGCATCTACAAGAACACAGAACTACGAACTGGGGCTACAAATATTGAAGGGCTTGTCTTACTTTCAGCTGAATCGGAGACGAACAATGTGAAGAGCCATACACGTTCAGAACAGGTGCTGGTTTCCATTTCACTCGGCTGACATCTGGGTAGCCTCGCTTAAAACCACGAGACTTCTTCCCTAGTCCGCCTCGAAACTGCTCGTTCCCTGCTATCGGCCATCCGAGTTCTTGAGAGGGCCTGATTGCCACGGCGTTCGGTTCGCCCCCTGACAGACATCTCGTTTGATCCCTGGTCTTCGTTTCGGCGTTTTCTTCTTCTCGTCCGTCCGGAAAATCGTGTAGTCTCCTTCCATAATTGTGTTGGCCAAAATTCATAATGTTCTCCAGTAGATTGTGCATTTTTGAAGTGGCTGCGTGAACTTTGCTTTTCCGCATATCGTTCTAAGTGACTCCACTCGAAGGAATTCTCGCTTTCATGATGCAGGCCACATTTCCCTCAGCATAATTTAACAATATACCATGACTTCCTCTGACAAATCACATTCTCCTTCCGGCCACGTGTCCATAATGTTCTCCATTTTATTGCTTACCACTTCCTCCTCGAAAATATCGTTCCGAAGTAACGTGTCTCAAGGTGTTTCCTTACAAACATACACTTACAGTACTTTTCATGAAGTATATTCACAATTCCCTTTTCTCCACGAATACGTTACACAGCGCTGACTGACAATTCATTGTCTCCCCATGCCACCGGTCTTTACCGTGGAATATTCCAGAACCCACTCAAAATCACACATAGACTTTCGTGCTTCGCAATACATTAGCACATTTAGACACGATGTTTCACACGTTCATATCACGTCCTTAATCATCACACACGAACAACCACTCCCGTAACGCGTTTCCGCAGCGCTCTGCTCTCCTCTCTCTGTCTCAATAGACTCTTCCTCCCGTCACCTGACACACTCTGACGTCATCCTTCTCTCGCCTTCTCGAACCATCTGCCCCTTCCTCAATGCTGCCAACCCAAACTCGGACATGAATATCCTCTTACAGACTTCGGGCGTTAATATCCACAGAAGACAATTCCTGATTATACCTTAATTAATTTGTTCAATTTATTTCCCATGGTCAATGCTTCCAAATGCATTAAATAGCCTACTAGACAAAATAAAACATTCCATTTCTAACTTCGCTTACCGGATCTTCCAATCCCATTCTCTTTCTTCAAGTACCGGCTGTGGTCTATCTCGTAGGATGATCCAATCAAATCCGCCCTTTCTAGGAGGAGATTACATTCAGCTAACAAGCTTCTTGTTGGGCAATACTTCATGACATAATGCTTGTGTAACAGACCTGTTCCAAAATTCATTATTCCAATATTAATTAAATGCTCCCTTTTCTAAGGCTGCCTTTCATATCAGTTCCTGGTATCTCTTTATACGAATTCGGAGACAGTACCATATGATAATTACAAGCCAATCCATGACAAGTAGAAGACGCGACGTCAGGAGGAAACTGAAGATGCAGCCTTCTTGAAGAATTTAGGGTCTGATCACACATGAAGCGAGAAACACGTAAAAAATGGAGCTGATTTATAAGGAGTCTGACAAATGTGCCCATCGTCAATGACGTTAAGTAGTGAGTAAAGTTAGTTTAACGTGTTTATAATGCATATAAATTACATAGGAGGATATATAAGTTAAATTTTAAGGATATTTAAATTTACATTAGTAACCGGTGTCGAAAAATTGGAAGGTGGGCAAGTTTACTTGAATGATTCAAACCCTATGTGAAATCTCAAAAGCGAACACCTTGCCTGTACACTTAAATAAAAAGTATTAATTATCCGTGTTTAGTGTTTACAGTTATGGTGATGAGTGTGTTAGTGATTGAGTGCACTTGGGTGTGTATATGTAGAGATAGAATTTGTCTAATAACCTGTGTTATTTTGCTGACTAATGTAGCGTGTCAATTGGCAATTCAGTTGAGCATTGGAAAGGAAGCTAAAGTTTGGGACCTTGAAGTGGGAAACAAGGGAAACCGCTATCAGGATGGCTGAGGTGGGAATTGAACCTATATCTACTCAGCTTTACCTCGCGTGGCTGAGTGGATCCCATTGAGGAATTCCATTTCATGCTACAGCCGAGAATTGAACCCGGACCTCCAGGGCGACAGGCAAGGATGCCAGCTGCTACGCCATGAGGTTGGCGTGAATTAGAGACATTTGGCTTTTTCATATACTGTACTGAGGATTTGGTGAGATGTAAGTGTTTCTGGTGTGTTTATGTATACGAAATTGTATGCGTCAACTGAGAAATCTTCTGTTCCAAAACAGCTCGTGTTTCATCGTAACCCATGATGACCGGCCTTGGTGTTCCTGTTTGTGAAAGTGTGGTTATTGTAGCGTGCTTGCTGGTGTATTGCAACAGAAGGTATAAGAACAAGCCTGATATCCTTATATGTTCTTTGTTACAGCTTTAAATGAAGCCAAAGATATCGTAATCCACTTGAAGCCTCTCCTCCGTCACTTCGCGCTTCTCGAGAAAATAGAGTTCCCTGAAGCTTCAATTCACCTGGAACCAATCATGCACGTAGTGTGCCTCATTTGGTCTAATTCACGCCATTACTGCCACTCGTCAAATATAATCGTGCTGCTCAGGGAGATCTGCAATTTACTTATATTACAGGTAAGATTTCCAACAATTGATATGTACTGCGAGTATCCATGTTAATGGACCATACAACTTAACGTCAGGGATGACTCAGACAAAACATGTGGAGATGTTTCATATCCCACGAAAGAGTGAAAGTTTTAAAAAACGTTAACATATGAGTGTTTGAAGGAACGTATTGGCAAATTCTTGTGGAACTACCATACCTCTACAGGTCAGCAATATAATATCCTACTATTATAATCTGTAGTTATAGATTTTGTGAAGGTATTTGTTACAAACTGACCTCAACCTGGTTCATAAATGGGGGTTGACAACAAAATGAAGATAAATACGAGTAAATGTAGTCTCATGAGAATATGGAGAGGGCGAAGGCATGATTTTCAATATAATATCGTCTTGGAAATACTTGTAGAAGAAGACTCGTGCAAATACTTGGGCATCCATGTAAGGAATGATATGAAATGCAGTACTCACGTGGGTTGTGTCATCTCCAAAGCGTACAAATCACTTCATTTAGTAATGCGGGTATTAAAAGGCAGTAGTTCTACCACAAAAGACTTAGGATATTTGACCCTGGTGAGGCCAATCCTGGAATACGGCTCAACGGTTTGGGACCCACATCAGGTAGGGCTCATCAATGAGCTTGAGATGGTACAAAGGACGGCCGCTAGGTTTGTGCTCAACGATTTTAATTCTAGAAGTAGTGCAACTCGAATGATAGAAAAACTAGGGTGGGAATCTCTGGAAGGTAGAAGGACGAAATCCAGTCGATATGCTATGTTTAACACTTACACTAATCGGCCAGCATGGGGAGAACTAAACAAACGTCTGGGAAATCCGCATAAAGTCAAGGTCCGACCACAGCGTAAAAATTATGGGAAATATTCTTTCATTAACCGTGGTATTGATAATTGGAACTCATTACCTGCCTCAGACTTAGAGCCTTTCCCCAAACATATTGATGTGTTTAAGAAAAGATTGAAATTTTGTGTAAATACTACGACGTAATTAAGCCTCCGTGGCACGCCTGTCTCTCACCGCTGGGGTCCGTGGTTCAAATCCCGGTCATTCCATGTGAGATTTGTGCTGGACAAAGCGGAGTCAGACAGGTTTTTCTCCGGGTACTCCGGTTTTACCTGTCAATATTTAATTCCATCAACACTCCCCGCTTTAATTTCAATGCATCTGTCATTCATTTAATCATTGCCCCAAAGGAGTGCGACAGGCTTCGGCAGCCGGCACAGTTCATAACCTCGGCGATAGATGGGGCTTCATTCGTTCATTCCATACCTGACCCGGTCGGTCGACTGGAAGCGTGCTGTGGATTTTCATTTTCACTACGATATAATTATTATAGTTCCTAAATTGAGAATTGTGTACATTGTATTTCATGTCATCGTTGGTAATTTTCTGTATTTGTACGATTTGTCACCGGGGAATTACCCCCATTTGCAAAAATTATATATAATATAATAATATATAATGGGATCAAATTACAAGAATGGCATCCACTATAAAAAAAATCCAACAAAGGAGTCTACAGTGAAATAAGGAAAATTTCAGAAACGAACCGTGAGAGACGGGCACGGTACTACTGTCATCTCAAACGAATGGACTGAAACAGGCTGACTAAACAGATTTCTCATTTCTTTGAATCCAAACCCAAAACCACAATGCCCTGGTTTATGAATACCAAAGACGATCCCAAAATGCTGCATCTAAAACCCGACGACGCCTTCAATAGAGATCTCTTCCGCAAAAAGATACTGACTAATGGGATAACCCGAGATGAGACACCAAGACCGAAAAGCAGACAAGGTACCACATGGACAGCGAAGCGCAAGATGGCCCAATCACAGAGAATGAGGGAATTCAGGGCTCAGAGGAAAGCGAAGGAAATTGCCAGGTGTAGCAAGACTTAACGTGGTCCTAGATGGCCTCAAGGAATTATGTATAATATATTGACCTTGTTATGCAGAAAGGAACCAACCACCATCAAGATGGAACTGAGATTGAGAGGTTTGAAGCCATTTCTCAGTGTTGCCTAAGTAAACAAAAGTTTGGTGCTTTTCAGTCGGTCAACACGAATGTAACCAAATAGAGCTGGGTTATGCCCTGATCCTGAAATAAATTACATAAGATTAATAAATACACTAGGATGACCAGTTTCGATCGTCAAGGGATCATCATCAGATCCATTACACTTAGGCTATAACATCTGTTTGAGAATACAGGTGAAAAATATATACAATATGTACAATTATTTAGTTGCAGTGTTGGTAATGCAACAGTCAGTGTATGTTGAATGTGTTATATCTAATGTTAGGTAAACTTCTAAAATAGTGATGAAAATCCGGAATTTGTCTGTTAGGGGTGATTATATGGTTTTACAAAATCAACTATGTTTATACTGAAATAATGCAAGCTTATACTTATCGAGTTGTCTCTTTAACTGGAACTTGAAGCAGTTGCGTGTTTCCATAGACACCAGTTGTAGTCGACTAACCCCGAGTGTTCGCTGGGTGGAACTGGTTTTCCCCTTACTCCCCCTTTAGTTGCTATGTTCTTCCAGAGGTCAGTGCCATGTATATTTATGTGACTTTGCCAAATCTAGATAAAAGTGTATGCTATAGAATGCAGGAGTCTGCAACTACTCAAGACCGTGGAACTATCTTCGCCACGCATGGGCTAAAAAGCCATTTATACTAAGCGGTACACGGTCTATTGAAGACGTCCCGGCACCTTTAATACTGCCGCGCATATCGGCCTAGGTTTATTGCAGAAAAATGTACATAGTACACCAGATCCAAATAACATTTACCTATAAACACCGCTATTTTCCCCCCTTTTTATCTAGCTTGGCTGTAACGCTAAGCTGTGTCTTGTTTTCGACAGGGTGTGTTTTTTAGTAGAGCGAAAAGGGGTGAACTCTCCATAAAAGTGTGTTCATTTAGATTGTTGGGATTGTTTTGTTTGGCTAGGTGAATCTCGATTGCTTCTTTTATGTCGAGAGCTCTGCCTTTCGATTCGTGATGAATTATTTTTAGATCAGTCTCGATTTTAGTGAAGCTGTGCCCCGTGTCACACATATGTTCGCATACGGCTGAATGTGTTCCGTATCTTATCGCATTCCTATGTTCATTATAACGTGTATCTACTCGACTTCCGCTCTGTCCAATGTAATTAGCTTGACAACCAATGTCTTGCCATGTAATAGAATATACCCCTGACTTTGGATACGGTTCTTGTTTATTTAGATTGCTATTTTGCAGGTGCCTCCCGGTCGTATTATTCGTTGTGAATGCTACTTTTATGCCTTGCTTTTTGAATAGATTAGTGATTTTATATGTGTTGTCATTCACATAGTTGAAGCGCGCGATTTATTTCTCATTAATGTCCGGTTTTGGAATCATTTTATCTTTATTTTTATGTTTGGCTACAATTTGGTCTATTTTGCTTGGTGGGAAATTGTTTTCCTTTGCTATTTGTTTAATGGTTCTTGTTTCCTTATTATAATTGTCTGTTGACATGGGTATGTTTAAAGCTCTGTGCACCATTGAATTGAACCCCGCTAATTAATGCGTACTGTGGTGATTAGACTGATTGTCGATTGCATGCGAGGTTTGTGTGGCTTTTCGGAATATGCAGTATGAAAGCTCATTGTCCTTACGTTCAATAGTTATGTCGAGATAATTTATTTTTCGATCTGTTTCGGATTACTTGGTGAATTTGATTGAGTGGTGTAGGCTATTAATGGATTGGAGAATTGTTTCTTCGCTTATTAATTCAGTATCGTAGATGCAAATTATATCATCTACGTATCTTTTCCATATTACTCTTCCCTTTGTTGAGGTCTTTTCTAAAAACTCATTTTCTAGTGCATTAATGAAGATGTCAGCGATTAATCCGCTTAGTGGTGATCCCATCGCTAATCCTTCTGTTTGTGTGTACATTTTATTGTCGAATTGAAACGCGTTATGGCCGAGGACGACCCTCAGTAGTCGCACGATCTGTTCAGTTTCTTTTTCCGAATTGTTGGATTTTAAGTTATTTTCGATAGTATTGATTTCATCATTAATAGGAATATTGGTGTACATGTTAGTTACATCGAAAGATACAAGCCTCATGCTAGGTTTCATTTGTAGGGTGTTCAGTGCTGTTACTAATTCCGTTGTGTTCTTTACAGAGTTGTTTTTGTCGTTGGAAAGGCGGCGTTTTAAGATTTTAGTAACTCTTTGCTGATTTTGTAATTAGGCGCATTCCTACAAATGACTATTGTTCTCATTGGGCACTCATTTTTGTGTATTTTTGGTTGTCCCCTCATTGACGGTATTTTCAGGTTCATGTTTATTAGTTTTGATTTTTCAGCTTTGGTCAATATGTATTCTGTTTCTTTTAATACACTTTTTATTTGTTTTTGGGATTTATTGGTGGGGTCTTTTGCTAATTCCTTGATTTCGTTGTTATTTAGGAATTTGACTGTTTTTTCAATGTATTCTGTTTTGTTCAAAATTACTGTGGTATTTCCCTTATCTGCTTTTGTGATGATTAAGTCATGTTCTTTTATTTTTTGTTTCAATGACTTCATTTCTTTTAGTTGTTTCGTGTGTGCGTCTGTGCTGTTGTGTTTCAAACCTTTGTCTATCATATCCTTTTCATTTTGAGAGAAGGTTACGTTCGTTCTGTTGTTTACTCTACTGTGGAAATTGAATTCATTGTTATTCGTGTGTTGTTCATTAGGTTGATTATTCTGTGTTTCTCCTAGTTTTCTTAGTATATATTCTAGAGTTTCGTGTTTCCTCGTTGCTCTGATTTCGATGGTGTCATATAGGTGCTCGGTAAAACTGTCCCATCAGTCTAATCACCCCAGTACGCATAAATTAGCGGGGTTCAATTCAATGGTTCACAGACCTTTAAACATACCCATGTCAACAGACAATTATAATAAGGAAATAAGAACCATTAAACAAATAGCAAAGGAAAATAATTTCCCGCCAAACAAAATAGACCAAATTGTAGCCAAACATAAAAATAAAGATAAAATGATTCCAAATGTTATTTGGATCAGATGTACTATGTACATTTTTCTGCAATAAACCTAGGCCGATATGCGCGGCAGTATTAAAGGTGCCGGGACGTCTTCAATAGACCGTGTACCGCTTAGTATAAATGGATTTTTAGCCCATGCGTGGCGAAGATAGTTCCACGGTCTTTAGTAGTTGCAGACTCCTGCATTCAATAGCATACACTTTTATCTAGATTTGGCAAAGTCACACAAATATACGTGGCACTGACCTCTGGAAGAACATAGGGACTAAATGGGGAGGAAGGGGAAAACCAGTTCCACTCAGCGAACACTCGGGGGTTAGTCGACTACAACTGGTGTCTATGGAAACACGCAACTGCTTCAAGTTCCAATTAAAGAGACAACTCCATAAGTATAAGCTTGCATTATTTCAGTATAACAATAGTTGATTTTGTAAAACCATATAATCACCCCTAACAGACAAATTCCGGATTTACATCACTGTTTTAGAAGTTTACCTAACATTAGATATAACACATTCAACATACACCGACTGTTGCATTATCAACACTGCAACTAAATAATTGTACATATTGTATGTATTTTTCACCTGTATTCTCAAACATAGATGTTATAGCCTAAGTGTAATGGATCTGATAATGATCGCTTGACGATCGAAACAGGTCATCCTAGTGTATTTATTAATCTTATGTAATTTATTTCAGGATCAGGGCATAACCCAGATCTATTTGGGTACATTCGTGCTGACCGACTGAAAAGCACGAAATTTTTGTTTTCTTTTGTTGGAACTGAGATATTGAGGTTCCAAAATTAACCTTCGATATTGTGGTGTTTGAAGCCATATTTTCAGTGTTGCCTTAGTAAACAAGAGTTTAGTGCTTTTCAGTCGTGTTGACCGACTGAAAAGCACTAAACTCTTGTTAACCTTCGATATTTAATTCCTAGTACTCGTGTGGAATCTAAAAGTAACATAATTACGTAAAAGAGGGATATATTTTACTTTATTACATACATTTATTTATTTTGCCATTGTAAAATACTTGAATATACTAAAAATGGCACTTGGTTCCTTTATGCTTTATTGTTTATGCACCATAGACAATAATTGAAATGGAACCAGACACTTGGTTCTGTTATGAATGTATACATACACAGCATAGCCGATCGTCATTCTCTAATGAAATATAGACTTCCTCGAGGTGCAGTGTATATCATTGTTGGCTGCCACCCCAGAGGTCCCAGGTTTGATTTCCGTCTCTGACAAGAAATTAAAAAGTCTTGGTACTGTCCCCGTATATTCTAGAGGCGGTCTCTTGGATATCCAAATCAAGGCTGGATTCGTAGACCCTGACAGCTCCGGCGCAAATACTAGTCAAGGATCCACTCCAATAAGACCCTCATGAATATACGTGGCGGAAATTACGACGCAACTGTGAATTACATAAAATGCACATAGCTTCAAGTAGAACACCTACCTTTCGTTCTCGGGGATCTCGTGGTCAGCCTCTGGACCTATAATGGGTTTCACAGTTGCATCTCCTTATATCTAAAATAAATCAAAACGACGCGGCTTCTAATAAACTAAACAATTTAATAACAACGATGTAAACTAAATCTAAACATTCATACAGTAAATAAAAACACACTCCCTTTCTTCTTCTTCTTCTTCTTCTTCTTCTTCTTCACATTTACGCCACTGATAATATTGCATTCCATGAACGCTGTGACAAATTTTGGGGCAGCTTGTGTCATTACAACAAGCTTTACAGCAATTAGAAACCTCTGTGTATTTTACATTCCTCTGGCGCGCTTCACAATGAACATCTGGGCGCTATGAGCACGCGACCTTCGCCACGTGTCGGATTACATAACAAACTCCGTTACATTCCCAGAGCTGGCTGGTTTAAAAGCTTCTTGCCTGTCGGTCCTCAACACTCTCCACATTTATGCGCGGCCGATCACTGGCCTTGGATGAAAACGAGTTTTAAACAAACCCTCGCTATTCCATCCTTGCCCACAAATACACCTCTCCATCGAATCACAAGCTATGTTAATATGGAACAGATTCACGTCAGACAAATACGTAAATCATACACACATCCTACACGCTAATGAAACAAAACTTCTATACACTATTACTTTCATACTCTCGCATTGTGACGTCCCAATGGAGTTCATTTCATTCACACTGAACAAGAAACAAACCTCATCCACATCAACATTCATACGCTAACCACTACGCTAAACAATCACTAAACTTCCTATACTTAACATATCATACACTCGATTGGTAAATAAAGAAAGTTAATAACGAATGAATTTACAGTGACACTAATAGCATAGGCTATAATCCATTTAAAAATATACAGTGTCTGTATACACATGAGCCTGAGCTCCGATCTCACAGTTATGTCAAATACAATTAACTGGGATCCTCATAAGCTTCTACAGCTTCAGAAATACTACCACCATTCTCTCCTTTCTGATCTGGTGTCATAAGAAATTAAATACGGTCGACCACTCAAGGTGAAACATATGTCGTTACATACTTGGGTTGAATATTCCTAATAAGAGTACAACATAACAGATGTCAATATCCATTTCCCGTTTCAATTTCAATCGTGACCCTCCTGTCTTCTCTAATCCAAAGCCGTGTATAAAATAAGGGGTACTGTCAACTCACACCTTTGTGCCTTGCCAAGCCTAGTCATGCCCACGCAATGACTGTAATATAAAATGCGGAAACACCCTCGCAAAAACCTCGTATGCCAACTACACATGGAATTACATACATATATAACCACTATCACTTCCTTCAAACTGGCATTCCCTAAAAAGGGCATAATTCCTCAGAGTTGTCACACCAATCGCTGGTCTAATCAACAATAACATCAATTGTTAAACCATTAATCTATACATGTTAACGACCTTTGGACTAATCGATACATACCTCCTCACTATTACTTTTAAAACGTTACTCAGATAAATTTAAACTGTTGTGCATACATTTAATAAAAATACTGAATCTTAATTTCACACTTCTGGGTTCAACTTTTACCGATGAAGGAATATGATGTCTGCAACGTGACATCATATTACTCCTCGTAAACAGTTAATCACAAAACTATATATGTGTGTCCAACAATAATCGATCACGACGAGGATATCAAACAAGAATTTCCCTAACGTCGGATAATAATAAATCTTCCAAGAAGATTCTAACTTCAAATTATTTAAAATGACTTAAAGTTCATGGCTTTCTTCAATAAAACATACAATTAGTCATATTCGTATTATCTCCATTCTGAACGAATGTCTATGAGTTCTGACGATAATAATCGTTTCCACGTTAAATGTTTCTCTTCCAAATGATGCCATGATATTTCACAATATCTCACTACCAATATCTTCTCTCTTGATGTCTCTTCTCGACGGATAAAATGCCCAAATTAAACTAATAAAAATTAATTTAATTGGTAACATAGACGAAAATGTCTATCACCTGAATTCAAAATGAATTCATAAACGTCTAAAATAAATTACTATTCCTTAAAGGAAATGACTAAATGCTTGTTCCTCGAACAAGAAAAATCTCAGTTCAGAAACTGGATTTCAAACAGACAAAGCTAAAAGCGTCGAAAGACGATCACTACAAATAATCTCGAAGAATAAAATGACAATGCATGGAGTACGTAAATATTGTGTCGAAATATGGATAAAGAATTTGCTCAAAAATGTCACTACAAAGCTCTAACTACTAGGATAGTGAACACTGCTACCTGGTCTGGAAGTCAAGAAGCTCAAGATAGAGTATTACAAAATACTCAGTTGTTACATCTTCCAAAGATCCGGGTTGGATCCTAGCTCGTCTCCAAGAACTCGTGACCTCAGGAAAGGAACGAATTCCCCTACTGGAAAACAGCAAGCTCCGACCGGGATCGAACTGCGGGCCTCCAATCATCATCTTTATTGTGACCGGGTTTACCCTGGACCTCTTGATAATCTTCATGTCTCTTCTTACTCCGTCACAGTACAGTTTCATCAAAACAACGAGCAGTGTCAAAAGTTCTGCTTCCCATTTCGAAAGACATTCGAAAAGGAAGTCGTAGACCTGACTCGCATAACGAACATTCATGTAGATGGAATATGAACATAGTTCTGTAGTCGCTGGTGTTAATGTCGAGCTCATGTCTGACAATAATGCACTAGAATACAGTTGTACATCAAGTCTCATGTTCGCTCATCAAGTAGGCATTCATGAACAAACTCCTCTAACGAAGCTCCATCGCTGACTATATCGCTTCCATCTGCTTATATCCCTGGCGCACATACTATTTTAGTCCATAATTAACTTCATATTAGCAGACTTAATAATGTTTTTCAACACAGAATACATCTTCATCCTATTGGTGTTGTTATACAGTTCCACAAAAGCAATGCTAACATTCACTCTTACTCACTTGTGTCTGGTGCATGCGTTGTAGTCGCTCGAACAAAAGTGTTTTATCGCGCTGGAAACAAACACTTTTCTCACGCTTCACATAAACGATTATATCTTCTGAAATATTCTTCTCAATTTTCTCAAAGTTCGTAATATACTAAATACGATAATAAGCTACAACCTGTAGTCGAAATAATGTCTCTGAAGTAGATCAGACCGAAGTAATTGCGGCATATAAGTTCATCGCAACTTCACTTAGTTTCAAGGCGCTGTAATCTCCTCACTCTCGCCTCGCTTCTACCTTGTCTCCACGATTCAACCTTCTACAAGCTCGGTGAAACACTCGGAACTCCTCTCTCTTCCGGCGAAACACGTCTGACCTCGCGAACATTCAGATAATAAAGAGCCTCGATGCTTGGCGTCTCCCCTCCAGTTCCAATATTTTATTATCATATTCTTCTCTTTACCATTATATAAATTCACTCTCAAGGGGCTTAAATGTATTAAATATCCATAAAAATTTAGTTGCTGGAACTCCCGTCTTCTCAAACACTTCTTCTTATTGGCTGTAAGTTCATATCCAATCGGATAATTTATAACAATGTTTAAACAATTCTTGGGATTATTCGCTGTTGCTAGGTCGATTCTAAGCTTCTGGAAACTTCCATTGCGCAATACAATCACGTGACGGAATTTCCCTCCTGCTCAACGTCGCATCTCGACTGGTTTCTGCCAACTTCCAACCTCAATATTGCTTGGTTAAATTTTATTATGGGCTTCGAAATAATATTCCCATTTTCATCCCAAATAATTCATTTTACGGGGGCAGTACGATCTGGTACGTGGTCTCCTAGCCTCGTGATGATAAATGGGCACCTGCCGGATACTCTGGCAGAGGGAGGATTGGAAAGGATCTGGCCACCCTACCGCATGTAAACACCGGCTCAGGACACCCAGTTAGTGATCCTTTAGCACAGCCAGGGACTCTAATCGGTTTACGTACATCCCTTGTGCATATGACACTCTTCTTGAATGCAATAGTACAAATTCACACGAAATTCAAAATAGTTTCTCTTGTTATTATTATTATTATTTTTTATTATTATGCATTGTATGCCACACCAATAGAACTCGAAACGGTATTGGAATCCAAAATTAACTGAGCTTATGAACCAACAACAGAAAATCCACATTCCATTCACTCAAAACCCCAAAATAAACAATAGCTTTAAACCCTTCAATGGCATCGATTACACGTGTTTTCTACTATGCCCAGGTGTAAATTAAGGTCTTTATTTTGCAATACTTACTCACTCTTCATCATTTGATGATGATGGCAATTCACAATTTCAGCCTAGCAGGTCGGATATACTACTGGTATAAATATTTTTTGGAGCTTTGCTCTTTAAATACAATTACTGGCAAAAATTGCTTGATATCTTGGTTTATACACAAGGTTGCTATGTTCCTCCTTACACATGTAGTGCATAACAGTGAATGTGGTCCAGGGGAAGATGATCTCAGTGTTATGCCCCTTAAAACGACAACCATCATTTTCCAAGAGAGATCTGTTGGTAAATACCGTAATAAAATTCAGTCTAACCACGTGGATAGTGGGATCTGTACCCTGGGTATATTTTTTATCAGTGTACCTACACTTCTTAAATTATTTCTTTTGGTAGCTTATATTTACAATCTTTTACTGTTTTATACACAATATTATTCAACTTTTAAAAATCTTATTCATTGCAAAAAGGCTAAAAACCAATTAGATCAAAAAAGCAATACGAAAACTTGGTTCCGTTATGCAAAACATTTAATCACTGATTTAACCTCACTTTAAGATAGCATGGCACTTGGTTCTGTTAAGCGTTTTATCCAATCTGCCATACAAAACAAGCACTTTCTTCAAACTTAAAATGTAAAATAATTATTCCATGCCTGAAGACCATATTTGCTGGGCAGATAGTTCAATACATCCTCCACATGATGGCACTTATAACTCCATTTCAGTAAAAATGGTGCTTGGTTCCTTTATGCAAAACATGGTCCATACAATATACCAAGGGTTGGAACTTAAGTAGTGGCAACTATCAAGAGGTACAAAAGTGGTACATGTTAGCAACCTTTACAGTCCTTCAAAGTAGTCACCAGCGTGGTGCAGAACCCGTTGCGAGCGATGTGGAAGTCGTAGTATACCTTTCGCCGAGCCCGTTCTGACGATGGTGTGCATGGAGTGGTCTACAGCCTGTCGAATCTCTGCAACAGTCCGGAAGCGTGTGCCACGAAGTGGTTCCTTCATCTTAGGGAATAAATCGAAACCTCAAGGACTTAAGTCCGGGGAGTGGTGGACAGTACAGTACTTCCCAGCCCCATCGACCGAACAAATCTGCCACAGCTCGCGCTGTATGCGCCAGAGCATTTTCGTGCATTATGATGGGTGATTGCCGCGGAAAGTGTGGCCGCTTCTTTCGAAATGCTGGGCGCAGGTGGTGCTCCAAAAACGAACAGTAATACTGTGCATTGACGGTCTGCCGTGGAGGAACGTAATGCGTTAGAATCACTCCATCACAGTCGTACACGAGGATCACCATCACCTTCACCGCATTGGGGGTCTGACGGACTTTCGAATTTCGGGATGACCCATGATGCCACCATTCGTTCGATTGGCGTTTCAGTTAGGGCTCGTAGGATCTGGCCCATGTCTCATCCAGGGTGACAATACGGCGTAGGAACCTCTCTCCTTCGCGCTCATAGCGCTCCAAGTGAGTCTTGGCATCGTCATAGCGGAACCATTTGTTCATTTCAGTCAGCTCATGCGGCACCCATTGTGAAGAAATTTTCGCCACGCCCAGGCGTTCCTTCAGGATGTACAGCACAGTCGTATGCGCTTTATCGGTTTCATCGGTGAGCTCACGATTCGTCAGAGTCCAGTAACGCGGCAAGAGCATGCACGTCTTCTTCACTGACGCTCGTAGGACGACCTGCCCGATGCATGTCTGACACAGTTTGCCACCGTTGATGGCCTTGACCCAACGTGCCACTGTCCTGTACGGTAATACAGCCTCTCCGCACGCCTCCTGGAGACCTTGAAGAAACTGGCGTGCTGTACGACCTCAGGCACATTCAATCTTGATCCAACTCCGTTTGTCCTGTTTGGAAAACATGGTGACCAAGTTCTGTTTAGACCGCTAGTTCACAAGTGACGGTATTCCTCTCGAGTGTGCTCAGAGGTAAGGTAGGTATGTCACTCTCCGGGACAATAGGCAATTCCGGTGAATAGCGTCTCCACCGCCGTGTTGCCACTACTTGTATTAAATCATACTAAACCCTACAGATAGTGCAACAACTTCCACTGTACCAGGAGCATCATTATGACAGAGGGAATTGTCACCCAGTTATCCAAAATCAACCTCGCCCAAAGTCTAGTACCATCAACTTTTTGATGCTGCTAGCAACGTACGATGAGCAGCATAATGCTGTTCTTCATAAGCTAATAGAAATGCCACATATCACCTCATCTTCCTGTGCTATGCAGGCTACGTCCCTATTTCCAAACTCATCCACCCATTGTCTTGCATGAGATTGCTGCTCCGGAATGGGAATCGTTTGCTTAGTGGAGGTCGTGGACATAAGTCCATTAGACTGATATATTTTCCCCAAACTTATTGAACCACTCCGATCATCATGATTCAAGAGGTGGGCTCTCCATCGTGGACATCAACAAAGGCTGCACCTTCCACATATCTGGCAACGGGTGCAATTTATTTCGGGGAATTAAAAGAAGGTGTGTAGATGATGGTGGTTCTAAAATACATGGTTTAATATCCGCGCACATGTCACTACTTTCATAATGGGGCCGTGATGATTGAGAGCTTCCCACCACGGTGGACGGGGTTCAATTCCCGGTTTTTGCATGCAAGGTTTTCGAAAGTGAAATATTTTGCCCGAAACTGAACCCAAGCCTCCTCGGTACTTGTCAATCCACAGATGGAAAAAGGATCCCAGAAGCACTGAAGTCCCCGGCAAAAACAACCTTATTGTATCGCTGACAAGTAGCTCATTTTCATACAAGTTTTTAAAGATGGAAATAGATGGTGAACAGAAATCTAACTGAGCTCGAACATGAGCTTCCTGAATCTCGGGATATATGGGTGAAAAAGTAAGCGCCTATCTCCAATGTTCATAATCTCGCTAGCTATTGTAAATGAAAATGAAAATCCACAGCCTGCTTCCAGTCTCCGACCGGGTCAGGAATGGAATGAATGAAGCCCCTATCTAGCGGCGAGGATATGAACTGTGCCGGCTGCCGAGGCCTGACGCACTCCTCTGGGGCAATGATTAAATGAATGATAGATGAAAGGAAATGATAGTGGAGAGTGTTGCTGGAATGAAATTTTGACAGGGAAAACCGGAGTACCCGGAGAAAAACCTGTCTGCCTCCGTTCTGTCCAGCACAGATCTCACATGGAGTGACCGGGATTTGAACCACGGACTCAGCGGTGAGAGGCCGGCGTGCTGCCGCCTAAGCCACGGAGGCTCTAGCTATTGTAAATATAAGATGGAATTTCTAGAAAGAGGAAGAGCAAACAAGGCGTGCTCGCAAGATTATTAACATAAAAACACATACAAATAATAATAAACTCTCCTAAACCTAGTTGGAGTTTTTAAAATCAAAATGAAAAAGATTCAAAAGAGAAGAACCATAAAGTATAATATGCGTAAATTAATTGAACCTTCAGTAAGACAAAATGTAGAAGAGAAGCTCAATGATGAACTTGGATCCCTATCTGATGCCTTATGTACCGATGAGAAAATTAAAACATTAACTAATACCGTTGAATCTATGAAGAAAGATCACTTAGTAACAGATATCACTAAAAAGAAACCATGGATGACTGAAGAGATTCTTAAAATGATGGATAAGAGAAGGAAAGCAAAGGGTAATCCTGATGAATATAAGAACATCAACAGGGAAATCAGGAAAGAAATATGATTAGCTAAGGAAAGGGACATCCAAGAAAAATGTAATGAAATAGAGATGTTGCAATTAAAACATGACAGCTTCAATGTTCATCGAAAAGTTAAAGATGTGACAGGGAATTATAGAACTAGACAAGGAAATAGATTGGTCAATATTGAAGGAAAACTAATTGTTGGAAAAGAAGAGTTTAAAGATACGTGGCAAAGATATATAGAACACTTGTTTTATGATACTCGACAGGAGCCACCTCGAATAAATGGTGAAACAGGACCCCAAATTCTGGTAGATGAAGTACAAACCGCGATAAAAGCCATGAAGGATGGTAAAGCCACTGGCCCTGACAATGTGAATGCTGAATGTTTAAAGCTTTTGAATGAAGATAATGTGAAATGGTTGACTAAAATATTCAACGACATTTACAATTCTGGGAACATTCCTCAGGAATGGCTTAAATCGGAATTCATCACACTACCAAAAAAACCCGGAGCTAAGTTTTGTAGTGAGTACCGAACAATCAGTCTCATGAATCACATCTTGAAGGTATTTCTGAAGATCATTCATCGCAGAATATACAAAATATGTGAAGAACAAGTTTCTTCTACACAATTTGGTTTTAGAAACGCATTTGGCACACGTGAAGCCCTATTTAGCATTCAAGTATTGTTTCAAAGGTGCCGTGATGTGAACTGCGATATATATACCTGCTTTATTGACTATCAAAAGGCTTTCGATAGAGTAAGACATCATAAGATGATAGAAATTTTACAAATGATTGGCTTAGATGATAAAGATTTACGAATAATTGTGAACTTGTACTGGAATCAATCTGCTTATGTGAGGTTGGGTAACGAGAACACGGAAGATATAGATATTCTAAGAGGTGTAAGACAAGGCTGTATATTGTCTCCATTGTTATTTAACATCTATTCGGAATATATCTTTAAAGAAGCTCTAGAGGATGTTGAGATGGGAGTGCTCTTAAATGGTAACTGGATAAATAACATTCGATATGCCGATGACACTGTGATTTTTGCGGATAGTCAAGAAAGCCTGCAACATATCATTGATAAAGTTATCCAAAAAAGCCATGAATATGGTTTAGATATAAACCCTCAGAAGACAAAATTGATGGTCATTAGTAAAAACAAAGTCTCTGCATGCAAACTAAATATAGACCAGAAACCCATTGCACAAGTGCATAAGTATATATACCTTGGCACTACCATAAATGACCAATGGGACCCTTCTGATGAGGTGAAGTCTCGAATTGGGAAAGCCCGGACAACTTTCAATAAGATGCGGAATTTGTTCAGACATCATGGGCTGACAATGACTACGAAAATCAGGCTTTTGCGTTGTTATGTGTTCTCTACTCTTTTTTACGGTGCTGAGACATGGACTCTGACAGAGTCTTTATGTAAACGGTTAGAGGCCTTTGAAATGTGGCTGTACAGAAGGATATTGCGGATACCATGGACAGACCATGTCACAAATGTTGAGGTTCTCCAAAAAATGAAAAAAACTAAGGAGGTATTAACCACCGTGAAAATCAGGAAAATCCAATACCTAGGACACATCATGAGGAATACCACCAAGTACCATCTCCTACAGTCTATTCTTCAAGGAAAAATACCAGGGAAGAGAAGTGTTGGACGAAGAAGAATATCCTGGTTAAAAAATCTCACAGCCTGGACCTCAAAAACATCTACTGAATTATTCCGAGCTGCAAGTGATAGGAACAGCACAGTCAAGATGGTAGCCAACATCCGGAACGGATAGGAACAGCACAGCCAACATCCGGAACGGATAGGAACAGCACAGCCAACATCCGGAACGGATAGGAACAGCACAGCCAACATCCGGAACGGATAGGAACAGCACAGCCAACATCCGGAACGGATAGGAACAGCACAGCCAACATCCGGAACGGATAGGAACCATAAGAAGAAGAAGAAAACCTAAACGAACTTGGCGAAATAAATAGATAATTGAATAATCGTGAATAATAATATATTAATAATAATAATAAGAATTTAAATTCGGTCCGTGACCTCGCTGTTCTATAATCAGCTGACTCGTGTGGTTTCCTACCACTTCTAGGAGTAGCAAAATAAAATAAATTAACTATAAATATTCGAATTAGTTATGTATTTTATCCATACAAGAAACTCCTGATTCGATGAAGTTCCTAACACTATCAGCTGATCATCTTATAAATGAAGTACTATAAACCCTAGAACTTCTGTACAACTAATTACAACGCTGCATTCTTTTTATTTCCACTTCTCTTGTTTTATTCAACCGAATGTTCATTATTCTCTTCAGAGAATCCTTCGTCTTATATTTCTTCATAAAATACATGTTAAATCCGCTACCCTTTCACATTAAGTTTAACATTGTCGTATCCTGGCTTCAAGAGCCCAAGCGGTTAAGCTTAGCATTGTAGTAATGTCTTAATTGATAATATCAATAATAAGATTAATTCTTGCAAATTATACCTAGTTCCTAATACACCTTAAAATAAATCGGTTACCAATTTAAATGAAATAAACAGCTGTTTTCACATGAATCTTAACTTTACTTGAGCCTCACTCAAATATACAGGGTTCACTTTCTCCACAGTGGGTACTTGTTACGACGCTGGCGTAATTATACATCGCATTCTTCTTAATTCACGTAGATTCTATAATTGCACCTGATCAACCCCTAATTGTGGAATAAATCTTCATCAAATATCATAAAACTTGTGCAGAATATCACCAAATACCAAACTTTCCTCTTCCAACATTTCTTTAAGTGTCAATAATAAAAATGTTAATAACCTCCGCAATTAAGTAGCATAAAAAGAATATACAGATTCTTCTCACAGAAAACAGCTTAATAAATATGCAGTAAGTCTCTCCTGTCTCTGATCACACTTATTTTTGTTATTCACGGTAATAACAATACTGAAACACACAAAAAAACAACTATCAGGGATCAAATTTATCATGGTCATATTAATGACTACCGTAGCTTTAAGTTCACTAGACTGACTGAAATCTAGTCATCACATTTAATATCATTTACAATGATTTTACATTGACTACATCGTCTCAAATTGCAACTGCAACTGAAATAGAATAACTAAGTCATGAAGATAGGACCACCATGTCCAACAACTGCAATATCAAATATTGATGTCAATAGATTATTCCTAGTTCTCTCATAATCTGAATATGAAATTCAAACAAAAAGTGAGAATTGCAGCTACAGCAATTAAATACGCCAAACGTGTCATAATCGTGCCATTCTACAATATGACATCGCTGACGAAATAATTTTCGAACAGAATCGAAAATACGAAAATATAAAATATCAATATCGTTCTAAGACATTCAAAATCCTACAAACTCTTACTAACCTTCCTTAGAAGCGTACAAAAATTTCCAAACGGATTTAATAAACTCAAGAACGAAAAATTAAGTTACGCCAATAACGCAAATCACAAATCCATACTTTAACGTTAAAATAAGCATAAATATAACCCAATAAAAATACGAAATGCTAATAAAATTGGTCAATCGTGACATTTCTACAAGTTCCAAATATCTACAAGAATAAATGGAAAATCTTCCCTCTACCTTGTTTTGCACGATGATAAGCATTCCTCATACCCGGGTGAGTATGATACTTCATGCATTGGGTCCTGCATTGCTGATTCAATTTCAGTATTTGCTTGGATCTCGTCCTTGGAACAGCAGATGGATGAAGGCCTCCATCGTCCACTCTTGTCCTGGGACTCCCTGGACTCGAACTTATGTTCTGGTCGGTCGTGGATTGTCGACTCCGCCTCTCAACTCTACTACAATTATCAGGTCTCCCCATCGTAGATTCTAGAAGTTCTCTCGTAAGTGCGATATTTTTGAATAATTCAGGTCACTTCTTTCATTTTTGCGTGTTCAGTTACTCAGCTTGGATTAGGAGTCGGAGGTGGGAAGTAATTAAAAAGTACAAGCAGTGTCCATACAATATCTTTTTACTGATTTAAATACATTTACAATATTTACACATAATACATTTTATTTTTTATTTTTCTTGTTATAAATTGTACAGTTGGTTTATTTATTTCTCTTTTTTATTTTTATTAATCTTTTATCCATGAGTATTAAAACCCTTTTTTTTCTTTCCTTGTTGCTTGATCGGTGTTGTTCATCTATAGTGCTACCGTTTTGCTTCTTAAATTGTTCTGGTCTATGTATTTGCTAGATGCAGGTAGAGTAATATATTTCCTGTTTAATTTTAGGATCTTTATATCCATAACTTAACCATTTAAGTATAGTGAACAGTTAAGACCATAGGCATGTGTAGCTATACCATTAGAATCAATTACTCTTTTAACATCACGAGGACACAAAGCAATTTTTTTAGTTTTATAGATGATATTATAGTCCTGTCAAAATAGACATCCGACCTTGCAAAAGTTCATGTAGTTCTAATTTTTAATATGTTGTTTGGACCTCTGCCAATAGTAAAAACCCAAATTTGCAACTTCGAAAGTCCTGTGCTAGCTGTGAAATTGCCAAAGAACAGCCAGATATTTGCACTTTTTCAGGTTTTGCTCAATATCGTCTAAACTATGTGTCTAAGACAAATCATTGTGAATACCAAATACAATCTTATATATTAACGTGTCTACAATTTGAGTCCTGAGTGAGCTCTGTACGTTTAGTAGTTCCCGAGATACAATTATTCAAAGATTGGATGTTTTTCAAAAAAGTAAATATTGTTGGTTTTGGTCTCCTAATTTGACAAACATTGTCCAAAATACTCATCCTATGAGAAATGTCTTTGATAATGAACTTGAAGTATATTTGTTTGAGCATTAACGGGTACTTGTAAGCCCAGTGCCTCTCTCAAATGTGGCATGTAACTGAAAACCTTGAAAAATTTAATTTGAGAAGAATGAAAGAAGAGCATTCACATAGATACTGTTTTGTTTCATAACAAAACAAAAACGTTATATATAAAATTATTTTACAATTATGAAGCAACAGGTCTCATCGTAATTTCACTTGTGATGACCTGGGTCTCGAAAAATCTTCCTCTGACGATGGTGCAGGTTTATTGGAGGAATTTTTGAACTGAACAGCAAGCGCAGTTCTAGCAATGTAGGGGTCGGGATGTTTCCTCGTCGTCAGAATCCTCTAGCTGAAGCGATTGCACATTTCGACACATTTCGCCACCAAAAAATCGACAAAGGGCTGAGCATTTCAGCAACCGTCGCTGCAACCTTTTAGCAATTGCAGGAAATCATGCGCAGTAGGAGCACGTAGTTGTACTGATAGGGGTAAACCCATGCTCATCAAGCTTCCATCCCCAATGTGTAGCAACTGCAGTAGGAGCACGTAGTTGTACTGATAGGGGTAAACCCATGCTCATCAAGCTTCCATCCCCAATCTGTAGCAATTGCAGTAGGAGCACGTAGTTGTACTGATAGGGGTAAACCCATGCTCATCAAGCTTCCATCCCCAATCTGTAGCAACTGCAGTAGGAGCACGTAGTTGTACTGATAGGGGTAAACCCATGCTCATCAAGCTTCCATCCCCAATCTGTAGCAATTGCAGTAGGAGCACGTAGTTGTACTGATAGGGGTAAACCCATGCTCATCAAGCTTCCATCCCCAATCTGTAGCAACTGCAGTAGGAGCACGTAGTTGTACTGATAGGGGTAAACCCATGCTCATCAAGCTTCCATCCCCAATGTGTAGCAACTGCAGTAGGAGCACGTAGTTGTACTGATAGGGGTAAACCCATGCTCATCAAGCTTCCATCCCCAATGTGTAGCAACTGCAGTAGGAGCACGTAGTTGTACTGATAGGGGTAAACCCATGCTCATCAAGCTTCCATCCCCAATGTGTAGCAATTGCAGTAGGAGCACGTAGTTGTACTGATAGGGGTAAACCCATGCTCATCAAGCTTCCATCCCCAATCTGTAGCAACTGCAGTAGGAGCACGTAGTTGTACTGATAGGGGTAAACCCATGCTCATCAAGCTTCCATCCCCAATCTGTAGCAATTGCAGTAGGAGCACGTAGTTGTACTGATAGGGGTAAACCCGTGCTCATCAAGCTTCCATCCCCAATCTGTAGCAATTGCAGTAGGAGCACGTAGTTGTACTGATAGGGGTAAACCCATGCTCATCAAGCTTCCATCCCCAATGTGTAGCAACTGCAGTAGGAGCACGTAGTGGTACTGATAGGGGTAAACCCGTGCTCATCAAGCTTCCATCCCCAATCTGTAGCAATTGCAGTAGGAGCACGTAGTTGTACTGATAGGGGTAAACCCGTGCTCATCAAGCTTCCATCCCCAATCTGTAGCAACTGCAGTAGGAGCACGTAGTTGTACTGATAGGGGTAAACCCATGCTCATCAAGCTTCCATCCCCAATCTGTAGCAACTGCAGTAGGAGCACGTAGTTGTACTGATAGGGGTAAACCCATGCTCATCAAGCTTCCATCCCCAATGTGTAGCAACTGCAGTAGGAGCACGTAGTTGTACTGATAGGGGTAAACCCATGCTCATCAAGCTTCCATCCCCAATCTGTAGCAACTGCAGTAGGAGCACGTAGTTGTACTGATAGGGGTAAACCCATGCTCATCAAGCTTCCATCCCCAATCTGTAGCAACTGCAGTAGGAGCACGTAGTTGTACTGATAGGGGTAAACCCATGCTCATCAAGCTTCCATCCCCAATCTGTAGCAACTGCAGTAGGAGCACGTAGTTGTACTGATAGGGGTAAACCCATGCTCATCAAGCTTCCATCCCCAATGTGTAGCAATTGCAGTAGGAGCACAAGTTGTACTGATAGGGGTAAACCCATGCTCATCAAGCTTCCATCCCCAATCTGTAGCAACTGCAGTAGGAGCACGTAGTTGTACTGATAGGGGTAAACCCATGCTCATCAAGCTTCCATCCCCAATGTGTAGCAATTGCAGTAGGAGCACGTAGTTGTACTGATAGGGGTAAACCCATGCTCATCAAGCTTCCATCCCCAATGTGTAGCAATTGCAGTAGGAGCACGTAGTTGTACTGATAGGGGTAAACCCATGCTCATCAAGCTTCCATCCCCAATCTGTAGCAACTGCAGTAGGAGCACGTAGTTGTACTGATAGGGGTAAACCCATGCTCATCAAGCTTCCATCCCCAATGTGTAGCAACTGCAGTAGGAGCACATAGTTGTACTGATAGGGGTAAACCCATGCTCATCAAGCTTCCATCCCCAATGTGTAGCAACTGCAGTAGGAGCACGTAGTTGTACTGATAGGGGTAAACCCATGCTCATCAAGCTTCCATCCCCAATCTGTAGCAATTGCAGTAGGAGCACGTAGTTGTACTGATAGGGGTAAACCCATGCTCATCAAGCTTCCATCCCCAATCTGTAGCAATTGCAGTAGGAGCACGTAGTTGTACTGATAGGGGTAAACCCGTGCTCATCAAGCTTCCATCCCCAATCTGTAGCAATTGCAGTAGGAGCACGTAGTTGTACTGATAGGGGTAAACCCATGCTCATCAAGCTTCCATCCCCAATGTGTAGCAATTGCAGTAGAAGCACGTAGTTGTACTGATAGGGGTAAACCCATGCTCATCAAGCTTCCATCCCCAATCTGTAGCAATTGCAGTAGGAGCACGTAGTTGTACTGATAGGGGTAAACCCATGCTCATCAAGCTTCCATCCCCAATGTGTAGCAACTGCAGTAGGAGCACGTAGTTGTACTGATAGGGGTAAACCCGTGCTCATCAAGCTTCCATCCCCAATCTGTAGCAACTGCAGTAGGAGCACGTAGTTGTACTGATAGGGGTAAACCCATGCTCATCAAGCTTCCATCCCCAATCTGTAGCAACTGCAGTAGGAGCACGTAGTTGTACTGATAGGGGTAAACCCGTGCTCATCAAGCTTCCATCCCCAATCTGTAGCAACTGCAGTAGGAGCACGTAGTTGTACTGATAGGGGTAAACCCGTGCTCATCAAGCTTCCATCCCCAATCTGTAGCAACTGCAGTAGGAGCACGTAGTTGTACTGATAGGGGTAAACCCATGCTCATCAAGCTTCCATCCCCAATCTGTAGCAATTGCAGTAGGAGCACGTAGTTGTACTGATAGGGGTAAACCCGTGCTCATCAAGCTTCCATCCCCAATCTGTAGCAACTGCAGTAGGAGCACGTAGTTGTACTGATAGGGGTAAACCCGTGCTCATCAAGCTTCCATCCCCAATGTGTAGCAACTGCAGTAGGAGCACGTAGTTGTACTGATAGGGGTAAACCCATGCTCATCAAGCTTCCATCCCCAATCTGTAGCAATTGCAGTAGGAGCACGTAGTTATACTGATAGGGGTAAACCCATGCTCATCAAGCTTCCATCCCCAATCTGTAGCAATTGCAGTAGGAGCACGTAGTTGTACTGATAGGGGTAAACCCATGCTCATCAAGCTTCCATCCCTAATCTGTAGCAATTGCAGTAGGAGCACGCAGTTGTACTGATAGGGGTAAACACATGCTCATCAAGCTTCCATCCCCAATCTGTAGCAATTGCAGTAGGAGCACGTAGTTGTACTGATAGGGGTAAACCCGTGCTCATCAAGCTTCCATCCCCAATCTGTAGCAACTGCAGTAGGAGCACGTAGTTGTACTGATAGGGGTAAACCCGTGCTCATCAAGCTTCCATCCCCAACCTGTAGCAATTGCAGTAGGAGCACGTAGTTGTACTGATAGGGGTAAACCCGTGCTCATCAAGCTTCCATCCCCAATCTGTAGCAACTGCAGTAGGAGCACGTAGTTGTACTGATAGGGGTAAACCCATGCTCATCAAGCTTCCATCCCCAATCTGTAGCAACTGCAGTAGGAGCACGTAGTTGTACTGATAGGGGTAAACCCATGCTCATCAAGCTTCCATCCCCAATGTGTAGCAATTGCAGTAGGAGCACGTAGTTGTACTGATAGGGGTAAACCCATGCTCATCAAGCTTCCATCCCCAATCTGTAGCAATTGCAGTAGGAGCACGTAGTTGTACTGATAGGGGTAAACCCATGCTCATCAAGCTTCCATCCCCAATCTGTAGCAATTGCAGTAGGAGCACGTAGTTGTACTGATAGGGGTAAACCCGTGCTCATCAAGCTTCCATCCCCAATCTGTAGCAACTGCAGTGGGAGCACGTAGTTGTACTGATAGGGGTAAACCCATGCTCATCAAGCTTCCATCCCCAATGTGTAGCAACTGCAGTAGGAGCACGTAGTTGTACTGATAGGGGTAAACCCATGCTCATCAAGCTTCCATCCCCAATCTGTAGCAATTGCAGTAGGAGCACGTAGTTGTACTGATAGGGGTAAGCCCATGCTCATCAAGCTTCCATCCCCAATGTGTAGCAACTGCAGTAGGAGCACGTAGTTGTACTGATAGGGGTAAACCCGTGCTCATCAAGCTTCCATCCCCAATCTGTAGCAATTGCAGTAGGAGCACGTAGTTGTACTGATAGGGGTAAACCCGTGCTCATCAAGCTTCCATCCCCAATCTGTAGCAACTGCAGTAGGAGCACGTAGTTGTACTGATAGGGGTAAACCCGTGCTCATCAAGCTTCCATCCCCAATCTGTAGCAACTGCAGTAGGAGCACGTAGTTGTACTGATAGGGGTAAACCCATGCTCATCAAGCTTCCATCCCCAATCTGTAGCAATTGCAGTAGGAGCACGTAGTTGTACTGATAGGGGTAAACCCAAGCTCATCAAGCTTCCATCCCCAATCTGTAGCAATTGCAGTAGGAGCACGTAGTTGTACTGATAGGGGTAAACCCATGCTCATCAAGCTTCCATCCCCAATCTGTAGCAATTGCAGTAGGAGCACGCAGTTGTACTGATAGGGGTAAACCCAAGCTCATCAAGCTTCCATCCCCAATCTGTAGCAATTGCAGTAGGAGCACGTAGTTGTACTGATAGGGGTAAACCCATGCTCATCAAGCTTCCATCCCCAATCTTTAGCAACTGCAGTAGGAGCACGTAGTTGTACTGATAGGGGTAAACCCATGCTCATCAAGCTTCCATCCCCAATCTGTAGCAATTGCAGTAGGAGCACGTAGTTGTACTGATAGGGGTAAACCCAAGCTCATCAAGCTTCCATCCCCAATGTGTAGCAACTGCAGTAGGAGCACGTAGTTGTACTGATAGGGGTAAACCCATGCTCATCAAGCTTCCATCCCCAATCTGTAGCAATTGCAGTAGGAGCACGTAGTTGTACTGGTAGGGGTAAACCCGTGCTCATCAGGCTTCCATCCCCAATCTGTAGCAATTGCAGTAGGAGCACGTAGTTGTACTGATAGGGGTAAACCCGTGCTCATCAAGCTTCCATCCCCAATCTGTAGCAACTGCAGTAGGAGCACGTAGTTGTACTGATAGGGGTAAACCCATGCTCATCAAGCTTCCATCCCCAATCTGTAGCAATTGCAGTAGGAGCACGTAGTTGTACTGATAGGGGTAAACCCAAGCTCATCAAGCTTCCATCCCCAATCTGTAGCAATTGCAGTAGGAGCACGTAGTTGTACTGATAGGGGTAAACCCATGCTCATCAAGCTTCCATCCCCAATCTGTAGCAATTGCAGTAGGAGCACGCAGTTGTACTGATAGGGGTAAACCCAAGCTCATCAAGCTTCCATCCCCAATCTGTAGCAATTGCAGTAGGAGCACGTAGTTGTACTGATAGGGGTAAACCCATGCTCATCAAGCTTCCATCCCCAATCTTTAGCAACTGCAGTAGGAGCACGTAGTTGTACTGATAGGGGTAAACCCATGCTCATCAAGCTTCCATCCCCAATCTGTAGCAATTGCAGTAGGAGCACGTAGTTGTACTGATAGGGGTAAACCCAAGCTCATCAAGCTTCCATCCCCAATGTGTAGCAACTGCAGTAGGAGCACGTAGTTGTACTGATAGGGGTAAACCCATGCTCATCAAGCTTCCATCCCCAATCTGTAGCAATTGCAGTAGGAGCACGTAGTTGTACTGGTAGGGGTAAACCCGTGCTCATCAGGCTTCCATCCCCAATCTGTAGCAATTGCAGTAGGAGCACGTAGTTGTACTGATAGGGGTAAACCCATGCTCATCAAGCTTCCATCCCCAATGTGTAGCAACTGCAGTAGGAGCACGTAGTTGTACTGATAGGGGTAAACCCATGCTCATCAAGCTTCCATCCCCAATGTGTAGCAACTGCAGTAGGAGCACGTAGTTGTACTGATAGGGGTAAACCCATGCTCATCAAGCTTCCATCCCCAATGTGTAGCAATTGCAGTAGGAGCACGTAGTTGTACTGATAGGGGTAAACCCATGCTCATCAAGCTTCCATCCCCAATCTGTAGCAACTGCAGTAGGAGCACGTAGTTGTACTGATAGGGGTAAACCCATGCTCATCAAGCTTCCATCCCCAATCTGTAGCAATTGCAGTAGGAGCACGTAGTTGTACTGATAGGGGTAAACCCGTGCTCATCAAGCTTCCATCCCCAATCTGTAGCAATTGCAGTAGGAGCACGTAGTTGTACTGATAGGGGTAAACCCATGCTCATCAAGCTTCCATCCCCAATGTGTAGCAACTGCAGTAGGAGCACGTAGTGGTACTGATAGGGGTAAACCCGTGCTCATCAAGCTTCCATCCCCAATCTGTAGCAATTGCAGTAGGAGCACGTAGTTGTACTGATAGGGGTAAACCCGTGCTCATCAAGCTTCCATCCCCAATCTGTAGCAACTGCAGTAGGAGCACGTAGTTGTACTGATAGGGGTAAACCCATGCTCATCAAGCTTCCATCCCCAATCTGTAGCAACTGCAGTAGGAGCACGTAGTTGTACTGATAGGGGTAAACCCATGCTCATCAAGCTTCCATCCCCAATGTGTAGCAACTGCAGTAGGAGCACGTAGTTGTACTGATAGGGGTAAAGCCATGCTCATCAAGCTTCCATCCCCAATCTGTAGCAACTGCAGTAGGAGCACGTAGTTGTACTGATAGGGGTAAACCCATGCTCATCAAGCTTCCATCCCCAATCTGTAGCAACTGCAGTAGGAGCACGTAGTTGTACTGATAGGGGTAAACCCATGCTCATCAAGCTTCCATCCCCAATCTGTAGCAACTGCAGTAGGAGCACGTAGTTGTACTGATAGGGGTAAACCCATGCTCATCAAGCTTCCATCCCCAATGTGTAGCAATTGCAGTAGGAGCACGTAGTTGTACTGATAGGGGTAAACCCATGCTCATCAAGCTTCCATCCCCAATCTGTAGCAACTGCAGTAGGAGCACGTAGTTGTACTGATAGGGGTAAACCCATGCTCATCAAGCTTCCATCCCCAATGTGTAGCAATTGCAGTAGGAGCACGTAGTTGTACTGATAGGGGTAAACCCATGCTCATCAAGCTTCCATCCCCAATGTGTAGCAATTGCAGTAGGAGCACGTAGTTGTACTGATAGGGGTAAACCCATGCTCATCAAGCTTCCATCCCCAATCTGTAGCAACTGCAGTAGGAGCACGTAGTTGTACTGATAGGGGTAAACCCATGCTCATCAAGCTTCCATCCCCAATGTGTAGCAACTGCAGTAGGAGCACATAGTTGTACTGATAGGAGTAAACCCATGCTCATCAAGCTTCCATCCCCAATGTGTAGCAACTGCAGTAGGAGCACGTAGTTGTACTGATAGGGGTAAACCCATGCTCATCAAGCTTCCATCCCCAATCTGTAGCAATTGCAGTAGGAGCACGTAGTTGTACTGATAGGGGTAAACCCATGCTCATCAAGCTTCCATCCCCAATCTGTAGCAATTGCAGTAGGAGCACGTAGTTGTACTGATAGGGGTAAACCAGTGCTCATCAAGCTTCCATCCCCAATCTGTAGCAATTGCAGTAGGAGCACGTAGTTGTACTGATAGGGGTAAACCCATGCTCATCAAGCTTCCATCCCCAATGTGTAGCAATTGCAGTAGGAGCACGTAGTTGTACTGATAGGGGTAAACCCATGCTCATCAAGCTTCCATCCCCAATCTGTAGCAATTGCAGTAGGAGCACGTAGTTGTACTGATAGGGGTAAACCCATGCTCATCAAGCTTCCATCCCCAATGTGTAGCAACTGCAGTAGGAGCACGTAGTTGTACTGATAGGGGTAAACCCGTGCTCATCAAGCTTCCATCCCCAATCTGTAGCAACTGCAGTAGGAGCACGTAGTTGTACTGATAGGGGTAAACCCATGCTCATCAAGCTTCCATCCCCAATCTGTAGCAACTGCAGTAGGAGCACGTAGTTGTACTGATAGGGGTAAACCCGTGCTCATCAAGCTTCCATCCCCAATCTGTAGCAACTGCAGTAGGAGCACGTAGTTGTACTGATAGGGGTAAACCCGTGCTCATCAAGCTTCCATCCCCAATCTGTAGCAACTGCAGTAGGAGCACGTAGTTGTACTGATAGGGGTAAACCCATGCTCATCAAGCTTCCATCCCCAATCTGTAGCAATTGCAGTAGGAGCACGTAGTTGTACTGATAGGGGTAAACCCGTGCTCATCAAGCTTCCATCCCCAATCTGTAGCAACTGCAGTAGGAGCACGTAGTTGTACTGATAGGGGTAAACCCGTGCTCATCAAGCTTCCATCCCCAATGTGTAGCAACTGCAGTAGGAGCACGTAGTTGTACTGATAGGGGTAAACCCATGCTCATCAAGCTTCCATCCCCAATCTGTAGCAATTGCAGTAGGAGCACGTAGTTATACTGATAGGGGTAAACCCATGCTCATCAAGCTTCCATCCCCAATCTGTAGCAATTGCAGTAGGAGCACGTAGTTGTACTGATAGGGGTAAACCCATGCTCATCAAGCTTCCATCCCTAATCTGTAGCAATTGCAGTAGGAGCACGCAGTTGTACTGATAGGGGTAAACCCATGCTCATCAAGCTTCCATCCCCAATCTGTAGCAATTGCAGTAGGAGCACGTAGTTGTACTGATAGGGGTAAACCCGTGCTCATCAAGCTTCCATCCCCAATCTGTAGCAACTGCAGTAGGAGCACGTAGTTGTACTGATAGGGGTAAACCCGTGCTCATCAAGCTTCCATCCCCAACCTGTAGCAATTGCAGTAGGAGCACGTAGTTGTACTGATAGGGGTAAACCCGTGCTCATCAAGCTTCCATCCCCAATCTGTAGCAACTGCAGTAGGAGCACGTAGTTGTACTGATATGGGTAAACCCATGCTCATCAAGCTTCCATCCCCAATCTGTAGCAACTGCAGTAGGAGCACGTAGTTGTACTGATAGGGGTAAACCCATGCTCATCAAGCTTCCATCCCCAATGTGTAGCAATTGCAGTAGGAGCACGTAGTTGTACTGATAGGGGTAAACCCATGCTCATCAAGCTTCCATCCCCAATCTGTAGCAATTGCAGTAGGAGCACGTAGTTGTACTGATAGGGGTAAACCCATGCTCATCAAGCTTCCATCCCCAATCTGTAGCAATTGCAGTAGGAGCACGTAGTTGTACTGATAGGGGTAAACCCGTGCTCATCAAGCTTCCATCCCCAATCTGTAGCAACTGCAGTGGGAGCACGTAGTTGTACTGATAGGGGTAAACCCATGCTCATCAAGCTTCCATCCCCAATGTGTAGCAACTGCAGTAGGAGCACGTAGTTGTACTGATAGGGGTAAACCCATGCTCATCAAGCTTCCATCCCCAATCTGTAGCAATTGCAGTAGGAGCACGTAGTTGTACTGATAGGGGTAAGCCCATGCTCATCAAGCTTCCATCCCCAATGTGTAGCAACTGCAGTAGGAGCACGTAGTTGTACTGATAGGGGTAAACCCGTGCTCATCAAGCTTCCATCCCCAATCTGTAGCAATTGCAGTAGGAGCACGTAGTTGTACTGATAGGGGTAAACCCGTGCTCATCAAGCTTCCATCCCCAATCTGTAGCAACTGCAGTAGGAGCACGCAGTTGTACTGATAGGGGTAAACCCGTGCTCATCAAGCTTCCATCCCCAATCTGTAGCAACTGCAGTAGGAGCACGTAGTTGTACTGATAGGGGTAAACCCATGCTCATCAAGCTTCCATCCCCAATCTGTAGCAATTGCAGTAGGAGCACGTAGTTGTACTGATAGGGGTAAACCCAAGCTCATCAAGCTTCCATCCCCAATCTGTAGCAATTGCAGTAGGAGCACGTAGTTGTATTGATAGGGGTAAACCCATGCTCATCAAGCTTCCATCCCCAATCTGTAGCAATTGCAGTAGGAGCACGTAGTTGTACTGATAGGGGTAAACCCAAGCTCATCAAGCTTCCATCCCCAATCTGTAGCAATTGCAGTAGGAGCACGTAGTTGTACTGATAGGGGTAAACCCATGCTCATCAAGCTTCCATCCCCAATCTTTAGCAACTGCAGTAGGAGCACGTAGTTGTACTGATAGGGGTAAACCCATGCTCATCAAGCTTCCATCCCCAATCTGTAGCAATTGCAGTAGGAGCACGTAGTTGTACTGATAGGGGTAAACCCAAGCTCATCAAGCTTCCATCCCCAATGTGTAGCAACTGCAGTAGGAGCACGTAGTTGTACTGATAGGGGTAAACCCATGCTCATCAAGCTTCCATCCCCAATCTGTAGCAATTGCAGTAGGAGCACGTAGTTGTACTGGTAGGGGTAAACCCGTGCTCATCAGGCTTCCATCCCCAATCTGTAGCAATTGCAGTAGGAGCACGTAGTTGTACTGATAGGGGTAAACCCATGCTCATCAAGCTTCCATCCCCAATCTGTAGCAATTGCAGTAGGAGCACGTAGTTGTACTGATAGGGGTAAACCCATGCTCATCAAGCTTCCATCCCCAATGTGTAGCAACTGCAGTAGGAGCACGTAGTTGTACTGATAGGGGTAAACCCATGCTCATCAAGCTTCCATCCCCAATGTGTAGCAATTGCAGTAGGAGCACGTAGTTGTACTGATAGGGGTAAACCCATGCTCATCAAGCTTCCATCCCCAATCTGTAGCAACTGAAGTAGGAGCACGTAGTTGTACTGATAGGGGTAAACCCATGCTCATCAAGCTTCCATCCCCAATCTGTAGCAATTGCAGTAGGAGCACGTAGTTGTACTGATAGGGGTAAACCCATGCTCATCAAGCATCCATCCCCAATGTGTAGCAATTGCAGTAGGAGCACGTAGTTGTACTGATAGGGGTAAACCCATGCTCATCAAGCTTCCATCCCCAATGTGTAGCAATTGCAGTAGGAGCACGTAGTTGTACTGATAGGGGTAAACCCATGCTCATCAAGCTTCCATCCCCAATGTGTAGCAATTGCAGTAGGAGCACGTAGTTGTACTGATAGGGGTAAACCCATGCTCATCAAGCTTCCATCCCCAATCTGTAGCAATTGCAGTAGGAGCACGTAGTTGTACTGATAGGGGTAAACCCAAGCTCATCAAGCTTCCATCCCCAATCTGTAGCAATTGCAGTAGGAGCACGTAGTTGTACTGATAGGGGTAAACCCGTGCTCATCAAGCTTCCATCCCCAATGTGTAGCAATTGCAGTAGGAGCACGTAGTTGTACTGATAGGGGTAAACCCATGCTCATCAAGCTTCCATCCCCAATGTGTAGCAACTGCAGTAGGAGCACGTAGTTGTACTGATAGGGGTAAACCCATGCTCATCAAGCTTCCATCCCCAATCTGTAGCAACTGCAGTAGGAGCACGTAGTTGTACTGATAGGGGTAAACCCATGCTCATCAAGCTTCCATCCCCAATCTGTAGCAATTGCAGTAGGAGCACGTAGTTGTACTGATAGGGGTAAACCCATGCTCATCAAGCTTCCATCCCCAATCTGTAGCAATTGCAGTAGGAGCACGTAGTTGTACTGATAGGGGTAAACCCGTGCTCATCAAGCTTCCATCCCCAATCTGTAGCAATTGCAGTAGGAGCACGTAGTTGTACTGATAGGGGTAAACCCATGCTCATCAAGCTTCCATCCCCAATCTGTAGCAACTGCAGTAGGAGCACGTAGTTGTACTGATAGGGGTAAACCCGTGCTCATCAAGCTTCCATCCCCAATGTGTAGCAACTGCAGTAGGAGCACGTAGTTGTACTGATAGGGGTAAACCCGTGCTCATCAAGCTTCCATCCCCAATCTGTAGCAATTGCAGTAGGAGCACGTAGTTGTACTGATAGGGGTAAACCCGTGCTCATCAAGCTTCCATCCCCAATGTGTAGCAACTGCAGTAGGAGCACGTAGTTGTACTGATAGGGGTAAACCCATGCTCATCAAGCTTCCATCCCCAATCTGTAGCAATTGCAGTAGGAGCACGTAGTTGTACTGATAGGGGTAAACCCATGCTCATCAAGCTTCCATCCCCAATCTGTAGCAATTGCAGTAGGAGCACGTAGTTGTACTGATAGGGGTAAACCCGTGCTCATCAAGCTTCCATCCCCAATCTGTAGCAATTGCAGTAGGAGCACGTAGTTGTACTGATAGGGGTAAACCCGTGCTCATCAAGCTTCCATCCCCAATCTGTAGCAACTGCAGTAGGAGCACGTAGTTGTACTGATAGGGGTAAACCCATGCTCATCAAGCTTCCATCCCCAATCTGTACCAACTGCAGTAGGAGCACGTAGTTGTACTGATAGGGGTAAACCCATGCTCATCAAGCTTCCATCCCCAATGTGTAGCAACTGCAGTAGGAGCACGTAGTTGTCCTGATAGGGGTAAACCCATGCTCATCAAGCTTCCATCCCCAATGTGTAGCAATTGCAGTAGGAGGACGTAGTTGTACTGATAGGGGTAAACCCGTGCTCATCAAGCTTCCATCCCCAATCTGTAGCAATTGCAGTAGGAGCACGTAGTTGTACTGATAGGGGTAAACCCATGCTCATCAAGCTTCCATCCCCAATCTGTAGCAATTGCAGTAGGAGCACGTAGTTGTACTGATAGGGGTAAACCCATGCACATCAAGCTTCCATCCCCAATCTGTAGCAATTGCAGTAGGAGCACGTAGTTGTACTGATAGGGCTAAACCCATGCTCATCAAGCTTCCATCCCCAATGTGTAGCAATTGCAGTAGGAGCACGTAGTTGTACTGATAGGGGTAAACCCATGCTCATCAAGCTTCCATCCCCAATGTGTAACAATTGCAGTAGGAGCACGTAGTTGTACTGATAGGGGTAAACCCATGCTCATCAAGCTTCCATCCCCAATCTGTAGCAACTGCAGTAGGAGCACGTAGTTGTACTGATAGGGGTAAACCCATGCTCATCAAGCTTCCATCCCCAATCTGTAGCAATTGCAGTAGGAGCACGTAGTTGTACTGATAGGGGTAAACCCATGCTCATCAAGCTTCCATCCCCAATGTGTAGCAACTGCAGTAGGAGCACGTAGTTGTACTGATAGGGGTAAACCCATGCTCATCAAGCTTCCATCCCCAATGTGTAGCAATTGCAGTAGGAGCACGTAGTTGTACTGATAGGGGTAAACCCATGCTCATCAAGCTTCCATCCCCAATGTGTAGCAATTGCAGTAGGAGCACGTAGTTGTACTGATAGGGGTAAACCCATGCTCATCAAGCTTCCATCCCCAATCTGTAGCAATTGCAGTAGGAGCACGTAGTTTTACTGATAGGGGTAAACCCATGCTCATCAAGCTTCCATCCCCAATGTGTAGCAATTGCAGTAGGAGCACGTAGTTGTACTGATAGGGGTAAACCCATGCTCATCAAGCTTCCATCCCCAATGTGTAGCAATTGCAGTAGGAGCACGTAGTTGTACTGATAGGGGTAAACCCGTGCTCATCAAGCTTCCATCCCCAATGTGTAGCAATTGCAGTAGGAGCACGTAGTTGTACTGATAGGGGTAAACCCATGCTCATCAAGCTTCCATCCCCAATCTGTAGCAGCTGCAGTAGGAGCACGTAGTTGTACTGATAGGGGTAAACCCGTGCTCATCAAGCTTCCATCCCCAATCTGTAGCAATTGCAGTAGGAGCACGTAGTTGTACTGATAGGGGTAAACCCATGCTCATCAAGCTTCCATCCCCAATCTGTAGCAACTGCAGTAGGAGCACGTAGTTGTACTGATAGGGGTAAACCCATGCTCATCAAGCTTCCATCCCCAATCTGTAGCAACTGCAGTAGGAGCACGTAGTTGTACTGATAGGGGTAAACCCATGCTCATCAAGCTTCCATCCCCAATGTGTAGCAACTGCAGTAGGAGCACATAGTTGTACTGATAGGGGTAAACCCATGCTCATCAAGCTTCCATCCCCAATGTGTAGCAATTGCAGTAGGAGCACGTAGTTGTACTGATAGAGGTAAACCCATGCTCATCAAGCTTCCATCCCCAATCTGTAGCAATTGCAGTAGGAGCACGTAGTTGTACTGATAGGGGTAAACCCATGCTCATCAAGCTTCCATCCCCAATCTGTAGCAACTGCAGTAGGAGCACGTAGTTGTACTGATAGGGGTAAACCCATGCTCATCAAGCTTCCATCCCCAATCTGTAGCAACTGCAGTAGGAGCACGTAGTTGTACTGATAGGGGTAAACCCGTGCTCATCAAGCTTCCATCCCCAATGTGTAGCAACTGCAGTAGGAGCACGTAGTTGTACTGATAGGGGTAAACCCATGCTCATCAAGCTTCCATCCCCAATGTGTAGCAATTGCAGTAGGAGCACGTAGTTGTACTGATAGGGGTAAACCCATGCTCATCAAGCTTCCATCCCCAATGTGTAGCAATTGCAGTAGGAGCACGTAGTTGTACTGATAGGGGTAAACCCATGCTCATCAAGCTTCCATCCCCAATGTGTAGCAACTGCAGTAGGAGCACGTAGTTGTACTGATAGGGGTAAACCCATGCTCATCAAGCTTCCATCCCCAATCTGTAGCAATTGCAGTAGGAGCACGTAGTTGTACTGATAGGTGTAAACCCATGCTCATCAAGCTTCCATCCCCAATGTGTAGCAATTGCAGTAGGAGCACGTAGTTGTACTGATAGGGGTAAACCCATGCTCATCAAGCTTCCATCCCCAATCTGTAGCAATTGCAGTAGGAGCACGTAGTTGTACTGATAGGGGTAAACCCATGCTCATCAAGCTTCCATCCCCAATCTGTAGCAATTGCAGTAGGAGCACGTAGTTGTACTGATAGGGGTAAACCCATGCTCATCAAGCTTCCATCCCCAATCTGTAGCAATTGCAGTAGGAGCACGTAGTTGTACTGATAGGGGTAAACCCATGCTCATCAAGCTTCCATCCCCAATCTGTAGCAACTGCAGTAGGAGCACGTAGTTGTACTGATAGGGGTAAACCCGTGCTCATCAAGCTTCCATCCCCAATCTGTAGCAATTGCAGTAGGAGCACGTAGTTGTACTGATAGGGGTAAACCCATGCTCATCAAGCTTCCATCCCCAATCTGTAGCAATTGCAGTAGGAGCACGTAGTTGTACTGATAGGGGTAAACCCATGCTCATCAAGCTTCCATCCCCAATGTGTAGCAACTGCAGTAGGAGCACGTAGTTGTACTGATAGGGGTAAACCCATGCTCATCAAGCTTCCATCCCCAATCTGTAGCAACTGCAGTAGGAGCACGTAGTTGTACTGATAGGGGTAAACCCATGCTCATCAAGCTTCCATCCCCAATCTGTAGCAATTGCAGTAGGAGCACGTAGTTGTACTGATAGGGGTAAACCCACGCTCATCAAGCTTCCATCCCCAATGTGTAGCAATTGCAGTAGGAGCACGTAGTTGTACTGATAGGGGTAAACCCATGCTCATCAAGCTTCCATCCCCAATGTGTAGCAATTGCAGTAGGAGCACGTAGTTGTACTGATAGGGGTAAACCCATGCTCATCAAGCTTCCATCCCCAACGTGTAGCAACTGCAGTAGGAGCACGTAGTTGTACTGATAGGGGTAAACCCATGCTCATCAAGCTTCCATCCCCAATCTGTAGCAATTGCAGTAGGAGCACGTAGTTGTACTGATAGGGGTAAACCCGTGCTCATCAAGCTTCCATCCCCAATGTGTAGCAATTGCAGTAGGAGCACGTAGTTGTACTGATAGGGGTAAACCCGTGCTCATCAAGCTTCCATCCCCAATCTGTAGCAACTGCAGTAGGAGCACGCAGTTGTACTGATAGGGGTAAACCCATGCTCATCAAGCTTCCATCCCCAATCTGTAGCAATTGCAGTAGGAGCACGTAGTTGTACTGATAGGGGTAAACCCATGCTCATCAAGCTTCCATCCCCAATCTGTAGCAACTGCAGTAGGAGCACGTAGTTGTACTGATAGGGGTAAACCCATGCTCATCAAGCTTCCATCCCCAATGTGTAGCAACTGCAGTAGGAGCACGTAGTTGTACTGATAGGGGTAAACCCGTGCTCATCAAGCTTCCATCCCCAATGTGTAGCAACTGCAGTAGGAGCACGTAGTTGTACTGATAGGGGTAAACCCATGCTCATCAAGCTTCCATCCCCAATCTGTAGCAATTGCAGTAGGAGCACGTAGTTGTACTGATAGGGGTAAACCCATGCTCATCAAGCTTCCATCCCCAATCTGTAGCAATTGCAGTAGGAGCACGTAGTTGTACTGATAGGGGTAAACCCATGCTCATCAAGCTTCCATCCCCAGTCTGTAGCAATTGCAGTAGGAGCACGTAGTTGTACTGATAGGGGTAAACCCACGCTCATCAAGCTTCCATCCCCAATCTGTAGCAACTGCAGTAGGAGCACGTAGTTGTACTGATAGGGGTAAACCCATGCTCATCAAGCTTCCATCCCCAATTTGTAGCAATTGCAGTAGGAGCACGTAGTTGTACTGCTAGGGGTAAACCCATGCTCATCAAGCTTCCATCCCCAATCTGTAGCAATTGCAGTAGGAGCACGTAGTTGTACTGATAGGGGTAAACCCATGCTCATCAAGCTTCCATCCCCAATGTGTAGCAATTGCAGTAGGAGCACGTAGTTGTACTGATAGGGGTAAACCCATGCTCATCAAGCTTCCATCCCCAATGTGTAGCAATTGCAGTAGGAGCACGTAGTTGTACTGATAGGGGTAAACCCGTGCTCATCAAGCTCCCATCCCCAATGTGTAGCAATTGCAGTAGGAGCACGTAGTTGTACTGATAGGGGTAAACCCATGCTCATCAAGCTTCCATCCCCAATGTGTAGCAATTGCAGTAGGAGCACGTAGTTGTACTGATAGGGGTAAACCCATGCTCATCAAGCTTCCATCCCCAATGTGTAGCAACTGCAGTAGGAGCACGTAGTTGTACTGATAGGGGTAAACCCACGCTCATCAAGCTTCCATCCCCAATGTGTAGCAACTGCAGTAGGAGCACGTAGTTGTACTGATAGGGGTAAACCCATGCTCATCAAGCTTCCATCCCCAATGTGTAGCAATTGCAGTAGGAGCACGTAGTTGTACTGATAGGGGTAAACCCATGCTCATCAAGCTTCCATCCCCAATCTGTAGCAATTGCAGTAGGATCACGTAGTTGTACTGATAGGGGTGAACCCGTGCTCATCAAGCTTCCATCCCCAATGTGTAGCAATTGCAGTAGGAGCACGTAGTTGTACTGATAGGGGTAAACCCATGCTCATCAAGCTTCCAACCCCAATCTGTAGCAATTGCAGTAGGAGCACGTAGTTGTACTGATAGGGGTAAACCCATGCTCATCAAGCTTCCATCCCCAATCTGTAGCAACTGCAGTAGGAGCACGTAGTTGTACTGATAGGGGTAAACCCATGCTCATCAAGCTTCCATCCCCAATCTGTAGCAACTGCAGTAGGAGCACGTAGTTGTACTGATAGGGGTAAACCCATGCTCATCAAGCTTCCATCCTCAATCTGTAGCAATTGCAGTAGGAGCACGTAGTTGTACTGATAGGGGTAAACCCATGCTCATCAAGCTTCCATCCCCAATGTGTAGCAATTGCAGTAGGAGCACGTAGTTGTACTGATAGGGGTAAACCCATGCTCATCAAGCTTCCATTCCCAATGTGTAGCAATTGCAGTAGGAGCACGTAGTTGTACTGATAGGGGTAAATCCGTGCTCATCAAGCTTCCATCCCCAATGTGTAGCAATTGCAGTAGGAGCACGTAGTTGTACTGATAGGGGTAAACCCATGCTCATCAAGCTTCCATCCCCAATGTGTAGCAATTGCAGTAGGAGCACGTAGTTGTACTGATAGGGGTAAACCCACGCTCATCAAGCTTCCATCCCCAATTTGTAGCAATTGCAGTAGGAGCACGTAGTTGTACTGATAGGGGTAAACCCATGCTCATCAAGCTTCCATCCCCAATGTGTAGCAATTGCAGTAGGAGCACGTAGTTGTACTGATAGGGGTAAACCCATGCTCATCAAGCTTCCATCCCCAACGTGTAGCAACTGCAGTAGGAGCACGTAGTTGTACTGATAGGGGTAAACCCATGCTCATCAAGCTTCCATCCCCAATCTGTAGCAATTGCAGTAGGAGCACGTAGTTGTACTGATAGGGGTAAACCCGTGCTCATCAAGCTTCCATCCCCAATGTGTAGCAATTGCAGTAGGAGCACGTAGTTGTACTGATAGGGGTAAACCCGTGCTCATCAAGCTTCCATCCCCAATCTGTAGCAACTGCAGTAGGAGCACGCAGTTGTACTGATAGGGGTAAACCCATGCTCATCAAGCTTCCATCCCCAATCTGTAGCAATTGCAGTAGGAGCGCGTAGTTGTACTGATAGGGGTAAACCCATGCTCATCAAGCTTCCATCCCTAATCTGTAGCAACTGCAGTAGGAGCACGTAGTTGTACTGATAGGGGTAAACCCATGCTCATCAAGCTTCCATCCCCAATGTGTAGCAACTGCAGTAGGAGCACGTAGTTGTACTGATAGGGGTAAACCCGTGCTCATCAAGCTTCCATCCCCAATGTGTAGCAACTGCAGTAGGAGCACGTAGTTGTACTGATAGGGGTAAACCCATGCTCATCAAGCTTCCATCCCCAATCTGTAGCAATTGCAGTAGGAGCACGTAGTTGTACTGATAGGGGTAAACCCATGCTCATCAAGCTTCCATCCCCAATCTGTAGCAATTGCAGTAGGAGCACGTAGTTGTACTGATAGGGGTAAACCCATGCTCATCAAGCTTCCATCCCCAATGTGTAGCAATTGCAGTAGGAGCACGTAGTTGTACTGATAGGGGTAAACCCATGCTCATCAAGCTTCCATCCCCAATGTGTAGCAATTGCAGTAGGAGCACGTAGTTGTACTGATAGGGGTAAACCCGTGCTCATCAAGCTTCCATCCCCAATGTGTAGCAATTGCAGTAGGAGCACGTAGTTGTACTGATAGGGGTAAACCCATGCTCATCAAGCTTCCATCCCCAATGTGTAGCAACTGCAGTAGGAGCACGTAGTTGTACTGATAGGGGTAAACCCACGCTCATCAAGCTTCCATCCCCAATGTGTAGCAACTGCAGTAGGAGCACGTAGTTGTACTGATAGGGGTAAACCCATGCTCATCAAGCTTCCATCCCCAATCTGTAGCAATTGCAGTAGGAGCACGTAGTTGTACTGATAGGGGTAAACCCGTGCTCATCAAGCTTCCATCCCCAATGTGTAGCAATTGCAGTAGGAGCACGTAGTTGTACTGATAGGGGTAAACCCATGCTCATCAAGCTTCCAACCCCAATCTGTAGCAATTGCAGTAGGAGCACGTAGTTGTACTGATAGGGGTAAACCCATGCTCATCAAGCTTCCATCCCCAATCTGTAGCAACTGCAGTAGGAGCACGTAGTTGTACTGATAGGGGTAAACCCATGCTCATCAAGCTTCCATCCCCAATCTGTAGCAACTGCAGTAGGAGCACGTAGTTGTACTGATAGGGGTAAACCCATGCTCATCAAGCTTCCATCCCCAATCTGTAGCAATTGCAGTAGGAGCACGTAGTTGTACTGATAGGGGTAAACCCATGCTCATCAAGCTTCCATCCCCAATGTGTAGCAATTGCAGTAGGAGCACGTAGTTGTACTGATAGGGGTAAACCCATGCTCATCAAGCTTCCATCCCCAATGTGTAGCAATTGCAGTAGGAGCACGAAGTTGTACTGATAGGGGTAAATCCGTGCTCATCAAGCTTCCATCCCCAATGTGTAGCAATTGCAGTAGGAGCACGTAGTTGTACTGATAGGGGTAAACCCATGCTCATCAAGCTTCCATCCCCAATGTGTAGCAATTGCAGTAGGAGCACGTAGTTGTACTGATAGGGGTAAACCCGTGCTCATCAAGCTTCCATCCCCAATCTGTAGCAATTGCAGTAGGAGCACGTAGTTGTACTGATAGGGGTAAACCCGTGCTCATCAAGCTTCCATCCCCAATGTGTAGCAATTGCAGTAGGAGCACGTAGTTGTACTGATAGGGGTAAACCCATGCTCATCAAGCTTCCATCCCCAATGTGTAGCAACTGCAGTAGGAGCACGTAGTTGTACTGATAGGGGTAAACCCATGCTCATCAAGCTTCCATCCCCAATCTGTAGCAACTGCAGAAGGAGCACGTAGTTGTACTGATAGGGGTAAACCCATGCTCATCAAGCTTCCATCCCCAATCTGTAGCAATTGCAGTAGGAGCACGTAGTTGTACTGATAGGGGTAAACCCATGCTCATCAAGCTTCCATCCCCAATCTGTAGCAACTGCAGTAGGAGCACGTAGTTGTAATGATAGGGGTAAACCCATGCTCATCAAGCTTCCATCCCCAATGTGTAGCAATTGCAGTAGGAGCACGTAGTTGTGCTGATAGGGGTAAACCCATGCTCATCAAGCTTCCATCCCCAATGTGTAGCAACTGCAGTAGGAGCACGTAGTTGTACTGATAGGGGTAAACCCATGCTCATCAAGCTTCCATCCCCAATCTGTAGCAATTGCAGTAGGAGCACGTAGTTGTGCTGATAGGGGTAAACCCATGCTCATCAAGCTTCCATCCCCAATGTGTAGCAATTGCAGTAGGAGCACGTAGTTGTGCTGATAGGGGTAAACCCATGCTCATCAAGCTTCCATCCCCAATCTGTAGCAATTGCAGTAGGAGCACGTAGTTGTACTGATAGGGGTAAACCCATGCTCATCAAGCTTCCATCCCCAATGTGTAGCAATTGCAGTAGGAGCACGTAGTTGTGCTGATAGGGGTAAACCCATGCTCATCAAGCTTCCATCCCCAATCTGTAGCAACTGCAGTAGGAGTACGTAGTTGTACTGATAGGGGTAAACCCATGCTCATCAAGTTTCCATCCCCAATGTGTAGCAACTGCAGTAGGAGCACGTAGTTGTACTGATAGGGGTAAACCCATGCTCATCAAGCTTCCATCCCCAATCTGTAGCAATTGCAGTAGGAGCACGTAGTTGTACTGATAGGGGTAAACCCATGCTCATCAAGCGTCCATCCCCAATCTGTAGCAACTGCAGTAGGAGCACGTAGTTGTACTGATAGGGGTAAACCCATGCTCATCAAGCTTCCATCCCCAATCTGTAGCAATTGCAGTAGGAGCACGTAGTTGTACTGATAGGGGTAAACCCATGCTCATCAAGCTTCCATCCCCAATCTGTAGCAACTGCAGTAGGAGCACGTAGTTGTACTGATAGGGGTAAACCCATGCTCATCAAGCTTCCATCCCCAATCTGTAGCAACTGCAGTAGGAGCACGTAGTTGTACTGATAGGGGTAAACCCATGCTCATCAAGCTTCCATCCCCAATGTGTAGCAATTGCAGTAGGAGCACGTAGTTGTACTGATAGGGGTAAACCCATGCTCATCAAGCTTCCATCCCCAATGTGTAGCAACTGCAGTAGGAGCACGTAGTTGTACTGATAGGGGTAAACCCATGCTCATCAAGCTTCCATCCCCAATGTGTAGCAACTGCAGTAGGAGCACGTAGTTGTACTGATAGGGGTAAACCCATGCTCATCAAGCTTCCATCCCCAATCTGTAGCAATTGCAGTAGGAGCACGTAGTTGTACTGCTAGGGGTAAACCCATGCTCATCAAGCTTCCATCCCCAATGTGTAGCAACTGCAGTAGGAGCACGTAGTTGTACTGATAGGGGTAAACCCATGCTCATCAAGCTTCCATCCCCAATGTGTAGCAACTGCAGTAGGAGCACGTAGTTGTACTGATAGGGGTAAACCCATGCTCATCAAGCTTCCATCCCCAATCTGTAGCAATTGCAGTAGGAGCACGTAGTTGTACTGATAGGGGTAAACCCATGCTCATCAAGCTTCCATCCCCAATGTGTAGCAACTGCAGTAGGAGCACGTAGTTGTACTGATAGGGGTAAACCCATGCTCATCAAGCTTCCATCCCCAATCTGTAGCAATTGCAGTAGGAGCACGTAGTTGTACTGATAGGGGTAAACCCATGCTCATCAAGCTTCCATCCCCAATGTGTAGCAATTGCAGTAGGAGCACGTAGTTGTACTGATAGGGGTAAACCCATGCTCATCAAGCTTCCATCCCCAATCTGTAGCAACTGCAGTAGGAGCACGTAGTTGTACTGATAGGGGTAAACCCATGCTCATCAAGCTTCCATCCCCAATGTGTAGCAATTGCAGTAGGAGCACGTAGTTGTACTGATAGGGGTAAACCCATGCTCATCAAGCTTCCATCCCCAATGTGTAGCAACTGCAGTAGGAGCACGTAGTTGTACTGATAGGGGTAAACCCATGCTCATCAAGCTTCCATCCCCAATGTGTAGCAACTGCAGTAGGAGCACGTAGTTGTACTGATAGGGGTAAACCCATGCTCATCAAGCTTCCATCCCCAATCTGTAGCAATTGCAGTAGGAGCACGTAGTTGTACTGCTAGGGGTAAACCCATGCTCATCAAGCTTCCATCCCCAATGTGTAGCAACTGCAGTAGGAGCACGTAGTTGTACTGATAGGGGTAAACCCATGCTCATCAAGCTTCCATCCCCAATCTGTAGCAATTGCAGTAGGAGCACGTAGTTGTACTGATAGGGGTAAACCCATGCTCATCAAGCTTCCATCCCCAATGTGTAGCAATTGCAGTAGGAGCACGTAGTTGTACTGATAGGGGTAAACCCATGCTCATCAAGTTTCCATCCCCAATGTGTAGCAATTGCAGTAGGAGCACGTAGTTGTACTGATAGGGGTAAACCCATGCTCATCAAGCTTCCATCCCCAATGTGTAGCAACTGCAGTAGGAGCACGTAGTTGTACTGATAGGGGTAAACCCATGCTCATCAAGCTTCCATCCCCAATGTGTAGCAATTGCAGTAGGAGCACGTAGTTGTACTGATAGGGGTAAACCCATGCTCATCAAGCTTCCATCCCCAATGTGTAGCAATTGCAGTAGGAGCACGTAGTTGTACTGATAGGGGTAAACCCATGCTCATCAAGCTTCCATCCCCAATCTGTAGCAATTGCAGTAGGAGCACGTAGTTGTACTGATAGGGGTAAACCCATGCTCATCAAGCTTCCATCCCCAATGTGTAGCAATTGCAGTAGGAGCACGTAGTTGTACTGATAGGGGTAAACCCATGCTCATCAAGTTTCCATCCCCAATGTGTAGCAATTGCAGTAGGAGTACGTAGTTGTACTGATAGGGGTAAACCCATGCTCATCAAGCTTCCATCCCCAATGTGTAGCAACTGCAGTAGGAGCACGTAGTTGTACTGATAGGGGTAAACCCATGCTCATCAAGCTTCCATCCCCAATGTGTAGCAATTGCAGTAGGAGCACGTAGTTGTACTGATAGGGGTAAACCCATGCTCATCAAGCTTCCATCCCCAATGTGTAGCAATTGCAGTAGGAGCACGTAGTTGTACTGATAGGGGTAAACCCATGCTCAACAAGCCTCCATCCCCAATGTGTAGCAATTGCAGTAGGAGCACGTAGTTGTACTGATAGGGGTAAACCCATGCTCATCAAGCTTCCATCCCCAATGTGTAGCAACTGCAGTAGGAGCACGTAGTTGTACTGATAGGGGTAAACCCATGCTCATCAAGCTTCCATCCCCAATCTGTAGCAACTGCAGTAGGAGCACGTAGTTGTACTGATAGGGGTAAACCCATGCTCATCAAGCTTCCATCCCCAATCTGTAGCAATTGCAGTAGGAGCACGTAGTTGTACTGATAGGGGTAAACCCGTGCTCATCAAGCTTCCATCCCCAATCTGTAGCAACTGCAGTAGGAGCACGTAGTTGTACTGATAGGGGTAAACCCATGCTCATCAAGCTTCCATCCCCAATCTGTAGCAACTGCAGTAGGAGCACGTAGTTGTACTGATAGGGGTAAACCCGTGCTCATCAAGCTTCCATCCCCAATATGTAGCAATTGCAGTAGGAGCACGTAGTTGTACTGATAGGGGTAAACCCATGCTCATCAAGCTTCCATCCCCAATCTGTAGGAATTGCAGTAGGAGCACGTAGTTGTACTGATAGGGGTAAACCCGTGCTCATCAAGCTTCCATCCCCAATCTGTAGCAATTGCAGTAGGAGCACGTAGTTGTACTGATAGGGGTAAACCCATGCTCATCAAGCTTCCATCCCCAATGTGTAGCAATTGCAGTAGGAGCACGTAGTTGTACTGATAGGGGTAAACCCATGCTCATCAAGCTTCCATCCCCAATGTGTAGCAACTGCAGTAGGAGCACGTAGTTGTACTGATAGGGGTAAACCCATGCTCATCAAGCTTCCATCCCCAATGTGTAGCAACTGCAGTAGGAGCACGTAGTTGTACTGATAGGGGTAAACCCATGCTCATCAAGCTTCCATCCCCAATCTGTAGCAACTGCAGTAGGAGCACGTAGTTGTACTGATAGGGGTAAACCCATGCTCATCAAGCTTCCATCCCCAATGTGTAGCAACTGCAGTAGGAGCACGTAGTTGTACTGATAGGGGTAAACCCATGCTCATCAAGCTTCCATCCCCAATCTGTAGCAACTGCAGTAGGAGCACGTAGTTGTACTGATAGGGGTAAACCCATGCTCATCAAGCTTCCATCCCCAATGTGTAGCAACTGCAGTAGGAGCACGTAGTTGTACTGATAGGGGTAAACCCATGCTCATCAAGCTTCCATCCCCAATCCTTAGCAATTGCAGTAGGAGCACGTAGTTGTACTGATGGGGGTAAACCCGTGCTCATCAAGCTTCCATCCCCAATATGTAGCAATTGCAGTAGGAGCACGTAGTTGTACTGATAGAGGTAAACCCGTGCTCATCAAGCTTCCATCCCCAATCTGTAGCAATTGCAGTAGGAGCACGTAGTTGTACTGATAGGGGTAAACCCATGCTCATCAAGCTTCCATCCCCAATGTGTAGCAATTGCAGTAGGAGCACGTAGTTGTACTGATAGGGGTAAACCCATGCTCATCAAGCTTCCATCCCCAATCTGTAGGAATTGCAGTAGGAGCACGTAGTTGTACTGATAGGGGTAAACCCGTGCTCATCAAGCTTCCATCCCCAATCTGTAGCAATTGCAGTAGGAGCACGTAGTTGTACTGATAGGGGTAAACCCATGCTCATCAAGCTTCCATCCCCAATCTGTAGCAACTGCAGTAGGAGCACGTAGTTGTACTGATAGGGGTAAACCCATGCTCATCAAGCTTCCATCCCCAATCTGTAGCAATTGCAGTAGGAGCACGTAGTTGTACTGATAGGGGTAAACCCGTGCTCATCAAGCTTCCATCCCCAATCTGTAGCAACTGCAGTAGGAGCACGTAGTTGTACTGATAGGGGTAAACCCGTGCTCATCAAGCTTCCATCCCTAATCTGTAGCAACTGCAGTAGGAGCACGTAGTTGTACTGATAGGGGTAAACCCATGCTCATCAAGCTTCCATCCCCAATCTGTAGCAATTGCAGTAGGAGCACGTAGTTGTACTGATAGGGGTAAACCCGTGCTCATCAAGCTTCCATCCCCAATCTGTAGCAATTGCAGTAGGAGCACGTAGTTGTACTGATAGGGGTAAACCCATGCTCATCAAGCTTCCATCCCCAATCTGTAGCAATTGCAGTAGGAGCACGTAGTTGTACTGATAGGGGTAAACCCATGCTCATCAAGCTTCCATCCCCAATCTGTAGCAATTGCAGTAGGAGCACGTAGTTGTACTGATAGGGGTAAACCCATGCTCATCAAGCTTCCATCCCCAATCTGTAGCAATTGCAGTAGGAGCACGTAGTTGTACTGATAGGGGTAAACCCATGCTCATCAAGCTTCCATCCCCAATGTGTAGCAATTGCAGTAGGAGCACGTAGTTGTACTGATAGGGGTAAACCCATGCTCATCAAGCTTCCATCCCCAATGTGTAGCAACAGCAGTAGGAGCACGTAGTTGTACTGATAGGGGTAAACCCATGCTCATCAAGCTTCCATCCCCAATCTGTAGCAACTGCAGTAGGAGCACGTAGTTGTACTGATAGGGGTAAACCCATGCTCATCAAGCTTCCATCCCCAATCTGTAGCAATTGCAGTAGGAGCACGTAGTTGTACTGATAGGGGTAAACCCGTGCTCATCAAGCTTCCATCCCCAATCTGTAGCAACTGCAGTAGGAGCACGTAGTTGTACTGATAGGGGTAAACCCATGCTCATCAAGCTTCCATCCCCAATCTGTAGCAATTGCAGTAGGAGCACGTAGTTGTACTGATAGGGGTAAACCCATGCTCATCAAGCTTCCATCCCCAATCTGTAGCAATTGCAGTAGGAGCACGTAGTTGTACTGCTAGGGGTAAACCCGTGCTCATCAAGCTTCTATCCCCAATCTGTAGCAACTGCAGTAGGAGCACGTAGTTGTACTGATAGGGGTAAACCCATGCTCATCAAGCTTCCATCCCCAATGTGTAGCAACTGCAGTAGGAGCACGTAGTTGTACTGATAGGGGTAAACCCATGCTCATCAAGCTTCCATCCCCAATGTGTAGCAATTGCAGTAGGAGCACGTAGTTGTACTGCTAGGGGTAAACCCGTGCTCATCAAGCTTCCATCCCCAATCTGTAGCAATTGCAGTAGGAGCACGTAGTTGTACTGATAGGGGTAAACCCATGCTCATGAAGCTTCTATCCCCAATCTGTAGCAATTGCAGTAGGAGCACGTAGTTGTACTGATAGGGGTAAACCCGTGCTCATCAAGCTTCCATCTCCAATCTGTAGCAATTGCAGTAGGAGCACGTAGTTGTACTGATAGGGGTAAACCCATGCTCATCAAGCTTCCATCCCCAATGTGTAGCAACTGCAGTAGGAGCACGTAGTTGTACTGATAGGGGTAAACCCATGCTCATCAAGCTTCCATCCCCAATCTGTAGCAATTGTAGTAGGAGCACGTAGTTGTACTGATAGGGGTAAACCCATGCTCATCAAGCTTCCATCCCCAATCTGTAGCAACTGCAGTAGGAGCACGTAGTTGTACTGATAGGGGTAAACCCGTGCTCATCAAGCTTCCATCCCCAATCTGTAGCAACTGCAGTAGGAGCACGTAGTTGTACTGATAGGGGTAAACCCGTGCTCATCAAGCTTCCATCCCCAATCTGTAGCAATTGCAGTAGGAGCACGTAGTTGTACTGATAGGGGTAAACCCATGCTCATCAAGCTTCCATCCCCAATGTGTAGCAACTGCAGTAGGAGCACGTAGTTGTACTGATAGGGGTAAACCCATGCTCATCAAGCTTCCATCCCCAATCTGTAGCAATTGCAGTAGGAGCACGTAGTTGTACTGATAGGGGTAAACCCATGCTCATCAAGCTTCCATCCCCAATGTGTAGCAATTGCAGTAGGAGCACGTAGTTGTACTGATAGGGGTAAACCCATGCTCATCAAGCTTCCATCCCCAATGTGTAGCAATTGCAGTAGGAGCACGTAGTTGTACTGATAGGGGTAAACCCATGCTCATCAAGCTTCCATCCCCAATGTGTAGCAATTGCAGTAGGAGCACGTAGTTGTACTGATAGGGGTAAACCCATGCTCATCAAGCTTCCATCCCCAATCTGTAGCAATTGCAGTAGGAGCACGTAGTTGTACTGATAGGGGTAAACCCGTGCTCATCAAGCTTCCATCCCCAATCTGTAGCAACTGCAGTAGGAGCACGTAGTTGTACTGATAGGGGTAAACCCATGCTCATCAAGCTTCCATCCCCAATCTGTAGCAATTGCAGTAGGAGCACGTAGTTGTACTGATAGGGGTAAACCCATGCTCATCAAGCTTCCATCCCCAATGTGTAGCAACTGCAGTAGGAGCACGTAGTTGTACTGATAGGGGTAAACCCGTGCTCATCAAGCTTCCATCCCCAATGTGTAGCAATTGCAGTAGGAGCACGTAGTTGTACTGATAGGGGTAAACCCATGCTCATCAAGCTTCCATCCCCAATGTGTAGCAATTGCAGTAGGAGCACGTAGTTGTACTGATAGGGGTAAACCCATGATCATCAAGCTTCCATCCCCAATCTGTAGCAATTGCAGTAGGAGCACGTAGTTGTACTGATAGGGGTAAACCCATGCTCATCAAGCTTCCATCCCCAATCTGTAGCAATTGCAGTAGGAGCACGTAGTTGTACTGATAGGGGTAAACCCATGCTCATCAAGCTTCCATCCCCAATCTGTAGCAATTGCAGTAGGAGCACGTAGTTGTACTGATAGGGGTAAACCCATGCTCATCAAGCTTCCATCCCCAATCTGTAGCAATTGCAGTAGGAGCACGTAGTTGTATTGATAGGGGTAAACCCGTGCTCATCAAGCTTCCATCCCCAATCTGTAGCAATTGCAGTAGGAGCACGTAGTTGTACTGATAGGGGTAAACCCATGCTCATCAAGCTTCCATCCCCAATCTGTAGCAATTGCAGTAGGAGCACGTAGTTGTACTGATAGGGGTAAACCCATGCTCATCAAGCTTCCATCCCCAATGTGTAGCAACTGCAGTAGGAGCACGTAGTTGTACTGATAGGGGTAAACCCATGCTCATCAAGCTTCCATCCCCAATCTGTAGCAATTGCATTAGGAGCACGTAGTTGTACTGATAGGGGTAAACCCATGCTCATCAAGCTTCCATCCCCAATCTGTAGCAACTGCAGTAGGAGCACGTAGTTGTACTGATAGGGGTAAACCCATGCTCATCAAGCTTCCATCCCCAATCTGTAGCAACTGCAGTAGGAGCACGTAGTTGTACTGATAGGGGTAAACCCATGCTCATCAAGCTTCCATCCCCAATCTGTAGCAATTGCAGTAGGAGCACGTAGTTGTACTGATATGCGTAAACCCGTGCTCATCAAGCTTCCATCCCCAATGTGTAGCAACTGCAGTAGGAGCACGTAGTTGTACTGATAGGGGTAAACCCATGCTCATCAAGCTTCCATCCCCAATCTGTAGCAATTGCAGTAGGAGCACGTAGTTGTACTGATAGGGGTAAACCCATGCTCATCAAGCTTCCATCCCCAATGTGTAGCAATTGCAGTAGGAGCACGTAGTTGTACTGATAGGGGTAAACCCATGCTCATCAAGCTTCCATCCCCAATCTGTAGGAATTGCAGTAGGAGCACGTAGTTGTACTGATAGGGGTAAACCCATGCTCATCAAGCTTCCATCCCCAATCTGTAGCAACTGCAGTAGGAGCACGTAGTTGTACTGATAGGGGTAAACCCATGCTCATCAAGCTTCCATCCCCAATCTGTAGCAATTGCAGTAGGAGCACGTAGTTGTACTGATAGGGGTAAACCCATGCTCATCAAGCTTCCATCCCCAATGTGTAGCAATTGCAGTAGGAGCACGTAGTTGTACTGATAGGGGTAAACCCATGCTCATCAAGCTTCCATCCCCAATGTGTAGCAATTGCAGTAGGAGCACGTAGTTGTACTGATAGGGGTAAACCCATGCTCATCAAGCTTCCATCCCCAATGTGTAGCAATTGCAGTAGGAGCACGTAGTTGTACTGATAGGGGTAAACCCATGCTCATCAAGCTTCCATCCCCAATCTGTAGCAACTGCAGTAGGAGCACGTAGTTGTACTGATAGGGGTAAACCCATGCTCATCAAGCTTCCATCCCCAATCTGTAGCAACTGCAGTAGGAGCACGTAGTTGTACTGATAGGGGTAAACCCATGCTCATCAAGCTTCCATCCCCAATCTGTAGCAATTGCAGTAGGAGCACGTATTTGTACTGATAGGGGTAAACCCATGCTCATCAAGCTTCCATCCCCAATGTGTAGCAACTGCAGTAGGAGCACGTAGTTGTACTGATAGGGGTAAACCCGTGCTCATCAAGCTTCCATCCCCAATGTGTAGCAATTGCAGTAGGAGCACGTAGTTGTACTGATAGGGGTAAACCCATGCTCATCAAGCTTCCATCCCCAATCTGTAGGAATTGCAGTAGGAGCACGTAGTTGTACTGATAGGGGTAAACCCATGCTCATCAAGCTTCCATCCCCAATGTGTAGCAATTGCAGTAGGAGCACGTAGTTGTACTGATAGGGGTAAACCCGTGCTCATCAAGCTTCCATCCCCAATCTGTAGCAATTGCAGTAGGAGCACGTAGTTGTACTGATAGTGGTAAACCCGTGCTCATCAAGCTTCCATCCCCAATCTGTAGCAATTGCAGTAGGAGCACGTAGTTGTACTGATAGGGGTAAACCCATGCTCATCAAGCTTCCATCCCCAATCTGTAGCAATTGCAGTAGGAGCACGTAGTTGTACTGATAGGGGTAAACCCATGCTCATCAAGCTTCCATTCCCAATGTGTAGCAATTGCAGTAGGAGCACGTAGTTTTACTGATAGGGGTAAACCCGTGCTCATCAAGCTTCCATCCCCAATGTGTAGCAACTGCAGTAGGAGCACGTAGTTGTACTGATAGGGGTAAACCCATGCTCATCAAGCTTCCATCCCCAATCTGTAGCAATTGCAGTAGGAGCACGTAGTTGTACAGATAGGGGTAAACCCATGCTCATCAAGCTTCCATCCCCAATCTGTAGCAATTGCAGTAGGAGCACGTAGTTGTACTGATAGGGGTAAACCCATGCTCATCAAGCTTCCATCCCCAATGTGTAGCAATTGCAGTAGGAGCACGTAGTTGTACTGATAGGGGTAAACCCATGCTCATCAAGCTTCCATCCCCAATGTGTAGCAACTGCAGTAGGAGCACGTAGTTGTACTGATAGGGGTAAAACCATGCTCATCAAGCTTCCATCCCTAATCTGTAGCAACTGCAGTAGGAGCACGTAGTTGTACTGATAGGGGTAAACCCATGCTCATCAAGCTTCCATCCCCAATGTGTAGCAATTGCAGTAGGAGCACGTAGTTGTACTGATAGGGGTAAACCCGTGCTCATCAAGCTTCCATCCCCAATGTGTAGCAACTGCAGTAGGAGCACGTAGTTGTACTGATAGGGGTAAACCCATGCTCATCAAGCTTCCATCCCCAATGTGTAGCAACTGCAGTAGGAGCACGTAGTTGTACTGATAGGGGTAAACCCATGCTCATCAAGCTTCCATCCCCAATGTGTAGCAATTGCAGTAGGAGCACGTAGTTGTACTGATAGGGGTAAACCCATGCTCATCAAGCTTCCATCCCCAATCTGTAGCAACTGCAGTAGGAGCACGTAGTTGTACTGATAGGGGTAAACCCATGCTCATCAAGCTTCCATCCCCAATCTGTAGCAATTGCAGTAGGAGCACGTAGTTGTACTGATAGGGGTAAACCCATGCTCATCAAGCTTCCATCCCCAATGTGTAGCAATTGCAGTAGGAGCACGTAGTTGTACTGATAGGGGTAAACCCATGCTCATCAAGCTTCCATCCCCAATCTGTAGCAATTGCAGTAGGAGCACGTAGTTGTACTGATAGGGGTAAACCCATGCTCATCAAGCTTCCATCCCCAATGTGTAGCAACTGCAGTAGGAGCACGTAGTTGTACTGATAGGGGTAAACCCATGCTCATCAAGCTTCCATCCCCAATGTGTAGCAATTGCAGTAGGAGCACGTAGTTGTACTGATAGGGGTAAACCCATGCTCATCAAGCTTCCATCCCCAATGTGTAGCAATTGCAGTAGGAGCACGTAGTTGTACTGATAGGGGTAAACCCATGCTCATCAAGCTTCCATCCCCAATGTGTAGCAATTGCAGTAGGAGCACGTAGTTTTACTGATAGGGGTAAACCCATGCTCATCAAGCTTCCATCCCCAATGTGTAGCAACTGCAGTAGGAGCACGTAGTTGTACTGATAGGGGTAAACCCATGCTCATCAAGCTTCCATCCCCAATGTGTAGCAACTGCAGTAGGAGCACGTAGTTGTACTGATAGGGGTAAACCCATGCTCATCAAGCTTCCATCCCCAATGTGTAGCAATTGCAGTAGGAGCACGTAGTTGTACTGATAGGGGTAAACCCGTGCTCATCAAGCTTCCATCCCCAATGTGTAGCAACTGCAGTAGGATCACGTAGTTGTACTGATAGGGGTAAACCCGTGCTCATCAAGCTTCCATCCCCAATCTGTAGCAATTGCAGTAGGAGCACGTAGTTGTACTGATAGGGGTAAACCCATGCTCATCAAGCTTCCATCCCCAATCTGTAGCAATTGCAGTAGGAGCACGTAGTTGTACTGATAGGGGTAAACCCATGCTCATCAAGCTTCCATCCCCAATCTGTAGCAACTGCAGTAGGAGCACGTAGTTTTACTGATAGGGGTAAACCCATGCTCATCAAGCTTCCATCCCCAATCTGTAGCAACTGCAGTAGGAGCACGTAGTTGTACTGATAGGGGTAAACCCATGCTCATCAAGCTTCCATCCCCAATGTGTAGCAATTGCAGTAGGAGCACGTAGTTGTACTGATAGGGGTAAACCCATGCTCATCAAGCTTCCATCCCCAATGTGTAGCAACTGCAGTAGGAGCACGTAGTTGTACTGATAGGGGTAAACCCATGCTCATCAAGCTTCCATCCCCAATGTGTAGCAATTGCAGTAGGAGCACGTAGTTGTGCTGATAGGGGTAAACCCATGCTCATCAAGCTTCCATCCCCAATCTGTAGCAATTGCAGTAGGAGCACGTAGTTGTACTGATAGGGGTAAACCCATGCTCATCAAGCTTCCATCCCCAATCTGTAGCAATTGCAGTAGGAGCACGTAGTTATACTGATAGGGGTAAACCCGTGCTCATCAAGCTTCCATCCCCAATGTGTAGCAACTGCAGTAGGATCACGTAGTTGTACTGATAGGGGTAAACCCATGCTCATCAAGCTTCCATCCCCAATCTGTAGCAACTGCAGTAGGAGCACGTAGTTTTACTGATAGGGGTAAACCCATGCTCATCAAGCTTCCATCCCCAATCTGTAGCAATTGCAGTAGGAGCACGTAGTTGAACTGATAGGGGTAAACCCGTGCTCATCAAGCTTCCATCCCCAATCTGTAGCAATTGCAGTAGGAGCACGTAGTTGTACTGATAGGGGTAAACCCATGCTCATCAAGCTTCCATCCCCAATCTGTAGCAATTGCAGTAGGAGCACGTAGTTGTACTGATAGGGGTAAACCCATGCTCATCAAGCTTCCATCCCCAATCTGTTAGAATTGCAGTAGGAGCACGTAGTTGTACTGATAGGGGTAAACCCATGCTCATCAAGCTTCCATCCCCAATCTGTAGCAATTGCAGTAGGAGCACGTAGTTGTACTGATAGGGGTAAACCCGTGCTCATCAAGCTTCCATCCCCAATCTGTAGCAATTGCAGTAGGAGCACGTAGTTGTACTGATAGGGGTAAAACCATGCTCATCAAGCTTCCATCCCCAATGTGTAGCAATTGCAGTAGGAGCACGTAGTTGTACTGATAGGGGTAAACCCATGCTCATCAAGCTTCCATCCCCAATCTGTAGCAATTGCAGTAGGAGCACGTAGTTGTACTGATAGGGGTAAACCCACGCTCATCAAGCTTCCATCCCCAATCTGTAGCAATTGCAGAAGGAGCACGTAGTTGTACTGATAGGGGTAAACCCATGCTCATCAAGCTTCCATCCCCAATCTGTAGCAATTGCAGTAGGAGCACGTAGTTGTACTGATAGGGGTAAACCCATGCTCATCAAGCTTCCATCCCCAATCTGTAGCAATTGCAGTAGGAGCACGTAGTTGTACTGATAGGGGTAAACCCATGCTCATCAAGCTTCCATCCCCAATCTGTAGCAATTGCAGTAGGAGCACGTAGTTGTACTGATAGGGGTAAACCCATGCTCATCAAGCTTCCATCCCCAATGTGTAGCAATTGCAGTAGGAGCACGTAGTTGTACTGATAGGGGTAAACCCATGCTCATCAAGCTTCCATCCCCAATGTGTAGCAATTGCAGTAGGAGCACGTAGTTGTACTGATAGGGGTAAACCCATGCTCATCAAGCTTCCATCCCCAATGTGTAGCAATTGCAGTAGGAGCACGTAGTTGTACTGATAGGGGTAAACCCATGCTCATCAAGCTTCCATCCCCAATCTGTAGCAACTGCAGTAGGAGCACGTAGTTGTACTGATAGGGGTAAACCCGTGCTCATCAGGCTTCCATCCCCAATCTGTAGCAACTGCAGTAGGAGCACGTAGTTGTACTGATAGGGGTAAACCCATGCTCATCAAGCTTCCATCCCCAATCTGTAGCAATCGCAGTAGGAGCACGTAGTTGTACTGATAGGGGTAAACCCATGCTCATCAAGCTTCCATCCCCAATCTGTAGCAACTGCAGTAGGAGCACGTAGTTGTACTGATAGGGGTAAACCCATGCTCATCAAGCTTCCATCCCCAATGTGTAGCAATTGCAGTAGGAGCACGTAGTTGTACTGATAGGGGTAAACCCATGCTCATCAAGCTTCCATCCCCAATCTGTAGCAACTGCAGTAGGAGCACGTAGTTGTACTGATAGGGGTAAACCCGTGCTCATCAAGCTTCCATCCCCAATCTGTAGCAACTGCAGTAGGAGCACGTAGTTGTACTGATAGGGGTAAACCCATGCTCATCAAGCTTCCATCCCCAATCTGTAGCAATTGCAGTAGGAGCACGTAATTGTACTGATAGGGGTAAACCCATGCTCATCAAGCTTCCATCCCCAATGTGTAGCAATTGCAGTAGGAGCACGTAGTTGTACTGATAGGGGTAAACCCATGCTCATCAAGCTTCCATCCCCAATGTGTAGCAACTGCAGTAGGAGCACGTAGTTGTACTGATAGGGGTAAACCCATGCTCATCAAGCTTCCATCCCCAATCTGTAGCAATTGCAGTAGGAGCACGTAGTTGTACTGATAGGGGTAAACCCATGCTCATCAAGCTTCCATCCCCAATCTGTAGCAATTGCAGTAGGAGCACGTAGTTGAACTGATAGGGGTAAACCCGTGCTCATCAAGCTTCCATCCCCAATCTGTAGCAATTGCAGTAGGAGCACGTAGTTGTACTGATAGGGGTAAACCCATGCTCATCAAGCTTCCATCCCCAATCTGTAGCAATTGCAGTAGGAGCACGTAGTTGTAATGATAGGGGTAAACCCATGCTCATCAAGCTTCCATCCCCAATCTGTAGCAATTGCAGTAGGAGCACGTAGTTGTACTGATAGGGGTAAACCCATGCTCATCAAGCTTCCATCCCCAATGTGTAGCAACTGCAGTAGGAGCACGTAGTTGTACTGATAGGGGTAAACCCATGCTCATCAAGCTTCCATCCCCAATCTGTAGCAATTGCAGTAGGAGCACGTAGTTGTACTGATAGGGGTAAACCCGTGCTCATCAAGCTTCCATCCCCAATGTGTAGCAATTGCAGTAGGAGCACGTAGTTGTACTGATAGGGGTAAACCCGTGCTCATCAAGCTTCCATCCCCAATCTGTAGCAACTGCAGTAGGAGCACGTAGTTGTACTGATAGGGGTAAACCCATGCTCATCAAGCTTCCATCCCCAATCTGTAGCAACTGCAGTAGGAGCACGTAGTTGTACTGGTAGGGGTAAACCCATGCTCATCAAGCTTCCATCCCCAATGTGTAGCAACTGCAGTAGGAGCACGTAGTTGTACTGATAGGGGTAAACCCATGCTCATCAAGCTTCCATCCCCAATGTGTAGCAACTGCAGTAGGAGCACGTAGTTGTACTGATAGGGGTAAACCCATGCTCATCAAGCTTCCATCCCCAATCTGTAGCAATTGCAGTAGGAGCACGTAGTTGTACTGATAGGGGTAAACCCATGCTCATCAAGCTTCCATCCCCAATGTGTAGCAACTGCAGTAGGAGCACGTAGTTGTACTGATAGGGGTAAACCCATGCTCATCAAGCTTCCATCCCCAATGTGTAGCAATTGCAGTAGGAGCACGTAGTTGTACTGATAGGGGTAAACCCGTGCTCATCAAGCTTCCATCCCCAATCTGTAGCAATTGCAGTAGGAGCACGTAGTTGTGCTGATAGGGGTAAACCCATGCTCATCAAGCTTCCATCCCCAATGTGTAGCAACTGCAGTAGGAGCACATAGTTGTACTGATAGGGGTAAACCCGTGCTCATCAAGCTTCCATCCCCAATCTGTAGCAATTGCAGTAGGAGCACGTAGTTGTACTGATAGGGGTAAACCCATGCTCATCAAGCTTCCATCCCCAATCTGTAGCAATTGCAGTAGGATCACGTAGTTGTACTGATAGGGGTAAACCCGTGCTCATCAAGCTTCCATCCCCAATCTGTAGCAATTGCAGTAGGAGCACGTAGTTGTACTGATAGGGGTAAACCCATGCTCATCAAGCTTCCATCCCCAATCTGTAGCAACTGCAGTAGGAGCACGTAGTTGTACTGATAGGGGTAAACCCATGCTCATCAAGCTTCCATCCCCAATGTGTAGCAACTGCAGTAGGAGCACGTAGTTGTACTGATAGGGGTAAACCCATGCTCATCAAGCTTCCATCCCCAATGTGTAGCAATTGCAGTAGGAGCACGTAGTTGTACTGATAGGGGTAAACCCATGCTCATCAAGCTTCCATCCACAATCTGTAGCAACTGCAGTAGGAGCACGTAGTTGTACTGATAGGGGTAAACCCATGCTCATCAAGCTTCCATCCCCAATGTGTAGCAACTGCAGTAGGAGCACGTAGTTGTACTGATAGGGGTAAACCCATGCTCATCAAGCTTCCATCCCCAATGTGTAGCAATTGCAGTAGGAGCACGTAGTTGTACTGATAGGGGTAAACCCATGCTCATCAAGCTTCCATCCCCAATGTGTAGCAATTGCAGTAGGAGCACGTAGTTGTACTGATAGGGGTAAACCCATGCTCATCAAGCTTCCATCCCCAATCTGTAGCAACTGCAGTAGGAGCACGTAGTTGTACTGATAGGGGTAAACCCATGCTCATCAAGCTTCCATCCCCAATCTGTAGCAATTGCAGTAGGAGCACGTAGTTGTACTGATAGGGGTAAACCCATGCTCATCAAGCTTCCATCCCCAATCTGTAGCAATTGCAGTAGGAGCACGTAGTTGTACTGATAGGGGTAAACCCATGCTCATCAAGCTTCCATCCCCAATCTGTAGCAACTGCAGTAGGAGTACGTAGTTTTACTGATAGGGGTAAACCCATGCTCATCAAGCTTCCATCCCCAATCTGTAGCAACTGCAGTAGGAGCACGTAGTTGTACTGATAGGGGTAAACCCATGCTCATCAAGCTTCCATCCCCAATGTGTAGCAATTGCAGTAGGAGCACGTAGTTGTACTGATAGGGGTAAACCCATGCTCATCAAGCTTCCATCCCCAATGTGTAGCAACTGCAGTAGGAGCACGTAGTTGTACTGATAGGGGTAAACCCATGCTCATCAAGCTTCCATCCCCAATGTGTAGCAATTGCAGTAGGAGCACGTAGTTGTGCTGATAGGGGTAAACCCATGCTCATCAAGCTTCCATCCCCAATCTGTAGCAATTGCAGTAGGAGCACGTAGTTGTACTGATAGGGGTAAACCCATGCTCATCAAGCTTCCATCCCCAATCTGTAGCAATTGCAGTAGGAGCACGTAGTTGTACTGATAGGGGTAAACCCATGCTCATCAAGCTTCCATCCCCAATCTGTAGCAATTGCAGTAGGAGCACGTAGTTGTACTGATAGGGGTAAACCCATGCTCATCAAGCTTCCATCCCCAATGTGTAGCAACTGCAGTAGGAGCACGTAGTTGTACTGATAGGGGTAAACCCATGCTCATCAAGCTTCCATCCCCAATCTGTAGCAATTGCAGTAGGAGCACGTAGTTGTACTGATAGGGGTAAACCCGTGCTCATCAAGCTTCCATCCCCAATCTGTAGCAACTGCAGTAGGAGCACGTAGTTGTACTGATAGGGGTAAACCCATGCTCATCAAGCTTCCATCCCCAATCTGTAGCAATTGCAGTAGGAGCACGTAGTTGTACTGATAGGGGTAAACCCATGCTCATCAAGCTTCCATCCCCAATGTGTAGCAATTGCAGTAGGAGCACGTAGTTGTACTGATAGGGGTAAACCCATGCTCATCAAGCTTCCATCCCCAATGTGTAGCAATTGCAGTAGGAGCACGTAGTTATACTGATAGGGGTAAACCCGTGCTCATCAAGCTTCCATCCCCAATGTGTAGCAACTGCAGTAGGAGCACGTAGTTGTACTGATAGGGGTAAACCCATGCTCATCAAGCTTCCATCCCCAATCTGTAGCAACTGCAGTAGGAGCACGTAGTTTTACTGATAGGGGTAAACCCATGCTCATCAAGCTTCCATCCCCAATCTGTAGCAATTGCAGTAGGAGCACGTAGTTGAACTGATAGGGGTAAACCCGTGCTCATCAAGCTTCCATCCCCAATCTGTAGCAATTGCAGTAGGAGCACGTAGTTGTACTGATAGGGGTAAACCCATGCTCATCAAGCTTCCATCCCCAATCTGTAGCAATTGCAGTAGGAGCACGTAGTTGTACTGATAGGGGTAAACCCATGCTCATCAAGCTTCCATCCCCAATCTGTAGCAATTGCAGTAGGAGCACGTAGTTGTACTGATAGGGGTAAACCCATGCTCATCAAGCTTCCATCCCCAATCTGTAGCAATTGCAGTAGGAGCACGTAGTTGTACTGATAGGGGTAAACCCGTGCTCATCAAGCTTCCATCCCCAATCTGTAGCAATTGCAGTAGGAGCACGTAGTTGTACTGATAGGGGTAAAACCATGCTCATCAAGCTTCCATCCCCAATGTGTAGCAATTGCAGTAGGAGCACGTAGTTGTACTGATAGGGGTAAACCCATGCTCATCAAGCTTCCATCCCCAATCTGTAGCAATTGCAGTAGGAGCACGTAGTTGTACTGATAGGGGTAAACCCACGCTCATCAAGCTTCCATCCCCAATCTGTAGCAATTGCAGAAGGAGCACGTAGTTGTACTGATAGGGGTAAACCCATGCTCATCAAGCTTCCATCCCCAATCTGTAGCAATTGCAGTAGGAGCACGTAGTTGTACTGATAGGGGTAAACCCATGCTCATCAAGCTTCCATCCCCAATCTGTAGCAATTGCAGTAGGAGCACGTAGTTGTACTGATAGGGGTAAACCCATGCTCATCAAGCTTCCATCCCCAATCTGTAGCAATTGCAGTAGGAGCACGTAGTTGTACTGATAGGGGTAAACCCATGCTCATCAAGCTTCCATCCCCAATGTGTAGCAACTGCAGTAGGAGCACGTAGATGTACTGATAGGGGTAAACCCACGCTCATCAAGCTTCCATCCCCAATCTGTAGCAATTGCAGTAGGAGCACGTAGTTGTACTGATAGGGGTAAACCCATGCTCATCAAGCTTCCATCCCCAATCTGTAGCAATTGCAGTAGGAGCACGTAGTTGTACTGATAGGGGTAAACCCATGCTCATCAAGCTTCCATCCCCAATCTGTAGCAATTGCAGTAGGAGCACGTAGTTGTACTGATAGGGGTAAACCCATGCTCATCAAGCTTCCATCCCCAATCTGTAGCAATTGCAGTAGGAGCACGTAGTTGTACTGATAGGGGTAAACCCGTGCTCATCAAGCTTCCATCCCCAATCTGTAGCAATTGCAGTAGGAGCACGTAGTTGTACTGATAGGGGTAAAACCATGCTCATCAAGCTTCCATCCCCAATGTGTAGCAATTGCAGTAGGAGCACGTAGTTGTACTGATAGGGGTAAACCCATGCTCATCAAGCTTCCATCCCCAATCTGTAGCAATTGCAGTAGGAGCACGTAGTTGTACTGATAGGGGTAAACCCACGCTCATCAAGCTTCCATCCCCAATCTGTAGCAATTGCAGAAGGAGCACGTAGTTGTACTGATAGGGGTAAACCCATGCTCATCAAGCTTCCATCCCCAATCTGTAGCAATTGCAGTAGGAGCACGTAGTTGTACTGATAGGGGGAAAACCATGCTCATCAAGCTTCCATCCCCAATCTGTAGCAATTGCAGTAGGAGCACGTAGTTGTACTGATAGGGGTAAACCCATGCTCATCAAGCTTCCATCCCCAATCTGTAGCAATTGCAGTAGGAGCACGTAGTTGTACTGATAGGGGTAAACCCATGCTCATCAAGCTTCCATCCCCAATGTGTAGCAACTGCAGTAGGAGCACGTAGATGTACTGATAGGGGTAAACCCACGCTCATCAAGCTTCCATCCCCAATCTGTAGCAATTGCAGTAGGAGCACGTAGTTGTACTGATAGGGGTAAACCCATGCTCATCAAGCTTCCATCCCCAATCTGTAGCAACTGCAGTAGGAGCACGTAGTTGTACTGATAGGGGTAAACCCATGCTCATCAAGCTTCCATCCCCAATGTGTAGCAATTGCAGTAGGAGCACGTAGTTGTACTGATAGGGGTAAACCCATGCTCATCAAGCTTCCATCCCCAATGTGTAGCAATTGCAGTAGGAGCACGTAGTTGTACTGATAGGGGTAAACCCATGCTCATCAAGCTTCCATCCCCAATGTGTAGCAATTGCAGTAGGAGCACGTAGTTGTACTGATAGGGGTAAACCCATGCTCATCAAGCTTCCATCCCCAATCTGTAGCAACTGCAGTAGGAGCACGTAGTTGTACTGATAGGGGTAAACCCGTGCTCATCAAGCTTCCATCCCCAATCTGTAGCAACTGCAGTAGGAGCACGTAGTTGTACTGATAGGGGTAAACCCATGCTCATCAAGCTTCCATCCCCAATCTGTAGCAATTGCAGTAGGAGCACGTAGTTGTACTGATAGGGGTAAACCCATGCTCATCAAGCTTCCATCCCCAATCTGTAGCAACTGCAGTAGGAGCACGTAGTTGTACTGATAGGGGTAAACCCATGCTCATCAAGCTTCCATCCCCAATGTGTAGCAATTGCAGTAGGAGCACGTAGTTGTACTGATAGGGGTAAACCCATGCTCATCAAGCTTCCATCCCCAATCTGTAGCAACTGCAGTAGGAGCACGTAGTTGTACTGATAGGGGTAAACCCGTGCTCATCAAGCTTCCATCCCCAATCTGTAGCAACTGCAGTAGGAGCACGTAGTTGTACTGATAGGGGTAAACCCATGCTCATCAAGCTTCCATCCCCAATCTGTAGCAATTGCAGTAGGAGCACGTAATTGTACTGATAGGGGTAAACCCATGCTCATCAAGCTTCCATCCCCAATGTGTAGCAATTGCAGTAGGAGCACGTAGTTGTACTGATAGGGGTAAACCCATGCTCATCAAGCTTCCATCCCCAATGTGTAGCAACTGCAGTAGGAGCACGTAGTTGTACTGATAGGGGTAAACCCATGCTCATCAAGCTTCCATCCCCAATCTGTAGCAATTGCAGTAGGAGCACGTAGTTGTACTGATAGGGGTAAACCCATGCTCATCAAGCTTCCATCCCCAATCTGTAGCAATTGCAGTAGGAGCACGTAGTTGAACTGATAGGGGTAAACCCGTGCTCATCAAGCTTCCATCCCCAATCTGTAGCAATTGCAGTAGGAGCACGTAGTTGTACTGATAGGGGTAAACCCATGCTCATCAAGCTTCCATCCCCAATCTGTAGCAATTGCAGTAGGAACACGTAGTTGTAATGATAGGGGTAAACCCATGCTCATCAAGCTTCCATCCCCAATCTGTAGCAATTGCAGTAGGAGCACGTAGTTGTACTGATAGGGGTAAACCCATGCTCATCAAGCTTCCATCCCCAATCTGTAGCAACTGCAGTAGGAGCACGTAGTTGTACTGGTAGGGGTAAACCCATGCTCATCAAGCTTCCATCCCCAATGTGTAGCAACTGCAGTAGGAGCACGTAGTTGTACTGATAGGGGTAAACCCATGCTCATCAAGCTTCCATCCCCAATGTGTAGCAACTGCAGTAGGAGCACGTAGTTGTACTGATAGGGGTAAACCCATGCTCATCAAGCTTCCATCCCCAATCTGTAGCAATTGCAGTAGGAGCACGTAGTTGTACTGATAGGGGTAAACCCATGCTCATCAAGCTTCCATCCCCAATGTGTAGCAACTGCAGTAGGAGCACGTAGTTGTACTGATAGGGGTAAACCCATGCTCATCAAGCTTCCATCCCCAATGTGTAGCAATTGCAGTAGGAGCACGTAGTTGTACTGATAGGGGTAAACCCGTGCTCATCAAGCTTCCATCCCCAATCTGTAGCAATTGCAGTAGGAGCACGTAGTTGTACTGATAGGGGTAAACCCATGCTCATCAAGCTTCCATCCCCAATCTGTAGCAATTGCAGTAGGATCACGTAGTTGTACTGATAGGGGTAAACCCGTGCTCATCAAGCTTCCATCCCCAATCTGTAGCAATTGCAGTAGGAGCACGTAGTTGTACTGATAGGGGTAAACCCATGCTCATCAAGCTTCCATCCCCAATCTGTAGCAACTGCAGTAGGAGCACGTAGTTGTACTGATAGGGGTAAACCCATGCTCATCAAGCTTCCATCCCCAATGTGTAGCAACTGCAGTAGGAGCACGTAGTTGTACTGATAGGGGTAAACCCATGCTCATCAAGCTTCCATCCCCAATGTGTAGCAATTGCAGTAGGAGCACGTAGTTGTACTGATAGGGGTAAACCCATGCTCATCAAGCTTCCATCCACAATCTGTAGCAACTGCAGTAGGAGCACGTAGTTGTACTGATAGGGGTAAACCCATGCTCATCAAGCTTCCATCCCCAATGTGTAGCAACTGCAGTAGGAGCACGTAGTTGTACTGATAGGGGTAAACCCATGCTCATCAAGCTTCATCCCCAATGTGTAGCAATTGCAGTAGGAGCACGTAGTTGTACTGATAGGGGTAAACCCATGCTCATCAAGCTTCCATCCCCAATGTGTAGCAATTGCAGTAGGAGCACGTAGTTGTACTGATAGGGGTAAACCCATGCTCATCAAGCTTCCATCCCCAATCTGTAGCAACTGCAGTAGGAGCACGTAGTTGTACTGATAGGGGTAAACCCATGCTCATCAAGCTTCCATCCCCAATCTGTAGCAATTGCAGTAGGAGCACGTAGTTGTACTGATAGGGGTAAACCCATGCTCATCAAGCTTCCATCCCCAATCTGTAGCAATTGCAGTAGGAGCACGTAGTTGTACTGATAGGGGTAAACCCATGCTCATCAAGCTTCCATCCCCAATCTGTAGCAATTGCAGTAGGAGCACGTAGTTGTACTGATAGGGATAAAACCCATGCTCATCAAGCTTCCATCCCCAATGTGTAGCAATTGCAGTAGGAGCACGTAGTTGTACTGATAGGGGTAAACCCATGCTCATCAAGCTTCCATCCCCAATGTGTAGCAATTGCAGTAGGAGCACGTAGTTGTACTGATAGGGGTAAACCCATGCTCATCAAGCTTCCATCCCCAATCTGTAGCAACTGCAGTAGGAGCACGTAGTTGTACTGGTAGGGGTAAACCCATGCTCATCAAGCTTCCATCCCCAATGTGTAGCAACTGCAGTAGGAGCACGTAGTTGTACTGATAGGGGTAAACCCATGCTCATCAAGCTTCCATCCCCAATGTGTAGCAACTGCAGTAGGAGCACGTAGTTGTACTGATAGGGGTAAACCCATGCTCATCAAGCTTCCATCCCCAATCTGTAGCAATTGCAGTAGGAGCACGTAGTTGTACTGATAGGGGTAAACCCATGCTCATCAAGCTTCCATCCCCAATGTGTAGCAACTGCAGTAGGAGCACGTAGTTGTACTGATAGGGGTAAACCCATGCTCATCAAGCTTCCATCCCCAATGTGTAGCAATTGCAGTAGGAGCACGTAGTTGTACTGATAGGGGTAAACCCGTGCTCATCAAGCTTCCATCCCCAATCTGTAGCAATTGCAGTAGGAGCACGTAGTTGTGCTGATAGGGGTAAACCCATGCTCATCAAGCTTCCATCCCCAATGTGTAGCAACTGCAGTAGGAGCACATAGTTGTACTGATAGGGGTAAACCCGTGCTCATCAAGCTTCCATCCCCAATCTGTAGCAATTGCAGTAGGAGCACGTAGTTGTACTGATAGGGGTAAACCCATGCTCATCAAGCTTCCATCCCCAATCTGTAGCAATTGCAGTAGGATCACGTAGTTGTACTGATAGGGGTAAACCCGTGCTCATCAAGCTTCCATCCCCAATCTGTAGCAATTGCAGTAGGAGCACGTAGTTGTACTGATAGGGGTAAACCCATGCTCATCAAGCTTCCATCCCCAATCTGTAGCAACTGCAGTAGGAGCACGTAGTTGTACTGATAGGGGTAAACCCATGCTCATCAAGCTTCCATCCCCAATGTGTAGCAACTGCAGTAGGAGCACGTAGTTGTACTGATAGGGGTAAACCCATGCTCATCAAGCTTCCATCCCCAATGTGTAGCAATTGCAGTAGGAGCACGTAGTTGTACTGATAGGGGTAAACCCATGCTCATCAAGCTTCCATCCACAATCTGTAGCAACTGCAGTAGGAGCACGTAGTTGTACTGATAGGGATAAACCCATGCTCATCAAGCTTCCATCCCCAATGTGTAGCAACTGCAGTAGGAGCACGTAGTTGTACTGATAGGGGTAAACCCATGCTCATCAAGCTTCCATCCCCAATGTGTAGCAATTGCAGTAGGAGCACGTAGTTGTACTGATAGGGGTAAACCCATGCTCATCAAGCTTCCATCCCCAATGTGTAGCAATTGCAGTAGGAGCACGTAGTTGTACTGATAGGGGTAAACCCATGCTCATCAAGCTTCCATCCCCAATCTGTAGCAACTGCAGTAGGAGCACGTAGTTGTACTGATAGGGGTAAACCCATGCTCATCAAGCTTCCATCCCCAATCTGTAGCAATTGCAGTAGGAGCACGTAGTTGTACTGATAGGGGTAAACCCATGCTCATCAAGCTTCCATCCCCAATCTGTAGCAATTGCAGTAGGAGCACGTAGTTGTACTGATAGGGGTAAACCCATGCTCATCAAGCTTCCATCCCCAATCTGTAGCAACTGCAGTAGGAGCACGTAGTTTTACTGATAGGGGTAAACCCATGCTCATCAAGCTTCCATCCCCAATCTGTAGCAACTGCAGTAGGAGCACGTAGTTGTACTGATAGGGGTAAACCCATGCTCATCAAGCTTCCATCCCCAATGTGTAGCAATTGCAGTAGGAGCACGTAGTTGTACTGATAGGGGTAAACCCATGCTCATCAAGCTTCCATCCCCAATGTGTAGCAACTGCAGTAGGAGCACGTAGTTGTACTGATAGGGGTAAACCCATGCTCATCAAGCTTCCATCCCCAATGTGTAGCAATTGCAGTAGGAGCACGTAGTTGTGCTGATAGGGGTAAACCCATGCTCATCAAGCTTCCATCCCCAATCTGTAGCAATTGCAGTAGGAGCACGTAGTTGTACTGATAGGGGTAAACCCATGCTCATCAAGCTTCCATCCCCAATCTGTAGCAATTGCAGTAGGAGCACGTAGTTGTACTGATAGGGGTAAACCCATGCTCATCAAGCTTCCATCCCCAATCTGTAGCAATTGCAGTAGGAGCACGTAGTTGTACTGATAGGGGTAAACCCATGCTCATCAAGCTTCCATCCCCAATGTGTAGCAACTGCAGTAGGAGCACGTAGTTGTACTGATAGGGGTAAACCCATGCTCATCAAGCTTCCATCCCCAATCTGTAGCAATTGCAGTAGGAGCACGTAGTTGTACTGATAGGGGTAAACCCGTGCTCATCAAGCTTCCATCCCCAATCTGTAGCAACTGCAGTAGGAGCACGTAGTTGTACTGATAGGGGTAAACCCATGCTCATCAAGCTTCCATCCCCAATCTGTAGCAATTGCAGTAGGAGCACGTAGTTGTACTGATAGGGGTAAACCCATGCTCATCAAGCTTCCATCCCCAATGTGTAGCAATTGCAGTAGGAGCACGTAGTTGTACTGATAGGGGTAAACCCATGCTCATCAAGCTTCCATCCCCAATGTGTAGCAATTGCAGTAGGAGCACGTAGTTATACTGATAGGGGTAAACCCGTGCTCATCAAGCTTCCATCCCCAATGTGTAGCAACTGCAGTAGGAGCACGTAGTTGTACTGATAGGGGTAAACCCATGCTCATCAAGCTTCCATCCCCAATCTGTAGCAACTGCAGTAGGAGCACGTAGTTTTACTGATAGGGGTAAACCCATGCTCATCAAGCTTCCATCCCCAATCTGTAGCAATTGCAGTAGGAGCACGTAGTTGAACTGATAGGGGTAAACCCGTGCTCATCAAGCTTCCATCCCCAATCTGTAGCAATTGCAGTAGGAGCACGTAGTTGTACTGATAGGGGTAAACCCATGCTCATCAAGCTTCCATCCCCAATCTGTAGCAATTGCAGTAGGAGCACGTAGTTGTACTGATAGGGGTAAACCCATGCTCATCAAGCTTCCATCCCCAATCTGTAGCAATTGCAGTAGGAGCACGTAGTTGTACTGATAGGGGTAAACCCATGCTCATCAAGCTTCCATCCCCAATCTGTAGCAATTGCAGTAGGAGCACGTAGTTGTACTGATAGGGGTAAACCCGTGCTCATCAAGCTTCCATCCCCAATCTGTAGCAATTGCAGTAGGAGCACGTAGTTGTACTGATAGGGGTAAAACCATGCTCATCAAGCTTCCATCCCCAATGTGTAGCAATTGCAGTAGGAGCACGTAGTTGTACTGATAGGGGTAAACCCATGCTCATCAAGCTTCCATCCCCAATCTGTAGCAATTGCAGTAGGAGCACGTAGTTGTACTGATAGGGGTAAACCCACGCTCATCAAGCTTCCATCCCCAATCTGTAGCAATTGCAGAAGGAGCACGTAGTTGTACTGATAGGGGTAAACCCATGCTCATCAAGCTTCCATCCCCAATCTGTAGCAATTGCAGTAGGAGCACGTAGTTGTACTGATAGGGGTAAACCCATGCTCATCAAGCTTCCATCCCCAATCTGTAGCAATTGCAGTAGGAGCACGTAGTTGTACTGATAGGGGTAAACCCATGCTCATCAAGCTTCCATCCCCAATCTGTAGCAATTGCAGTAGGAGCACGTAGTTGTACTGATAGGGGTAAACCCATGCTCATCAAGCTTCCATCCCCAATGTGTAGCAACTGCAGTAGGAGCACGTAGATGTACTGATAGGGGTAAACCCACGCTCATCAAGCTTCCATCCCCAATCTGTAGCAATTGCAGTAGGAGCACGTAGTTGTACTGATAGGGGTAAACCCATGCTCATCAAGCTTCCATCCCCAATCTGTAGCAACTGCAGTAGGAGCACGTAGTTGTACTGATAGGGGTAAACCCATGCTCATCAAGCTTCCATCCCCAATGTGTAGCAATTGCAGTAGGAGCACGTAGTTGTACTGATAGGGGTAAACCCATGCTCATCAAGCTTCCATCCCCAATGTGTAGCAATTGCAGTAGGAGCACGTAGTTGTACTGATAGGGGTAAACCCATGCTCATCAAGCTTCCATCCCCAATGTGTAGCAATTGCAGTAGGAGCACGTAGTTGTACTGATAGGGGTAAACCCATGCTCATCAAGCTTCCATCCCCAATCTGTAGCAACTGCAGTAGGAGCACGTAGTTGTACTGATAGGGGTAAACCCGTGCTCACCAAGCTTCCATCCCCAATCTGTAGCAACTGCAGTAGGAGCACGTAGTTGTACTGATAGGGGTAAACCCATGCTCATCAAGCTTCCATCCCCAATCTGTAGCAATTGCAGTAGGAGCACGTAGTTGTACTGATAGGGGTAAACCCATGCTCATCAAGCTTCCATCCCCAATCTGTAGCAACTGCAGTAGGAGCACGTAGTTGTACTGATAGGGGTAAACCCATGCTCATCAAGCTTCCATCCCCAATGTGTAGCAATTGCAGTAGGAGCACGTAGTTGTACTGATAGGGGTAAACCCATGCTCATCAAGCTTCCATCCCCAATCTGTAGCAACTGCAGTAGGAGCACGTAGTTGTACTGATAGGGGTAAACCCGTGCTCATCAAGCTTCCATCCCCAATCTGTAGCAACTGCAGTAGGAGCACGTAGTTGTACTGATAGGGGTAAACCCATGCTCATCAAGCTTCCATCCCCAATCTGTAGCAATTGCAGTAGGAGCACGTAATTGTACTGATAGGGGTAAACCCATGCTCATCAAGCTTCCATCCCCAATGTGTAGCAATTGCAGTAGGAGCACGTAGTTGTACTGATAGGGGTAAACCCATGCTCATCAAGCTTCCATCCCCAATGTGTAGCAACTGCAGTAGGAGCACGTAGTTGTACTGATAGGGGTAAACCCATGCTCATCAAGCTTCCATCCCCAATCTGTAGCAATTGCAGTAGGAGCACGTAGTTGTACTGATATGGGTAAACCCATGCTCATCAAGCTTCCATCCCCAATCTGTAGCAATTGCAGTAGGAGCACGTAGTTGAACTGATAGGGGTAAACCCGTGCTCATCAAGCTTCCATCCCCAATCTGTAGCAATTGCAGTAGGAGCACGTAGTTGTACTGATAGGGGTAAACCCATGCTCATCAAGCTTCCATCCCCAATCTGTAGCAATTGCAGTAGGAGCACGTAGTTGTAATGATAGGGGTAAACCCATGCTCATCAAGCTTCCATCCCCAATCTGTAGCAATTGCAGTAGGAGCACGTAGTTGTACTGATAGGGGTAAACCCATGCTCATCAAGCTTCCATCCCCAATGTGTAGCAACTGCAGTAGGAGCACGTAGTTGTACTGATAGGGGTAAACCCATGCTCATCAAGCTTCCATCCCCAATCTGTAGCAATTGCAGTAGGAGCACGTAGTTGTACTGATAGGGGTAAACCCGTGCTCATCAAGCTTCCATCCCCAATGTGTAGCAATTGCAGTAGGAGCACGTAGTTGTACTGATAGGGGTAAACCCGTGCTCATCAAGCTTCCATCCCCAATCTGTAGCAACTGCAGTAGGAGCACGTAGTTGTACTGATAGGGGTAAACCCATGCTCATCAAGCTTCCATCCCCAATCTGTAGCAACTGCAGTAGGAGCACGTAGTTGTACTGGTAGGGGTAAACCCATGCTCATCAAGCTTCCATCCCCAATGTGTAGCAACTGCAGTAGGAGCACGTAGTTGTACTGATAGGGGTAAACCCATGCTCATCAAGCTTCCATCCCCAATGTGTAGCAACTGCAGTAGGAGCACGTAGTTGTACTGATAGGGGTAAACCCATGCTCATCAAGCTTCCATCCCCAATCTGTAGCAATTGCAGTAGGAGCACGTAGTTGTACTGATAGGGGTAAACCCATGCTCATCAAGCTTCCATCCCCAATGTGTAGCAACTGCAGTAGGAGCACGTAGTTGTACTGATAGGGGTAAACCCATGCTCATCAAGCTTCCATCCCCAATGTGTAGCAATTGCAGTAGGAGCACGTAGTTGTACTGATAGGGGTAAACCCGTGCTCATCAAGCTTCCATCCCCAATCTGTAGCAATTGCAGTAGGAGCACGTAGTTGTGCTGATAGGGGTAAACCCATGCTCATCAAGCTTCCATCCCCAATGTGTAGCAACTGCAGTAGGAGCACATAGTTGTACTGATAGGGGTAAACCCGTGCTCATCAAGCTTCCATCCCCAATCTGTAGCAATTGCAGTAGGAGCACGTAGTTGTACTGATAGGGGTAAACCCATGCTCATCAAGCTTCCATCCCCAATCTGTAGCAATTGCAGTAGGATCACGTAGTTGTACTGATAGGGGTAAACCCGTGCTCATCAAGCTTCCATCCCCAATCTGTAGCAATTGCAGTAGGAGCACGTAGTTGTACTGATAGGGGTAAACCCATGCTCATCAAGCTTCCATCCCCAATCTGTAGCAACTGCAGTAGGAGCACGTAGTTGTACTGATAGGGGTAAACCCATGCTCATCAAGCTTCCATCCCCAATGTGTAGCAACTGCAGTAGGAGCACGTAGTTGTACTGATAGGGGTAAACCCATGCTCATCAAGCTTCCATCCCCAATGTGTAGCAATTGCAGTAGGAGCACGTAGTTGTACTGATAGGGGTAAACCCATGCTCATCAAGCTTCCATCCACAATCTGTAGCAACTGCAGTAGGAGCACGTAGTTGTACTGATAGGGGTAAACCCATGCTCATCAAGCTTCCATCCCCAATGTGTAGCAACTGCAGTAGGAGCACGTAGTTGTACTGATAGGGGTAAACCCATGCTCATCAAGCTTCCATCCCCAATGTGTAGCAATTGCAGTAGGAGCACGTAGTTGTACTGATAGGGGTAAACCCATGCTCATCAAGCTTCCATCCCCAATGTGTAGCAATTGCAGTAGGAGCACGTAGTTGTACTGATAGGGGTAAACCCATGCTCATCAAGCTTCCATCCCCAATCTGTAGCAACTGCAGTAGGAGCACGTAGTTGTACTGATAGGGGTAAACCCATGCTCATCAAGCTTCCATCCCCAATCTGTAGCAATTGCAGTAGGAGCACGTAGTTGTACTGATAGGGGTAAACCCATGCTCATCAAGCTTCCATCCCCAATCTGTAGCAATTGCAGTAGGAGCACGTAGTTGTACTGATAGGGGTAAACCCATGCTCATCAAGCTTCCATCCCCAATCTGTAGCAATTGCAGTAGGAGCACGTAGTTGTACTGATAGGGGTAAACCCATGCTCATCAAGCTTCCATCCCCAATGTGTAGCAATTGCAGTAGGAGCACGTAGTTGTACTGATAGGGGTAAACCCATGCTCATCAAGCTTCCATCCCCAATGTGTAGCAATTGCAGTAGGAGCACGTAGTTGTACTGATAGGGGTAAACCCATGCTCATCAAGCTTCCATCCCCAATGTGTAGCAACTGCAGTAGGAGCACGTAGTTGTACTGATAGGGGTAAACCCATGCTCATCAAGCTTCCATCCCCAATCTGTAGCAACTGCAGTAGGAGCACGTAGTTGTACTGATAGGGGTAAACCCATGCTCATCAAGCTTCCATCCCCAATCTGTAGCAATTGCAGTAGGAACACGTAGTTGTACTGATAGGGGTAAACCCATGCTCATCAAGCTTCCATCCCCAATGTGTAGCAACTGCAGTAGGAGCACGTAGTTGTACTGATAGGGGTAAACCCATGCTCATCAAGCTTCCATCCCCAATCTGTAGCAATTGCAGTAGGAGCACGTAGTTGTACTGATAGGGGTAAACCCATGCTCATCAAGCTTCCATCCCCAATCTGTAGCAATTGCAGTAGGAGCACGTAGTTGTACTGATAGGGGTAAACCCATGCTCATCAAGCTTCCATCCCCAATCTGTAGTAAATGCAGTAGGAGCACGTAGTTGTACTGATAGGGGTAAACCCGTGCTCATCAAGCTTCCATCCCCAATCTGTAGCAATTGCAGTAGGAGCACGTAGTTGTACTGATAGGGGTAAACCCATGCTCATCAAGCTTCCATCCCCAATGTGTAGCAATTGCAGTAGGAGCACGTAGTTGTACTGATAGGGGTAAACCCATGCTCATCAAGCTTCCATCCCCAATCTGTAGCAATTGCAGTAGGAGCACGTAGTTGTACTGATAGGGGTAAACCCACGCTCATCAAGCTTCCATCCCCAATCTGTAGCAATTGTAGAAGGAGCACGTAGTTGTACTGATAGGGGTAAACCCATGCTCATCAAGCTTCCATCCCCAATCTGTAGCAATTGCAGTAGGAGCACGTAGTTGTACTGATAGGGGTAAACCCATGCTCATCAAGCTTCCATCCCCAATCTGTAGCAATTGCAGTAGGAGCACGTAGTTGTACTGATAGGGGTAAACCCATGCTCATCAAGCTTCCATCCCCAATGTGTAGCAACTGCAGTAGGAGCACGTAGTTGTACTGATAGGGGTAAACCCAAGCTCATCAAGCTTCCATCCCCAATCTGTAGCAACTGCAGTAGGAGCACGTAGTTGTACTGACAGGGGTAAACCCATGCTCATCAAGCTTCCATCCCCAATCTGTAGCAACTGCAGTAGGAGCACGTAGTTGTACTGATAGGGGTAAACCCGTGCTCATCAAGCTTCCATCCCCAATGTGTAGCAATTGCAGTAGGAGCACGCAGTTGTACTGATAGGGGTAAACCCGTGCTCATCAAGCTTCCATCCCCAATCTGTAGCAATTGCAGTAGGAGCACGTAGATGTACTGATAGGGGTAAACCCGTGCTCATCAAGCTTCCATCCCCAATCTGTAGCAAGTGCAGTAGGAGCACGTAGTTGTACTGATAGGGGTAAACCCATGCTCATCAAGCTTCCATCCCCAATCTGTAGCAATTGCAGTAGGAGCACGTAGTTGTACTGATAGGGGTAAACCCATGCTCATCAAGCTTCCATCCCCAATCTGTAGCAACTGCAGTAGGAGCACGTAGTTGTACTGATAGGGGTAAACCCATGCTCATCAAGCTTCCATCCCCAATCTGTAGCAACTGCAGTAGGAGCACGTAGTTGTACTGATAGGGGTAAACCCGTGCTCATCAAGCTTCCATCCCCAATCTGTAGCAACTGCAGTAGGAGCACGTAGTTGTACTGATAGGGGTAAACCCATGCTCATCAAGCTTCCATCCCCAATCTGTAGCAATTGCAGTAGGAGCACGTAGTTGTACTGATAGGGGTAAACCCATGCTCATCAAGCTTCCATCCCCAATCTGTAGCAACTGCAGTAGGAGCACGTAGTTGTACTGATAGGGGTAAACCCGTGCTCATCAAGCTTCCATCCCCAATCTGTAGCAACTGCAGTAGGAGCACGTAGTTGTACTGATAGGGGTAAACCCATGCTCATCAAGCTTCCATCCCCAATGTGTAGCAATTGCAGTAGGAGCACGTAGTTGTACTGATAGGGGTAAACCCATGCTCATCAAGCTTCCATCCCCAATGTGTAGCAATTGCAGTAGGAGCACGTAGTTGTACTGATAGGGGTAAACCCATGCTCATCAAGCTTCCATCCCCAATCTGTAGCAACTGCAGTAGGAGCACGTAGTTGTACTGATAGGGGTAAACCCATGCTCATCAAGCTTCCATCCCCAATCTGTAGCAATTGCAGTAGGAGCACGTAGTTGTACTGATAGGGGTAAACCCATGCTCATCAAGCTTCCATCCCCAATCTGTAGCAATTGCAGTAGGAGCACGTAGTTGTACTGATAGGGGTAAACCCATGCTCATCAAGCTTCCATCCCCAATCTGTAGCAATTGCAGTAGGAGCACGTAGTTGTACTGATAGGGGTAAACCCATGCTCATCAAGCTTCCATCCCCAATGTGTAGCAATTGCAGTAGGAGCACGTAGTTGTACTGATAGGGGTAAACCCATGCTCATCAAGCTTCCATCCCCAATGTGTAGCAATTGCAGTAGGAGCACGTAGTTGTACTGATAGGGGTAAACCCATGCTCATCAAGCTTCCATCCCCAATGTGTAGCAACTGCAGTAGGAGCACGTAGTTGTACTGATAGGGGTAAACCCATGCTCATCAAGCTTCCATCCCCAATCTGTAGCAACTGCAGTAGGAGCACGTAGTTGTACTGATAGGGGTAAACCCATGCTCATCAAGCTTCCATCCCCAATCTGTAGCAATTGCAGTAGGAGCACGTAGTTGTACTGATAGGGGTAAACCCATGCTCATCAAGCTTCCATCCCCAATCTGTAGCAATTGCAGTAGGAGCACGTAGTTGTACTGATAGGGGTAAACCCATGCTCATCAAGCTTCCATCCCCAATCTGTAGTAAATGCAGTAGGAGCACGTAGTTGTACTGATAGGGGTAAACCCGTGCTCATCAAGCTTCCATCCCCAATCAGTAGCAATTGCAGTAGGAGCACGTAGTTGTACTGATAGGGGTAAACCCATGCTCATCAAGCTTCCATCCCCAATGTGTAGCAATTGCAGTAGGAGCACGTAGTTGTACTGATAGGGGTAAACCCATGCTCATCAAGCTTCCATCCCCAATCTGTAGCAATTGCAGTAGGAGCACGTAGTTGTACTGATAGGGGTAAACCCACGCTCATCAAGCTTCCATCCCCAATCTGTAGCAATTGTAGAAGGAGCACGTAGTTGTACTGATAGGGGTAAACCCATGCTCATCAAGCTTCCATCCCCAATCTGTAGCAATTGCAGTAGAAGCACGTAGTTGTACTGATAGGGGTAAACCCATGCTCATCAAGCTTCCATCCCCAATCTGTAGCAATTGCAGTAGGAGCACGTAGTTGTACTGATAGGGGTAAACCCATGCTCATCAAGCTTCCATCCCCAATGTGTAGCAACTGCAGTAGGAGCACGTAGTTGTACTGATAGGGGTAAACCCACGCTCATCAAGCTTCCATCCCCAATCTGTAGCAACTGCAGTAGGAGCACGTAGTTGTACTGACAGGGGTAAACACATGCTCATCAAGCTTCCATCCCCAATCTGTAGCAACTGCAGTAGGAGCACGTAGTTGTACTGATAGGGGTAAACCCGTGCTCATCAAGCTTCCATCCCCAATGTGTAGCAATTGCAGTAGGAGCACGCAGTTGTACTGATAGGGGTAAACCCGTGCTCATCAAGCTTCCATCCCCAATCTGTAGCAATTGCAGTAGGAGCACGTAGTTGTACTGATAGGGGTAAACCCGTGCTCATCAAGCTTCCATCCCCAATCTGTAGCAAGTGCAGTAGGAGCACGTAGTTGTACTGATAGGGGTAAACCCATGCTCATCAAGCTTCCATCCCCAATCTGTAGCAATTGCAGTAGGAGCACGTAGTTGTACTGATAGGGGTAAACCCATGCTCATCAAGCTTCCATCCCCAATCTGTAGCAACTGCAGTAGGAGCACGTAGTTGTACTGATAGGGGTAAACCCATGCTCATCAAGCTTCCATCCCCAATCTGTAGCAACTGCAGTAGGAGCACGTAGTTGTACTGATAGGGGTAAACCCGTGCTCATCAAGCTTCCATCCCCAATCTGTAGCAACTGCAGTAGGAGCACGTAGTTGTACTGATAGGGGTAAACCCATGCTCATCAAGCTTCCATCCCCAATCTGTAGCAATTGCAGTAGGAGCACGTAGTTGTACTGATAGGGGTAAACCCATGCTCATCAAGCTTCCATCCCCAATCTGTAGCAACTGCAGTAGGAGCACGTAGTTGTACTGATAGGGGTAAACCCGTGCTCATCAAGCTTCCATCCCCAATCTGTAGCAACTGCAGTAGGAGCACGTAGTTGTACTGATAGGGGTAAACCCATGCTCATCAAGCTTCCATCCCCAATCTGTAGCAATTGCAGTAGGAGCACGTAGTTGTACTGATAGGGGTAAACCCATGCTCATCAAGCTTCCATCCCCAATGTGTAGCAATTGCAGTAGGAGCACGTAGTTGTACTGATAGGGGTAAACCCATGCTCATCAAGCTTCCATCCCCAATGTGTAGCAACTGCAGTAGGAGCACGTAGTTGTACTGATAGGGGTAAACCCATGCTCATCAAGCTTCCATCCCCAATCTGTAGCAATTGCAGTAGGAGCACGTAGTTGTACTGATAGGGGTAAACCCATGCTCATCAAGCTTCCATCCCCAATCTGTAGCAATTGCAGTAGGAGCACGTATTTGAACTGATAGGGGTAAACCCGTGCTCATCAAGCTTCCATCCCCAATCTGTAGCAATTGCAGTAGGAGCACGTAGTTGTACTGATAGGGGTAAACCCATGCTCATCAAGCTTCCATCCCCAATCTGTAGCAATTGCAGTAGGAGCACGTAGTTGTACTGATAGGGGTAAACCCATGCTCATCAAGCTTCCATCCCCAATCTGTAGCAATTGCAGTAGGAGCACGTAGTTGTACTGATAGGGGTAAACCCATGCTCATCAAGCTTCCATCCCCAATCTGTAGCAACTGCAGTAGGAGCACGTAGTTGTACTGATAGGGGTAAACCCATGCTCATCAAGCTTCCATCCCCAATCTGTAGCAACTGCAGTAGGAGCACGTAGTTGTACTGGTAGGGGTAAACACATGCTCATCAAGCTTCCATCCCCAATGTGTAGCAACTGCAGTAGGAGCACGTAGTTGTACTGATAGGGGTAAACCCATGCTCATCAAGCTTCCATCCCCAATGTGCAGCAACTGCAGTAGGAGCACGTAGTTGTACTGATAGGGGTAAACCCATGCTCATCAAGCTTCCATCCCCAATCTGTAGCAATTGCAGTAGGAGCACGTAGTTGTACTGATAGGGGTAAACCCATGCTCATCAAGCTTCCATCCCCAATGTGTAGCAACTGCAGTAGGAGCACGTAGTTGTACTGATAGGGGTAAACCCATGCTCATCAAGCTTCCATCCCCAATGTGTAGCAATTGCAGTAGGAGCACGTAGTTGTACTGATAGGGGTAAACCCGTGCTCATCAAGCTTCCATCCCCAATCTGTAGCAATTGCAGTAGGAGCACGTAGTTGTACTGATAGGGGTAAACCCATGCTCATCAAGCTTCCATCCCCAATGTGTAGCAACTGCAGTAGGAGCACATAGTTTTACTGATAGGGGTAAACCCGTGCTCATCAAGCTTCCATCCCCAATCTGTAGCAATTGCAGTAGGAGCACGTAGTTGTACTGATAGGGGTAAACCCATGCTCATCAAGCTTCCATCCCCAATCTGTAGCAATTGCAGTAGGAACACGTAGTTGTACTGATAGGGGTAAACCCGTGCTCATCAAGCTTCCATCCCCAATCTGTAGCAATTGCAGTAGGAGCACGTAGTTGTACTGATAGGGGTAAACCCGTGCTCATCAAGCTCCCATCCCCAATGTGTAGCAATTGCAGTAGGAGCACGTAGTTGTACTGATAGGGGTAAACCCATGCTCATCAAGCTTCCATCCCCAATCTGTAGCAACTGCAGTAGGAGCACGTAGTTGTACTGATAGGGGTAAACCCATGCTCATCAAGCTTCCATCCCCAATCTGTAGCAATTGCAGTAGGAGCACGTAGTTGTACTGATAGGGGTAAACCCATGCTCATCAAGCTTACATCCCCAATGTGTAGCAACTGCAGTAGGAGCACGTAGTTGTACTGATAGGGGTAAACCCATGCTCATCAAGCTTCCATCCCCAATCTGTAGCAACTGCAGTAGGAGCACGTAGTTGTACTGATAGGGGTAAACCCATGCTCATCAAGCTTCCATCCCCAATGTGTAGCAACTGCATTAGGAGCACGTAGTTGTACTGATAGGGGTAAACCCATGCTCATCAAGCTTCCATCCCCAATGTGTAGCAATTGCAGTTGGAGCACGTAGTTGTACTGATAGGGGTAAACCCATGCTCATCAAGCTTCCATCCCCAATCTGTAGCAACTGCAGTAGGAGCACGTAGTTGTACTGATAGGGGTAAACCCATGCTCATCAAGCTTCCATCCCCAATGTGTAGCAACTGCAGTAGGAGCACGTAGTTGTACTGATAGGGGTAAACCCATGCTCATCAAGCTTCCATCCCCAATCTGTAGCAATTGCAGTAGGAGCACGTAGTTGTACTGATAGGGGTAAACCCATGCTCATCAAGCTTCCATCCCCAATCTGTAGCAACTGCAGTAGGAGCACGTAGTTGTACTGATAGGGGTAAACCCATGCTCATCAAGCTTCCATCCCCAATGTGTAGCAACTGCAGTAGGAGCACGTAGTTGTACTGATAGGGGTAAACCCATGCTCATCAAGCTTCCATCCCCAATGTGTAGCAATTGCAGTAGGAGCACGTAGTTGTACTGATAGGGGTAAACCCATGCTCATCAAGCTTCCATCCCCAATCTGTAGCAATTGCAGTAGGAGCACGTAGTTGTACTGATAGGGGTAAACCCATGCTCATCAAGCTTCCATCCCCAATCTGTAGCAATTGCAGTAGGAGCACGTAGTTGTACTGATAGGGGTAAACCCGTGCTCATCAAGCTTCCATCCCCAATCTGTAGCAATTGCAGTAGGAGCACGTAGTTGTACTGATAGGGGTAAACCCATGCTCATCAAGCTTCCATCCCCAATGTGTAGCAACTGCAGTAGGAGCACGTAGTTGTACTGATAGGGGTAAACCCATGCTCATCAAGCTTCCATCCCCAATCTGTAGCAACTGCAGTAGGAGCACGTAGTTGTACTGATAGGGGTAAACCCATGCTCATCAAGCTTCCATCCCCAATCTGTAGCAATTGCAGTAGGAGCACGTAGTTGTACTGATAGGGGTAAACCCATGCTCATCAAGCTTCCATCCCCAATCTGTAGCAATTGCAGTAGGAGCACGTAGTTGTACTGATAGGGGTAAACCCGTGCTCATCAAGCTTCCATCCCCAATCTGTAGCAATTGCAGTAGGAGCACGTAGTTGTACTGATAGGGGTAAACCCATGCTCATCAAGCTTCCATCCCCAATGTGTAGCAATTGCAGTAGGAGCACGTAGTTGTACTGATAGGGGTAAACCCATGCTCATCAAGCTTCCATCCCCAATCTGTAGCAATTGCAGTAGGAGGACGTAGTTGTACTGATAGGGGTAAACCCATGCTCATCAAGCTTCCATCCCCAATCTGTAGCAATTGCAGTAGGAGCACGTAGTTGTACTGATAGGGGTAAACCCATGCTCATCAAGCTTCCATCCCCAATCTGTAGCAATTGCAGTAGGAGCACGTAGTTGTACTGATAGGGGTAAACCCATGCTCATCAAGCTTCCATCCCCAATGTGTAGCAACTGCAGTAGGAGCACGTAGTTGTACTGATAGGGGTAAACCCATGCTCATCAAGCTTCCATCCCCAATCTGTAGCAACTGCAGTAGGAGCACGTAGTTGTACTGATAGGGGTAAACCCGTGCTCATCAAGCTTCCATCCCCAATCTGTAGCAATTGCAGTAGGAGCACGTAGTTGTACTGATAGGGGTAAACCCATGCTCATCAAGCTTCCATCCCCAATGTGTAGCAACTGCAGTAGGAGCACGTAGTTGTACTGATAGGGGTAAACCCATGCTCATCAAGCTTCCATCCCCAATCTGTAGCAACTGCAGTAGGAGCACGTAGTTGTACTGATAGGGGTAAACCCATGCTCATCAAGCTTCCATCCCCAATCTGTAGCAACTGCAGTAGGAGCACGTAGTTGTACTGATAGGAGTAAACCCATGCTCATCAAGCTTCCATCCCCAATCTGTAGCAATTGCAGTAGGAGCACGTAGTTGTACTGATAGGGGTAAACCCATGCTCATCAAGCTTCCATCCCCAATGTGTAGCAATTGCAGTAGGAGCACGTAGTTGTACTGATAGGGGTAAACCCATGCTCATCAAGCTTCCATCCCCAATGTGTAGCAACTGCAGTAGGAGCACGTAGTTGTACTGATAGGGGTAAACCCATGCTCATCAAGCTTCCTTCCCCAATCTGTAGCAATTGCAGTAGGAGCACGTAGTTGTACTGATAGGGGTAAACCCATGCTCATCAAGCTTCCATCCCCAATCTGTAGCAACTGCAGTAGGAGCACGTAGTTGTACTGATAGGGGTAAACCCATGCTCATCAAGCTTCCATCCCCAATGTGTAACAATTGCAGTAAGAGCACGTAGTTGTACTGATAGGGGTAAACCCATGCTCATCAAGCTTCCATCCCCAATGTGTAGCAATTGCAGTAGGAGCACGTAGTTGTACTGATAGGGGTAAACCCATGCTCATCAAGCTTCCATCCCCAATCTGTAGCAATTGCAGTAGGAGCACGTAGTTGTACTGATAGGGGTAAACCCATGCTCATCAAGCTTCCATCCCCAATGTGTAGCAACTGCAGTAGGAGCACGTAGTTGTACTGATAGGGGTAAACCCATGCTCATCAAGCTTCCATCCCCAATGTGTAGCAACTGCAGTAGGAGCACGTAGTTGTACTGATAGGGGTAAACCCATGCTCATCAAGCTTCCATCCCCAATCTGTAGCAATTGCAGTAGGAACACGTAGTTGTACTGATAGGGGTAAACCCGTGCTCATCAAGCTTCCATCCCCAATGTGTAGCAATTGCAGTAGGAGCACGTAGTTGTACTGATAGGGGTAAACCCATGCTCATCAAGCTTCCATCCCCAATGTGTAGCAATTGCAGTAGGAGCACGTAGTTGTACTGATAGGGGTAAACCCATGCTCATCAAGCTTCCATCCCCAATGTGTAGCAACTGCAGTAGGAGCACGTAGTTGTACTGATAGGGGTAAACCCATGCTCATCAAGCTTCCATCCCCAATCTGTAGCAACTGCAGTAGGAGCACGTAGTTGTACTGATAGGGGTAAACCCATGCTCATCAAGCTTCCATCCCCAATCTGTAGCAACTGCAGTAGGAGCACGTAGTTGTACTGATAGGGGTAAACCCATGCTCATCAAGCTTCCATCCCCAATCTTTAGCAACTGCAGTAGGAGCACGTAGTTGTACTGATAGGGGTAAACCCGTGCTCATCAAGCTTCCATCCCCAATCTGTAGCAACTGCAGTAGGAGCACGTAGTTGTACTGATAGGGGTAAACCCATGCTCATCAAGCTTCCATCCCCAATCTTTAGCAACTGCAGTAGGAGCACGTAGTTGTACTGATAGGGGTAAACCCGTGCTCATCAAGCTTCCATCCCCAATCTGTAGCAACTGCAGTAGGAGCACGTAGTTGTACTGATAGGGGTAAACCCGTGCTCATCAAGCTTCCATCCCCAATCTGTATCAACTGCAGTAGGAGCACGTAGTTGTACTGATAGGGGTAAACCCGTGCTCATCAAGCTTCCATCCCCAATGTGTAGCAATTGCAGTAGGAGCACGTAGTTGTACTGATAGGGGTAAACCCATGCTCATCAAGCTTCCATCCCCAATCTGTAGCAACTGCAGTAGGAGCACGTAGTTGTACTGATAGGGGTAAACCCGTGCTCATCAAGCTTCCATCCCCAATGTGTAGCAATTGCAGTAGGAGCACGTAGTTGTACTGATAGGGGTAAACCCGTGCTCATCAAGCTTCCATCCCCAATCTGTAGCAATTGCAGTAGGAGCACGTAGTTGTACTGATAGGGGTAAACCCGTGCTCATCAAGCTTCCATCCCCAATGTGTAGCAACTGCAGTAGGAGCACGTAGTTGTACTGATAGGGGTAAACCCATGCTCATCAAGCTTCCATCCCCAATCTGTAGCAATTGCAGTAGGAGCACGTAGTTGTACTGATAGGGGTAAACCCATGCTCATCAAGCTTCCATCCCCAATCTGTAGCAACTGCAGTAGGAGCACGTAGTTGTACTGATAGGGGTAAACCCATGCTCATCAAGCTTCCATCCCCAATGTGTAGCAACTGCAGTAGGAGCACGTAGTTGTACTGATAGGGGTAAACCCATGCTCATCAAGCTTCCATCCCCAATGTGTAGCAATTGCAGTAGGAGCACGTAGTTGTACTGATAGGGGTAAACCCATGCTCATCAAGCTTCCATCCCCAATCTGTAGCAATTGCAGTAGGAGCACGTAGTTGTACTGATAGGGGTAAACCCATGCTCATCAAGCTTCCATCCCCAATCTGTAGCAATTGCAGTAGGAGCACGTAGTTGTACTGATAGGGGTAAACCCGTGCTCATCAAGCTTCCATCCCCAATCTGTAGCAATTGCAGTAGGAGCACGTAGTTGTACTGATAGGGGTAAACCCATGCTCATCAAGCTTCCATCCCCAATGTGTAGCAACTGCAGTAGGAGCACGTAGTTGTACTGATAGGGGTAAACCCATGCTCATCAAGCTTCCATCCCCAATCTGTAGCAACTGCAGTAGGAGCACGTAGTTGTACTGATAGGGGTAAACCCATGCTCATCAAGCTTCCATCCCCAATCTGTAGCAATTGCAGTAGGAGCACGTAGTTGTACTGATAGGGGTAAACCCATGCTCATCAAGCTTCCATCCCCAATCTGTAGCAATTGCAGTAGGAGCACGTAGTTGTACTGATAGGGGTAAACCCGTGCTCATCAAGCTTCCATCCCCAATCTGTAGCAATTGCAGTAGGAGCACGTAGTTGTACTGATAGGGGTAAACCCATGCTCATCAAGCTTCCATCCCCAATGTGTAGCAATTGCAGTAGGAGCACGTAGTTGTACTGATAGGGGTAAACCCATGCTCATCAAGCTTCCATCCCCAATCTGTAGCAATTGCAGTAGGAGGACGTAGTTGTACTGATAGGGGTAAACCCATGCTCATCAAGCTTCCATCCCCAATCTGTAGCAATTGCAGTAGGAGCACGTAGTTGTACTGATAGGGGTAAACCCATGCTCATCAAGCTTCCATCCCCAATCTGTAGCAATTGCAGTAGGAGCACGTAGTTGTACTGATAGGGGTAAACCCATGCTCATCAAGCTTCCATCCCCAATGTGTAGCAACTGCAGTAGGAGCACGTAGTTGTACTGATAGGGGTAAACCCATGCTCATCAAGCTTCCATCCCCAATCCGTAGCAACTGCAGTAGGAGCACGTAGTTGTACTGATAGGGGTAAACCCGTGCTCATCAAGCTTCCATCCCCAATCTGTAGCAATTGCAGTAGGAGCACGTAGTTGTACTGATAGGGGTAAACCCATGCTCATCAAGCTTCCATCCCCAATGTGTAGCAACTGCAGTAGGAGCACGTAGTTGTACTGATAGGGGTAAACCCATGCTCATCAAGCTTCCATCCCCAATCTGTAGCAACTGCAGTAGGAGCACGTAGTTGTACTGATAGGGGTAAACCCATGCTCATCAAGCTTCCATCCCCAATCTGTAGCAACTGCAGTAGGAGCACGTAGTTGTACTGATAGGAGTAAACCCATGCTCATCAAGCTTCCATCCCCAATCTGTAGCAATTGCAGTAGGAGCACGTAGTTGTACTGATAGGGGTAAACCCATGCTCATCAAGCTTCCATCCCCAATGTGTAGCAATTGCAGTAGGAGCACGTAGTTGTACTGATAGGGGTAAACCCATGCTCATCAAGCTTCCATCCCCAATGTGTAGCAACTGCAGTAGGAGCACGTAGTTGTACTGATAGGGGTAAACCCATGCTCATCAAGCTTCCTTCCCCAATCTGTAGCAATTGCAGTAGGAGCACGTAGTTGTACTGATAGGGGTAAACCCATGCTCATCAAGCTTCCATCCCCAATCTGTAGCAACTGCAGTAGGAGCACGTAGTTGTACTGATAGGGGTAAACCCATGCTCATCAAGCTTCCATCCCCAATGTGTAACAATTGCAGTAAGAGCACGTAGTTGTACTGATAGGGGTAAACCCATGCTCATCAAGCTTCCATCCCCAATGTGTAGCAATTGCAGTAGGAGCACGTAGTTGTACTGATAGGGGTAAACCCATGCTCATCAAGCTTCCATCCCCAATCTGTAGCAATTGCAGTAGGAGCACGTAGTTGTACTGATAGGGGTAAACCCATGCTCATCAAGCTTCCATCCCCAATGTGTAGCAACTGCAGTAGGAGCACGTAGTTGTACTGATAGGGGTAAACCCATGCTCATCAAGCTTCCATCCCCAATGTGTAGCAACTGCAGTAGGAGCACGTAGTTGTACTGATAGGGGTAAACCCATGCTCATCAAGCTTCCATCCCCAATCTGTAGCAATTGCAGTAGGAACACGTAGTTGTACTGATAGGGGTAAACCCGTGCTCATCAAGCTTCCATCCCCAATGTGTAGCAATTGCAGTAGGAGCACGTAGTTGTACTGATAGGGGTAAACCCATGCTCATCAAGCTTCCATCCCCAATGTGTAGCAATTGCAGTAGGAGCACGTAGTTGTACTGATAGGGGTAAACCCATGCTCATCAAGCTTCCATCCCCAATGTGTAGCAACTGCAGTAGGAGCACGTAGTTGTACTGATAGGGGTAAACCCATGCTCATCAAGCTTCCATCCCCAATCTGTAGCAACTGCAGTAGGAGCACGTAGTTGTACTGATAGGGGTAAACCCATGCTCATCAAGCTTCCATCCCCAATCTGTAGCAACTGCAGTAGGAGCACGTAGTTGTACTGATAGGGGTAAACCCATGCTCATCAAGCTTCCATCCCCAATCTTTAGCAACTGCAGTAGGAGCACGTAGTTGTACTGATAGGGGTAAACCCGTGCTCATCAAGCTTCCATCCCCAATCTGTAGCAACTGCAGTAGGAGCACGTAGTTGTACTGATAGGGGTAAACCCATGCTCATCAAGCTTCCATCCCCAATCTTTAGCAACTGCAGTAGGAGCACGTAGTTGTACTGATAGGGGTAAACCCGTGCTCATCAAGCTTCCATCCCCAATCTGTAGCAACTGCAGTAGGAGCACGTAGTTGTACTGATAGGGGTAAACCCGTGCTCATCAAGCTTCCATCCCCAATCTGTATCAACTGCAGTAGGAGCACGTAGTTGTACTGATAGGGGTAAACCCGTGCTCATCAAGCTTCCATCCCCAATGTGTAGCAATTGCAGTAGGAGCACGTAGTTGTACTGATAGGGGTAAACCCATGCTCATCAAGCTTCCATCCCCAATCTGTAGCAACTGCAGTAGGAGCACGTAGTTGTACTGATAGGGGTAAACCCGTGCTCATCAAGCTTCCATCCCCAATGTGTAGCAATTGCAGTAGGAGCACGTAGTTGTACTGATAGGGGTAAACCCGTGCTCATCAAGCTTCCATCCCCAATCTGTAGCAATTGCAGTAGGAGCACGTAGTTGTACTGATAGGGGTAAACCCGTGCTCATCAAGCTTCCATCCCCAATCTGTAGCAACTGCAGTAGGAGCACGTAGTTGTACTGATAGGGGTAAACCCGTGCTCATCAAGCTTCCATCCCCAATCTGTAGCAACTGCAGTAGGAGCACGTAGTTGTACTGATAGGGGTAAACCCGTGCTCATCAAGCTTCCATCCCCAATGTGTAGCAACTGCAGTAGGAGCACGTAGTTGTACTGATAGGGGTAAACCCGTGCTCATCAAGCTTCCATCCCCAATGTGTAGCAATTGCAGTAGGAGCACGTAGTTGTACTGATAGGGGTAAACCCATGCTCATCAAGCTTCCATCCCCAATCTGTAGCAACTGCAGTAGGAGCACGTAGTTGTACTGATAGGGGTAAACCCGTGCTCATCAAGCTTCCATCCCCAATGTGTAGCAATTGCAGTAGGAGCACGTAGTTGTACTGATAGGGGTAAACCCGTGCTCATCAAGCTTCCATCCCCAATCTGTAGCAATTGCAGTAGGAGCACGTAGTTGTACTGATAGGGGTAAACCCGTGCTCATCAAGCTTCCATCCCCAATCTGTAGCAACTGCAGTAGGAGCACGTAGTTGTACTGATAGGGGTAAACCCGTGCTCATCAAGCTTCCATCCCCAATCTGTAGCAACTGCAGTAGGAGCACGTAGTTGTACTGATAGGGGTAAACCCATGCTCATCAAGCTTCCATCCCCAATCTGTAGCAATTGCAGTAGGAGCACGTAGTTGTACTGATAGGGGTAAACCCATGCTCATCAAGCTTCCATCCCCAATGTGTAGCAACTGCAGTAGGAGCACGTAGTTGTACTGATAGGGGTAAACCCATGCTCATCAAGCTTCCATCCCCCAATCTGTAGCAACTGCAGTAGGAGCACGTAGTTGTACTGATAGGGGTAAACCCATGCTCATCAAGCTTCCATCCCCAATCTGTAGCAACTGCAGTAGGAGCACGTAGTTGTACTGATAGGGGTAAACCCATGCTCATCAAGCTTCCATCCCCAATCTGTAGCAACTGCAGTAGGAGCACGTAGTTGTACTGATAGGGGTAAACCCATGCTCATCAAGCTTCTATCCCCAATCTGTAGCAATTGCAGTAGGAGCACGTAGTTGTACTGATAGGGGTAAACCCGTGCTCACCAAGCTTCCATCCCCAATGTGTAGCAATTGCAGTAGGAGCCCGTAGTTGTACTGATAGGGGTAAACCCATGCTCATCAAGCTTCCATCCCCAATCTGTAGCAATTGCAGTAGGAGCACGTAGTTGTACTGATAGGGGTAAACCCATGCTCATCAAGCTTCCATCCCCAATCTGTAGCAACTGCAGTAGGAGCACGTAGTTGTACTGATAGGGGTAAACCCATGCTCATCAAGCTTCCATCCCCAATCTGTAGCAATTGCAGTAGGAGCACGTAGTTGTACTGATAGGGGTAAACCCATGCTCATCAAGCTTCCATCCCCAATCTGTAGCAATTGCAGTAGGAGCACGTAGTTGTACTGATAGGGGTAAACCCATGCTCATCAAGCTTCCATCCCCAATCTGTAGCAACTGCAGTAGGAGCACGTAGTTGTACTGATAGGGGTAAACCCATGCTCATCAAGCTTCCATCCCCAATGTGTAGCAACTGCAGTAGGAGCACGTAGTTGTACTGATAGGGGTAAACCCATGCTCATCAAGCTTCCATCCCCAATCTGTAGCAATTGCAGTAGGAGCACGTAGTTGTACTGATAGGGGTAAACCCATGCTCATCAAGCTTCCATCCCCAATCTGTAGCAACTGCAGTAGGAGCACGTAGTTGTACTGATAGGGGTAAACCCATGCTCATCAAGCTTCCATCCCAAATCTGTAGCAATTGCAGTAGGAGCACGTAGTTGTACTGATAGGGGTAAACCCGTGCTCATCAAGCTTCCATCCCCAATGTGTAGCAACTGCAGTAGGAGCACGTAGTTGTACTGATAGGGGTAAACCCATGCTCATCAAGCTTCCATCCCCAATCTGTAGCAATTGCAGTAGGAGCACGTAGTTGTACTGATAGAGGTAAACCCATGCTCATCAAGCTTCCATCCCCAATCTGTAGCAACTGCAGTAGGAGCACGTAGTTGTACTGATAGGGGTAAACCCATGCTCATCAAGCTTCCATCCCCAATGTGTAGCAATTGCAGTAGGAGCACGTAGTTGTACTGATAGGGGTAAACCCATGCTCATCAAGCTTCCATCCCCAATCTGTAGCAACTGCAGTAGGAGCACGTAGTTGTACTGATAGGGGTAAACCCATGCTCATCAAGCTTCCATCCCCAATGTGTAGCAATTGCAGTAGGAGCACGTAGTTGTACTGATAGGGGTAAACCCATGCTCATCAAGCTTCCATCCCCAATCTGTAGCAACTGCAGTAGGAGCACGTAGTTGTACTGATAGGGGTAAACCCATGCTCATCAAGCTTCCATCCCCAATGTGTAGCAATTGCATTAGGAGCACGTAGTTGTACTGATAGGGGTAAACCCGTGCTCATCAAGCTTCCATCCCCAATGTGTAGCAACTGCAGTAGGAGCACGTAGTTGTACTGATAGGGGTAAACCCATGCTCATCAAGCTTCCATCCCCAATCTGTAGCAACTGCAGTAGGAGCACGTAGTTGTACTGATAGGGGTAAACCCATGCTCATCAAGCTTCCATCCCCAATGTGTAGCAACTGCAGTAGGAGCACGTAGTTGTACTGCTAGGGGTAAACCCATGCTCATCAAGCTTCCATCCCCAATCTGTAGCAACTGCAGTAGGAGCACGTAGTTGTACTGATAGGGGTAAACCCATGCTCATCAAGCTTCCATCCCCAATCTGTAGCAACTGCAGTAGGAGCACGTAGTTGTACTGATAGGGGTAAACACATGCTCATCAAGCTTCCATCCCCAATGTGTAGCAATTGCAGTAGGAGCACGTAGTTGTACTGATAGGGGTAAACCCATGCTCATCAAGCTTCCATCCCCAATGTGTAGCAACTGCAGTAGGAGCACGTAGTTGTACTGATAGGGGTAAACCCATGCTCATCAAGCTTCCATCCCCAATCTGTAGCAACTGCAGTAGGAGCACGTAGTTGTACTGATAGGGGTAAACCCGTGCTCATCAAGCTTCCATCCCCAATCTGTAGCAATTGCAGTAGGAGCACGTAGTTGTACTGATAGGGGTAAACCCATGCTCATCAAGCTTCCATCCCCAATGTGTAGCAACTGCAGTAGGAGCACGTAGTTGTACTGATAGGGGTAAACCCATGCTCATCAAGCTTCCATCCCCAATCTGTAGCAACTGCAGTAGGAGCACGTAGTTGTACTGATAGGGGTAAACCCATGCTCATCAAGCTTCCATCCCCAATCTGTACAACTGCAGTAGGAGCACGTAGTTGTACTGATAGGCGTAAACCCATGCTCATCAAGCTTCCATCCCCAATCTGTAGCAACTGCAGTAGGAGCACGTAGTTGTACTGATAGGGGTAAACCCGTGCTTATCAAGCTTCCATCCCCAATGTGTAGCAATTGCAGTAGGAGCACGTAGTTGTACTGATAGGGGTAAACCCATGCTCATCAAGCTTCCATCCCCAATCTGTAGGAATTGCAGTAGGAGCACGTAGTTGTACTGATAGGGGTAAACCCATGCTCATCAAGCTTCCATCCCCAGTCTGTAGCAATTGCAGTAGGATCACGTAGTTGTACTGATAGGGGTAAACCCATGCTCATCAAGCTTCCATCCCCAATGTGTAGCAACTGCAGTAGGAGCACGTAGTTGTACTGATAGGGGTAAACCCATGCTCATCAAGCTTCCATCCCCAATGTGTAGCAATTGCAGTAGGAGCACGTAGTTGTACTGATAGGGGTAAACCCATGCTCATCAAGCTTCCATCCCCAATTTGTAGCAACTGCAGTAGGAGCACGTAGTTGTACTGATAGGGGTAAACCCATGCTCATCAAGCTTCCATCCCCAATGTGTAGCAACTGCAGTAGGAGCACGTAGTTGTACTGATAGGGGTAAACCCATGCTCATCAAGCTTCCATCCCCAATGTGTAGCAATTGCAGTAGGAGCACGTAGTTGTACTGATAGGGGTAAACCCGTGCTCATCAAGCTTCCATCCCCAATCTGTAGCAACTGCAGTAGGAGCACGTAGTTGTACTGATAGGGGTAAACCCATGCTCATCAAGCTTCCATCCCCAATGTGTAGCAATTGCAGTAGGAGCACGTAGTTTGTACTGATAGGGTGTAAACCCATGCTCATCAAGCTTCCATCCCCAATCTGTAGCAATTGCAGAGTAGGAGCACGTAGTTGTACTGATAGGGGTAAACCCGTGCTCATCAAGCTTCCATCACCAATCTGTAGCAATTGCAGTAGGAGCACGTAGTTGTACTGATAAGGGTAAACCCATGCTCATCAAGCTTCCATCCCCAATCTGTAGCAATTGCAGTAGGAGCACGTAGTTGTACTGATAGGGGTAAACCCATGCTCATCAAGCTTCCATCCCCAATCTGTAGCAATTGCAGTAGAGCACGTAGTTGTACTGATAGGGGGTATACCCATGCTCATCAAGCTTCCATCCCCAATGTGTAGCAACTGCAGTAGGAGCACGTAGTTGTACTGATAGGGGTAAACCCATGCTCATCAAGCTTCCATCCCCAATCTGTAGCAATTGCAGTAGGAGCACGTAGTTGTACTGATAGGGTAAACCCATGCTCATCAAGCTTCCATCCCCAATCTGTAGCAATTGCAGTAGGAGCACGTAGTTGTACTGATAGGGGTAAACCCATGCTCATCAAGCTTCCATCCCCAATCTGTAGCAATTGCAGTAGGAGCACGTAGTTTGTACTGATAGGGGTAAACCCATGCTCATCAAGCCTCCATCCCCAATCTGTAGCAATTGCAGTAGGAGCACGTAGTTGTACTGATAGGGGTAAACCCATGCTCATCAAGCTTCCATCCCCAATGTGTAGCAATTGCAGTAGGAGCACGTAATTGTACTGATAGGGGTAAACCCATGCTCATCAAGCTTCCATCCCCCAATCTGTAGCAATTGCAGTAGGAGCACGTAGTTGTACTGATAGGGGTGAACCCATGCTCATCAAGCTTCCATCCCCAATCTGTAGCAACTGCAGTAGGAGCACGTAGTTGTACTGATAGGGGTAAAACCCATGCTCATCAAGCTTCCATCCCCAGTCTGTAGCAACTGCAGTAGGAGCACGTAGTTGTACTGATAGGGGTAAACCCATGCTCATCAAGCTTCCATCCCCAATCTGTAGCAATTGCAGTAGGAGCACGTAGTTGTACTGATAGGGGTAAACCCGTGCTCATCAAGCTTCCATCCCCAATCTGTAGCAACTGCAGTAGGAGCACGTAGTTGTACTGATAGGGGTAAACCCATGCTCATCAAGCTTCCATCCCCAATGTGTAGCAACTGCAGTAGGAGCACGTAGTTGTACTGATAGGGGAAAACCCACGCTCATCAAGCTTCCATCCCCAATGTGTAGCAATTGCAGTAGGAGCACGTAGTTGTACTGATAGGGGTAAACCCATGCTCATCAAGCTTCCATCCCCAATGTGTAGCAACTGCAGTAGGAGCACGTAGTTGTACTGATAGGGGTAAACCCATGCTCATCAAGCTTCCATCCCCAATCTGTAGCAACTGCAGTAGGAGCACGTAGTTGTACTGATAGGGGTAAACCCATGCTCATCAAGCTTCCATCCCCAATGTGTAGCAACTGCAGTAGGAGCACGTAGTTGTACTGATAGGGGTAAACCCATGCTCATCAAGCTTCCATCCGCAATCTGTAGCAATTGCAGTAGGAGCACGTAGTTGTACTGATAGGGGTAAACCCGTGCTCATCAAGCTTCCATCCCCAATCTGTAGCAATTGCAGTAGGAGCACGTAGTTGTACTGATAGGGGTAAACCCATGCTCATCAAGCTTCCATCCCCAATGTGTAGCAACTGCAGTAGGAGCAAGTAGTTGTACTGATAGGGGTAAACCCGTACTCATCAAGCTTCCATCCCCAATGTGTAGCAACTGCAGTAGGAGCACGTAGTTGTACTGATAGGGGTAAACCCATGCTCATCAAGCTTCCATCCCCAATGTGTAGCAATTGCAGTAGGAGCACGTAGTTGTACTGATAGGGGTAAACCCATGCTCATCAAGCTTCCATCCCCAATGTGTAGCAATTGCAGTAGGAGCACGTAGTTGTACTGATAGGGGTAAACCCATGCTCATCAAGCTTCCATCCCCAATGTGTAGCAACTGCAGTAGGAGCACGTAGTTGTACTGATAGGGGTAAACCCATGCTCATCAAGCTTCCATCCCCAATGTGTAGCAACTGCAGTAGGAGCACGTAGTTGTACTGATAGGGGTAAACCCATGCTCATCAAGCTTCCATCCCCAATGTGTAGCAACTGCAGTAGGAGCACGTAGTTGTACTGATAGGGGTAACCCGTGCTCATCAAGCTTCCATCCCCAATGTGTAGCAACTGCAGTAGGAGCACGTAGTTGTACTGATAGGGGTAAACCCATGCTCATCAAGCTTCCATCCCCAATGTGTAGCAACTGCAGTAGGAGCACGTAGTTGTACTGATAGGGGTAAACCCGTGCTCATCAAGCTTCCATCCCCAATGTGTAGCAATTGCAGTAGGAGCACGTATTTGTACTGATAGGGGTAAACCCGTGCTCATCAAGCTTCCATCCCCAATCTTTAGCAACTGCAGTAGGAGCACGTAGTTGTACTGATAGGGGTAAACCCATGCTCATCAAGCTTCCATCCCCAATCTGTAGCAACTGCAGTAGGAGCACGTAGTTGTACTGATAGGGGTAAACCCATGCTCATCAAGCTTCCATCCCCAATCTGTAGCAATTGCAGTAGGAGCACGTAGTTGTACTGATAGGGGTAAACCCATGCTCATCAAGCTTCCATCCCCAATCTGTAGCAATTGCAGTAGGAGCACGTAGTTGTACTGATAGGGGTAAACCCATGCTCATCAAGCTTCCATCCCCAATCCGTAGCAACTGCAGTAGGAGCACGTAGTTGTACTGATAGGGGTAAACCCATGCTCATCAAGCTTCCATCCCCAATCTGTAGCAACTGCAGTAGGAGCACGTAGTTGTACTGATAGGGGTAAACCCATGCTCATCAAGCTTCCATCCCCAATCTGTAGCAATTGCAGTAGGAGCACGTAGTTGTACTGATAGGGGTAAACCCATGCTCATCAAGCTTCCATCCCCAATCTGTAGCAACTGCAGTAGGAGCACGTAGTTGTACTGATAGGGGTAAACCCATGCTCATCAAGCTTCCATCCCCAATCTGTAGCAATTGTAGTAGGAGCACGTAGTTGTACTGATAGGGGTAAACCCATGCTCATCAAGCTTCCATCCCCAATCTGTAGCAACTGCAGTAGGAGCACGTAGTTGTACTGATAGGGGTAAACCCGTGCTCATCAAGCTTCCATCCCCAATCTGTAGCAATTGCAGTAGGAGCACGTAGTTGTACTGATAGGGGTAAACCCACGCTCATCAAGCTTCCATCCCCAATGTGTAGCAACTGCAGTAGGAGCACGTAGTTGTACTGATAGGGGTAAACCCATGCTCATCAAGCTTCCATCCCCAATGTGTAGCAACTGCAGTAGGAGCACGTAGTTGTACTGATAGGGGTAAACCCATGCTCATCAAGCTTCCATCCCCAATCTGTAGCAATTGCAGTAGGAGCACGTAGTTGTACTGATAGGGGTAAACCCATGCTCATCAAGCTTCCATCCCCAATCTGTAGCAATTGCAGTAGGAGCACGTAGTTGTACTGATAGGGGTAAACCCGTGCTCATCAAGCTTCCATCCCCAATCTGTAGCAATTGCAGTAGGAGCACGTAGTTGTACTGATAGGGGTAAACCCACGCTCATCAAGCTTCCATCCCCAATGTGTAGCAACTGCAGTAGGAGCACGTAGTTGTACTGATAGGGGTAAACCCGTGCTCATCAAGCTTCCATCCCCAATCTGTAGCAACTGCAGTAGGAGCACGTAGTTGTACTGATAGGGGTAAACCCGTGCTCATCAAGCTTCCATCCCCAATCTGTAGCAATTGCAGTAGGAGCACGTAGTTGTACTGATAGGGGTAAACCCATGCTCATCAAGCTTCCATCCCCAATCTGTAGCAATTGCAGTAGGAGCACGTAGTTGTACTGATAGGGGTAAACCCATGCTCATCAAGCTTCCATCCCCAATGTGTAGCAACTGCAGTAGGAGCACGTAGTTGTACTGATAGGGGTAAACCCACGCTCATCAAGCTTCCATCCCCAATCTGTAGCAACTGCAGTAGGAGCACGTAGTTGTACTGATAGGGGTAAACCCATGCTCATCAAGCTTCCATCCCCAATCTGTAGCAATTGCAGTAGGAGCACGTAGTTGTACTGATAGGGGTAAACCCATGCTCATCAAGCTTCCATCCCCAATCTGTAGCAACTGCAGTAGGAGCACGTAGTTGTACTGATAGGGGTAAACCCATGCTCATCAAGCTTCCATCCCCAATCTGTAGCAACTGCAGTAGGAGCACGTAGTTGTACTGATAGGGGTAAACCCATGCTCATCAAGCTTCCATCCCCAATCTGTAGCAACTGCAGTAGGAGCACGTAGTTGTACTGATAGGGGTAAACCCATGCTCATCAAGCTTCCATCCCCAATCTGTAGCAATTGCAGTAGGAGCACGTAGTTGTACTGATAGGGGTAAACCCATGCTCATCAAGCTTCCATCCCCAATGTGTAGCAACTGCAGTAGGAGCAAGTAGTTGTACTGATAGGGGTAAACCCGTGCTCATCAAGCTTCCATCCCCAATGTGTAGCAATTGCAGTAGGAGCACGTAGTTGTACTGATAGGGGTAAACCCATGCTCATCAAGCTTCCATCCCCAATGTGTAGCAATTGCAGTAGGAGCACGTAGTTGTACTGATAGGGGTAAACCCATGCTCATCAAGCTTCCATCCCCAATCTGTAGCAACTGCAGTAGGAGCACGTAGTTGTACTGATAGGGGTAAACCCATGCTCATCAAGCTTCCATCCCCAATGTGTAGCAATTGCAGTAGGAGCACGTAGTTGTACTGATAGGGGTAAACCCATGCTCATCAAGCTTCCATCCCCAATCTGTAGCAATTGCAGTAGGAGCACGTAGTTGTACTGATAGAGGTAAACCCATGCTCATCAAGCTTCCATCCCCAATCTGTAGGAATTGCAGTAGGAGCACGTAGTTGTACTGATAGGGGTAAACCCGTGCTCATCAAGCTTCCATCCCCAATCTGTAGCAATTGCAGTAGGAGCACGTAGTTGTACTGATAGGGGTAAACCCATGCTCATCAAGCTTCCATCCCCAATGTGTAGCAACTGCAGTAGGAGCACGTAGTTGTACTGATAGGGGTAAACCCATGCTCATCAAGCTTCCATCCCCAATGTGTAGCAACTGCAGTAGGAGCACGTAGTTGTACTGATAGAGGTAAACCCATGCTCATCAAGCTTCCATCCCCAATGTGTAGCAATTGCAGTAGGAGCACGTAGTTGTACTGATAGGGGTAAACCCATGCTCATCAAGCTTCCATCCCCAATCTGTAGCAACTGCAGTAGGAGCACGTAGTTGTACTGATAGGGGTAAACCCATGCTCATCAAGCTTCCATCCCCAATCTGTAGCAACTGCAGTAGGAGCACGTAGTTGTACTGATAGGGGTAAACCCGTGCTCATCAAGCTTCCATCCCCAATCTGTAGCAACTGCAGTAGGAGCACGTAGTTGTACTGATAGAGGTAAACCCATGCTCATCAAGCTTCCATCCCCAATCTGTAGCAATTGCAGTAGGAGCACGTAGTTGTACTGATAGGGGTAAACCCATGCTCATCAAGCTTCCATCCCCAATCTGTAGCAACTGCAGTAGGAGCACGTAGTTGTACTGAAAGAGGTAAACCCATGCTCATCAAGCTTCTATCCCCAATCTGTAGCAATTGCAGTAGGAGCACGTAGTTGTACTGATAGGGGTAAACCCGTGCTCATCAAGCTTCCATCCCCAATGTGTAGCAACTGCAGTAGGAGCACGTAGTTGTACTGATAGGGGTAAAACCATGCTCATCAAGCTTCCATCCCCAATGTGTAGCAACTGCAGTAGGAGCACGTAGTTGTACTGATAGGGGTAAACCCATGCTCATCAAGCTTCCATCCCCAATGTGTAGCAATTGCAGTAGGAGCACGTAGTTGTACTGGTAGGGGTAAACCCATGCTCATCAAGCTTTCATCCCCAATCTGTAGCAACTGCAGTAGGAGCACGTAGTTGTACTGATAGGGGTAAACCCATGCTCATCAAGCTTCCATCCCCAATCTGTAGCAACTGCAGTAGGAGCACGTAGTTGTACTGATAGGGGTAAACCCATGCTCATCAAGCTTCCATCCCCAATCTGTAGCAACTGCAGTAGGAGCACGTAGTTGTACTGATAGGGGTAAACCCATGCTCATCAAGCTTCCATCCCCAATGTGTAGCAATTGCAGTAGGAGCACGTAGTTGTACTGATAGGGGTAAACCCGTGCTCATCAAGCTTCCATCCCCAATCTGTAGCAACTGCAGTAGGAGCACGTAGTTGTACTGATAGGGGTAAACCCGTGCTCATCAAGCTTCCATCCCCAATCTGTAGCAACTGCAGTAGGAGCACGTAGTTGTACTGATAGGGGTAAACCCATGCTCATCAAGCTTCCATCCCCAATCTGTAGCAATTGCAGTAGGAGCACGTAGTTGTACTGATAGGGGTAAACCCATGCTCATCAAGCTTCCATCCCCAATCTGTAGCAATTGCAGTAGGAGCACGTAGTTGTACTGATAGGGGTAAACCCATGCTCATCAAGCTTCCATCCCCAATCTGTAGCAATTGCAGTAGGAGCACGTAGTTGTACTGATAGGGGTAAACCCGTGCTCATCAAGCTTCCATACCCAATGTGTAGCAATTGCAGTAGGAGCACGTAGTTGTACTGATAGGGGTAAACCCATGCTCATCAAGCTTCCATCCCCAATCTGTAGCAACTGCAGTAGGAGCACGTAGTTGTACTGATAGGGGTAAACCCATGCTCATCAAGCGTCCATCCCCAATCTGTAGCAATTGCAGTAGGAGCACGTAGTTGTACTGATAGGGGTAAACCCATGCTCATCAAGCTTCCATCCCCAATCTGTAGCAATTGCAGTAGGAGCACGTAGTTGTACTGATAGGGGTAAACCCATGCTCATCAAGCTTCCATCCCCAATGTGTAGCAATTGCAGTAGGAGCACGTAGTTGTACTGATAGGGGTAAACCCATGCTCATCAAGCTTCCATCCCCAATCTGTAGCAATTGCAGTAGGAGCACGTAGTTGTGCTGATAGGGGTAAACCCGTGCTCATCAAACTTCCATCCCCAATGTGTAGCAATTGCAGTAGGAGCACGTAGTTGTACTGATAGGGGTAAACCCATGCTCATCAAGCTTCCATCCCCAATCTGTAGCAATTGCAGTAGGAGCACGTAGTTGTACTGATAGGGGTAAACCCATGCTCATCAAGCTTCCATCCCCAATCTGTAGCAATTGCAGTAGGAGCACGTAGTTGTACTGATAGGGGTAAACCCATGCTCATCAAGCTTCCATCCCCAATGTGTAGCAACTGCAGTAGGAGCACGTAGTTGTACTGATAGGGGTAAACCCGTGCTCATCAAGCTTCCATCCCCAATCTGTAGCAACTGCAGTAGGAGCACGTAGTTGTACTGATAGGGGTAAACCCATGCTCATCAAGCTTCCATCCCCAATCTGTAGCAATTGCAGTAGGAGCACGTAGTTGTACTGATAGGGGTAAACCCATGCTCATCAAGCTTCCATCCCCAATCTGTGGCAATTGTAGTAGGAGCACGTAGTTGTACTGATAGGGGTAAACCCATGCTCATCAAGCTTCCATCCCCAATGTGTAGCAATTGCAGTAGGAGCACGTAGTTGTACTGATAGGGGTAAACCCATGCTCATCAAGCTTCCATCCCCAATCTGTAGCAATTGCAGTAGGAGCACGTAGTTGTACTGATAGGGGTAAACCCATGCTCATCAAGCTTCCATCCACAATCTGTAGCAACTGCAGTAGGAGCACGTAGTTGTACTGATAGGGGTAAACCCATGCTCATCAAGCTTCCATCCCCAATCTGTAGCAACTGCAGTAGGAGCACGTAGTTGTACTGATAGGGGTAAACCCATGCTCATCAAGCTTCCATCCCCAATCTGTAGCAATTGCAGTAGGAGCACGTAGTTGTACTGATAGGGGTAAACCCATGCTCATCAAGCTTCCATCCCCAATCTGTAGCAATTGCAGTAGGAGCACGTAGTTGTACTGATAGGGGTAAACCCATGCTCATCAAGCTTCCATCCCCAATCTGTAGCAATTGCAGTAGGAGCACGTAGTTGTACTGATAGGGGTAAACCCATGCTCATCAAGCTTCCATCCCCAATCTGTAGCAATTGCAGTAGGAGCACGTAGTTGTACTGATAGGGGTAAACCCATGCTCATCAAGCTTCCATCCCCAGTCTGTAGCAATTGCAGTAGGAGCAAGTAGTTGTACTGATAGGGGTAAACCCATGCTCATCAAGCTTCCATCCCCAATGTGTAGCAACTGCAGTAGGAGCACGTAGTTGTACTGATAGGGGGAAACCCATGCTCATCAAGCTTCCATCCCCAATGTGTAGCAATTGCAGTAGGAGCACGTAGTTGAACTGATAGGGGTAAACCCATGCTCATCAAGCTTCCATCCCCAATCTGTAGCAATTGCAGTAGGAGCACGTAGTTGTACTGATAGGGGTAAACCCATGCTCATCAAGCTTCCATCCCCAATCTGTAGCAATTGCAGTAGGAGCACGTAGTTGTACTGATAGGGGTAAACCCATGCTCATCAAGCTTCCATCCCCAATGTGTAGCAATTGCAGTAGGAGCACGTAGTTGTACTGATAGGCGTAAACCCATGCTCATCAAGCTTCCATCCCCAATGTGTAGCAACTGCAGTAGGAGCACGTAGTTGTACTGATAGGGGTAAACCCATGCTCATCAAGCTTCCATCCCCAATCTGTAGCAATTGCAGTAGGAGCACGTAGTTGTACTGATAGGGGTAAACCCATGCTCATCAAGCTTCCATCCCCAATGTGTAGCAATTGCAGTAGGAGCACGTAGTTGTACTGATAGGGGTAAACCCATGCTCATCAAGCTTCCATCCCCAATGTGTAGCAACTGCAGTAGGAGCACGTAGTTGTACTGATAGGGGTAAATCCATGCTCATCAAGCTTCCATCCCCAATGTGTAGCAACTGCAGTAGGAGCACGTAGTTGTACTGATAGGGGTAAACCCATGCTCATCAAGCTTCCATCCCCAATCTGTAGCAATTGCAGTAGGAGCACGTAGTTGTACTGATAGGGGTAAACCCATGCTCATCAAGCTTCCATCCCCAATCTGTAGCAATTGCAGTAGGAGCACGTAGTTGTACTGATAGGGGTAAACCCATGCTCATCAAGCTTCCATCCCCAATCTGTAGCAATTGCAGTAGGAGCACGTAGTTGTACTGATAGGGGTAAACCCATGCTCATCAAGCTTCCATCCCCAATCTGTAGCAACTGCAGTAGGAGCACGTAGTTGTACTGATAGGGGTAAACCCATGCTCATCAAGCTTCCATCCCCAATCTGTAGCAACTGCAGTAGGAGCACGTAGTTGTACTGATAGGGGTAAACCCATGCTCATCAAGCTTCCATCCCCAATCTGTAGACACTGCAGTAGGAGCACGTAGTTGTACTGATAGGGGTAAACCCATGCTCATCAAGCTTCCATCCCCAATGTGTAGCAACTGCAGTAGGAGCACGTAGTTGTACTGATAGGGGTAAACCCATGCTCATCAAGCTTCCATCCCCAATGTGTAGCAATTGCAGTAGGAGCACGTAGTTGTACTGTTAGGGGTAAACCCATGCTCATCAAGCTTCCATCCCCAATGTGTAGCAACTGCAGTAGGAGCACGTAGTTGTACTGATAGGGGTAAACCCATGCTCATCAAGCTTCCATCCCCAATGTGTAGCAACTGCAGTAGGAGCACGTAGTTGTACTGATAGGGGTAAACCCATGCTCATCAAGCTTCCATCCCCAATGTGTAGCAACTGCAGTAGGAGCACGTAGTTGTACTGATAGGGGTAAACCCATGCGCATCAAGCTTCCATCCCCAATCTGTAGCAACTGCAGTAGGAGCACGTAGTTGTACTGATAGGGGTAAACCCATGCTCATCAAGCATCCATCCCCAATCTGTAGCAACTGCAGTAGGAGCACGTAGTTGTACTGATAGGGGTAAACCCATGCTCATCAAGCTTCCATCCCCAATCTGTAGCAACTGCAGTAGGAGCAGGTAGTTGTACTGATAGGGGTAAACCCATGCTCATCAAGCTTCCATCCCCAATCTGTAGCAATTGCAGTAGGAGCACGTAGTTGTACTGATAGGGGTAAACCCGTGCTCATCAAGCTTCCATCCCCAATCTGTAGCAATTGCAGTAGGAGCACGTAGTTCTACTGATAGGGGTAAACCCATGCTCATCAAGCTTCCATCCCCAATGTGTAGCAATTGCAGTAGGAGCACGTAGTTGTACTGATAGGGGTAAACCCATGCTCATCAAGCTTCCATCCCCAATCTGTAGCAATTGCAGTAGGAGCACGTAGTTGTACTGATAGGGGTAAACCCACGCTCATCAAGCTTCCATCCCCAATCTGTAGCAATTGCAGAAGGAGCACGTAGTTGTACTGATAGGGGTAAACCCATGCTCATCAAGCTTCCATCCCCAATCTGTAGCAATTGCAGTAGGAGCACGTAGTTGTACTGATAGGGGTAAACCCATGCTCATCAAGCTTCCATCCCCAATCTGTAGCAATTGCAGTAGGAGCACGTAGTTGTACTGATAGGGGTAAACCCATGCTCATCAAGCTTCCATCCCCAATGTGTAGCAACTGCAGTAGGAGCACGTAGTTGTACTGATAGGGGTAAACCCACGCTCATCAAGCTTCCATCCCCAATCTGTAGCAATTGCAGTAGGAGCACGTAGTTGTACTGATAGGGGTAAACCCATGCTCATCAAGCTTCCATCCCCAATGTGTAGCAATTGCAGTAGGAGCACGTAGTTGTACTGATAGGGGTAAACCCATGCTCATCAAGCTTCCATCCCCAATCTGTAGCAACTGCAGTAGGAGCACGTAGTTGTACTGAGAGGGGTAAACCCATGCTCATCAAGCTTCCATCCCCAATCTGTAGCAATTGCAGTAGGAGCACGTAGTTGTACTGATAGGGGTAAACCCATGCTCATCAAGCTTCCATCCCCAATCTGTAGCAATTGCAGTAGGAGCACGTAGTTGAACTGATAGGGGTAAACCCGTGCTCATCAAGCTTCCATCCCCAATCTATAGCAATTGCAGTAGGAGCACGTAGTTGTACTGATAGGGGTAAACCCATGCTCATCAAGCTTCCATCCCCAATCTGTAGCAATTGCAGTAGGAGCACGTAGTTGTACTGATAGGGGTAAACCCATGCTCATCAAGCTTCCATCCCCAATCTGTAGCAATTGCAGTAGGAGCACGTAGTTGTACTGATAGGGGTAAACCCATGCTCATCAAGCTTCCATCCCCAATGTGTAGCAACTGCAGTAGGAGCACGTAGTTGTACTGATAGGGGTAAACCCATGCTCATCAAGCTTCCATCCCCAATGTGTAGCAACTGCAGTAGGAGCACGTAGTTGTACTGATAGGGGTAAACCCATGCTCATCAAGCTTCCATCCCCAATCTGTAGCAATTGCAGTAGGAGCACGTAGTTGTACTGATAGGGGTAAACCCGTGCTCATCAAGCTTCCATCCCCAATGTGTAGCAATTGCAGTAGGAGCACGTAGTTGTACTGATAGGGGTAAACCCGTGCTCATCAAGCTTCCATCCCCAATCTGTAGCAACTGCAGTAGGAGCACGTAGTTGTACTGATAGGGGTAAACCCATGCTCATCAAGCTTCCATCCCCAATCTGTAGCAACTGCAGTAGGAGCACGTAGTTGTACTGGTAGGGGTAAACCCATGCTCATCAAGCTTCCATCCCCAATGTGTAGCAACTGCAGTAGGAGCACGTAGTTGTACTGATAGGGGTAAACCCATGCTCATCAAACTTCCATCCCCAATGTGTAGCAACTGCAGTAGGAGCACGTAGTTGTACTGATAGGGGTAAACCCATGCTCATCAAGCTTCCATCCCCAATCTGTAGCAATTGCAGTAGGAGCACGTAGTTGTACTGATAGGGGTAAACCCATGCTCATCAAGCTTCCATCCCCAATGTGTAGCAACTGCAGTAGGAGCACGTAGTTGTACTGATAGGGGTAAACCCATGCTCATCAAGCTTCCATCCCCAATGTGTAGCAATTGCAGTAGGAGCACGTAGTTGTACTGATAGGGGTAAACCCGTGCTCATCAAGCTTCCATCCCCAATCTGTAGCAATTGCAGTAGGAGCACGTAGTTGTACTGATAGGGGTAAACCCATGCTCATCAAGCTTCCATCCCCAATCTGTAGCAACTGCAGTAGGAGCACGTAGTTGTACTGATAGGGGTAAACCCATGCTCATCAAGCTTCCATCCCCAATGTGTAGCAACTGCAGTAGGAGCACATAGTTGTACTGATAGGGGTAAACCCGTGCTCATCAAGCTTCCATCCCCAATCTGTAGCAATTGCAGTAGGAGCACGTAGTTGTACTGATAGGGGTAAACCCATGCTCATCAAGCTTCCATCCCCAATCTGTAGCAATTGCAGTAGGAGCACGTAGTTGTACTGATAGGGGTAAACCCGTGCTCATCAAGCTTCCATCCCCAATCTGTAGCAATTGCAGTAGGAGCACGTAGTTGTACTGATAGGGGTAAACCCATGCTCATCAAGCTTCCATCCCCAATGTGTAGCAACTGCAGTAGGAGCACGTAGTTGTACTGATAGGGGTAAACCCATGCTCATCAAGCTTCCATCCCCAATCTGTAGCAACTGCAGTAGGAGCACGTAGTTGTACTGATAGGGGTAAACCCATGCTCATCAAGCTTCCATCCCCAATGTGTAGCAATTGCAGTAGGAGCACGTAGTTGTACTGATAGGGGTAAACCCGTGCTCATCAAGCTTCCATCCCCAATGTGTAGCAACTGCAGTAGGAGCACGTAGTTGTACTGATAGGGGTAAACCCATGCTCATCAAGCTTCCATCCCCAATCTGTAGCAACTGCAGTAGGAGCACGTAGTTGTACTGATAGGGGTAAACCCATGCTCATCAAGCTTCCATCCCCAATGTGTAGCAACTGCAGTAGGAGCACGTAGTTGTACTGATAGGGGTAAACCCATGCTCATCAAGCTTCCATCCCCAATCTGTAGCAATTGCAGTAGGAGCACGTAGTTGTACTGATAGGGGTAAACCCATGCTCATCAAGCTTACATCCCCAATGTGTAGCAACTGCAGTAGGAGCACGTAGTTGTACTGATAGGGGTAAACCCATGCTCATCAAGCTTCCATCCCCAATCTGTAGCAACTGCAGTAGGAGCACGTAGTTGTACTGATAGGGGTAAACCCATGCTCATCAAGCTTCCATCCCCAATGTGTAGCAACTGCAGTAGGAGCACGTAGTTGTACTGATAGGGGTAAACCCATGCTCATCAAGCTTCCATCCCCAATCTGTTGCAATTGCAGTAGGAGCACGTAGTTGTACTGATAGGGGTAAACCCATGCTCATCAAGCTTCCATCCCCAATCTGTAGCAATTGCAGTAGGAGCACGTAGTTGTACTGCTAAGGGTAAACCCGTGCTCATCAAGCTTCCATCCCCAGTCTGTAGCAATTGCAGTAGGAGCACGTAGTTGTACTGATAGGGGTAAACCCATGCTCATCAAGCTTCCATCCCCAATGTGTAGCAACTGCAGTAGGAGCACGTAGTTGTACTGATAGGGGTAAACCCATGCTCATCAAGCTTCCATCCCCAATCTGTAGCAATTGCAGTAGGAGCACGTAGTTGTACTGATAGGGGTAAACCCATGCTCATCAAGCTTCCATCCCCAATGTGTAGCAATTGCAGTAGGAGCACGTAGTTGTACTGATAGGGGTAAACCCATGCTCATCAAGCTTCCATCCCCAATGTGTAGCAATTACAGTTGGAGCACGTAGTTGTACTGATAGGGGTAAACCCATGCTCATCAAGCTTCCATCCCCAATGTGTAGCAACTGCAGTAGGAGCACGTAGTTGTACTGATAGGGGTAAACCCGTGCTCATCAAGCTTCCATCCCCAATGTGTAGCAATTGCAGTAGGAGCACGTAGTTGTACTGATAGGGGTAAACCCATGCTCATCAAGCTTCCATCCCCAATCTGTAGCAATTGCAGTAGGAGCACGTAGTTGTACTGATAGGGGTAAACCCATGCTCATCAAGCTTCCATCCACAATGTGTAGCAACTGCAGTAGGAGCACGTAGTTGTACTGATAGGGGTAAACCCATGCTCATCAAGCTTCCATCCCCAATGTGTAGCAATTGCAGTAGGAGCACGTAGTTGTACTGATAGGGGTAAACCCATGCTCATCAAGCTTCCATCCCCAATCTGTAGCAACTGCAGTAGGAGCACGTAGTTGTACTGATAGGGGTAAACCCATGCTCATCAAGCTTCCATCCCCAATGTGTAGCAACTGCAGTAGGAGCACGTAGTTGTACTGATAGGGGTAAACCCATGCTCATCAAGCTTCCATCCCCAATGTGTAGCAATTGCAGTAGGAGCACGTAGTTGTACTGATAGGGGTAAACCCATGCTCATCAAGCTTCCATCCCCAATGTGTAGCAATTGCAGTAGGAGCACGTAGTTGTACTGTTAGGGGTAAACCCATGCTCATCAAGCTTCCATCCCCAATGTGTAGCAACTGCAGTAGGAGCACGTAGTTGTACTGATAGGGGTAAACCCATGCTCATCAAGCTTCCATCCCCAATGTGTAGCAACTGCAGTAGGAGCACGTAGTTGTACTGATAGGGGTAAACCCATGCTCATCAAGCTTCCATCCCCAATGTGTAGCAACTGCAGTAGGAGCACGTAGTTGTACTGATAGGGGTAAACCCATGCTCATCAAGCTTCCATCCCCAATGTGTAGCAACTGCAGTAGGAGCACGTAGTTGTACTGATAGGGGTAAACCCATGCTCATCAAGCTTCCATCCCCAATCTGTAGCAACTGCAGTAGGAGCACGTAGTTGTACTGATAGGGGTAAACCCATGCTCATCAAGCTTCCATCCCCAATCTGTAGCAACTGCAGTAGGAGCACGTAGTTGTACTGATAGGGGTAAACCCATGCTCATCAAGCTTCCATCCCCAATCTGTAGCAATTGCAGTAGGAGCACGTAGTTGTACTGATAGGGGTAAACCCGTGCTCATCAAGCTTCCATCCCCAATCTGTAGCAATTGCAGTAGGAGCACGTAGTTGTACTGATAGGGGTAAACCCATGCTCATCAAGCTTCCATCCCCAATGTGTAGCAATTGCAGTAGGAGCACGTAGTTGTACTGATAGGGGTAAACCCATGCTCATCAAGCTTCCATCCCCAATCTGTAGCAATTGCAGTAGGAGCACGTAGTTGTACTGATAGGGGTAAACCCACGCTCATCAAGCTTCCATCCCCAATCTGTAGCAATTGCAGAAGGAGCACGTAGTTGTACTGATAGGGGTAAACCCATGCTCATCAAGCTTCCATCCCCAATCTGTAGCAATTGCAGTAGGAGCACGTAGTTGTACTGATAGGGGTAAACCCATGCTCATCAAGCTTCCATCCCCAATCTGTAGCAATTGCAGTAGGAGCACGTAGTTGTACTGATAGGGGTAAACCCATGCTCATCAAGCTTCCATCCCCAATGTGTAGCAACTGCAGTAGGAGCACGTAGTTGTACTGATAGGGGTAAACCCACGCTCATCAAGCTTCCATCCCCAATCTGTAGCAATTGCAGTAGGAGCACGTAGTTGTACTGATAGGGGTAAACCCATGCTCATCAAGCTTCCATCCCCAATGTGTAGCAATTGCAGTAGGAGCACGTAGTTGTACTGATAGGGGTAAACCCATGCTCATCAAGCTTCCATCCCCAATCTGTAGCAACTGCAGTAGGAGCACGTAGTTGTACTGAGAGGGGTAAACCCATGCTCATCAAGCTTCATTCCCCAATCTGTAGCAATTGCAGTAGGAGCACGTAGTTGTACTGATAGGGGTAAACCCATGCTCATCAAGCTTCCATCCCCAATCTGTAGCAATTGCAGTAGGAGCACGTAGTTGAACTGATAGGGGTAAACCCGTGCTCATCAAGCTTCCATCCCCATTCTATAGCAATTGCAGTAGGAGCACGTAGTTGTACTGATAGGGGTAAACCCATGCTCATCAAGCTTCCATCCCCAATCTGTAGCAATTGCAGTAGGAGCACGTAGTTGTACTGATAGGGGTAAACCCATGCTCATCAAGCTTCCATCCCCAATCTGTAGCAATTGCAGTAGGAGCACGTAGTTGTACTGATAGGGGTAAACCCATGCTCATCAAGCTTCCATCCCCAATGTGTAGCAACTGCAGTAGGAGCACGTAGTTGTACTGATAGGGGTAAACCCATGCTCATCAAGCTTCCATCCCCAATGTGTAGCAACTGCAGTAGGAGCACGTAGTTGTACTGATAGGGGTAAACCCATGCTCATCAAGCTTCCATCCCCAATCTGTAGCAATTGCAGTAGGAGCACGTAGTTGTACTGATAGGGGTAAACCCGTGCTCATCAAGCTTCCATCCCCAATGTGTAGCAATTGCAGTAGGAGCACGTAGTTGTACTGATAGGGGTAAACCCGTGCTCATCAAGCTTCCATCCCCAATCTGTAGCAACTGCAGTAGGAGCACGTAGTTGTACTGATAGGGGTAAACCAATGCTCATCAAGCTTCCATCCCCAATCTGTAGCAACTGCAGTAGGAGCACGTAGTTGTACTGGTAGGGGTAAACCCATGCTCATCAAGCTTCCATCCCCAATGTGTAGCAACTGCAGTAGGAGCACGTAGTTGTACTGATAGGGGTAAACCCATGCTCATCAAGCTTCCATCCCCAATGTGTAGCAACTGCAGTAGGAGCACGTAGTTGTACTGATAGGGGTAAACCCATGCTCATCAAGCTTCCATCCCCAATCTGTAGCAATTGCAGTAGGAGCACGTAGTTGTACTGATAGGGGTAAACCCATGCTCATCAAGCTTCCATCCCCAATGTGTAGCAACTGCAGTAGGAGCACGTAGTTGTACTGATAGGGGTAAACCCATGCTCATCAAGCTTCCATCCCCAATGTGTAGCAATTGCAGTAGGAGCACGTAGTTGTACTGATAGGGGTAAACCCGTGCTCATCAAGCTTCCATCCCCAATCTGTAGCAATTGCAGTAGGAGCACGTAGTTGTACTGATAGGGGTAAACCCATGCTCATCAAGCTTCCATCCCCAATCTGTAGCAACTGCAGTAGGAGCACGTAGTTGTACTGATAGGGGTAAACCCATGCTCATCAAGCTTCCATCCCCAATGTGTAGCAACTGCAGTAGGAGCACATAGTTGTACTGATAGGGGTAAACCCGTGCTCATCAAGCTTCCATCCCCAATCTGTAGCAATTGCAGTAGGAGCACGTAGTTGTACTGATAGGGGTAAACCCATGCTCATCAAGCTTCCATCCCCAATCTGTAGCAATTGCAGTAGGAGCACGTAGTTGTACTGATAGGGGTAAACCCGTGCTCATCAAGCTTCCATCCCCAATCTGTAGCAATTGCAGTAGGAGCACGTAGTTGTACTGATAGGGGTAAACCCATGCTCATCAAGCTTCCATCCCCAATGTGTAGCAACTGCAGTAGGAGCACGTAGTTGTACTGATAGGGGTAAACCCATGCTCATCAAGCTTCCATCCCCAATCTGTAGCAACTGCAGTAGGAGCACGTAGTTGTACTGATAGGGGTAAACCCATGCTCATCAAGCTTCCATCCCCAATGTGTAGCAATTGCAGTAGGAGCACGTAGTTGTACTGATAGGGGTAAACCCGTGCTCATCAAGCTTCCATCCTCAATGTGTAGCAACTGCAGTAGGAGCACGTAGTTGTACTGATAGGGGTAAACCCATGCTCATCAAGCTTCCATCCCCAATCTGTAGCAACTGCAGTAGGAGCACGTAGTTGTACTGATAGGGGTAAACCCATGCTCATCAAGCTTCCATCCCCAATGTGTAGCAACTGCAGTAGGAGCACGTAGTTGTACTGATAGGGGTAAACCCATGCTCATCAAGCTTCCATCCCCAATCTGTAGCAATTGCAGTAGGAGCACGTAGTTGTACTGATAGGGGTAAACCCATGCTCATCAAGCTTACATCCCCAATGTGTAGCAACTGCAGTAGGAGCACGTAGTTGTACTGATAGGGGTAAACCCATGCTCATCAAGCTTCCATCCCCAATCTGTAGCAACTGCAGTAGGAGCACGTAGTTGTACTGATAGGGGTAAACCCATGCTCATCAAGCTTCCATCCCCAATGTGTAGCAACTGCAGTAGGAGCACGTAGTTGTACTGATAGGGGTAAACCCATGCTCATCAAGCTTCCATCCCCAATCTGTTGCAATTGCAGTAGGAGCACGTAGTTGTACTGATAGGGGTAAACCCATGCTCATCAAGCTTCCATCCCCAATCTGTAGCAATTGCAGTAGGAGCACGTAGTTGTACTGCTAGGGGTAAACCCGTGCTCATCAAGCTTCCATCCCCAGTCTGTAGCAATTGCAGTAGGAGCACGTAGTTGTACTGATAGGGGTAAACCCATGCTCATCAAGCTTCCATCCCCAATGTGTAGCAACTGCAGTAGGAGCACGTAGTTGTACTGATAGGGGTAAACCCATGCTCATCAAGCTTCCATCCCCAATCTGTAGCAATTGCAGTAGGAGCACGTAGTTGTACTGATAGGGGTAAACCCATGCTCATCAAGCTTCCATCCCCAATGTGTAGCAATTGCAGTAGGAGCACGTAGTTGTACTGATAGGGGTAAACCCATGCTCATCAAGCTTCCATCCCCAATGTGTAGCAATTGCAGTAGGAGCACGTGGTTGTACTGATAGGGGTAAACCCATGCTCATCAAGCTTCCATCCCCAATGTGTAGCAACTGCAGTAGGAGCACGTAGTTGTACTGATAGGGGTAAACCCGTGCTCATCAAGCTTCCATCCCCAATGTGTAGCAATTGCAGTAGGAGCACGTAGTTGTACTGATAGGGGTAAACCCATGCTCATCAAGCTTCCATCCCCAATCTGTAGCAATTGCAGTAGGAGCACGTAGTTGTACTGATAGGGGTAAACCCATGCTCATCAAGCTTCCATCCCCAATGTGTAGCAATTGCAGTAGGAGCACGTAGTTGTACTGATAGGGGTAAACCCATGCTCATCAAGCTTCCATCCCCAATCTGTAGCAACTGCAGTAGGAGCACGTAGTTGTACTGATAGGGGTAAACCCATGCTCATCAAGCTTCCATCCCAAATCTGTAGCAATTGCAGTAGGAGCACGTAGTTGTACTGATAGGGGTAAACCCATGCTCATCAAGCTTCCATCCCCAATGTGTAGCAACTGCAGTAGGAGCACGTAGTTGTACTGATAGGGGTAAACCCATGCTCATCAAGCTTCCATCCCCAATGTGTAGCAATTGCAGTAGGAGCACGTAGTTGTACTGATAGGGGTAAACCCATGCTCATCAAGCTTCCATCCCCAATCTGTAGCAACTGCAGTAGGAGCACGTAGTTGTACTGATAGGGGTAAACCCATGCTCATCAAGCTTCCATCCCCAATGTGTAGCAACTGCAGTAGGAGCACGTAGTTGTACTGATAGGGGTAAACCCATGCTCATCAAGCTTCCATCCCCAATGTGTAGCAATTGCAGTAGGAGCACGTAGTTGTACTGATAGGGGTAAACCCATGCTCATCAAGCTTCCATCCCCAATGTGTAGCAATTGCAGTAGGAGCACGTAGTTGTACTGATAGGGGTAAACCCATGCTCATCAAGCTTCCATCCCCAATCTGTAGCAACTGCAGTAGGAGCACGTAGTTGTACTGATAGGGGTAAACCCATGCTCATCAAGCTTCCATCCCCAATCTGTAGCAATTGCAGTAGGAGCTCGTAGTTGTACTGATAGGGGTAAACCCATGCTCATCAAGCTTCCATCCCCAATGTGTAGCAATTGCAGTAGGAGCACGTAGTTGTACTGATAGGGGTAAACCCATGCTCATCAAGCTTCCATCCCCAATGTGTAGCAACTGCAGTAGGAGCACGTAGTTGTACTGATAGGGGTAAACCCATGCTCATCAAGCTTCCATCCCCAATCTGTAGCAACTGCAGTAGGAGCACGTAGTTGTACTGATAGGGGTAAACCCATGCTCATCAAGCTTCCATCCCCAATCTGTAGCAATTGCAGTAGGAGCACGTAGTTGTACTGATAGGGGTAAACCCATGCTCATCAAGCTTCCATCCCCAATCTGTAGCAATTGCAGTAGGAGCACGTAGTTGTACTGATAGGGGTAAACCCGTGCTCATCAAGCTTCCATCCCCAATCTGTAGCAATTGCAGTAGGAGCACGTAGTTGTACTGATAGGGGTAAACCCATGCTCATCAAGCTTCCATCCCCAATCTGTAGCAATTGCAGTAGGAGCACGTAGTTGTACTGATAGGGGTAAACCCATGCTCATCAAGCTTCCATCCCCAATCTGTAGCAATTGCAGTAGGAGCACGTAGTTGTACTGATAGGGGTAAACCCGTGCTCATCAAGCTTCCATCCCCAATCTGTAGCAACTGCAGTAGGAGCACGTAGTTGTACTGATAGGGGTAAACCCGTGCTCATCAAGCTTCCATCTCCAATCTGTAGCAATTGCAGTAGGAGCACGTAGTTGTACTGATAGGGGTAAACCCATGCTCATCAAGCTTCCATCCCCAATCTGTAGCAATTGCAGTAGGAGCACGTAGTTGTACTGATAGGGGTAAACCCACGCTCATCAAGCTTCCATCCCCAATGTGTAGCAACTGCAGTAGGAGCACGTAGTTGTACTGATAGGGGTAAACCCATGCTCATCAAGCTTCCATCCCCAATCTGTAGCAATTGCAGTAGGAGCACGTAGTTGTACTGATAGGGGTAAACCCATGCTCATCAAGCTTCCATCCCCAATCTGTAGCAACTGCAGTAGGAGCACGTAGTTGTACAGATAGGGGTAAACCCATGCTCATCAAGCTTCCATCCCCAATGTGTAGCAATTGCAGTAGGAGCACGTAGTTGTACTGATAGGGGTAAACCCATGCTCATCAAGCTTCCATCCCCAATCTGTAGCAACTGCAGTAGGAGCACGTAGTTGTACTGATAGGGGTAAACCCATGCTCATCAAGCTTCCATCCCCAATCTGTAGCAACTGCAGTAGGAGCACGTAGTTGTACTGATAGGGGTAAACCCGTGCTCATCAAGCTTCCATCCCCAATCTGTAGCAATTGCAGTAGGAGCACGTAGTTGTACTGATAGGGGTAAACCCGTGCTCATCAAGCTTCCATCCCCAATGTGTAGCAATTGCAGTAGGAGCACGTAGTTGAACTGATAGGGGTAAACCCATGCTCATCAAGCTTCCATCCCCAATCTGTAGCAATTGCAGTAGGAGCACGTAGTTGTACTGATAGGGGTAAACCCGTGCTCATCAAGCTTCCATCCCCAATGTGTAGCAATTGCAGTAGGAGCACGTAGTTGTACTGATAGGGGTAAAACCGTGCTCATCAAGCTTCCATCCCCAATGTGTAGCAATTGCAGTAGGAGCACGTAGTTGTACTGATAGGGGTAAACCCATGCTCATCAAGCTTCCATCCCCAATCTGTAGCAATTGCAGTAGGAGCACGTAGTTGTACTGATAGGGGTAAACCCATGCTCATCAAGCTTCCATCCCCAATCTGTAGCAACTGCAGTAGGAGCACGTAGTTGTACTGATAGGGGTAAACCCATGCTCATCAAGCTTCCATCCCCAATCTGTAGCAACTGCAGTAGGAGCACGTAGTTGTACTGATAGGGGTAAACCCATGCTCATCAAGCTTCCATCCCCAATGTGTAGCAATTGCAGTAGGAGCACGTAGTTGTACTGATAGGGGTAAACCCATGCTCATCAAGCTTCCATCCCCAATGTGTAGCAATTGCAGTAGGAGCACGTAGTTGTACTGATAGGGGTAAACCCGTGCTCATCAAGCTTCCATCCCCAATGTGTAGCAACTGCAGTAGGAGCACGTAGTTGTACTGATAGGGGTAAACCCGTGCTCATCAAGCTTCCATCCCCAATGTGTAGCAATTGCAGTAGGAGCACGTAGTTGTACTGATAGGGGTAAACCCATGCTCATCAAGCTTCCATCCCCAATGGGTAGCAACTGCAGTAGGAGCACGTAGTTGTACTGATAGGGGTAAACCCGTGCTCATCAAGCTTCCATCCCCAATGTGTAGCAATTACAGTAGGAGCACGTAGTTGTACTGATAGGGGTAAACCCATGCTCATCAAGCTTCCATCCCCAATGTGTAGCAACTGCAGTAGGAGCACGTAGTTGTACTGATAGGGGTAAACCCATGCTCATCAAGCTTCCATCCCCAATGTGTAGCAATTGCAGTAGGAGCACGTAGTTGTACTGATAGGGGTAAACCCGTGATCATCAAGCTTCCATCCCCAATGTGTAGCAATTGCAGTAGGAGCACGTAGTTGTACTGATAGGGGTAAACCCGTGCTCATCAAGCTTCCATCCCCAATCTGTAGCAACTGCAGTAGGAGCACGTAGTTGTACTGATAGGGGTAAACCCGTGCTCATCAAGCTTCCATCCCCAATCTGTAGCAATTGCAGTAGGAGCACGTAGTTGTACTGATAGGGGTAAACCCGTGCTCATCAAGCTTCCATCCCCAATGTGTAGCAACTGCAGTAGGAGCACGTAGTTGTACTGATAGGGGTAAACCCATGCTCATCAAGCTTCCATCCCCAATCTGTAGCAATTGCAGTAGGAGCACGTAGTTGTACTGATAGGGGTAAACCCGTGCTCATCAAGCTTCCATCCCCAATGTGTAGCAACTGCAGTAGGAGCACGTAGTTGTACTGATAGGGGTGAACCCGTGCTCATCAAGCTTCCATCCCCAATGTGTAGCAATTGCAGTAGGAGCACGTAGTTGTACTGATAGGGGTAAACCCATGCTCATCAAGCTTCCATCCCCAATGTGTAGCAACTGCAGTAGGAGCACGTAGTTGTACTGATAGGGGTAAACCCATGCTCATCAAGCTTCCATCCCCAATCTGTAGCAATTGCAGTAGGAGCACGTAGTTGTACTGATAGGGGTAAACCCATGCTCATCAAGCTTCCATCCCCAATCTGTAGCAATTGCAGTAGGAGCACGTAGTTGTACTGATAGGGGTAAACCCATGCTCATCAAGCTTCCATCCCCAATCTGTAGCAATTGCAGTAGGAGCACGTAGTTGTACTGATAGGGGTAAACCCATGCTCATCAAGCTTCCATCCCCAATGTGTAGCAATTGCAGTAGGAGCACGTAGTTGTACTGATAGGGGTAAACCCATGCTCATCAAGCTTCCATCCCCAATGTGTAGCAATTGCAGTAGGAGCACGTAGTTGTACTGATAGGGGTAAACCCATGCTCATCAAGCTTCCATCCCCAATCTGTAGCAATTGCAGTAGGAGCACGTAGTTGTACTGATAGGGGTAAACCCATGCTCATCAAGCTTCCATCCCCAATGTGTAGCAACTGCAGTAGGAGCACGTAGTTGTACTGATAGGGGTAAACCCATGCTCATCAAGCTTCCATCCCCAATGTGTAGCAACTGCAGTAGGAGCACGTAGTTGTACTGATAGGGGTAAACCCATGCTCATCAAGCTTCCATCCCCAATCTGTAGCAATTGCAGTAGGAACACGTAGTTGTACTGATAGGGGTAAACCCGTGCTCATCAAGCTTCCATCCCCAATGTGTAGCAATTGCAGTAGGAGCACGTAGTTGTACTGATAGGGGTAAACCCATGCTCATCAAGCTTCCATCCCCAATCTGTAGCAATTGCAGTAGGAGCACGTAGTTGTACTGATAGGGGTAAACCCATGCTCATCAAGCTTCCATCCCCAATGTGTAGCAACTGCAGTAGGAGCACGTAGTTGTACTGATAGGGGTAAACCCATGCTCATCAAGCTTCCATCCCCAATCTGTAGCAATTGCAGTAGGAACACGTAGTTGTACTGATAGGGGTAAACCCGTGCTCATCAAGCTTCCATCCCCAATGTGTAGCAATTGCAGTAGGAGCACGTAGTTGTACTGATAGGGGTAAACCCATGCTCATCAAGCTTCCATCCCCAATGTGTAGCAATTGCAGTAGGAGCACGTAGTTGTACTGATAGGGGTAAACCCATGCTCATCAAGCTTCCATCCCCAATGTGTAGCAACTGCAGTAGGAGCACGTAGTTGTACTGATAGGGGTAAACCCATGCTCATCAAGCTTCCATCCCCAATGTGTAGCAATTGCAGTAGGAGCACGTAGTTGTACTGATAGGGGTAAACCCATGCTCATCAAGCTTCCATCCCCAATCTGTAGCAACTGCAGTAGGAGCACGTAGTTGTACTGATAGGGGTAAACCCGTGCTCATCAAGCTTCCATCCCCAATCTGTAGCAATTGCAGTAGGAGCACGTAGTTGTACTGATAGGGGTAAACCCGTGCTCATCAAGCTTCCATCCCCAATCTGTAGCAACTGCAGTAGGAGCACGTAGTTGTACTGATAGGGGTAAACCCATGCTCATCAACCTTCCATCCCCAATCTGTAGCAATTGCAGTAGGAGCACGTAGTTGTACTGATAGGGGTAAACCCGTGCTCATCAAGCTTCCATCCCGAATCTGTAGCAACTGCAGTAGGAGCACGTAGTTGTACTGATAGGGGTAAACCCATGCTCATCAAGCTTCCATCCCCAATCTCTAGCAACTGCAGTAGGAGCACGTAGTTGTACTGATAGGGGTAAACCCATGCTCATCAAGCTTCCATCCCCAATCTTTAGCAACTGCAGTAGGAGCACGTAGTTGTACTGATAGGGGTAAACCCGTGCTCATCAAGCTTCCATCCCCAATCTGTAGCAACTGCAGTAGGAGCACGTAGTTGTACTGATAGGGGTAAACTCATGCTCATCAAGCTTCCATCCCCAATGTGTAGCAACTGCAATAGGAGCACGTAGTTGTACTGATAGGGGTAAACCCGTGCTCATCAAGCTTCCATCCCCAATCTGTAGCAACTGCAGTAGGAGCACGTAGTTGTACTGATAGGGGTAAACCCGTGCTCATCAAGCTTCCATCCCCAATGTGTAGCAATTGCAGTAGGAGCACGTAGTTGTACTGATAGGGGTAAACCCATGCTCATCAAGCTTCCATCCCCAATTTGTAGCAACTGCAGTAGGAGCACGTAGTTGTACTGATAGGGGAAAACCCGTGCTCATCAAGCTTCCATCCCCAATGTGTAGCAATTGCAGTAGGAGCACGTAGTTGTACTGATAGGGGTAAACCCGTGCTCATCAAGCTTCCATCCCCAATCTGTAGCAATTGCAGTAGGAGCACGTAGTTGTACTGATAGGGGTAAACCCGTGCTCATCAAGCTTCCATCCCCAATCTGTAGCAACTGCAGTAGGAGCACGTAGTTGTACTGATAGGGGTAAACCCGTGCTCATCAAGCTTCCATCCCCAATCTGTAGCAACTGCAGTAGGAGCACGTAGTTGTACTGATAGGGGTAAACCCGTGCTCATCAAGCTTCCATCCCCAATGTGTAGCAACTGCAGTAGGAGCACGTAGTTGTACTGATAGGGGTAAACCCGTGCTCATCAAGCTTCCATCCCCAATGTGTAGCAATTGCAGTAGGAGCACGTAGTTGTACTGATAGGGGTAAACCCATGCTCATCAAGCTTCCATCCCCAATCTGTAGCAACTGCAGTAGGAGCACGTAGTTGTACTGATAGGGGTAAACCCGTGCTCATCAAGCTTCCATCCCCAATGTGTAGCAATTGCAGTAAGAGCACGTAGTTGTACTGATAGGGGTAAACCCGTGCTCATCAAGCTTCCATCCCCAATCTGTAGCAATTGCAGTAGGAGCACGTAGTTGTACTGATAGGGGTAAACCCGTGCTCATCAAGCTTCCATCCCCAATCTGTAGCAACTGCAGTAGGAGCACGTAGTTGTACTGATAGGGGTAAACCCGTGCTCATCAAGCTTCCATCCCCAATCTGTAGCAACTGCAGTAGGAGCACGTAGTTGTACTGATAGGGGTAAACCCATGCTCATCAAGCTTCCATCCCCAATCTGTAGCAATTGCAGTAGGAGCACGTAGTTGTACTGATAGGGGTAAACCCATGCTCATCAAGCTTCCATCCCCAATGTGTAGCAACTGCAGTAGGAGCACGTAGTTGTACTGATAGGGGTAAACCCATGCTCATCAAGCTTCCATCCCCAATCTGTAGCAACTGCAGTAGGAGCACGTAGTTGTACTGATAGGGGTAAACCCATGCTCATCAAGCTTCCATCCCCAATCTGTAGCAACTGCAGTAGGAGCACGTAGTTGTACTGATAGGGGTAAACCCATGCTCATCAAGCTTCCATCCCCAATCTGTAGCAACTGCAGTAGGAGCACGTAGTTGTACTGATAGGGGTAAACCCATGCTCATCAAGCTTCCATCCCCAATCTGTAGCTATTGCAGTAGGAGCACGTAGTTGTACTGATAGGGGTAAACCCATGCTCATCAAGCTTCCATCCCCAATCTGTAGCAACTGCAGTAGGAGCACGTAGTTGTACTGATAGGGGTAAACCCATGCTCATCAAGCTTCCATCCCCAATCTGTAGCAATTGCAGTAGGAGCACGTAGTTGTACTGATAGGGGTAAACCCGTGCTCATCATGGTTCCATCCCCAATGTGTAGCAACTGCAGTAGGAGCACGTAGTTGTACTGATAGGGGTAAACCCATGCTCATCAAGCTTCCATCCCCAATCTGTAGCAATTGCAGTAGGAGCACGTAGTTGTACTGATAGGGGTAAACCCATGCTCATCAAGCTTCCATCCCCAATCTGTAGCAATTGCAGTAGGAGCACGTAGTTGTACTGATAGGGGTAAACCCATGCTCATCAAGCTTCCATCCCCAATGTGTAGCAACTGCAGTAGGAGCACGTAGTTGTACTGATAGGGGTAAACCCATGCTCATCAAGCTTCCATCCCCAATGTGTAGCAACTGCAGTAGGAGCACGTAGTTGTACTGATAGGGGTAAACCCATGCTCATCAAGCTTCCATCCCCAATGTGTAGCAACTGCAGTAGGAGCACGTAGTTGTACTGATAGGGGTAAACCCATGCTCATCAAGCTTCCATCCCCAATGTGTAGCAATTGCAGTAGGAGCACGTAGTTGTACTGGTAGGGGTAAACCCGTGCTCATCAAGCTTCCATCCCCAATCTGTAGCAATTGCAGTAGGAGCACGTAGTTGTACTGATAGGGGTAAACCCATGCTCATCAAGCTTCCATCCCCAATCTGTAGCAATTGCAGTAGGAGCACGTAGTTGTACTGATAGGGGTAAACCCATGCTCATCAAGCTTCCATCCCCAATCAGTAGCAACTGCAGTAGGAGCACGTAGTTGTACTGATAGGGGTAAACCCATGCTCATCAAGCTTCCATCCCCAATCTGTAGCAATTGCAGTAGGAGCACGTAGTTGTACTGATAGGGGTAAACCCGTGCTCATCAAGCTTCCATCCCCAATGTGTAGCAACTGCAGTAGGAGCACGTAGTTGTACTGATAGGGGTAAACCCATGCTCATCAAGCTTCCATCCCCAATCTGTAGCAATTGCAGTAGGAGCACGTAGTTGTACTGATAGAGGTAAACCCACGCTCATCAAGCTTCCATCCCCAATCTGTAGCAACTGCAGTAGGAGCACGTAGTTGTACTGATGGGGGTAAACCCATGCTCATCAAGCTTCCATCCCCAATGTGTAGCAATTGCAGTAGGAGCACGTAGTTGTACTGATAGGGGTAAACCCATGCTCATCAAGCTTCCATCCCCAATCTGTAGCAATTGCAGTAGGAGCACGTAGTTGTACTGATAGGGGTAAAACCATGCTCATCAAGCTTCCATCCCCAATCTGTAGCAACTGCAGTAGGAGCCCGTAGTTGTACTGATAGGGGTAAACCCATGCTCAACAAGCTTCCATCCCCAATGTGTAGCAATTGCAGTAGGAGCACGTAGTTGTACTGATAGGGGTAAACCCATGCTCATCAAGCTTCCATCCCCAATCTGTAGCAATTGCAGTAGGAGCACGTAGTTGTACTGATAGGGGTAAAACCATGCTCATCAAGCTTCCATCCCCAATCTGTAGCAATTGCAGTAGGAGCACGTAGTTGTACTGATAGGGGTAAACCCATGCTCATCAAGCTTCCATCCCCAATGTGTAGCAATTGCAGTAGGAGCACGTAGTTGTACTGATAGGGGTAAACCCATGCTCATCAAGCTTCCATCCCCAATCTGTAGCAACTGCAGTAGGAGCACGTAGTTGTACTGATAGGGGTAAACCCGTGCTCATCAAGCTTCCATCCCCAATGTGTAGCAACTGCAGTAGGAGCACGTAGTTGTACTGATAGGGGTAAACCCATGCTCATCAAGCTTCCATCCCCAATGTGTAGCAATTGCAGTAGGAGCACGTAGTTGTACTGATAGGGGTAAACCCATGCTCATCAAGCTTCCATCCCCAATCTGTAGCAACTGCAGTAGGAGCACGTAGTTGTACTGATAGGGGTAAACCCATGCTCATCAAGCTTCCATCCCCAATGTGCAGCAATTGCAGTAGGAGCACGTATTTGTACTGATAGGGGTAAACCCGTGCTCATCAAGCTTCCATCCCCAATGTGTAGCAATTGCAGTAGGAGCACGTAGTTGTACTGATAGGGGTAAACCCATGCTCATCAAGCTTCCATCCCCAATGTGTAGCAATTGCAGTGGGAGCACGTAGTTGTACTGATAGGGGTAAACCCATGCTCATCAAGCTTCCATCCCCAATGTGTAGCAATTGTAGTAGGAGCACGTAGTTGTACTGATAGGGGTAAACCCATGCTCATCAAGCTTCCATCCCCAATCTGTAGCAACTGCAGTAGGAGCACGTAGTTGTACTGATAGGGGTAAACCCATGCTCATCAAGCTTCCATCCCCAATGTGTAGCAACTGCAGTAGGAGCACGTAGTTGTACTGATAGGGGTAAACCCATGCTCATCAAGCTTCCATCCCCAATCTGTAGCAATTGCAGTAGGAGCACGTAGTTGTACTGATTGGGGTAAACCCGTGCTCATCAAGCTTCCATCCCCAATCTGTAGCAATTGCAGTAGGAGCACGTAGTTGTACTGATAGGGGTAAACCCATGCTCATCAAGCTTCCATCCCCAATGTGTAGCAACTGCAGTAGGAGCACGTAGTTGTACTGATAGGGGTAAACCCATGCTCATCAAGCTTCCATCCCCAATGTGTAGCAATTGCAGTAGGAGCACGTAGTTGTACTGATAGGGGTAAACCCATGCTCATCAAGCTTCCATCCCCAATCTGTAGCAATTGCAGTAGGAGCACGTAGTTGTACTGATAGGGGTAAACCCATGCTCATCAAGCTTCCATCCCCAATGTGTAGCAATTGCAGTAGGAGCACGTAGTTGTACTGATAGGGGTAAACCCATGCTCATCAAGCTTCCATCCCCAATCTGTAGCAATTGCAGTAGGAGCACGTAGTTGTACTGATAGGGGTAAACCCATGCTCATCAAGCTTCCATCCCCAATCTGTAGCAATTGCAGTAGGAGCACGTACTTGTACTGATAGGGGTAAACCCATGCTCATCAAGCTTCCATCCCCAATGTGTAGCAACTGCAGTAGGAGCACGTAGTTGTACTGCTAGGGGTAAACCCATGCTCATCAAGCTTCCATCCCCAATCTGTAGCAACTGCAGTAGGAGCACGTAGTTGTACTGATAGGGGTAAACCCATGCTCATCAAGCTTCCATCCCCAGTCTGTAGCAACTGCAGTAGGAGCACGTAGTTGTACTGATAGGGGTAAACCCATGCTCATCAAGCTTCCATCCCCAATTTGTAGCAATTGCAGTAGGAGCACGTAGTTGTACTGATAGGGGTAAACCCGTGCTCATCAAGCTTCCATCCCCAATCTGTAGCAACTTCAGTAGGAGCACGTAGTTGTACTGATAGGGGTAAACCCATGCTCATCAAGCTTCCATCCCCAATGTGTAGCAACTGCAGTAGGAGCACGTAGTTGTACTGATAGGGGAAAACCCACGCTCATCAAGCTTCCATCCCCAATGTGTAGCAATTGCAGTGGGAGCACGTAGTTGTACTGATAGGGGTAAACCCATGCTCATCAAGCTTCCATCCCCAATGTGTAGCAACTGCAGTAGGAGCACGTAGTTGTACTGATAGGGGTAAACCCATGCTCATCAAGCTTCCATCCCCAATCTGTAGCAACTGCAGTAGGAGCACGTAGTTGTACTGATAGGGGTAAACCCATGCTCATCAAGCTTCCATCCCCAATGTGTAGCAACTGCAGTAGGAGCACGTAGTTGTACTGATAGGGGTAAACCCATGCTCATCAAGCTTCCATCCCCAATCCGTAGCAATTGCAGTAGGAGCACGTAGTTGTACTGATAGGGGTAAACCCGTGCTCATCAAGCTTCCATCCCCAATCTGTAGCAATTGCAGTAGGAGCACGTAGTTGTACTGATAGGGGTAAACCCATGCTCATCAAGCTTCCATCCCCAATGTGTAGCAACTGCAGTAGGAGCACGTAGTTGTACTGATAGGGGTAAACCCGTGCTCATCAAGCTTCCATCCCCAATGTGTAGCAACTGCAGTAGGAGCACGTAGTTGTACTGATAGGGGTAAACCCATGCTCATCAAGCTTCCATCCCCAATGTGTAGCAATTGCAGTAGGAGCACGTAGTTGTACTGATAGGGGTAAACCCATGCTCATCAAGCTTCCATCCCCAATGTGTAGCAACTGCAGTAGGAGCACGTAGTTGTACTGATAGGGGTAAACCCGTGCTCATCAAGCTTCCATCCCCAATGTGTAGCAACTGCAGTAGGAGCACGTAGTTGTACTGATAGGGGTAAACCCATGCTCATCAAGCTTCCATCCCCAATCTTTAGCAACTGCAGTAGGAGCACGTAGTTGTACTGATAGGGGTAAACCCATGCTCATCAAGCTTCCATCCCCAATGTGTAGCAACTGCAGTAGGAGCACGTAGTTGTACTGATAGGGGTAAACCCATGCTCATCAAGCTTCCATCCCCAATCTGTAGCAATTGCAGTAGGAGCTAGTAGTTGTACTGATAGGGGTAAACCCATGCTCATCAAGCTTCCATCCCCAATCTGTAGCAATTGCAGTAGGAGCACGTAGTTGTACTGATAGGGGTAAACCCATGCTCATCAAGCTTCCATCCCCAATCTGTAGCAACTGCAGTAGGAGCACGTAGTTGTACTGATAGGGGTAAACCCATGCTCATCAAGCTTCCATCCCCAATCTGTAGCAACTGCAGTAGGAGCACGTAGTTGTACTGATAGGGGTAAACCCATGCTCATCAAGCTTCCATCCCCAATCTGTAGCAATTGCAGTAGGAGCACGTAGTTGTACTGATAGGGGTAAACCCATGCTCATCAAGCTTCCATCCCCAATCTGTAGCAACTGCAGTAGGAGCACGTAGTTGTACTGATAGGGGTAAACCCATGCTCATCAAGCTTCCATCCCCAATCTGTAGCAACTGCAGTAGGAGCACGTAGTTGTACTGATAGGGGTAAACCCATGCTCATCAAGCTTCCATCCCCAATCTGTAGCAATTGCAGTAGGAGCACGTAGTTGTACTGATAGGGGTAAACCCATGCTCATCAAGCTGCCATCCCCAATCTGTAGCAATTGTAGTAGGAGCACGTAGTTGTACTGATAGGGGTAAACCCATGCTCATCAAGCTTCCATCCCCAATCTGTAGAAACTGCAGTAGGAGCACGTAGTTGTACTGATAGGGGTAAACCCGTGCTCATCAAGCTTCCATCCCCAATCTGTAGCAATTGCAGTAGGAGCACGTAGTTGTACTGATAGGGGTAAACCCACGCTCATCAAGCTTCCATCCCCAATGTGTAGCAACTGCAGTAGGAGCACGTAGTTGTACTGATAGGGGTAAACCCATGCTCATCAAGCTTCCATCCCCAATGTGTAGCAACTGCAGTAGGAGCACGTAGTTGTACTGATAGGGGTAAACCCATGCTCATCAAGCTTCCATCCCCAATCTGTAGCAACTGCAGTAGGAGCACGTAGTTGTACTGATAGGGGTAAACCCATGCTCATCAAGCTTCCATCCCCAATGTGTAGCAACTGCAGTAGGAGCACGTAGTTGTACTGATAGGGGTAAACCCATGCTCATCAAGCTTCCATCCCCAATCTGTAGCAACTGCAGTAGGAGCACGTAGTTGTACTGATAGGGGTAAACCCATGCTCATCAAGCTTCCATCCCCAATGTGTAGCAACTGCAGTAGGAGCACGTAGTTGTACTGATAGGGGTAAACCCGTGCTCATCAAGCTTCCATCCCCAATCTGTAGCAACTGCAGTAGGAGCACGTAGTTGTACTGATAGGGGTAAACCCGTGCTCATGAAGCTTCCATCCCCAATCTGTAGCAATTGCAGTAGGAGCACGTAGTTGTACTGATAGGGGTAAACCCATGCTCATCAAGCTTCCATCCCCAATCTGTAGCAATTGCAGTAGGAGCACGTAGTTGTACTGATAGGGGTAAACCCATGCTCATCAAGCTTCCATCCCCAATGTGTAGCAACTGCAGTAGGAGCACGTAGTTGTACTGATAGGGTAAACCCATGCTCATCAAGCTTCCATCCCCAATCTGTAGCAACTGCAGTAGGAGCACGTAGTTGTACTGATAGGGGTAAACCCATGCTCATCAAGCTTCCATCCCCAATGTGTAGCAACTGCAGTAGGAGCACGTAGTTGTACTGATAGGGGTAAACCCATGCTCATCAAGCTTCCATCCCCAATCTGTAGCAACTGCAGTAGGAGCACGTAGTTGTACTGATAGGGGTAAACCCATGCTCATCAAGCTTCCATCCCCAATGTGTAGCAACTGCAGTAGGAGCACGTAGTTGTACTGATAGGGGTAAAGCCGTGCTCATCAAGCTTCCATCCCCAATCTGTAGCAACTGCAGTAGGAGCACGTAGTTGTACTGATAGGGGTAAACCCGTGCTCATCAAGCTTCCATCCCCAATCTGTAGCAATTGCAGTAGGAGCACGTAGTTGTACTGATAGGGGTAAACCCATGCTCATCAAGCTTCCATCCCCAATCTGTAGCAATTGCAGTAGGAGCACGTAGTTGTACTGATAGGGGTAAACCCACGCTCATCAAGCTTCCATCCCCAATCTGTAGCAACTGCAGTAGGAGCACGTAGTTGTACTGATACGGGTAAACCCATGCTCATCAAGCTTCCATCCCCAATCTGTAGCAACTGCAGTAGGAGCACGTAGTTGTACTGATAGGGGTAAACCCATGCTCATCAAGCTTCCATCCCCAATCTGTAGCAACTGCAGTAGGAGCACGTAGTTGTACTGATAGGGGTAAACCAATGCTCATCAAGCTTCCATCCCCAATCTGTAGAAATTGCAGTAGGAGCACGTAGTTGTACTGATAGCGGTAAACCCATGCTCATCAAGCTTCCATCCCCAATGTGTAGCAACTGCAGTAGGAGCACGTAGTTGTACTGATAGGGGTAAACCCGTGCTCATCAAGCTTCCATCCCCAATGTGTAGCAATTGCAGTAGGAGCACGTAGTTGTACTGATAGGGGTAAACCCATGCTCATCAAGCTTCCATCCCCAATGTGTAGCAATTGCAGTAGGAGCACGTAGTTGTACTGATAGGGGTAAACCCATGCTCATCAAGCTTCCATCCCCAATCTGTAGCAACTGCAGTAGGAGCACGTAGTTGTACTGATAGGGGTAAACCCATGCTCATCAAGCTTCCATCCCCAATGTGTAGCAATTGCAGTAGGAGCACGTAGTTGTACTGATAGGGGTAAACCCATGCTCATCAAGCTTCCATCCCCAATCTGTAGCAATTGCAGTAGGAGCACGTAGTTGTACTGATAGAGGTAAACCCATGCTCATCAAGCTTCCATCCCCAATCTGTAGGAATTGCAGTAGGAGCACGTAGTTGTACTGATAGGGGTAAACCCGTGCTCATCAAGCTTCCATCCCCAATCTGTAGCAATTGCAGTAGGAGCACGTAGTTGTACTGATAGGGGTAAACCCATGCTCATCAAGCTTCCATCCCCAATGTGTAGCAACTGCAGTAGGAGCACGTAGTTGTACTGATAGGGGTAAACCCATGCTCATCAAGCTTCCATCCCCAATCTGTAGCAATTGCAGTAGGAGCACGTAGTTGTACTGATAGGGGTAAACCCATGCTCATCAAGCTTCCATCCCCAATCTGTAGCAACTGCAGTAGGAGCACGTAGTTGTACTGATAGAGGTAAACCCATGCTCATCAAGCTTCCATCCCCGATGTGTAGCAATTGCAGTAGGAGCACGTAGTTGTACTGATAGGGGTAAACCCATGCTCATCAAGCTTCCATCCCCAATCTGTAGCAACTGCAGTAGGTGCACGTAGTTGTACTGATAGGGGTAAACCCATGCTCATCAAGCTTCCATCCCCAATCTGTAGCAACTGCAGTAGGAGCACGTAGTTGTACTGATAGGGGTAAACCCATGCTCATCAAGCTTCCATCCCCAATCTGTAGCAACTGCAGTAGGAGCACGTAGTTGTACTGATAGGGGTAAACCCGTGCTCATCAAGCTTCCATCCCCAATCTGTAGCAACTGCAGTAGGAGCACGTAGTTGTACTGATAGAGGTAAACCCATGCTCATCAAGCTTCCATCCCCAATCTGTAGCAATTGCAGTAGGAGCACGTAGTTGTACTGATAGGGGTAAACCCGTGCTCATCAAGCTTCCATCCCCAATGTGTAGCAACTGCAGTAGGAGCACGTAGTTGTACTGATAGGGGTAAACCCATGCTCATCAAGCTTCCATCCCCAATGTGTAGCAACTGCAGTAGGAGCACGTAGTTGTACTGATAGGGGTAAACCCGTGCTCATCAAGCTTCCATCCCCAATGTGTAGCAACTGCAGTAGGAGCACGTAGTTGTACTGATAGGGGTAAACCCATGCTCATCAAGCTTCCATCCCCAATCTTTAGCAACTGCAGTAGGAGCACGTAGTTGTACTGATAGGGGTAAACCCATTCTCATCAAGCTTCCATCCCCAATGAGTAGCAACTGCAGTAGGAGCACGTAGTTGTACTGATAGGGGTAAACCCATGCTCATCAAGCTTCCATCCCCAATCTGTAGCAATTGCAGTAGGAGCACGTAGTTGTACTGATAGGGGTAAACCCATGCTCATCAAGCTTCCATCCCCAATCTGTAGCAATTGCAGTAGGAGCACGTAGTTGTACTGATAGGGGTAAACCCATGCTCATCAAGCTTCCATCCCCAATCTGTAGCAACTGCAGTAGGAGCACGTAGTTGTACTGATAGGGGTAAACCCATGCTCATCAAGCTTCCATCCCCAATCTGTAGCAACTGCAGTAGGAGCACGTAGTTGTACTGATAGGGGTAAACCCATGCTCATCAAGCTTCCATCCCCAATCTGTAGCAATTGCAGTAGGAGCACGTAGTTGTACTGATAGGGGTAAACCCATGCTCATCAAGCTTCCATCCCCAATCTGTAGCAACTGCAGTAGGAGCACGTAGTTGTACTGATAGGGGTAAACCCATGCTCATCAAGCTTCCATCCCCAATCTGTAGCAACTGCAGTAGGAGCACGTAGTTGTACTGATAGGGGTAAACCCATGCTCATCAAGCTTCCATCCCCAATCTGTAGCAATTGCAGTAGGAGCACGTAGTTGTACTGATAGGGGTAAACCCATGCTCATCAAGCTTCCATCCCCAATCTGTAGCAATTGTAGTAGGAGCACGTAGTTGTACTGATAGGGGTAAACCCATGCTCATCAAGCTTCCATCCCCAATCTGTAGAAACTGCAGTAGGAGCACGTAGTTGTACTGATAGGGGTAAACCCGTGCTCATCAAGCTTCCATCCCCAATCTGTAGCAATTGCAGTAGGAGCACGTAGTTGTACTGATAGGGGTAAACCCACGCTCATCAAGCTTCCATCCCCAATGTGTAGCAACTGCAGTAGGAGCACGTAGTTGTACTGATAGGGGTAAACCCATGCTCATCAAGCTTCCATCCCCAATGTGTAGCAACTGCAGTAGGAGCACGTAGTTGTACTGATAGGGGTAAACCCATGCTCATCAAGCTTCCATCCCCAATCTGTAGCAACTGCAGTAGGAGCACGTTGTTGTACTGATAGGGGTAAACCCATGCTCATCAAGCTTCCATCCCCAATGTGTAGCAACTGCAGTAGGAGCACGTAGTTGTACTGATAGGGGTAAACCCATGCTCATCAAGCTTCCATCCCCAATCTGTAGCAACTGCAGTAGGAGCACGTAGTTGTACTGATAGGGGTAAACCCATGCTCATCAAGCTTCCATCCCCAATGTGTAGCAACTGCAGTAGGAGCACGTAGTTTTACTGATAGGGGTAAACCCGTGCTCATCAAGCTTCCATCCCCAATCTGTAGCAACTGCAGTAGGAGCACGTAGTTCTACTGATAGGGGTAAACCCGTGCTCATCAAGCTTCCATCCCCAATCTGTAGCAATTGCAGTAGGAGCACGTAGTTGTACTGATAGGGGTAAACCCATGCTCATCAAGCTTCCATCCCCAATCTGTAGCAATTGCAGTAGGAGCACGTAGTTGTACTGATAGGGGTAAACCCATGCTCATCAAGCTTCCATCCCCAATGTGTAGCAACTGCAGTAGGAGCACGTAGTTGTACTGATAGGGGTAAACCCATGCTCATCAAGCTTCCATCCCCAATCTGTAGCAACTGCAGTAGGAGCACGTAGTTGTACTGATAGGGGTAAACCCATGCTCATCAAGCTTCCATCCCCAATGTGTAGCAACTGCAGTAGGAGCACGTAGTTGTACTGATAGGGGTAAACCCATGATCATCAAGCTTCCATCCCCAATCTGTAGCAACTGCAGTAGGAGCACGTAGTTGTACTGATAGGGGTAAACCCATGCTCATCATGCTTCCATCCCCAATGTGTAGCAACTGCAGTAGGATCACGTAGTTGTACTGATAGGGGTAAAGCCGTGCTCATCAAGCTTCCATCCCCAATCTGTAGCAACTGCAGTAGGAGCACGTAGTTGTACTGATAGGGGTAAACCCGTGCTCATCAAGCTTCCATCCCCAATCTGTAGCAATTGCAGTAGGAGCACGTAGTTGTACTGATAGGGGTAAACCCATGCTCATCAAGCTTCCATCCCCAATCTGTAGCAATTGCAGTAGGAGCACGTAGTTGTACTGATAGGGGTAAACCCACGCTCATCAAGCTTCCATCCCCAATCTGTAGCAACTGCAGTAGGAGCACGTAGTTGTACTGATAGGGGTAAACCCATGCTCATCAAGCTTCCATCCCCAATCTGTAGCAACTGCAGTAGGAGCACGTAGTTGTACTGATAGGGGTAAACCCATGCTCATCAAGCTTCCATCCCCAATCTGTAGCAACTGCAGTAGGAGCACGTAGTTGTACTGATAGGGGTAAACCCATGCTCATCAAGCTTCCATCCCCAATCTGTAGCAATTGCAGTAGGAGCACGTAGTTGTACTGATAGGGGTAAACCCATGCTCATCAAGCTTCCATCCCCAATGTGTAGCAACTGCAGTAGGAGCACGTAGTTGTACTGATAGGGGTAAACCCGTGCTCATCAAGCTTCCATCCCCAATGTGTAGCAATTGCAGTAGGAGCACGTAGTTGTACTGATAGGGGTAAACCCATGCTCATCAAGCTTCCATCCCCAATGTGTAGCAATTGCAGTAGGAGCACGTAGTTGTACTGATAGGGGTAAACCCATGCTCATCAAGCTTCCATCCCCAATCTGTAGCAACTGCAGTAGGAGCACGTAGTTGTACTGATAGGGGTAAACCCATGCTCATCAAGCTTCCATCCCCAATGTGTAGCAATTGCAGTAGGAGCACGTAGTTGTACTGATAGGGGTAAACCCATGCTCATCAAGCTTCCATCCCCAATCTGTAGCAATTGCAGTAGGAGCACGTAGTTGTACTGATAGAGGTAAACCCATGCTCATCAAGCTTCCATCCCCAATCTGTAGGAATTGCAGTAGGAGCACGTAGTTGTACTGATAGGGGTAAACCCATGCTCATCAAGCTTCCATCCCCAATCTGTAGCAACTGCAGTAGGAGCACGTAGTTGTACTGATAGGGGTAAACCCATGCTCATCAAGCTTCCATCCCCAATGTGTAGCAATTGCAGTAGGAGCACGTAGTTGTACTGATAGGGGTAAACCCATGCTCATCAAGCTTCCATCCCCAATCTGTAGCAATTGCAGTAGGAGCACGTAGTTGTACTGATAGAGGTAAACCCATGCTCATCAAGCTTCCATCCCCAATCTGTAGGAATTGCAGTAGGAGCACGTAGTTGTACTGATAGGGGTAAACCCATGCTCATCAAGCTTCCATCCCCAATGTGTAGCAATTGCAGTAGGAGCACGTAGTTGTACTGATAGGGGTAAACCCATGCTCATCAAGCTTCCATCCCCAATGTGTAGCAACTGCAGTAGGAGCACGTAGTTGTACTGATAGGGGTAAACCCATGCTCATCAAGCTTCCATCCCCAATCTGTAGCAATTGCAGTAGGAGCACGTAGTTGTACTGATAGGGGTAAACCCATGCTCATCAAGCTTCCATCCCCAATCTGTAGCAACTGCAGTAGGAGCACGTAGTTGTACTGATAGAGGTAAACCCATGCTCATCAAGCTTCCATCCCCAATGTGTAGCAATTGCAGTAGGAGCACGTAGTTGTACTGATAGGGGTAAACCTATGCTCATCAAGCTTTCATCCCCAATCTGTAGCAACTGCAGTAGGTGCACGTAGTTGTACTGATAGGGGTAAACCCATGCTCATCAAGCTTCCATCCCCAATCTGTAGCAACTGCAGTAGGAGCACGTAGTTGTACTGATAGGGGTAAACCCATGCTCATCAAGCTTCCATCCCCAATCTGTAGCAACTGCAGTAGGAGCACGTAGTTGTACTGATAGGGGTAAACCCGTGCTCATCAAGCTTCCATCCCCAATCTGTAGCAACTGCAGTAGGAGCACGTAGTTGTACTGATAGAGGTAAACCCATGCTCATCAAGCTTCCATCCCCAATCTGTAGCAATTGCAGTAGGAGCACGTAGTTGTACTGATAGGGGTAAACCCGTGCTCATCAAGCTTCCATCCCCAATGTGTAGCAACTGCAGTAGGAGCACGTAGTTGTACTGATAGGGGTAAACCCATGCTCATCAAGCTTCCATCCCCAATGTGTAGCAACTGCAGTAGGAGCACGTAGTTGTACTGATAGGGGTAAACCCATGCTCATCAAGCTTCCATCCCCAATCTGTAGCAACTGCAGTAGGAGCACGTAGTTGTACTGATAGGGGTAAACCCATGCTCATCAAGCTTCCATCGCCAATCTGTAGCAACTGCAGTAGGAGCACGTAGTTGTACTGATAGGGGTAAACCCATGCTCATCAAGCTTCCATCCCCAATCTGTAGCAACTGCAGTAGGAGCACGTAGTTGTACTGATAGGGGTAAACCCATGCTCATCAAGCTTCCATCCCCAATCTGTAGCAATTGCAGTAGGAGCACGTAGTTGTACTGATAGGGGTAAACCCATGCTCATCAAGCTTTCATCCCCAATCTGTAGCAACTGCAGTAGGAGCACGTAGTTGTACTGATAGGGGTAAACCCATGCTCATCAAGCTTCCATCCCCAATCTGTAGCAACTGCAGTAGGAGCACGTAGTTGTACTGATAGGGGTAAACCCATGCTCATCAAGCTTCCATCCCCAATCTGTAGCAATTGCAGTAGGAGCACGTAGTTGTACTGATAGGGGTAAACCCATGCTCATCAAGCTTCCATCCCCAATCTGTAGCAATTGCAGTAGGAGCACGTAGTTGTACTGATAGGGGTAAACCCATGCTCATCAAGCTTCCATCCCCAATCTGTAGCAACTGCAGTAGGAGCACGTAGTTGTACTGATAGGGGTAAACCCATGCTCATCAAGCTTCCATCCCCAATCTGTAGCAACTGCAGTAGGAGCACGTAGTTGTACTGATAGGGGTAAACCCATGCTCATCAAGCTTCCATCCCCAATGTGTAGCAACTGCAGTAGGAGCACGTAGTTATACTGATAGGGGTAAACCCATGCTCATCAAGCTTCCATCCCCAAAGTGTAGCAACTGCAGTAGGAGCACGTAGTTGTACTGATAGGGGTAAACCCATGCTCATCAAGCTTCCATCCCCAATCTGTAGCAACTGCAGTAGGAGCACGTAGTTGTACTGATAGGGGTAAACCCATGCTCATCAAGCTTCCATCCCCAATCTGTAGCAACTGCAGTAGGAGCACGTAGTTGTACTGATAGGGGTAAACCCATGCTCATCAAGCTTCCATCCCCAATCTGTAGCAACTGCAGTAGGAGCACGTAGTTGTACTGATAGGGGTAAACCCATGCTCATCAAGCTTCCATCCCCAATCTGTAGCAATTGCAGTAGGAGCACGTAGTTGTACTGATAGGGGTAAACCCATGCTCATCAAGCTTTCATCCCCAATCTGTAGCAACTGCAGTAGGAGCACGTAGTTGTACTGATAGGGGTAAACCCATGCTCATCAAGCTTCCATCCCCAATCTGTAGCAACTGCAGTAGGAGCACGTAGTTGTACTGATAGGGGTAAACCCATGCTCATCAAGCTTCCATCCCCAATCTGTAGCAATTGCAGTAGGAGCACGTAGTTGTACTGATAGGGGTAAACCCATGCTCATCAAGCTTCCATCCCCAATCTGTAGCAATTGCAGTAGGAGCACGTAGTTGTACTGATAGGGGTAAACCCATGCTCATCAAGCTTCCATCCCCAATCTGTAGCAACTGCAGTAGGAGCACGTAGTTGTACTGATAGGGGTAAACCCATGCTCATCAAGCTTCCATCCCCAATCTGTAGCAACTGCAGTAGGAGCACGTAGTTGTACTGATAGGGGTAAACCCATGCTCATCAAGCTTCCATCCCCAATGTGTAGCAACTGCAGTAGGAGCACGTAGTTATACTGATAGGGGTAAACCCATGCTCATCAAGCTTTCATCCCCAATCTGTAGCAACTGCAGTAGGAGCACGAAGTTGTACTGATAGGGGTAAACCCATGCTCATCAAGCTTCCATCCCCAATGTGTAGCAACTGCAGTAGGAGCACGTAGTTGTACTGATAGGGGTAAACCCGTGCTCATCAAGCTTCCATCCCCAATCTGTAGCAATTGCAGTAGGAGCACGTAGTTGTACTGATAGGGGTAAACCCATGCTCATCAAGCTTCCATCCCCAATGTGTAGCAATTGCAGTAGGAGCACGTAGTTGTACTGATAGGGGTAAACCCATGCTCATCAAGCTTCCATCCCCAATCTGTAGCAACTGCAGTAGGGGCACGTAGTTGTACTGATAGGGGTAAACCCATGCTCATCAAGCTTCCATCCCCAATCTGTAGCAACTGCAGTAGGAGCACGTAGTTGTACTGATAGGGGTAAACCCATGCTCATCAAGCTTCCATCCCCAATGTGTAGCAATTGCAGTAGGAGCACGTAGTTGTACTGATAGGGGTAAACCCGTGCTCATCAAGCTTCCATCCCCAATCTGTAGCAACTGCAGTAGGAGCACGTAGTTGTACTGATAGGGGTAAACCCGTGCTCATCAAGTTTCCATCCCCAATCTGTAGCAACTGCAGTAGGAGCACGTAGTTGTACTGATAGGGGTAAACCCATGCTCATCAAGCTTCCATCCCCAATCTGTAGCAATTGCAGTAGGAGCACGTAGTTGTACTGATAGGGGTAAACCCATGCTCATCAAGCTTCCATCCCCAATGTGTAGCAATTGCAGTAGGAGCACGTAGTTGTACTGATAGGGGTAAACCCATGCTCATCAAGCTTCCATCCCCAATCTGTATCAATTGCAGTAGGAGCACGTAGTTGTACTGATAGGGGTAAACCCGTTTTCATCAAGCTTCCATACCCAATGTGTAGCAATTGCAGTAGGAGCACGTAGTTGTACTGATAGGGGTAAACCCATGCTCATCAAGCTTCCATCCCCAATCTGTAGCAACTGCAGTAGGAGCACGTAGTTGTACTGATAGGGGTAAACCCATGCTCATCAAGCTTCCATCCCCAATCTGTAGCAATTGCAGTAGGAGCACGTAGTTGTACTGATAGGGGTAAACCCATGCTCATCAAGCTTCCATCCCCAATGTGTAGCAACTGCAGTAGGAGCACGTAGTTATACTGATAGGGGTAAACCCATGCTCATCAAGCTTCCATCCCCAATGTGTAGCAACTGCAGTAGGAGCACGTAGTTGTACTGATAGGGGTAAACCCGTGCTCATCAAGCTTCCATCCCCAATGTGTAGCAATTGCAGTAGGAGCACGTAGTTGTACTGATAGGGGTAAACCCATGCTCATCAAGCTTCCATCCCCAATGTGTAGCAATTGCAGTAGGAGCACGTAGTTGTACTGATAGGGGTAAACCCATGCTCATCAAGCTTCCATCCCCAATGTGTAGCAATTGCAGTAGGAGCACGTAGTTGTACTGATAGGGGTAAACCCATGCTCATCAAGCTTCCATCCCCAATCTGTAGCAACTGCAGTAGGAGCACGTAGTTGTACTGATAGGGGTAAACCCATGCTCATCAAGCTTCCATCCCCAATCTGTAGCAATTGCAGTAGGAGCACGTAGTTGTACTGATAGGGGTAAACCCATGCTCATCAAGCTTCCATCCCCAATCTGTAGCAACTGCAGTAGGAGCACGTAGTTGTACTGATAGGGGTAAACCCATGCTCATCAAGCTTCCATCCCCAATGTGTAGCAACTGCAGTAGGAGCACGTAGTTGTACTGATAGGGGTAAACCCATGCTCATCAAGCTTCCATCCCCAATCTGTAGCAACTGCAGTAGGAGCACGTAGTTGTACTGATAGGGGTAAACCCATGCTCATCAAGCTTCCATCCCCAATGTGTAGCAACTGCAGTAGGAGCACGTAGTTGTACTGATAGGGGTAAACCCATGCTCATCAAGCTTCCATCCCCAATGTGTAGCAACTGCAGTAGGAGCACGTAGTTGTACTGATAGGGGTAAACCCATGCTCATGAAGCTTCCTTCCCCAATGTGTAGCAATTGCAGTAGGAGCACGTAGTTGTACTGATAGGGGTAAACCCATGCTCATCAAGCTTCCATCCCCAATCTGTAGCAATTGCAGTAGGAGCACGTAGTTGTACTGATAGGGGTAAACCCATGCTCATCAAGCTTCCATCCCCAATGTGTAGCAATTGCAGTAGGAGCACGTAGTTGTACTGATAGGGGTAAACCCATGCTCATCAAGCTTCCATCCCCAATCTGTAGCAACTGCAGTAGGAGCACGTAGTTGTACTGATAGGGGTAAACCCGTGCTCATCAAGCTTCCATCCCCAATGTGTAGCAATTGCAGTAGGAGCACGTAGTTGTACTGATAGGGGTAAACCCATGCTCATCAAGCTTCCATCCCCAATGTGTAGCAACTGCAGTAGGAGCACGTAGTTGTACTGATAGGGGTAAACCCATGCTCATCAAGCTTCCATCCCCAATCTGTAGCAACTGCAGTAGGAGCACGTAGTTGTACTGATAGGTGTAAACCCATGCTCATCAAGCTTCCATCCCCAATCGGTAGCAACTGCAGTAGGAGCACGTAGTTGTACTGATAGGGGTAAACCCATGCTCATCAAGCTTCCATCCCCAATCTGTAGCAACTGCAGTAGGAGCACGTAGTTGTACTGATAGGGGTAAACCCATGCTCATCAAGCTTCCATCCCCAATGTGTAGCAACTGCAGTAGGAGCACGTAGTTGTACTGATAGGGGTAAACCCATGCTCATCAAGCTTCCATCCCCAATGTGTAGCAATTGCAGTAGGAGCACGTAGTTGTACTGATAGGGGTAAACCCATGCTCATCAAGCTTCCATACCCAATGTGTAGCAACTGCAGTAGGAGCACGTAGTTGTACTGATAGGGGTAAACCCATGCTCATCAAGCTTCCATCCCCAATCTGTAGCAACTGCAGTAGGAGCACGTAGTTGTACTGATAGGGGTAAACCCATGCTCATCAAGCTTCCATCCCCAATGTGTAGCAACTGCAGTAGGAGCACGTAGTTGTACTGATAGGGGTAAACCCATGCTCATCAAGCTTCCATCCCCAATGTGTAGCAACTGCAGTAGGAGCACGTAGTTGTACTGATAGGGGTAAACCCATGCTCATCAAGCTTCCATCCCCAATCTGTAGCAATTGCAGTAGGAGCACGTAGTTGTACTGATAGGGGTAAACCCATGCTCATCAAGCTTCCATCCCCAATCTGTAGCAATTGCAGTAGGAGCACGTAGTTGTACTGATAGGGGTAAACCCATGCTCATCAAGCTTCCATCCCCAATCTGTAGCAACTGCAGTAGGAGCACGTAGTTGTACTGATAGGGGTAAACCCATGCTCATCAAGCTTCCATCCCCAATGTGTAGCAACTGCAGTAGGAGCACGTAGTTGTACTGATAGGGGTAAACCCATGCTCATCAAGCTTCCATCCCCAATGTGTAGCAATTGCAGTAGGAGCACGTAGTTGTACTGATAGGGGTAAACCCGTGCTCATCAAGCTTCCATCCCCAATCTGTAGCAACTGCAGTAGGAGCACGTAGTTGTACTGATAGGGGTAAACCCATGCTCATCAAGCTTCCATCCCCAATGTGTAGCAACTGCAGTAGGAGCACGTAGTTGTACTGATAGGGATAAACCCATGCTCATCAAGCTTCCATCCCCAATCTGTAGCAATTGCAGTAGGAGCACGTAGTTGTACTGATAGGGGTAAACCCATGCTCATCAAGCTTCCATCCCCAATCTGTAGCAACTGCAGTAGGAGCACGTAGTTGTACTGATAGGGGTAAACCCATGCTCATCAAGCTTCCATCCCCAATCTGTAGCAACTGCAGTAGGAGCACGTAGTTGTACTGATAGGGGTAAACCCGTGCTCATCAAGCTTCCATCCCCAATGTGTAGCAACTGCAGTAGGAGCACGTAGTTGTACTGATAGGGGTAAACCCATGCTCATCAAGCTTCCATCCCCAATGTGTAGCAACTGCAGTAGGAGCACGTAGTTGTACTGATAGAGGTAAACCCGTGCTCATCAAGCTTCCATCCCCAATCTGTAGCAATTGCAGTAGGAGCACGTAGTTGTACTGATAGGGGTAAACCCGTGCTCATCAAGCTTCCATCCCCAATCTGTAGCAACTGCAGTAGGAGCACGTAGTTGTACTGACAGGGGTAAACCCACGCTCATCAAGCTTCCATCCCCAATCTGTAGCAATTGCAGTAGGAGCACGTAGTTATACTGATAGGGGTAAACCCATGCTCATCAAGCTTCCATCCCCAATCTGTAGCAATTGCAGTAGGAGCACGTAGTTGTACTGATAGGGGTAAACCCGTGCTCATCAAGCTTCCATCCCCAATCTGTAGCAACTGCAGTAGGAGCACGTAGTTGTACTGATAGGGGTAAACCCATGCTCATCAAGCTTCCATCCCCAATGTGTAGCAATTGCAGTAGGAGCACGTAGTTGTACTGATAGGGGTAAACCCGTGCTCATCAAGCTTCCATCCCCAATCTGTAGCAACTGCAGTAGGAGCACGTAGTTGTACTGATAGGGGTAAACCCATGCTCATCAAGCTTCCATCCCCAATGTGTAGCAATTGCAGTAGGAGCACGTAGTTGTACTGATAGGGGTAAACCCATGCTCATCAAGCTTCCATCCCCAATGTGTAGCAACTGCAGTAGGAGCACGTAGTTGTACTGATAGGGGTAAACCCGTGCTCATCAAGCTTCCATCCCCAATCTGTAGCAACTGCAGTAGGAGCACGTAGTTGTACTGATAGGGGTAAACCCATGCTCATCAAGCTTCCATCCCCAATCTGTAGCAACTGCAGTAGGAGCACGTAGTTGTACTGATAGGGGTAAACCCATGCTCATCAAGCTTCCATCCCCAATGTGTAGCAATTGCAGTAGGAGCACGTAGTTGTACTGATAGGGGTAAATCCATGCTCATCAAGCTTCCATCCCCAATCTGTAGCAATTGCAGTAGAAGCACGTAGTTGTACTGATAGGGGTAAACCCATGCTCATCAAGCTTCCATCCCCAATCTGTAGCAACTGCAGTAGGAGCACGTAGTTGTACTGATAGGGGTAAACCCATGCTCATCAAGCTTCCATCCCCAATGTGTAGCAATTGCAGTAGGAGCACGTAGTTGTACTGATAGGGGTAAACCCATGCTCATCAAGCTTCCATCCCCAATCTGTAGCAATTGCAGTAGGAGCACGTAGTTGTACTGATAGGGGTAAAACCATGCTCATCAAGCTTCCATCCCCAATCTGTAGCAATTGCAGTAGGAGCACGTAGTTGTACTGATAGGGGTAAACCCATGCTCATCAAGCTTCCATCCCCAATGTGTAGCAATTGCAGTAGGAGCACGTAGTTGTACTGATAGGGGTAAACCCATGCTCATCAAGCTTCCATCCCCAATCTGTAGCAACTGCAGTAGGAGCACGTAGTTGTACTGATAGGGGTAAACCCGTGCTCATCAAGCTTCCATCCCCAATGTGTAGCAACTGCAGTAGGAGCACGTAGTTGTACTGATAGGGGTAAACCCATGCTCATCAAGCTTCCATCCCCAATGTGTAGCAATTGCAGTAGGAGCACGTAGTTGTACTGATAGGGGTAAACCCATGCTCATCAAGCTTCCATCCCCAATCTGTAGCAACTGCAGTAGGAGCACGTAGTTGTACTGATAGGGGTAAACCCATGCTCATCAAGCTTCCATCCCCAATGTGTAGCAATTGCAGTAGGAGCACGTAGTTGTACTGATAGGGGTAAACCCGTGCTCATCAAGCTTCCATCCCCAATGTGTAGCAATTGCAGTAGGAGCACGTAGTTGTACTGATAGGGGTAAACCCATGCTCATCAAGCTTCCATCCCCAATGTGTAGCAATTGCAGTAGGAGCACGTAGTTGTACTGATAGGGGTAAACCCATGCTCATCAAGCTTCCATCCCCAATGTGTAGCAATTGTAGTAGGAGCACGTAGTTGTACTGATAGGGGTAAACCCATGCTCATCAAGCTTCCATCCCCAATGTGTAGCAACTGCAGTAGGAGCACGTAGTAGTACTGATAGGGGTAAACCCATGCTCATCAAGCTTCCATCCCCAATCTGTAGCAATTGCAGTAGGAGCACGTAGTTGTACTGATAGGGGTTAACCCGTGCTCATCAAGCTTCCATCCCCAATCTGTAGCAATTGCAGTAGGAGCACGTACTTGTACTGATAGGGGTAAACCCATGCTCATCAAGCTTCCATCCCCAATGTGTAGCAACTGCAGTAGGAGCACGTAGTTGTACTGATAGGGGTAAACCCATGCTCATCAAGCTTCCATCCCCAATGTGTAGCAATTGCAGTAGGAGCACGTAGTTGTACTGATAGGGGTAAACCCATGCTCATCAAGCTTCCATCCCCAATCTGTAGCAATTGCAGTAGGAGCACGTAGTTGTACTGATAGGGGTAAACCCATGCTCATCAAGCTTCCATCCCCAATGTGTAGCAATTGCAGTAGGAGCACGTAGTTGTACTGATAGGGGTAAACCCATGCTCATCAAGCTTCCATCTCCAATCTGTAGCAATTGCAGTAGGAGCACGTAGTTGTACTGATAGGGGTAAACCCATGCTCATCAAGCTTCCATCCCCAATCTGTAGCAATTGCAGTAGGAGCACGTAGTTGTACTGATAGGGGTAAACCCATGCTCATCAAGCTTCCATCCCCAATGTGTAGCAACTGCAGTAGGAGCACGTAGTTGTACTAATAGGGGTAAACCCGTGCTCATCAAGCTTCCATCCCCAATGTGTAGCAATTGCAGTAGGAGCACGTAGTTGTACTGATAGGGGTAAACCCGTGCTCATCAAGCTTCCATCCCCAATCTGTAGCAACTGCAGTAGGAGCACGTAGTTGTACTGATAGGGGTAAACCCATGCTCATCAAGCTTCCATCCCCAATCTGTAGCAACTGCAGTAGGAGCACGTAGTTGTACTGATAGGGGTAAACCCATGCTCATCAAGCTTCCATCCCCAGTCTGTAGCAACTGCAGTAGGAGCACGTAGTTGTACTGATAGGGGTAAACCCATGCTCATCAAGCTTCTATCCCCAATTTGCAGCAATTGCAGTAGGAGCACGTAGTTGTACTGATAGGGGTAAACCCGTGCTCATCAAGCTTCCATCCCCAATCTGTAGCAACTGCAGTAGGAGCACGTAGTTGTACTGATAGGGGTAAACCCGTGCTCATCAAGCTTCCATCCCCAATGTGTAGCAACTGCAGTAGGAGCACGTAGTTGTACTGATAGGGGAAAACCCACGCTCATCAAGCTTCCATCCCCAATGTGTAGCAATTGCAGTAGGAGCACGTAGTTGTACTGATAGGGGTAAACCCATGCTCATCAAGCTTCCATCCCCAATGTGTAGCAACTGCAGTAGGAGCACGTAGTTGTACTGATAGGGGTAAACCCATGCTCATCAAGCTTCCATCCCCAATCTGTAGCAACTGCAGTAGGAGCACGTAGTTGTACTGATAGGGGTAAACCCATGCTCATCAAGCTTCCATCCCCAATGTGTAGCAACTGCAGTAGGAGCACGTAGTTGTACTGATAGGGGTAAACCCATGCTCATCAAGTTTCCATCCCCAATCTGTAGCAATTGCAGTAGGAGCACGTAGTTGTACTGATAGGGGTAAACCCGTGCTCATCAAGCTTCCATCCCCAATCTGTAGCAATTGCAGTAGGAGCACGTAGTTGTACTGATAGGGGTAAACCCATGCTCATCAAGCTTCCATCCCCAATGTGTATCAACTGCAGTAGGAGCACGTAGTTGTACTGATAGGGGTAAACCCGTGCTCATCAAGCTTCCATCCCCAATGTGTAGCAACTGCAGTAGGAGCACGTAGTTGTACTGATAGGGGTAAACCCATGCTCATCAAGCTTCCATCCCCAATGTGTAGCAATTGCAGTAGGAGCACGTGGTTGTACTGATAGTGGTAAACCCATGCTCATCAAGCTTCCATCCCCAATGTGTAGCAACTGCAGTAGAAGCACGTAGTTGTACTGATAGGGGTAAACCCGTGCTCATCAAGCTTCCATCCCCAATGTGTAGCAACTGCAGTAGGAGCACGTAGTTGTACTGATAGGGGTAAACCCATGCTCATCAAGCTTCCATCCCCAATCTTTAGCAACTGCAGTAGGAGCACGTAGTTGTACTGATAGGGGTAAACCCATGCTCATCAAGCTTCCATCCCCAATGTGTAGCAACTGCAGTAGGAGCACGTAGTTGTACTGATAGGGGTAAACCCATGCTCATCAAGCTTCCATCCCCAATCTGTAGCAATTGCAGTAGGAGCACGTAGTTGTACTGATAGGGGTTAACCCGTGCTCATCAAGCTTCCATCCCCAATCTGTAGCAATTGCAGTAGGAGCACGTACTTGTACTGATAGGGGTAAACCCATGCTCATCAAGCTTCCATCCCCAATGTGTAGCAACTGCAGTAGGAGCACGTAGTTGTACTGATAGGGGTAAACCCATGCTCATCAAGCTTCCATCCCCAATGTGTAGCAATTGCAGTAGGAGCACGTAGTTGTACTGATAGGGGTAAACCCATGCTCATCAAGCTTCCATCCCCAATCTGTAGCAATTGCAGTAGGAGCACGTAGTTGTACTGATAGGGGTAAACCCATGCTCATCAAGCTTCCATCCCCAATGTGTAGCAATTGCAGTAGGAGCACGTAGTTGTACTGATAGGGGTAAACCCATGCTCATCAAGCTTCCATCTCCAATCTGTAGCAATTGCAGTAGGAGCACGTAGTTGTACTGATAGGGGTAAACCCATGCTCATCAAGCTTCCATCCCCAATCTGTAGCAATTGCAGTAGGAGCACGTAGTTGTACTGATAGGGGTAAACCCATGCTCATCAAGCTTCCATCCCCAATGTGTAGCAACTGCAGTAGGAGCACGTAGTTGTACTAATAGGGGTAAACCCGTGCTCATCAAGCTTCCATCCCCAATGTGTAGCAATTGCAGTAGGAGCACGTAGTTGTACTGATAGGGGTAAACCCGTGCTCATCAAGCTTCCATCCCCAATCTGTAGCAACTGCAGTAGGAGCACGTAGTTGTACTGATAGGGGTAAACCCATGCTCATCAAGCTTCCATCCCCAATGTGTAGCAACTGCAGTAGGAGCACGTAGTTGTACTGATAGGGGTAAACCCATGCTCATCAAGTTTCCATCCCCAATCTGTAGCAATTGCAGTAGGAGCACGTAGTTGTACTGATAGGGGTAAACCCGTGCTCATCAAGCTTCCATCCCCAATCTGTAGCAATTGCAGTAGGAGCACGTAGTTGTACTGATAGGGGTAAACCCATGCTCATCAAGCTTCCATCCCCAATGTGTATCAACTGCAGTAGGAGCACGTAGTTGTACTAATAGGGGTAAACCCGTGCTCATCAAGCTTCCATCCCCAATGTGTAGCAACTGCAGTAGGAGCACGTAGTTGTACTGATAGGGGTAAACCCATGCTCATCAAGCTTCCATCCCCAATGTGTAGCAATTGCAGTAGGAGCACGTGGTTGTACTGATAGGGGTAAACCCATGCTCATCAAGCTTCCATCCCCAATGTGTAGCAACTGCAGTAGGAGCACGTAGTTGTACTGATAGGGGTAAACCCGTGCTCATCAAGCTTCCATCCCCAATGTGTAGCAACTGCAGTAGGAGCACGTAGTTGTACTGATAGGGGTAAACCCATGCTCATCAAGCTTCCATCCCCAATCTTTAGCAACTGCAGTAGGAGCACGTAGTTGTACTGATAGGGGTAAACCCATGCTCATCAAGCTTCCATCCCCAATGTGTAGCAACTGCAGTAGGAGCACGTAGTTGTACTGATAGGGGTAAACCCATGCTCATCAAGCTTCCATCCCCAATCTGTAGCAATTGCAGTAGGAGCACGTAGTTGTACTGATAGGGGTAAACCCATGCTCATCAAGCTTCCATCCCCAATCTGTAGCAATTGCAGTAGGAGCACGTAGTTGTACTGATAGGGGTAAACCCATGCTCATCAAGCTTCCATCCCCAATCTGTAGCAACTGCAGTAGGAGCACGTAGTTGTACTGATAGGGGTAAACCCATGCTCATCAAGCTTCCATCCCCAATCTGTAGCAACTGCAGTAGGAGCACGTAGTTGTACTGATATGGGTAAACCCATGCTCATCAAGCTTCCATCCCCAATCTGTAGCAATTGCAGTAGGAGCACGTAGTTGTACTGATAGGGGTAAACCCATGCTCATCAAGCTTCCATCCCCAATGTGTAGCAACTGCAGTAGGAGCACGTAGTTGTACTGATAGGGGTAAACCCATGCTCATCAAGCTTCCATCCCCAATCTGTAGCAACTGCAGTAGGAGCACGTAGTTGTACTGATAGGGGTAAACCCATGCTCATCAAGCTTCCATCCCCAATCTGTAGCAACTGCAGTAGGAGCACGTAGTTGTACTGATAGGGGTAAACCCATGCTCATCAAGCTTCCATCCCCAATCTCTAGCAATTGCAGTAGGAGCACGTAGTTGTACTGATAGGGGTAAACCCATGCTCATCAAGCTTCCATCCCCAATCTGTAGCAATTGTAGTAGGAGCACGTAGTTGTACTGATAGGGGTAAACCCATGCTCATCAAGCTTCCATCCCCAATCTGTAGCAACTGCAGTAGGAGCACGTAGTTGTACTGATAGGGGTAAACCCGTGCTCATCAAGCTTCCATCCCCAATCTGTAGCAATTGCAGTAGGAGCACGTAGTTGTACTGATAGGGGTAAACCCACGCTCATCAAGCTTCCATCCCCAATGTGTAGCAACTGCAGTAGGAGCACGTAGTTGTACTGATAGGGGTAAACCCATGCTCATCAAGCTTCCATCCCCAATGTGTAGCAACTGCAGTAGGAGCACGTAGTTGTACTGATAGGGGTAAACCCATGCTCATCAAGCTTCCATCCCCAATCTGTAGCAACTGCAGTAGGAGCACGTAGTTGTACTGATAGGGGTAAACCCATGCTCATCAAGCTTCCATCCCCAATGTGTAGCAATTGCAGTAGGAGCACGTAGTTGTACTGATAGGGGTAAACCCATGCTCATCAAGCTTCCATCTCCAATCTCTAGCAATTGCAGTAGGAGCACGTAGTTGTACTGATAGGGGTAAACCCATGCTCATCAAGCTTCCATCCCCAATCTGTAGCAATTGCAGTAGGAGCACGTAGTTGTACTGATAGGGGTAAACCCATGCTCATCAAGCTTCCATCCCCAATGTGTAGCAACTGCAGTAGGAGCACGTAGTTGTACTAATAGGGGTAAACCCGTGCTCATCAAGCTTCCATCCCCAATGTGTAGCAATTGCAGTAGGAGCACGTAGTTGTACTGATAGGGGTAAACCCGTGCTCATCAAGCTTCCATCCCCAATCTGTAGCAACTGCAGTAGGAGCACGTAGTTGTACTGATAGGGGTAAACCCATGCTCATCAAGCTTCCATCCCCAATCTGTAGCAACTGCAGTAGGAGCACGTAGTTGTACTGATAGGGGTAAACCCATGCTCATCAAGCTTCCATCCCCAGTCTGTAGCAACTGCAGTAGGAGCACGTAGTTGTACTGATAGGGGTAAACCCATGCTCATCAAGCTTCTATCCCCAATTTGCAGCAATTGCAGTAGGAGCACGTAGTTGTACTGATAGGGGTAAACCCGTGCTCATCAAGCTTCCATCCCCAATCTGTAGCAACTGCAGTAGGAGCACGTAGTTGTACTGATAGGGGTAAACCCGTGCTCATCAAGCTTCCATCCCCAATGTGTAGCAACTGCAGTAGGAGCACGTAGTTGTACTGATAGGGGAAAACCCACGCTCATCAAGCTTCCATCCCCAATGTGTAGCAATTGCAGTAGGAGCACGTAGTTGTACTGATAGGGGTAAACCCATGCTCATCAAGCTTCCATCCCCAATGTGTAGCAACTGCAGTAGGAGCACGTAGTTGTACTGATAGGGGTAAACCCATGCTCATCAAGCTTCCATCCCCAATCTGTAGCAACTGCAGTAGGAGCACGTAGTTGTACTGATAGGGGTAAACCCATGCTCATCAAGCTTCCATCCCCAATGTGTAGCAACTGCAGTAGGAGCACGTAGTTGTACTGATAGGGGTAAACCCATGCTCATCAAGTTTCCATCCCCAATCTGTAGCAATTGCAGTAGGAGCACGTAGTTGTACTGATAGGGGTAAACCCGTGCTCATCAAGCTTCCATCCCCAATCTGTAGCAATTGCAGTAGGAGCACGTAGTTGTACTGATAGGGGTAAACCCATGCTCATCAAGCTTCCATCCCCAATGTGTATCAACTGCAGTAGGAGCACGTAGTTGTACTGATAGGGGTAAACCCGTGCTCATCAAGCTTCCATCCCCAATGTGTAGCAACTGCAGTAGGAGCACGTAGTTGTACTGATAGGGGTAAACCCATGCTCATCAAGCTTCCATCCCCAATGTGTAGCAATTGCAGTAGGAGCACGTGGTTGTACTGATAGGGGTAAACCCATGCTCATCAAGCTTCCATCCCCAATGTGTAGCAACTGCAGTAGAAGCACGTAGTTGTACTGATAGGGGTAAACCCGTGCTCATCAAGCTTCCATCCCCAATGTGTAGCAACTGCAGTAGGAGCACGTAGTTGTACTGATAGGGGTAAACCCATGCTCATCAAGCTTCCATCCCCAATCTTTAGCAACTGCAGTAGGAGCACGTAGTTGTACTGATAGGGGTAAACCCATGCTCATCAAGCTTCCATCCCCAATGTGTAGCAACTGCAGTAGGAGCACGTAGTTGTACTGATAGGGGTAAACCCATGCTCATCAAGCTTCCATCCCCAATCTGTAGCAATTGCAGTAGGAGCACGTAGTTGTACTGATAGGGGTTAACCCGTGCTCATCAAGCTTCCATCCCCAATCTGTAGCAATTGCAGTAGGAGCACGTACTTGTACTGATAGGGGTAAACCCATGCTCATCAAGCTTCCATCCCCAATGTGTAGCAACTGCAGTAGGAGCACGTAGTTGTACTGATAGGGGTAAACCCATGCTCATCAAGCTTCCATCCCCAATGTGTAGCAATTGCAGTAGGAGCACGTAGTTGTACTGATAGGGGTAAACCCATGCTCATCAAGCTTCCATCCCCAATCTGTAGCAATTGCAGTAGGAGCACGTAGTTGTACTGATAGGGGTAAACCCATGCTCATCAAGCTTCCATCCCCAATGTGTAGCAATTGCAGTAGGAGCACGTAGTTGTACTGATAGGGGTAAACCCATGCTCATCAAGCTTCCATCTCCAATCTGTAGCAATTGCAGTAGGAGCACGTAGTTGTACTGATAGGGGTAAACCCATGCTCATCAAGCTTCCATCCCCAATCTGTAGCAATTGCAGTAGGAGCACGTAGTTGTACTGATAGGGGTAAACCCATGCTCATCAAGCTTCCATCCCCAATGTGTAGCAACTGCAGTAGGAGCACGTAGTTGTACTAATAGGGGTAAACCCGTGCTCATCAAGCTTCCATCCCCAATGTGTAGCAATTGCAGTAGGAGCACGTAGTTGTACTGATAGGGGTAAACCCGTGCTCATCAAGCTTCCATCCCCAATCTGTAGCAACTGCAGTAGGAGCACGTAGTTGTACTGATAGGGGTAAACCCATGCTCATCAAGCTTCCATCCCCAATCTGTAGCAACTGCAGTAGGAGCACGTAGTTGTACTGATAGGGGTAAACCCATGCTCATCAAGCTTCCATCCCCAGTCTGTAGCAACTGCAGTAGGAGCACGTAGTTGTACTGATAGGGGTAAACCCATGCTCATCAAGCTTCCATCCCCAATTTGTAGCAATTGCAGTAGGAGCACGTAGTTGTACTGATAGGGGTAAACCCGTGCTCATCAAGCTTCCATCCCCAATCTGTAGCAACTGCAGTAGGAGCACGTAGTTGTACTGATAGGGGTAAACCCGTGCTCATCAAGCTTCCATCCCCAATGTGTAGCAACTGCAGTAGGAGCACGTAGTTGTACTGATAGGGGAAAACCCACGCTCATCAAGCTTCCATCCCCAATGTGTAGCAATTGCAGTAGGAGCACGTAGTTGTACTGATAGGGGTAAACCCATGCTCATCAAGCTTCCATCCCCAATGTGTAGCAACTGCAGTAGGAGCACGTAGTTGTACTGATAGGGGTAAACCCATGCTCATCAAGCTTCCATCCCCAATCTGTAGCAACTGCAGTAGGAGCACGTAGTTGTACTGATAGGGGTAAACCCATGCTCATCAAGCTTCCATCCCCAATGTGTAGCAACTGCAGTAGGAGCACGTAGTTGTACTGATAGGGGTAAACCCATGCTCATCAAGTTTCCATCCCCAATCTGTAGCAATTGCAGTAGGAGCACGTAGTTGTACTGATAGGGGTAAACCCGTGCTCATCAAGCTTCCATCCCCAATCTGTAGCAATTGCAGTAGGAGCACGTAGTTGTACTGATAGGGGTAAACCCATGCTCATCAAGCTTCCATCCCCAATGTGTATCAACTGCAGTAGGAGCACGTAGTTGTACTAATAGGGGTAAACCCGTGCTCATCAAGCTTCCATCCCCAATGTGTAGCAACTGCAGTAGGAGCACGTAGTTGTACTGATAGGGGTAAACCCATGCTCATCAAGCTTCCATCCCCAATGTGTAGCAATTGCAGTAGGAGCACGTGGTTGTACTGATAGGGGTAAACCCATGCTCATCAAGCTTCCATCCCCAATGTGTAGCAACTGCAGTAGGAGCACGTAGTTGTACTGATAGGGGTAAACCCGTGCTCATCAAGCTTCCATCCCCAATGTGTAGCAACTGCAGTAGGAGCACGTAGTTGTACTGATAGGGGTAAACCCATGCTCATCAAGCTTCCATCCCCAATCTTTAGCAACTGCAGTAGGAGCACGTAGTTGTACTGATAGGGGTAAACCCATGCTCATCAAGCTTCCATCCCCAATGTGTAGCAACTGCAGTAGGAGCACGTAGTTGTACTGATAGGGGTAAACCCATGCTCATCAAGCTTCCATCCCCAATCTGTAGCAATTGCAGTAGGAGCACGTAGTTGTACTGATAGGGGTAAACCCATGCTCATCAAGCTTCCATCCCCAATCTGTAGCAATTGCAGTAGGAGCACGTAGTTGTACTGATAGGGGTAAACCCATGCTCATCAAGCTTCCATCCCCAATCTGTAGCAACTGCAGTAGGAGCACGTAGTTGTACTGATAGGGGTAAACCCATGCTCATCAAGCTTCCATCCCCAATCTGTAGCAACTGCAGTAGGAGCACGTAGTTGTACTGATATGGGTAAACCCATGCTCATCAAGCTTCCATCCCCAATCTGTAGCAATTGCAGTAGGAGCACGTAGTTGTACTGATAGGGGTAAACCCATGCTCATCAAGCTTCCATCCCCAATGTGTAGCAACTGCAGTAGGAGCACGTAGTTGTACTGATAGGGGTAAACCCATGCTCATCAAGCTTCCATCCCCAATCTGTAGCAACTGCAGTAGGAGCACGTAGTTGTACTGATAGGGGTAAACCCATGCTCATCAAGCTTCCATCCCCAATCTGTAGCAACTGCAGTAGGAGCACGTAGTTGTACTGATAGGGGTAAACCCATGCTCATCAAGCTTCCATCCCCAATCTCTAGCAATTGCAGTAGGAGCACGTAGTTGTACTGATAGGGGTAAACCCATGCTCATCAAGCTTCCATCCCCAATCTGTAGCAATTGTAGTAGGAGCACGTAGTTGTACTGATAGGGGTAAACCCATGCTCATCAAGCTTCCATCCCCAATCTGTAGCAACTGCAGTAGGAGCACGTAGTTGTACTGATAGGGGTAAACCCGTGCTCATCAAGCTTCCATCCCCAATCTGTAGCAATTGCAGTAGGAGCACGTAGTTGTACTGATAGGGGTAAACCCACGCTCATCAAGCTTCCATCCCCAATGTGTAGCAACTGCAGTAGGAGCACGTAGTTGTACTGATAGGGGTAAACCCATGCTCATCAAGCTTCCATCCCCAATGTGTAGCAACTGCAGTAGGAGCACGTAGTTGTACTGATAGGGGTAAACCCATGCTCATCAAGCTTCCATCCCCAATCTGTAGCAACTGCAGTAGGAGCACGTAGTTGTACTGATAGGGGTAAACCCATGCTCATCAAGCTTCCATCCCCAATGTGTAGCAACTGCAGTAGGAGCCCGTAGTTGTACTGATAGGGGTAAACCCATGCTCATCAAGCTTCCATCCCCAATCTGTAGCAACTGCAGTAGGAGCACGTAGTTGTACTGATAGGGGTAAACCCATGCTCATCAAGCTTCCATCCCCAATGTGTAGCAACTGCAGTAGGAGCACGTAGTTTTACTGATAGGGGTAAACCCGTGCTCATCAAGCTTCCATCCCCAATCTGTAGCAACTGCAGTAGGAGCACGTAGTTGTACTGATAGGGGTAAACCCGTGCTCATCAAGCTTCCATCCCCAATCTGTAGCAATTGCAGTAGGAGCACGTAGTTGTACTGATAGGGGTAAACCCATGCTCATCAAGCTTCCATCCCCAATCTGTAGCAATTGCAGTAGGAGCACGTAGTTGTACTGATAGGGGTAAACCCATGCTCATCAAGCTTCCATCCCCAATGTGTAGCAACTGCAGTAGGAGCACGTAGTTGTACTGATAGGGGTAAACCCATGCTCATCAAGCTTCCATCCCCAATCTGTAGCAACTGCAGTAGGAGCACGTAGTTGTTCTGATAGGGGTAAACCCATGCTCATCAAGCTTCCATCCCCAATGTGTAGCAACTGCAGTAGGAGCACGTAGTTGTACTGATAGGGGTAAACCCATGCTCATCAAGCTTCCATCCCCAATCTGTAGCAACTGCAGTAGGAGCACGTAGTTGTACTGATAGGGGTAAACCCATGCTCATCAAGCTTCCATCCCCAATGTGTAGCAACTGCAGTAGGAGCACGTAGTTGTACTGATAGGGGTAAACCCGTGCTCATCAAGCTTCCATCCCCAATCTGTAGCAACTGCAGTAGGAGCACGTAGTTGTACTGATAGGGGTAAACCCGTGCTCATCAAGCTTCCATCCCCAATCTGTAGCAATTGCAGTAGGAGCACGTAGTTGTACTGATAGGGGTAAACCCATGCTCATCAAGCTTCCATCCCCAATCTGTAGCAATTGCAGTAGGAGCACGTAGTTGTACTGATAGGGGTAAACCCACGCTCATCAAGCTTCCATCCCCAATCTGTAGCAACTGCAGTAGGAGCACGTAGTTGTACTGATAGGGGTAAACCCATGCTCATCAAGCTTCCATCCCCAATCTGTAGCAACTGCAGTAGGAGCACGTAGTTGTACTGATAGGGGTAAACCCATGCTCATCAAGCTTCCATCCCCAATCTGTAGCAACTGCAGTAGGAGCACGTAGTTGTACTGATAGTGGTAAACCCATGCTCATCAAGCTTCCATCCCCAATCTGTAGCAATTGCAGTAGGAGCACGTAGTTGTACTGATAGGGGTAAACCCATGCTCATCAAGCTTCCATCCCCAATGTGTAGCAACTGCAGTAGGAGCACGTAGTTGTACTGATAGGGGTAAACCCGTGCTCATCAGGCTTCCATCCCCAATGTGTAGCAATTGCAGTAGGAGCACGTAGTTGTACTGATAGGGGTAAACCCATGCTCATCAAGCTTCCATCCCCAATGTGTAGCAATTGCAGTAGGAGCACGTAGTGGTACTGATAGGGGTAAACCCGTGCTCATCAAGCTTCCATCCCCAATCTGTAGCAATTGCAGTAGGAGCACGTAGTTGTACTGATAGGGGTAAACCCGTGCTCATCAAGCTTCCATCCCCAATCTGTTGCAACTGCAGTAGGAGCACGTAGTTGTACTGATAGGGGTAAACCCATGCTCATCAAGCTTCCATCCCCAATCTGTAGCAACTGCAGTAGGAGCACGTAGTTGTACTGATAGGGGTAAACCCATGCTCATCAAGCTTCCATCCCCAATGTGTAGCAACTGCAGTAGGAGCACGTAGTTGTACTGATAGGGGTAAACCCATGCTCATCAAGCTTCCATCCCCAATCTGTAGCAACTGCAGTAGGAGCACGTAGTTGTACTGATAGGGGTAAACCCATGCTCATCAAGCTTCCATCCCCAATCTGTAGCAACTGCAGTAGGAGCACGTAGTTGTACTGATAGGGGTAAACCCATGCTCATCAAGCTTCCATCCCCAATCTGTAGCAACTGCAGTAGGAGCACGTAGTTGTACTGATAGGGGTAAACCCATGCTCATCAAGCTTCCATCCCCAATGTGTAGCAATTGCAGTAGGAGCACGTAGTTGTACTGATAGGGGTAAAACCATGCTCATCAAGCTTCCATCCCCAATCTGTAGCAACTGCAGTAGGAGCACGTAGTTGTACTGATAGGGGTAAACCCATGCTCATCAAGCTTCCATCCCCAATGTGTAGCAATTGCAGTAGGAGCACGTAGTTGTACTGATAGGGGTAAACCCATGCTCATCAAGCTTCCATCCCCAATGTGTAGCAATTGCAGTAGGAGCACGTAGTTGTACTGATAGGGGTAAACCCATGCTCATCAAGCTTCCATCCCCAATCTGTAGCAACTGCAGTAGGAGCACGTAGTTGTACTGATAGGGGTAAACCCATGCTCATCAAGCTTCCATCCCCAATGTGTAGCAACTGCAGTAGGAGCACATAGTTGTACTGATAGGGGTAAACCCATGCTCATCAAGCTTCCATCCCCAATGTGTAGCAACTGCAGTAGGAGCACGTAGTTGTACTGATAGGGGTAAACCCATGCTCATCAAGCTTCCATCCCCAATCTGTAGCAATTGCAGTAGGAGCACGTAGTTGTACTGATAGGGGTAAACCCATGCTCATCAAGCTTCCATCCCCAATCTGTAGCAATTGCAGTAGGAGCACGTAGTTGTACTGATAGGGGTAAACCCGTGCTCATCAAGCTTCCATCCCCAATCTGTAGCAATTGCAGTAGGAGCACGTAGTTGTACTGATAGGGGTAAACCCATGCTCATCAAGCTTCCATCCCCAATGTGTAGCAATTGCAGTAGGAGCACGTAGTTGTACTGATAGGGGTAAACCCATGCTCATCAAGCTTCCATCCCTAATCTGTAGCAATTGCAGTAGGAGCACGTAGTTGTACTGATAGGGGTAAACCCATGCTCATCAAGCTTCCATCCCCAATGTGTAGCAACTGCAGTAGGAGCACGTAGTTGTACTGATAGGGGTAAACCCGTGCTCATCAAGCTTCCATCCCCAATCTGTAGCAACTGCAGTAGGAGCACGTAGTTGTACTGATAGGGGTAAACCCATGCTCATCAAGCTTCCATCCCCAATCTGTAGCAACTGCAGTAGGAGCACGTAGTTGTACTGATAGGGGTAAACCCGTGCTCATCAAGCTTCCATCCCCAATCTGTAGCAACTGCAGTAGGAGCACGTAGTTGTACTGATAGGGGTAAACCCGTGCTCATCAAGCTTCCATCCCCAATCTGTAGCAACTGCAGTAGGAGCACGTAGTTGTACTGATAGGGGTAAACCCATGCTCATCAAGCTTCCATCCCCAATCTGTAGCAATTGCAGTAGGAGCACGTAGTTGTACTGATAGGGGTAAACCCGTGCTCATCAAGCTTCCATCCCCAATCTGTAGCAACTGCAGTAGGAGCACGTAGTTGTACTGATAGGGGTAAACCCGTGCTCATCAAGCTTCCATCCCCAATGTGTAGCAACTGCAGTAGGAGCACGTAGTTGTACTGATAGGGGTAAACCCATGCTCATCAAGCTTCCATCCCCAATCTGTAGCAATTGCAGTAGGAGCACGTAGTTATACTGATAGGGGTAAACCCATGCTCATCAAGCTTCCATCCCCAATCTGTAGCAATTGCAGTAGGAGCACGTAGTTGTACTGATAGGGGTAAACCCATGCTCATCAAGCTTCCATCCCTAATCTGTAGCAATTGCAGTAGGAGCACGCAGTTGTACTGATAGGGGTAAACCCATGCTCATCAAGCTTCCATCCCCAATCTGTAGCAATTGCAGTAGGAGCACGTAGTTGTACTGATAGGGGTAAACCCGTGCTCATCAAGCTTCCATCCCCAATCTGTAGCAACTGCAGTAGGAGCACGTAGTTGTACTGATAGGGGTAAACCCGTGCTCATCAAGCTTGCATCCCCAACCTGTAGCAATTGCAGTAGGAGCACGTAGTTGTACTGATAGGGGTAAACCCGTGCTCATCAAGCTTCCATCCCCAATCTGTAGCAACTGCAGTAGGAGCACGTAGTTGTACTGATAGGGGTAAACCCATGCTCATCAAGCTTCCATCCCCAATCTGTAGCAACTGCAGTAGGAGCACGTAGTTGTACTGATAGGGGTAAACCCATGCTCATCAAGCTTCCATCCCCAATGTGTAGCAATTGCAGTAGGAGCACGTAGTTGTACTGATAGGGGTAAACCCATGCTCATCAAGCTTCCATCCCCAATCTGTAGCAATTGCAGTAGGAGCACGTAGTTGTACTGATAGGGGTAAACCCATGCTCATCAAGCTTCCATCCCCAATCTGTAGCAATTGCAGTAGGAGCACGTAGTTGTACTGATAGGGGTAAACCCGTGCTCATCAAGCTTCCATCCCCAATCTGTAGCAACTGCAGTGGGAGCACGTAGTTGTACTGATAGGGGTAAACCCATGCTCATCAAGCTTCCATCCCCAATGTGTAGCAACTGCAGTAGGAGCACGTAGTTGTACTGATAGGGGTAAACCCATGCTCATCAAGCTTCCATCCCCAATCTGTAGCAATTGCAGTAGGAGCACGTAGTTGTACTGATAGGGGTAAGCCCATGCTCATCAAGCTTCCATCCCCAATGTGTAGCAACTGCAGTAGGAGCACGTAGTTGTACTGATAGGGGTAAACCCGTGCTCATCAAGCTTCCATCCCCAATCTGTAGCAATTGCAGTAGGAGCACGTAGTTGTACTGATAGGGGTAAACCCGTGCTCATCAAGCTTCCATCCCCAATCTGTAGCAACTGCAGTAGGAGCACGTAGTTGTACTGATAGGGGTAAACCCGTGCTCATCAAGCTTCCATCCCCAATCTGTAGCAACTGCAGTAGGAGCACGTAGTTGTACTGATAGGGGTAAACCCATGCTCATCAAGCTTCCATCCCCAATCTGTAGCAATTGCAGTAGGAGCACGTAGTTGTACTGATAGGGGTAAACCCAAGCTCATCAAGCTTCCATCCCCAATCTGTAGCAATTGCAGTAGGAGCACGTAGTTGTACTGATAGGGGTAAACCCATGCTCATCAAGCTTCCATCCCCAATCTGTAGCAATTGCAGTAGGAGCACGCAGTTGTACTGATAGGGGTAAACCCAAGCTCATCAAGCTTCCATCCCCAATCTGTAGCAATTGCAGTAGGAGCACGTAGTTGTACTGATAGGGGTAAACCCATGCTCATCAAGCTTCCATCCCCAATCTTTAGCAACTGCAGTAGGAGCACGTAGTTGTACTGATAGGGGTAAACCCATGCTCATCAAGCTTCCATCCCCAATCTGTAGCAATTGCAGTAGGAGCACGTAGTTGTACTGATAGGGGTAAACCCAAGCTCATCAAGCTTCCATCCCCAATGTGTAGCAACTGCAGTAGGAGCACGTAGTTGTACTGATAGGGGTAAACCCATGCTCATCAAGCTTCCATCCCCAATCTGTAGCAATTGCAGTAGGAGCACGTAGTTGTACTGGTAGGGGTAAACCCGTGCTCATCAGGCTTCCATCCCCAATCTGTAGCAATTGCAGTAGGAGCACGTAGTTGTACTGATAGGGGTAAACCCATGCTCATCAAGCTTCCATCCCCAATGTGTAGCAACTGCAGTAGGAGCACGTAGTTGTACTGATAGGGGTAAACCCATGCTCATCAAGCTTCCATCCCCAATGTGTAGCAACTGCAGTAGGAGCACGTAGTTGTACTGATAGGGGTAAACCCATGCTCATCAAGCTTCCATCCCCAATGTGTAGCAATTGCAGTAGGAGCACGTAGTTGTACTGATAGGGGTAAACCCATGCTCATCAAGCTTCCATCCCCAATCTGTAGCAACTGCAGTAGGAGCACGTAGTTGTACTGATAGGGGTAAACCCATGCTCATCAAGCTTCCATCCCCAATCTGTAGCAATTGCAGTAGGAGCACGTAGTTGTACTGATAGGGGTAAACCCGTGCTCATCAAGCTTCCATCCCCAATCTGTAGCAATTGCAGTAGGAGCACGTAGTTGTACTGATAGGGGTAAACCCATGCTCATCAAGCTTCCATCCCCAATGTGTAGCAACTGCAGTAGGAGCACGTAGTGGTACTGATAGGGGTAAACCCGTGCTCATCAAGCTTCCATCCCCAATTTGTAGCAATTGCAGTAGGAGCACGTAGTTGTACTGATAGGGGTAAACCCGTGCTCATCAAGCTTCCATCCCCAATCTGTAGCAACTGCAGTAGGAGCACGTAGTTGTACTGATAGGGGTAAACCCATGCTCATCAAGCTTCCATCCCCAATCTGTAGCAACTGCAGTAGGAGCACGTAGTTGTACTGATAGGGGTAAACCCATGCTCATCAAGCTTCCATCCCCAATGTGTAGCAACTGCAGTAGGAGCACGTAGTTGTACTGATAGGGGTAAACCCATGCTCATCAAGCTTCCATCCCCAATCTGTAGCAACTGCAGTAGGAGCACGTAGTTGTACTGATAGGGGTAAACCCATGCTCATCAAGCTTCCATCCCCAATCTGTAGCAACTGCAGTAGGAGCACGTAGTTGTACTGATAGGGGTAAACCCATGCTCATCAAGCTTCCATCCCCAATCTGTAGCAACTGCAGTAGGAGCACGTAGTTGTACTGATAGGGGTAAACCCATGCTCATCAAGCTTCCATCCCCAATGTGTAGCAATTGCAGTAGGAGCACGTAGTTGTACTGATAGGGGTAAACCCATGCTCATCAAGCTTCCATCCCCAATCTGTAGCAACTGCAGTAGGAGCACGTAGTTGTACTGATAGGGGTAAACCCATGCTCATCAAGCTTCCATCCCCAATGTGTAGCAATTGCAGTAGGAGCACGTAGTTGTACTGATAGGGGTAAACCCATGCTCATCAAGCTTCCATCCCCAATGTGTAGCAATTGCAGTAGGAGCACGTAGTTGTACTGATAGGGGTAAACCCATGCTCATCAAGCTTCCATCCCCAATCTGTAGCAACTGCAGTAGGAGCACGTAGTTGTACTGATAGGGGTAAACCCATGCTCATCAAGCTTCCATCCCCAATGTGTAGCAACTGCAGTAGGAGCACATAGTTGCACTGATAGGGGTAAACCCATGCTCATCAAGCTTCCATCCCCAATGTGTAGCAACTGCAGTAGGAGCACGTAGTTGTACTGATAGGGGTAAACCCATGCTCATCAAGCTTCCATCCCCAATCTGTAGCAATTGCAGTAGGAGCACGTAGTTGTACTGATAGGGGTAAACCCATGCTCATCAAGCTTCCATCCCCAATCTGTAGCAATTGCAGTAGGAGCACGTAGTTGTACTGATAGGGGTAAACCCGTGCTCATCAAGCTTCCATCCCCAATCTGTAGCAATTGCAGTAGGAGCACGTAGTTGTACTGATAGGGGTAAACCCATGCTCATCAAGCTTCCATCCCCAATGTGTAGCAATTGCAGTAGGAGCACGTAGTTGTACTGATAGGGGTAAACCCATGCTCATCAAGCTTCCATCCCCAATCTGTAGCAATTGCAGTAGGAGCACGTAGTTGTACTGATAGGGGTAAACCCATGCTCATCAAGCTTCCATCCCCAATGTGTAGCAACTGCAGTAGGAGCACGTAGTTGTACTGATAGGGGTAAACCCGTGCTCATCAAGCTTCCATCCCCAATCTGTAGCAACTGCAGTAGGAGCACGTAGTTGTACTGATAGGGGTAAACCCATGCTCATCAAGCTTCCATCCCCAATCTGTAGCAACTGCAGTAGGAGCACGTAGTTGTACTGATAGGGGTAAACCCGTGCTCATCAAGCTTCCATCCCCAATCTGTAGCAACTGCAGTAGGAGCACGTAGTTGTACTGATAGGGGTAAACCCGTGCTCATCAAGCTTCCATCCCCAATCTGTAGCAACTGCAGTAGGAGCACGTAGTTGTACTGATAGGGGTAAACCCATGCTCATCAAGCTTCCATCCCCAATCTGTAGCAATTGCAGTAGGAGCACGTAGTTGTACTGATAGGGGTAAACCCGTGCTCATCAAGCTTCCATCCCCAATCTGTAGCAACTGCAGTAGGAGCACGTAGTTGTACTGATAGGGGTAAACCCGTGCTCATCAAGCTTCCATCCCCAATGTGTAGCAACTGCAGTAGGAGCACGTAGTTGTACTGATAGGGGTAAACCCATGCTCATCAAGCTTCCATCCCCAATCTGTAGCAATTGCAGTAGGAGCACGTAGTTATACTGATAGGGGTAAACCCATGCTCATCAAGCTTCCATCCCCAATCTGTAGCAATTGCAGTAGGAGCACGTAGTTGTACTGATAGGGGTAAACCCATGCTCATCAAGCTTCCATCCCTAATCTGTAGCAATTGCAGTAGGAGCACGCAGTTGTACTGATAGGGGTAAACCCATGCTCATCAAGCTTCCATCCCCAATCTGTAGCAATTGCAGTAGGAGCACGTAGTTGTACTGATAGGGGTAAACCCGTGCTCATCAAGCTTCCATCCCCAATCTGTAGCAACTGCAGTAGGAGCACGTAGTTGTACTGATAGGGGTAAACCCGTGCTCATCAAGCTTCCATCCCCAACCTGTAGCAATTGCAGTAGGAGCACGTAGTTGTACTGATAGGGGTAAACCCGTGCTCATCAAGCTTCCATCCCCAATCTGTAACAACTGCAGTAGGAGCACGTAGTTGTACTGATAGGGGTAAACCCATGCTCATCAAGCTTCCATCCCCAATCTGTAGCAACTGCAGTAGGAGCACGTAGTTGTACTGATAGGGGTAAACCCATGCTCATCAAGCTTCCATCCCCAATGTGTAGCAATTGCAGTAGGAGCACGTAGTTGTACTGATAGGGGTAAACCCATGCTCATCAAGCTTCCATCCCCAATCTGTAGCAATTGCAGTAGGAGCACGTAGTTGTACTGATAGGGGTAAACCCATGCTCATCAAGCTTCCATCCCCAATCTGTAGCAATTGCAGTAGGAGCACGTAGTTGTACTGATAGGGGTAAACCCGTGCTCATCAAGCTTCCATCCCCAATCTGTAGCAACTGCAGTGGGAGCACGTAGTTGTACTGATAGGGGTAAACCCATGCTCATCAAGCTTCCATCCCCAATGTGTAGCAACTGCAGTAGGAGCACGTAGTTGTACTGATAGGGGTAAACCCATGCTCATCAAGCTTCCATCCCCAATCTGTAGCAATTGCAGTAGGAGCACGTAGTTGTACTGATAGGGGTAAGCCCATGCTCATCAAGCTTCCATCCCCAATGTGTAGTTACTGCAGTAGGAGCACGTAGTTGTACTGATAGGGGTAAACCCGTGCTCATCAAGCTTCCATCCCCAATCTGTAGCAATTGCAGTAGGAGCACGTAGTTTTACTGATAGGGGTAAACCCGTGCTCATCAAGCTTCCATCCCCAATCTGTAGCAACTGCAGTAGGAGCACGTAGTTGTACTGATAGGGGTAAACCCGTGCTCATCAAGCTTCCATCCCCAATCTGTAGCAACTGCAGTAGGAGCACGTAGTTGTACTGATAGGGGTAAACCCATGCTCATCAAGCTTCCATCCCCAATCTGTAGCAATTGCAGTAGGAGTACGTAGTTGTACTGATAGGGGTAAACCCAAGCTCATCAAGCTTCCATCCCCAATCTGTAGCAATTGCAGTAGGAGCACGTAGTTGTACTGATAGGGGTAAACCCATGCTCATCAAGCTTCCATCCCCAATCTGTAGCAATTGCAGTAGGAGCACGTAGTTGTACTGATAGGGGTAAACCCAAGCTCATCAAGCTTCCATCCCCAATCTGTAGCAATTGCAATAGGAGCACGTAGTTGTACTGATAGGGGTAAACCCATGCTCATCAAGATTCCATCCCCAATCTTTAGCAACTGCAGTAGGAGCACGTAGTTGTACTGATAGGGGTAAACCCATGCTCATCAAGCTTCCATCCCCTATCTGTAGCAATTGCAGTAGGAGCACGTAGTTGTACTGATAGGGGTAAACCCAAGCTCATCAAGCTTCCATCCCCAATGTGTAGCAACTGCAGTAGGAGCACGTAGTTGTACTGATAGGGGTAAACCCATGCTCATCAAGCTTCCATCCCCAATCTGTAGCAATTGCAGTAGGAGCACGTAGTTGTACTGGTAGGGGTAAACCCGTGCTCATCAGGCTTCCATCCCCAATCTGTAGCAATTGCAGTAGGAGCACGTAGTTGTACTGATAGGGGTAAACCCATGCTCATCAAGCTTCTATCCCCAATCTGTAGCAATTGCAGTAGGAGCACGTAGTTGTACTGATAGGGGTAAACCCATGCTCATCAAGCTTCCATCCCCAATGTGTAGCAACTGCAGTAGGAGCACGTAGTTGTACTGATAGGGGTAAACCCATGCTCATCAAGCTTCCATCCCCAATGTGTAGCAATTGCAGTAGGAGCACGTAGTTGTACTGATAGGGGTAAACCCATGCTCATCAAGCTTCCATCCCCAATCTGTAGCAACTGAAGTAGGAGCACGTAGTTGTACTGATAGGGGTAAACCCATGCTCATCAAGCTTCCATCCCCAATCTGTAGCAATTGCAGTAGGAGCACGTAGTTGTACTGATAGGGGTAAACCCATGCTCATCAAGCATCCATCCCCAATGTGTAGCAATTGCAGTAGGAGCACGTAGTTGTACTGATAGGGGTAAACCCATGCTCATCAAGCTTCCATCCCCAATGTGTAGCAATTGCAGTAGGAGCACGTAGTTGTACTGATAGGGGTAAACCCATGCTCATCAAGCTTCCATCCCCAATGTGTAGCAATTGCAGTAGGAGCACGTAGTTGTACTGATAGGGGTAAACCCATGCTCATCAAGCTTCCATCCCCAATCTGTAGCAATTGCAGTAGGAGCACGTAGTTGTACTGATAGGGGTAAACCCAAGCTCATCAAGCTTCCATCCCCAATGTGTAGCAATTGCAGTAGGAGCACGTAGTTGTACTGATAGGGGTAAACCCATGCTCATCAAGCTTCCATCCCCAATCTGTAGCAATTGCAGTAGGAGCACGTAGTTGTACTGATAGAGGTAAACCCATGCTCATCAAGCTTCCATCCCCAATCTGTAGGAATTGCAGTAGGAGCACGTAGTTGTACTGATAGGGGTAAACCCGTGCTCATCAAGCTTCCATCCCCAATCTGTAGCAATTGCAGTAGGAGCACGTAGTTGTACTGATAGGGGTAAACCCATGCTCATCAAGCTTCCATCCCCAATGTGTAGCAACTGCAGTAGGAGTACGTAGTTGTACTGATAGGGGTAAACCCATGCTCATCAAGCTTCCATCCCCAATCTGTAGCAATTGCAGTAGGAGCACGTAGTTGTACTGATAGGGGTAAACCCATGCTCATCAAGCTTCCATCCCCAATCTGTAGCAACTGCAGTAGGAGCACGTAGTTGTACTGATAGAGGTAAACCCATGCTCATCAAGCTTCCATCCCCAATGTGTGGCAATTGCAGTAGGAGCACGTAGTTGTACTGATAGGGGTAAACCCATGCTCATCAAGCTTCCATCCCCAATCTGTAGCAACTGCAGTAGGTGCACGTAGTTGTACTGATAGGGGTAAACCCATGCTCATCAAGCTTCCATCCCCAATCTGTAGCAACTGCAGTAGGAGCACGTAGTTGTACTGATAGGGGTAAACCCATGCTCATCAAGCTTCCATCCCCAATCTGTAGCAACTGCAGTAGGAGCACGTAGTTGTACTGATAGGGGTAAACCCATGCTCATCAAGCTTCCATCCCCAATGTGTAGCAATTGCAGTAGGAGCACGTAGTTGTACTGATAGGGGTAAACCCATGCTCATCAAGCTTCCATCCCCAATCTGTAGCAACTGCAGTAGGAGCACGTAGTTGTACTGATAGGGGTAAACCCATGCTCATCAAGCTTCCATCCCCAATCTGTAGCAATTGCAGTAGGAGCACGTAGTTGTACTGATAGGGGTAAACCCATGCTCATCAAGCTTTCATCCCCAATCTGTAGCAACTGCAGTAGGAGCACGTAGTTGTACTGATAGGGGTAAACCCATGCTCATCAAGCTTCCATCCCCAATCTGTAGCAACTGCAGTAGGAGCACGTAGTTGTACTGATAGGGGTAAACCCATGCTCATCAAGCTTCCATCCCCAATCTGTAGCAATTGCAGTAGGAGCACGTAGTTGTACTGATAGGGGTAAACCCATGCTCATCAAGCTTCCATCCCCAATCTGTAGCAATTGCAGTAGGAGTACGTAGTTGTACTGATAGGGGTAAACCCATGCTCATCAAGCTTCCATCCCCAATCTGTAGCAACTGCAGTAGGAGCACGTAGTTGTACTGATAGGGGTAAACCCATGCTCATCAAGCTTCCATCCCCAATCTGTAGCAACTGCAGTAGGAGCACGTAGTTGTACTGATAGGGGTAAACCCATGCTCATCAAGCTTCCATCCCCAATGTGTAGCAACTGCAGTAGGAGCACGTAGTTATACTGATAGGGGTAAACCCATGCTCATCAAGCTTTCATCCCCAATCTGTAGCAACTGCAGTAGGAGCACGTAGTTGTACTGATAGGGGTAAACCCATGCTCATCAAGCTTCCATCCCCAATGTGTAGCAACTGCAGTAGGAGCACGTAGTTGTACTGATAGGGGTAAACCCGTGCTCATCAAGCTTCCATCCCCAATCTGTAGCAATTGCAGTAGGAGCACGTAGTTGTACTGATAGGGGTAAACCCATGCTCATCAAGCTTCCATCCCCAATGTGTAGCAATTGCAGTAGGAGCACGTAGTTGTACTGATAGGGGTAAACCCATGCTCATCAAGCTTCCATCCCCAATCTGTAGCAACTGCAGTAGGAGCACGTAGTTGTACTGATAGGGGTAAACCCATGCTCATCAAGCTTCCATCCCCAATCTGTAGCAACTGCAGTAGGAGCACGTAGTTGTACTGATAGGGGAAAACCCATGCTCATCAAGCTTCCATCCCCAATGTGTAGCAATTGCAGTAGGAGCACGTAGTTGTACTGATAGGGGTAAACCCGTGCTCATCAAGCTTCCATCCCCAATCTGTAGCATTTGCAGTAGGAGCACGTAGTTGTACTGATAGGGGTAAACCCGTGCTCATCAAGCTTCCATCCCCAATCTGTAGCAACTGCAGTAGGAGCACGTAGTTGTACTGTTAGGGGTAAACCCATGCTCATCAAGCTTCCATCCCCAATCTGTAGCAATTGCAGTAGGAGCACGTAGTTGTACTGATAGGGGTAAACCCATGCTCATCAAGCTTCCATCCCCAATGTGTAGCAATTGCAGTAGGAGCACGTAGTTGTACTGATAGGGGTAAACCCATGCTCATCAAGCTTCCATCCCCAATCTGTAGCAATTGCAGTAGGAGCACGTAGTTGTACTGATAGGGGTAAACCCGTGCTCATCAAGCTTCCATACCCAATGTGTAGCAATTGCAGTAGGAGCACGTAGTTGTACTGATAGGGGTAAACCCATGCTCATCAAGCTTCCATCCCCAATCTGTAGCAACTGCAGTAGGAGCACGTAGTTGTACTGATAGGGGTAAACCCATGCTCATCAAGCTTCCATCCCCAATCTGTAGCAATTGCAGTAGGAGCACGTAGTTGTACTGATAGGGGTAAACCCATGCTCATCAAGCTTCCATCCCCAATCTTTAGCAACTGCAGTAGGAGCACGTAGTTGTACTGATAGGGGTAAACCCATGCTCATCAAGCTTCCATCCCCAATGTGTAGCAACTGCAGTAGGAGCACGTAGTTGTACTGATAGGGGTAAACCCGTGCTCATCAAGCTTCCATCCCCAATGTGTAGCAATTGCAGTAGGAGCACGTAGTTGTACTGATAGGGGTAAACCCATGCTCATCAAGCTTCCATCCCCAATGTGTAGCAATTGCAGTAGGAGCACGTAGTTGTACTGATAGGGGTAAACCCATGCTCATCAAGCTTCCATCCCCAATGTGTAGCAATTGCAGTAGGAGCACGTAGTTATACTGATAGGGGTAAACCCATGCTCATCAAGCTTCCATCCCCAATCTGTAGCAACTGCAGTAGGAGCACGTAGTTGTACTGATAGGGGTAAACCCATGCTCATCAAGCTTCCATCCCCAATCTGTAGCAATTGCAGTAGGAGCACGTAGTTGTACTGATAGGGGTAAACCCATGCTCATCAAGCTTCCATCCCCAATCTGTAGCAACTGCAGTAGGAGCACGTAGTTGTACTGATAGGGGTAAACCCATGCTCATCAAGCTTCCATCCCCAATGTGTAGCAACTGCAGTAGGAGCACGTAGTTGTACTGATAGGGGTAAACCCATGCTCATCAAGTTTCCATCCCCAATCTGTAGCAACTGCAGTAGGAGCACGTAGTTGTACTGATAGGGGTAAACCCATGCTCATCAAGCTTCCATCCCCAATGTGTAGCAATTGCAGTAGGAGCACGTAGTTGTACTGATAGGGGTAAACCCATGCTCATCAAGCTTCCATCCCCAATGTGTAGCAATTGCAGTAGGAGCACGTAGTTGTACTGATAGGGGTAAACCCATGCTCATCAAGCTTCCATCCCCAATCTGTAGCAACTGCAGTAGGAGCACGTAGTTGTACTGATAGGGGTAAACCCGTGCTCATCAAGCTTCCATCCCCAATGTGTAGCAATTGCAGTAGGAGCACGTAGTTGTACTGATAGGGGTAAACCCATGCTCATCAAGCTTCCATCCCCAATGTGTAGCAACTGCAGTAGGAGCACGTAGTTGTACTGATAGGGGTAAACCCATGCTCATCAAGCTTCCATCCCCAATCTGTAGCAATTGCAGTAGGAGCACGTAGTTGTACTGATAGGGGTAAACCCATGCTCATCAAGCTTCCATCCCCAATGTGTAGCAACTGCAGTAGGAGCACGTAGTTGTACTGATAGGGGTAAACCCATGCTCATCAAGCTTCCATCCCCAATGTGTAGCAATTGCAGTAGGAGCACGTAGTTGTACTGATAGGGGTAAACCCATGCTCATCAAGCTTCCATCCCCAATGTGTAGCAACTGCAGTAGGAGCACGTAGTTGTACTGATAGGGGTAAACCCATGCTCATCAAGCTTCCATCCCCAATGTGTAGCAACTGCAGTAGGAGCACGTAGTTGTACTGATAGGGGTAAACCCATGCTCATCAAGCTTCCATCCCCAATGTGTAGCAACTGCAGTAGGAGCACGTAGTTGTACTGATAGGGGTAAACCCATGCTCATCAAGCTTCCATCCCCAATCTGTAGCAATTGCAGTAGGAGCACGTAGTTGTACTGATAGGGGTAAACCCATGCTCATCAAGCTTCCATCCCCAATCTGTAGCAACTGCAGTAGGAGCACGTAGTTGTACTGATAGGGGTAAACCCATGCTCATCAAGCTTCCATCCCCAATGTGTAGCAATTGCAGTAGGAGCACGTAGTTGTACTGATAGGGGTAAACCCGTGCTCATCAAGCTTCCATCCCCAATCTGTAGCAACTGCAGTAGGAGCACGTAGTTGTACTGATAGGGGTAAACCCATGCTCATCAAGCTTCCATCCCCAATCTGTAGCAACTGCAGTAGGAGCACGTAGTTGTACTGATAGGGGTAAACCCATGCTCATCAAGCTTCCATCCCCAATCTGTAGCAATTGCAGTAGGAGCACGTAGTTGTACTGATAGGGGTAAACCCATGCTCATCAAGCTTCCATCCCCAATCTGTAGCAATTGCAGTAGGAGCACGTAGTTGTACTGATAGGGGTAAACCCGTGCTCATCAAGCTTCCATCCCCAATGTGTAGCAACTGCAGTAGGAGCACGTAGTTGTACTGATAGGGATAAACCCATGCTCATCAAGCTTCCATCCCCAATCTGTAGCAATTGCAGTAGGAGCACGTAGTTGTACTGATAGGGGTAAACCCATGCTCATCAAGCTTCCATCCCCAATCTGTAGCAACTGCAGTAGGAGCACGTAGTTGTACTGATAGGGGTAAACCCATGCTCATCAAGCTTCCATCCCCAATCTGTAGCAACTGCAGTAGGAGCACGTAGTTGTACTGATAGGGGTAAACCCGTGCTCATCAAGCTTCCATCCCCAATGTGTAGCAACTGCAGTAGGAGCACGTAGTTGTACTGATAGGGGTAAACCCATGCTCATCAAGCTTCCATCCCCAATGTGTAGCAACTGCAGTAGGAGCACGTAGTTGTACTGATAGAGGTAAACCCGTGCTCATCAAGCTTCCATCCCCAATCTGTAGCAATTGCAGTAGGAGCACGTAGTTGTACTGATAGGGGTAAACCCGTGCTCATCAAGCTTCCATCCCCAATCTGTAGCAACTGCAGTAGGAGCACGTAGTTGTACTGATAGGGGTAAACCCACGCTCATCAAGCTTCCGTCCCCAATCTGTAGCAATTGCAGTAGGAGCACGTAGTTGTACTGATAGGGGTAAACCCATGCTCATCAAGCTTCCATCCCCAATCTGTAGCAATTGCAGTAGGAGCACGTAGTTGTACTGATAGGGGTAAACCCGTGCTCATCAAGCTTCCATCCCCAATCTGTAGCAACTGCAGTAGGAGCACGTAGTTGTACTGATAGGGGTAAATCCATGCTCATCAAGCTTCCATCCCCAATGTGTAGCAATTGCAGTAGGAGCACGTAGTTGTACTGATAGGGGTAAACCCGTGCTCATCAAGCTTCCATCCCCAATCTGTAGCAACTGCAGTAGGAGCACGTAGTTGTACTGATAGGGGTAAACCCATGCTCATCAAGCTTCCATCCCCAATGTGTAGCAATTGCAGTAGGAGCACGTAGTTGTACTGATAGGGGTAAACCCATGCTCATCAAGCTTCCATCCCCAATGTGTAGCAACTGCAGTAGGAGCACGTAGTTGTACTGATAGGGGTAAACCCGTGCTCATCAAGCTTCCATCCCCAATCTGTAGCAACTGCAGTAGGAGCACGTAGTTGTACTGATAGGGGTAAACCCATGCTCATCAAGCTTCCATCCCCAATCTGTAGCAACTGCAGTAGGAGCACGTAGTTGTACTGATAGGGGTAAACCCGTGCTCATCAAGCTTCCATCCCCAATGTGTAGCAATTGCAGTAGGAGCACGTAGTTGTACTGATAGGGGTAAACCCATGCTCATCAAGCTTCCATCCCCAATGTGTAGCAACTGCAGTAGGAGCACGTAGTTGTACTGATAGGGGTAAACCCATGCTCATCAAGCTTCCATCCCCAATCTGTAGCAATTGCAGTAGGAGCACGTAGTTGTACTGATAGGGGTAAACCCATGCTCATCAAGCTTCCATCCCCAATGTGTAGCAACTGCAGTAGGAGCACGTAGTTGTACTGATAGGGGTAAACCCATGCTCATCAAGCTTCCATCCCCAATGTGTAGCAATTGCAGTAGGAGCACGTAGTTGTACTGATAGGGGTAAACCCATGCTCATCAAGCTTCCATCCCCAATGTGTAGCAACTGCAGTAGGAGCACGTAGTTGTACTGATAGGGGTAAACCCATGCTCATCAAGCTTCCATCCCCAATGTGTAGCAACTGCAGTAGGAGCACGTAGTTGTACTGATAGGGGTAAACCCATGCTCATCAAGCTTCCATCCCCAATGTGTAGCAACTGCAGTAGGAGCACGTAGTTGTGCTGATAGGGGTAAACCCATGCTCATCAAGCTTCCATCCCCAATCTGTAGCAATTGCAGTAGGAGCACGTAGTTGTACTGATAGGGGTAAACCCATGCTCATCAAGCTTCCATCCCCAATCTGTAGCAACTGCAGTAGGAGCACGTAGTTGTACTGATAGGGGTAAACCCATGCTCATCAAGCTTCCATCCCCAATGTGTAGCAATTGCAGTAGGAGCACGTAGTTGTACTGATAGGGGTAAACCCGTGCTCATCAAGCTTCCATCCCCAATCTGTAGCAACTGCAGTAGGAGCACGTAGTTGTACTGATAGGGGTAAACCCATGCTCATCAAGCTTCCATCCCCAATCTGTAGCAACTGCAGTAGGAGCACGTAGTTGTACTGATAGGGGTAAACCCATGCTCATCAAGCTTCCATCCCCAATCTGTAGCAATTGCAGTAGGAGCAGGTAGTTGTACTGATAGGGGTAAACCCATGCTCATCAAGCTTCCATCCCCAATCTGTAGCAATTGCAGTAGGAGCACGTAGTTGTACTGATAGGGGTAAACCCGTGCTCATCAAGCTTCCATCCCCAATGTGTAGCAACTGCAGTAGGAGCACGTAGTTGTACTGATAGGGATAAACCCATGCTCATCAAGCTTCCATCCCCAATCTGTAGCAATTGCAGTAGGAGCACGTAGTTGTACTGATAGGGGTAAACCCATGCTCATCAAGCTTCCATCCCCAATCTGTAGCAACTGCAGTAGGAGCACGTAGTTGTACTGATAGGGGTAAACCCATGCTCATCAAGCTTCCATCCCCAATCTGTAGCAACTGCAGTAGGAGCACGTAGTTGTACTGATAGGGGTAAACCCGTGCTCATCAAGCTTCCATCCCCAATGTGTAGCAACTGCAGTAAGAGCACGTAGTTGTACTGATAGGGGTAAACCCATGCTCATCAAGCTTCCATCCCCAATGTGTAGCAACTGCAGTAGGAGCACGTAGTTGTACTGATAGAGGTAAACCCGTGCTCATCAAGCTTCCATCCCCAATCTGTAGCAATTGCAGTAGGAGCACGTAGTTGTACTGATAGGGGTAAACCCGTGCTCATCAAGCTTCCATCCCCAATCTGTAGCAACTGCAGTAGGAGCACGTAGTTGTACTGATAGGGGTAAACCCACGCTCATCAAGCTTCCATCCCCAATCTGTAGCAATTGCAGTAGGAGCACGTAGTTGTACTGATAGGGGTAAACCCATGCTCATCAAGCTTCCATCCCCAATCTGTAGCAATTGCAGTAGGAGCACGTAGTTGTACTGATAGGGGTAAACCCGTGCTCATCAAGCTTCCATCCCCAATCTGTAGCAACTGCAGTAGGAGCACGTAGTTGTACTGATAGGGGTAAACCCATGCTCATCAAGCTTCCATCCCCAATGTGTAGCAATTGCAGTAGGAGCACGTAGTTGTACTGATAGGGGTAAACCCGTGCTCATCAAGCTTCCATCCCCAATCTGTAGCAACTGCAGTAGGAGCACGTAGTTGTACTGATAGGGGTAAACCCATGCTCATCAAGCTTCCATCCCCAATGTGTAGCAATTGCAGTAGGAGCACGTAGTTGTACTGATAGGGGTAAACCCATGCTCATCAAGTTTCCATCACCAATGTGTAGCAACTGCAGTAGGAGCACGTAGTTGTACTGATAGGGGTAAACCCGTGCTCATCAAGCTTCCATCCCCAATCTGTAGCAACTGCAGTAGGAGCACGTAGTTGTACTGATAGGGGTAAACCCATGCTCATCAAGCTTCCATCCCCAATCAGTAGCAACTGCAGTAGGAGCACGTAGTTGTACTGATAGGGGTAAACCCATGCTCATCAAGCTTCCATCCCCAATGTGTAGCAATTGCAGTAGGAGCACGTAGTTGTACTGATAGGGGTAAACCCATGCTCATCAAGCTTCCATCCCCAATCTGTAGCAATTGCAGTAGGAGCACGTAGTTGTACTGATAGGGGTAAACCCATGCTCATCAAGCTTCCATCCCCAATCTGTAGCAACTGCAGTAGGAGCACGTAGTTGTACTGATAGGGGTAAACCCATGCTCATCAAGCTTCCATCCCCAATGTGTAGCAATTGCAGTAGGAGCACGTAGTTGTACTGATAGGGGTAAACCCATGCTCATCAAGCTTCCATCCCCAATCTGTAGCAATTGCAGTAGGAGCACGTAGTTGTACTGATAGGGGTAAACCCATGCTCATCAAGCTTCCATCCCCAATCTGTAGCAATTGCAGTAGGAGCACGTAGTTGTACTGATAGGGGTAAACCCATGCTCATCAAGCTTCCATCCCCAATGTGTAGCAATTGCAGTAGGAGCACGTAGTTGTACTGATAGGGGTAAACCCATGCTCATCAAGCTTCCATCCCCAATGTGTAGCAATTGCAGTAGGAGCACGTAGTTGTACTGATAGGGGTAAACCCATGCTCATCAAGCTTCCATCCCCAATGTGTAGCAATTGCAGTAGGAGCACGTAGTTGTACTGATAGGGGTAAACCCATGCTCATCAAGCTTCCATCCCCAATCTGTAGCAATTGCAGTAGGAGCACGTAGTTGTACTGATAGGGGTAAACCCATGCTCATCAAGCTTCCATCCCCAATCTGTAGCAACTGCAGTAGGAGCACGTAGTTGTACTGATAGGGGTAAACCCATGCTCATCAAGCTTCCATCCCCAATGTGTAGCAATTGCAGTAGGAGCACGTAGTTGTACTGATAGGGGTAAACCCATGCTCATCAAGCTTCCATCCCCAATCTGTAGCAATTGCAGTAGGAGCACGTAGTTGTACTGATAGGGGTAAACCCATGCTCATCAAGCTTCCATCCCCAATCTGTAGCAATTGCAGTAGGAGCACGTAGTTGTACTGATAGGGGTAAACCCATGCTCATCAAGCTTCCATCCCCAATGTGTAGCAATTGCAGTAGGAGCACGTAGTTGTACTGATAGGGGTAAACCCATGCTCATCAAGCTTCCATCCCCAATGTGTAGCAATTGCAGTAGGAGCACGTAGTTGTACTGATAGGGGTAAACCCATGCTCATCAAGCTTCCATCCCCAATCTGTAGCAATTGCAGTAGGAGCACGTAGTTGTACTGATAGGGGTAAACCCATGCTCATCAAGCTTCCATCCCCAATCTGTAGCAATTGCAGTAGGAGCACGTAGTTGTGCTGATAGGGGTAAACCCGTGCTCATCAAGCTTCCATCCCCAATCTGTAGCAACTGCAGTAGGAGCACGTAGTTGTACTGATAGGGGTAAACCCATGCTCATCAAGCTTCCATCCCCAATGTGTAGCAACTGCAGTAGGAGCACGTAGTTGTACTGATAGGGGTAAACCCATGCTCATCAAGCTTCCATCCCCAATCTGTAGCAACTGCAGTAGGAGCACGTAGTTGTACTGATAGGGGTAAACCCATGCTCATCAAGCTTCCATCCCCAATCTGTAGCAATTGCAGTAGGAGCACGTAGTTGTACTGATAGGGGTAAACCCATGCTCATCAAGCTTCCATCCCCAATCTGTAGCAATTGCAGTAGGAGCACGTAGTTGTGCTGATAGGGGTAAACCCGTGCTCATCAAGCTTCCTTCCCCAATCTGTAGCAACTGCGGTAGGAGCACGTAGTTGTACTGATAGGGGTAAACCCATGCTCATCAAGCTTCCATCCCCAATGTGTAGCAACTGCAGTAGGAGCACGTAGTTGTACTGATAGAGGTAAACCCATGCTCATCAAGCTTCCATCCCCAATCTGTAGCAACTGCAGTAGGAGCACGTAGTTGTACTGATAGGGGTAAACCCGTGCTCATCAAGCTTCCATCCCCAATCTGTAGCAACTGCAGTAGGAGCACGTAGTTGTACTGATAGGGGTAAACCCACGCTCATCAAGCTTCCATCCCCAATGTGTAGCAACTGCAGTAGGAGCACGTAGTTGTACTGATAGGGGTAAACCCATGCTCATCAAGCTTCCATCCCCAATCTGTAGCAATTGCAGTAGGAGCACGTAGTTGTACTGATAGGGGTAAACCCATGCTCATCAAGCTTCCATCCCCAATCTGTAGCAATTGCAGTAGGAGCACGTAGTTGTACTGATAGGGGTAAACCCGTGCTCATCAAGCTTCCATCCCCAATCTGTAGCAACTGCAGTAGGAGCACGTAGTTGTACTGATAGGGGTAAACCCATGCTCATCAAGCTTCCATCCCCAATGTGTAGCAATTGCAGTAGGAGCACGTAGTTGTACTGATAGGGGTAAACCCGTGCTCATCAAGCTTCCATCCACAATCTGTAGCAACTGCAGTAGGAGCACGTAGTTGTACTGATAGGGGTAAACCCATGCTCATCAAGCTTCCATCCCCAATGTGTAGCAATTGCAGTAGGAGCACGTAGTTGTACTGATAGGGGTAAACCCATGCTCATCAAGCTTCCATCCCCAATGTGTAGCAACTGCAGTAGGAGCACGTAGTTGTACTGATAGGGGTAAACCCGTGCTCATCAAGCTTCCATCCCCAATCTGTAGCAACTGCAGTAGGAGCACGTAGTTGTACTGATAGGGGTAAACCCATGCTCATCAAGCTTCCATCCCCAATCTGTAGCAACTGCAGTAGGAGCACGTAGTTGTACTGATAGGGGTAAACCCGTGCTCATCAAGCTTCCATCCCCAATGTGTAGCAATTGCAGTAGGAGCACGTAGTTGTACTGATAGGGGTAAACCCATGCTCATCAAGCTTCCATCCCCAATGTGTAGCAACTGCAGTAGGAGCACGTAGTTGTACTGATAGGGGTAAACCCATGCTCATCAAGCTTCCATCCCCAATCTGTAGCAATTGCAGTAGGAGCACGTAGTTGTACTGATAGGGGTAAACCCATGCTCATCAAGCTTCCATCCCCAATGTGTAGCAACTGCAGTAGGAGCACGTAGTTGTACTGATAGGGGTAAACCCATGCTCATCAAGCTTCCATCCCCAATGTGTAGCAATTGCAGTAGGAGCACGTAGTTGTACTGATAGGGGTAAACCCATGCTCATCAAGCTTCCATCCCCAATGTGTAGCAACTGCAGTAGGAGCACGTAGTTGTACTGATAGGGGTAAACCCATGCTCATCAAGCTTCCATCCCCAATGTGTAGCAACTGCAGTAGGAGCACGTAGTTGTACTGATAGGGGTAAACCCATGCTCATCAAGCTTCCATCCCCAATGTGTAGCAACTGCAGTAGGAGCACGTAGTTGTACTGATAGGGGTAAACCCATGCTCATCAAGCTTCCATCCCCAATCTGTAGCAATTGCAGTAGGAGCACGTAGTTGTACTGATAGGGGTAAACCCATGCTCATCAAGCTTCCATCCCCAATCTGTAGCAACTGCAGTAGGAGCACGTAGTTGTACTGATAGGGGTAAACCCATGCTCATCAAGCTTCCATCCCCAATGTGTAGCAATTGCAGTAGGAGCACGTAGTTGTACTGATAGGGGTAAACCCGTGCTCATCAAGCTTCCATCCCCAATCTGTAGCAACTGCAGTAGGAGCACGTAGTTGTACTGATAGGGGTAAACCCATGCTCATCAAGCTTTCATCCCCAATCTGTAGTAACTGCAGTAGGAGCACGTAGTTGTACTGATAGGGGTAAACCCATGCTCATCAAGCTTCCATCCCCAATCTGTAGCAATTGCAGTAGGAGCACGTAGTTGTACTGATAGGGGTAAACCCATGCTCATCAAGCTTCCATCCCCAATCTGTAGCAATTGCAGTAGGAGCACGTAGTTGTACTGATAGGGGTAAACCCGTGCTCATCAAGCTTCCATCCCCAATGTGTAGCAACTGCAGTAGGAGCACGTAGTTGTACTGATAGGGATAAACCCATGCTCATCAAGCTTCCATCCCCAATCTGTAGCAATTGCAGTAGGAGCACGTAGTTGTACTGATAGGGGTAAACCCATGCTCATCAAGCTTCCATCCCCAATCTGTAGCAACTGCAGTAGGAGCACGTAGTTGTACTGATAGGGGTAAACCCATGCTCATCAAGCTTCCATCCCCAATCTGTAGCAACTGCAGTAGGAGCACGTAGTTGTACTGATAGGGGTAAACCCGTGCTCATCAAGCTTCCATCCCCAATGTGTAGCAACTGCAGTAGGAGCACGTAGTTGTACTGATAGGGGTAAACCCATGCTCATCAAGCTTCCATCCCCAATGTGTAGCAACTGCAGTAGGAGCACGTAGTTGTACTGATAGAGGTAAACCCGTGCTCATCAAGCTTCCATCCCCAATCTGTAGCAATTGCAGTAGGAGCACGTAGTTGTACTGATAGGGGTAAACCCGTGCTCATCAAGCTTCCATCCCCAATCTGTAGCAACTGCAGTAGGAGCACGTAGTTGTACTGATAGGGGTAAACCCACGCTCATCAAGCTTCCATCCCCAATCTGTAGCAATTGCAGTAGGAGCACGTAGTTGTACTGATAGGGGTAAACCCATGCTCATCAAGCTTCCATCCCCAATCTGTAGCAATTGCAGTAGGAGCACGTAGTTGTACTGATAGGGGTAAACCCGTGCTCATCAAGCTTCCATCCCCAATCTGTAGCAACTGCAGTAGGAGCACGTAGTTGTACTGATAGGGGTAAACCCATGCTCATCAAGCTTCCATCCCCAATGTGTAGCAATTGCAGTAGGAGCACGTAGTTGTACTGATAGGGGTAAACCCGTGCTCATCAAGCTTCCATCCCCAATCTGTAGCAACTGCAGTAGGAGCACGTAGTTGTACTGATAGGGGTAAACCCATGCTCATCAAGCTTCCATCCCCAATGTGTAGCAATTGCAGTAGGAGCACGTAGTTGTACTGATAGGGGTAAACCCATGCTCATCAAGCTTCCATCCCCAATGTGTAGCAACTGCAGTAGGAGCACGTAGTTGTACTGATAGGGGTAAACCCGTGCTCATCAAGCTTCCATCCCCAATCTGTAGCAACTGCAGTAGGAGCACGTAGTTGTACTGATAGGGGTAAACCCATGCTCATCAAGCTTCCATCCCCAATCTGTAGCAACTGCAGTAGGAGCACGTAGTTGTACTGATAGGGGTAAACCCATGCTCATCAAGCTTCCATCCCCAATGTGTAGCAATTGCAGTAGGAGCACGTAGTTGTACTGATAGGGGTAAACCCATGCTCATCAAGCTTCCATCCCCAATCTGTAGCAATTGCAGTAGGAGCACGTAGTTGTACTGATAGGGGTAAACCCATGCTCATCAAGCTTCCATCCCCAATCTGTAGCAATTGCAGTAGGAGCACGTAGTTGTACTGATAGGGGTAAACCCATGCTCATCAAGCTTCCATCCCCAATGTGTAGCAATTGCAGTAGGAGCACGTAGTTGTACTGATGGGGGTAAACCCATGCTCATCAAGCTTCCATCCCCAATCTGTAGCAATTGAAGTAGGAGCACGTAGTTGTACTGATAGGGGTAAACCCATGCTCATCAAGCTTCCATCCCCAATCTGTAGCAACTGCAGTAGGAGCACGTAGTTGTACTGATAGGGGTAAACCCATGCTCATCAAGCTTCCATCCCCAATGTGTAGCAATTGCAGTAGGAGCACGTAGTTGTACTGATAGGGGTAAACCCATGCTCATCATGCTTCCATCCCCAATCTGTAGCAATTGCAGTAGGAGCACGTAGTTGTACTGATAGGGGTAAACCCATGCTCATCAAGCTTCCATCCCCAATCTGTAGCAATTGCAGTAGGAGCACGTAGTTGTACTGATAGGGGTAAACCCATGCTCATCAAGCTTCCATCCCCAATCTGTAGCAATTGCAGTAGGAGCACGTAGTTGTACTGATAGGGGTAAACCCATGCTCATCAAGCTTCCATCCCCAATCTGTAGCAACTGCAGTAGGAGCACGTAGTTGTACTGATAGGGGTAAACCCATGCTCATCAAGCTTCCATCCCCAATGTGTAGCAATTGCAGTAGGAGCACGTAGTTGTACTGATAGGGGTAAACCCATGCTCATCAAGCTTCCATCCCCAATCTGTAGCAATTGCAGTAGGAGCACGTAGTTGTACTGATAGGGGTAAACCCATGCTCATCAAGCTTCCATCCCCAATGTGTAGCAATTGCAGTAGGAGCACGTAGTTGTACTGATAGGGGTAAACCCATGCTCATCAAGCTTCCATCCCCAATCTGTAGCAACTGCAGTAGGAGCACGTAGTTGTACTGATAGGGGTAAACCCATGCTCATCAAGCTTCCATCCCCAATGTGTAGCAATTGCAGTAGGAGCACGTAATTGTACTGATAGGGGTAAACCCATGCTCATCAAGCTTCCATCCCCAATCTGTAGCAATTGCAGTAGGAGCACGTAGTTGTACTGATAGAGGTAAACCCATGCTCATCAAGCTTCCATCCCCAATCTGTAGGAATTGCAGTAGGAGCACGTAGTTGTACTGATAGGGGTAAACCCGTGCTCATCAAGCTTCCATCCCCAATCTGTAGCAATTGCAGTAGGAGCACGTAGTTGTACTGATAGGGGTAAACCCATGCTCATCAAGCTTCCATCCCCAATGTGTAGCAACTGCAGTAGGAGCACGTAGTTGTACTGATAGGGGTAAACCCATGCTCATCAAGCTTCCATCCCCAATCTGTAGCAATTGCAGTAGGAGCACGTAGTTGTACTGATAGGGGTAAACCCATGCTCATCAAGCTTCCATCCCCAATCTGTAGCAACTGCAGTAGGAGCACGTAGTTGTACTGATAGAGGTAAACCCATGCTCATCAAGCTTCCATCCCCAATGTGTAGCAATTGCAGTAGGAGCACGTAGTTGTACTGATAGGGGTAAACCCATGCTCATCAAGCTTCCATCCCCAATCTGTAGCAACTGCAGTAGGAGCACGTAGTTGTACTGATGGGGGTAAACCCATGCTCATCAAGCTTCCATCCCCAATGTGTAGCAACTGCAGTAGGAGCACGTAGTTATACTGATAGGGGTAAACCCATGCTCATCAAGCTTTCATCCCCAATCTGTAGCAACTGCAGGAGGAGCACGTAGTTGTACTGATAGGGGTAAACCCATGCTCATCAAGCTTCCATCCCCAATGTGTAGCAACTGCAGTAGGAGCACGTAGTTGTACTGATAGGGGTAAACCCGTGCTCATCAAGCTTCCATCCCCAATCTGTAGGAATTGCAGTAGGAGCACGTAGTTGTACTGATAGGGGTAAACCCATGCTCATCAAGCTTCCATCCCCAATGTGTAGCAATTGCAGTAGGAGCACGTAGTTGTACTGATAGGGGTAAACCCATGCTCATCAAGCTTCCATCCCCAATCTGTAGCAACTGCAGTAGGGGCACGTAGTTGTACTGATAGGGGTAAACCCATGCTCATCAAGCTTCCATCCCCAATCTGTAGCAACTGCAGTAGGAGCACGTAGTTGTACTGATAGGGGTAAACCCATGCTCATCAAGCTTCCATCCCCAATGTGTAGCAATTGCAGTAGGAGCACGTAGTTGTACTGATAGGGGTAAACCCGTGCTCATCAAGCTTCCATCCCCAATCTGTAGCAACTGCAGTAGGAGCACGTAGTTGTACTGATAGGGGTAAACCCGTGCTCATCAAGCTTCCATCCCCAATCTGTAGCAACTGCAGTAGGAGCACGTAGTTGTACTGATAGGGGTAAACCCATGCTCATCAAGCTTCCATCCCCAATCTGTAGCAATTGCAGTAGGAGCACGTAGTTGTACTGATAGGGGTAAACCCATGCTCATCAAGCTTCCATCCCCAATGTGTAGCAATTGCAGTAGGAGCACGTAGTTGTACTGATAGGGGTAAACCCATGCTCATCAAGCTTCCATCCCCAATCTGTAGCAATTGCAGTAGGAGCACGTAGTTGTACTGATAGGGGTAAACCCGTGCTCATCAAGCTTCCACACCCAATGTGTAGCAATTGCAGTAGGAGCACGTAGTTGTACTGATAGGGGTAAACCCATGCTCATCAAGCTTCCATCCCCAATCTGTAGCAACTGCAGTAGGAGCACGTAGTTGTACTGATAGGGGTAAACCCATGCTCATCAAGCTTCCATCCCCAATCTGTAGCAATTGCAGTAGGAGCACGTAGTTGTACTGATAGGGGTAAACCCATGCTCATCAAGCTTCCATCCCCAATGTGTAGCAACTGCAGTAGGAGCACGTAGTTATACTAATAGGGGTAAACCCATGCTCATCAAGCTTCCATCCCCAATGTGTAGCAACTGCAGTAGGAGCACGTAGTTGTACTGATAGGGGTAAACCCGTGCTCATCAAGCTTCCATCCCCAATGTGTAGCAATTGCAGTAGGAGCACGTAGTTGTACTGATAGGGGTAAACCCATGCTCATCAAGCTTCCATCCCCAATGTGTAGCAATTGCAGTAGGAGCACGTAGTTGTACTGATAGGGGTAAACCCATGCTCATCAAGCTTCCATCCCCAATGTGTAGCAATTGCAGTAGGAGCACGTAATTGTACTGATAGGGGTAAACCCATGCTCATCAAGCTTCCATCCCCAATCAGTAGCAATTGCAGTAGGAGCACGTAGTTGTACTGATAGAGGTAAACCCATGCTCATCAAGCTTCCATCCCCAATCTGTAGGAATTGCAGTAGGAGCACGTAGTTGTACTGATAGGGGTAAACCCGTGCTCATCAAGCTTCCATCCCCAATCTGTAGCAATTGCAGTAGGAGCACGTAGTTGTACTGATAGGGGTAAACCCATGCTCATCAAGCTTCCATCCCCAATGTGTAGCAACTGCAGTAGGAGCACGTAGTTGTACTGATAGGGGTAAACCCATGCTCATCAAGCTTCCATCCCCAATCTGTAGCAATTGCAGTAGGAGCACGTAGTTGTACTGATAGGGGTAAACCCATGCTCATCAAGCTTCCATCCCCAATCTGTAGCAACTGCAGTAGGAGCACGTAGTTGTACTGATAGAGGTAAACCCATGCTCATCAAGCTTCCATCCCCAATGTGTAGCAATTGCAGTAGGAGCACGTAGTTGTACTGATAGGGGTAAACCCATGCTCATCAAGCTTCCATCCCCAATCTGTAGCAACTGCAGTAGGAGCACGTAGTTGTACTGATGGGGGTAAACCCATGCTCATCAAGCTTCCATCCCCAATGTGTAGCAACTGCAGTAGGAGCACGTAGTTATACTGATAGGGGTAAACCCATGTTCATCAAGCTTTCATCCCCAATCTGTAGCAACTGCAGTAGGAGCACGTAGTTGTACTGATAGGGGTAAACCCATGCTCATCAAGCTTCCATCCCCAATGTGTAGCAACTGCAGTAGGAGCACGTAGTTGTACTGATAGGGGTAAACCCGTGCTCATCAAGCTTCCATCCCCAATCTGTAGCAATTGCAGTAGGAGCACGTAGTTGTACTGATAGGGGTAAACCCATGCTCATCAAGCTTCCATCCCCAATGTGTAGCAATTGCAGTAGGAGCACGTAGTTGTACTGATAGGGGTAAACCCATGCTCATCAAGCTTCCATCCCCAATCTGTAGCAACTGCAGTAGGGGCACGTAGTTGTACTGATAGGGGAAAACCCATGCTCATCAAGCTTCCATCCCCAATCTGTAGCAACTGCAGTAGGAGCACGTAGTTGTACTGATAGGGGTAAACCCATGCTCATCAAGCTTCCATCCCCAATGTGTAGCAATTGCAGTAGGAGCACGTAGTTGTACTGATAGGGGTAAACCCGTGCTCATCAAGCTTCCATCCCCAATCTGTAGCAACTGCAGTAGGAGCACGTAGTTGTACTGATAGGGGTAAACCCGTGCTCATCAAGCTTCCATCCCCAATCTGTAGCAACTGCAGTAGGAGCACGTAGTTGTACTGATAGGGGTAAACCCATGCTCATCAAGCTTCCATCCCCAATCTGTAGCAATTGCAGTAGGAGCACGTAGTTGTACTGATAGGGGTAAACCCATGCTCATCAAGCTTCCATCCCCAATGTGTAGCAATTGCAGTAGGAGCACGTAGTTGTACTGATAGGGGTAAACCCATGCTCATCAAGCTTCCATCCCCAATCTGTAGCAATTGCAGTAGGAGCACGTAGTTGTACTGATAGGGGTAAACCCGTGCTCATCAAGCTTCCACACCCAATGTGTAGCAATTGCAGTAGGAGCACGTAGTTGTACTGATAGGGGTAAACCCATGCTCATCAAGCTTCCATCCCCAATCTGTAGCAACTGCAGTAGGAGCACGTAGTTGTACTGATAGGGGTAAACCCATGCTCATCAAGCTTCCATCCCCAATCTGTAGCAATTGCAGTAGGAGCACGTAGTTGTACTGATAGGGGTAAACCCATGCTCATCAAGCTTCCATCCCCAATGTGTAGCAACTGCAGTAGGAGCACGTAGTTATACTAATAGGGGTAAACCCATGCTCATCAAGCTTCCATCCCCAATGTGTAGCAACTGCAGTAGGAGCACGTAGTTGTACTGATAGGGGTAAACCCGTGCTCATCAAGCTTCCATCCCCAATGTGTAGCAATTGCAGTAGGAGCACGTAGTTGTACTGATAGGGGTAAACCCATGCTCATCAAGCTTCCATCCCCAATGTGTAGCAATTGCAGTAGGAGCACGTAGTTGTACTGATAGGGGTAAACCCATGCTCATCAAGCTTCCATCCCCAATGTGTAGCAATTGCAGTAGGAGCACGTAGTTGTACTGATAGGGGTAAACCCATGCTCATCAAGCTTCCATCCCCAATCTGTAGCAACTGCAGTAGGAGCACGTAGTTGTACTGATAGGGGTAAACCCATGCTCATCAAGCTTCCATCCCCAATCTGTAGCAATTGCAGTAGGAGCACGTAGTTGTACTGATAGGGGTAAACCCATGCTCATCAAGCTTCCATCCCCAATCTGTAGCAACTGCAGTAGGAGCACGTAGTTGTACTGATAGGGGTAAACCCATGCTCATCAAGCTTCCATCCCCAATGTGTAGCAACTGCAGTAGGAGCACGTAGTTGTACTGATAGGGGTAAACCCATGCTCATCAAGCTTCCATCCCCAATCTGTAGCAACTGCAGTAGGAGCACGTAGTTGTACTGATAGGGGTAAACCCATGCTCATCAAGCTTCCATCCCCAATGTGTAGCAACTGCAGTAGGAGCACGTAGTTGTACTGATAGGGGTAAACCCATGCTCATCAAGCTTCCATCCCCAATGTGTAGCAACTGCAGTAGGAGCACGTAGTTGTACTGATAGGGGTAAACCCATGCTCATCAAGCTTCCATCCCCAATGTGTAGCAATTGCAGTAGGAGCACGTAGTTGTACTGATAGGGGTAAACCCATGCTCATCAAGCTTCCATCCCCAATCTGTAGCAATTGCAGTAGGAGCACGTAGTTGTACTGATAGGGGTAAACCCATGCTCATCAAGCTTCCATCCCCAATGTGTAGCAATTGCAGTAGGAGCACGTAGTTGTACTGATAGGGGTAAACCCATGCTCATCAAGCTTCCATCCCCAATCTGTAGCAACTGCAGTAGGAGCACGTAGTTGTACTGATAGGGGTAAACCCGTGCTCATCAAGCTTCCATCCCCAATGTGTAGCAATTGCAGTAGGAGCACGTAGTTGTACTGATAGGGGTAAACCCATGCTCATCAAGCTTCCATCCCCAATGTGTAGCAACTGCAGTAGGAGCACGTAGTTGTACTGATAGGGGTAAACCCATGCTCATCAAGCTTCCATCCCCAATCTGTAGCAACTGCAGTAGGAGCCCGTAGTTGTACTGATAGGGGTAAACCCATGCTCATCAAGCTTCCATCCCCAATCGGTAGCAACTGCAGTAGGAGCACGTAGTTGTACTGATAGGGGTAAACCCATGCTCATCAAGCTTCCATCCCCAATCTGTAGCAACTGCAGTAGGAGCACGTAGTTGTACTGATAGGGGTAAACCCATGCTCATCAAGCTTCCATCCCCAATGTGTAGCAACTGCAGTAGGAGCACGTAGTTGTACTGATAGGGGTAAACCCATGCTCATCAAGCTTCCATCCCCAATGTGTAGCAATTGCAGTAGGAGCACGTAGTTGTACTGATAGGGGTAAACCCATGCTCATCAAGCTTCCATCCCCAATGTGTAGCAACTGCAGTAGGAGCACGTAGTTGTACTGATAGGGGTAAACCCATGCTCATCAAGCTTCCATCCCCAATGTGTAGCAACTGCAGTAGGAGCACGTAGTTGTACTGATAGGGGTAAACCCATGCTCATCAAGCTTCCATCCCCAATGTGTAGCAACTGCAGTAGGAGCACGTAGTTGTACTGATAGGGGTAAACCCATGCTCATCAAGCTTCCATCCCCAATGAGTAGCAACTGCAGTAGGAGCACGTAGTTGTACTGATAGGGGTAAACCCATGCTCATCAAGCTTCCATCCCCAATCTGTAGCAATTGCAGTAGGAGCACGTAGTTGTACTGATAGGGGTAAACCCATGCTCATCAAGCTTCCATCCCCAATCTGTAGCAATTGCAGTAGGAGCACGTAGTTGTACTGATAGGGGTAAACCCATGCTCATCAAGCTTCCATCCCCAATCTGTAGCAACTGCAGTAGGAGCACGTAGTTGTACTGATAGGGGTAAACCCATGCTCATCAAGCTTCCATCCCCAATGTGTAGCAACTGCAGTAGGAGCACGTAGTTGTACTGATAGGGGTAAACCCATGCTCATCAAGCTTCCATCCCCAATGTGTAGCAATTGCAGTAGGAGCACGTAGTTGTACTGATAGGGGTAAACCCGTGCTCATCAAGCTTCCATCCCCAATCTGTAGCAACTGCAGTAGGAGCACGTAGTTGTACTGATAGGGGTAAACCCATGCTCATCAAGCTTCCATCCCCAATGTGTAGCAACTGCAGTAGGAGCACGTAGTTGTACTGATAGGGATAAACCCATGCTCATCAAGCTTCCATCCCCAATCTGTAGCAATTGCAGTAGGAGCACGTAGTTGTACTGATAGGGGTAAACCCATGCTCATCAAGCTTCCATCCCCAATCTGTAGCAACTGCATTAGGAGCACGTAGTTGTACTGATAGGGGTAAACCCATGCTCATCAAGCTTCCATCCCCAATCTGTAGCAACTGCAGTAGGAGCACGTAGTTGTACTGATAGGGGTAAACCCACGCTCATCAAGCTTCCATCCCCAATGTGTAGCAACTGCAGTAGGAGCACGTAGTTGTACTGATAGGGGTAAACCCATGCTCATCAAGCTTCCATCCCCAATCTGTAGCAATTGCAGTAGGAGCACGTAGTTGTACTGATAGGGGTAAACCCATGCTCATCAAGCTTCCATCCCCAATCTGTAGCAATTGCAGTAGGAGCACGTAGTTGTACTGATAGGGGTAAACCCGTGCTCATCAAGCTTCCATCCCCAATCTGTAGCAACTGCAGTAGGAGCACGTAGTTGTACTGATAGGGGTAAACCCATGCTCATCAAGCTTCCATCCCCAATGTGTAGCAATTGCAGTAGGAGCACGTAGTTGTACTGATAGGGGTAAACCCGTGCTCATCAAGCTTCCATCCCCAATCTGTAGCAACTGCAGTAGGAGCACGTAGTTGTACTGATAGGGGTAAACCCATGCTCATCAAGCTTCCATCCCCAATGTGTAGCAATTGCAGTAGGAGCACGTAGTTGTACTGATAGGGGTAAACCCATGCTCATCAAGCTTCCATCCCCAATGTGTAGCAACTGCAGTAGGAGCACGTAGTTGTACTGATAGGGGTAAACCCGTGCTCATCAAGCTTCCATCCCCAATCTGTAGCAACTGCAGTAGGAGCACCTAGTTGTACTGATAGGGGTAAACCCATGCTCATCAAGCTTCCATCCCCAATCTGTAGCAACTGCAGTAGGAGCACGTAGTTGTACTGATAGGGGTAAACCCGTGCTCATCAAGCTTCCATCCCCAATGTGTAGCAATTGCAGTAGGAGCACGTAGTTGTACTGATAGGGGTAAACCCATGCTCATCAAGCTTCCATCCCCAATGTGTAGCAACTGCAGTAGGAGCACGTAGTTGTACTGATAGGGGTAAACCCATGCTCATCAAGCTTCCATCCCCAATCTGTAGCAATTGCAGTAGGAGCACGTAGTTGTACTGATAGGGGTAAACCCATGCTCATCAAGCTTCCATCCCCAATGTGTAGCAACTGCAGTAGGAGCACGTAGTTGTACTGATAGGGGTAAACCCATGCTCATCAAGCTTCCATCCCCAATGTGTAGCAATTGCAGTAGGAGCACGTCGTTGTACTGATAGGGGTAAACCCATGCTCATCAAGCTTCCATCCCCAATGTGTAGCAACTGCAGTAGGAGCACGTAGTTGTACTGATAGGGGTAAACCCATGCTCATCAAGCTTCCATCCCCAATGTGTAGCAACTGCAGTAGGAGCACGTAGTTGTACTGATAGGGGTAAACCCATGCTCATCAAGCTTCCATCCCCAATGTGTAGCAACTGCAGTAGGAGCACGTAGTTGTACTGATAGGGGTAAACCCATGCTCATCAAGCTTCCATCCCCAATCTGTAGCAATTGCAGTAGGAGCACGTAGTTGTACTGATAGGGGTAAACCCATGCTCATCAAGCTTCCATCCCCAATCTGTAGCAACTGCAGTAGGAGCACGTAGTTGTACTGATAGGGGTAAACCCATGCTCATCAAGCTTCCATCCCCAATGTGTAGCAATTGCAGTAGGAGCACGTAGTTGTACTGATAGGGGTAAACCCGTGCTCATCAAGCTTCCATCCCCAATCTGTAGCAACTGCAGTAGGAGCACGTAGTTGTACTGATAGGGGTAAACCCATGCTCATCAAGCTTTCATCCCCAATCTGTAGTAACTGCAGTAGGAGCACGTAGTTGTACTGATAGGGGTAAACCCATGCTCATCAAGCTTCCATCCCCAATCTGTAGCAATTGCAGTAGGAGCACGTAGTTGTACTGATAGGGGTAAACCCATGCTCATCAAGCTTCCATCCCCAATCTGTAGCAATTGCAGTAGGAGCACGTAGTTGTACTGATAGGGGTAAACCCGTGCTCATCAAGCTTCCATCCCCAATGTGTAGCAACTGCAGTAGGAGCACGTAGTTGTACTGATAGGGATAAACCCATGCTCATCAAGCTTCCATCCCCAATCTGTAGCAATTGCAGTAGGAGCACGTAGTTGTACTGATAGGGGTAAACCCATGCTCATCAAGCTTCCATCCCCAATCTGTAGCAACTGCAGTAGGAGCACGTAGTTGTACTGATAGGGGTAAACCCATGCTCATCAAGCTTCCATCCCCAATCTGTAGCAACTGCAGTAGGAGCACGTAGTTGTACTGATAGGGGTAAACCCGTGCTCATCAAGCTTCCATCCCCAATGTGTAGCAACTGCAGTAGGAGCACGTAGTTGTACTGATAGGGGTAAACCCATGCTCATCAAGCTTCCATCCCCAATGTGTAGCAACTGCAGTAGGAGCACGTAGTTGTACTGATAGAGGTAAACCCGTGCTCATCAAGCTTCCATCCCCAATCTGTAGCAATTGCAGTAGGAGCACGTAGTTGTACTGATAGGGGTAAACCCGTGCTCATCAAGCTTCCATCCCCAATCTGTAGCAACTGCAGTAGGAGCACGTAGTTGTACTGATAGGGGTAAACCCACGCTCATCAAGCTTCCATCCCCAATCTGTAGCAATTGCAGTAGGAGCACGTAGTTGTACTGATAGGGGTAAACCCATGCTCATCAAGCTTCCATCCCCAATCTGTAGCAATTGCAGTAGGAGCACGTAGTTGTACTGATAGGGGTAAACCCGTGCTCATCAAGCTTCCATCCCCAATCTGTAGCAACTGCAGTAGGAGCACGTAGTTGTACTGATAGGGGTAAACCCATGCTCATCAAGCTTCCATCCCCAATGTGTAGCAATTGCAGTAGGAGCACGTAGTTGTACTGATAGGGGTAAACCCGTGCTCATCAAGCTTCCATCCCCAATCTGTAGCAACTGCAGTAGGAGCACGTAGTTGTACTGATAGGGGTAAACCCATGCTCATCAAGCTTCCATCCCCAATGTGTAGCAATTGCAGTAGGAGCACGTAGTTGTACTGATAGGGGTAAACCCATGCTCATCAAGCTTCCATCCCCAATGTGTAGCAACTGCAGTAGGAGCACGTAGTTGTACTGATAGGGGTAAACCCGTGCTCATCAAGCTTCCATCCCCAATCTGTAGCAACTGCAGTAGGAGCACGTAGTTGTACTGATAGGGGTAAACCCATGCTCATCAAGCTTCCATCCCCAATCTGTAGCAACTGCAGTAGGAGCACGTAGTTGTACTGATAGGGGTAAACCCATGCTCATCAAGCTTCCATCCCCAATGTGTAGCAATTGCAGTAGGAGCACGTAGTTGTACTGATAGGGGTAAACCCATGCTCATCAAGCTTCCATCCCCAATCTGTAGCAATTGCAGTAGGAGCACGTAGTTGTACTGATAGGGGTAAACCCATGCTCATCAAGCTTCCATCCCCAATCTGTAGCAATTGCAGTAGGAGCACGTAGTTGTACTGATAGGGGTAAACCCATGCTCATCAAGCTTCCATCCCCAATGTGTAGCAATTGCAGTAGGAGCACGTAGTTGTACTGATGGGGGTAAACCCATGCTCATCAAGCTTCCATCCCCAATCTGTAGCAATTGAAGTAGGAGCACGTAGTTGTACTGATAGGGGTAAACCCATGCTCATCAAGCTTCCATCCCCAATCTGTAGCAACTGCAGTAGGAGCACGTAGTTGTACTGATAGGGGTAAACCCATGCTCATCAAGCTTCCATCCCCAATGTGTAGCAATTGCAGTAGGAGCACGTAGTTGTACTGATAGGGGTAAACCCATGCTCATCATGCTTCCATCCCCAATCTGTAGCAATTGCAGTAGGAGCACGTAGTTGTACTGATAGGGGTAAACCCATGCTCATCAAGCTTCCATCCCCAATCTGTAGCAATTGCAGTAGGAGCACGTAGTTGTATTGATAGGGGTAAACCCATGCTCATCAAGCTTCCATCCCCAATCTGTAGCAATTGCAGTAGGAGCACGTAGTTGTACTGATAGGGGTAAACCCATGCTCATCAAGCTTCCATCCCCAATCTGTAGCAACTGCAGTAGGAGCACGTAGTTGTACTGATAGGGGTAAACCCATGCTCATCAAGCTTCCATCCCCAATGTGTAGCAATTGCAGTAGGAGCACGTAGTTGTACTGATAGGGGTAAACCCATGCTCATCAAGCTTCCATCCCCAATCTGTAGCAATTGCAGTAGGAGCACGTAGTTGTACTGATAGGGGTAAACCCATGCTCATCAAGCTTCCATCCCCAATGTGTAGCAATTGCAGTAGGAGCACGTAGTTGTACTGATAGGGGTAAACCCATGCTCATCAAGCTTCCATCCCCAATCTGTAGCAACTGCAGTAGGAGCACGTAGTTGTACTGATAGGGGTAAACCCATGCTCATCAAGCTTCCATCCCCAATGTGTAGCAATTGCAGTAGGAGCACGTAATTGTACTGATAGGGGTAAACCCATGCTCATCAAGCTTCCATCCCCAATCTGTAGCAATTGCAGTAGGAGCACGTAGTTGTACTGATAGAGGTAAACCCATGCTCATCAAGCTTCCATCCCCAATCTGTAGGAATTGCAGTAGGAGCACGTAGTTGTACTGATAGGGGTAAACCCGTGCTCATCAAGCTTCCATCCCCAATCTGTAGCAATTGCAGTAGGAGCACGTAGTTGTACTGATAGGGGTAAACCCATGCTCATCAAGCTTCCATCCCCAATGTGTAGCAACTGCAGTAGGAGCACGTAGTTGTACTGATAGGGGTAAACCCATGCTCATCAAGCTTCCATCCCCAATCTGTAGCAATTGCAGTAGGAGCACGTAGTTGTACTGATAGGGGTAAACCCATGCTCATCAAGCTTCCATCCCCAATCTGTAGCAACTGCAGTAGGAGCACGTAGTTGTACTGATAGAGGTAAACCCATGCTCATCAAGCTTCCATCCCCAATGTGTAGCAATTGCAGTAGGAGCACGTAGTTGTACTGATAGGGGTAAACCCATGCTCATCAAGCTTCCATCCCCAATCTGTAGCAACTGCAGTAGGAGCACGTAGTTGTACTGATGGGGGTAAACCCATGCTCATCAAGCTTCCATCCCCAATGTGTAGCAACTGCAGTAGGAGCACGTAGTTATACTGATAGGGGTAAACCCATGCTCATCAAGCTTTCATCCCCAATCTGTAGCAACTGCAGTAGGAGCACGTAGTTGTACTGATAGGGGTAAACCCATGCTCATCAAGCTTCCATCCCCAATGTGTAGCAACTGCAGTAGGAGCACGTAGTTGTACTGATAGGGGTAAACCCGTGCTCATCAAGCTTCCATCCCCAATCTGTAGGAATTGCAGTAGGAGCACGTAGTTGTACTGATAGGGGTAAACCCATGCTCATCAAGCTTCCATCCCCAATGTGTAGCAATTGCAGTAGGAGCACGTAGTTGTACTGATAGGGGTAAACCCATGCTCATCAAGCTTCCATCCCCAATCTGTAGCAACTGCAGTAGGGGCACGTAGTTGTACTGATAGGGGTAAACCCATGCTCATCAAGCTTCCATCCCCAATCTGTAGCAACTGCAGTAGGAGCACGTAGTTGTACTGATAGGGGTAAACCCATGCTCATCAAGCTTCCATCCCCAATGTGTAGCAATTGCAGTAGGAGCACGTAGTTGTACTGATAGGGGTAAACCCGTGCTCATCAAGCTTCCATCCCCAATCTGTAGCAACTGCAGTAGGAGCACGTAGTTGTACTGATAGGGGTAAACCCGTGCTCATCAAGCTTCCATCCCCAATCTGTAGCAACTGCAGTAGGAGCACGTAGTTGTACTGATAGGGGTAAACCCATGCTCATCAAGCTTCCATCCCCAATCTGTAGCAATTGCAGTAGGAGCACGTAGTTGTACTGATAGGGGTAAACCCATGCTCATCAAGCTTCCATCCCCAATGTGTAGCAATTGCAGTAGGAGCACGTAGTTGTACTGATAGGGGTAAACCCATGCTCATCAAGCTTCCATCCCCAATCTGTAGCAATTGCAGTAGGAGCACGTAGTTGTACTGATAGGGGTAAACCCGTGCTCATCAAGCTTCCACACCCAATGTGTAGCAATTGCAGTAGGAGCACGTAGTTGTACTGATAGGGGTAAACCCATGCTCATCAAGCTTCCATCCCCAATCTGTAGCAACTGCAGTAGGAGCACGTAGTTGTACTGATAGGGGTAAACCCATGCTCATCAAGCTTCCATCCCCAATCTGTAGCAATTGCAGTAGGAGCACGTAGTTGTACTGATAGGGGTAAACCCATGCTCATCAAGCTTCCATCCCCAATGTGTAGCAACTGCAGTAGGAGCACGTAGTTATACTAATAGGGGTAAACCCATGCTCATCAAGCTTCCATCCCCAATGTGTAGCAACTGCAGTAGGAGCACGTAGTTGTACTGATAGGGGTAAACCCGTGCTCATCAAGCTTCCATCCCCAATGTGTAGCAATTGCAGTAGGAGCACGTAGTTGTACTGATAGGGGTAAACCCATGCTCATCAAGCTTCCATCCCCAATGTGTAGCAATTGCAGTAGGAGCACGTAGTTGTACTGATAGGGGTAAACCCATGCTCATCAAGCTTCCATCCCCAATGTGTAGCAATTGCAGTAGGAGCACGTAATTGTACTGATAGGGGTAAACCCATGCTCATCAAGCTTCCATCCCCAATCTGTAGCAATTGCAGTAGGAGCACGTAGTTGTACTGATAGAGGTAAACCCATGCTCATCAAGCTTCCATCCCCAATCTGTAGGAATTGCAGTAGGAGCACGTAGTTGTACTGATAGGGGTAAACCCGTGCTCATCAAGCTTCCATCCCCAATCTGTAGCAATTGCAGTAGGAGCACGTAGTTGTACTGATAGGGGTAAACCCATGCTCATCAAGCTTCCATCCCCAATGTGTAGCAACTGCAGTAGGAGCACGTAGTTGTACTGATAGGGGTAAACCCATGCTCATCAAGCTTCCATCCCCAATCTGTAGCAATTGCAGTAGGAGCACGTAGTTGTACTGATAGGGGTAAACCCATGCTCATCAAGCTTCCATCCCCAATCTGTAGCAACTGCAGTAGGAGCACGTAGTTGTACTGATAGAGGTAAACCCATGCTCATCAAGCTTCCATCCCCAATGTGTAGCAATTGCAGTAGGAGCACGTAGTTGTACTGATAGGGGTAAACCCATGCTCATCAAGCTTCCATCCCCAATCTGTAGCAACTGCAGTAGGAGCACGTAGTTGTACTGATGGGGGTAAACCCATGCTCATCAAGCTTCCATCCCCAATGTGTAGCAACTGCAGTAGGAGCACGTAGTTATACTGATAGGGGTAAACCCATGCTCATCAAGCTTTCATCCCCAATCTGTAGCAACTGCAGTAGGAGCACGTAGTTGTACTGATAGGGGTAAACCCATGCTCATCAAGCTTCCATCCCCAATGTGTAGCAACTGCAGTAGGAGCACGTAGTTGTACTGATAGGGGTAAACCCGTGCTCATCAAGCTTCCATCCCCAATCTGTAGCAATTGCAGTAGGAGCACGTAGTTGTACTGATAGGGGTAAACCCATGCTCATCAAGCTTCCATCCCCAATGTGTAGCAATTGCAGTAGGAGCACGTAGTTGTACTGATAGGGGTAAACCCATGCTCATCAAGCTTCCATCCCCAATCTGTAGCAACTGCAGTAGGGGCACGTAGTTGTACTGATAGGGGAAAACCCATGCTCATCAAGCTTCCATCCCCAATCTGTAGCAACTGCAGTAGGAGCACGTAGTTGTACTGATAGGGGTAAACCCATGCTCATCAAGCTTCCATCCCCAATGTGTAGCAATTGCAGTAGGAGCACGTAGTTGTACTGATAGGGGTAAACCCGTGCTCATCAAGCTTCCATCCCCAATCTGTAGCAACTGCAGTAGGAGCACGTAGTTGTACTGATAGGGGTAAACCCGTGCTCATCAAGCTTCCATCCCCAATCTGTAGCAACTGCAGTAGGAGCACGTAGTTGTACTGATAGGGGTAAACCCATGCTCATCAAGCTTCCATCCCCAATCTGTAGCAATTGCAGTAGGAGCACGTAGTTGTACTGATAGGGGTAAACCCATGCTCATCAAGCTTCCATCCCCAATGTGTAGCAATTGCAGTAGGAGCACGTAGTTGTACTGATAGGGGTAAACCCATGCTCATCAAGCTTCCATCCCCAATCTGTAGCAATTGCAGTAGGAGCACGTAGTTGTACTGATAGGGGTAAACCCGTGCTCATCAAGCTTCCACACCCAATGTGTAGCAATTGCAGTAGGAGCACGTAGTTGTACTGATAGGGGTAAACCCATGCTCATCAAGCTTCCATCCCCAATCTGTAGCAACTGCAGTAGGAGCACGTAGTTGTACTGATAGGGGTAAACCCATGCTCATCAAGCTTCCATCCCCAATCTGTAGCAATTGCAGTAGGAGCACGTAGTTGTACTGATAGGGGTAAACCCATGCTCATCAAGCTTCCATCCCCAATGTGTAGCAACTGCAGTAGGAGCACGTAGTTATACTAATAGGGGTAAACCCATGCTCATCAAGCTTCCATCCCCAATGTGTAGCAACTGCAGTAGGAGCACGTAGTTGTACTGATAGGGGTAAACCCGTGCTCATCAAGCTTCCATCCCCAATGTGTAGCAATTGCAGTAGGAGCACGTAGTTGTACTGATAGGGGTAAACCCATGCTCATCAAGCTTCCATCCCCAATGTGTAGCAATTGCAGTAGGAGCACGTAGTTGTACTGATAGGGGTAAACCCATGCTCATCAAGCTTCCATCCCCAATGTGTAGCAATTGCAGTAGGAGCACGTAGTTGTACTGATAGGGGTAAACCCATGCTCATCAAGCTTCCATCCCCAATCTGTAGCAACTGCAGTAGGAGCACGTAGTTGTACTGATAGGGGTAAACCCATGCTCATCAAGCTTCCATCCCCAATCTGTAGCAATTGCAGTAGGAGCACGTAGTTGTACTGATAGGGGTAAACCCATGCTCATCAAGCTTCCATCCCCAATCTGTAGCAACTGCAGTAGGAGCACGTAGTTGTACTGATAGGGGTAAACCCATGCTCATCAAGCTTCCATCCCCAATGTGTAGCAACTGCAGTAGGAGCACGTAGTTGTACTGATAGGGGTAAACCCATGCTCATCAAGCTTCCATCCCCAATCTGTAGCAACTGCAGTAGGAGCACGTAGTTGTACTGATAGGGGTAAACCCATGCTCATCAAGCTTCCATCCCCAATGTGTAGCAACTGCAGTAGGAGCACGTAGTTGTACTGATAGGGGTAAACCCATGCTCATCAAGCTTCCATCCCCAATGTGTAGCAACTGCAGTAGGAGCACGTAGTTGTACTGATAGGGGTAAACCCATGCTCATCAAGCTTCCATCCCCAATGTGTAGCAATTGCAGTAGGAGCACGTAGTTGTACTGATAGGGGTAAACCCATGCTCATCAAGCTTCCATCCCCAATCTGTAGCAATTGCAGTAGGAGCACGTAGTTGTACTGATAGGGGTAAACCCATGCTCATCAAGCTTCCATCCCCAATGTGTAGCAATTGCAGTAGGAGCACGTAGTTGTACTGATAGGGGTAAACCCATGCTCATCAAGCTTCCATCCCCAATCTGTAGCAACTGCAGTAGGAGCACGTAGTTGTACTGATAGGGGTAAACCCGTGCTCATCAAGCTTCCATCCCCAATGTGTAGCAATTGCAGTAGGAGCACGTAGTTGTACTGATAGGGGTAAACCCATGCTCATCAAGCTTCCATCCCCAATGTGTAGCAACTGCAGTAGGAGCACGTAGTTGTACTGATAGGGGTAAACCCATGCTCATCAAGCTTCCATCCCCAATCTGTAGCAACTGCAGTAGGAGCACGTAGTTGTACTGATAGGGGTAAACCCATGCTCATCAAGCTTCCATCCCCAATCGGTAGCAACTGCAGTAGGAGCACGTAGTTGTACTGATAGGGGTAAACCCATGCTCATCAAGCTTCCATCCCCAATCTGTAGCAACTGCAGTAGGAGCACGTAGTTGTACTGATAGGGGTAAACCCATGCTCATCAAGCTTCCATCCCCAATGTGTAGCAACTGCAGTAGGAGCACGTAGTTGTACTGATAGGGGTAAACCCATGCTCATCAAGCTTCCATCCCCAATGTGTAGCAATTGCAGTAGGAGCACGTAGTTGTACTGATAGGGGTAAACCCATGCTCATCAAGCTTCCATCCCCAATGTGTAGCAACTGCAGTAGGAGCACGTAGTTGTACTGATAGGGGTAAACCCATGCTCATCAAGCTTCCATCCCCAATGTGTAGCAACTGCAGTAGGAGCACGTAGTTGTACTGATAGGGGTAAACCCATGCTCATCAAGCTTCCATCCCCAATGTGTAGCAACTGCAGTAGGAGCACGTAGTTGTACTGATAGGGGTAAACCCATGCTCATCAAGCTTCCATCCCCAATGAGTAGCAACTGCAGTAGGAGCACGTAGTTGTACTGATAGGGGTAAACCCATGCTCATCAAGCTTCCATCCCCAATCTGTAGCAATTGCAGTAGGAGCACGTAGTTGTACTGATAGGGGTAAACCCATGCTCATCAAGCTTCCATCCCCAATCTGTAGCAATTGCAGTAGGAGCACGTAGTTGTACTGATAGGGGTAAACCCATGCTCATCAAGCTTCCATCCCCAATCTGTAGCAACTGCAGTAGGAGCACGTAGTTGTACTGATAGGGGTAAACCCATGCTCATCAAGCTTCCATCCCCAATGTGTAGCAACTGCAGTAGGAGCACGTAGTTGTACTGATAGGGGTAAACCCATGCTCATCAAGCTTCCATCCCCAATGTGTAGCAATTGCAGTAGGAGCACGTAGTTGTACTGATAGGGGTAAACCCGTGCTCATCAAGCTTCCATCCCCAATCTGTAGCAACTGCAGTAGGAGCACGTAGTTGTACTGATAGGGGTAAACCCATGCTCATCAAGCTTCCATCCCCAATGTGTAGCAACTGCAGTAGGAGCACGTAGTTGTACTGATAGGGATAAACCCATGCTCATCAAGCTTCCATCCCCAATCTGTAGCAATTGCAGTAGGAGCACGTAGTTGTACTGATAGGGGTAAACCCATGCTCATCAAGCTTCCATCCCCAATCTGTAGCAACTGCATTAGGAGCACGTAGTTGTACTGATAGGGGTAAACCCATGCTCATCAAGCTTCCATCCCCAATCTGTAGCAACTGCAGTAGGAGCACGTAGTTGTACTGATAGGGGTAAACCCGTGCTCATCAAGCTTCCATCCCCAATGTGTAGCAACTGCAGTAGGAGCACGTAGTTGTACTGATAGGGGTAAACCCATGCTCATCAAGCTTCCATCCCCAATGTGTAGCAACTGCAGTAGGAGCACGTAGTTGTACTGATAGAGGTAAACCCGTGCTCATCAAGCTTCCATCCCCAATCTGTAGCAATTGCAGTAGGAGCACGTAGTTGTACTGATAGGGGTAAACCCGTGCTCATCAAGCTTCCATCCCCAATCTGTAGCAACTGCAGTAGGAGCACGTAGTTGTACTGATAGGGGTAAACCCACGCTCATCAAGCTTCCATCCCCAATCTGTAGCAATTGCAGTAGGAGCACGTAGTTGTACTGATAGGGGTAAACCCATGCTCATCAAGCTTCCATCCCCAATCTGTAGCAATTGCAGTAGGAGCACGTAGTTGTACTGATAGGGGTAAACCCGTGCTCATCAAGCTTCCATCCCCAATCTGTAGCAACTGCAGTAGGAGCACGTAGTTGTACTGATAGGGGTAAACCCATGCTCATCAAGCTTCCATCCCCAATGTGTAGCAATTGCAGTAGGAGCACGTAGTTGTACTGATAGGGGTAAACCCGTGCTCATCAAGCTTCCATCCCCAATCTGTAGCAACTGCAGTAGGAGCACGTAGTTGTACTGATAGGGGTAAACCCATGCTCATCAAGCTTCCATCCCCAATGTGTAGCAATTGCAGTAGGAGCACGTAGTTGTACTGATAGGGGTAAACCCATGCTCATCAAGCTTCCATCCCCAATGTGTAGCAACTGCAGTAGGAGCACGTAGTTGTACTGATAGGGGTAAACCCGTGCTCATCAAGCTTCCATCCCCAATCTGTAGCAACTGCAGTAGGAGCACGTAGTTGTACTGATAGGGGTAAACCCATGCTCATCAAGCTTCCATCCCCAATCTGTAGCAACTGCAGTAGGAGCACGTAGTTGTACTGATAGGGGTAAACCCATGCTCATCAAGCTTCCATCCCCAATGTGTAGCAATTGCAGTAGGAGCACGTAGTTGTACTGATAGGGGTAAACCCATGCTCATCAAGCTTCCATCCCCAATCTGTAGCAATTGCAGTAGGAGCACGTAGTTGTACTGATAGGGGTAAATCCATGCTCATCAAGCTTCCATCCCCAATCTGTAGCAACTGCGGTAGGAGCACGTAGTTGTACTGATAGGGGTAAACCCATGCTCATCAAGCTTCCATCCCCAATGTGTAGCAATTGCAGTAGGAGCACGTAGTTGTACTGATAGGGGTAAACCCATGCTCATCAAGCTTCCATCCCCAATCTGTAGCAATTGCAGTAGGAGCACGTAGTTGTACTGATAGGGGTAAAACCATGCTCATCAAGCTTCCATCCCCAATCTGTAGCAATTGCAGTAGGAGCACGTAGTTGTACTGATAGGGGTAAACCCATGCTCATCAAGCTTCCATCCCCAATGTGTAGCAATTGCAGTAGGAGCACGTAGTTGTACTGATAGGGGTAAACCCATGCTCATCAAGCTTCCATCCCCAATCTGTAGCAACTGCAGTAGGAGCACGTAGTTGTACTGATAGGGGTAAACCCGTGCTCATCAAGCTTCCATCCCCAATGTGTAGCAACTGCAGTAGGAGCACGTAGTTGTACTGATAGGGGTAAACCCATGCTCATCAAGCTTCCATCCCCAATGTGTAGCAATTGCAGTAGGAGCACGTAGTTGTACTGATAGGGGTAAACCCATGCTCATCAAGCTTCCATCCCCAATCTGTAGCAACTGCAGTAGGAGCACGTAGTTGTACTGATAGGGGTAAACCCATGCTCATCAAGCTTCCATCCCCAATGTGTAGCAATTGCAGTAGGAGCACGTAGTTGTACTGATAGGGGTAAACCCGTGCTCATCAAGCTTCCATCCCCAATGTGTAGCAATTGCAGTAGGAGCACGTAGTTGTACTGATAGGGGTAAACACATGCTCATCAAGCTTCCATCCCCAATGTGTAGCAATTGCAGTAGGAGCACGTAGTTGTACTGATAGGGGTAAACCCATGCTCATCAAGCTTCCATCCCCAATGTGTAGCAATTGTAGTAGGAGCACGTAGTTGTACTGATAGGGGTAAACCCATGCTCATCAAGCTTCCATCCCCAATCTGTAGCAACTGCAGTAGGAGCACGTAGTTGTACTGATAGGGGTAAACCCATGCTCATCAAGCTTCCATCCCCAATGTGTAGCAACTGCAGTAGGAGCACGTAGTAGTACTGATAGGGGTAAACCCATGCTCATCAAGCTTCCATCCCCAATCTGTAGCAATTGCAGTAGGAGCACGTAGTTGTACTGATAGGGGTTAACCCGTGCTCATCAAGCTTCCATCCCCAATCTGTAGCAATTGCAGTAGGAGCACGTAGTTGTACTGATAGGGGTAAACCCATGCTCATCAAGCTTCCTTCCCCAATGTGTAGCAACTGCAGTAGGAGCACGTAGTTGTACTGATAGGGGTAAACCCATGCTCATCAAGCTTCCATCCCCAATGTGTAGCAATTGCAGTAGGAGCACGTAGTTGTACTGATAGGGGTAAACCCATGCTCATCAAGCTTCCATCCCCAATCTGTAGCAATTGCAGTAGGAGCACGTAGTTGTACTGATAGGGGTAAACCCATGCTCATCAAGCTTCCATCCCCAATGTGTAGCAATTGCAGTAGGAGCACGTAGTTGTACTGATAGGGGTAAACCCATGCTCATCAAGCTTCCATCTCCAATCTGTAGCAATTGCAGTAGGAGCACGTAGTTGTACTGATAGGGGTAAACCCATGCTCATCAAGCTTCCATCCCCAATCTGTAGCAATTGCAGTAGGAGCACGTAGTTGTACTGATTGGGGTAAACCCATGCTCATCAAGCTTCCATCCCCAATGTGTAGCAACTGCAGTAGGAGCACGTAGTTGTACTAATAGGGGTAAACCCGTGCTCATCAAGCTTCCATCCCCAATGTGTAGCAATTGCAGTAGGAGCACGTAGTTGTACTGATAGGGGTAAACCCATGCTCATCAAGCTTCCATCCCCAATCTGTAGCAACTGCAGTAGGAGCACGTAGTTGTACTGATAGGGGTAAACCCATGCTCATCAAGCTTCCATCCCCAATCTGTAGCAACTGCAGTAGGAGCACGTAGTTGTACTGATAGGGGTAAACCCATGCTCATCAAGCTTCCATCCCCAGTCTGTAGCAACTGCAGTAGGAGCACGTAGTTGTACTGATAGGGGTAAACCCATGCTCATCAAGCTTCCATCCCCAATTTGTAGCAATTGCAGTAGGAGCACGTAGTTGTACTGATAGGGGTAAACCCGTGCTCATCAAGCTTCCATCCCCAATCTGTAGCAACTGCAGTAGGAGCACGTAGTTGTACTGATAGGGGTAAACCCGTGCTCATCAAGCTTCCATCCCCAATGTGTAGCAACTGCAGTAGGAGCACGTAGTTGTACTGATAGGGGAAAACCCACGCTCATCAAGCTTCCATCCCCAATGTGTAGCAATTGCAGTAGGAGCACGTAGTTGTACTGATAGGGGTAAACCCATGCTCATCAAGCTTCCATCCCCAATGTGTAGCAACTGCAGTAGGAGCACGTAGTTGTACTGATAGGGGTAAACCCATGCTCATCAAGCTTCCATCCCCAATCTGTAGCAACTGCAGTAGGAGCACGTAGTTGTACTGATAGGGGTAAACCCATGCTCATCAAGCTTCCATCCCCAATGTGTAGCAACTGCAGTAGGAGCACGTAGTTGTACTGATAGGGGTAAACCCATGCTCATCAAGTTTCCATCCCCAATCTGTAGCAATTGCAGTAGGAGCACGTAGTTGTACTGATAGGGGTAAACCCGTGCTCATCAAGCTTCCATCCCCAATCTGTAGCAATTGCAGTAGGAGCACGTAGTTGTACTGATAGGGGTAAACCCATGCTCATCAAGCTTCCATCCCCAATCTGTAGCAACTGCAGTAGGAGCACGTAGTTGTACTGATAGGGGTAAACCCATGCTCATCAAGCTTCCATCCCCAATCTGTAGCAACTGCAGTAGGAGCACGTAGTTGTACTGATAGGGGTAAACCCGTGCTCATCAAGCTTCCATCCCCAATGTGTAGCAACTGCTGTAGGAGCACGTAGTTGTACTGATAGGGGTAAACCCATGCTCATCAAGCTTCCATCCCCAATGTGTAGCAATTGCAGTAGGAGCACGTAGTTGTACTGATAGGGGTAAACCCGTGCTCATCAAGCTTCCATCCCCAATCTGTAGCAACTGCAGTAGGAGCACGTAGTTGTACTGATAGGGGTAAACCCATGCTCATCAAGCTTCCATCCCCAATGTGTAGCAATTGCAGTAGGAGCACGTAGTTGTACTGATAGGGGTAAACCCATGCTCATCAAGCTTCCATCCCCAATGTGTAGCAACTGCAGTAGGAGCACGTAGTTGTACTGATAGGGGTAAAACCGTGCTCATCAAGCTTCCATCCCCAATCTGTAGCAACTGCAGTAGGAGCACGTAGTTGTACTGATAGGGGTAAACCCATGCTCATCAAGCTTCCATCCCCAATCTGTAGCAACTGCAGTAGGAGCACGTAGTTGTACTGATAGGGGTAAACCCATGCTCATCAAGCTTCCATCCCCAATGTGTAGCAATTGCAGTAGGAGCACGTAGTTGTACTGATAGGGGTAAACCCATGCTCATCAAGCTTCCATCCCCAATCTGTAGCAATTGCAGTAGGAGCACGTAGTTGTACTGATAGGGGTAAAACCATGCTCATCAAGCTTCCATCCCCAATCTGTAGCAATTGCAGTAGGAGCACGTAGTTGTACTGATAGGGGTAAACCCATGCTCATCAAGCTTCCATCCCCAATGTGTAGCAATTGCAGTAGGAGCACGTAGTTGTACTGATAGGGGTAAACCCATGCTCATCAAGCTTCCATCCCCAATCTGTAGCAACTGCAGTAGGAGCACGTAGTTGTACTGATAGGGGTAAACCCGTGCTCATCAAGCTTCCATCCCCAATGTGTAGCAACTGCAGTAGGAGCACGTAGTTGTACTGATAGGGGTAAACCCATGCTCATCAAGCTTCCATCCCCAATGTGTAGCAATTGCAGTAGGAGCACGTAGTTGTACTGATAGGGGTAAACCCATGCTCATCAAGCTTCCATCCCCAATCTGTAGCAACTGCAGTAGGAGCACGTAGTTGTACTGATAGGGGTAAACCCATGCTCATCAAGCTTCCATCCCCAATGTGTAGCAATTGCAGTAGGAGCACGTAGTTGTACTGATAGGGGTAAACCCGTGCTCATCAAGCTTCCATCCCCAATGTGTAGCAATTGCAGTAGGAGCACGTAGTTGTACTGATAGGGGTAAACCCATGCTCATCAAGCTTCCATCCCCAATGTGTAGCAATTGCAGTAGGAGCACGTAGTTGTACTGATAGGGGTAAACCCATGCTCATCAAGCTTCCATCCCCAATGTGTAGCAATTGTAGTAGGAGCACGTAGTTGTACTGATAGGGGTAAACCCATGCTCATCAAGCTTCCATCCCCAATCTGTAGCAACTGCAGTAGGAGCACGTAGTTGTACTGATAGGGGTAAACCCATGCTCATCAAGCTTCCATCCCCAATGTGTAGCAACTGCAGTAGGAGCACGTAGTAGTACTGATAGGGGTAAACCCATGCTCATCAAGCTTCCATCCCCAATCTGTAGCAATTGCAGTAGGAGCACGTAGTTGTACTGATAGGGGTTAACCCGTGCTCATCAAGCTTCCATCCCCAATCTGTAGCAATTGCAGTAGGAGCACGTAGTTGTACTGATAGGGGTAAACCCATGCTCATCAAGCTTCCTTCCCCAATGTGTAGCAACTGCAGTAGGAGCACGTAGTTGTACTGATAGGGGTAAACCCATGCTCATCAAGCTTCCATCCCCAATGTGTAGCAATTGCAGTAGGAGCACGTAGTTGTACTGATAGGGGTAAACCCATGCTCATCAAGCTTCCATCCCCAATCTGTAGCAATTGCAGTAGGAGCACGTAGTTGTACTGATAGGGGTAAACCCATGCTCATCAAGCTTCCATCCCCAATGTGTAGCAATTGCAGTAGGAGCACGTAGTTGTACTGATAGGGGTAAACCCATGCTCATCAAGCTTCCATCTCCAATCTGTAGCAATTGCAGTAGGAGCACGTAGTTGTACTGATAGGGGTAAACCCATGCTCATCAAGCTTCCATCCCCAATCTGTAGCAATTGCAGTAGGAGCACGTAGTTGTACTGATAGGGGTAAACCCATGCTCATCAAGCTTCCATCCCCAATGTGTAGCAACTGCAGTAGGAGCACGTAGTTGTACTAATAGGGGTAAACCCGTGCTCATCAAGCTTCCATCCCCAATGTGTAGCAATTGCAGTAGGAGCACGTAGTTGTACTGATAGGGGTAAACCCGTGCTCATCAAGCTTCCATCCCCAATCTGTAGCAACTGCAGTAGGAGCACGTAGTTGTACTGATAGGGGTAAACCCATGCTCATCAAGCTTCCATCCCCAATCTGTAGCAACTGCAGTAGGAGCACGTAGTTGTACTGATAGGGGTAAACCCATGCTCATCAAGCTTCCATCCCCAGTCTGTAGCAACTGCAGTAGGAGCACGTAGTTGTACTGATAGGGGTAAACCCATGCTCATCAAGCTTCCATCCCCAATTTGTAGCAATTGCAGTAGGAGCACGTAGTTGTACTGATAGGGGTAAACCCGTGCTCATCAAGCTTCCATCCCCAATCTGTAGCAACTGCAGTAGGAGCACGTAGTTGTACTGATAGGGGTAAACCCGTGCTCATCAAGCTTCCATCCCCAATGTGTAGCAACTGCAGTAGGAGCACGTAGTTGTACTGATAGGGGAAAACCCACGCTCATCAAGCTTCCATCCCCAATGTGTAGCAATTGCAGTAGGAGCACGTAGTTGTACTGATAGGGGTAAACCCATGCTCATCAAGCTTCCATCCCCAATGTGTAGCAACTGCAGTAGGAGCACGTAGTTGTACTGATAGGGGTAAACCCATGCTCATCAAGCTTCCATCCCCAATCTGTAGCAACTGCAGTAGGAGCACGTAGTTGTACTGATAGGGGTAAACCCATGCTCATCAAGCTTCCATCCCCAATGTGTAGCAACTGCAGTAGGAGCACGTAGTTGTACTGATAGGGGTAAACCCATGCTCATCAAGTTTCCATCCCCAATCTGTAGCAATTGCAGTAGGAGCACGTAGTTGTACTGATAGGGGTAAACCCGTGCTCATCAAGCTTCCATCCCCAATCTGTAGCAATTGCAGTAGGAGCACGTAGTTGTACTGATAGGGGTAAACCCATGCTCATCAAGCTTCCATCCCCAATGTGTAGCAACTGCAGTAGGAGCACGTAGTTGTACTGATAGGGGTAAACCCGTGCTCATCAAGCTTCCATCCCCAATGTGTAGCAACTGCAGTAGGAGCACGTAGTTGTACTGATAGGGGTAAACCCATGCTCATCAAGCTTCCATCCCCAATGTGTAGCAATTGCAGTAGGAGCACGTGGTTGTACTGATAGGGGTAAACCCATGCTCATCAAGCTTCTATCCCCAATGTGTAGCAACTGCAGTAGGAGCACGTAGTTGTACTGATAGGGGTAAACCCGTGCTCATCAAGCTTCCATCCCCAATGTGTAGCAACTGCAGTAGGAGCACGTAGTTGTACTGATAGGGGTAAACCCATGCTCATCAAGCTTCCATCCCCAATCTTTAGCAACTGCAGTAGGAGCACGTAGTTGTACTGATAGGGGTAAACCCATGCTCATCAAGCTTCCATCCCCAATCTGTAGCAATTGCAGTAGGAGCACGTAGTTGTACTGATAGGGGTAAACCCATGCTCATCAAGCTTCCATCCCCAATCTGTAGCAATTGCAGTAGGAGCACGTAGTTGTACTGATAGGGGTAAACCCATGCTCATCAAGCTTCCATCCCCAATCTGTAGCAACTGCAGTAGGAGCACGTAGTTGTACTGATAGGGGTAAACCCATGCTCATCAAGCTTCCATCCCCAATCTGTAGCAACTGCAGTAGGAGCACGTAGTTGTACTGATAGGGGTAAACCCATGCTCATCAAGCTTCCATCCCCAATCTGTAGCAATTGCAGTAGGAGCACGTAGTTGTACTGATAGGGGTAAACCCATGCTCATCAAGCTTCCATCCCCAATGTGTAGCAACTGCAGTAGGAGCACGTAGTTGTACTGATAGGGGTAAACCCATGCTCATCAAGCTTCCATCCCCAATCTGTAGCAACTGCAGTAGGAGCACGTAGTTGTACTGATAGGGGTAAACCCATGCTCATCAAGCTTCCATCCCCAATCTGTAGCAACTGCAGTAGGAGCACGTAGTTGTACTGATAGGGGTAAACCCATGCTCATCAAGCTTCCATCCCCAATCTGTAGCAATTGCAGTAGGATCACGTAGTTGTACTGATAGGGGTAAACCCATGCTCATCAAGCTTCCATCCCCAATCTGTAGCAATTGTAGTAGGAGCACGTAGTTGTACTGATAGGGGTAAACCCATGCTCATCAAGCTTCCATCCCCAATCTGTAGCAACTGCAGTAGGAGCACGTAGTTGTACTGATAGGGGTAAACCCGTGCTCATCAAGCTTCCATCCCCAATCTGTAGCAATTGCAGTAGGAGCACGTAGTTGTACTGATAGGGGTAAACCCACGCTCATCAAGCTTCCATCCCCAATGTGTAGCAACTGCAGTAGGAGCACGTAGTTGTACTGATAGGGGTAAACCCATGCTCATCAAGCTTCCATCCCCAATGTGTAGCAACTGCAGTAGGAGCACGTAGTTGTACTGATAGGGGTAAACCCATGCTCATCAAGCTTCCATCCCCAATCTGTAGCAACTGCAGTAGGAGCACGTAGTTGTACTGATAGGGGTAAACCCATGCTCATCAAGCTTCCATCCCCAATGTGTAGCAACTGCAGTAGGAGCACGTAGTTTTACTGATAGGGGTAAACCCGTGCTCATCAAGCTTCCATCCCCAATCTGTAGCAACTGCAGTAGGAGCACGTAGTTGTACTGATAGGGGTAAACCCGTGCTCATCAAGCTTCCATCCCCAATCTGTAGCAATTGCAGTAGGAGCACGTAGTTGTACTGATAGGGGTAAACCCATGCTCATCAAGCTTCCATCCCCAATCTGTAGCAATTGCAGTAGGAGCACGTAGTTGTACTGATAGGGGTAAACCCATGCTCATCAAGCTTCCATCCCCAATGTGTAGCAACTGCAGTAGGAGCACGTAGTTGTACTGATAGGGGTAAACCCATGCTCATCAAGCTTCCATCCCCAATCTGTAGCAACTGCAGTAGGAGCACGTAGTTGTTCTGATAGGGGTAAACCCATGCTCATCAAGCTTCCATCCCCAATGTGTAGCAACTGCAGTAGGAGCACGTAGTTGTACTGATAGGGGTAAACCCATGCTCATCAAGCTTCCATCCCCAATCTGTAGCAACTGCAGTAGGAGCACGTAGTTGTACTGATAGGGGTAAACCCATGCTCATCAAGCTTCCATCCCCAATGTGTAGCAACTGCAGTAGGAGCACGTAGTTGTACTGATAGGGGTAAACCCGTGCTCATCAAGCTTCCATCCCCAATCTGTAGCAACTGCAGTAGGAGCACGTAGTTGTACTGATAGGGGTAAACCCGTGCTCATCAAGCTTCCATCCCCAATCTGTAGCAATTGCAGTAGGAGCACGTAGTTGTACTGATAGGGGTAAACCCATGCTCATCAAGCTTCCATCCCTAATCTGTAGCAATTGCAGTAGGAGCACGTAGTTGTACTGATAGGGGTAAACCCACGCTCATCAAGCTTCCATCCCCAATCTGTAGCAACTGCAGTAGGAGCACGTAGTTGTACTGATAGGGGTAAACCCATGCTCATCAAGCTTCCATCCCCAATCTGTAGCAACTGCAGTAGGAGCACGTAGTTGTACTGATAGGGGTAAACCCATGCTCATCAAGCTTCCATCCCCAATCTGTAGCAACTGCAGTAGGAGCACGTAGTTGTACTGATAGTGGTAAACCCATGCTCATCAAGCTTCCATCCCCAATCTGTAGCAATTGCAGTAGGAGCACGTAGTTGTACTGATAGGGGTAAACCCATGCTCATCAAGCTTCCATCCCCAATGTGTAGCAACTGCAGTAGGAGCACGTAGTTGTACTGATAGGGGTAAACCCGTGCTCATCAGGCTTCCATCCCCAATGTGTAGCAATTTCAGTAGGAGCACGTAGTTGTACTGATAGGGGTAATCCCATGCTCATCAAGCTTCCATCCCCAATGTGTAGCAATTGCAGTAGGAGCACGTAGTTGTACTGATAGGGGTAAACCCATGCTCATCAAGCTTCCATCCCCAATCTGTAGCAATTGCAGTAGGAGCACGTAGTTGTACTGATAGGGGTAAACCCATGCTCATCAAGCTTCCATCCCCAATCTGTAGCAATTGCAGTAGGAGCACGTAGTTGTACTGATAGGGGTAAACCCATGCTCATCAAGCTTCCATCCCCAATGTGTAGCAACTGCAGTAGGAGTACGTAGTTGTACTGATAGGGGTAAACCCATGCTCATCAAGCTTCCATCCCCAATCTGTAGCAATAGCAGTAGGAGCACGTAGTTGTACTGATAGGGGTAAACCCATGCTCATCAAGCTTCCATCCCCAATCTGTAGCAACTGCAGTAGGAGCACGTAGTTGTACTGATAGAGGTAAACCCATGCGCATCAAGCTTCCATCCCCAATGTGTGGCAATTGCAGTAGGAGCACGTAGTTGTACTGATAGGGGTAAACCCATGCTCATCAAGCTTCCATCCCCAATCTGTAGCAACTGCAGTAGGTGCACGTAGTTGTACTGATAGGGGTAAACCCATGCTCATCAAGCTTCCATCCCCAATCTGTAGCAACTGCAGTAGGAGCACGTAGTTGTACTGATAGGGGTAAACCCATGCTCATCAAGCTTCCATCCCCAATCTGTAGCAACTGCAGTAGGAGCACGTAGTTGTACTGATAGGGGTAAACCCATGCTCATCAAGCTTCCATCCCCAATGTGTAGCAATTGCAGTAGGAGCACGTAGTTGTACTGATAGGGGTAAACCCATGCTCATCAAGCTTCCATCCCCAATCTGTAGCAACTGCAGTAGGAGCACGTAGTTGTACTGATAGGGGTAAACCCATGCTCATCAAGCTTCCATCCCCAATCTGTAGCAATTGCAGTAGGAGCACGTAGTTGTACTGATAGGGGTAAACCCATGCTCATCAAGCTTTCATCCCCAATCTGTAGCAACTGCAGTAGGAGCACGTAGTTGTACTGATAGGGGTAAACCCATGCTCATCAAGCTTCCATCCCCAATCTGTAGCAACTGCAGTAGGAGCACGTAGTTGTACTGATAGGGGTAAACCCATGCTCATCAAGCTTCCATCCCCAATCTGTAGCAATTGCAGTAGGAGCACGTAGTTGTACTGATAGGGGTAAACCCATGCTCATCAAGCTTCCATCCCCAATCTGTAGCAATTGCAGTAGGAGCACGTAGTTGTACTGATAGGGGTAAACCCATGCTCATCAAGCTTCCATCCCCAATCTGTAGCAACTGCAGTAGGAGCACGTAGTTGTACTGATAGGGGTAAACCCATGCTCATCAAGCTTCCATCCCCAATCTGTAGCAACTGCAGTAGGAGCACGTAGTTGTACTGATAGGGGTAAACCCATGCTCATCAAGCTTCCATCCCCAATGTGTAGCAACTGCAGTAGGAGCACGTAGTTATACTGATAGGGGTAAACCCATGCTCATCAAGCTTTCATCCCCAATCTGTAGCAACTGCAGTAGGAGCACGTAGTTGTACTGATAGGGGTAAACCCATGCTCACCAAGCTTCCATCCCCAATGTGTAGCAACTGCAGTAGGAGCACGTAGTTGTACTGATAGGGGTAAACCCGTGCTCATCAAGCTTCCATCCCCAATCTGTAGCAATTGCAGTAGGAGCACGTAGTTGTACTGATAGGGGTAAACCCATGCTCATCAAGCTTCCATCCCCAATGTGTAGCAATTGCAGTAGGAGCACGTAGTTGTACTGATAGGGGTAAACCCATGCTCATCAAGCTTCCATCCCCAATCTGTAGCAACTGCAGTAGGAGCACGTAGTTGTACTGATAGGGGTAAACCCATGCTCATCAAGCTTCCATCCCCAATCTGTAGCAACTGCAGTAGGAGCACGTAGTTGTACTGATAGGGGTAAACCCGTGCTCATCAAGCTTCCATCCCCAATCTGTAGCAACTGCAGTAGGAGCACGTAGTTGTACTGTTAGGGGTAAACCCATGCTCATCAAGCTTCCATCCCCAATCTGTAGCAATTGCAGTAGGAGCACGTAGTTTTACTGATAGGGGTAAACCCATGCTCATCAAGCTTCCATCCCCAATGTGTAGCAATTGCAGTAGGAGCACGTAGTTGTACTGATAGGGGTAAACCCATGCTCATCAAGCTTCCATCCCCAATCTGTAGCAATTGCAGTAGGAGCACGTAGTTGTACTGATAGGGGTAAACCCGTGCTCATCAAGCTTCCATACCCAATGTGTAGCAATTGCAGTAGGAGCACGTAGTTGTACTGATAGGGGTAAACCCATGCTCATCAAGCTTCCATCCCCAATCTGTAGCAACTGCAGTAGGAGCACGTAGTTGTACTGATAGGGGTAAACCCATGCTCATCAAGCTTCCATCCCCAATCTGTAGCAATTGCAGTAGGAGCACGTAGTTGTACTGATAGGGGTAAACCCATGCTCATCAAGCTTCCATCCCCAATCTTTAGCAACTGCAGTAGGTGCACGTAGTTGTACTAATAGGGGTAAACCCATGCTCATCAAGCTTCCATCCCCAATGTGTAGCAACTGCAGTAGGAGCACGTAGTTGTACTGATAGGGGTAAACATGTGCTCATCAAGCTTCCATCCCCAATGTGTAGCAATTGCAGTAGGAGCACGTAGTTGTACTGATAGGGGTAAACCCATGCTCATCAAGCTTCCATCCCCAATGTGTAGCAATTGCAGTAGGAGCACGTAGTTGTACTGATAGGGGTAAACCCATGCTCATCAAGCTTCCATCCCCAATGTGTAGCAATTGCAGTAGGAGCACGTAGTTGTACTGATAGGGGTAAACCCATGCTCATCAAGCTTCCATCCCCAATCTGTAGCAACTGCAGTAGGAGCACGTAGTTGTACTGATAGGGGTAAACCCATGCTCATCAAGCTTCCATCCCCAATCTGTAGCAATTGCAGTAGGAGCACGTAGTTGTACTGATAGGGGTAAACCCATGCTCATCAAGCTTCCATCCCCAATCTGTAGCAACTGCAGTAGGAGCACGTAGTTGTACTGATAGGGGTAAACCCATGCTCATCAAGCTTCCATCCCCAATGTGTAGCAACTGCAGTAGGAGCACGTAGTTGTACTGATAGGGGTAAACCCATGCTCATCAAGCTTCCATCCCCAATCTGTAGCAACTGCAGTAGGAGCACGTAGTTGTACTGATAGGGTTAAACCCATGCTCATCAAGCTTCCATCCCCAATGTGTAGCAATTGCAGTAGGAGCACGTAGTTGTACTGATAGGGGTAAACCCATGCTCATCAAGCTTCCATCCCCAATGTGTAGCAATTGCAGTAGGAGCACGTAGTTGTACTGATAGGGGTAAACCCATGCTCATCAAGCTTCCATCCCCAATCTGTAGCAACTGCAGTAGGAGCACGTAGTTGTACTGATAGGGGTAAACCCGTGCTCATCAAGCTTCCATCCCCAATGTGTAGCAATTGCAGTAGGAGCACGTAGTTGTACTGATAGGGGTAAACCCATGCTCATCAAGCTTCCATCCCCAATGTGTAGCAACTGCAGTAGGAGCACGTAGTTGTACTGATAGGGGTAAACCCATGCTCATCAAGCTTCCATCCCCAATCTGTAGCAATTGCAGTAGGAGCACGTAGTTGTACTGATAGGGGTAAACCCATGCTCATCAAGCTTCCATCCCCAATGTGTAGCAACTGCAGTAGGAGCACGTAGTTGTACTGATAGGGGTAAACCCATGCTCATCAAGCTTCCATCCCCAATGTGTAGCAATTGCAGTAGGAGCACGTAGTTGTACTGATAGGGGTAAACCCATGCTCATCAAGCTTCCATCCCCAATGTGTAGCAACTGCAGTAGGAGCACGTAGTTGTACTGATAGGGGTAAACCCATGCTCATCAAGCTTCCATCCCCAATGTGTAGCAACTGCAGTAGGAGCACGTAGTTGTACTGATAGGGGTAAACCCATGCTCATCAAGCTTCCATCCCCAATGTGTAGCAACTGCAGTAGGAGCACGTAGTTGTACTGATAGGGGTAAATCCATGCTCATCAAGCTTCCATCCCCAATCTGTAGCAATTGCAGTAGGAGCACGTAGTTGTACTGATAGGGGTAAACCCATGCTCATCAAGCTTCCATCCCCAATCTGTAGCAACTGCAGTAGGAGCACGTAGTTGTACTGATAGGGGTAAACCCATGCTCATCAAGCTTCCATCCCCAATGTGTAGCAATTGCAGTAGGAGCACGTAGTTGTACTGATAGGGGTAAACCCGTGCTCATCAAGCTTCCATCCCCAATCTGTAGCAACTGCAGTAGGAGCACGTAGTTGTACTGATAGGGGTAAACCCATGCTCATCAAGCTTCCATCCCCAATCTGTAGCAACTGCAGTAGGAGCACGTAGTTGTACTGATAGGGGTAAACCCATGCTCATCAAGCTTCCATCCCCAATCTGAAGCAATTGCAGTAGGAGCACGTAGTTGTACTGATAGGGGTAAACCCGTGCTCATCAAGCTTCCATCCCCAATCTGTAGCAACTGCAGTAGGAGCACGTAGTTGTACTGATAGGGGTAAACCCACGCTCATCAAGCTTCCATCCCCAATCTGTAGCAATTGCAGTAGGAGCACGTAGTTGTACTGATAGGGGTAAACCCATGCTCATCAAGCTTCCATCCCCAATCTGTAGCAATTGCAGTAGGAGCACGTAGTTGTACTGATAGGGGTAAACCCGTGCTCATCAAGCTTCCATCCCCAATCTGTAGCAACTGCAGTAGGAGCACGTAGTTGTACTGATAGGGGTAAACCCATGCTCATCAAGCTTCCATCCCCAATGTGTAGCAATTCCAGTAGGAGCACGTATTTGTACTGATAGGGGTAAACCCGTGCTCATCAAGCTTCCATCCCCAATCTGTAGCAACTGCAGTAGGAGCACGTAGTTGTACTGATAGGGGTAAACCCATGCTCATCAAGCTTCCATCCCCAATGTGTAGCAATTGCAGTAGGAGCACGTAGTTGTACTGATAGGGGTAAACCCATGCTCATCAAGCTTCCATCCCCAATGTGTAGCAACTGCAGTAAGAGCACGTAGTTGTACTGATAGGGGTAAACCCGTGCTCATCAAGCTTCCATCCCCAATCTGTAGCAACTGCAGTAGGAGCACGTAGTTGTACTGATAGGGGTAAACCCATGCTCATCAAGCTTCCATCCCCAATCTGTAGCAACTGCAGTAGGAGCACGTAGTTGTACTGATAGGGGTAAACCCGTGCTCATCAAGCTTCCATCCCCAATGTGTAGCAATTGCAGTAGGAGCACGTAGTTGTACTGATAGGGGTAAACCCATGCTCATCAAGCTTCCATCCCCAATGTGTAGCAACTGCAGTAGGAGCACGTAGTTGTACTGATAGGGGTAAACCCATGCTCATCAAGCTTCCATCCCCAATCTGTAGCAATTGCAGTAGGAGCACGTAGTTGTACTGATAGGGGTAAACCCATGCTCATCAAGCTTCCATCCCCAATGTGTAGCAACTGCAGTAGGAGCACGTAGTTGTACTGATAGGGGTAAACCCATGCTCATCAAGCTTCCATCCCCAATGTGTAGCAATTGCAGTAGGAGCACGTAGTTGTACTGATAGGGGTAAACCCATGCTCATCAAGCTTCCATCCCCAATGTGTAGCAACTGCAGTAGGAGCACGTAGTTGTACTGATAGGGGTAAACCCATGCTCATCAAGCTTCCATCCCCAATCTGTAGCAACTGCAGTAGGAGCACGTAGTTGTACTGATAGGGGTAAACCCATGCTCATCAAGCTTCCATCCCCAATGTGTAGCAACTGCAGTAGGAGCACGTAGTTGTACTGATAGGGGTAAACCCATGCTCATCAAGCTTCCATCCCCAATCTGTAGCAATTGCAGTAGGAGCACGTAGTTGTACTGATAGGGGTAAACCCATGCTCATCAAGCTTCCATCCCCAATCTGTAGCAACTGCAGTAGGAGCACGTAGTTGTACTGATAGGGGTAAACCCATGCTCATCAAGCTTCCATCCCCAATGTGTAGCAATTGCAGTAGGAGCACGTAGTTGTACTGATAGGGGTAAACCCGTGCTCATCAAGCTTCCATCCCCAATCTGTAGCAACTGCAGTAGGAGCACGTAGTTGTACTGATAGGGGTAAACCCATGCTCATCAAGCTTCCATCCCCAATCTGTAGCAACTGCAGTAGGAGCACGTAGTTGTACTGATAGGGGTAAACCCATGCTCATCAAGCTTCCATCCCCAATCTGTAGCAATTGCATTAGGAGCAGGTAGTTGTACTGATAGGGGTAAACCCATGCTCATCAAGCTTCCATCCCCAATCTGTAGCAATTGCAGTAGGAGCACGTAGTTGTACTGATAGGGGTAAACCCGTGCTCATCAAGCTTCCATCCCCAATGTGTAGCAACTGCAGTAGGAGCACGTAGTTGTACTGATAGGGATAAACCCATGCTCATCAAGCTTCCATCCCCAATCTGTAGCAATTGCAGTAGGAGCACGTAGATGTACTGATAGGGGTAAACCCATGCTCATCAAGCTTCCATCCCCAATCTGTAGCAACTGCAGTAGGAGCACGTAGTTGTACTGATAGGGGTAAACCCATGCTCATCAAGCTTCCATCCCCAATCTGTAGCAACTGCAGTAGGAGCACGTAGTTGTACTGATAGGGGTAAACCCGTGCTCATCAAGCTTCCATCCCCAATGTGTAGCAACTGCAGTAGGAGCACGTAGTTGTACTGATAGGGGTAAACCCATGCTCATCAAGCTTCCATCCCCAATGTGTAGCAACTGCAGTAGGAGCACGTAGTTGTACTGATAGAGGTAAACCCGTGCTCATCAAGCTTCCATCCCCAATCTGTAGCAATTGCAGTAGGAGCACGTAGTTGTACTGATAGGGGTAAACCCGTGCTCATCAAGCTTCCATCCCCAATCTGTAGCAACTGCAGTAGGAGCACGTAGTTGTACTGATAGGGGTAAACCCACGCTCATCAAGCTTCCATCCCCAATCTGTAGCAATTGCAGTAGGAGCACGTAGTTGTACTGATAGGGGTAAACCCATGCTCATCAAGCTTCCATCCCCAATCTGTAGCAATTGCAGTAGGAGCACGTAGTTGTACTGATAGGGGTAAACCCGTGCTCATCAAGCTTCCAACCCCAATCTGTAGCAACTGCAGTAGGAGCACGTAGTTGTACTGATAGGGGTAAACCCATGCTCATCAAGCTTCCATCCCCAATGTGTAGCAATTGCAGTAGGAGCACGTAGTTGTACTGATAGGGGTAAACCCGTGCTCATCAAGCTTCCATCCCCAATCTGTAGCAACTGCAGTAGGAGCACGTAGTTGTACTGATAGGGGTAAACCCATGCTCATCAAGCTTCCATCCCCAATGTGTAGCAATTGCAGTAGGAGCACGTAGTTGTACTGATAGGGGTAAACCCATGCTCATCAAGTTTCCATCCCCAATGTGTAGCAACTGCAGTAGGAGCACGTAGTTGTACTGATAGGGGTAAACCCGTGCACATCAAGCTTCCATCCCCAATCTGTAGCAACTGCAGTAGGAGCACGTAGTTGTACTGATAGGGGTAAACCCATGCTCATCAAGCTTCCATCCCCAATCTGTAGCAACTGCAGTAGGAGCACGTAGTTGTACTGATAGGGGTAAACCCATGCTCATCAAGCTTCCATCCCCAATGTGTAGCAATTGCAGTAGGAGCACGTAGTTGTACTGATAGGGGTAAACCCATGCTCATCAAGCTTCCATCCCCAATCTGTAGCAATTGCAGTAGGAGCACGTAGTTGTACTGATAGGGGTAAACCCATGCTCATCAAGCTTCCATCCCCAATCTGTAGCAACTGCAGTAGGAGCACGTAGTTGTACTGATAGGGGTAAACCCATGCTCATCAAGCTTCCATCCCCAATGTGTAGCAATTGCAGTAGGAGCACGTAGTTGTACTGATAGGGGTAAACCCATGCTCATCAAGCTTCCATCCCCAATCTGTAGCAATTGCAGTAGGAGCACGTAGTTGTACTGATAGGGGTAAACCCATGCTCATCAAGCTTCCATCCCCAATCTGTAGCAATTGCAGTAGGAGCACGTAGTTGTACTGATAGGGGTAAACCCATGCTCATCAAGCTTCCATCCCCAATGTGTAGCAATTGCAGTAGGAGCACGTAGTTGTACTGAAAGGGGTAAACCCATGCTCATCAAGCTTCCATCCCCAATGTGTAGCAATTGCAGTAGGAGCACGTAGTTGTACTGATAGGGGTAAACCCATGCTCATCAAGCTTCCATCCCCAATGTGTAGCAATTGCAGTAGGAGCACGTAGTTGTACTGATAGGGGTAAACCCATACTCATCAAGCTTCCATCCCCAATCTGTAGCAATTGCAGTAGGAGCACGTAGTTGTACTGATAGGGGTAAACCCATGCTCATCAAGCTTCCATCCCCAATCTGTAGCAACTGCAGTAGGAGCACGTAGTTGTACTGATAGGGGTAAACCCATGCTCATCAAGCTTCCATCCCCAATGTGTAGCAATTGCAGTAGGAGCACGTAGTTGTACTGATAGGGGTAAACCCATGCTCATCAAGCTTCCATCCCCAATCTGTAGCAATTGCAGTAGGAGCACGTAGTTGTACTGATAGGGGTAAACCCATGCTCATCAAGCTTCCATCCCCAATCTGTAGCAATTGCAGTAGGAGCACGTAGTTGTACTGATAGGGGTAAACCCATGCTCATCAAGCTTCCATCCCCAATGTGTAGCAATTGCAGTAGGAGCACGTAGTTGTACTGATAGGGGTAAACCCATGCTCATCAAGCTTCCATCCCCAATGTGTAGCAATTGCAGTAGGAGCACGTAGTTGTACTGATAGGGGTAAACCCATGCTCATCAAGCTTCCATCCCCAATCTGTAGCAATTGCAGTAGGAGCACGTAGTTGTACTGATAGGGGTAAACCCATGCTCATCAAGCTTCCATCCCCAATCTGTAGCAATTGCAGTAGGAGCACGTAGTTGTGCTGATAGGGGTAAACCCGTGCTCATCAAGCTTCCATCCCCAATCTGTAGCAACTGCAGTAGGAGCACGTAGTTGTACTGATAGGGGTAAACCCATGCTCATCAAGCTTCCATCCCCAATGTGTAGCAACTGCAGTAGGAGCACGTAGTTGTACTGATAGGGGTAAACCCATGCTCATCAAGCTTCCATCCCCAATCTGTAGCAACTGCAGTAGGAGCACGTAGTTGTACTGATAGGGGTAAACCCATGCTCATCAAGCTTCCATCCCCAATCTGTAGCAATTGCAGTAGGAGCACGTAGTTGTACTGATAGGGGTAAACCCATGCTCATCAAGCTTCCATCCCCAATCTGTAGCAATTGCAGTAGGAGCACGTAGTTGTGCTGATAGGGGTAAACCCGTGCTCATCAAGCTTCCATCCCCAATCAGTAGCAACTGCAGTAGGAGCACGTAGTTGTACTGATAGGGGTAAACCCATGCTCATCAAGCTTCCATCCCCAATGTGTAGCAACTGCAGTAGGAGCACGTAGTTGTACTGATAGAGGTAAACCCATGCTCATCAAGCTTCCATCCCCAATCTGTAGCAACTGCAGTAGGAGCACGTAGTTGTACTGATAGGGGTAAACCCGTGCTCATCAAGCTTCCATCCCCAATCTGTAGCAACTGCAGTAGGAGCACGTAGTTGTACTGATAGGGGTAAACCCACGCTCATCAAGCTTCCATCCCCAATGTGTAGCAACTGCAGTAGGAGCACGTAGTTGTACTGATAGGGGTAAACCCATGCTCATCAAGCTTCCATCCCCAATCTGTAGCAACTGCAGTAGGAGCACGTAGTTGTACTGATAGGGGTAAACCCATGCTCATCAAGCTTCCATCCCCAATCTGTAGCAATTGCAGTAGGAGCACGTAGTTGTACTGATAGGGGTAAACCCATGCTCATCAAGCTTCCATCCCCAATCTGTAGCAATTGCAGTAGGAGCACGTAGTTGTACTGATAGGGGTAAACCCGTGCTCATCAAGCTTCCATCCCCAATCTGTAGCAACTGCAGTAGGAGCACGTAGTTGTACTGATAGGGGTAAACCCATGCTCATCAAGCTTCCATCCCCAATGTGTAGCAATTGCAGTAGGAGCACGTAGTTGTACTGATAGGGGTAAACCCGTGCTCATCAAGCTTCCATCCCCAATCTGTAGCAACTGCAGTAGGAGCACGTAGTTGTACTGATAGGGGTAAACCCATGCTCATCAAGCTTCCATCCCCAATGTGTAGCAATTGCAGTAGGAGCACGTAGTTGTACTGATAGGGGTAAACCCATGCTCATCAAGCTTCCATCCCCAATGTGTAGCAACTGCAGTAGGAGCACGTAGTTGTACTGATAGGGGTAAACCCGTGCTCATCAAGCTTCCATCCCCAATCTGTAGCAACTGCAGTAGGAGCACGTAGTTGTACTGATAGGGGTAAACCCATGCTCATCAAGCTTCCATCCCCAATCTGTAGCAACTGCAGTAGGAGCACGTAGTTGTACTGATAGGGGTAAACCCGTGCTCATCAAGCTTCCATCCCCAATGTGTAGCAATTGCAGTAGGAGCACGTAGTTGTACTGATAGGGGTAAACCCATGCTCATCAAGCTTCCATCCCCAATGTGTAGCAACTGCAGTAGGAGCACGTAGTTGTACTGATAGGGGTAAACCCATGCTCATCAAGCTTCCATCCCCAATCTGTAGCAATTGCAGTAGGAGCACGTAGTTGTACTGATAGGGGTAAACCCATGCTCATCAAGCTTCCATCCCCAATGTTTAGCAACTGCAGTAGGAGCACGTAGTTGTACTGATAGGGGTAAACCCATGCTCATCACGCTTCCATCCCCAATGTGTAGCAATTGCAGTAGGAGCACGTAGTTGTACTGATAGGGGTAAACCCATGCTCATCAAGCTTCCATCCCCAATGTGTAGCAACTGCAGTAGGAGCACGTAGTTGTACTGATAGGGGTAAACCCATGCTCATCAAGCTTCCATCCCCAATCTGTAGCAACTGCAGTAGGAGCACGTAGTTGTACTGATAGGGGTAAACCCATGCTCATCAAGCTTCCATCCCCAATGTGTAGCAACTGCAGTAGGAGCACGTAGTTGTACTGATAGGGGTAAACCCATGCTCATCAAGCTTCCATCCCCAATCTGTAGCAATTGCAGTAGGAGCACGTAGTTGTACTGATAGGGGTAAACCCATGCTCATCAAGCTTCCATCCCCAATCTGTAGCAACTGCAGTAGGAGCACGTAGTTGTACTGATAGGGGTAAACCCATGCTCATCAAGCTTCCATCCCCAATGTGTAGCAATTGCAGTAGGAGCACGTAGTTGTACTGATAGGGGTAAACCCGTGCTCATCAAGCTTCCATCCCCAATCTGTAGCAACTGCAGTAGGAGCACGTAGTTGTACTGATAGGGGTAAACCCATGCTCATCAAGCTTCCATCCCCAATCTGTAGCAACTGCAGTAGGAGCACGTAGTTGTACTGATAGGGGTAAACCCATGCTCATCAAGCTTCCATCCCCAATCTGTAGCAATTGCAGTAGGAGCACGTAGTTGTACTGATAGGGGTAAACCCATGCTCATCAAGCTTCCATCCCCAATCTGTAGCAATTGCAGTAGGAGCACGTACTTGTACTGATAGGGGTAAACCCGTGCTCATCAAGCTTCCATCCCCAATGTGTAGCAACTGCAGTAAGAGCACGTAGTTGTACTGATAGGGATAAACCCATGCTCATCAAGCTTCCATCCCCAATCTGTAGCAATTGCAGTAGGAGCACGTAGTTGTACTGATAGGGGTAAACCCATGCTCATCAAGCTTCCATCCCCAATCTGTAGCAACTGCAGTAGGAGCACGTAGTTGTACTGATAGGGGTAAACCCATGCTCATCAAGCTTCCATCTCCAATCTGTAGCAACTGCAGTAGGAGCACGTAGTTGTACTGATAGGGGTAAACCCGTGCTCATCAAGCTTCCATCCCCAATGTGTAGCAACTGCAGTAGGAGCACGTAGTTGTACTGATAGGGGTAAACCCATGTTCATCAAGCTTCCATCCCCAATGTGTAGCAACTGCAGTAGGAGCACGTAGTTGTACTGATAGAGGTAAACCCGTGCTCATCAAGCTTCCATCCCCAATCTGTAGCAATTGCAGTAGGAGCACGTAGTTGTACTGATAGGGGTAAACCCGTGCTCATCAAGCTTCCATCCCCAATCTGTAGCAACTGCAGTAGGAGCACGTAGTTGTACTGATAGGGGTAAACCCACGCTCATCAAGCTTCCATCCCCAATCTGTAGCAATTGCAGTAGGAGCACGTAGTTGTACTGATAGGGGTAAACCCATGCTCATCAAGCTTCCATCCCCAATCTCTAGCAATTGCAGTAGGAGCACGTAGTTGTACTGATAGGGGTAAACCCGTGCTCATCAAGCTTCCATCCCCAATCTGTAGCAACTGCAGTAGGAGCACGTAGTTGTACTGATAGGGGTAAACCCATGCTCATCAAGCTTCCATCCCCAATGTGTAGCAATTGCAGTAGGAGCACGTAGTTGTACTGATAGGGGTAAACCCTTGCTCATCAAGCTTCCATCCCCAATCTGTAGCAACTGCAGTAGGAGCACGTAGTTGTACTGATAGGGGTAAACCCATGCTCATCAAGCTTCCATCCCCAATGTGTAGCAATTGCAGTAGGAGCACGTAGTTGTACTGATAGGGGTAAACCCATGCTCATCAAGCTTCCATCCCCAATGTGTAGCAACTGCAGTAGGAGCACGTAGTTGTACTGATAGGGGTAAACCCGTGCTCATCAAGCTTCCATCCCCAATCTGTAGCAACTGCAGTAGGAGCACGTAGTTGTACTGATAGGGGTAAACCCATGCTCATCAAGCTTCCATCCCCAATCTGTAGCAACTGCAGTAGGAGCACGTAGTTGTACTGATAGGGGTAAACCCATGCTCATCAAGCTTCCATCCCCAATGTGTAGCAATTGCAGTAGGAGCACGTAGTTGTACTGATAGGGGTAAACCCATGCTCATCAAGCTTCCATCCCCAATCTGTAGCAATTGCAGTAGGAGCACGTAGTTGTACTGATAGGGGTAAACCCATGCTCATCAAGCTTCCATCCCCAATCTATAGCAACTGCAGTAGGAGCACGTAGTTGTACTGATAGGGGTAAACCCATGCTCATCAAGCTTCCATCCCCAATGTGTAGCAATTGCAGTAGGAGCACGTAGTTGTACTGATAGGGGTAAACCCATGCTCATCAAGCTTCCATCCCCAATCTGTAGCAATTGCAGTAGGAGCACGTAGTTGTACTGATAGGGGTAAACCCATGCTCATCAAGCTTCCATCCCCAATCTGTAGCAACTGCAGTAGGAGCACGTAGTTGTACTGATAGGGGTAAACCCACGCTCTTCAAGCTTCCATCCCCAATCTGTAGCAATTGCAGTAGGAGCACGTAGTTGTACTGATAGGGGTAAACCCATGCTCATCAAGCTTCCATCCCCAATCTGTAGCAATTGCAGTAGGAGCACGTAGTTGTACTGATAGGGGTAAACCCGTGATCATCAAGCTTCCAACCCCAATCTGTAGCAACTGCAGTAGGAGCACGTAGTTGTACTGATAGGGGTAAACCCATGCTCATCAAGCTTCCATCCCCAATGTGTAGCAATTGCAGTAGGAGCACGTAGTTGTACTGATAGGGGTAAACCCGTGCTCATCAAGCTTCCATCCCCAATCTGTAGCAACTGCAGTAGGAGCACGTAGTTGTACTGATAGGGGTAAACCCATGCTCATCAAGCTTCCATCCCCAATGTGTAGCAATTGCAGTAGGAGCACGTAGTTGTACTGATAGGGGTAAACCCATGCTCATCAAGTTTCCATCCCCAATGTGTAGCAATTGCAGTAGGAGCACGTAGTTGTACTGATAGGGGTAAACCCGTGCTCATCAAGCTTCCATCCCCAATCTGTAGCAACTGCAGTAGGAGCACGTAGTTGTACTGATAGGGGTAAACCCATGCTCATCAAGCTTCCATCCCCAATCTGTAGCAACTGCAGTAGGAGCACGTAGTTGTACTGATAGGGGTAAACCCATGCTCATCAAGCTTCCATCCCCAATGTGTAGCAACTGCAGTAGGAGCACGTAGTTGTACTGATAGGGGTAAACTCATGCTCATCAAGCTTCCATCCCCAATGTGTAGCAATTGCAGTAGGAGCACGTAGTTGTACTGATAGGGGTAAACCCATGCTCATCAAGCTTCCATCCCCAATCTGTAGCAATTGCAGTAGGAGCACGTAGTTGTACTGATAGGGGTAAACCCATGCTCATCAAGCTTCCATCCCCAATCTGTAGCAATTGCAGTAGGAGCACGTAGTTGTACTGATAGGGGTAAACCCATGCTCATCAAGCTTCCATCCCCAATGTGTAGCAATTGCAGTAGGAGCACGTAGTTGTACTGATAGGGGTAAACCCATGCTCATCAAGCTTCCATCCCCAATGTGTAGCAATTGCAGTAGGAGCACGTAGTTGTACTGATAGGGGTAAACCCATGCTCATCAAGCTTCCATCCCCAATGTGTAGCAATTGCAGTAGGAGCACGTAGTTGTACTGATAGGGGTAAACCCATGCTCATCAAGCTTCCATCCCCAATCTGTAGCAATTGCAGTAGGAGCACGTAGTTGTACTGATAGGGGTAAACCCATGCTCATCAAGCTTCCATCCCCAATCTGTAGCAACTGCAGTAGGAGCACGTAGTTGTACTGATAGGGGTAAACCCATGCTCATCAAGCTTCCATCCCCAATGTGTAGCAATTGCGGTAGGAGCACGTAGTTGTACTGATAGGGGTAAACCCATGCTCATCAAGCTTCCATCCCCAATCTGTAGCAATTGCAGTAGGAGCACGTAGTTGTACTGATAGGGGTAAACCCATGCTCATCAAGGTTCCATCCCCAATCTGTAGCAATTGCAGTAGGAGCACGTAGTTGTACTGATAGGGGTAAACCCATGCTCATCAAGCTTCCATCCCCAATGTGTAGCAATTGCAGTAGGAGCACGTAGTTGTACTGATAGGGGTAAACCCATGCTCATCAAGCTTCCATCCCCAATGTGTAGCAATTGCAGTAGGAGCACGTAGTTGTACTGATAGGGGTAAACCCATGCCCTTCAAGCTTCCATCCCCAATCTGTAGCAATTGCAGTAGGAGCACGTAGTTGTACTGATAGGGGTAAACCCATGCTCATCAAGCTTCCATCCCCAATCTGTAGCAATTGCAGTAGGAGCACGTAGTTGTGCTGATAGGGGTAAACCCGTGCTCATCAAGCTTCCATCCCCAATCTGTAGCAACTGCAGTAGGAGCACGTAGTTGTACTGATAGGGGTAAACCCATGCTCATCAAGCTTCCATCCCCAATGTGTAGCAACTGCAGTAGGAGCACGTAGTTGTACTGATAGGGGTAAAACCATGCTCATCAAGCTTCCATCCCCAATCTGTAGCAACTGCAGTAGGAGCACGTAGTTGTACTGATAGGGGTAAACCCATGCTCATCAAGCTTCCATCCCCAATCTGTAGCAATTGCAGTAGGAGCACGTAGTTGTACTGATAGGGGTAAACCCATGCTCATCAAGCTTCCATCCCCAATCTGTAGCAATTGCAGTAGGAGCACGTAGTTGTGCTGATAGGGGTAAACCCGTGCTCATCAAGCTTCCATCCCCAATCAGTAGCAACTGCAGTAGGAGCACGTAGTTGTACTGATAGGGGTAAACCCATGCTCATCAAGCTTCCATCCCCAATGTGTAGCAACTGCAGTAGGAGCACGTAGTTGTACTGATAGAGGTAAACCCATGCTCATCAAGCTTCCATCCCCAATCTGTAGCAACTGCAGTAGGAGCACGTAGTTGTACTGATAGGGGTAAACCCGTGCTCATCAAGCTTCCATCCCCAATCTGTAGCAACTGCAGTAGGAGCACGTAGTTGTACTGATAGGGGTAAACCCACGCTCATCAAGCTTCCATCCCCAATGTGTAGCAACTGCAGTAGGAGCACGTAGTTGTACTGATAGGGGTAAACCCATGCTCATCAAGCTTCCATCCCCAATCTGTAGCAACTGCAGTAGGAGCACGTAGTTGTACTGATAGGGGTAAACCCATGCTCATCAAGCTTCCATCCCCAATCTGTAGCAATTGCAGTAGGAGCACGTAGTTGTACTGATAGGGGTAAACCCATGCTCATCAAGCTTCCATCCCCAATCTGTAGCAATTGCAGTAGGAGCACGTAGTTGTACTGATAGGGGTAAACCCGTGCTCATCAAGCTTCCATCCCCAATCTGTAGCAACTGCAGTAGGAGCACGTAGTTGTACTGATAGGGGTAAACCCATGCTCATCAAGCTTCCATCCCCAATGTGTAGCAATTGCAGTAGGAGCACGTAGTTGTACTGATAGGGGTAAACCCGTGCTCATCAAGCTTCCATCCCCAATCTGTAGCAACTGCAGTAGGAGCACGTAGTTGTACTGATAGGGGTAAACCCATGCTCATCAAGCTTCCATCCCCAATGTGTAGCAATTGCAGTAGGAGCACGTAGTTGTACTGATAGGGGTAAACCCATGCTCATCAAGCTTCCATCCCCAATGTGTAGCAACTGCAGTAGGAGCACGTAGTTGTACTGATAGGGGTAAACCCGTGCTCATCAAGCTTCCATCCCCAATCTGTAGCAACTGCAGTAGGAGCACGTAGTTGTACTGATAGGGGTAAACCCATGCTCATCAAGCTTCCATCCCCAATCTGTAGCAACTGCAGTAGGAGCACGTAGTTGTACTGATAGGGGTAAACCCGTGCTCATCAAGCTTCCATCCCCAATGTGTAGCAATTGCAGTAGGAGCACGTAGTTGTACTGATAGGGGTAAACCCATGCTCATCAAGCTTCCATCCCCAATGTGTAGCAACTGCAGTAGGAGCACGTAGTTGTACTGATAGGGGTAAACCCATGCTCATCAAGCTTCCATCCCCAATCTGTAGCAATTGCAGTAGGAGCACGTAGTTGTACTGATAGGGGTAAACCCATGCTCATCAAGCTTCCATCCCCAATGTGTAGCAACTGCAGTAGGAGCACGTAGTTGTACTGATAGGGGTAAACCCATGCTCATCAAGCTTCCATCCCCAATGTGTAGCAATTGCAGTAGGAGCACGTAGTTGTACTGATAGGGGTAAACCCATGCTCATCAAGCTTCCATCCCCAATGTGTAGCAACTGCAGTAGGAGCACGTAGTTGTACTGATAGGGGTAAACCCATGCTCATCAAGCTTCCATCCCCAATGTGTAGCAACTGCAGTAGGAGCACGTAGTTGTACTGATAGGGGTAAACCCATGCTCATCAAGCTTCCATCCCCAATGTGTAGCAACTGCAGTAGGAGCACGTAGTTGTACTGATAGGGGTAAACCCACGCTCATCAAGCTTCCATCCCCAATCTGTAGCAATTGCAGTAGGAGCACGTAGTTGTACTGATAGGGGTAAACCCATGCTCATCAAGCTTCCATCCCCAATCTGTAGCAATTGCAGTAGGAGCACGTAGTTGTACTGATAGGGGTAAACCCGTGCTCATCAAGCTTCCATCCCCAATCTGTAGCAACTGCAGTAGGAGCACGTAGTTGTACTGATAGGGGTAAACCCATGCTCATCAAGCTTCCATCCCCAATGTGTAGCAATTGCAGTAGGAGCACGTAGTTGTACTGATAGGGGTAAACCCTTGCTCATCAAGCTTCCATCCCCAATCTGTAGCAACTGCAGTAGGAGCACGTAGTTGTACTGATAGGGGTAAACCCATGCTCATCAAGTTTCCATCCCCAATGTGTAGCAATTGCAGTAGGAGCACGTAGTTGTACTGATAGGGGTAAACCCATGCTCATCAAGCTTCCATCCCCAATGTGTAGCAACTGCAGTAGGAGCACGTAGTTGTACTGATAGGGGTAAACCCGTGCTCATCAAGCTTCCATCCCCAATCTGTAGCAACTGCAGTAGGAGCACGTAGTTGTACTGATAGGGGTAAACCCATGCTCATCAAGCTTCCATCCCCAATCTGTAGCAACTGCAGTAGGAGCACGTAGTTGTACTGATAGGGGTAAACCCATGCTCATCAAGCTTCCATCCCCAATGTGTAGCAATTGCAGTAGGAGCACGTAGTTGTACTGATAGGGGTAAACCCATGCTCATCAAGCTTCCATCCCCAATCTGTAGCAATTGCAGTAGGAGCACGTAGTTGTACTGATAGGGGTAAACCCATGCTCATCAAGCTTCCATCCCACATCTATAGCAACTGCAGTAGGAGCACGTAGTTGTACTGATAGGGGTAAACCCATGCTCATCAAGCTTCCATCCCCAATGTGTAGCAATTGCAGTAGGAGCACGTAGTTGTACTGATAGGGGTAAACCCATGCTCATCAAGCTTCCATCCCCAATCTGTAGCAATTGCAGTAGGAGCACGTAGTTGTACTGATAGGGGTAAACCCATGCTCATCAAGCTTCCATCCCCAATCTGTAGCAACTGCAGTAGGAGCACGTAGTTGTACTGATAGGGGTAAACCCACGCTCATCAAGCTTCCATCCCCAATCTGTAGCAATTGCAGTAGGAGCACGTAGTTGTACTGATAGGGGTAAACCCATGCTCATCAAGCTTCCATCCCCAATCTGTAGCAATTGCAGTAGGAGCACGTAGTTGTACTGATAGGGGTAAACCCGTGATCATCAAGCTTCCAACCCCAATCTGTAGCAACTGCAGTAGGAGCACGTAGTTGTACTGATAGGGGTAAACCCATGCTCATCAAGCTTCCATCCCCAATGTGTAGCAATTGCAGTAGGAGCACGTAGTTGTACTGATAGGGGTAAACCCGTGCTCATCAAGCTTCCATCCCCAATCTGTAGCAACTGCAGTAGGAGCACGTAGTTGTACTGATAGGGGTAAACCCATGCTCATCAAGCTTCCATCCCCAATGTGTAGCAATTGCAGTAGGAGCACGTAGTTGTACTGATAGGGGTAAACCCATGCTCATCAAGTTTCCATCCCCAATGTGTAGCAACTGCAGTAGGAGCACGTAGTTGTACTGATAGGGGTAAACCCGTGCTCATCAAGCTTCCATCCCCAATCTGTAGCAACTGCAGTAGGAGCACGTAGTTGTACTGATAGGGGTAAACCCATGCTCATCAAGCTTCCATCCCCAATCTGTAGCAACTGCAGTAGGAGCACGTAGTTGTACTGATAGGGGTAAACCCATGCTCATCAAGCTTCCATCCCCAATGTGTAGCAATTGCAGTAGGAGCACGTAGTTGTACTGATAGGGGTAAACCCATGCTCATCAAGCTTCCATCCCCAATCTGTAGCAATTGCAGTAGGAGCACGTAGTTGTACTGATAGGGGTAAACCCATGCTCATCAAGCTTCCATCCCCAATCTGTAGCAACTGCAGTAGGAGCACGTAGTTGTACTGATAGGGGTAAACTCATGCTCATCAAGCTTCCATCCCCAATGTGTAGCAATTGCAGTAGGAGCACGTAGTTGTACTGATAGGGGTAAACCCATGCTCATCAAGCTTCCATCCCCAATCTGTAGCAATTGCAGTAGGAGCACGTAGTTGTACTGATAGGGGTAAACCCATGCTCATCAAGCTTCCATCCCCAATCTGTAGCAATTGCAGTAGGAGCACGTAGTTGTACTGATAGGGGTAAACCCATGCTCATCAAGCTTCCATCCCCAATGTGTAGCAATTGCAGTAGGAGCACGTAGTTGTACTGATAGGGGTAAACCCATGCTCATCAAGCTTCCATCCCCAATGTGTAGCAATTGCAGTAGGAGCACGTAGTTGTACTGATAGGGGTAAACCCATGCTCATCAAGCTTCCATCCCCAATGTGTAGCAATTGCAGTAGGAGCACGTGGTTGTACTGATAGGGGTAAACCCATGCTCATCAAGCTTCCATCCCCAATCTGTAGCAATTGCAGTAGGAGCACGTAGTTGTACTGATAGGGGTAAACCCATGCTCATCAAGCTTCCATCCCCAATCTGTAGCAACTGCAGTAGGAGCACGTAGTTGTACTGATAGGGGTAAACCCATGCTCATCAAGCTTCCATCCCCAATGTGTAGCAATTGCGGTAGGAGCACGTAGTTGTACTGATAGGGGTAAACCCATGCTCATCAAGCTTCCATCCCCAATCTGTAGCAATTGCAGTAGGAGCACGTAGTTGTACTGATAGGGGTAAACCCATGCTCATCAAGGTTCCATCCCCAATCTGTAGCAATTGCAGTAGGAGCACGTAGTTGTACTGATAGGGGTAAACCCATGCTCATCAAGCTTCCATCCCCAATGTGTAGCAATTGCAGTAGGAGCACGTAGTTGTACTGATAGGGGTAAACCCATGCTCATCAAGCTTCCATCCCCAATGTGTAGCAATTGCAGTAGGAGCACGTAGTTGTACTGATAGGGGTAAACCCATGCTCATCAAGCTTCCATCCCCAATCTGTAGCAATTGCAGTAGGAGCACGTAGTTGTACTGATAGGGGTAAACCCATGCTCATCAAGCTTCCATCCCCAATCTGTAGCAATTGCAGTAGGAGCACGTAGTTGTGCTGATAGGGGTAAACCCGTGCTCATCAAGCTTCCATCCCCAATCTGTAGCAACTGCAGTAGGAGCACGTAGTTGTACTGATAGGGGTAAACCCATGCTCATCAAGCTTCCATCCCCAATGTGTAGCAACTGCAGTAGGAGCACGTAGTTGTACTGATAGGGGTAAAACCATGCTCATCAAGCTTCCATCCCCAATCTGTAGCAACTGCAGTAGGAGCACGTAGTTGTACTGATAGGGGTAAACCCATGCTCATCAAGCTTCCATCCCCAATCTGTAGCAATTGCAGTAGGAGCACGTAGTTGTACTGATAGGGGTAAACCCATGCTCATCAAGCTTCCATCCCCAATCTGTAGCAATTGCAGTAGGAGCACGTAGTTGTGCTGATAGGGGTAAACCCGTGCTCATCAAGCTTCCATCCCCAATCAGTAGCAACTGCAGTAGGAGCACGTAGTTGTACTGATAGGGGTAAACCCATGCTCATCAAGCTTCCATCCCCAATGTGTAGCAACTGCAGTAGGAGCACGTAGTTGTACTGATAGAGGTAAACCCATGCTCATCAAGCTTCCATCCCCAATCTGTAGCAACTGCAGTAGGAGCACGTAGTTGTACTGATAGGGGTAAACCCGTGCTCATCAAGCTTCCATCCCCAATCTGTAGCAACTGCAGTAGGAGCACGTAGTTGTACTGATAGGGGTAAACCCACGCTCATCAAGCTTCCATCCCCAATGTGTAGCAACTGCAGTAGGAGCACGTAGTTGTACTGATAGGGGTAAACCCATGCTCATCAAGCTTCCATCCCCAATCTGTAGCAACTGCAGTAGGAGCACGTAGTTGTACTGATAGGGGTAAACCCATGCTCATCAAGCTTCCATCCCCAATCTGTAGCAATTGCAGTAGGAGCACGTAGTTGTACTGATAGGGGTAAACCCATGCTCATCAAGCTTCCATCCCCAATCTGTAGCAATTGCAGTAGGAGCACGTAGTTGTACTGATAGGGGTAAACCCGTGCTCATCAAGCTTCCATACCCAATCTGTAGCAACTGCAGTAGGAGCACGTAGTTGTACTGATAGGGGTAAACCCATGCTCATCAAGCTTCCATCCCCAATGTGTAGCAATTGCAGTAGGAGCACGTAGTTGTACTGATAGGGGTAAACCCGTGCTCATCAAGCTTCCATCCCCAATCTGTAGCAACTGCAGTAGGAGCACGTAGTTGTACTGATAGGGGTAAACCCATGCTCATCAAGCTTCCATCCCCAATGTGTAGCAATTGCAGTAGGAGCACGTAGTTGTACTGATAGGGGTAAACCCATGCTCATCAAGCTTCCATCCCCAATGTGTAGCAACTGCAGTAGGAGCACGTAGTTGTACTGATAGGGGTAAACCCGTGCTCATCAAGCTTCCATCCCCAATCTGTAGCAACTGCAGTAGGAGCACGTAGTTGTACTGATAGGGGTAAACCCATGCTCATCAAGCTTCCATCCCCAATCTGTAGCAACTGCAGTAGGAGCACGTAGTTGTACTGATAGGGGTAAACCCGTGCTCATCAAGCTTCCATCCCCAATGTGTAGCAATTGCAGTAGGAGCACGTAGTTGTACTGATAGGGGTAAACCCATGCTCATCAAGCTTCCATCCCCAATGTGTAGCAACTGCAGTAGGAGCACGTAGTTGTACTGATAGGGGTAAACCCATGCTCATCAAGCTTCCATCCCCAATCTGTAGCAATTGCAGTAGGAGCACGTAGTTGTACTGATAGGGGTAAACCCATGCTCATCAAGCTTCCATCCCCAATGTGTAGCAACTGCAGTAGGAGCACGTAGTTGTACTGATAGGGGTAAACCCATGCTCATCAAGCTTCCATCCCCAATGTGTAGCAATTGCAGTAGGAGCACGTAGTTGTACTGATAGGGGTAAACCCATGCTCATCAAGCTTCCATCCCCAATGTGTAGCAACTGCAGTAGGAGCACGTAGTTGTACTGATAGGGGTAAACCCATGCTCATCAAGCTTCCATCCCCAATGTGTAGCAACTGCAGTAGGAGCACGTAGTTGTACTGATAGGGGTAAACCCATGCTCATCAAGCTTCCATCCCCAATGTGTAGCAACTGCAGTAGGAGCACGTAGTTGTACTGATAGGGGTAAACCCACGCTCATCAAGCTTCCATCCCCAATCTGTAGCAATTGCAGTAGGAGCACGTAGTTGTACTGATAGGGGTAAACCCATGCTCATCAAGCTTCCATCCCCAATCTGTAGCAATTGCAGTAGGAGCACGTAGTTGTACTGATAGGGGTAAACCCGTGCTCATCAAGCTTCCATCCCCAATCTGTAGCAACTGCAGTAGGAGCACGTAGTTGTACTGATAGGGGTAAACCCATGCTCATCAAGCTTCCATCCCCAATGTGTAGCAATTGCAGTAGGAGCACGTAGTTGTACTGATAGGGGTAAACCCTTGCTCATCAAGCTTCCATCCCCAATCTGTAGCAACTGCAGTAGGAGCACGTAGTTGTACTGATAGGGGTAAACCCATGCTCATCAAGCTTCCATCCCCAATGTGTAGCAATTGCAGTAGGAGCACGTAGTTGTACTGATAGGGGTAAACCCATGCTCATCAAGCTTCCATCCCCAATGTGTAGCAACTGCAGTAGGAGCACGTAGTTGTACTGATAGGGGTAAACCCGTGCTCATCAAGCTTCCATCCCCAATCTGTAGCAACTGCAGTAGGAGCACGTAGTTGTACTGATAGGGGTAAACCCATGCTCATCAAGCTTCCATCCCCAATCTGTAGCAACTGCAGTAGGAGCACGTAGTTGTACTGATAGGGGTAAACCCATGCTCATCAAGCTTCCATCCCCAATGTGTAGCAATTGCAGTAGGAGCACGTAGTTGTACTGATAGGGGTAAACCCATGCTCATCAAGCTTCCATCCCCAATCTGTAGCAATTGCAGTAGGAGCACGTAGTTGTACTGATAGGGGTAAACCCATGCTCATCAAGCTTCCATCCCCAATCTATAGCAACTGCAGTAGGAGCACGTAGTTGTACTGATAGGGGTAAACCCATGCTCATCAAGCTTCCATCCCCAATGTGTAGCAATTGCAGTAGGAGCACGTAGTTGTACTGATAGGGGTAAACCCATGCTCATCAAGCTTCCATCCCCAATCTGTAGCAATTGCAGTAGGAGCACGTAGTTGTACTGATAGGGGTAAACCCATGCTCATCAAGCTTCCATCCCCAATCTGTAGCAACTGCAGTAGGAGCACGTAGTTGTACTGATAGGGGTAAACCCACGCTCATCAAGCTTCCATCCCCAATCTGTAGCAATTGCAGTAGGAGCACGTAGTTGTACTGATAGGGGTAAACCCATGCTCATCAAGCTTCCATCCCCAATCTGTAGCAATTGCAGTAGGAGCACGTAGTTGTACTGATAGGGGTAAACCCGTGATCATCAAGCTTCCAACCCCAATCTGTAGCAACTGCAGTAGGAGCACGTAGTTGTACTGATAGGGGTAAACCCATGCTCATCAAGCTTCCATCCCCAATGTGTAGCAATTGCAGTAGGAGCACGTAGTTGTACTGATAGGGGTAAACCCGTGCTCATCAAGCTTCCATCCCCAATCTGTAGCAACTGCAGTAGGAGCACGTAGTTGTACTGATAGGGGTAAACCCATGCTCATCAAGCTTCCATCCCCAATGTGTAGCAATTGCAGTAGGAGCACGTAGTTGTACTGATAGGGGTAAACCCATGCTCATCAAGTTTCCATCCCCAATGTGTAGCAACTGCAGTAGGAGCACGTAGTTGTACTGATAGGGGTAAACCCGTGCTCATCAAGCTTCCATCCCCAATCTGTAGCAACTGCAGTAGGAGCACGTAGTTGTACTGATAGGGGTAAACCCATGCTCATCAAGCTTCCATCCCCAATCTGTAGCAACTGCAGTAGGAGCACGTAGTTGTACTGATAGGGGTAAACCCATGCTCATCAAGCTTCCATCCCCAATGTGTAGCAATTGCAGTAGGAGCACGTAGTTGTACTGATAGGGGTAAACCCATGCTCATCAAGCTTCCATCCCCAATCTGTAGCAATTGCAGTAGGAGCACGTAGTTGTACTGATAGGGGTAAACCCATGCTCATCAAGCTTCCATCCCCAATCTGTAGCAACTGCAGTAGGAGCACGTAGTTGTACTGATAGGGGTAAACTCATGCTCATCAAGCTTCCATCCCCAATGTGTAGCAATTGCAGTAGGAGCACGTAGTTGTACTGATAGGGGTAAACCCATGCTCATCAAGCTTCCATCCCCAATCTGTAGCAATTGCAGTAGGAGCACGTAGTTGTACTGATAGGGGTAAACCCATGCTCATCAAGCTTCCATCCCCAATCTGTAGCAATTGCAGTAGGAGCACGTAGTTGTACTGATAGGGGTAAACCCATGCTCATCAAGCTTCCATCCCCAATGTGTAGCAATTGCAGTAGGAGCACGTAGTTGTACTGATAGGGGTAAACCCATGCTCATCAAGCTTCCATCCCCAATGTGTAGCAATTGCAGTAGGAGCACGTAGTTGTACTGATAGGGGTAAACCCATGCTCATCAAGCTTCCATCCCCAATGTGTAGCAATTGCAGTAGGAGCACGTAGTTGTACTGATAGGGGTAAACCCATGCTCATCAAGCTTCCATCCCCAATCTGTAGCAATTGCAGTAGGAGCACGTAGTTGTACTGATAGGGGTAAACCCATGCTCATCAAGCTTCCATCCCCAATCTGTAGCAACTGCAGTAGGAGCACGTAGTTGTACTGATAGGGGTAAACCCATGCTCATCAAGCTTCCATCCCCAATGTGTAGCAATTGCGGTAGGAGCACGTAGTTGTACTGATAGGGGTAAACCCATGCTCATCAAGCTTCCATCCCCAATCTGTAGCAATTGCAGTAGGAGCACGTAGTTGTACTGATAGGGGTAAACCCATGCTCATCAAGGTTCCATCCCCAATCTGTAGCAATTGCAGTAGGAGCACGTAGTTGTACTGATAGGGGTAAACCCATGCTCATCAAGCTTCCATCCCCAATGTGTAGCAATTGCAGTAGGAGCACGTAGTTGTACTGATAGGGGTAAACCCATGCTCATCAAGCTTCCATCCCCAATGTGTAGCAATTGCAGTAGGAGCACGTAGTTGTACTGATAGGGGTAAACCCATGCTCATCAAGCTTCCATCCCCAATCTGTAGCAATTGCAGTAGGAGCACGTAGTTGTACTGATAGGGGTAAACCCATGCTCATCAAGCTTCCATCCCCAATCTGTAGCAATTGCAGTAGGAGCACGTAGTTGTGCTGATAGGGGTAAACCCGTGCTCATCAAGCTTCCATCCCCAATCTGTAGCAACTGCAGTAGGAGCACGTAGTTGTACTGATAGGGGTAAACCCATGCTCATCAAGCTTCCATCCCCAATGTGTAGCAACTGCAGTAGGAGCACGTAGTTGTACTGATAGGGGTAAAACCATGCTCATCAAGCTTCCATCCCCAATCTGTAGCAACTGCAGTAGGAGCACGTAGTTGTACTGATAGGGGTAAACCCATGCTCATCAAGCTTCCATCCCCAATCTGTAGCAATTGCAGTAGGAGCACGTAGTTGTACTGATAGGGGTAAACCCATGCTCATCAAGCTTCCATCCCCAATCTGTAGCAATTGCAGTAGGAGCACGTAGTTGTGCTGATAGGGGTAAACCCGTGCTCATCAAGCTTCCATCCCCAATCAGTAGCAACTGCAGTAGGAGCACGTAGTTGTACTGATAGGGGTAAACCCATGCTCATCAAGCTTCCATCCCCAATGTGTAGCAACTGCAGTAGGAGCACGTAGTTGTACTGATAGAGGTAAACCCATGCTCATCAAGCTTCCATCCCCAATCTGTAGCAACTGCAGTAGGAGCACGTAGTTGTACTGATAGGGGTAAACCCGTGCTCATCAAGCTTCCATCCCCAATCTGTAGCAACTGCAGTAGGAGCACGTAGTTGTACTGATAGGGGTAAACCCACGCTCATCAAGCTTCCATCCCCAATGTGTAGCAACTGCAGTAGGAGCACGTAGTTGTACTGATAGGGGTAAACCCATGCTCATCAAGCTTCCATCCCCAATCTGTAGCAACTGCAGTAGGAGCACGTAGTTGTACTGATAGGGGTAAACCCATGCTCATCAAGCTTCCATCCCCAATCTGTAGCAATTGCAGTAGGAGCACGTAGTTGTACTGATAGGGGTAAACCCATGCTCATCAAGCTTCCATCCCCAATCTGTAGCAACTGCAGTAGGAGCACGTAGTTGTACTGATAGGGGTAAACCCACGCTCATCAAGCTTCCATCCCCAATCTGTAGCAATTGCAGTAGGAGCACGTAGTTGTACTGATAGGGGTAAACCCATGCTCATCAAGCTTCCATCCCCAATCTGTAGCAATTGCAGTAGGAGCACGTAGTTGTACTGATAGGGGTAAACCCGTGATCATCAAGCTTCCAACCCCAATCTGTAGCAACTGCAGTAGGAGCACGTAGTTGTACTGATAGGGGTAAACCCATGCTCATCAAGCTTCCATCCCCAATGTGTAGCAATTGCAGTAGGAGCACGTAGTTGTACTGATAGGGGTAAACCCGTGCTCATCAAGCTTCCATCCCCAATCTGTAGCAACTGCAGTAGGAGCACGTAGTTGTACTGATAGGGGTAAACCCATGCTCATCAAGCTTCCATCCCCAATGTGTAGCAATTGCAGTAGGAGCACGTAGTTGTACTGATAGGGGTAAACCCATGCTCATCAAGTTTCCATCCCCAATGTGTAGCAACTGCAGTAGGAGCACGTAGTTGTACTGATAGGGGTAAACCCGTGCTCATCAAGCTTCCATCCCCAATCTGTAGCAACTGCAGTAGGAGCACGTAGTTGTACTGATAGGGGTAAACCCATGCTCATCAAGCTTCCATCCCCAATCTGTAGCAACTGCAGTAGGAGCACGTAGTTGTACTGATAGGGGTAAACCCATGCTCATCAAGCTTCCATCCCCAATGTGTAGCAATTGCAGTAGGAGCACGTAGTTGTACTGATAGGGGTAAACCCATGCTCATCAAGCTTCCATCCCCAATCTGTAGCAATTGCAGTAGGAGCACGTAGTTGTACTGATAGGGGTAAACCCATGCTCATCAAGCTTCCATCCCCAATCTGTAGCAACTGCAGTAGGAGCACGTAGTTGTACTGATAGGGGTAAACTCATGCTCATCAAGCTTCCATCCCCAATGTGTAGCAATTGCAGTAGGAGCACGTAGTTGTACTGATAGGGGTAAACCCATGCTCATCAAGCTTCCATCCCCAATCTGTAGCAATTGCAGTAGGAGCACGTAGTTGTACTGATAGGGGTAAACCCATGCTCATCAAGCTTCCATCCCCAATCTGTAGCAATTGCAGTAGGAGCACGTAGTTGTACTGATAGGGGTAAACCCATGCTCATCAAGCTTCCATCCCCAATGTGTAGCAATTGCAGTAGGAGCACGTAGTTGTACTGATAGGGGTAAACCCATGCTCATCAAGCTTCCATCCCCAATGTGTAGCAATTGCAGTAGGAGCACGTAGTTGTACTGATAGGGGTAAACCCATGCTCATCAAGCTTCCATCCCCAATGTGTAGCAATTGCAGTAGGAGCACGTAGTTGTACTGATAGGGGTAAACCCATGCTCATCAAGCTTCCATCCCCAATCTGTAGCAATTGCAGTAGGAGCACGTAGTTGTACTGATAGGGGTAAACCCATGCTCATCAAGCTTCCATCCCCAATCTGTAGCAACTGCAGTAGGAGCACGTAGTTGTACTGATAGGGGTAAACCCATGCTCATCAAGCTTCCATCCCCAATGTGTAGCAATTGCGGTAGGAGCACGTAGTTGTACTGATAGGGGTAAACCCATGCTCATCAAGCTTCCATCCCCAATCTGTAGCAATTGCAGTAGGAGCACGTAGTTGTACTGATAGGGGTAAACCCATGCTCATCAAGGTTCCATCCCCAATCTGTAGCAATTGCAGTAGGAGCACGTAGTTGTACTGATAGGGGTAAACCCATGCTCATCAAGCTTCCATCCCCAATGTGTAGCAATTGCAGTAGGAGCACGTAGTTGTACTGATAGGGGTAAACCCATGCTCATCAAGCTTCCATCCCCAATGTGTAGCAATTGCAGTAGGAGCACGTAGTTGTACTGATAGGGGTAAACCCATGCTCATCAAGCTTCCATCCCCAATCTGTAGCAATTGCAGTAGGAGCACGTAGTTGTACTGATAGGGGTAAACCCATGCTCATCAAGCTTCCATCCCCAATCTGTAGCAATTGCAGTAGGAGCACGTAGTTGTGCTGATAGGGGTAAACCCGTGCTCATCAAGCTTCCATCCCCAATCTGTAGCAACTGCAGTAGGAGCACGTAGTTGTACTGATAGGGGTAAACCCATGCTCATCAAGCTTCCATCCCCAATGTGTAGCAACTGCAGTAGGAGCACGTAGTTGTACTGATAGGGGTAAAACCATGCTCATCAAGCTTCCATCCCCAATCTGTAGCAACTGCAGTAGGAGCACGTAGTTGTACTGATAGGGGTAAACCCATGCTCATCAAGCTTCCATCCCCAATCTGTAGCAATTGCAGTAGGAGCACGTAGTTGTACTGATAGGGGTAAACCCATGCTCATCAAGCTTCCATCCCCAATCTGTAGCAATTGCAGTAGGAGCACGTAGTTGTGCTGATAGGGGTAAACCCGTGCTCATCAAGCTTCCATCCCCAATCAGTAGCAACTGCAGTAGGAGCACGTAGTTGTACTGATAGGGGTAAACCCATGCTCATCAAGCTTCCATCCCCAATGTGTAGCAACTGCAGTAGGAGCACGTAGTTGTACTGATAGAGGTAAACCCATGCTCATCAAGCTTCCATCCCCAATCTGTAGCAACTGCAGTAGGAGCACGTAGTTGTACTGATAGGGGTAAACCCGTGCTCATCAAGCTTCCATCCCCAATCTGTAGCAACTGCAGTAGGAGCACGTAGTTGTACTGATAGGGGTAAACCCACGCTCATCAAGCTTCCATCCCCAATGTGTAGCAACTGCAGTAGGAGCACGTAGTTGTACTGATAGGGGTAAACCCATGCTCATCAAGCTTCCATCCCCAATCTGTAGCAACTGCAGTAGGAGCACGTAGTTGTACTGATAGGGGTAAACCCATGCTCATCAAGCTTCCATCCCCAATCTGTAGCTATTGCAGTAGGAGCACGTAGTTGTACTGATAGGGGTAAACCCATGCTCATCAAGCTTCCATCCCCAATCTGTAGCAATTGCAGTAGGAGCACGTAGTTGTACTGATAGGGGTAAACCCGTGCTCATCAAGCTTCCATCCCCAATCTGTAGCAACTGCAGTAGGAGCACGTAGTTGTACTGATAGGGGTAAACCCATGCTCATCAAGCTTCCATCCCCAATGTGTAGCAATTGCAGTAGGAGCACGTAGTTGTACTGATAGGGGTAAACCCGTGCTCATCAAGCTTCCATCCCCAATCTGTAGCAACTGCAGTAGGAGCACGTAGTTGTACTGATAGGGGTAAACCCATGCTCATCAAGCTTCCATCCCCAATGTGTAGCAATTGCAGTAGGAGCACGTAGTTGTACTGATAGGGGTAAACCCATGCTCATCAAGCTTCCATCCCCAATGTGTAGCAACTGCAGTAGGAGCACGTAGTTGTACTGATAGGGGTAAACCCGTGCTCATCAAGCTTCCATCCCCAATCTGTAGCAACTGCAGTAGGAGCACGTAGTTGTACTGATAGGGGTAAACCCATGCTCATCAAGCTTCCATCCCCAATCTGTAGCAACTGCAGTAGGAGCACGTAGTTGTACTGATAGGGGTAAACCCGTGCTCATCAAGCTTCCATCCCCAATGTGTAGCAATTGCAGTAGGAGCACGTAGTTGTACTGATAGGGGTAAACCCATGCTCATCAAGCTTCCATCCCCAATGTGTAGCAACTGCAGTAGGAGCACGTAGTTGTACTGATAGGGGTAAACCCATGCTCATCAAGCTTCCATCCCCAATCTGTAGCAATTGCAGTAGGAGCACGTAGTTGTACTGATAGGGGTAAACCCATGCTCATCAAGCTTCCATCCCCAATGTGTAGCAACTGCAGTAGGAGCACGTAGTTGTACTGATAGGGGTAAACCCATGCTCATCAAGCTTCCATCCCCAATGTGTAGCAATTGCAGTAGGAGCACGTAGTTGTACTGATAGGGGTAAACCCATGCTCATCAAGCTTCCATCCCCAATGTGTAGCAACTGCAGTAGGAGCACGTAGTTGTACTGATAGGGGTAAACCCATGCTCATCAAGCTTCCATCCCCAATGTGTAGCAACTGCAGTAGGAGCACGTAGTTGTACTGATAGGGGTAAACCCATGCTCATCAAGCTTCCATCCCCAATGTGTAGCAACTGCAGTAGGAGCACGTAGTTGTACTGATAGGGGTAAACCCATGCTCATCAAGCTTCCATCCCCAATCTGTAGCAATTGCAGTAGGAGCACGTAGTTGTACTGATAGGGGTAAACCCATGCTCATCAAGCTTCCATCCCCAATCTGTAGCAACTGCAGTAGGAGCACGTAGTTGTACTGATAGGGGTAAACCCATGCTCATCAAGCTTCCATCCCCAATGTGTAGCAATTGCAGTAGGAGCACGTAGTTGTACTGATAGGGGTAAACCCGTGCTCATCAAGCTTCCATCCCCAATCTGTAGCAACTGCAGTAGGAGCACGTAGTTGTACTGATAGGGGTAAACCCATGCTCATCAAGCTTCCATCCCCAATCTGTAGCAACTGCAGTAGGAGCACGTAGTTGTACTGATAGGGGTAAACCCATGCTCATCAAGCTTCCATCCCCAATCTGTAGCAATTGCAGTAGGAGCACGTAGTTGTACTGATAGGGGTAAACCCATGCTCATCAAGCTTCCATCCCCAATCTGTAGCAATTGCAGTAGGAGCACGTAGTTGTACTGATAGGGGTAAACCCATGCTCATCAAGCTTCCATCCCCAATCTGTAGCAATTGCAGTAGGAGCACGTAGTTGTACTGATAGGGGTAAACCCGTGCTCATCAAGCTTCCATCCCCAATGTGTAGCAACTGCAGTAAGAGCACGTAGTTGTACTGATAGGGATAAACCCATGCTCATCAAGCTTCCATCCCCAATCTGTAGCAATTGCAGTAGGAGCACGTAGTTGTACTGATAGGGGTAAACCCGTGCTCATCAAGCTTCCATCCCCAATCTGTAGCAACTGCAGTAGGAGCACGTAGTTGTACTGATAGGGGTAAACCCATGCTCATCAAGCTTCCATCCCCAATGTGTAGCAATTGCAGTAGGAGCACGTAGTTGTACTGATAGGGGTAAACCCATGCTCATCAAGTTTCCATCCCCAATGTGTAGCAACTGCAGTAGGAGCACGTAGTTGTACTGATAGGGGTAAACCCGTGCTCATCAAGCTTCCATCCCCAATCTGTAGCAACTGCAGTAGGAGCACGTAGTTGTACTGATAGGGGTAAACCCATGCTCATCAAGCTTCCATCCCCAATCTGTAGCAACTGCAGTAGGAGCACGTAGTTGTACTGATAGGGGTAAACCCATGCTCATCAAGCTTCCATCCCCAATGTGTAGCAATTGCAGTAGGAGCACGTAGTTGTACTGATAGGGGTAAACCCATGCTCATCAAGCTTCCATCCCCAATCTGTAGCAATTGCAGTAGGAGCACGTAGTTGTACTGATAGGGGTAAACCCATGCTCATCAAGCTTCCATCCCCAATCTGTAGCAACTGCAGTAGGAGCACGTAGTTGTACTGATAGGGGTAAACTCATGCTCATCAAGCTTCCATCCCCAATGTGTAGCAATTGCAGTAGGAGCACGTAGTTGTACTGATAGGGGTAAACCCATGCTCATCAAGCTTCCATCCCCAATCTGTAGCAATTGCAGTAGGAGCACGTAGTTGTACTCATAGGGGTAAACCCATGCTCATCAAGCTTCCATCCCCAATCTGTAGCAATTGCAGTAGGAGCACGTAGTTGTACTGATAGGGGTAAACCCATGCTCATCAAGCTTCCATCCCCAATGTGTAGCAATTGCAGTAGGAGCACGTAGTTGTACTGATAGGGGTAAACCCATGCTCATCAAGCTTCCATCCCCAATGTGTAGCAATTGCAGTAGGAGCACGTAGTTGTACTGATAGGGGTAAACCCATGCTCATCAAGCTTCCATCCCCAATGTGTAGCAATTGCAGTAGGAGCACGTAGTTGTACTGATAGGGGTAAACCCATGCTCATCAAGCTTCCATCCCCAATCTGTAGCAATTGCAGTAGGAGCACGTAGTTGTACTGATAGGGGTAAACCCATGCTCATCAAGCTTCCATCCCCAATCTGTAGCAACTGCAGTAGGAGCACGTAGTTGTACTGATAGGGGTAAACCCATGCTCATCAAGCTTCCATCCCCAATGTGTAGCAATTGCGGTAGGAGCACGTAGTTGTACTGATAGGGGTAAACCCATGCTCATCAAGCTTCCATCCCCAATCTGTAGCAATTGCAGTAGGAGCACGTAGTTGTACTGATAGGGGTAAACCCATGCTCATCAAGGTTCCATCCCCAATCTGTAGCAATTGCAGTAGGAGCACGTAGTTGTACTGATAGGGGTAAACCCATGCTCATCAAGCTTCCATCCCCAATGTGTAGCAATTGCAGTAGGAGCACGTAGTTGTACTGATAGGGGTAAACCCATGCTCATCAAGCTTCCATCCCCAATGTGTAGCAATTGCAGTAGGAGCACGTAGTTGTACTGATAGGGGTAAACCCATGCTCATCAAGCTTCCATCCCCAATCTGTAGCAATTGCAGTAGGAGCACGTAGTTGTACTGATAGGGGTAAACCCATGCTCATCAAGCTTCCATCCCCAATCTGTAGCAATTGCAGTAGGAGCACGTAGTTGTGCTGATAGGGGTAAACCCGTGCTCATCAAGCTTCCATCCCCAATCTGTAGCAACTGCAGTAGGAGCACGTAGTTGTACTGATAGGGGTAAACCCATGCTCATCAAGCTTCCATCCCCAATGTGTAGCAACTGCAGTAGGAGCACGTAGTTGTACTGATAGGGGTAAAACCATGCTCATCAAGCTTCCATCCCCAATCTGTAGCAACTGCAGTAGGAGCACGTAGTTGTACTGATAGGGGTAAACCCATGCTCATCAAGCTTCCATCCCCAATCTGTAGCAATTGCAGTAGGAGCACGTAGTTGTACTGATAGGGGTAAACCCATGCTCATCAAGCTTCCATCCCCAATCTGTAGCAATTGCAGTAGGAGCACGTAGTTGTGCTGATAGGGGTAAACCCGTGCTCATCAAGCTTCCATCCCCAATCAGTAGCAACTGCAGTAGGAGCACGTAGTTGTACTGATAGGGGTAAACCCATGCTCATCAAGCTTCCATCCCCAATGTGTAGCAACTGCAGTAGGAGCACGTAGTTGTACTGATAGAGGTAAACCCATGCTCATCAAGCTTCCATCCCCAATCTGTAGCAACTGCAGTAGGAGCACGTAGTTGTACTGATAGGGGTAAACCCGTGCTCATCAAGCTTCCATCCCCAATCTGTAGCAACTGCAGTAGGAGCACGTAGTTGTACTGATAGGGGTAAACCCACGCTCATCAAGCTTCCATCCCCAATGTGTAGCAACTGCAGTAGGAGCACGTAGTTGTACTGATAGGGGTAAACCCATGCTCATCAAGCTTCCATCCCCAATCTGTAGCAACTGCAGTAGGAGCACGTAGTTGTACTGATAGGGGTAAACCCATGCTCATCAAGCTTCCATCCCCAATCTGTAGCTATTGCAGTAGGAGCACGTAGTTGTACTGATAGGGGTAAACCCATGCTCATCAAGCTTCCATCCCCAATCTGTAGCAATTGCAGTAGGAGCACGTAGTTGTACTGATAGGGGTAAACCCGTGCTCATCAAGCTTCCATCCCCAATCTGTAGCAACTGCAGTAGGAGCACGTAGTTGTACTGATAGGGGTAAACCCATGCTCATCAAGCTTCCATCCCCAATGTGTAGCAATTGCAGTAGGAGCACGTAGTTGTACTGATAGGGGTAAACCCGTGCTCATCAAGCTTCCATCCCCAATCTGTAGCAACTGCAGTAGGAGCACGTAGTTGTACTGATAGGGGTAAACCCATGCTCATCAAGCTTCCATCCCCAATGTGTAGCAATTGCAGTAGGAGCACGTAGTTGTACTGATAGGGGTAAACCCATGCTCATCAAGCTTCCATCCCCAATGTGTAGCAACTGCAGTAGGAGCACGTAGTTGTACTGATAGGGGTAAACCCGTGCTCATCAAGCTTCCATCCCCAATCTGTAGCAACTGCAGTAGGAGCACGTAGTTGTACTGATAGGGGTAAACCCATGCTCATCAAGCTTCCATCCCCAATCTGTAGCAACTGCAGTAGGAGCACGTAGTTGTACTGATAGGGGTAAACCCGTGCTCATCAAGCTTCCATCCCCAATGTGTAGCAATTGCAGTAGGAGCACGTAGTTGTACTGATAGGGGTAAACCCATGCTCATCAAGCTTCCATCCCCAATGTGTAGCAACTGCAGTAGGAGCACGTAGTTGTACTGATAGGGGTAAACCCATGCTCATCAAGCTTCCATCCCCAATCTGTAGCAATTGCAGTAGGAGCACGTAGTTGTACTGATAGGGGTAAACCCATGCTCATCAAGCTTCCATCCCCAATGTGTAGCAACTGCAGTAGGAGCACGTAGTTGTACTGATAGGGGTAAACCCATGCTCATCAAGCTTCCATCCCCAATGTGTAGCAATTGCAGTAGGAGCACGTAGTTGTACTGATAGGGGTAAACCCATGCTCATCAAGCTTCCATCCCCAATGTGTAGCAACTGCAGTAGGAGCACGTAGTTGTACTGATAGGGGTAAACCCATGCTCATCAAGCTTCCATCCCCAATGTGTAGCAACTGCAGTAGGAGCACGTAGTTGTACTGATAGGGGTAAACCCATGCTCATCAAGCTTCCATCCCCAATGTGTAGCAACTGCAGTAGGAGCACGTAGTTGTACTGATAGGGGTAAACCCATGCTCATCAAGCTTCCATCCCCAATCTGTAGCAATTGCAGTAGGAGCACGTAGTTGTACTGATAGGGGTAAACCCATGCTCATCAAGCTTCCATCCCCAATCTGTAGCAACTGCAGTAGGAGCACGTAGTTGTACTGATAGGGGTAAACCCATGCTCATCAAGCTTCCATCCCCAATGTGTAGCAATTGCAGTAGGAGCACGTAGTTGTACTGATAGGGGTAAACCCGTGCTCATCAAGCTTCCATCCCCAATCTGTAGCAACTGCAGTAGGAGCACGTAGTTGTACTGATAGGGGTAAACCCATGCTCATCAAGCTTCCATCCCCAATCTGTAGCAACTGCAGTAGGAGCACGTAGTTGTACTGATAGGGGTAAACCCATGCTCATCAAGCTTCCATCCCCAATCTGTAGCAATTGCAGTAGGAGCACGTAGTTGTACTGATAGGGGTAAACCCATGCTCATCAAGCTTCCATCCCCAATCTGTAGCAATTGCAGTAGGAGCACGTAGTTGTACTGATAGGGGTAAACCCGTGCTCATCAAGCTTCCATCCCCAATGTGTAGCAACTGCAGTAAGAGCACGTAGTTGTACTGATAGGGATAAACCCATGCTCATCAAGCTTCCATCCCCAATCTGTAGCAATTGCAGTAGGAGCACGTAGTTGTACTGATAGGGGTAAACCCATGCTCATCAAGCTTCCATCCCCAATCTGTAGCAACTGCAGTAGGAGCACGTAGTTGTACTGATAGGGGTAAACCCATGCTCATCAAGCTTCCATCCCCAATCTGTAGCAACTGCAGTAGGAGCACGTAGTTGTACTGATAGGGGTAAACCCGTGCTCATCAAGCTTCCATCCCCAATGTGTAGCAACTGCAGTAGGAGCACGTAGTTGTACTGATAGGGGTAAACCCATGCTCATCAAGCTTCCATCCCCAATGTGTAGCAACTGCAGTAGGAGCACGTAGTTGTACTGATAGAGGTAAACCCGTGCTCATCAAGCTTCCATCCCCAATCTGTAGCAATTGCAGTAGGAGCACGTAGTTGTACTGATAGGGGTAAACCCGTGCTCATCAAGCTTCCATCCCCAATCTGTAGCAACTGCAGTAGGAGCACGTAGTTGTACTGATAGGGGTAAACCCACGCTCATCAAGCTTCCATCCCCAATCTGTAGCAATTGCAGTAGGAGCACGTAGTTGTACTGATAGGGGTAAACCCATGCTCATCAAGCTTCCATCCCCAATCTGTAGCAATTGCAGTAGGAGCACGTAGTTGTACTGATAGGGGTAAACCCGTGCTCATCAAGCTTCCATCCCCAATCTGTAGCAACTGCAGTAGGAGCACGTAGTTGTACTGATAGGGGTAAACCCATGCTCATCAAGCTTCCAACCCCAATGTGTAGCAATTGCAGTAGGAGCACGTAGTTGTACTGATAGGGGTAAACCCGTGCTCATCAAGCTTCCATCCCCAATCTGTAGCAACTGCAGTAGGAGCACGTAGTTGTACTGATAGGGGTAAACCCATGCTCATCAAGCTTCCATCCCCAATGTGTAGCAATTGCAGTAGGAGCACGTAGTTGTACTGATAGGGGTAAACCCATGCTCATCAAGCTTCCATTCCCAATGTGTAGCAACTGCAGTAGGAGCACGTAGTTGTACTGATAGGGGTAAACCCGTGCTCATCAAGCTTCCATCCCCAATCTGTAGCAACTGCAGTAGGAGCACGTAGTTGTACTGATAGGGGTAAACCCATGCTCATCAAGCTTCCATCCCCAATCTGTAGCAACTGCAGTAGGAGCACGTAGTTGTACTGATAGGGGTAAACCCATGCTCATCAAGCTTCCATCCCCAATGTGTAGCAATTGCAGTAGGAGCACGTAGTTGTACTGATAGGGGTAAACCCATGCTCATCAAGCTTCCATCCCCAATCTGTAGCAATTGCAGTAGGAGCACGTAGTTGTACTGATAGGGGTAAACCCATGCTCATCAAGCTTCCATCCCCAATCTGTAGCAACTGCAGTAGGAGCACGTAGTTTTACTGATAGGGGTAAACCCATGCTCATCAAGCTTCCATCCCCAATGTGTAGCAATTGCAGTAGGAGCACGTAGTTGTACTGATAGGGGTAAACCCATGCTCATCAAGCTTCCATCCCCAATCTGTAGCAATTGCAGTAGGAGCACGTAGTTGTACTGATAGGGGTAAACCCATGCTCATCAAGCTTCCATCCCCAATCTGTAGCAATTGCAGTAGGAGCACGTAGTTGTACTGATAGGGGTAAACCCATGCTCATCAAGCTTCCATCCCCAATGTGTAGCAATTGCAGTAGGAGCACGTAGTTGTACTGATAGGGGTAAACCCATGCTCATCAAGCTTCCATCCCCAATCTGTAGCAATTGCAGTAGGAGCACGTAGTTGTACTGATAGGGGTAAACCCATGCTCATCAAGCTTCCATCCCCAATCTGTAGCAACTGCAGTAGGAGCACGAAGTTGTACTGATAGGGGTAAACCCATGCTCATCAAGCTTCCATCCCCAATGTGTAGCAATTGCAGTAGGAGCACGTAGTTGTACTGATAGGGGTAAACCCATGCTCATCAAGCTTCCATCCCCAATCTGTAGCAATTGCAGTAGGAGCACGTAGTTGTACTGATAGGGGTAAACCCATGCTCATCAAGCTTCCATCCCCAATCTGTAGCAATTGCAGTAGGAGCACGTAGTTGTACTGATAGGGGTAAACCCATGCTCATCAAGCTTCCATCCCCAATCTGTAGCAATTGCAGTAGGAGCACGTAGTTGTACTGATAGGGGTAAACCCATGCTCATCAAGCTTCCATCCCCAATCTGTAGCAACTGCAGTAGGAGCACGTAGTTGTACTGATAGGGGTAAACCCATGCTCATCAAGCTTCCATCCCCAATGTGTAGCAATTGCAGTAGGAGCACGTAGTTGTACTGGTAGGGGTAAACCCATGCTCATCAAGCTTCCATCCCCAATCTGTAGCAATTGCAGTAGGAGCACGTAGTTGTACTGATAGGGGTAAACCCGTGCTCATCAAGCTTCCATCCCCAATCTGTAGCAATTGCAGTAGGAGCACGTAGTTGTACTGATAGGGGTAAACCCATGCTCATCAAGCTTCCATCCCCAATCTGTAGCAACTGCAGTAGGAGCACGTAGTTGTACTGATAGGGGTAAACCCATGCTCATCAAGCTTCCATCCCCAATCTGTAGCAACTGCAGTAGGAGCACGTAGTTGTACTGATAGGGGTAAACCCGTGCTCATCAAGCTTCCATCCCCAATGTGTAGCAACTGCAGTAGGAGCACGTAGTTGTACTGATAGGGGTAAACCCATGCTCATCAAGCTTCCATCCCCAATGTGTAGCAACTGCAGTAGGAGCACGTAGTTGTACTGATAGAGGTAAACCCGTGCTCATCAAGCTTCCATCCCCAATCTGTAGCAATTGCAGTAGGAGCACGTAGTTGTACTGATAGGGGTAAACCCGTGCTCATCAAGCTTCCATCCCCAATCTGTAGCAACTGCAGTAGGAGCACGTAGTTGTACTGATAGGGGTAAACCCACGCTCATCAAGCTTCCATCCCCAATCTGTAGCAATTGCAGTAGGAGCACGTAGTTGTACTGATAGGGGTAAACCCATGCTCATCAAGCTTCCATCCCCAATCTGCAGCAATTGCAGTAGGAGCACGTAGTTGTACTGATAGGGGTAAACCCGTGCTCATCAAGCTTCCATCCCCAATCTGTAGCAACTGCAGTAGGAGCACGTAGTTGTACTGATAGGGGTAAACCCATGCTCATCAAGCTTCCATCCCCAATGTGTAGCAATTGCAGTAGGAGCACGTAGTTGTACTGATAGGGGTAAACCCGTGCTCATCAAGCTTCCATCCCCAATCTGTAGCAACTGCAGTAGGAGCACGTAGTTGTACTGATAGGGGTAAACCCATGCTCATCAAGCTTCCATCCCCAATGTGTAGCAATTGCAGTAGGAGCACGTAGTTGTACTGATAGGGGTAAACCCATGCTCATCAAGCTTCCATCCCCAATGTGTAGCAACTGCAGTAGGAGCACGTAGTTGTACTGATAGGGGTAAACCCGTGCTCATCAAGCTTCCATCCCCAATCTGTAGCAACTGCAGTAGGAGCACGTAGTTGTACTGATAGGGGTAAACCCATGCTCATCAAGCTTCCATCCCCAATCTGTAGCAACTGCAGTAGGAGCACGTAGTTGTACTGATAGGGGTAAACCCATGCTCATCAAGCTTCCATCCCCAATGTGTAGCAATTGCAGTAGGAGCACGTAGTTGTACTGATAGGGGTAAACCCATGCTCATCAAGCTTCCATCCCCAATCTGTAGCAATTGCAGTAGGAGCACGTAGTTGTACTGATAGGGGTAAACCCATGCTCATCAAGCTTCCATCCCCAATCTGTAGCAACTGCAGTAGGAGCACGTAGTTGTACTGATAGGGGTAAACCCATGCTCATCAAGCTTCCATCCCCAATGTGTAGCAATTGCAGTAGGAGCACGTAGTTGTACTGATAGGGGTAAACCCATGCTCATCAAGCTTCCATCCCCAATCTGTAGCAATTGCAGTAGGAGCACGTAGTTGTACTGATAGGGGTAAACCCATGCTCATCAAGCTTCCATCCCCAATCTGTAGCAATTGCAGTAGGAGCACGTAGTTGTACTGATAGGGGTAAACCCATGCTCATCAAGCTTCCATCCCCAATGTGTAGCAATTGCAGTAGGAGCACGTAGTTGTACTGATAGGGGTAAACCCATGCTCATCAAGCTTCCATCCCCAATCTGTAGCAATTGCAGTAGGAGCACGTAGTTGTACTGATAGGGGTAAACCCATGCTCATCAAGCTTCCATCCCCAATCTGTAGCAACTGCAGTAGGAGCACGTAGTTGTACTGATAGGGGTAAACCCATGCTCATCAAGCTTCCATCCCCAATGTGTAGCAATTGCAGTAGGAGCACGTAGTTGTACTGATAGGGGTAAACCCATGCTCATCAAGCTTCCATCCCCAATCTGTAGCAATTGCAGTAGGAGCACGTAGTTGTACTGATAGGGGTAAACCCATGCTCATCAAGCTTCCATCCCCAATCTGTAGCAATTGCAGTAGGAGCACGTAGTTGTACTGATAGGGGTAAACCCATGCTCATCAAGCTTCCATCCCCAATCTGTAGCAATTGCAGTAGGAGCACGTAGTTGTACTGATAGGGGTAAACCCATGCTCATCAAGCTTCCATCCCCAATCTGTAGCAACTGCAGTAGGAGCACGTAGTTGTACTGATAGGGGTAAACCCATGCTCATCAAGCTTCCATCCCCAATGTGTAGCAATTGCAGTAGGAGCACGTAGTTGTACTGATAGGGGTAAACCCATGCTCATCAAGCTTCCATCCCCAATCTGTAGCAATTGCAGTAGGAGCACGTAGTTGTACTGATAGGGGTAAACCCGTGCTCATCAAGCTTCCATCCCCAATCTGTAGCAATTGCAGTAGGAGCACGTAGTTGTACTGATAGGGGTAAACCCATGCTCATCAAGCTTCCATCCCCAATCTGTAGCAATTGTAGTAGGAGCACGTAGTTGTACTGATAGGGGTAAACCCATGCTCATCAAGCTTCCATCCCCAATCTGTAGCAATTGTAGTAGGAGCACGTAGTTGTACTGATAGGGGTAAACCCATGCTCATCAAGCTTCCATCCCCAATCTGTAGCAATTGTAGTAGGAGCACGTAGTTGTACTGATAGGGGTAAACCCATGCTCATCAAGCTTCCATCCCCAATCTGTAGCAATTGCAGTAGGAGCACGTAGTTGTACTGATAGGGGTAAACCCATGCTCATCAAGCTTCCATCCCCAATCTGTAGCAATTGTAGTAGGAGCACGTAGTTGTACTGATAGGGGTAAACCCATGCTCATCAAGCTTCCATCCCCAATCTGTAGCAATTGTAGTAGGAGCACGTAGTTGTACTGATAGGGGTAAACCCATGCTCATCAAGCTTCCATCCCCAATCTGTAGCAATTGTAGTAGGAGCACGTAGTTGTACTGATAGGGGTAAACCCATGCTCATCAAGCTTCCATCCCCAATGTGTAGCAATTGCAGTAGGAGCACGTAGTTGTACTGATAGGGGTAAACCCATGCTCATCAAGCTTCCATCCCCAATCTGTAGCAACTGCAGTAGGAGCACGTAGTTGTACTGATAGGGGTAAACCCATGCTCATCAAGCTTCCATCCCCAATGTGTAGCAACTGCAGTAGGAGCACGTAGTTGTACTGATAGGGGTAAACCCATGCTCATCAAGCTTCCATCCCCAATCTGTAGCAATTGCAGTAGGAGCACGTAGTTGTACTGATAGTGGTAAACCCATGCTCATCAAGCTTCCATCCCCAATCTGTAGCAACTGCAGTAGGAGCACGTAGTTGTACTGATAGGGGTAAACCCATGCTCATCAAGCTTCCATCCCCAATCTGTAGCAATTGCAGTAGGAGCACGTAGTTGTACTGATAGGGGTAAACCCGTGCTCATCAAGCTTCCATCCCCAATCTGTAGCAATTGCAGTAGGAGCACGTAGTTGTACTGATAGGGGTAAACCCGTGCTCATCAAGCTTCCATTCCCAATCTGTAGCAACTGCAGTAGGAGCACGTAGTTGTACTGATAGGGGTAAACCCACGCTCATCAAGCTTCCATCCCCAATCTGTAGCAATTGCAGTAGGAGCACGTAGTTGTACTGATAGGGGTAAACCCATGCTCATCAAGCTTCCATCCCCAATCTGTAGCAATTGCAGTAGGAGCACGTAGTTGTACTGATAGGGGTAAACCCGTGCTCATCAAGCTTCCATCCCCAATCTGTAGCAACTGCAGTAGGAGCACGTAGTTGTACTGATAGGGGTAAACCCATGCTCATCAAGCTTCCATCCCCAATGTGTAGCAATTGCAGTAGGAGCACGTAGTTGTACTGATAGGGGTAAACCCGTGCTCATCAAGCTTCCATCCCCAATCTGTAGCAACTGCAGTAGGAGCACGTAGTTGTACTGATAGGGGTAAACCCATGCTCATCAAGCTTCCATCCCCAATGTGTAGCAATTGCAGTAGGAGCACGTAGTTGTACTGATAGGGGTAAACCCATGCTCATCAAGCTTCCATCCCCAATGTGTAGCAACTGCAGTAGGAGCACGTAGTTGTACTGATAGGGGTAAACCCGTGCTCATCAAGCTTCCATCCCCAATCTGTAGCAACTGCAGTAGGAGCACGTAGTTGTACTGATAGGGGTAAACCCATGCTCATCAAGCTTCCATCCCCAATCTGTAGCAACTGCAGTAGGAGCACGTAGTTGTACTGATAGGGGTAAACCCATGCTCATCAAGCTTCCATCCCCAATGTGTAGCAATTGCAGTAGGAGCACGTAGTTGTACTGGTAGGGGTAAACCCATGCTCATCAAGCTTCCATCCCCAATCTGTAGCAATTGCAGTAGGAGCACGTAGTTGTACTGATAGGGGTAAACCCGTGCTCATCAAGCTTCCATCCCCAATCTGTAGCAATTGCAGTAGGAGCACGTAGTTGTACTGATAGGGGTAAACCCATGCTCATCAAGCTTCCATCCCCAATCTGTAGCAACTGCAGTAGGAGCACGTAGTTGTACTGATAGGGGTAAACCCATGCTCATCAAGCTTCCATCCCCAATCTGTAGCAACTGCAGTAGGAGCACGTAGTTGTACTGATAGGGGTAAACCCGTGCTCATCAAGCTTCCATCCCCAATGTGTAGCAACTGCAGTAGGAGCACGTAGTTGTACTGATAGGGGTAAACCCATGCTCATCAAGCTTCCATCCCCAATGTGTAGCAACTGCAGTAGGAGCACGTAGTTGTACTGATAGAGGTAAACCCGTGCTCATCAAGCTTCCATCCCCAATCTGTAGCAATTGCAGTAGGAGCACGTAGTTGTACTGATAGGGGTAAACCCGTGCTCATCAAGCTTCCATCCCCAATCTGTAGCAACTGCAGTAGGAGCACGTAGTTGTACTGATAGGGGTAAACCCACGCTCATCAAGCTTCCATCCCCAATCTGTAGCAATTGCAGTAGGAGCACGTAGTTGTACTGATAGGGGTAAACCCATGCTCATCAAGCTTCCATCCCCAATCTGTAGCAATTGCAGTAGGAGCACGTAGTTGTACTGATAGGGGTAAACCCGTGCTCATCAAGCTTCCATCCCCAATCTGTAGCAACTGCAGTAGGAGCACGTAGTTGTACTGATAGGGGTAAACCCATGCTCATCAAGCTTCCATCCCCAATGTGTAGCAATTGCAGTAGGAGCACGTAGTTGTACTGATAGGGGTAAACCCGTGCTCATCAAGCTTCCATCCCCAATCTGTAGCAACTGCAGTAGGAGCACGTAGTTGTACTGATAGGGGTAAACCCATGCTCATCAAGCTTCCATCCCCAATGTGTAGCAATTGCAGTAGGAGCACGTAGTTGTACTGATAGGGGTAAACCCATGCTCATCAAGCTTCCATCCCCAATGTGTAGCAACTGCAGTAGGAGCACGTAGTTGTACTGATAGGGGTAAACCCGTGCTCATCAAGCTTCCATCCCCAATCTGTAGCAACTGCAGTAGGAGCACGTAGTTGTACTGATAGGGGTAAACCCATGCTCATCAAGCTTCCATCCCCAATCTGTAGCAACTGCAGTAGGAGCACGTAGTTGTACTGATAGGGGTAAACCCATGCTCATCAAGCTTCCATCCCCAATGTGTAGCAATTGCAGTAGGAGCACGTAGTTGTACTGATAGGGGTAAACCCATGCTCATCAAGCTTCCATCCCCAATCTGTAGCAATTGCAGTAGGAGCACGTAGTTGTACTGATAGGGGTAAACCCATGCTCATCAAGCTTCCATCCCCAATCTGTAGCAACTGCAGTAGGAGCACGTAGTTGTACTGATAGGGGTAAACCCATGCTCATCAAGCTTCCATCCCCAATGTGTAGCAATTGCAGTAGGAGCACGTAGTTGTACTGATAGGGGTAAACCCATGCTCATCAAGCTTCCATCCCCAATCTGTAGCAATTGCAGTAGGAGCACGTAGTTGTACTGATAGGGGTAAACCCATGCTCATCAAGCTTCCATCCCCAATCTGTAGCAATTGCAGTAGGAGCACGTAGTTGTACTGATAGGGGTAAACCCATGCTCATCAAGCTTCCATCCCCAATGTGTAGCAATTGCAGTAGGAGCACGTAGTTGTACTGATAGGGGTAAACCCATGCTCATCAAGCTTCCATCCCCAATCTGTAGCAATTGCAGTAGGAGCACGTAGTTGTACTGATAGGGGTAAACCCATGCTCATCAAGCTTCCATCCCCAATCTGTAGCAACTGCAGTAGGAGCACGTAGTTGTACTGATAGGGGTAAACCCATGCTCATCAAGCTTCCATCCCCAATGTGTAGCAATTGCAGTAGGAGCACGTAGTTGTACTGATAGGGGTAAACCCATGCTCATCAAGCTTCCATCCCCAATCTGTAGCAATTGCAGTAGGAGCACGTAGTTGTACTGATAGGGGTAAACCCATGCTCATCAAGCTTCCATCCCCAATCTGTAGCAATTGCAGTAGGAGCACGTAGTTGTACTGATAGGGGTAAACCCATGCTCATCAAGCTTCCATCCCCAATCTGTAGCAATTGCAGTAGGAGCACGTAGTTGTACTGATAGGGGTAAACCCATGCTCATCAAGCTTCCATCCCCAATCTGTAGCAACTGCAGTAGGAGCACGTAGTTGTACTGATAGGGGTAAACCCATGCTCATCAAGCTTCCATCCCCAATGTGTAGCAATTGCAGTAGGAGCACGTAGTTGTACTGATAGGGGTAAACCCATGCTCATCAAGCTTCCATCCCCAATCTGTAGCAATTGCAGTAGGAGCACGTAGTTGTACTGATAGGGGTAAACCCGTGCTCATCAAGCTTCCATCCCCAATCTGTAGCAATTGCAGTAGGAGCACGTAGTTGTACTGATAGGGGTAAACCCATGCTCATCAAGCTTCCATCCCCAATCTGTAGCAATTGTAGTAGGAGCACGTAGTTGTACTGATAGGGGTAAACCCATGCTCATCAAGCTTCCATCCCCAATCTGTAGCAATTGTAGTAGGAGCACGTAGTTGTACTGATAGGGGTAAACCCATGCTCATCAAGCTTCCATCCCCAATCTGTAGCAATTGTAGTAGGAGCACGTAGTTGTACTGATAGGGGTAAACCCATGCTCATCAAGCTTCCATCCCCAATCTGTAGCAATTGCAGTAGGAGCACGTAGTTGTACTGATAGGGGTAAACCCATGCTCATCAAGCTTCCATCCCCAATCTGTAGCAATTGTAGTAGGAGCACGTAGTTGTACTGATAGGGGTAAACCCATGCTCATCAAGCTTCCATCCCCAATCTGTAGCAATTGTAGTAGGAGCACGTAGTTGTACTGATAGGGGTAAACCCATGCTCATCAAGCTTCCATCCCCAATCTGTAGCAATTGTAGTAGGAGCACGTAGTTGTACTGATAGGGGTAAACCCATGCTCATCAAGCTTCCATCCCCAATGTGTAGCAATTGCAGTAGGAGCACGTAGTTGTACTGATAGGGGTAAACCCATGCTCATCAAGCTTCCATCCCCAATCTGTAGCAACTGCAGTAGGAGCACGTAGTTGTACTGATAGGGGTAAACCCATGCTCATCAAGCTTCCATCCCCAATGTGTAGCAATTGCAGTAGGAGCACGTAGTTGTACTGATAGGGGTAAACACATGCTCATCAAGCTTCCATCCCCAATCTGTAGCAATTGTAGTAGGAGCACGTAGTTGTACTGATAGGGGTAAACCCATGCTCATCAAGCTTCCATCCCCAATCTGTAGCAATTGTAGTAGGAGCACGTAGTTGTACTGATAGGGGTAAACCCATGCTCATCAAGCTTCCATCCCCAATCTGTAGCAATTGTAGTAGGAGCACGTAGTTGTACTGATAGGGGTAAACCCATGCTCATCAAGCTTCCATCCCCAATGTGTAGCAATTGCAGTAGGAGCACGTAGTTGTACTGATAGGGGTAAACCCATGCTCATCAAGCTTCCATCCCCAATGTGTAGCAACTGCAGTAGGAGCACGTAGTTGTACTGATAGGGGTAAACCCATGCTCATCAAGCTTCCATCCCCAATCTGTAGCAATTGCAGTAGGAGCACGTAGTTGTACTGATAGGGGTAAACCCATGCTCATCAAGCTTCCATCCCCAATGTGTAGCAACTGCAGTAGGAGCACGTAGTTGTACTGATAGGGGTAAACCCATGCTCATCAAGCTTCCATCCCCAATCTGTAGCAATTGCAGTAGGAGCACGTAGTTGTACTGATAGTGGTAAACCCATGCTCATCAAGCTTCCATCCCCAATCTGTAGCAACTGCAGTAGGAGCACGTAGTTGTACTGATAGGGGTAAACCCATGCTCATCAAGCTTCCATCCCCAATCTGTAGCAATTGCAGTAGGAGCACGTAGTTGTACTGATAGGGGTAAACCCGTGCTCATCAAGCTTCCATCCCCAATCTGTAGCAATTGCAGTAGGAGCACGTAGTTGTACTGATAGGGGTAAACCCGTGCTCATCAAGCTTCCATCCCCAATCTGTAGCAACTGCAGTAGGAGCACGTAGTTGTACTGATAGGGGTAAACCCATGCTCATCAAGCTTCCATCCCCAATGTGTAGCAATTGCAGTAGGAGCACGTAGTTGTACTGATAGGGGTAAACCCATGCTCATCAAGCTTCCATCCCCAATGTGTAGCAACTGCAGTAGGAGCACGTAGTTGTACTGATAGGGGTAAACCCGTGCTCATCAAGCTTCCATCCCCAATCTGTAGCAACTGCAGTAGGAGCACGTAGTTGTACTGATAGGGGTAAACCCATGCTCATCAAGCTTCCATCCCCAATCTGTAGCAACTGCAGTAGGAGCACGTAGTTGTACTGATAGGGGTAAACCCATGCTCATCAAGCTTCCATCCCCAATGTGTAGCAATTGCAGTAGGAGCACGTAGTTGTACTGATAGGGGTAAACCCATGCTCATCAAGCTTCCATCCCCAATCTGTAGCAATTGCAGTAGGAGCACGTAGTTGTACTGATAGGGGTAAACCCATGCTCATCAAGCTTCCATCCCCAATCTGTAGCAACTGCAGTAGGAGCACGTAGTTGTACTGATAGGGGTAAACCCATGCTCATCAAGCTTCCATCCCCAATGTGTAGCAATTGCAGTAGGAGCACGTAGTTGTACTGATAGGGGTAAACCCATGCTCATCAAGCTTCCATCCCCAATCTGTAGCAATTGCAGTAGGAGCACGTAGTTGTACTGATAGGGGTAAACCCATGCTCATCAAGCTTCCATCCCCAATCTGTAGCAATTGCAGTAGGAGCACGTAGTTGTACTGATAGGGGTAAACCCATGCTCATCAAGCTTCCATCCCCAATGTGTAGCAACTGCAGTAGGAGCACGTAGTTGTACTGATAGGGGTAAACCCATGCTCATCAAGCTTCCATCCCCAATGTGTAGCAACTGCAGTAGGAGCACGTAGTTGTACTGATAGGGGTAAACCCATGCTCATCAAGCTTCCATCCCCAATGTGTAGCAATTGCAGTAGGAGCACGTAGTTGTACTGATAGGGGTAAACCCATGCTCATCAAGCTTCCATCCCCAATGTGTAGCAACTGCAGTAGGAGCACGTAGTTGTACTGATAGGGGTAAACCCATGCTCATCAAGCTTCCATACCCAATCTGTAGCAATTGCAGTAGGAGCACGTAGTTGTACTGATAGGGGTAAACCCATGCTCATCAAGCTTCCATCCCCAATCTGTAGCAATTGTAGTAGGAGCACGTAGTTGTACTGATAGGGGTAAACCCAAGCTCATCAAGCTTCCATCCCCAATCTGTAGCAATTGCAGTAGGAGCACGTAGTTGTACTGATAGGGGTAAACCCATGCTCATCAAGCTTCCATCCCCAATCTGTAGCAATTGCAGTAGGAGCACGTAGTTGTACTGATAGGGGTAAACCCATGCTCATCAAGCTTCCATCCCCAATCTGTAGCAATTGCAGTAGGAGCACGTAGTTGTACTGATAGGGGTAAACCCATGCTCATCAAGCTTCCATCCCCAATCTGTAGCAACTGCAGTAGGAGCACGTAGTTGTACTGATAGGGGTAAACCCATGCTCATCAAGCTTCCATCCCCAATGTGTAGCAATTGCAGTAGGAGCACGTAGTTGTACTGATAGGGGTAAACCCATGCTCATCAAGCTTCCATCCCCAATCTGTAGCAATTGCAGTAGGAGCACGTAGTTGTACTGATAGGGGTAAACCCGTGCTCATCAAGCTTCCATCCCCAATCTGTAGCAATTGCAGTAGGAGCACGTAGTTGTACTGATAGGGGTAAACCCATGCTCATCAAGCTTCCATCCCCAATCTGTAGCAATTGTAGTAGGAGCACGTAGTTGTACTGATAGGGGTAAACCCATGCTCATCAAGCTTCCATCCCCAATCTGTAGCAATTGTAGTAGGAGCACGTAGTTGTACTGATAGGGGTAAACCCATGCTCATCAAGCTTCCATCCCCAATCTGTAGCAATTGTAGTAGGAGCACGTAGTTGTACTGATAGGGGTAAACCCATGCTCATCAAGCTTCCATCCCCAATCTGTAGCAATTGCAGTAGGAGCACGTAGTTGTACTGATAGGGGTAAACCCATGCTCATCAAGCTTCCATCCCCAATCTGTAGCAATTGTAGTAGGAGCACGTAGTTGTACTGATAGGGGTAAACCCATGCTCATCAAGCTTCCATCCCCAATCTGTAGCAATTGTAGTAGGAGCACGTAGTTGTACTGATAGGGGTAAACCCATGCTCATCAAGCTTCCATCCCCAATCTGTAGCAATTGTAGTAGGAGCACGTAGTTGTACTGATAGGGGTAAACCCATGCTCATCAAGCTTCCATCCCCAATGTGTAGCAATTGCAGTAGGAGCACGTAGTTGTACTGATAGGGGTAAACCCATGCTCATCGAGCTTCCATCCCCAATCTGTAGCAACTGCAGTAGGAGCACGTAGTTGTACTGATAGGGGTAAACCCATGCTCATCAAGCTTCCATCCCCAATCTGTAGCAATTGCAGTAGGAGCACGTAGTTGTACTGATAGGGGTAAACCCATGCTCATCAAGCTTCCATCCCCAATCTGTAGCAATTGTAGTAGGAGCACGTAGTTGTACTGATAGGGGTAAACCCATGCTCATCAAGCTTCCATCCCCAATCTGTAGCAATTGTAGTAGGAGCACGTAGTTGTACTGATAGGGGTAAACCCATGCTCATCAAGCTTCCATCCCCAATCTGTAGCAATTGTAGTAGGAGCACGTAGTTGTACTGATAGGGGTAAACCCATGCTCATCAAGCTTCCATCCCCAATGTGTAGCAATTGCAGTAGGAGCACGTAGTTGTACTGATAGGGGTAAACCCATGCTCATCGAGCTTCCATCCCCAATCTGTAGCAACTGCAGTAGGAGCACGTAGTTGTACTGATAGGGGTAAACCCATGCTCATCAAGCTTCCATCCCCAATCTGTAGCAATTGCAGTAGGAGCACGTAGTTGTACTGATAGTGGTAAACCCATGCTCATCAAGCTTCCATCCCCAATCTGTAGCAACTGCAGTAGGAGCACGTAGTTGTACTGATAGGGGTAAACCCATGCTCATCAAGCTTCCATCCCCAATCTGTAGCAATTGCAGTAGGAGCACGTAGTTGTACTGATAGGGGTAAACCCGTGCTCATCAAGCTTCCATCCCCAATCTGTAGCAATTGCAGTAGGAGCACGTAGTTGTACTGATAGGGGTAAACCCGTGCTCATCAAGCTTCCATCCCCAATCTGTAGCAACTGCAGTAGGAGCACGTAGTTGTACTGATAGGGGTAAACCCATGCTCATCAAGCTTCCATCCCCAATGTGTAGCAATTGCAGTAGGAGCACGTAGTTGTACTGATAGGGGTAAACCCATGCTCATCAAGCTTCCATCCCCAATGTGTAGCAACTGCAGTAGGAGCACGTAGTTGTACTGATAGGGGTAAACCCGTGCTCATCAAGCTTCCATCCCCAATCTGTAGCAACTGCAGTAGGAGCACGTAGTTGTACTGATAGGGGTAAACCCATGCTCATCAAGCTTCCATCCCCAATCTGTAGCAACTGCAGTAGGAGCACGTAGTTGTACTGATAGGGGTAAACCCATGCTCATCAAGCTTCCATCCCCAATGTGTAGCAATTGCAGTAGGAGCACGTAGTTGTACTGATAGGGGTAAACCCATGCTCATCAAGCTTCCATCCCCAATCTGTAGCAATTGCAGTAGGAGCACGTAGTTGTACTGATAGGGGTAAACCCATGCTCATCAAGCTTCCATCCCCAATCTGTAGCAACTGCAGTAGGAGCACGTAGTTGTACTGATAGGGGTAAACCCATGCTCATCAAGCTTCCATCCCCAATGTGTAGCAATTGCAGTAGGAGCACGTAGTTGTACTGATAGGGGTAAACCCATGCTCATCAAGCTTCCATCCCCAATCTGTAGCAATTGCAGTAGGAGCACGTAGTTGTACTGATAGGGGTAAACCCATGCTCATCAAGCTTCCATCCCCAATCTGTAGCAATTGCAGTAGGAGCACGTAGTTGTACTGATAGGGGTAAACCCATGCTCATCAAGCTTCCATCCCCAATGTGTAGCAATTGCAGTAGGAGCACGTAGTTGTACTGATAGGGGTAAACCCATGCTCATCAAGCTTCCATCCCCAATCTGTAGCAATTGCAGTAGGAGCACGTAGTTGTACTGATAGGGGTAAACCCATGCTCATCAAGCTTCCATCCCCAATCTGTAGCAACTGCAGTAGGAGCACGTAGTTGTACTGATAGGGGTAAACCCATGCTCATCAAGCTTCCATCCCCAATGTGTAGCAATTGCAGTAGGAGCACGTAGTTGTACTGATAGGGGTAAACCCATGCTCATCAAGCTTCCATCCCCAATCTGTAGCAATTGCAGTAGGAGCACGTAGTTGTACTGATAGGGGTAAACCCATGCTCATCAAGCTTCCATCCCCAATCTGTAGCAATTGCAGTAGGAGCACGTAGTTGTACTGATAGGGGTAAACCCATGCTCATCAAGCATCCATCCCCAATCTGTAGCAATTGCAGTAGGAGCACGTAGTTGTACTGATAGGGGTAAACCCATGCTCATCAAGCTTCCATCCCCAATCTGTAGCAACTGCAGTAGGACCACGTAGTTGTACTGATAGGGGTAAACCCATGCTCATCAAGCTTCCATCCCCAATGTGTAGCAATTGCAGTAGGAGCACGTAGTTGTACTGATAGGGGTAAACCCATGCTCATCAAGCTTCCATCCCCAATCTGTAGCAATTGCAGTAGGAGCACGTAGTTGTACTGATAGGGGTAAACCCGTGCTCATCAAGCTTCCATCCCCAATCTGTAGCAATTGCAGTAGGAGCACGTAGTTGTACTGATAGGGGTAAACCCATGCTCATCAAGCTTCCATCCCCAATCTGTAGCAATTGTAGTAGGAGCACGTAGTTGTACTGATAGGGGTAAACCCATGCTCATCAAGCTTCCATCCCCAATCTGTAGCAATTGTAGTAGGAGCACGTAGTTGTACTGATAGGGGTAAACCCATGCTCATCAAGCTTCCATCCCCAATCTGTAGCAATTGTAGTAGGAGCACGTAGTTGTACTGATAGGGGTAAACCCATGCTCATCAAGCTTCCATCCCCAATCTGTAGCAATTGCAGTAGGAGCACGTAGTTGTACTGATAGGGGTAAACCCATGCTCATCAAGCTTCCATCCCCAATCTGTAGCAATTGTAGTAGGAGCACGTAGTTGTACTGATAGGGGTAAACCCATGCTCATCAAGCTTCCATCCCCAATCTGTAGCAATTGTAGTAGGAGCACGTAGTTGTACTGATAGGGGTAAACCCATGCTCATCAAGCTTCCATCCCCAATCTGTAGCAATTGTAGTAGGAGCACGTAGTTGTACTGATAGGGGTAAACCCATGCTCATCAAGCTTCCATCCCCAATGTGTAGCAATTGCAGTAGGAGCACGTAGTTGTACTGATAGGGGTAAACCCATGCTCATCGAGCTTCCATCCCCAATCTGTAGCAACTGCAGTAGGAGCACGTAGTTGTACTGATAGGGGTAAACCCATGCTCATCAAGCTTCCATCCCCAATGTGTAGCAATTGCAGTAGGAGCACGTAGTTGTACTGATAGGGGTAAACACATGCTCATCAAGCTTCCATCCCCAATCTGTAGCAATTGTAGTAGGAGCACGTAGTTGTACTGATAGGGGTAAACCCATGCTCATCAAGCTTCCATCCCCAATCTGTAGCAATTGTAGTAGGAGCACGTAGTTGTACTGATAGGGGTAAACCCATGCTCATCAAGCTTCCATCCCCAATCTGTAGCAATTGTAGTAGGAGCACGTAGTTGTACTGATAGGGGTAAACCCATGCTCATCAAGCTTCCATCCCCAATGTGTAGCAATTGCAGTAGGAGCACGTAGTTGTACTGATAGGGGTAAACCCATGCTCATCAAGCTTCCATCCCCAATGTGTAGCAACTGCAGTAGGAGCACGTAGTTGTACTGATAGGGGTAAACCCATGCTCATCAAGCTTCCATCCCCAATCTGTAGCAATTGCAGTAGGAGCACGTAGTTGTACTGATAGGGGTAAACCCATGCTCATCAAGCTTCCATCCCCAATGTGTAGCAACTGCAGTAGGAGCACGTAGTTGTACTGATAGGGGTAAACCCATGCTCATCAAGCTTCCATCCCCAATCTGTAGCAATTGCAGTAGGAGCACGTAGTTGTACTGATAGTGGTAAACCCATGCTCATCAAGCTTCCATCCCCAATCTGTAGCAACTGCAGTAGGAGCACGTAGTTGTACTGATAGGGGTAAACCCATGCTCATCAAGCTTCCATCCCCAATCTGTAGCAATTGCAGTAGGAGCACGTAGTTGTACTGATAGGGGTAAACCCGTGCTCATCAAGCTTCCATCCCCAATCTGTAGCAATTGCAGTAGGAGCACGTAGTTGTACTGATAGGGGTAAACCCATGCTCATCAAGCTTCCATCCCCAATCTGTAGCAATTGCAGTAGGAGCACGTAGTTGTACTGATAGGGGTAAACCCATGCTCATCAAGCTTCCATCCCCAATGTGTAGCAATTGCAGTAGGAGCACGTAGTTGTACTGATAGGGGTAAACCCATGCTCATCAAGCTTCCATCCCCAATGTGTAGCAATTGCAGTAGGAGCACGTAGTTGTACTGATAGGGGTAAACCCATGCTCATCAAGCTTCCATCCCCAATCTGTAGCAACTGCAGTAGGAGCACGTAGTTGTACTGATAGGGGTAAACCCATGCTCATCAAGCTTCCATCCCCAATGTGTAGCAATTGCAGTAGGAGCACGTAGTTGTACTGATAGGGGTAAACCCATGCTCATCAAGCTTCCATCCCCAATCTGTAGCAATTGCAGTAGGAGCACGTAGTTGTACTGATAGGGGTAAACCCATGCTCATCAAGCTTCCATCCCCAATCTGTAGCAATTGCAGTAGGAGCACGTAGTTGTACTGATAGGGGTAAACCCATGCTCATCAAGCTTCCATCCCCAATCTGTAGCAATTGCAGTAGGAGCACGTAGTTGTACTGATAGGGGTAAACCCATGCTCATCAAGCTTCCATCCCCAATCTGTAGCAACTGCAGTAGGAGCACGTAGTTGTACTGATAGGGGTAAACCCATGCTCATCAAGCTTCCATCCCCAATGTGTAGCAATTGCAGTAGGAGCACGTAGTTGTACTGATAGGGGTAAACCCATGCTCATCAAGCTTCCATCCCCAATCTGTAGCAATTGCAGTAGGAGCACGTAGTTGTACTGATAGGGGTAAACCCGTGCTCATCAAGCTTCCATCCCCAATCTGTAGCAATTGCAGTAGGAGCACGTAGTTGTACTGATAGGGGTAAACCCATGCTCATCAAGCTTCCATCCCCAATCTGTAGCAATTGTAGTAGGAGCACGTAGTTGTACTGATAGGGGTAAACCCATGCTCATCAAGCTTCCATCCCCAATCTGTAGCAATTGTAGTAGGAGCACGTAGTTGTACTGATAGGGGTAAACCCATGCTCATCAAGCTTCCATCCCCAATCTGTAGCAATTGTAGTAGGAGCACGTAGTTGTACTGATAGGGGTAAACCCATGCTCATCAAGCTTCCATCCCCAATCTGTAGCAATTGCAGTAGGAGCACGTAGTTGTACTGATAGGGGTAAACCCATGCTCATCAAGCTTCCATCCCCAATCTGTAGCAATTGTAGTAGGAGCACGTAGTTGTACTGATAGGGGTAAACCCATGCTCATCAAGCTTCCATCCCCAATCTGTAGCAATTGTAGTAGGAGCACGTAGTTGTACTGATAGGGGTAAACCCATGCTCATCAAGCTTCCATCCCCAATCTGTAGCAATTGTAGTAGGAGCACGTAGTTGTACTGATAGGGGTAAACCCATGCTCATCAAGCTTCCATCCCCAATGTGTAGCAATTGCAGTAGGAGCACGTAGTTGTACTGATAGGGGTAAACCCATGCTCATCAAGCTTCCATCCCCAATCTGTAGCAACTGCAGTAGGAGCACGTAGTTGTACTGATAGGGGTAAACCCATGCTCATCAAGCTTCCATCCCCAATGTGTAGCAATTGCAGTAGGAGCACGTAGTTGTACTGATAGGGGTAAACCCATGCTCATCAAGCTTCCATCCCCAATCTGTAGCAATTGTAGTAGGAGCACGTAGTTGTACTGATAGGGGTAAACCCATGCTCATCAAGCTTCCATCCCCAATCTGTAGCAATTGTAGTAGGAGCACGTAGTTGTACTGATAGGGGTAAACCCATGCTCATCAAGCTTCCATCCCCAATCTGTAGCAATTGTAGTAGGAGCACGTAGTTGTACTGATAGGGGTAAACCCATGCTCATCAAGCTTCCATCCCCAATGTGTAGCAATTGCAGTAGGAGCACGTAGTTGTACTGATAGGGGTAAATCCATGCTCATCAAGCTTCCATCCCCAATGTGTAGCAACTGCAGTAGGAGCACGTAGTTGTACTGATAGGGGTAAACCCATGCTCATCAAGCTTCCATCCCCAATCTGTAGCAATTGCAGTAGGAGCACGTAGTTGTACTGATAGGGGTAAACCCATGCTCATCAAGCTTCCATCCCCAATGTGTAGCAACTGCAGTAGGAGCACGTAGTTGTACTGATAGGGGTAAACCCATGCTCATCAAGCTTCCATCCCCAATCTGTAGCAATTGCAGTAGGAGCACGTAGTTGTACTGATAGTGGTAAACCCATGCTCATCAAGCTTCCATCCCCAATCTGTAGCAACTGCAGTAGGAGCACGTAGTTGTACTGATAGGGGTAAACCCATGCTCATCAAGCTTCCATCCCCAATCTGTAGCAATTGCAGTAGGAGCACGTAGTTGTACTGATAGGGGTAAACCCGTGCTCATCAAGCTTCCATCCCCAATCTGTAGCAATTGCAGTAGGAGCACGTAGTTGTACTGATAGGGGTAAACCCATGCTCATCAAGCTTCCATCCCCAATCTGTAGCAATTGCAGTAGGAGCACGTAGTTGTACTGATAGGGGTAAACCCATGCTCATCAAGCTTCCATCCCCAATGTGTAGCAATTGCAGTAGGAGCACGTAGTTGTACTGATAGGGGTAAACCCATGCTCATCAAGCTTCCATCCCCAATGTGTAGCAATTGCAGTAGGAGCACGTAGTTGTACTGATAGGGGTAAACCCATGCTCATCAAGCTTCCATCCCCAATGTGTAGCAACTGCAGTAGGAGCACGTAGTTGTACTGATAGGGGTAAACCCATGCTCATCAAGCTTCCATCCCCAATGTGTAGCAACTGCAGTAGGAGCACGTAGTTGTACTGATAGGGGTAAACCCATGCTCATCAAGCTTCCATCCCCAATGTGTAGCAATTGCAGTAGGAGCACGTAGTTGTACTGATAGGGGTAAACCCATGCTCATCAAGCTTCCATCCCCAATGTGTAGCAACTGCAGTAGGAGCACGTAGTTGTACTGATAGGGGTAAACCCATGCTCATCAAGCTTCCATACCCAATCTGTAGCAATTGCAGTAGGAGCACGTAGTTGTACTGATAGGGGTAAACCCATGCTCATCAAGCTTCCATCCCCAATCTGTAGCAATTGTAGTAGGAGCACGTAGTTGTACTGATAGGGGTAAACCCAAGCTCATCAAGCTTCCATCCCCAATCTGTAGCAATTGCAGTAGGAGCACGTAGTTGTACTGATAGGGGTAAACCCATGCTCATCAAGCTTCCATCCCCAATGTGTAGCAACTGCAGTAGGAGCACGTAGTTGTACTGATAGGGGTAAACCCGTGCTCATCAAGCTTCCATCCCCAATCTGTAGCAATTGCAGTAGGAGCACGTAGTTGTACTGATAGTGGTAAACCCATGCTCATCAAGCTTCCATCCCCAATCTGTAGCAACTGCAGTAGGAGCACGTAGTTGTACTGATAGGGGTAAACCCATGCTCATCAAGCTTCCATCCCCAATCTGTAGCAATTGCAGTAGGAGCACGTAGTTGTACTGATAGGGGTAAACCCGTGCTCATCAAGCTTCCATCCCCAATCTGTAGCAATTGCAGTAGGAGCACGTAGTTGTACTGATAGGGGTAAACCCATGCTCATCAAGCTTCCATCCCCAATCTGTAGCAATTGCAGTAGGAGCACGTAGTTGTACTGATAGGGGTAAACCCATGCTCATCAAGCTTCCATCCCCAATGTGTAGCAATTGCAGTAGGAGCACGTAGTTGTACTGATAGGGGTAAACCCATGCTCATCAAGCTTCCATCCCCAATGTGTAGCAATTGCAGTAGGAGCACGTAGTTGTACTGATAGGGGTAAACCCATGCTCATCAAGCTTCCATCCCCAATGTGTAGCAACTGCAGTAGGAGCACGTAGTTGTACTGATAGGGGTAAACCCATGCTCATCAAGCTTCCATCCCCAATCTGTAGCAATTGCAGTAGGAGCACGTAGTTGTACTGATAGGGGTAAACCCATGCTCATCAAGCTTCCATCCCCAATCTGTAGCAACTGCAGTAGGAGCACGTAGTTGTACTTATAGGGGTAAACCCGTGCTCATCAAGCTTCCATCCCCAATCTGTAGCAACTGCAGTAGGAGCACGTAGTTGTACTGATAGGGGTAAACCCGTGCTCATCAAGCTTCCATCCCCAATGTGTAGCAATTGCAGTAGGAGCACGTAGTTGTACTGATAGGGGTAAACCCGTGCTCATCAAGCTTCCATCCCCAATGTGTAGCAACTGCAGTAGGAGCACGTAGTTGTACTGATAGGGGTAAACCCATGCTCATCAAGCTTCCATCCCCAATGTGTAGCAACTGCAGTAGGAGCACGTAGTTGTACTGATAGGGGTAAACCCATGCTCATCAAGCTTCCATCCCCAATCTGTAGCAATTGCAGTAGGAGCACGTAGTTGTACTGATAGGGGTAAACCCATGCTCATCAAGCTTCCATCCCCAATGTGTAGCAACTGCAGTAGGAGCACGTAGTTGTACTGATAGGGGTAAACCCATGCTCATCAAGCTTCCATCCCCAATCTGTAGCAACTGCAGTAGGAGCACGTAGTTGTACTGATAGGGGTAAACCCGTGCTCATCAAGCTTCCATCCCCAATCTGTAGCAACTGCAGTAGGAGCACGTAGTTGTACTGATAGGGGTAAACCCGTGCTCATCAAGCTTCCATCCCCAATGTGTAGCAATTGCAGTAGGAGCACGTAGTTGTACTGATAGGGGTAAACCCGTGCTCATCAAGCTTCCATCCCCAATGTGTAGCAACTGCAGTAGGAGCACGTAGTTGTACTGATAGGAGTAAACCCATGCTCATCAAGCTTCCATCCCCAATCTGTAGCAACTGCAGTAGGAGCACGTAGTTGTACTGATAGGGGTAAACCCATGCTCATCAAGCTTCCATCCCCAATGTGTAGCAACTGCAGTAGGAGCACGTAGTTGTACTGATAGGGGTAAACCCATGCTCATCAAGCTTCCATCCCCAATCTGTAGCAATTGCAGTAGGAGCACGTAGTTGTACTGATAGGGGTAAACCCATGCTCATCAAGCTTCCATCCCCAATCTGTAGCAACTGCAGTAGGAGCACGTAGTTGTACTGATAGGGGTAAACCCATGCTCATCAAGCTTCCATCCCCAATGTGTAGCAATTGCAGTAGGAGCACGTAGTTGTACTGATAGGGGTAAACCCGTGCTCATCAAGCTTCCATCCCCAATCTGTAGCAACTGCAGTAGGAGCACGTAGTTGTACTGATAGGGGTAAACCCATGCTCATCAAGCTTCCATCCCCAATCTGTAGCAACTGCAGTAGGAGCACGTAGTTGTACTGATAGGGGTAAACCCATGCTCATCAAGCTTCGATCCCCAATCTGTAGCAATTGCAGTAGGAGCAGGTAGTTGTACTGATAGGGGTAAACCCATGCTCATCAAGCTTCCATCCCCAATCTGTAGCAATTGCAGTAGGAGCACGTAGTTGTACTGATAGGGGTAAACCCGTGCTCATCAAGCTTCCATTCCCAATGTGTAGCAACTGCAGTAGGAGCACGTAGTTGTACTGATAGGGATAAACCCATGCTCATCAAGCTTCCATCCCCAATCTGTAGCAATTGCAGTAGGAGCACGTAGTTGTACTGATAGGGGTAAACCCATGCTCATCAAGCTTCCATCCCCAATCTGTAGCAACTGCAGTAGGAGCACGTAGTTGTACTGATAGGGGTAAACCCATGCTCATCAAGCTTCCATCCCCAATCTGTAGCAACTGCAGTAGGAGCACGTAGTTGTACTGATAGGGGTAAACCCGTGCTCATCAAGCTTCCATCCCCAATGTGTAGCAACTGCAGTAGGAGCACGTAGTTGTACTGATAGGGGTAAACCCATGCTCATCAAGCTTCCATCCCCAATGTGTAGCAACTGCAGTAGGAGCACGTAGTTGTACTGATAGAGGTAAACCCGTGCTCATCAAGCTTCCATCCCCAATCTGTAGCAATTGCAGTAGGAGCACGTAGTTGTACTGATAGGGGTAAACCCGTGCTCATCAAGCTTCCATCCCCAATCTGTAGCAACTGCAGTAGGAGCACGTAGTTGTACTGATAGGGGTAAACCCACGCTCATCAAGCTTCCATCCCCAATCTGTAGCAACTGCAGTAGGAGCACGTAGTTGTACTGATAGGGGTAAACCCATGCTCATCAAGCTTCCATCCCCAATCTGTAGCAATTGCAGTAGGAGCACGTAGTTGTACTGATAGGGGTAAACCCGTGCTCATCAAGCTTCCATCCCCAATCTGTAGCAACTGCAGTAGGAGCACGTAGTTGTACTGATAGGGGTAAACCCATGCTCATCAAGCTTCCATCCCCAATGTGTAGCAATTGCAGTAGGAGCACGTAGTTGTACTGATAGGGGTAAACCCGTGCTCATCAAGCTTCCATCCCCAATCTGTAGCAACTGCAGTAGGAGCACGTAGTTGTGCTGATAGGGGTAAACCCATGCTCATCAAGCTTCCATCCCCAATGTGTAGCAATTGCAGTAGGAGCACGTAGTTGTACTGATAGGGGTAAACCCATGCTCATCAAGTTTCCATCCCCAATGTGTAGCAACTGCAGTAGGAGCACGTAGTTGTACTGATAGGGGTAAACCCGTGCTCATCAAGCTTCCATCCCCAATCTGTAGCAACTGCAGTAGGAGCACGTAGTTGTACTGATAGGGGTAAACCCATGCTCATCAAGCTTCCATCCCCAATCTGTAGCAACTGCAGTAGGAGCACGTAGTTGTACTGATAGGGGTAAACCCATGCTCATCAAGCTTCCATCCCCAATGTGTAGCAATTGCAGTAGGAGCACGTAGTTGTACTGATAGGGGTAAACCCATGCTCAGCAAGCTTCCATCCCCAATCTGTAGCAATTGCAGTAGGAGCACGTAGTTGTACTGATAGGGGTAAACCCATGCTCATCAAGCTTCCATCCCCAATCTGTAGCAACTGCAGTAGGAGCACGTAGTTGTACTGATAGGGGTAAACCCATGCTCATCAAGCTTCCATCCCCAATGTGTAGCAATTGCAGTAGGAGCACGTAGTTGTACTGATAGGGGTAAACCCATGCTCATCAAGCTTCCATCCCCAATCTGTAGCAATTGCAGTAGGAGCACGTAGTTGTACTGATAGGGGTAAACCCATGCTCATCAAGCTTCCATCCCCAATCTGTAGCAATTGCAGTAGGAGCACGTAGTTGTACTGATAGGGGTAAACCCATGCTCATCAAGCTTCCATCCCCAATGTGTAGCAATTGCAGTAGGAGCACGTAGTTGTACTGATAGGGGTAAACCCATGCTCATCAAGCTTCCATCCCCAATGTGTAGCAATTGCAGTAGGAGCACGTAGTTGTACTGATAGGGGTAAACCCATGCTCATCAAGCTTCCATCCCCAATGTGTAGCAATTGCAGTAGGAGCACGTAGTTGTACTGATAGGGGTAAACCCATGCTCATCAAGCTTCCATCCCCAATCTGTAGCAATTGCAGTAGGAGCACGTAGTTGTACTGATAGGGGTAAACCCATGCTCATCAAGCTTCCATCCCCAATCTGTAGCAACTGCAGTAGGAGCACGTAGTTGTACTGATAGGGGTAAACCCATGCTCATCAAGCTTCCATCCCCAATGTGTAGCAATTGCAGTAGGAGCACGTAGTTGTACTGATAGGGGTAAACCCATGCTCATCAAGCTTCCATCCCCAATCTGTAGCAATTGCAGTAGGAGCACGTAGTTGTACTGATAGGGGTAAACCCATGCTCATCAAGCTTCCATCCCCAATCTGTAGCAATTGCAGTAGGAGCACGTAGTTGTACTGATAGGGGTAAACCCATGCTCATCAAGCTTCCATCCCCAATGTGTAGCAATTGCAGTAGGAGCACGTAGTTGTACTGATAGGGGTAAACCCATGCTCATCAAGCTTCCATCCCCAATGTGTAGCAATTGCAGTAGGAGCACGTAGTTGTACTGATAGGGGTAAACCCATGCTCATCAAGCTTCCATCCCCAATCGGTAGCAATTGCAGTAGGAGTACGTAGTTGTACTGATAGGGGTAAACCCATGCTCATCAAGCTTCCATCCCCAATCTGTAGCAATTGCAGTAGGAGCACGTAGTTGTGCTGATAGGGGTAAACCCGTGCTCATCAAGCTTCCATCCCCAATCTGTAGCAACTGCAGTAGGAGCACGTAGTTGTACTGATAGGGGTAAACCCATGCTCATCAAGCTTCCATCCCCAATGTGTAGCAACTGCAGTAGGAGCACGTAGTTGTACTGATAGGGGTAAACCCATGCTCATCAAGCTTCCATCCCCAATCTGTAGCAACTGCAGTAGGAGCACGTAGTTGTACTGATAGGGGTAAACCCATGCTCATCAAGCTTCCATCCCCAATCTGTAGCAATTGCAGTAGGAGCACGTAGTTGTACTGATAGGGGTAAACCCATGCTCATCAAGCTTCCATCCCCAATCTGTAGCAATTGCAGTAGGAGCACGTAGTTGTGCTGATAGGGGTAAACCCGTGCTCATCAAGCTTCCATCCCCAATCAGTAGCAACTGCAGTAGGAGCACGTAGTTGTACTGATAGGGGTAAACCCATGCTCATCAAGCTTCCATCCCCAATGTGTAGCAACTGCAGTAGGAGCACGTAGTTGTACTGATAGAGGTAAACCCATGCTCATCAAGCTTCCATCCCCAATCTGTAGCAACTGCAGTAGGAGCACGTAGTTGTACTGATAGGGGTAAACCCGTGCTCATCAAGCTTCCATCCCCAATCTGTAGCAACTGCAGTAGGAGCACGTAGTTGTACTGATAGGGGTAAACCCACGCTCATCAAGCTTCCATCCCCAATGTGTAGCAACTGCAGTAGGAGCACGTAGTTGTACTGATAGGGGTAAACCCATGCTCATCAAGCTTCCATCCCCAATCTGTAGCAACTGCAGTAGGAGCACGTAGTTGTACTGATAGGGGTAAACCCATGCTCATCAAGCTTCCATCCCCAATCTGTAGCAATTGCAGTAGGAGCACGTAGTTGTACTGATAGGGGTAAACCCATGCTCATCAAGCTTCCATCCCCAATGTGTAGCAATTGCAGTAGGAGCACGTAGTTGTACTGATAGGGGTAAACCCATGCTCATCAAGCTTCCATCCCCAATCTGTAGCAATTGCAGTAGGAGCACGTAGTTGTACTGATAGGGGTAAACCCATGCTCATCAAGCTTCCATCCCCAATCTGTAGCAATTGCAGTAGGAGCACGTAGTTGTACTGATAGGGGTATACCCATGCTCATCAAGCTTCCATCCCCAATGTGTAGCAATTGCAGTAGGAGCACGTAGTTGTACTGATAGGGGTAAACCCATGCTCATCAAGCTTCCATCCCCAATGTGTAGCAATTGCAGTAGGAGCACGTAGTTGTACTGATAGGGGTAAACCCATGCTCATCAAGCTTCCATCCCCAATCTGTAGCAATTGCAGTAGGAGTACGTAGTTGTACTGATAGGGGTAAACCCATGCTCATCAAGCTTCCATCCCCAATCTGTAGCAATTGCAGTAGGAGCACGTAGTTGTGCTGATAGGGGTAAACCCGTGCTCATCAAGCTTCCATCCCCAATCTGTAGCAACTGCAGTAGGAGCACGTAGTTGTACTGATAGGGGTAAACCCATGCTCATCAAGCTTCCATCCCCAATGTGTAGCAACTGCAGTAGGAGCACGTAGTTGTACTGATAGGGGTAAACCCATGCTCATCAAGCTTCCATCCCCAATCTGTAGCAACTGCAGTAGGAGCACGTAGTTGTACTGATAGGGGTAAACCCATGCTCATCAAGCTTCCATCCCCAATCTGTAGCAATTGCAGTAGGAGCACGTAGTTGTACTGATAGGGGTAAACCCATGCTCATCAAGCTTCCATCCCCAATCTGTAGCAATTGCAGTAGGAGCACGTAGTTGTGCTGATAGGGGTAAACCCGTGCTCATCAAGCTTCCATCCCCAATCAGTAGCAACTGCAGTAGGAGCACGTAGTTGTACTGATAGGGGTAAACCCATGCTCATCAAGCTTCCATCCCCAATGTGTAGCAACTGCAGTAGGAGCACGTAGTTGTACTGATAGAGGTAAACCCATGCTCATCAAGCTTCCATCCCCAATCTGTAGCAACTGCAGTAGGAGCACGTAGTTGTACTGATAGGGGTAAACCCGTGCTCATCAAGCTTCCATCCCCAATCTGTAGCAACTGCAGTAGGAGCACGTAGTTGTACTGATAGGGGTAAACCCACGCTCATCAAGCTTCCATCCCCAATGTGTAGCAACTGCAGTAGGAGCACGTAGTTGTACTGATAGGGGTAAACCCATGCTCATCAAGCTTCCATCCCCAATCTGTAGCAACTGCAGTAGGAGCACGTAGTTGTACTGATAGGGGTAAACCCATGCTCATCAAGCTTCCATCCCCAATCTGTAGCAATTGCAGTAGGAGCACGTAGTTGTACTGATAGGGGTAAACCCATGCTCATCAAGCTTCCATCCCCAATCTGTAGCAATTGCAGTAGGAGCACGTAGTTGTACTGATAGGGGTAAACCCGTGCTCATCAAGCTTCCATCCCCAATCTGTAGCAACTGCAGTAGGAGCACGTAGTTGTACTGATAGGGGTAAACCCATGCTCATCAAGCTTCCATCCCCAATGTGTAGCAATTGCAGTAGGAGCACGTAGTTGTACTGATAGGGGTAAACCCGTGCTCATCAAGCTTCCATCCCCAATCTGTAGCAACTGCAGTAGGAGCACGTAGTTGTACTGATAGGGGTAAACCCATGCTCATCAAGCTTCCATCCCCAATGTGTAGCAATTGCAGTAGGAGCACGTAGTTGTACTGATAGGGGTAAACCCATGCTCATCAAGCTTCCATCCCCAATGTGTAGCAACTGCAGTAGGAGCACGTAGTTGTACTGATAGGGGTAAACCCGTGCTCATCAAGCTTCCATCCCCAATCTGTAGCAACTGCAGTAGGAGCACGTAGTTGTACTGATAGGGGTAAACCCATGCTCATCAAGCTTCCATCCCCAATCTGTAGCAACTGCAGTAGGAGCACGTAGTTGTACTGATAGGGGTAAACCCGTGCTCATCAAGCTTCCATCCCCAATGTGTAGCAATTGCAGTAGGAGCACGTAGTTGTACTGATAGGGGTAAACCCATGCTCATCAAGCTTCCATCCCCAATGTGTAGCAACTGCAGTAGGAGCACGTAGTTGTACTGATAGGGGTAAACCCATGCTCATCAAGCTTCCATCCCCAATCTGTAGCAATTGCAGTAGGAGCACGTAGTTGTACTGATAGGGGTAAACCCATGCTCATCAAGCTTCCATCCCCAATGTGTAGCAACTGCAGTAGGAGCACGTAGTTGTACTGATAGGGGTAAACCCATGCTCATCAAGCTTCCATCCCCAATGTGTAGCAATTGCAGTAGGAGCACGTAGTTGTACTGATAGGGGTAAACCCATGCTCATCAAGCTTCCATCCCCAATGTGTAGCAACTGCAGTAGGAGCACGTAGTTGTACTGATAGGGGTAAACCCATGCTCATCAAGCTTCCATCCCCAATGTGTAGCAACTGCAGTAGGAGCACGTAGTTGTACTGATAGGGGTAAACCCATGCTCATCAAGCTTCCATCCCCAATGTGTAGCAACTGCAGTAGGAGCACGTAGTTGTACTGATAGGGGTAAACCCATGCTCATCAAGCTTCCATCCCCAATCTGTAGCAATTGCAGTAGGAGCACGTAGTTGTACTGATAGGGGTAAACCCATGCTCATCAAGCTTCCATCCCCAATCTGTAGCAACTGCAGTAGGAGCACGTAGTTGTACTGATAGGGGTAAACCCATGCTCATCAAGCTTCCATCCCCAATGTGTAGCAATTGCAGTAGGAGCACGTAGTTGTACTGATAGGGGTAAACCCGTGCTCATCAAGCTTCCATCCCCAATCTGTAGCAACTGCAGTAGGAGCACGTAGTTGTACTGATAGGGGTAAACCCATGCTCATCAAGCTTCCATCCCCAATCTGTAGCAACTGCAGTAGGAGCACGTAGTTGTACTGATAGGGGTAAACCCATGCTCATCAAGCTTCCATCCCCAATCTGTAGCAATTGCAGTAGGAGCACGTAGTTGTACTGATAGGGGTAAACCCATGCTCATCAAGCTTCCATCCCCAATCTGTAGCAATTGCAGTAGGAGCACGTAGTTGTACTGATAGGGGTAAACCCGTGCTCATCAAGCTTCCATCCCCAATGTGTAGCAACTGCAGTAAGAGCACGTAGTTGTACTGATAGGGATAAACCCATGCTCATCAAGCTTCCATCCCCAATCTGTAGCAATTGCAGTAGGAGCACGTAGTTGTACTGATAGGGGTAAACCCATGCTCATCAAGCTTCCATCCCCAATCTGTTGCAACTGCAGTAGGAGCACGTAGTTGTACTGATAGGGGTAAACCCATGCTCATCAAGCTTCCATCCCCAATCTGTAGCAACTGCAGTAGGAGCACGTAGTTGTACTGATAGGGGTAAACCCGTGCTCATCAAGCTTCCATCCCCAATGTGTAGCAACTGCAGTAGGAGCACGTAGTTGTACTGATAGGGGTAAACCCATGCTCATCAAGCTTCCATCCCCAATGTGTAGCAACTGCAGTAGGAGCACGTAGTTGTACTGATATAGGTAAACCCGTGCTCATCGAGCTTCCATCCCCAATCTGTAGCAATTGCAGTAGGAGCACGTAGTTGTACTGATAGGGGTAAACCCGTGCTCATCAAGCTTCCATCCTCAATCTGTAGCAACTGCAGTAGGAGCACGTAGTTGTACTGATAGGGGTAAACCCACGCTCATCAAGCCTCCATCCCCAATCTGTAGCAATTGCAGTAGGAGCACGTAGTTGTACTGATAGGGGTAAACCCATGCTCATCAAGCTTCCATCCCCAATCTGTAGCAATTGCAGTAGGAGCACGTAGTTGTACTGATAGGGGTAAACCCGTGCTCATCAAGCTTCCATCCCCAATCTGTAGCAACTGCAGTAGGAGCACGTAGTTGTACTGATAGGGGTAAACCCATGCTCATCAAGCTTCCATCCCCAATGTGTAGCAATTGCAGTAGGAGCACGTAGTAGTACTGATAGGGGTAAACCCGTGCTCATCAAGCTTCCATCCCCAATCTGTAGCAACTGCAGTAGGAGCACGTAGTTGTACTGATAGGGGTAAACCCATGCTCATCAAGCTTCCATCCCCAATGTGTAGCAATTGCAGTAGGAGCACGTAGTTGTACTGATAGGGGTAAACCCATGCTCATCAAGCTTCCATCCCCAATGTGTAGCAACTGCAGTAGGAGCACGTAGTTGTACTGATAGGGGTAAACCCGTGCTCATCAAGCTTCCATCCCCAATCTGTAGCAACTGCAGTAGGAGCACGTAGTTGTACTGATAGGGGTAAACCCATGCTCATCAAGCTTCCATCCCCAATCTGTAGCAACTGCAGTAGGAGCACGTAGTTGTACTGATAGGGGTAAACCCATGCTCATCAAGCTTCCATCCCCAATGTGTAGCAATTGCAGTAGGAGCACGTAGTTGTACTGATAGGGGTAAACCCATGCTCATCAAGCTTCCATCCCCAATCTGTAGCAATTGCAGTAGGAGCACGTAGTTGTACTGATAGGGGTAAACCCATGCTCATCAAGCTTCCATCCCCAATCTGTAGCAACTGCAGTAGGAGCACGTAGTTGTACTGATAGGGGTAAACCCATGCTCATCAAGCTTCCATCCCCAATGTGTAGCAATTGCAGTAGGAGCACGTAGTTGTACTGATAGGGGTAAACCCATGCTCATCAAGCTTCCATCCCCAATCTGTAGCAATTGCAGTAGGAGCACGTAGTTGTACTGATAGGGGTAAACCCATGCTCATCAAGCTTCCATCCCCAATCTGTAGCAATTGCAGTAGGAGCACGTAGTTGTACTGATAGGGGTAAACCCATGCTCATCAAGCTTCCATCCCCAATGTGTAGCAATTGCAGTAGGAGCACGTAGTTGTACTGATAGGGGTAAACCCATGCTCATCAAGCTTCCATCCCCAATCTGTAGCAATTGCAGTAGGAGCACGTAGTTGTACTGATAGGGGTAAACCCATGCTCATCAAGCTTCCATCCCCAATCTGTAGCAACTGCAGTAGGAGCACGTAGTTGTACTGATAGGGGTAAACCCATGCTCATCAAGCTTCCATCCCCAATGTGTAGCAATTGCAGTAGGAGCACGTAGTTGTACTGATAGGGGTAAACCCATGCTCATCAAGCTTCCATCCCCAATCTGTAGCAATTGCAGTAGGAGCACGTAGTTGTACTGATAGGGGTAAACCCATGCTCATCAAGCTTCCATCCCCAATCTGTAGCAATTGCAGTAGGAGCACGTAGTTGTACTGATAGGGGTAAACCCATGCTCATCAAGCTTCCATCCCCAATCTGTAGCAATTGCAGTAGGAGCACGTAGTTGTACTGATAGGGGTAAACCCATGCTCATCAAGCTTCCATCCCCAATCTGTAGCAACTGCAGTAGGAGCACGTAGTTGTACTGATAGGGGTAAACCCATGCTCATCAAGCTTCCATCCCCAATGTGTAGCAATTGCAGTAGGAGCACGTAGTTGTACTGATAGGGGTAAACCCATGCTCATCAAGCTTCCATCCCCAATCTGTAGCAATTGCAGTAGGAGCACGTAGTTGTACTGATAGGGGTAAACCCGTGCTCATCAAGCTTCCATCCCCAATCTGTAGCAATTGCAGTAGGAGCACGTAGTTGTACTGATAGGGGTAAACCCATGCTCATCAAGCTTCCATCCCCAATCTGTAGCAACTGCAGTAGGAGCACGTAGTTGTACTGATAGGGGTAAACCCATGCTCATCAAGCTTCCATCCCCAATCTGTAGCAACTGCAGTAGGAGCACGTAGTTGTACTGATAGGGGTAAACCCATGCTCATCAAGCTTCCATCCCCAATGTGTAGCAATTGCAGTAGGAGCACGTAGTTGTACTGATAGGGGTAAACCCATGCTCATCAAGCTTCCATCCCCAATCTGTAGCAATTGCAGTAGGAGCACGTAGTTGTACTGATAGGGGTAAACCCATGCTCATCAAGCTTCCATCCCCAATCTGTAGCAACTGCAGTAGGAGCACGTAGTTGTACTGATAGGGGTAAACCCATGCTCATCAAGCTTCCATCCCCAATGTGTAGCAATTGCAGTAGGAGCACGTAGTTGTACTGATAGGGGTAAACCCATGCTCATCAAGCTTCCATCCCCAATCTGTAGCAATTGCAGTAGGAGCACGTAGTTGTACTGATAGGGGTAAACCCATGCTCATCAAGCTTCCATCCCCAATCTGTAGCAATTGCAGTAGGAGCACGTAGTTGTACTGATAGGGGTAAACCCATGCTCATCAAGCTTCCATCCCCAATGTGTAGCAATTGCAGTAGGAGCACGTAGTTGTACTGATAGGGGTAAACCCATGCTCATCAAGCTTCCATCCCCAATCTGTAGCAATTGCAGTAGGAGCACGTAGTTGTACTGATAGGGGTAAACCCATGCTCATCAAGCTTCCATCCCCAATCTGTAGCAACTGCAGTAGGAGCACGTAGTTGTACTGATAGGGGTAAACCCATGCTCATCAAGCTTCCATCCCCAATGTGTAGCAATTGCAGTAGGAGCACGTAGTTGTACTGATAGGGGTAAACCCATGCTCATCAAGCTTCCATCCCCAATCTGTAGCAATTGCAGTAGGAGCACGTAGTTGTACTGATAGGGGTAAACCCATGCTCATCAAGCTTCCATCCCCAATCTGTAGCAATTGCAGTAGGAGCACGTAGTTGTACTGATAGGGGTAAACCCATGCTCATCAAGCTTCCATCCCCAATCTGTAGCAATTGCAGTAGGAGCACGTAGTTGTACTGATAGGGGTAAACCCATGCTCATCAAGCTTCCATCCCCAATCTGTAGCAACTGCAGTAGGAGCACGTAGTTGTACTGATAGGGGTAAACCCATGCTCATCAAGCTTCCATCCCCAATGTGTAGCAATTGCAGTAGGAGCACGTAGTTGTACTGATAGGGGTAAACCCATGCTCATCAAGCTTCCATCCCCAATCTGTAGCAATTGCAGTAGGAGCACGTAGTTGTACTGATAGGGGTAAACCCGTGCTCATCAAGCTTCCATCCCCAATCTGTAGCAATTGCAGTAGGAGCACGTAGTTGTACTGATAGGGGTAAACCCATGCTCATCAAGCTTCCATCCCCAATCTGTAGCAACTGCAGTAGGAGCACGTAGTTGTACTGATAGGGGTAAACCCATGCTCATCAAGCTTCCATCCCCAATCTGTAGCAACTGCAGTAGGAGCACGTAGTTGTACTGATAGGGGTAAACCCGTGCTCATCAAGCTTCCATCCCCAATGTGTAGCAACTGCAGTAGGAGCACGTAGTTGTACTGATAGGGGTAAACCCATGCTCATCAAGCTTCCATCCCCAATGTGTAGCAACTGCAGTAGGAGCACGTAGTTGTACTGATAGAGGTAAACCCGTGCTCATCAAGCTTCCATCCCCAATCTGTAGCAATTGCAGTAGGAGCACGTAGTTGTACTGATAGGGGTAAACCCGTGCTCATCAAGCTTCCATCCCCAATCTGTAGCAACTGCAGTAGGAGCACGTAGTTGTACTGATAGGGGTAAACCCACGCTCATCAAGCTTCCATCCCCAATCTGTAGCAATTGCAGTAGGAGCACGTAGTTGTACTGATAGGGGTAAACCCATGCTCATCAAGCTTCCATCCCCAATCTGTAGCAATTGCAGTAGGAGCACGTAGTTGTACTGATAGGGGTAAACCCGTGCTCATCAAGCTTCCATCCCCAATCTGTAGCAACTGCAGTAGGAGCACGTAGTTGTACTGATAGGGGTAAACCCATGCTCATCAAGCTTCCATCCCCAATGTGTAGCAATTGCAGTAGGAGCACGTAGTTGTACTGATAGGGGTAAACCCGTGCTCATCAAGCTTCCATCCCCAATCTGTAGCAACTGCAGTAGGAGCACGTAGTTGTACTGATAGGGGTAAACCCATGCTCATCAAGCTTCCATCCCCAATGTGTAGCAATTGCAGTAGGAGCACGTAGTTGTACTGATAGGGGTAAACCCATGCTCATCAAGCTTCCATCCCCAATGTGTAGCAACTGCAGTAGGAGCACGTAGTTGTACTGATAGGGGTAAACCCGTGCTCATCAAGCTTCCATCCCCAATCTGTAGCAACTGCAGTAGGAGCACGTAGTTGTACTGATAGGGGTAAACCCATGCTCATCAAGCTTCCATCCCCAATCTGTAGCAACTGCAGTAGGAGCACGTAGTTGTACTGATAGGGGTAAACCCATGCTCATCAAGCTTCCATCCCCAATGTGTAGCAATTGCAGTAGGAGCACGTAGTTGTACTGATAGGGGTAAACCCATGCTCATCAAGCTTCCATCCCCAATCTGTAGCAATTGCAGTAGGAGCACGTAGTTGTACTGATAGGGGTAAACCCATGCTCATCAAGCTTCCATCCCCAATCTGTAGCAACTGCAGTAGGAGCACGTAGTTGTACTGATAGGGGTAAACCCATGCTCATCAAGCTTCCATCCCCAATGTGTAGCAATTGCAGTAGGAGCACGTAGTTGTACTGATAGGGGTAAACACATGCTCATCAAGCTTCCATCCCCAATCTGTAGCAATTGCAGTAGGAGCACGTAGTTGTACTGAAAGGGGTAAACCCATGCTCATCAAGCTTCCATCCCCAATCTGTAGCAATTGCAGTAGGAGCACGTAGTTGTACTGATAGGGGTAAACCCATGCTCATCAAGCTTCCATCCCCAATGTGTAGCAATTGCAGTAGGAGCACGTAGTTGTACTGATAGGGGTAAGCCCATGCTCATCAAGCTTCCATCCCCAATCTGTAGCAATTGCAGTAGGAGCACGTAGTTGTACTGATAGGGGTAAACCCATGCTCATCAAGCTTCCATCCCCAATCTGTAGCAACTGCAGTAGGAGCACGTAGTTGTACTGATAGGGGTAAACCCATGCTCATCAAGCTTCCATCCCCAATGTGTAGCAATTGCAGTAGGAGCACGTAGTTGTACTGATAGGGGTAAACCCATGCTCATCAAGCTTCCATCCCCAATCTGTAGCAATTGCAGTAGGAGCACGTAGTTGTACTGATAGGGGTAAACCCATGCTCATCAAGCTTCCATCCCCAATCTGTAGCAATTGCAGTAGGAGCACGTAGTTGTACTGATAGGGGTAAACCCATGCTCATCAAGCTTCCATCCCCAATCTGTAGTAATTGCAGTAGGAGCACGTAGTTGTACTGATAGGGGTAAACCCATGCTCATCAAGCTTCCATCCCCAATCTGTAGCAACTGCAGTAGGAGCACGTAGTTGTACTGATAGGGGTAAACCCATGCTCATCAAGCTTCCATCCCCAATGTGTAGCAATTGCAGTAGGAGCACGTAGTTGTACTGATAGGGGTAAACCCATGCTCATCAAGCTTCCATCCCCAATCTGTAGCAATTGCAGTAGGAGCACGTAGTTGTACTGATAGGGGTAAACCCGTGCTCATCAAGCTTCCATCCCCAATCTGTAGCAATTGCAGTAGGAGCACGTAGTTGTACTGATAGGGGTAAACCCATGCTCATCAAGCTTCCATCCCCAATCTGTAGCAATTGTAGTAGGAGCACGTAGTTGTACTGATAGGGGTAAACCCATGCTCATCAAGCTTCCATCCCCAATCTGTAGCAATTGTAGTAGGAGCACGTAGTTGTACTGATAGGGGTAAACCCATGCTCATCAAGCTTCCATCCCCAATCTGTAGCAATTGTAGTAGGAGCACGTAGTTGTACTGATAGGGGTAAACCCATGCTCATCAAGCTTCCATCCCCAATCTGTAGCAATTGCAGTAGGAGCACGTAGTTGTACTGATAGGGGTAAACCCATGCTCATCAAGCTTCCATCCCCAATCTGTAGCAATTGTAGTAGGAGCACGTAGTTGTACTGATAGGGGTAAACCCATGCTCATCAAGCTTCCATCCCCAATCTGTAGCAATTGTAGTAGGAGCACGTAGTTGTACTGATAGGGGTAAACCCATGCTCATCAAGCTTCCATCCCCAATCTGTAGCAATTGTAGTAGGAGCACGTAGTTGTACTGATAGGGGTAAACCCATGCTCATCAAGCTTCCATCCCCAATGTGTAGCAATTGCAGTAGGAGCACGTAGTTGTACTGATAGGGGTAAACCCATGCTCATCAAGCTTCCATCCCCAATCTGTAGCAACTGCAGTAGGAGCACGTAGTTGTACTGATAGGGGTAAACCCATGCTCATCAAGCTTCCATCCCCAATGTGTAGCAATTGCAGTAGGAGCACGTAGTTGTACTGATAGGGGTAAACCCATGCTCATCAAGCTTCCATCCCCAATCTGTAGCAATTGTAGTAGGAGCACGTAGTTGTACTGATAGGGGTAAACCCATGCTCATCAAGCTTCCATCCCCAATCTGTAGCAATTGTAGTAGGAGCACGTAGTTGTACTGATAGGGGTAAACCCATGCTCATCAAGCTTCCATCCACAATCTGTAGCAATTGTAGTAGGAGCACGTAGTTGTACTGATAGGGGTAAACCCATGCTCATCAAGCTTCCATCCCCAATGTGTAGCAATTGCAGTAGGAGCACGTAGTTGTACTGATAGGGGTAAACCCATGCTCATCAAGCTTCCATCCCCAATGTGTAGCAACTGCAGTAGGAGCACGTAGTTGTACTGATAGGGGTAAACCCATGCTCATCAAGCTTCCATCCCCAATCTGTAGCAATTGCAGTAGGAGCACGTAGTTGTACTGATAGGGGTAAACCCATGCTCATCAAGCTTCCATCCCCAATGTGTAGCAACTGCAGTAGGAGCACGTAGTTGTACTGATAGGGGTAAACCCATGCTCATCAAGCTTCCATCCCCAATCTGTAGCAATTGCAGTAGGAGCACGTAGTTGTACTGATAGTGGTAAACCCATGCTCATCAAGCTTCCATCCCCAATCTGTAGCAACTGCAGTAGGAGCACGTAGTTGTACTGATAGGGGTAAACCCATGCTCATCAAGCTTCCATCCCCAATCTGTAGCAATTGCAGTAGGAGCACGTAGTTGTACTGATAGGGGTAAACCCGTGCTCATCAAGCTTCCATCCCCAATCTGTAGCAATTGCAGTAGGAGCACGTAGTTGTACTGATAGGGGTAAACCCATGCTCATCAAGCTTCCATCCCCAATCTGTAGCAATTGCAGTAGGAGTACGTAGTTGTACTGATAGGGGTAAACCCATGCTCATCAAGCTTCCATCCCCAATGTGTAGCAATTGCAGTAGGAGCACGTAGTTGTACTGATAGGGGTAAACCCATGCTCATCAAGCTTCCATCCCCAATGTGTAGCAATTGCAGTAGGAGCACGTAGTTGTACTGATAGGGGTAAACCCATGCTCATCAAGCTTCCATCCCCAATGTGTAGCAACTGCAGTAGGAGCACGTAGTTGTACTGATAGGGGTAAACCCATGCTCATCAAGCTTCCATCCCCAATGTGTAGCAACTGCAGTAGGAGCACGTAGTTGTACTGATAGGGGTAAACCCATGCTCATCAAGCTTCCATCCCCAATGTGTAGCAATTGCAGTAGGAGCACGTAGTTGTACTGATAGGGGTAAACCCATGCTCATCAAGCTTCCATCCCCAATGTGTAGCAACTGCAGTAGGAGCACGTAGTTGTACTGATAGGGGTAAACCCATGCTCATCAAGCTTCCATCCCCAATCTGTAGCAATTGCAGTAGGAGCACGTAGTTGTACTGATAGGGGTAAACCCATGCTCATCAAGCTTCCATCCCCAATCTGTAGCAATTGTAGTAGGAGCACGTAGTTGTACTGATAGGGGTAAACCCAAGCTCATCAAGCTTCCATCCCCAATGTGTAGCAATTGCAGTAGGAGCACGTAGTTGTACTGATAGGGGTAAACCCATGCTCATCAAGCTTCCATCCCCAATGTGTAGCAACTGCAGTAGGAGCACGTAGTTGTACTGATAGGGGTAAACCCATGCTCATCAAGCTTCCATCCCCAATCTGTAGCAATTGCAGTAGGAGCACGTAGTTGTACTGATAGGGGTAAACCCATGCTCATCAAGCTTCCATCCCCAATCTGTAGCAACTGCAGTAGGAGCACGTAGTTGTACTGATAGGGGTAAACCCGTGCTCATCAAGCTTCCATCCCCAATCTGTAGCAACTGCAGTAGGAGCACGTAGTTGTACTGATAGGGGTAAACCCGTGCTCATCAAGCTTCCATCCCCAATGTGTAGTAATTGCAGTAGGAGCACGTAGTTGTACTGATAGGGGTAAACCCGTGCTCATCAAGCTTCCATCCCCAATGTGTAGCAACTGCAGTAGGTGCACGTATTTGTACTGATAGGGGTAAACCCATGCTCATCAAGCTTCCATCCCCAATGTGTAGCAACTGCAGTAGGAGCACGTAGTTGTACTGATAGGGGTAAACCCATGCTCATCAAGCTTCCATCCCCAATCTGTAGCAATTGCAGTAGGAGCACGTAGTTGTACTGATAGGGGTAAACCCATGCTCATCAAGCTTCCATCCCCAATGTGTAGCAACTGCAGTAGGAGCACGTAGTTGTACTGATAGGGGTAAACCCATGCTCATCAAGCTTCCATCCCCAATCTGTAGCAACTGCAGTAGGAGCACGTAGTTGTACTGATAGGGGTAAACCCGTGCTCATCAAGCTTCCATCCCCAATCTGTAGCAACTGCAGTAGGAGCACGTAGTTGTACTGATAGGGGTAAACATGTGCTCATCAAGCTTCCATCCCCAATGTGTAGCAACTGCAGTAGGAGCACGTAGTTGTACTGATAGGGGTAAACCCATGCTCATCAAGCTTCCATCCCCAATCTGTAGCAATTGCAGTAGGAGCACGTAGTTGTACTGATAGGGGTAAACCCATGCTCATCAAGCTTCCATCCCCAATCTGTAGCAATTGTAGTAGGAGCACGTAGTTGTACTGATAGGGGTAAACCCATGCTCATCAAGCTTCCATCCCCAATCTGTAGCAATTGTAGTAGGAGCACGTAGTTGTACTGATAGGGGTAAACCCATGCTCATCAAGCTTCCATCCCCAATGTGTAGCAATTGCAGTAGGAGCACGTAGTTGTACTGATAGGGGTAAACCCATGCTCATCAAGCTTCCATCCCCAATGTGTAGCAACTGCAGTAGGAGCACGTAGTTGTACTGATAGGGGTAAACCCATGCTCATCAAGCTTCCATCCCCAATCTGTAGCAATTGCAGTAGGAGCACGTAGTTGTACTGATAGGGGTAAACCCATGCTCATCAAGCTTCCATCCCCAATGTGTAGCAACTGCAGTAGGAGCACGTAGTTGTACTGATAGGGGTAAACCCATGCTCATCAAGCTTCCATCCCCAATCTGTAGCAATTGCAGTAGGAGCACGTAGTTGTACTGATAATGGTAAACCCATGCTCATCAAGCTTCCATCCCCAATCTGTAGCAACTGCAGTAGGAGCACGTAGTTGTACTGATAGGGGTAAACCCATGCTCATCAAGCTTCCATCCCCAATCTGTAGCAATTGCAGTAGGAGCACGTAGTTGTACTGATAGGGGTAAACCCGTGCTCATCAAGCTTCCATCCCCAATCTGTAGCAATTGCAGTAGGAGCACGTAGTTGTACTGATAGGGGTAAACCCATGCTCATCAAGCTTCCATCCCCAATCTGTAGCAATTGCAGTAGGAGCACGTAGTTGTACTGATAGGGGTAAACCCATGCTCATCAAGCTTCCATCCCCAATGTGTAGCAATTGCAGTAGGAGCACGTAGTTGTACTGATAGGGGTAAACCCATGCTCATCAAGCTTCCATCCCCAATGTGTAGCAATTGCAGTAGGAGCACGTAGTTGTACTGATAGGGGTAAACCCATGCTCATCAAGCTTCCATCCCCAATGTGTAGCAACTGCAGTAGGAGCACGTAGTTGTACTGATAGGGGTAAACCCATGCTCATCAAGCTTCCATCCCCAATGTGTAGCAACTGCAGTAGGAGCACGTAGTTGTACTGATAGGGGTAAACCCATGCTCATCAAGCTTCCATCCCCAATGTGTAGCAATTGCAGTAGGAGCACGTAGTTGTACTGATAGGGGTAAACCCATGCTCATCAAGCTTCCATCCCCAATGTGTAGCAACTGCAGTAGGAGCACGTAGTTGTACTGATAGGGGTAAACCCATGCTCATCAAGCTTCCATCCCCAATCTGTAGCAATTGCAGTAGGAGCACGTAGTTGTACTGATAGGGGTAAACCCATGCTCATCAAGCTTCCATCCCCAATCTGTAGCAATTGTAGTAGGAGCACGTAGTTGTACTGATAGGGGTAAACCCAAGCTCATCAAGCTTCCATCCCCAATCTGTAGCAATTGCAGTAGGAGCACGTAGTTGTACTGATAGGGGTAAACCCATGCTCATCAAGCTTCCATCCCCAATGTGTAGCAACTGCAGTAGGAGCACGTAGTTGTACTGATAGGGGTAAACCCGTGCTCATCAAGCTTCCATCCCCAATCTGTAGCAATTGCAGTAGGAGCACGTAGTTGTACTGATAGTGGTAAACCCATGCTCATCAAGCTTCCATCCCCAATCTGTAGCAACTGCAGTAGGAGCACGTAGTTGTACTGATAGGGGTAAACCCATGCTCATCAAGCTTCCATCCCCAATCTGTAGCAATTGCAGTAGGAGCACGTAGTTGTACTGATAGGGGTAAACCCGTGCTCATCAAGCTTCCATCCCCAATCTGTAGCAATTGCAGTAGGAGCACGTAGTTGTACTGATAGGGGTAAACCCATGCTCATCAAGCTTCCATCCCCAATCTGTAGCAATTGCAGTAGGAGCACGTAGTTGTACTGATAGGGGTAAACCCATGCTCATCAAGCTTCCATCCCCAATGTGTAGCAATTGCAGTAGGAGCACGTAGTTGTACTGATAGGGGTAAACCCATGCTCATCAAGCTTCCATCCCCAATGTGTAGCAATTGCAGTAGGAGCACGTAGTTGTACTGATAGGGGTAAACCCATGCTCATCAAGCTTCCATCCCCAATGTGTAGCAACTGCAGTAGGAGCACGTAGTTGTACTGATAGGGGTAAACCCATGCTCATCAAGCTTCCATCCCCAATCTGTAGCAATTGCAGTAGGAGCACGTAGTTGTACTGATAGGGGTAAACCCATGCTCATCAAGCTTCCATCCCCAATCTGTAGCAACTGCAGTAGGAGCACGTAGTTGTACTGATAGGGGTAAACCCGTGCTCATCAAGCTTCCATCCCCAATCTGTAGCAACTGCAGTAGGAGCACGTAGTTGTACTGATAGGGGTAAACCCGTGCTCATCAAGCTTCCATCCCCAATGTGTAGCAATTGCAGTAGGAGCACGTAGTTGTACTGATAGGGGTAAACCCGTGCTCATCAAGCTTCCATCCCCAATGTGTAGCAACTGCAGTAGGAGCACGTAGTTGTACTGATAGGGGTAAACCCATGCTCATCAAGCTTCCATCCCCAATGTGTAGCAACTGCAGTAGGAGCACGTAGTTGTACTGATAGGGGTAAACCCATGCTCATCAAGCTTCCATCCCCAATCTGTAGCAATTGCAGTAGGAGCACGTAGTTGTACTAATAGGGGTAAACCCATGCTCATCAAGCTTCCATCCCCAATGTGTAGCAACTGCAGTAGGAGCACGTAGTTGTACTGATAGGGGTAAACCCATGCTCATCAAGCTTCCATCCCCAATCTGTAGCAACTGCAGTAGGAGCACGTAGTTGTACTGATAGGGGTAAACCCGTGCTCATCAAGCTTCCATCCCCAATCTGTAGCAACTGCAGTAGGAGCACGTAGTTGTACTGATAGGGGTAAACATGTGCTCATCAAGCTTCCATCCCCAATGTGTAGCAACTGCAGTAGGAGCACGTAGTTGTACTGATAGGGGTAAACCCATGCTCATCAAGCTTCCATCCCCAATCTGTAGCAATTGCAGTAGGAGCACGTAGTTGTACTGATAGGGGTAAACCCATGCTCATCAAGCTTCCATCCCCAATGTGTAGCAACTGCAGTAGGAGCACGTAGTTGTACTGATAGGGGTAAACCCATGCTCATCAAGCTTCCATCCCCAATCTGTAGCAACTGCAGTAGGAGCACGTAGTTGTACTGATAGGGGTAAACCCACGCTCATCAAGCTTCCATCCCCAATCTGTAGCAACTGCAGTAGGAGCACGTAGTTGTACTGATAGGGGTAAACCCATGCTCATCAAGCTTCCATCCCCAATCTGTAGCAATTGCAGTAGGAGCACGTAGTTGTACTGATAGGGGTAAACCCATGCTCATCAAGCTTCCATCCCCAATGTGTAGCAACTGCAGTAGGAGCACGTAGTTGTACTGATAGGGGTAAACCCATGCTCATCAAGCTTCCATCCCCAATCTGTAGCAATTGCAGTAGGAGCACGTAGTTGTACTGATAGGGGTAAACCCATGCTCATCAAGCTTCCATCCCCAATGTGTAGCAATTGCAGTAGGAGCACGTAGTTGTACTGATAGGGGTAAACCCATGCTCATCAAGCTTCCATACCCAATGTGTAGCAACTGCAGTAGGAGCACGTAGTTGTACTGATAGGGGTAAACCCGTGCTCATCAAGCTTCCATCCCCAATGTGTAGCAACTGCAGTAGGAGCACGTAGTTGTACTGATAGGGGTAAACCCATGCTCATCAAGCTTCCATCCCCAATCTGTAGCAACTGCAGTAGGAGCACGTAGTTGTACTGATAGGGGTAAACTCACGCTCATCAAGCTTCCATCCCCAATCTGTAGCAACTGCAGTAGGAGCACGTAGTTGTACTGATAGGGGTAAACCCATGCTCATCAAGCTTCCATCCCCAATCTGTAGCAATTGCAGTAGGAGCACGTAGTTGTACTGATAGGGGTAAACCCATGCTCATCAAGCTTCCATCCCCAATGTGTAGCAACTGCAGTAGGAGCACGTAGTTGTACTGATAGGGGTAAACCCATGCTCATCAAGCTTCCATCCCCAATCTGTAGCAATTGCAGTAGGAGCACGTAGTTGTACTGATAGGGGTAAACCCATGCTCATCAAGCTTCCATCCCCAATGTGTAGCAATTGCAGTAGGAGCACGTAGTTGTACTGATAGGGGTAAACCCATGCTCATCAAGCTTCCATACCCAATTTGTAGCAACTGCAGTAGGAGCACGTAGTTGTACTGATAGGGGTAAACCCGTGCTCATCAAGCTTCCATCCCCAATGTGTAGCAACTGCAGTAGGAGCACGTAGTTGTACTGATAGGGGTAAACCCATGCTCATCAAGCTTCCATCCCCAATGTGTAGCAACTGCAGTAGGAGCACGTAGTTGTACTGATAGGGGTAAACCCATGCTCATCAAGCTTCCATCCCCAATGTGTAGCAATTGCAGTAGGAGCACGTAGTTGTACTGATAGGGGTAAACCCATGCTCATCAAGCTTCCATCCCCAATCTGTAGCAACTGCAGTAGGAGCACGTAGTTGTACTGATAGGGGTAAACCCATGCTCATCAAGCTTCCATCCCCAATGTGTAGCAATTGCAGTAGGAGCACGTAGTTGTACTGATAGGGGTAAACCCATGCTCATCAAGCTTCCATCCCCAATCTGTAGCAACTGCAGTAGGAGCACGTAGTTGTACTGATAGGGGTAAACCCATGCTCATCAAGCTTCCATCCCCAATCTGTAGCAATTGCAGTAGGAGCACGTAGTTGTACTGATAGGGGTAAACCCATGCTCATCAAGCTTCCATCCCCAATGTGTAGCAATTGCAGTAGGAGCACGTAGTTGTACTGATAGGGGTAAACCCATGCTCATCAAGCTTCCATACCCAATGTGTAGCAACTGCAGTAGGAGCACGTAGTTGTACTGATAGGGGTAAACCCGTGCTCATCAAGCTTCCATCCCCAATGTGTAGCAACTGCAGTAGGAGCACGTAGTTGTACTGATAGGGGTAAACCCATGCTCATCAAGCTTCCATCCCCAATCTGTAGCAACTGCAGTAGGAGCACGTAGTTGTACTGATAGGGGTAAACCCACGCTCATCAAGCTTCCATCCCCAATCTGTAGCAACTGCAGTAGGAGCACGTAGTTGTACTGATAGGGGTAAACCCATGCTCATCAAGCTTCCATCCCCAATCTGTAGCAATTGCAGTAGGAGCACGTAGTTGTACTGATAGGGGTAAACCCATGCTCATCAAGCTTCCATCCCCAATGTGTAGCAACTGCAGTAGGAGCACGTAGTTGTACTGATAGGGGTAAACCCATGCTCATCAAGCTTCCATCCCCAATCTGTAGCAATTGCAGTAGGAGCACGTAGTTGTACTGATAGGGGTAAACCCATGCTCATCAAGCTTCCATCCCCAATGTGTAGCAATTGCAGTAGGAGCACGTAGTTGTACTGATATGGGTAAACCCATGCTCATCAAGCTTCCATACCCAATGTGTAGCAACTGCAGTAGGAGCACGTAGTTGTACTGATAGGGGTAAACCCGTGCTCATCAAGCTTCCATCCCCAATGTGTAGCAACTGCAGTAGGAGCACGTAGTTGTACTGATAGGGGTAAACCCATGCTCATCAAGCTTCCATCCCCAATGTGTAGCAACTGCAGTAGGAGCACGTAGTTGTACTGATAGGGGTAAACCCATGCTCATCAAGCTTCCATCCCCAATGTGTAGCAATTGCAGTAGGAGCACGTAGTTGTACTGATAGGGGTAAACCCATGCTCATCAAGCTTCCATCCCCAATCTGTAGCAACTGCAGTAGGAGCACGTAGTTGTACTGATAGGGGTAAACCCATGCTCATCAAGCTTCCATTCCCAATGTGTAGCAATTGCAGTAGGAGCACGTAGTTGTACTGATAGGGGTAAACCCATGCTCATCAAGCTTCCATCCCCAATCTGTAGCAACTGCAGTAGGAGCACGTAGTTGTACTGATAGGGGTAAACCCATGCTCATCAAGCTTCCATCCCCAATCTGTAGCAATTGCAGTAGGAGCACGTAGTTGTACTGATAGGGGTAAACCCATGCTCATCAAGCTTCCATCCCCAATCTGTAGGAATGTTTTGACCCCCAACCACTTTTGATCTTGGTGGTAAGTTGAGTAAGCATGGTGGCGTGCTGCATCCGCGAGCAAGATTGCTTTTGATTTTGGCTGCAGATGTAACAAACAGTTGTTAGCGAAGGCTATTGAGGGACTTTGTTAGGAAATCACCCCCGTACAAATACACAAAGCATTTCTTCCCAGCTTTTGCGATGGTTTCGTTACTGGACTCTGACAGCAGTTCTGCCAGTTCTACAAGTTGGGGATTTTTTATATATATTAGCTAACTTGGTTTTACCAAGCCAATAAGGGTCTGAAGTGGTGTCACACCCACGGAATGCAAGAATAAAAAGCCACTGTACCTGGTGAGTGTTGAGCAGGTCGATGTGTGAAAGAGGAGCTTGAGTAATGAACACAGCCGGCTTCACCTTTGCCATTCTTCTGAAGGTAGATGGTAATTGCACCTGAGCCTAAACCATTGAGGAGTACGAGGAGATCAACATCTTCTCCTACTACGATCGCACGGTCGAATGTAGGATGTTTTGATAGTGCCATGGCAATTATGTCCCGATCAGCATCTTCTTCGGCTATTTTTACTTGTATGCCATGCTGCTCGAATGAATCTCAAAGAAGTGGGATGAGGCACCACTTGTTTTTCCCATTGGCCAATACTTTTTTCTGAGGTAGTTGGATGATGGTGGATTCTTCCAAAATGATGTCACTGCACAAGTGAGTAGCACAGCGTCAGGGTCGTTCAGCACATTTTGTGTTTTTTGTTAGCGGCCTCTTCAGGATAACAGTCAAAAACAACTGAGACGTTGCTACCAAAGTGGTTTTTAATGTAGCTGATGTAACCTGAAACAATGGCTGTCACAGACGTTTTGCGCTGCCCGACAACCTTGTTTAAAAGATAGCCCCCTTCCAAAACAACGTAAGTATTGGAGTCAGCTGATGTGTGGCTGGATAGTGGAGTGAAAGCAGAGTAGAGACTGGACTTGGTCCCCTATCGCACCCCCTATTTATTAATCAAAGACATTGGGAATGGGGCTAATTCATGTTTAAAATGTTCTTTCAGATCTTCGTCCATTTTTTTGTTATGCACACGCTTTGGTGTGGATCGACAACTACTCTCTTGTTCCCCACTTTAACACGGTGGTGATGGATGATATCCGATACGCTCAAAACTTGTTTTAATTGATTTCGCCCTATTTCTACTTTCCAAGGTTTTCTGTTACATGCCACTTTTGGGAGAAGCACTTGGCCTACAGGTACCCGTCAAAACTCAAATTAAAGGTAAACAAATAGAATTAAAGTTCGTTATCAATGAGATTTATCATAGGGTATGGATTTTGGGCAATATTTGTCCAATAAGGAGACAAAAACCAACAATATTTGCTTTTTTGCAAAAACATCCAATCTTTAAAAAACTGTATCCTGGGAACTACTACACATACAGAGCTTACTTAGGACTGAAATTGTAGACACTGAAGTATAAATGTAAACAGGTATTCACAATGTTTTCTCTCAGACGCATAGTTTAGACGATAATGAGCAAAACCTGAAAAAAGTGCAAATGTCTGGCTGATTCTTGGCTATTACACAGCTAGCACAGGACTTTCGAAGCTGCAAATTTGTTTTTTGCTATTGGCAGAGGTCCATACAACATATTAAAAATTAGAACTACATGTCCTTTTACAAGGTCGGGCCCCTTTTTATGTCAAATTTGACTGGACTATGTTATGTCGTTTAGAAGTGATAATGTTCTTTGGTATTCTTTTTACCTCGTTTTTCATGATACAATCCTTGCAATCTTGAAAACTAATACCATTTTTGACATCGCCTCTCCTAATATATTTAATCCGTTTTATTTCTATGCCATTTATGTCTAAAGCATACATTTCACCCCTAAGTCCAGCAAATGCTTTATGAATACGTCCACCAGCCTCGTATTTAAATTTTCCCGAAGTTCTCTTGTTTGATGTAGATTAACATATGTGATTAGTAAGATAATCAGATGTGTCAGTTGTCCTAAAAATTCAACTTGTCTTGATAAACATTTTGGGTGTTAAAGAAATAAATAAACGAGTCCGTGTCAATATACATTAGTATAAGATTTTCGACCCAATAATAGGAGCAAGACATTATAGCGGTGGGAATACACCTGAGTTTTTAAAATATCCAGTATACACATTCCAATATATATAGGCTTATGGAATACAATGCTACGATTAGCCATGTGGAAAACAACTAGCTTAGGACCATAAATTGTTCTGTCGATAAATGTTGGTTTATATATTAGATTTTCAACCTATTTTCTGTCAGTTATAGGACGTATTGTGCCCGTTTGACGAGGACTTCGGGGATCCACAGACCTTAAATGACCCTTCCTAAACCCTCCTCCAACGAGAAGACATATAGGACGGGGAGGAATGCATTCTTGGACTCGGAATGCAAAAGGAAACAGTACGCGGGGGTGTCGGGTATAATGAGAGATCAAAACTACCAGTCTAGAGGAATACAAACACAAAATGCAATAAAGAGGCCAGGGTTACATTCAAATCGCACTCGATTTATTCAAAAAGTGGCAGACTCCTAATCTACTTCAGAGAGGTTAAAAACCGCTAATCCATGCTAATCAGTTCAAATATAAATTTACTCGTCTCCGTGCGAAAAATCCTAAAAATTAAGTCTCTCGAAGTCCTACTATAAATGAAGAAATCAACAAATAAGGCTAAGAGAATGACACGTAATTCATCCCTACACAATTACTTCGGAGATTGCATTAATAATGATAATACAAGACTTAATTTACGACAATGAAAGATATTTACTTGTTTACAATGCAAATAGTTCGTTATATTTATTGCACAGTAAGTTTGACAACTCTGCGATGATGGTGCCATCTCTAACATTTAACGTTACAGTAATTTAAGCTAATGACTATAGTACGTTAAGTGTAGCAACTATGTAAACGAGAAGCGTTTCGTCCAAACTTTATTACAAAGCAAAATCTAAGCACATTCTGAACCTAACAGATTAAATGGAAAAAGCTATCCTAGTGTACAACACAAATTTATTACATATCACTCTTTAAATTTGCGCAATTGACGCCACTAACCTGCCTACTCGCAGCTCCACTCTTTGTGAAGTTGGGTCATGAATGTATGGGAGAGAAAATTATGTCGGCGACGACATGAGCAATTCATGGCTAATGTCGCATTATCAGATTATCTACCGTGTTTAAACACGTAGTCAACTGATGGTCGTCTCATACTAGGGAATGCTATAAATTGTATTTAAGATGTCGAAGAATAGCTAAATCTCAGCATTGGTCATCGAGGTTTCATTACGTTTAGTGGGTTTATTCATGTTTGTAAATATTTCCTAACACTTACGAAGCCTCCGTGGCTTAGGCGGCAGCACGCCGGCCTCTCACCGCTGGGTCCGTGGTTCAAATCCCGGTCACTCCATGTGAGATCTGTGCTGGACAAAACGAAGGCAGACGGGTTTTTCTCCGGGTACTCCGGTTTTTCCTGTCAATATTTCATTCAAGCAACACTCTCCACTATAATTTCTTCATTTGTCATTCATTTAATCATTTCCCCAGAGGAGTGCGTCAGGCCTCGGCAGCCGGCACAGTTCATATCCTCGCCGCTAGATGGGGGCTTCATTCATTCCATTCCTGACCCGGTCGGAGACTGGAAGCAGGCTGTGGATTTTCATTTTTTTTCCTAACACTTCATTTAGGTTTTCGTTTAGATAAAAATCCAGCTAATTGATTATTATAATTTTATTCATTAAAGTCATCTTTCGGTCCTACCAGTTTCCCTGTATTGGTTTAGTGACCATGTTAAACTCGAAAAGTGTGAAAAATTGGTGTAACTCAAACCAACACCAGACTCATAATTGGAAGAAAAACCCCTTTCCAAACCTTCATGTACCCATAGAAGTGCTTCCCAAGAACACTCGGCCCGACGGCCATTTGCTCAGTCAACGAGACAAAAAATAGTACACGTTACTGGCTCAAATAGTACCAAAAAGCGTACCTTGCAGCTAAGGGTAATCAGATCCTACCTCTGTAGTGCTTAATAAATGTAACAATGGTTTTCACTAGCCTTATACAATTCCAGCCTGTGGACAAGGTTATAATCTGCTGTACAAATCAGCTGTGTATTTTAATTGTATTCTTAAACGTACTTAAAGTGTGCATGGACTGTGATTGCATCAGAAATTTATGCAGTCAAGAAACATGTGTTATAATTAACCTGGGTCTTCCTTACAGTTAAAAAATGACCCCCCATATCGAACATAAGATATCCTGCTTGGCTCATATTAATAATTACAGCATTGGTTCATAGTCGTCAGATTGTCAATTGATAAAAATAAAACAAAAGAAACACTCCCATGTGTTTGTGCAACGTCAAAACAGGTTTCATGCAGTGGCTTCTAACATACAGTCCACTGCCTTTTCAATTCGTTCACTTGTTAAAGAGTGCGTGGCGTTCGCAACCAGTAGGTCAGTACTAATGACATTTGCCGGTCTAAGGCCTCGAAACACATCTGGATACAAGGACTAACTGTACCCAGTGGAATGCATTGGTGGCATGATTACTGTTACGTGCATGTGCACGTCCCAACTTTTCAAACATGTATTTACTCATGGATGCTGTTCTTGAAGTTTTGAAACGACCGCCTCGTCGCTCTGTTCCGCCTGTGTCCACGAGATGGTAGCTGCTGTCGGACTTTGGAAAGACGTCAAGTAGTTCTTGCAGCCCCGCTAGGTAGTGTGTGCTGCGCCTTATAAAACTCCTTATACGCATGACATAATTGAAAGACAATTACATTCTTCGTCTTGAAACAAATGCCGGTGTATTCTTGATACCGCCAAATTATGTACTTATTTATGACATTGTTGTTTGAGGTGTCAGTCCGTGATTGGACAATATTATTTACATGAAGGCAGTTGGGATTTGACACGCAAAAATTCTCCGCCATTTTGTGGAGTCCATTAGCCATCGTGAAGTAAACACATCTAGCCGACTGGTCGTGAAAGGTGTCTCCGTTGATGGGGGCTTTGGGCCCCCATTCTCTACGAAATATAAATTTATGCAAGGAAAAAGGAATTGCCTGTACTCTTCGGATTGTGAATTTCATCGTTTCGCCGTGAAGTGGACGTGTGAAATGTGGTCGCATCTCGATGCGGACCTACGGTTGTTGACCAAAACAAAGCATGTGCTGGGCAGGCTTCTTCCGGGCAATATAGTGCCATATTTTATTTATTTAAAAGGTGTTAGTTTTTTTGTTTTCATTGTGTCTCCGCTGTGAAGTTTTAAGGTACGTTTTTTATTTAATTTATCTAATTATTTTATTTTGGGAGCTCCAATTTTGGCCGTGTATGAATGTTGATCTTCTGTTGTGTTTTGCCTTGTAGGCCAAATATTTCTTTTACGTTTCAATAACGTTTCCTTGTATATATTAAGTTTGTTATTATTTTGTACCTTCTGGAGACACATTTGTTAGTTTATTTTACGTTTAAATTATTATTTATTTTCATTTGGCAAGCTTGGGATTGTCATTTTTTTTTAAAATCTATGTAAGATCCGTCGAGTTTTAAAACGACTTGCATTAATAGTTTTTAGATGTAATTGTTTTACGCCGTTCATTTCCTTCTGCTAATGTTTACATTTAATTTTATTAATTGTTTGCCGTAATTTCGATCAGGCATGTGTTTTGTGGCCATGTTATGAAGAGATGCATTATGGTCTCGAAGTCAGTCTCTAGGCGTCCAACGCGAAACTCAAACGTGTTGTGTTAACTTAAGATTTTTTTTTATTTTACCTTGTCGGTTCAACCTTGTGTTTTTAGTAATTGTTCCTGTGTTTGTCTCCATCATGCAAATTAATGAATTCTTTTCTGCTACTATTTAATTTGATTAATTTAATTTTTTTTATTTTCTCGTTTCATCGTGGCCGGGATCTACGCATGCCGGATCGTTATTGCATTCCCTTGCAAATTATCAAGCCCTTTCTCATTGTGATATGCATGTAATTTTTATTTTAACCTTTGGGCTGTTTAACATTTTTTTTTAAAATTAAGTCTTTCCACTTCTTGGCTTTGCAAGCAAGCATGTTAGGCGCTATCTGGCCTTCTTGTAAATTTGTGTTGGTTGATGCATGTTCCGTTTATGGTGAAGGTTCTCCTTAAAATTTTTAATATTAAACCTTTTATTCTTAAATTTTTTATCTTTTGTTGTGGCATTATTTCACCGACGGCAGTTCCGTTGGTTTTTGGGGGGTGTCTGTACGATAGCCTGTGTGTGTTGTCCCCTTCTCCATCTTCCTTCCACTCCTTTGAGCTCTTCTGTTGGGACATGTTGTAACGTGTTTTTCAAGGGTTTTTTATGCAACTGGCATAAGTCAGTAGGAAGCCATTCTATATTTATTTACGCGGCAAATTGTTCAGCCAAGAGAATTTTTCATGTTAATTTATTATTATTATTAATTTATTATAATTATTATTAAGGTATTTTCGGTGCATTTTATAAAAATTATTAGCATTCAGATAGGTTTTCTATGTCTTAGAAAACGCTAACAAGCAAATTATTACGAACGACGATATCATAGAAAATTATCTGATTACGGAATTTTACGGAGTTTTGTCAGTTAGGGTATTTGAGAGACATGACTCACTGGGAATTCTAATACAAGCTGATTCCTGTCGAGAAGCATGACGCAATCTTGGGTCGCATCGTCGAGAAGAGGCGAATTGTTGAAACGGAAAACGACTTCTCCCTCTCGCCCGCGGTGTGTAATGAACCGGAGGAGGGGAAGTGGCGGCGTGCTCAGCCAATCAGCGGAGACAACGTAAGCTAGAAGTCTGGACTGGAGTGGGGGAGCCGACAGGTGAATATATCGTTCGACGCGCCGTGAGACGAGGACTATCGGTGAAATACTTGCGGAGTATGGTTATACGCGGGGGACGCTCCGATGTTCCGTGGAACGGACAATCTGTGTAGAACTTGCAGTGTACGGTCGCAAGTGCGTGACGCTCCGATGTTCAGTGGAGATAGCGACGAACTTTTGTAAAACGTAACCAGTGCGGTTTTACGAGAGTTTGGGTCCGATGTACGGACCATTGAATTATCTAATCTACCAGAATATCATCAAATTTCGACGGAGATGACGACGTCCAGGAGACTGTGGGAAGCACACAGCATCATCAAGAACGAGGGAAATGCTTTGGCAATTTCCAGGGGTAAGCGCTAATGACGCAGAAATACGCAATCTCTCATTTTTCTTTGTTTTATATTTCATAATTCAGTAACTTCATAGCTTGGAAATAAGAGTAAAATCAATTTATCAGACTCCGTTTTCACGTAATTTTCTATCGGTAATATTCAAATCACAACGCTCCAATTTAAATTTTAAACTTATTATTATTATTAATTTTGCTATACTTGTTTTATATAATAAATTCATTTCTTTTACAATGCAATCTTTGCTTTCAGTAGGTAGCATTAGATATAGACCAATTCCTTCTCCTGATACAATTGTTTGTTGGGTTAATGATCAAATCATACCACGATCTGAGTGAATAGAGTCTTGAATGTGTTCTGCCAGAGCTAGACGTTGTTAAATACAAATTTAGATTTCAGCATTGCATTGAGGTCTTGGCGCCCATTAAAACAACATAGCTTAGGCAAAGGTAAACAATTACATTTGTCGCTACCAACATGGGGCACTAACTAATAACCGCTACAATGTCATCTGGAGGTGATTTTGCTGCGGAAGTGACCCGGACCCCTGAATACAGGTAAGTTGGCCCATCCACGTTCCCCGTACGCGTGTCATTCTGGTAGCAGATCCTGCTTGAGTTCACTTCCGTAACTATCCCCTCCCCAGTACCCGCAGGCTGTTTTATGGACCCCTCTGGTACCGATGGGACGGTTATTGGTGGGATTTTGTCAGGCCAGTGCACTTAATGTTATGTAAAGCTAATCCTTGTCGTTTGTTTTGTTTCATGGTTGCCTCTGGATATCCATGTGGTACGCTGTAAGTGTCCCGTTGTAAGCGAGGCGTTTACTCCTGTATTTTACCCTGTTTGTGTGCAACATTCCAACTGAAGAAGCTGCCCGGTGAGTGACTGACATGTGTTCTTGGCATGGGAAATGGGATTTCTTAATATTCTGATAGCCTATTTGCTGCGTGTGAAGACATCCTGGAGCCCTCTCAGAAGCTGGTAGCCTGATGATTTGTGCCTATTTTTGTAATTTAGCTTTCTGTTCTCGAGCCAAGCAGGTGGTGACGTGTGCAGTTCTGGACAGCTTTGTGCATGATTTTGTGAGGTATGGTGTTGGTGTTCGAGTGTCAGCCTAATCTTTGGTGTCGGTAATTGGTGGTCATGGTACTGTTGTGAAAGTGTAAACTGTCCTTGTAATTCCTGAAATTTGTGTCCTTCTATATTGGCTGTCTGCATTCTGTGTTTTCCAAAATGGCCGACAACAATAGTGTTTTCAATTTAATTGACTTAAGTGATAACCTTGTGAATTTAGAGAGTTCTTCTGGGGTTGAACGTGAGTCACCTCTGTTTACTAGGTCTGAGGTTTTGGGATCGATTACCAGTAGTAGTTTGCCTGCCCCTCTGTTGCCTGACGCTGGCTCGTCCATACCACTTAATCCTGCATACGGTCATTATTCTCATGTTAGGTCACCTAATGATTTCCTGGGTCCTGCCGACCCATTGCATCCCAGTTCTTTCTCTCGTAATATAAATGTTTTGTCGCCTGTAGAGGGTGTGCGAGCGGGCTACCCTGGTAACAATGCCTCTATTCCTAATGCTACGTTCTCGCCTACCGTTAATTATGGGTCGATTCCTCATCCTATTTCTGGTTTCTTAACTAAATTAAAGCATTTCAACCTTGATGACGTTACCCAAGTGGTACAATTTTTAAAGCAAGTGGTCGAGTTGGGTAACCATGGCTCGATTTTTAGGATGTCGGAAATTCAGATTTTCCAACTTTTGTATCCAGTTGCATCCGGTATGCTGCGCGATAAGCTTGTTGAAGCTATCCACCTCCGTATGTCCCTAGCCATGTTTATTAGGGAAGTGTTGTGGTTTTTTGTCCCTGCGAGCGCCCTTAGTGCTCTCGAGCAAAAGTTACTTTATCGTGTCCAAAAGTTGGACGAGTCACTTAGCGACTATGTCAGTGACATTAAGGTGTATGCCCAGGTTTTTGCATCCCCTTTAACAGAGCGACAGTTGGTGTCATCAATTGTGAATGGGTTTTCGCCTCAATATAGGTCATACATGACTATGTGTACCAGGCCTTCGTCATTTGTCGAGCTGAAACAGGTCGTTATAGAGGCTATGGCTGTGAAGCATGCAGATTCCCTTCGTGTAGCTAATGTTCCTCCTCCTTCCTTGATGTCTTGTCCCCCTCCTTCTTTGATGTCTCGTCCCCCGCCTAAGGTTATGTTCCACCCTAGACCCAATATTAAGTGCCACACGTGCGGTGGCGTGGGGCATGTCAAGAAGGTGTGTCCGAGTAACCAGGTTGTGTATCGCCAATGACGGAACGTTGAGGAGACCAATTCGGGTGTTACTTCCAAGGATATTTCTGTGCGTAAGAATTTGGGAAAACCCTGTGAAGTTTCTGGTCGCCCTACCAATGATAGTCTTGTTAACTCTATGAAAACTAATTCATCACGTGCTAATTCTGCTTATGTCGCTGACCTACCTAATCTGTCGGTGAGCAATGGCGTGGCAAGTCAGCCTAATTCTAAACGTTGTGTGAAACCTGTGGTGCGGGTGTCCTCGTCAACTACTTGTAATCGTGTTAGAGTGAGTAATGATTTTGGAATTTCTCCTGTGGCTAAAGGAATATCCCCGTTTATTGAAATGTGTGTTAATGACGAGCCCGTTTCTGCATTGCTTGATTCTGGTAGTGTCGCATCCTTTATAAGTGAGGACTGGTTTTTATCTATGAAGAGTGTTTGCAAATTTCCTGAGTTAGAGCCTAACAATGAATCTTTTATTTCGGCAAATTGTTCAAATTTAAGTATTTTGGTTTGTATGACAGTCAAAATTCATATTCTAAATTTTTCTTGGAAATTTAAATTTTTGGTTGCCAGAAATCTTTCTTGTGCTGTGGTCATTGGAGCTAATTTCATGTCACACGTTGGTATGCTTCTTGATTTTGGTGCTCGCAACTTATGGTTTAAGTTTAATCCACAGAGTAAATTATCATTTAACCCGGTTTTATCTTCTCCTGCTGTCAATTCTGTTAGTGAACCTATGACTATTGAGGATCTCGATCTGGAAAATTTAACGAGTCTTCAAAAGGATGCCATTAAGAGGTTATGTCAGGAATATGGCGATGTATTTACTGACAAGTAGGGTGTAACCCATTTGATGGAGTACAAGATTGAGCTAACCGATTCTGTGCCGGTGCGTTCCAGCCCGTATCGCCTTGCCCCGCCCAAGATGGCTGAACTTCGTAAGATTATCGATAAGATGTTAGAAGAAGGTGTAATCCAACCCTCTATCTCTGCCTACTCATCCCCTGTATTTCTTGTGCCAAAACCTAACGGTGGTTTTCGGCCGGTGGTCGACTATAGGGCCCTTAATCAAAAAGTTGTTTTGCAATCCATTCCTTTGCCGGACCTTCACACATGTTTTAGTTGGTTTCGCAACGCGAAGGTGTTCACGATCCTCGATTTAAATTCTTCCTACTTCCAAATTCCCCTCTCTCCTGAATCCAGGCATGTTACTGCTTTTTCCACTGACTGGAACCTGTTTGAGTATGCCCGTGTCCCGTTTGGCCTATCCACCGGAGCCGCTGTGTTGAGCAGACTTCTGGACAAGGTATTTTCAGAAATTAAATTCAAGTTTGTGTACCACTAACTAGACGATGTGGTGATCTATTCCGAATCCTTCGAGGAACACGTTGATCATCTGAAAGTTGTACTTTATCGGTTGCGTGACGCTGGTCTTACCGTCAAATTGTCCAAGGTTTCCTTTGCCAAGCCCAAAATTTCCTTCTTGGGGCATATTGTTTCTGAATCTGGTATCTCAATGGACCAGTCTCGTTCACAGGCCATCAGAGATTTTAAACCACCCAAGAACGCCAAGGGTGTTGCTCGTTACATTGGTATGGTCAACTTCTTCCGTAAGTTTATCAGTAACTTTGCCGACCGTGCTGCTCCTCTAAAACAATTACGCAAAAAGGCTGTGAAGTTTGAGTGGGGTCCCTCTCAGCAGGCAGCCTTCGAAGATCTTAAGCTTGCGCTTTCTAACGCCCCTGTGTTAGCCATTCCGGATTTTGGGAAGCAGTTCATTGTGCAGACTGATGCGTCTGGTCGTGGTGTTGGTTGTGTTCTACTGCAGGAATCTGATCTGGGTAGGCAACCCATTGCATACGCTTCTCGTACCTTAACGGACGCAGAGAGGAAGTATTCTATTTACGAACTTGAGGGTTTAGCTGTGTTGTTCGCTCTAGAAAAATTCCGTATGTACAGTGGTGGAAATATTTATTGCATCACCTTCTAAAATTGACATTTTTTAAAATAATAATTGAATAACTGACCTAAATTGGCCTGAAATCCCTCTACTTCTATCAGAAATGAATATACGCAGTAATGTTTGTCAATTTTATTTTATTCGCTATTTTTGTTTGTATAAAAAGTTTCTTTTAAATAATTTAACACTTTCTTGAAAAATGGGTGTAAGAGGATATGTCAGCTATTCTGTTTGTCCTTCTGAAATACGAATACTAATGTTGAAACAAACCCTGCGTACTAATGTTGTAACATGACACTGATCAATTTTAGTGTTTGTTTATACACAATTGCCTTATATGAATGCACTGTTGCCATTTAATACTTTGTTGCTCCACCGCGCGCCTTAATCACCCCTTGGCATCGTGAAGGCATTGAAAGAATTAACTTTTTACAGTACTTCTCACTCAGTTCATGAAACCACACACGAACAAGGCCCTCCAACAGTTCCTGTTTATCCCGTGGCATCTTTTTGGTGATAACATTGCCCATAACCTTCCAACAGTTCTCAATAGGATTGAGATCTGGGCTGTTTCCAGGGCACTCTAACACTTGAACCCCATTTTGTCGAAGGAATGATTTTACCTGAATTGTAAAAATATGTGATAATTAACCAAGAATGGCATCAGCTTCGTGCTTGGTATAATTATTAATCATAGGAATCACCTTAAAAGCTCTATAGCAAGGAGCGGAGTCATCCTGAAAAATGCATCTGGAAACACCTCCAAACCGGTCTCTTATTGTGGGCATAAGCTTCCTTTCAAGGATGCTTATGTAGACATCCACGTTGACAGTGCCATTTATGAAGTTCAGACGAACTACTCTGTGATTAGAAATGCCCCCCCCCCCCGAGACCATCTGTCCTTGTGGGTATTTGACAGTATGTGTTATACATGATGGTAAAAATTCTTCACCTTTTCTTCGATGCACAAACACTTTTTCATCTGAGTCATCCAGATTAAATTTGGACTGGTCTGGAAAGATTACTCTGTTCCACGTCTCTGGTGTCCATGTCACATGTGCTTTTGCCCATTTTAGCCGCTGTTGTCGCAGTTTCTTGGGCAATAAAGGCTTCTTTTTAGGTCGACGGGCTGAGAGTCCAGCTTTCATTAGTCTATTTCTTACAGTCCTACTGATTACTGAGATGACGCACATTTCTTCCCAGTCTCGCTTTAGTTCAGTTGATGACTTGTGACGATCTTTGGGCGAAAGCCTTTTCAATATCCTGTCCTGTTTGGCAGTAGACGCCCTTCTTCGACCTCTTCCTTTCTCTCGATCAATATTTCCTTCCTCCCTGTATTTTTTCAGTAACCTTGAAATTAAAACCTGTCTTAGAGGATATCTCTCTGGTGCTGAGACCAACAGACGAATAAGCAACTAGAGCAGCTTTCTTTTCTGGCGTTAATTCAACTGATCTGCCCATCTTCTCACTGCAAAGTCTCAACTCAAAATGACTGTATAAACACTGGCATCATTGTAAAAACAAACGACAACAACAAAGAGTTGTGTATTGTTGGAAGAAATGTGAGAAAAAGTCAAACTATCAAGGCAACAATGTGTCTACAATGTTTGACAACGATTAGACTGGTATAACCTGAAGCAAACAGCTGTAAAAGACAAAATTACGAAGTAATTAATGGTGATGCAATAAATATTTCCACCACTGTATCTTGAGCTCACTAAGTTTCTCCTTGAGACCGATAACCAAGCCTTGAGCTGGGTCTTAGGGAAACCCCGCAAAACTGGTAGAATTGCTAGGTGGGCAACTAGGATTCTGTCGTTCCAGTTCACTGTCCAACATATTCGTGGGTTCGAAAATGCGGTAGCTGATTCTTTAAGCCGCATGTACGAGGAAACAGCTGAAGAGGATGTTCAGGAATGTGAACCTGTAAACCTTGTATCTGCTGTAAATTGTGTCAATGCCGTTCTTAGCAATTCCCCTGTGCTGTTTGAGGATGTGAGACGATTCCAGAAAGAAGACCCTTCCTTATCTAGCCTTATTGACCCAATCAATTCTGGTGAAGTGATCAAGCCCTACTCTCTGAAGGACGGTGTATTGTGTTGTTCGTCTCGTCATGACCGCCTACCTAAAATTGTGCTCCCGTCGGTCCTCATTCCGGAAATCTTTCGTTACTATCATGAATCCCCTATTGGTGGCCACCTAGGAGTATTCAAGACCCGAGCTAAAATCAGACAGTTTTTCATTTGGCAAGGTATGGATGGCGACATCAGGAGGCTCATTAGGAGTTGTGCTGCATGCAGTATTAGCAAACCTCCGGTTTCTACTAAGGTTGGCCTGTTGTCATCTGAACCGGCATCTAGACCCATGGAGAGGATTTTTATCGACCATGTTGGACCGTTCCCTCGCTCTGGTCGGGGAAACCAATTTGCGCTTGTTTGCACTGACGGTTTCACCCGGTTTAGTTGGATTTTCCCCACCAGACAGGCTACGACCAGTTCGGTCATAAAGTGTCTTAATTCCATCTTTTCGTCTTTTGGGCCATGTCAGTATCTGGTATCTGATAATGCCAAGTGCTTTGTATCTCATCAGTTCCGTCAATTCTTATTTGATTATGCTATTTCGCATGTAACCACCACTCCCTATTTTCCTAACACGTCTCTCGCTGAGCGAGTCAATCGTAATCTCCGTTCTGCTCTGATTGCTTTCCACCACGACGACCATTCCAAGTGGGATTCTAATTTGCATTGGCTCAATTTTGCTTTCAACTCCGCCGTGCATGAGAGCACGCAAGCTACCCCTTTTTCGTTAATGTTTTCCTTTATGGCTAATTCTCCGTTGTCTAATCTGTGGAACCTGCACGATCTCCTTCCTGACAGTTTCACGCCCGAGGATATGAGGGTGAAATTCGACAAGGCTAGAGAGAATATTAAGGTATCACATGACCAACTTGCCAGGCGACACAATGCCTGTCGCAAGCCAGCTGATTTGGAAATTGGTGATGTTGTGTACGTCCGCAATTTCGAGCCCAAGGGCGTCAGTAATCTAGTTTCAAGCAAGTTAACCCCTCGTTTTAAAGGCCCATGTTATGTAGAGGCATTCTTGACCCCTGTTACTCTTCTTGTTCGAAACCCTAAGGCCAACAAAATTTTTAGAGTGCATCTATCACACATTAAGCGAGGTGGAGAGGTGTCTAATGAGGAAATGCTACCATAAATTTTGTAAAACAAATTTTGTATAATGTAGAGTATCCTTAACCTTCATTGAAGCCTTCTGGTATCTGTTCCTTGTGGAATTTTGAATTTAATTGGGTTTAAAAACTCTGACGGGATACAAAATGTAAATGTTGGGAAGTTCCCATTGTAATGGTAAATTGTAAAAGTGTACCTAATTTTTATGTTTCATAGGAGATGCTAACATGTAAGTTGGGCTCGGTGGGAGACCTAACTCTTGGTAACCTTGTATTCCTGTTCCCTTTGGGAATTGTAGTGGTCATTCCTCTACCGTAGTTCCTTCTAAATGTATAGTCGTCTAACTCTTGTAATCTTGTAATGTACTTCGAATCTGTAAAAAGGTAAACTTGTTAATGAAATTTTGTAAGCACGGATCTAGGGCATGGTCAAAAATTTTTCTTCATTTAAATTCAACCTTGTTCTCTTTGTAAAATGTAGTAAGAATTAGTAATTCTGTAAACCTTTTTGAAATTAGATTAACTTATTTTTTTGTAAATGGCTGCCCACGCGTCGAATCATATCTGGCACATTGCTTCCTCCTACTTCGTCTAAAACGACCTACATTGGACTGGTTGAAAATTTTCCTAACGTGTCTCGGACTCTGAAAGCACTGCTGGTGCTGGTGTTCTGCATTTCTGAAGATTTTTGGACACAGTGATGCTGTTGACTAAGTGGTTTGCGAGGTGATCAATTATCCCATCACTGATAATCTGACCCTGCATTCTTCCTAACAAAAACGATTTGGTTTCATCCATCAATTGGAGTTAACAGGTGAACATTATCTTCGGGAAACATCTCTGGTGAATCGACAAGTTAAGGAGTACTGTCTATGCCTAGGCATATTCGTGAACCGTGTTCACACTTAAGGGAGGGAGACTGTTACGTGCATGTGCACGTCCCAACTTTTCAAACATGTATTTACTCATGGATGCTGTTCTTGAAGTTTTGAAACGACCGCCTCGTCGCTCTGTTCCGCCTGTGTCCACGAGATGGTAGCTGCTGCGCCTTATAAAACTCCTTATACGCATGACATAATTGAAAGACAATTACATTCTTCGTCTTGAAACAAATGCCGGTGTATTCTTGATACCGCCAAGTTATGTACTTATCTATGACATTGTTGTTTGAGGTGTCAGTCCGTGATTGGACAATATTATTTACATGAAGGCAGTTGGGAAAAAAAATTCTCCGCCATTTTGTGGAGTCCATTAGCCATCGTGAAGTAAACACATCTAGCCGACTGGTCGTGAAAGGTGTCTCCGTTGATGGGGACATTGGGCCCCCATTCTCTACGAAATATAAATTTATGCAAGGAAAAAGGAATTGCCTGTACTCTTCGGATTGTGAATTTCATCGTTTCGCCGTGAAGTGGACGTGTGAAATGTGGTCGCATCTCGATGCGGACCTACGGCTGTTGACCAAAACAAAGCATGTGCTGGGCAGGCTTCTTCCGGGCAATATAGTGCCATATTTTATTTATTTAAAAGGTGTTATTTTTTGTTTTCATTGTGTCTCCGCTGTGAAGTTTTAAGGTACGTTTTTTTAATTTAATTTATCTAATTATTTTATTTTGGGAGCTCCAATTTTGGCCGTGTATGAATGTTGATCTTCTGTTGTGTTTTGCCTTGTAGGCCAAAAATTTATTTTACGTTTTAATAACGTTTCCTTGTATATATTAAGTTTGTTATTATTTTGTACCTTCTGGAGACACATTTGTTAGTTTATTTTACGTTTAAATTATTATTTATTTTCATTTGGCAAGCTTGGGATTGTCATTTTTTAAAATCTATGTAAGATCCGTCGAGTTTTAAAACGACTTGCATTAATAGTTTTTAGATGTAATTGTTTTACGCCGTTCATTTCCTTCTGCTAATGTTTACATTTAATTTTATTAATTGTTTGCCGTAATTTCGATCAGGCATGTGTTTTGTGGCCATGTTATGAAGAGATGCATTATGGTCTCGAAGTCAGTCTCTAGGCGTCCACCGCGAAACTCAAACGTGTTGTGTTAACTTAAGATTTTTTTTTATTTTACCTTGTCGGTTCAACCTTGTGTTTTTAGTAATTGTTCCTGTGTTTGTCTCCATCATGCAAATTAATGAATTCTTTTCTGCTACTATTTAATTTGATTAATTTAATTTTTTTTATTTTCTCGTTTCATCGTGGCCGGGATCTACGCATGCCGGATCGTTATTGCATTCCCTTGCAAATTATCAAGCCCTTTCTCATTGTGATATGCATGTAAGTTTTATTTTAACCTTTGGGCTGTTTAATATTTATTTTTATTTTTAAATTAAGTCTTTCCACTTCTTGGCTTTGCAAGCAAGCATGTTAGGCGCTATCTGGCCTTCTTGTAAATTTGTGTTGGTTGATGCATGTTCCGTTTATGGTGAAGGTTCTCCTTTAAATTTTTAATATTAAACCTTTTATTCTTAATTTTTTTTTATCTTTTGTTGTGGCATTATTTCACCGACGGCAGTTCCGTTGGTTTTTGGGGGGTGTCTGTACGATAGCCTGTGTGTGTTGTCCCCTTCTCCATCTTCCTTCCACTCCTTTGAGCTCTTCTGTTGGGACATGTCATCTGGAGGTGATTTTGCTGCGGAAGTGACCCGGACCCCTGAATACAGGTAAGTTGGCCCATCCACGTTCCCCGTACGCGTGTCAATTATATAATAGAATGTTTTTACGTAAATGGTCTCCCTTCGGCGCACTGTTATCGAGCTCTCAGAAATGTATTTACAATGATAATGGCAAGAGCGTTTGTCCCAGGCTCTGGAAAGTGATACGGTATAGTGTAGTACTAAATAACTACGTGAAATAAAGAGATAAACCCTACCTAAGAATGTGCTATGTAAGGTCTTCTATAACTAATCCTCCCTGCCATGATCGTACATAAAAGAATCGACTTTCAGTCGGACTCCCATGATTTCCTTACACGTCTCCAGCGTGTATGCATTGCCTGGGCTCCTCGGCAAGTGCTGTGGCATGGTTATAGTATCCAAGACTCCGTCCTTCCATCAATAAGTGTCATCCGTCGCTATCCACCTCCATATCGGTTTTTATTCCATAATAGCGTCCTTGATAGTTGGACTAATCAGCGTGTCCGCGTGGCGTTGAACCAATAAGGTTAGCTCCATGATGACGATTGATTTGTCGTTTTCACTGAATTTAAATGAGTTGTAACTTTGATTAATTGAATTCACAGATTCTACACTCATATAGCGGGTTCTTGCAAAGGATGGCCATGTATTCATCCGCTCACAGACTCGACATAGCAGCTTGTGCCACTAGACTTACTCAAAACTTTTGTGTAATTTCAACACACACTTATTGCTTCAAACTGGAGCGATTTGCTCATGAAAAATTCTCCTCTTAAATTCCGGTGAGTGTTACACCAAGAATTATAACGTTTCAGCAATTTGAACAGGTTTCACTCGATCAGCAATCATGTGCTCATAACTAGGTTCGTTTCCGCATTGACGGAAAAAGTACCAATTTCACGAATATTATTAATTCACTTTAAATCACAGATCTTACTAGTTCTGGCAGCTTTACTGCGTGCATTAGCACGTTATTACGCACTCGGTGGTAATTATCAAACGTGGTATTCGTGGATTCAGACAACGATTATAGACTACGCCTGCACATGACCTCGCCTGCTATAGAAGTGTGCTCATCAAAATGCTGGATGTTCCGATCACGTCACCAGTCAAGGGTGCAACTATAAACATACTTCGCATTCTCTGCGGGTTTACATCTTCATTTCCTTTTACTAACAAAATCATATAATTCTCCAGTGCTTCGAAATATGTACAAACATCTTCTAGTAAATTCAGTCTCCAAGAAATATAAAAAAAATATCAATGGCGGCGCGGCACCTTGTGGTGCTTCAAATTAGAGTCACTCATATTTTCTCTTTGGGAGTCCTCGGTTCATCTACAGAAGTTATACTCTTCATGAGCTATCGATGTCACATTGCAGATGTGAACTCGGGCTCAGTATATCCATTCTTTTACGAATACCTTCCATTATTTTTCCTAAAATTGCTTTGTCAAATAATTTGTACAAATTTTTCTCAAAATCATTTTGGCCTGTTTTTCGAAGGTCGTTATGAAAATCAAGTTATGCCTTCAGCCAAGGTCTCTGTTGAAACTTAAACACACAATGAATTTGTATTAATTTTTGTCCATGATCTAGAGCCTGTTTAAGTGCCATGAAATGAACGACGTATCCCTTCGATTTCCAAAATGAGGAATTTGTTTCTTGAGGAGTGAATCCTTAGTTTCTATACACTCTGGTAGGAAAGGTAAATCGTTGCGTAGATCATGAAAGTTGGATGGATAATCGACATCAACGTCAAGAATGTATCCTACATGGTCGTCTTCCTTTAACGTTTCTAAATCAACGGTATCTGGAGAAACCCACAGAAATCCACCGTAAGGAAGGGAGTGGCACATAGCCCACCCGTATTGGTTGTTGGCATCATCATATGTAATAAACTGCGACGGTTTCTCGGTATCAAATGTTTCCATGTATTTATTGTTAGCTTCAGCATACCGATAAGACACCTGACATATTCCTCCATGTATCCCAGACACCATTAAAATAATCTGCTCCTAATCCTGTAGGAGCATTGCCACGAAACTAGAACCAGACGAAGTAAGGAAGTGTGCAGCATTCACTCGGTGTGTTTCTAGTGTTTTGTTTCTATGAGTTTCAAAACTGTCTGCAAGAAGGAGTATATCTGAGGATGTAAAGGTAAAGGTCACTATATTCCCCTAGAGTTTTAATTTTGAACTGATTTCAATGATTTTAGGCATGTTCATAATCTCCTTCACTAACATCTTCTTGACTTAATTTGTTAAAGAATGCTTCTTTTGGAGGTAGGCCTAAATCCGTTTCACTTAATCTTTCCCATGAATCAATGTAATTATAAGGAAATACACCTCTACGAGTCACGAGCGTTGCATTTTCTTCTTCAAAGTACTTGTCTGTTTCAGGGTATGATGTTAAATTTGCAACTAAGTTTTCCAAATTACTCGACATCTAGCGAAACGTATCCACAAATCGAAGCTTAACATTTCCTACATATTTGGTGAAGGAAAAGTAATCTTCTTTAGAGTTAGGGATAACGTCCACTCTCTCAGTAGTACATCCCAACTGCTTTACAAGGAAACTTGCATCATATCCACTCATATTATATAGAAATACAGGAACAGGTTTATGTGTTTTACACCTCAAAGTACAGTTATTATGAGCGCTTCCACGGTATTCGCCTGTAATATGACAATGATCTCTAACTTTCTAATTCTCTTAGGTAAATGTTTTATGACATAAATAACAGGTTTCAGAAGATTGGAACTCTGCTTCTTGATCCTGAGTTAAGGCCTTTGGAACATTTAATCTGTAAAGGCGATCAATTTCATTAGCTATTGATATTAAACAGTCGATAAAATTTTCTGCAGCGTCAGGTCCACGATAAATAAGAGGTTGCCTCGGAAGGTTTGTGTTTATGTGTTCCACAGCTGGTGAGGGTTTATCATATACATCAAACCTCATAGGAACATGACTCTGGTATGGGTCTGTATATCTTGCCTCTGGATTAGGTACACATGTTTGATATGGTAATAGTATACTTTCGAAATCGGCATGGATAACGTAAGGTATTCTGAGCATTTTTCCACATTTACGAACTTGAGCATTGGGTTTTAATAGGCATTTCAACTTTAGCAATATCATGCTAGTAGTGGTTTTTTAACAGTTCTATACCCACGGCCACCGCTCCACCACCCATGATGGCGGTGGCGCAACTATGTACATCCATGACGCGCTTTTCAAATAATGATGGTGTGCATGGCATAACCTAGCCTATCCTAAGAAAGCTAACCTAGTCTAGTTGACCTAACCAAAACTAATCTGATGCTAAGTCAAAAGGACTTAACTACACTTATGTTGATATAGCCTAAACCCATGGTGGAATTTAGACATATGAGGTATTGTAGGACTTGGTGTGACGCCCCCTTTCCTATAAACAACTTATTTTTACCCCAAAATAAAAAAACCCTTATGGGGATTAAATCGTGATTTTTTGTATGCATGTACACTTATGGCTTTTGTAAGAGGACGGACTTTTTAAATGATTATTTATGCATGAGTTGTTTTTTTAAAGTTATTTAAATGACTCAAAACTAATAGGCTTTTAAGTATATCGCTAACCAAAACACATACAATTATAAATTAACTTAAGATCTTTTGTTTTGTATGAAAAATAGTAGAGGGGTGAAAACTACCTCAAAATTGAAAAATCGATACCTTGGAATTTTAGAACCCTAAAATTATGTGTTAGAGCTGAAAAAATAGGTAATCAAATACCCTCTTACCTTGATAGGTTATTTCACCCCTAAAACAATGAATAGTGATTGTTCAAGGCAAAAAAGTGCTAAACATGTAAAAATGATAAATGAACCTAAGATCTTTTGTTTTGGACAAAAAATAGTAGGGGGGTGAAAACTACCAAAAAATTGAGAAATCAATACCTTGGAAACTAAGATCCCTAACATTATGTGTTTTAGCTCCAAGTTATGTAATAAAATACTCTTTTACCACGATAGGACATTTCACCCCTAAACATAGAATGTAGATTTTACAGGGGAAAAGGGGAATAAATAATTAGATTTATACACATGAGCTGTCATAGGACTCAGGGTGACACCCCCTTTTTGAATTCACTATTTATTTTTGAAATTTTCATAAAGGGCATTACTACACATTTTGAAAATTCTTATTTTTAAATTTTTATTTATTTTAATATTTTATTTTAGTAGAGGGATACAGTACCGGTTGTGTTTAAATGAGCATGTCGCCGTCCACGGTGGCCATGTCCAAGGGTTGAATCGATATTTTGGGAAGTATTGATTGAAGAGGGACTTGCGACGACTTGTTGTAACAGTATTTTTTATGATTTTTGCTATAGTGCAATTATTTACGCAAAGGACCCAAAACAGCAAGGTCATTGACCTGAGATTTTATAAACTAATAAATGAATTTGGACACATGAGGTGTCCTAGGACTAGCCATGGCGCGCTATTTCTCTTTTTTATGGCTTATGAATTTTCCCAACTGACTGAAAACAACAAGGTCATGGACTTTTGTTTCCCCCAATATATTGCAAACCCATAATTTTAGATGTTTACTGTGAGTGATGAAACCTAGCTGGGTAGAGAAAGAATTATTGTACGCTGCATGTATGGTGACTGACAAGTCTTTTACCATTGGAACTTGTTTTTAGACGTAACTGCAGTACTTAGAGAGTATAGGTTGCAGGCATGGAATGACAAACGTTGTACACAAAATCCTATTTATTGATTCAAGAATTAAGAGTAGACTATCTTTAATTGATTGGTTAAAGAGGGTAGGTAAAAAAGATGGTAACTACCCTGAACTAAACTGAACCAAGCCGAACCAAATCGAATCAATCCCAACGAAACCAAACTAATGTGAACCAAATTTAATCCAGAACAAGTCAAGGAGCCTAGGTGTAAAACTTGTGGGTGGATGCTGTCAAAGGAAAGGGATAACGCCCTACCTTTAGAGGGTAAGGTAAAGCAAGCATGGTGTTAATGGACACACTCAAGTTCATGGAGCACACTCAACTCTCCCATGCTGTTTTTATGCTTGGACTGTTAAAACTTGCTCAGCGGTTACTGGGCAAGATGATCCTTACGCACAATAAGCTTTAAATACTTGAGCCTAAAAATCTATACACACACTCGCTTGTTCTAAAATAAACTGTCTTGCTGGTATTGCTCCGACAGTAGGCAGATGACAAAATGCATTGCTAACAGAAATACAATCATTTCCAGTTGTCTAATGTTACCAGCTAACCATTTTGTGCTGCAGTGGCGAGCACTTGCGCCTCTTGCACTGGAGATCATAACTCGATTTCCAGATCCGACGCCAAGAACGAATCAAAGTAAGAAAGAAGGGCATGGTGGTGCAGTGATTAAGAGGTTAGCCATTCACTAAGGAATACCAGGGTTTTGATTTCAGGTTAATATGCATGTCATAAACGTGTAAAAAGCAGAGATAATATCTAAAACCGATTACACTTGTATTTTTTTAAATTAATACTTAGATTACAAATACTAAGGTGGACTGGGTTTGATAAACAGTTAATGCATGTATGCCTTTTTGGCTTTTAGACTTTGGATTTTAGAATTTCCTTTTTGATTTTTGATTTTAGATTTTGCAAAAAGACCAAACCATAATGTCGTGACTTTAAATTTTCGGTAAATAATTATCAAAGAAAGAAATATAAGGATTTGTGTTATTTGGAATTATGTTTTTGTACTATACATTTTTAGATATTAGGTTTTAGAATTTAGATATTTGATTTAAGATTTTATGTAAAGGCCAAACTAATATTCACTATTCAATATACACTGTTATGTAGATAGAAAGATGATTACACTATATGTTAAGACTAATTTTTAAGTTTTGACTAGCCATGCAATAAGAATTGACTAACCAGACATGAGTTAGCTACCAGGGAAACACTTTGACGACTACGCTTGTTATTGACCAGTGAGTAGGGTTTTAGAAAGCTGTTTGCTGTTTTGGGTTATATACAACAGATGTTGAGACCTATATAGAAACCAAGCGACCATGTTTGCTAAACAAGACATTACACCAGAGACGATTAGGGTACCGTACTTGTGTAGCTCAGAAAAGGAAAGCATTTCTACAGAAAAGGAATATGTTGACATTGAATATAGATGTAGGTATTACAAAGTCATTTTTGAAGGCCTTTGTCTGGAGCGTGGCACTCTATGGAAGTGAAACTTAGACTATAGATGCAGCAGAAATGAGGATAATTTAAGTGTTTTAAATGTGGTGTTACAGGAGAAAGATGAAGATCAGATGGATTGATAGGGTTACAAATGAAGAGGTATTAAGACTAGTAGGAGAGAAGAGATGTTTCTGGCAACTGCTAATGAAGAAAAGAGATAGGTTGTGAGGACACATACTAAGGCACCCAGGAATAGCAAACTTAGTTATGGAAGGAAGGGTTGGTGACAAGAAATGTAGGAGTAGACTAAGGTTCGAATATGTTAAACAGATTGCCTTGGATGTAGTGTGTGGTAGCTATGTAGAGATGAAATGATTAGCTCAGGAAAGGGAGGCATAGACTGCTGCATGAAACCATTCAAAAGACTGAAGACTCAAACAACATGTAGAGCTTACCAAAATAATGTTGTGTAATGGTAAATGCTAGCCAACGAACAGTGATGCATTACTATAAAACATGACACAATACCTGAGATCTTTTCTAAAATTATTTTAAGATGCTTTTCACCCTATATTAAACACCCAGTTCAGAAGACTGATAACTGCAATATTATGGAAAAACAAAAATTCTACATTCAAAGACAAGCAAGTGGTTGAGACAATGTAACCTGGAATTTTTTGTAAAATCTCAAGTGCATTGCACGAATTACATTATTAACTGTCAGGTTGGCCGAGTGGTTAAGGTGTTCGACTTAAGTTCTGTGCCGTCTGGCCTTGCTCACTGATGTTGACGCAGTGGAAACGTGTGTTCTTATTAGTCTGGCGCTGGGCCCATGAAACCGGTCTAAAGTAAAGAAGGTATCAGAGGCGGTTGATTGAACGTACATCCACATCGTTGTGAATGCAAGTACAATTCGAATGCGCTAATCATAAGAACCCTGGACCTAGCCAGCTTAGCCTAATTGCTTAAGAAATAAAGATCTAAACAAAGTAGTAAATAAGGTACGCAAACACCACACTTGAAAAGAGGAAAGATAATGTATAGATGCTCAAAGGAAAATGTCTTGAGAAATGACGAGGAAGCGTATACATGGTAAGGTAAGGTAATATGATCGTCTAATATAAGACAAGAGATAACCTAACCGAACGAGGAACCGTAACATTAAGGTTATGTGGGAATATGCGGCAAAGGTAAGGGAGGGAACGTAAATGGGGAAGATATATTCATAATGAGTAAAATTACATAGTGAAGGGAGACAGATTATAAGGGCTAGACAAGAAGTCAGGACACATGAGTCTGCCGTCAAAGAGGGATCGGCAACTCTGATAGCCCAGGAGAAAGCAAGAGGTAAGGGATTATAAGAAAGGTCGGAGAATAAATAAAAGTACGCGCAGACATGACGTGAAAAAACAAACATAAAAATGAGGCGCAAGAAACCAAAGTGAAATACATAAAGGAAAGTTAACGTTACACATTACAAAGATATCCATCAAGATAAGTTCCGTAAGAAGGTAAGTCAATCTCATGGACTTGCGTATGAAAACGCAATCCTAAGATAAGGTAGACCGATAAAGATAAAAGGTAAGGTGCTGGTATTACTGTGATGTACGCACCATCCAGTAAACCGAACCATAACCAACATAAAAGGAACGACGATAATGAGATAAAAGATAAAGGAACAATACAGACACAAAATGGACATACTAGAAAATGCTAAATCCCCTAGTATTCCATATCCACACTCACACACAGGGAATATTAAGCTGTGACTCACCTTGATGGATTCAGCTTATCCGACATCAAGAATTAGTACGAAAACAAACAAAATACACGTCTCTACGCACACCTTTATATAAATAACCATAAAAAGGGGAGCAACCCCAAATAAAGACAGGCATCTCGAATACGAGAGCGGGAGCACAAACAAAAAGGTCCTACCAGGATAGAAAAAACAGAAGACTGCTCGAGAGGGTAACAGAGGGTTGTTACAGTTGTCGGAAAAGAGAAAATAAAAGGAAAAAGGTGTCACTGGTCACGATTCGGCATAGTAAGAAATCACTATAACGAACCTTAATCAGCAATTATAGAAATGTCCACTGATCTGCTCGGAAACCCTGGCCAGTAATTACCCAGAAGAAAAGAGAACAATTCCGATAATCGACACGCCGACGGAAAGAAAAAGAAAAAGGGGAAGACTACAGGTGGAGAAGAAAAACGGTTCAGATTCCCTCACACTCCACCAAATTTTTTGTTGCGTCCACCGAAATAGACGAACAAAAATTTTAATGAATTAAACACAAGGACGGGAGAAAGGGAGGAAACAGGATACATCACGAACATGTGACGGGAAGTACCCTAGAAGTAGGAGGAAGACCGGGAGGACTCAAAAAGTGTGTATTTCATTGAATAAGAATATAAAAAAAAATGAAAAGACGAAAATTTCATAATAAGAACATAAATTAAACCAGATAAATAAAATAGTAAAATAAAAATAAGAACCCTAGCTTCCTCGCCAAAATATTATACAAAAGTTACAAAGTTACAGATTTACAATATATAATAAATAGAAGTATACAAAAGCTTTCTTCCATAATCTCCCAAGGTAGGATGTCAGAGAGCAGATATCGATAATTAACTAAAACCCGAAAGAACGATTAATTGAGAGCGATATCAATTTATTCTAATAATGGGATAAAGTTGAGTGGTGACCACCACGGTACTCCGACAAAGATTAATTAGCGACGAGGAAAAATGAGTAGACGTCAACTATTTAAAAATTATTCGAAGGAATAACCTAAAAAAAGTAGATAATTATAATTGATAGCAACGCCAACTTGCGCCAACGCACGTAAACTTGAAGAAATAAGCTGAAAAACATGTCACAAGATAAAAAAATAAACACTTAAGAGAAAAAGGAAGCACTTTCTTCAGGCTGTCATTACTTACAAGTTCCACGGTACGCCCCTGCATTGCTCACAGAGTGGAGCTCACCAAGACCCAGTCAATTACCTGAAAAGTAATGGCATACCTTCCTGCATTGAACCTATCTTACTGATGGATGGAAAATCAGTTATCACCGAAGCGTAGTCTCTGCTGAAATAAATCTTCTTAGCCTCATGATTGGATTCATTATCACAAGGCTTCACTAGCTTTCCAAGTGATTAGTAGCGTTGCAGCGAGAACAGATTGGTTTGGTTACTCCTTGTAAGCCACACCCAAAACAAAACTTTCTTTTTTGCGTTCCTAAACATTCACGGTAGATGCGGGACCCTTTTAAGTAGTTCCAGCATTGAACAGAGGACCTGCAAGAATTGACGGGAGTACGGGCATTTATATCAAGTTTGTGTGAATGAGGGGTACTACGTTGGACATGATTCACGGCATTAACGCGAACATTAGTTCTATGTGAATTAACAGAGGCGAAGGTATTGCCTCGATTGTTACATTGTAGTGTCGTCCAACAAGCGGGAGTAGTATTGACACGTTGCCCACATGCAGGTATATCGATCTTATTACTACACTCATTCATGCTGAACGCTAATTCAAGGAACATACATTCCGAAGGTCGTGGTGGCAGGGTATATCGATTACACAGTCGGGTAGTTGTTTCAAATTCACGGCCTTGGATGAGAATGTCTTCAATATCTAATACAGAAGATCGGCAAATAAACTGTTTGTATGACGGATGTATATTACAATAAACAGTATTAATAGTTTCACAAGAACACAGTGAAACTAGAAGACGGGATATTAGGGTACGGATCGCTGTGACATAATCATCAATATTCTCGTCGAGAGCCTGGGTGCGGGAGAAAATCTCATGCTTTAAGGCATGCTCAAAGTCAGATGGCGTGAATCTCCTTTTCAAAGCATTCACGAAACCAGCCCACGAACTGAAGGGATACTGGACTAGACGGTACCATTTTAAATCGTTCCCACATAATAAAATGGGAAGACATTGTATAATGCTATCAGGGACCAAACAATAACATGCACATAATTCCTCGAATCGCGAGGTAAATTCAAAGATTGTAGAAGACCCTTCTTCAACCGAATATCTGATATTCCATTTACCCATTATATATGCGTTATTTCCACCTTGAACGTTTGAGTTATGTGCTGTCGGATTAGGTAATGTAGAAACTAGAGGGTCAAATTCCAACCAATCAAGTTTCGTCGAAGAAAGCTGTTGGCTAAATACAACGCATCACTATTAGTAGGCGACTCGATTTCACACTTGATGTCGTTATTCATATTTGTCATTACACTCGCAGAAAAGGCACGAAAATATAATTGATACAGGCCTTATCTTTACAATGAAGACCAAAACAGTTTGCTATGGCAAGAAATTTTCACCAGGATGATAATCTTCACTAACTTTTTACCAGATCAACACAACAGTTTGTTTTTATCCTTTTTTCACAACAAACTCCAGCCATCTTTTAGTCTCGACATGAAAAACAACAAACAAACGATGAGTACCATATTGCCAACTTACACATATAGGTGGACATATTTGTGGGCTAAGCGGTGCTCTTATGTCATTTTGGGGATGCTTCCGAATTGTAACCACAAGCTCTGGCTACCATTTTATGCCGTTTGGCCTTGCTCGCTGATGTTGACGCAGTGGAAACGTGAGTTCTTATTAGTCTGGCGCTGGGCCCAAGAAACCAGACTAAAGTAAAGAAGGTATCAGAGGCGGTGGATTGAACGTACATCCACATCGTTGTGAATGCAAGTATAATTCGAATGCGCTAATCATAAGAACACTGGCCCTAGGTTAGCTTAGCCTAATTGCTTAAGAAATAAAGATCTAAACAAAGTAGTAAATAAGGTACGCAAACGCCACACTTAAATAGAGGAACGACAATATATATTATATTCTCAAAGGAAAAGGTCTTGAGAAATGACGAGGAAGCTTATACATGGTAAGGTAAGGTAATATGATCGTCTAACATTAGACAAGAAGTAACCTAACCGAACGAGGAACCGTAACATTAAGGTTATGTGGGAATATGTGGTAAAGGTAAGGGAGGGGACGTAAATGGGGAAGATATACTCATAATGATTATTACATAGTGAAGGGAGACAGATTATAAGGGCTAGACAAGACGTCAGGAAACGTGAGTCTGCTGCCAAAGAGGGACCGGCAACTCTGATAGCCCAGGAGAAAGCAAGAGGTAAGGAATTATAAGAAAGTTCGGAGAATAAAGAAAAGTACGCGTAGACATGACGTGAACATAACAAACATAAAAATGTGGCGCAAGAAACCAAAATGAAATATATTAAGAAAAGTGAACGTTACACATTACAAAGATATCCATCAAGATATGTTCCGTAAAAAGGTAAGTCAATCTCATGGACTTGCGTATGAAAACGCAATCCTAAGATAAGGTAGACCGATAAAGATAGAAGGTAAGGTGCTGGTCTTACTGTGATGTACGCACCATCCAGTAAACCGAACCATAACCAACATAAAAGGAACGACGATAATGCGATAAAAGATAAAGGAACGATAAAGACACACAATGGACATACTAGAAAAGGCTAAATGCCCTAGTATTCCATACACAAGCCTCATATCCACACTCACACACAAGGAAGATTAAACCGTGATTCACCTTGATGGATTCAGCTTATCCGACGTCACGAAATAGTACGAAAACAAACAAAATACACGTCTTTACGCGCATCTTTATACAAATAACAATAAAAAGGGGAGAAAACCAAAATAAAGGCAGGCATCTCGAATACGAGAGCGGGAGCACAAACAAAAAGGTCCTACCATGATAGAAAAGACAGAAGACTGCTCGAGAGGGTAACAAAGGGTTGTTACAGGTGACGGAAAAGAGAAAATAAAAGGAAAGAGGTGTCACTGATCACGATTCCGCATAATAAGAAATCACTCTAACGAACCTTGATCAGCAATTATAGAAATGTCCACTGATCTTCTCGGAAACCCTGGCCAGTAATAACCCAGAAGAAAAGAGAACAATTCCGATAATCGACACGCCGAAGGAAAGAAAAATAAAAAGCGGAATTCTACAGGTGGAAAAGAAAATCGGTTCAATTCAAATTTTCAGTACAAGGAAGCAAGGGTTTGAACCCCTTACCTAACATAACTATTACCTTAACATGGCTTGGTGACACTATATTATTATGATACTCGGTACACAAACCACAGATAGAGTTGGGTAGGTTTTGGCTAAGGAAAAAACCTCCCTAAGGGAAGATGATGAAAAAAAGGAAGGGGAAGAAATGGGTTTTGGAATGGAGAAAAAGTATGGATAGATAGGACGAGAGTCCAATATAAATCATAAACTACCCTGAAGTAAACATTTAATCAATAATTTCACTGTGCAAGCCTGCAAGATACCTAAAGTGGGTATGGACTTGGACACAGCAAACGGGAAATACGGCTGGAGCTTGGGCGTTTGTGCTTTCCCTTCCCAGCCTAAAATTGGGAAATATTGGGAAGGGTGGTTGTCTGGCAAGACAAAGAATGACATATTTACTGTATATCCTTTCAAAGGAGTTAAGTTTGAATGAACGCTTTGAAAGGCGCAAATAATTTGAATTTGCCGTGATAATTTATTCCTTGGAACTGTAGGATCTCCGACGACTGATCGAGTACTCCCAGTCAAGGAAGTGGTGAAACAGTTATAGTGATTTTGGGAACATTTTTGTTGATTTATTTTTTGATGAGAAAGACAATAGTTGCATTTAGGAATAGCTAAGCTTTCTCCCAGCAAAGTGCCGACTAAAAGTTTAGACTGGAAGAAAAATTCAAATTTTGAAAACGAACCACAAGTTTTAGAGAAAATCTCAACAAGCAGGAAGCTTGCGGAGCTAGCTTTACTTGCCTAACTGGCTCGTTAGAATTAGCTATAGCAGCTAAAAGATGCTTTGAAAAAGATGATACTAGAAGTTTTCGTTCAAATGCAACAAGAAGCAAAACTTTTATAATTTTAGTACCGGTATGGGGTTTTCTTGAAGATAGCATAAACCGATGGGATGAGTCAGGGAAACCAGGGTCCTACCTAATCGTTATTCTGTTGTAATGTACAGAGCGAAAAGTTGAAATTTTGTTTATTTTAACAATAAAGAAAGAGTTGAAGTAGAGTAACGTGTTTTTCGAGGGGATTTTACACCACTGGCATAAGTCAGTAGGAAGCCAGTCTATATTTATTTACGCGGCAAATTGTTCAGCCAAGAGAAGTTTTCATGAAATTATTATTATTAACTTATTATTATTATTAATTGATTTTTTGGAGCATTTTCTTATAAAATTATAAGCATACAGATAGGTTTTCTATGTTATAGAAAACGCTATCAAGCAAATTATTACGATCAACATTAGCGTAGAAAATTATATGATTACGGAATTTTACGGAGTTTTGTCAGTTAGGGTATTATGAGAGAGATGACTCATTGGGAATTCGGCTACAGGCTTAATCTTGTCGTGAAGTTGACGCAACCCTGGTTTGCAGCGTCAAGTAAAGGTGAATTGGCCTGGACCGGTAAACGACTTCACCATCCCGCCGAGTGTAATGAGCCAGAGGTGGGGAAGTAGCGCGTGGGGATCAGCCAATCAGTGGAGACCGAGCGACTTGAAGACGGCTCCGGAGAGGGGATGCGGCGAGGGCATAAAGTGTTTGCGCGCCGTGGAAACGAGGACTTTCGTTGTAAAATTTAACCACTATGGTTGCACGAGTGAGTGGCTCCGATGTTCAGTTGAAACGGGGACTATCTTTGTGAAACTTAACCGTTGTGGTTGTACGTGTTGGTTCCGATGTTCGGACCATAAATCTTCTTATCTACAAATATATCATCAACTAACGAAGAAGATGACGACGTCCAGGAGGCTGTGGGAAGCTCTCTTCAACATCCAGTACGAGGGAAATGCTTCGGCAATTTCCAGTGGTAAGCGCGAATGACTCATAACTACGCAATCTCTCGTCTTTCTTGGTTACATATTCAGTAATTCAGTAACTTCATAGCTTGGAAATAAGAGTAAAATTAGTAATTTATCCGACTCCGTTTTCACGTAATTTTCTAGCAGTAATATTCAAATCGCAACTCTCCAATTTAAATTCAAACTTATTATTATTATTAATATTATTAATTTTGCAAAATTGTTTTATATAATAAATTCATTTCTTTTAACTATGCAATCTTTGCTTTCAGTAGGTAGCATTAGATATAGACCAATTCCTTCTCCTGATACAATTGTTTGTTGGGTTAATGATCAAATCATACCACGATCTGAGTATATAGATTCTTGTAGGTGTTCTACCAGAGCTAGGTGTTGTTAAATATAAATGTAGACTTCAACATAGCGTTGAGGTCTTGGCGCCCATTAAAACAACATATCTTAGTAGAAAACATTACATTTGTCACGCAACAGTGAGGGCATAAGAAACAGTTACACTTGTCGCTACCAACTTGGGGCTGAAAACCTAATAACATTTGTGGAAGGAGCAGGGTATATATTTCTGTGCCTGTATTTTGGTTTTTTTTCATTTATCGGTGTGTATCAGCATGGGTAGTGAAGAGGAAGAGATGAAGTTGCGTAGTGGTCACCAGTTTGATAGTAAAGATACGAGCAGTATGGCTAGTCTTGGAAATGAAAGCAGTACAGGGATGTCGGAGGTAAATCCTGATAGTGAGGGGGGTAATCAAAACAGTCAAGCAGGGTTAGAGAGTTTGCTTCTTCAGTTTATGCAACAAAACAAAATTAGTACTGATGCCTTAAACGCTAGACTTGAACAAAATAGTAGGGAAAATAAAGAGAGTACTGAAACTCGAAATGCTGAACTTGAACAAAATAGTAGGGAAAATAAAGAGAGTAATAGGGAATTGAGCGATAGTTTAAATGCTAGACTCGAACAAAATAACGCTAAATTAGAACAAAACAGTAGCGAAAATAAAGAGAGTACAGATGCCCTAAACGCTAAATTGGAACAGAGCAGTAAGGAAGTGAGCAATAAATTAAATGAGAAATTTGAAGAGAACAATCTAAAAGAAATAGAGAAATAGAAATAGATAAGAAATTTGAGCAGATTAGAGGAGAAATCAGAGGGTTGATGGAAGAGAAGGCTAAAGAAATTGTAGCAGATGTAGACAGAAAGTTAGGAAAAGTACAGGAGGAGTAGGAAATTAGAATCAGTACACAGGCTGAAAATTTAAAAGAACTAGTGCAACTTGAAACACAGCAGGTCAAAAAGCAATTGGGGGGGGGAGAAATTGATAAGATTCAGGTAGCTACAAAAGAGGTTAAAGAACAGCTGGGGGGAAGAATTGATAAAGTACATGCAGAAATAATCACTGAAGTTAATACTTTAAGGGAGAGGAATAAGGAAAGCATTAATGAGATAAGTGAGAAAACAAGCTCAGTTAAGTGGTAAAGTTGAGGCATCGGAAGGGAGCATTAGGTTAACTGTAACTAATATTGAAAGAAAAGCTGAGGTGAAAATTGCTGAATTAGAACAGAAGTTGAAAGCTAGAATTAGGCAGGAAAATAGTCAGAGTAGGCCAGTTTATGTGAATAGCACACACAGGGAAATAGAACTAGGCAAATTTAGTAATCGGCAGGGTTGTCCAATGGAGTTCATGAATACTATAGAAATTAAATTCGGGGAGAGGTTGGAAGACGGTAGTGTTGAGTGGTGCCAGGTAGTTGAAATTTTAGAGCAAGCGTTTGTAGGGGAGACAAGAAACTGGTTTGCTGTCTACAGAGACAATTTTGAGAATATTTCAGATTTTAAAGTCAAATTTTGTGAGAAATTTTTGAATGAGGTGATTCAGTCTCAGCATCGTGAGGGAATTGTGTGTGGGAAATATAACCCGAGAGGCAACTACACTATGACCGAGTACTTTTTAGGACAGGTATTAACGTGCAAATATCTGGATGGTTTGAAGGAGGAGAGTGATGTAGTCAGGCTAATACTAAGACATTTTCCATACAGAATCAAAGAAGCTGCCTGTATACAAAATGTTAAATCTATCTCACAAGTGGAGAATTTATTGAGTACATTCGATGCTCTGGGAAGAGGTGGTTACGAGGAGAATTTCGGTAGGAACCAGGGTAACCATAATAACAGGCCTAATGAGAATAGGAGTCAGGAAGTTCAAGGGAACAGTGGCGAAGGGGCCAGCGTTCAAAATAGGGGGAACCAAAATAGTAATAATAATAATCAGCAAAACCAGTACAGAGGAAATGGGTATGGTACGAACTACCAAGGTAGAAATAATGATTTCAGGGGAAATCGAGGCCGAAATAATGATTATAGGGGTAACCAAGGGCGGTATAATAATAATAATAATAATAATTATAACCAGAACAGGGGTCAAGGAGGGAATCAGCCCAATGGTAATAACGGACAGAGAGATACCGTTAATACAACCCAGAACAACCAGACCAGTGCAGTAGTCAGTAGTACTACACCAAGCGGTAACAATACTTTAAACACGAACCAGGCTGCGATGTAAGGTCAGAATCTCAGTCTGTAACATGCCCTGTCCATACATTTATACAGGAACCCTATGACCTAAATGTAAGAAATGAATTATTACGTGAACTAAATGATGAAGGTATTATTCAGGAGGTGGTCAGTAGGAGCCCCATAGTTAAATTTAACGTGTCCGAGGCGTACACAGATGTTTTAATTGATAGTGGTTGTATGAAGAGTTGCATAAGTAGTGCATTTTATGATAAACTGAAAGGAACTGGAGTAAATTTAGAGGAGATGCCAATTAAAAGCACTTTTGTTATCACAGCTGTTGGGAAGAGGTCTAAAGTAATTTCTAAGCAAGTTTTAGTAGACATTAAAATTAATAATCATGTGGAAAAGCAGATTTGTCTTGTAATTCCAAATTTAGTATTCAGTGTTATTTTGGTTCAGAGTGGCTAAGTAGAGTGTCTGGTAACTTATGTTATGATGTAGGGAGTTTGAAATTTAAATGGGGAGATTCTGAAGTAGAAGTAACTTTCAATGACCATATTCAGAGAAGTAGTGTTGTAGGTGTGATTTGTACTTTAAATGAGATATCGCCAGCCATAGAGCGGGGTTCGCCATGTTTTGTGGGCAGTGTGATTACGAACGGTAGTCTAGAGGACTCGTTACGTGATGCTGCATTTCAGGGAAATATAGAGGTGGAACAGTGTGTTCGGCTCTATGATGTGTTATTGTGTAATAGGAGAGGTTTTGAGGATGACCAATTGCTATACACATTCATTGAACGTTATTGATAGGTCAGTATTCACAGGAAAACGGAGACGATTAGGAAGGGCAAGGTGTTTCGACCATGGCCAAGGATTTCTTTTTTCTCCAAAACTCTGCAAGGGGTGCGGTCTTTTTTTGAGCCTAAAACACTTGTTCCTCGTCATCCTCAACTTCGCTAACACTAGTCAAATCTTCCTGTTCCTGTTCCTCTTCCTCTTCCTCATGGTCCTCGTGCAGCGTCTGAGTGGCTTGTGAAACGGTGGGTAGCGTTTCAGATGGCTTGAAAGTGGGTTTCAACATGGCTTTTAGCGGAGGTGCTAAATGATGTTGAATAAACATGATCTGCACGTGATCGTTTCAAGTGACGGAACTTCTGGCGAATATTTTTTTTTCTCCAATAATATGCTTTTTCAATTGACTGCTAACGCCATGGTGTCGTGACAAATGACTTGGGAGGGAATGATACAGTGCCTTAAATAGTAATAAAATGATCAAACCCTAAGCGATACCGCCCTTGGTTGAGTTCACTTTGTTTGTCAATCACTAAACAGGCATGACGTTGTGTGTTCCAGCACTTGCCACACAATACAGTAAACATTTGAAAGGTCATATCCGGATTCACATGTTCATTATAAATGTGACGACTGTCCTGCCGAAATAAAACAATGACATTGGCATTGTCACGAATCAACTGTTTGGACATTTTAGTATACGTTTATCCAAGATAGAAGCAATCGATATGTTTGTGTCGACCCATGCTAAAATAGCTTTGAATGATGCATTGTCGTTCAGTGGATACATCATCGAAAATCATGAGTGAATCAGGCTTTACCTTATCCGGTGAAATAATATTTTCTTGCGTAGAAAATTTGAAATAACCCATATTCTCCCTTTGTAATCAAGACATGACTTGATCCAGAAACACGTAGAGTGGTTGGTAGAGAGATTTTGCAAAAATTTAAATATTTTGAAAACGCAGACCATTGGGCGCTGTGATGAATGTTAGCCAAAGATTGGTCTTTCCACAGACGGAAGGTCCCACCATGATGCAGTGAATGGAAGATGGAAACAGTGAACCATCGCGTTGTTCACGTGATGTGGGACAGAGATGGGAAACCACATCCCCCACGGGGAATGATTCTTGCTGCTTAATAATCTTCATATCAACTAAGGCTTAGCCAGGCTTGCAGGCTGTCTATATATAGGACACCGAGCCTTGTGATGGAAACAGTAGACTCGTACTACAGGTTGACGATGGATGTCTTTGGACGTGCGTTGATGTCCAAAGCTTGGTCTGTCCCCATACATGATCCTAAACAAGAAACAGATCCTGCTAATAAACACTATATGGATAGGTCTGTAGTGCCACGCACAAAACAGGGAGATTGTGACTTTAAGGGAATGCGGTTAACCCATGTAAAACATTCCCAAATGTCTACAGACGTTACTACGAAAAAAAAAGTGGTTAACAAAGTATATCAGTTTTATGACAAAGTGCCTCAGCTTACGGTGAATGGATATAGCGCTAATCACCATCGGATTATTCACGTGGAAGACCCGCAAGACGAAGACGATGTCTGTACCAAGCGTTACGTGACCTATGAAATGGAAAGGCTTTATAAATTTATCCCATCTGTATTTTTAGTGTATCTGACAAATGAAAAACCTGTGAATAACAAAAACCATTTACCGCTAGTCCATGACCAGCACTTAACCTATGTGCTTGCTTCGGGTTTAAGCCACTATCGATTACACTATGATGGAACCATTCACATCAAATATGCCATACCTGGTTAGAACCATTTACAAATAAAGATAAATGGTCATAGGATGTTGCCCCATAACCATGAAATAGTCAATGCAGGTGACGAATTATCCTTTCATCTCCTGTTGACTTGGGATGAAAAGCAAGCGGGAAAAACCATAAACGATTTCCCATTTGTGTGGAATTGGAATATACAGCCATGAGATAACAATCTGACATTAGTTGTGATTTAAACTTTCTTGTGAAAGGTTGTTAATCATTATCATCATGGTGAACCAAAGGTATGTGGTGAGAAAGACTAAAACGACTAAAAATAAGACTCTGTCATTGACAAAGCCTGGGCTTACGACATTCGTGGACAAGCCCTTGCGAAACAAAATGATGTATTGACCATAAGGAAAGCCCTTCGAGCAGCACAGAGACATGTTATTCCAAATCGTCGGCGACAGGGTTCAAAACAAGGGCGAGTGATTCCCGTCCCCAAACGAGTGGGATTTTTACCTGCTTTATTTGCCGGTCTGGCTGCTCTTGGTTCACATTTGGGCGGTGCCAGTACAGTGGCGAAAACCATTAAAGCCACGCAGCAGGGCAAGCAACAACTACAAGAAAGTCAGCGACATAATGAAACGATGGAAGCGATTGCTATGGGGGCTAGAAATGCCAATTTAAAGCCAGCTTTTTATCAACAAGGATTTGGGAATTCACTATTTCGAAATATTAAAAAAAATTGCCTCAGCCATAGCAAGACATGCCCTGACGCATCAACAAGTGGAAAGGTATGCTAAACAATTAAAGCTTTCTCATTTTCGAGGTGTGTTTATGCGAAACCAATTATCCCCACGACCCTGGAAACAGGAATGTGCTGTTGTCAATTTGGATGATCACCGAGGACCAGCTCATGTCAAAGAGAGATCCTCCGTATGGTATGACAGTTTTGGGAATTGCCCCCGCCCATGGAACTAGTGACCTATTTTGGAAACAGTATCAAGTTATATTATAATGTGAAGCGTGAGCAAACGTTTAACAGCCAACAGTGTGGACGTTTGTGTTTATGTTTATAAGACGCAGCATAAGCAAAACCGTCAACAGTATGTCGGCAGAATGTAAAACGTTTACACTGCATGGACGTGGACCTGAAGTCAGCCTAGACTTTTACCCGCCCATCGAATTGAGTGAAAAACCCTATGGTTTAGGACTTGTTTCACTTCAAACGTAGAATCGAATATACAACATACGTGAAAATGTGAACAACAAGTTTTACTATGAAGAGTCTGTGCTCACCCTGAACTCTGGTGGATATAAGATCGATGATATTCATGAACACATTTATGTGGTGTTGATAAATGAATATGGTTTAAGTCATTTCTCAATGGATCGCGCAAGTTTGAACTTGTAAGAAATACCAACACTCATCGCTGCAGTATTTTCTCCACATTCAACATTGACTTTAAAACACACCCTGATTCCTATGGTCCATTACTAGGATTTAAACCACGCGTGTTGGAGTCCAACAAGAAACATGAATCGGACCATGAAGTGAAATTCATTGAGGACCATCATGTGTCGGTAACGTGTAATATTATTAGCCAAGTGTACACTAATCAAGAACCATCGCATTCGCTTTATGACTTTATTGTAACATCGCCCAATGGCTATATTATTCGTGAAAACCCTCCAGTGGTGCTTCTTCATTCTTTGGCTGTCGATGGTATTAGTATTATAACATTAAGGCTTATCAATAGAGATCAACAACTCACTGATCTAGATTCTACCACACCAGTGACTTACAAGTTGGTGCTAAAAGCCACTATGAAGTTTGTGTATAAAGCAACAACACCGTCTAGGAATGGTGTTAGTGGCTTGCCACGTGAATACACGTTAATATCTAAGGACAAGCAGATTTTACAGCATTTGGGTTACCACGTCAACACTCATGATGAATTCTATCCTAGAGATAGCGAACCACATCGAGGAGCAACCAGGGGTGGTAAGAATTGATCTCCATTCCTATCAAGCTCAAACACCTGGACTCAATAACAATGATGAAATTCAATTTGTTATCAACAACCAAGATATTTACACCCTACCGCATGAAAGTGTCATTCAGATCGAAGGTCGGCTCACCAAAGCCGATGGCTCTACACCCACCACATTCAAGTTGGCCAACCATGGTTTGGCCTTTCTGTTTTCTGAAGTACGTTATGTCATTAACGATATCGTGGTGGATAGCACTCGAAATGTGGGTATTTCCAGTGTCATGAAACTATACCCCTCTTATAGTGAGGGAGAAGGTAAAACACTTTGCATTGCAGGTTGGAGTCCTGACTCGACCAATGACTGGATGGTACACACCGATGGCACCTTTACTGGATATTTACCTCTTAAACTGATTTTAGGCTTTGCCGAAGTCCACCAGCGCATTGTGGTCAACGCAAGGCAAGTGCTCTATCTGGTGAGAGACAGGAGTGATAATAATGCACTCAAGGGAGATGACAATGTCCCCATGGATTCAAAAATTCTACTACAACGCTTGCTATGGAAAGTGCCCCATGTGACCCTTGACAATAGCAAATAACTGGACATACTCAAGATGGTAAAGAGAGATATGCCTCTACCCATGGAATTTAGAAGCTGGGCACTCCATGAGTACCCGCTATTGCCCACCACCAACACACACAGTTGGCCTGTAAAAACAGCTCGCTATACAGGGAGACCTCTCTACATGATCGTGGGTTTTAAACGAATCGCAAGTATCAACAAACCAAAGATGCCACGCAATTTGATCACCTGCAATTGAGAAATGCACGTCTTTTCCACAACGGTGCTGTGTTTCCCTATGAAGGACTGGATTTGGATTTTTAGCCTACTTTTCACATTTTGCAAAAATGAGGAAAAAGTAGTCTTATGAGATCGATCCGGGAATATGTGTGTCTCTCTGTCTGTCCTTCTGTCTGTCTGTCTGGCTGGCTGTGTGTGTGTCCTCCTATCGACTCCTAAACGGCTGGAGCAATCGAAATCAAATTTGGTAGGAGTAAAGATCTATACCTGAATATCTCACGGCCATATTTAAAAATGATGTCAGTGCTACCAACTGGTGAAAAATCGCAATTGAAATTTGAGCTCCATGTTGGATATCTTGGAAGGTATGAATGGGAGCTATTTCAAAATCGGCACACATATAGATAATAATATTGCAGTTTAATTTCCAGAAGGCCATACATGCCAGTGTTGCCAAAATGATTATAAGCATACTGATAGGTCCAATATTTAAATGCATATAACATCTACACTATCAATTGGAATTCAACCAAATTTCGTATGTTTTATGTGTACATAACCAGATATGACTGAACGTATTCTTATGAACCACCATTGCTGCCAACTGTTAAAAAATGCTCTTAATTTCTTTTATAAAAATACCAATATATATGAGAAAGTATGCAAGCCGACAGCTTTAAACTCTGCACACGTATAGTACCTGACATTCTATATTAATTTGGAGTAACTTATATACGTCAGTGCTACCAACATGATTCTAAGCCTGCTGAGAGGTCCAAATTTAAATACATGTAACTTTCACACTATCATTTGGATTTCAACCAAATTTCGTATGTGCTATGTGTACCACAACAGCTATGACTGTGCGTATTCTTAAGAGCAGCCAGGGCTGCCAACTGTTAATAAATGCTGTCTCTATTTTTGTTACCCTTATATCAATATATCAGAAATAATACAAGTCAATAGCTCTAAACTTTGCACACGTATAGTACCTGGCATTCTAGATTACTTTGGAGTAACTAATATACGTCAGTGCTGCCAACATGATTCTAAGCCTGCTGATAGGTCCAATTTTAAAATGCATGTAACTTCTATACTAACTAATGGATTTCATTCAAAATTGGCACAACAATAGATCATATTATTTCAGATTATTTCTGACCAATACATGCATGACACTGTTGCCAACATGATTTTACGTGCGCTGTTAGATCTAATGTTTAACTGCATGTAACGTCCATGCTATTCATTGGACTCCAACCAAATTTTGTATTCTGTACCTTAAGAGATGGAACTAAGAATATATTCAGTCACCAAGGCTGCCAACTGTAGTTCTCTATTAGGCTACATTATGCCAGGTTTACAGTATTTCGAACTAATTAGAAATTTCGATATTACCAACTTAATTTCATCATTATTCTAGATAGATCCATATCGATTAATCATTGGCATGAATCTTAAATTTTAAGAAAAGTAGGCTCTTTAGTTCGTCACGGAACTTCTTGTTCGAAAAATAAGTTTGGCCCCCTGTACGACTTGTTTTCTAAATTTCGATGGTCGTATTATCAAAATGAGAACGGCCCCATGCTGCTACCCCAAGCGTTTTAGGCAAGGGTGCCACTGATTGTCTTTGGCTGTTCTTACCTGGAAGAGTCTGTCAAGCCATCCAATATTGACATTCGACTAGATTTTGAAACGCATGACTATGTACCAGCCAATACGCCAGCCTACTGTTTGATTATTCATCACAAACAAGTCAACTATTATCCACTGTCCAACCAAGTGACGAGTGTATAAATAACAGGTCAACACACGTCAAGCCGCTCAGTCATGTCTTGCTTTAAAGCATCAAGAGAAGTCACACCCATGAATTTAAACCATGAGGAACAACGTTTCAAGACTTTTACAACATGGCCAGTGCCTTTCATAAACCCTCAAGCCTTGACGGCCACTGGATTCTACTATTTAAAAACAAGAGGTGAAGTGAAATGTGCCTTTTGTCCCATCATCATAGACCAATGGCAAGAGAGCGATGAACCCATGCAGGAACATCAGAGCTGGTCACCTGCCTGCCCCTACCTGTGCAGAATGTAGGTGGGAAATATACCCTGTCATTCAAGCTACTCGTGCCTCTGAATGATGAAAAAAAAATTACGATACCTGTGGACTGTATGGTGTCAACGGTGCTTCGGCGAGCAGCTCACCATCAAAAACGCCTAGTTTAGAGTCATTGGGACATCATCGGTGTTATGGACGTTACAAACACAAGTGACCTTATTGTTGTATCAGTTGGTATCGTCCTTATCCCAAAATGACAAAAGCCTGTAAGACGTGTTATCATAATAAAATGATGTAATTCTTAAATTCTTATTTTTTCATGTCCCCCTGTCCTACCCTAACCTCATTTTTTTCAAACTAGCATGACAGGCAAGTCCATGTCATGACCACGCCTTAGTCATTGATTGTCAGTCACTCGTCAGTTGTTGGTCCAGGCAAGCGGCAACTTGTTGCGCACACTCATTGTGGATTGCCAAGGGTTTAAAATTGGTGACAACAAATTCATATTTAAACAAGTGGCCATTATCGATTTACCACGTTTTGGATATCGCAAGCTATGCATTTGCTATTTAAACCGCCCCATGCTTTTGATTTGTTGTGTGAAAAGGACCGCAAACAAACCCAGTGGATTGAAAATCATAAGCAACTAGACTGGAATGAAGGAACCATTTCCTATAAATATTTGGACGTGGTCATGAAAGCACACTTGTCCTCAGCCAATGTGGTATTTGTGAAAGGTAATGAAAAACGTGAATGTTTGCAACAATATTTGCCGTCTTACTGTCAATGTATCGACCTCATGGACCTGGGCTACCCCTCACTGCAAACGCTCATGGATACTTGTTCCCGTGGCAACATTATCCATACAGCCCTAGCGCATGCGTGGCATCTCTTTCATTGGTTAACTACCCATGCCTGCTGAGAGTTGTTGAACAAAATTAAAACTCAAGATTTACCCTTGAATGACGCCAGTGAGATTTCTACAAGTGACGTGTAAACATCTACAATACGTGATACCATGGAGAAAGGCAATGCTACAGACAAAGCCTTCGGGAAGTTCTTTGTGTGCAAAAAGAAACTAGACAGTTTTACCAAAGAGGAACTCTTAACGCTGCCCAAGTCTTTCATTATTATGTGACCGCCAACGTGGTGAAAGCAATCTGGCAACACGTACCAAAATCATGGACTCAAGACCCTGTGTTGAGTGAATTGCAACACTGTACGGATTACGATCACCATAAGCAAGTGGCCATGGCAAAAATACCCTCTATACGTCAGTGCGCGACTTGTCAGCTAGTGAAACTGTATCACGGTCATAAAAGTCCGTGTAAAGACTTTGTTGAATCATTCCACGGGTGTCATGGCGAGAAAAAGCAACAACAACAACAAACACAAACATCGTCCACAGAGGAGGAGGAAGACCAAACCTTTTCACCATAGATGGAAAAGGATATGCCAGACCTGTACTGGCAATGGCGTCATTGACAAAGTGATTCAATACTTACCAACGAAATCCATCTTCCAGGTTATCGTTTTTGTGGCCCTGGAACTCATCTTCAAAAACGTTTGCAGCGTGGTGATATACCCATTAATCATTTGGATCAAGCATGCAAAGGACATGACCTATCTTATCGCCATAGTCATCCTGGTTTAAGACATGTGGCAGATAAATTGTTATTGAAAAAAGCTAAACAACGTATCTCATCCTGTGATGCCTCAGTGGGTGAAAGGATGGCAGCCATAATTGTGATGAGTGCTATGAAAGGAAAGTTGATGATGCATGGATATGAACATTAAGGAATTGAGGAGTGAGGAATTGGGATGTGTTTGTATTCTATTTTCCTTTGTCAATTCCCTATGGTTATGATATTTAAAAAAGGTTTACCAGGGAAAGATGCTTTTATTTTATTTTAAAAAATCATGATGTTGATGGGTTGATTTTTCGTTTTCACATTTCACACATGATGAATTCACACATTGCCATTTGCCAATTTGCAATTTTCAGTTTTTAAAAATGTCTGTTTCAAGTTGTACGTTTTTAATAATATGGATTTTCCATTTTGTTGATGACACTTTTAAACAATATCCGTTTGAAGTCTTTGAATTTTCATATTTCACACATGGCCATTTCCTGTTTTTAATATTGTCCGTTTCAAGTTTTGCGTTTTTGAATTTTGGTGATATCAAAACATGGATTTTCCATTTTGCTGTTTTGACATTTTTCCATTTGGTCTATGTTGAAAGTTGAGATTTGTCAATGATGTTCATGTGAGTGCTTGGCCATGATAATGCTGCAATGTGTTTATGCGTGTTTGGAGAAACGTCGAGGTCTACGACTACTGCCGGTAAGACTGTTTTACAAAAATAATGTCTATTGACCACTACATTTTTAAGAAAAAAAACCTATTGTCAAAACAAAATGACTATTGACCATTTGATATATATAAGTGTCCATTTCTCCCTCCCCACCCACTCTACCTCAACGTGTTTGCTCTGTTCATAGATACACACCAGCTTTCTCTCTACTCCTACATTCACACCTGTCTATGGGAACAAACACAACCACTTTATTCATCCCCAAAAGCACATTCTCGACATGCACACTCATCCCAAAAGAACTCTTTTTAAAAAGCTTACCATTTACATTACAAAAAAAATTAAGTTACTAAAAAAATAATATTAAACATTAAATATTTACAAAAAAAACTACAACTTTGTACAGCTTTAAAAGAATCACACTATATACCATTTTCCAATTCCCAACTCTGTTAAATTTAAAATTAAAATTAAAAATTAGGTTGCATAGAACTTTTAAAAGAGCAAAAGGTCCAAGTGGGTTGCCACTATTTACAAAATTTACTATTTACAATGACAAAAACCAATATTTACAAAATACAAAATACTAAATCTACGAGTTACAAAAAGCCATGTCCCCAAACTAACAAACAGTGAAATCACACCTCCTCCTCCTTGCGGTCATAACCCCAGGGCTGGATGGTGAGCAGGTCATCAGCCCACACACGTTTGTTATACATGGAGGCGAGGGTGCGTTTTCTCTGTTCCACAAGATACAAATAATGGTTGCTGGATTGTATCCTGCACTGTGTATGGGACATAGCTTTGCCAGTGCGTAAAACCGCTAAGTAATCGTCTACACGTAGCGATTTTACCACTGCCCTACCTACACCTTTTGCTCTTTTGGCTTCCTTACAGTCTAGTGTGCGATATGCATACATTTTCGAGGCCAAACCTACGCATTCCGTCATAAGGGAATCACCGCATTCATCTTTTAAAACGTCCATTTCCTTCTTGTTTTTTTATGGGCAGCTGAAACACGTTGTCAGCCCTATACGAAGAGGAGTCGAACCAGTCACTATGCTGCCTCATGACGTCATAGGGGTTGCAGTGGCGAATGTGGTAAATGAATGATTCCGTATCCATATACGTCCTCAAAATTGCGTTTGGTAAACTCATAGTGGAATCGATACATGACCGATTTAGAAATGTCTAAAATAACTTGGCCCAAGTAAATGGGCTTATCCATGGTCACGCTGGTCTTACTCAATTCAATAGTAGCCAAATTCTCATCGATAATTTTGATCGGTTTGAAATTTGGCTTGGCAATGTACCGCCGGGCAACCCACCGCCCGTCCCAGACATTCACCAATTTAATGTCGCGGTATTTGCGGACATTTTCCATGGACTTGGCATGGATGCAGTTGTTCATTTATTTAAAAAATTAATTTCAAACTGCTGTGTTGCCATTTGTCGGTGCTCTGTGTTGAGTTGCATGTATGGCTGGAGCCATGGTTTTGAGCAAAATAAATACCCCTATGGATTTTCTTCAACACCAAGCCTTGGTCGAGGCATTGCACCAACATTTGGATATGTAGCACATACCGATTTTTATTGTAAAGTGTGCCAATGAGTTTTTCAATTTTCACTTTACTGTCAGGGGAACCATTTTCTCAAGGCAGAATGGGAAATCAGCATGTTCATCAAACAAGGATGAGGGATATTCAATATCCTCTTCTAGCTCATATCCACGACCTGTTTCTTGGCTAGCCATGTTCACATCAAATTCAGACACTTGTTTCTCTGTCAGCCAAGCAAACTTCCCATAGGGCAAAGGCTGACTCATGGCGTAGCCGTACAAATTATGCACGTCATAGTATAGTAAGTACGATTCTGGTTTGTCTGGTGAATAATCAGGCATGTAGACATTGTTCGCTTCGGCATGGCGCTGGTTAAGCGACAAAAAGCCACCGCGAATATCCTATTCAAAGAATAGAACCATGTCTACGTCAGTGAGTAAATCCAATTCCACTTGAGTGTATTTTCAAGTGGCATCAAACGAGAGCCCAGGACTCGTATAATAGTGAGACAGGTCAAGACCATAAATGTGTTGACACAACTCACGAAATTTTTCAAACACATCAGTGAGCAGCAATACATCCAGTTTTAGGTAATGCATAGCATATTCACTTAGCGTCTTAATGTCAAACACTCGCCAAACTTGACATGCATGTGCATAGTCTTCATCGGAAACGGTACTGCGTGTTAGTTTCGAGTAAAATTTGTCTTGTGGTGGGAGTTTCTTTTTTGCTTTAACACGTCCCAGTTGTTGCAGAAATCGTAGTGAAATGTACCTTTCCGAATGCACAATTCAAATTGCTTAGGAGCATTAAAATGCATTCTGGTATTTTTTAATTCCTCTTAATTCAATCCATTCACAAGACTGTCTAGCGAGGATGCCATAAACTTAAAGGAATCCAAAAATCGAATGCTAAATTCTTCCAACCTCCATGTCAGGGCTGTAAAACGCTCATGGTTCTGGGGAATAATGGTAAACGAGCCCTTGTTGACATGACCCAATTCACGAATCAAAAACTGAATGTCATAATTCGTCAGATTGTGGAAAAAGACACTGATGAAACAAGGAGCTGAAAAGTTCAAATTGCATTTACTATGCGTAGCTCCACGAAACTCTCCCGTAAAGTGTGAGTGATCATGAACGGTGGCTTCAGCACTGATCAGTGGCTTTTCGCAAATATGGCAAGTCGTGGCATGCTCATACTGCTGCTGCTGTTGTGGGGATAGACACATGGGTACTGGGTGGGCCAGTAATCCCTGTACATGGTCGGCCAACTTTACAAGTTCATCCAAAAACCATTTGGCACAATCTGGCCCCTCACGGGATATATAAAAGGATTGTGTGGAGTCATAGGCACACACCACATTACATCCTATGGCAATAGGTTCATGTTTTTGAATGGGTGTGGTTGAGCTGATGGTGGGATCTGGTTCACATCCCGCCATGGGTGTGGTGAGAGCTTCGAAATCTGCATATACCACATAGGGAACAGTGTCGCGCTTTTGAATGTCCTTAAACTTTAACACAGCCTTGTCCTCTTGTGGCAATATCAGTCTCACCGCTTCCTTAGAAACGCAATCTACCCTATGACGTTCCAAAAGCGTAGGGGTTGTAAAATATTGCAAGCATCGATCGCAAATATGTTTTTACCATGTGCTTTGGACGCTTGACTGCTTAGCAATCTACTCAAGCTTTTAATCAGGCAATAGTGATTCACCTCTCCATAAGACAGATATAAAAGATGAAAGTGGTGTAGTTTCCGTTCATTTGCAGCATAAAGAGGACCCACAATCTCATCACCATCAAGGCCATACACCATGAACGAAAAGTCCTGGTTGTCTTGTTCAAACTTATGGATTTCCGTTAAGTCCATAGGGAACGATACTCTTGTTAAATTTAATGTTTGTTTTAATTCATCAAACTTGGCCTTGTACTTTGGTGGTCTGTTAAGATGACGGTCTTGAGCTGGCTGCAAATACGCCGCCACAGCCCACAGAAAACCTTCATCATCAAAATTTTCAATATTCACCACAGCCTTTTTCGAAGCTATAGCTGGTGGTGTTTCAATATAGCTAGACCCAGCATCCAATGGACTGAAATGACAAATGTTGATTTGCAAATAATGAATTTTGTCTAACGCTAAACCACTGGGTCCTTGTTGCAGTTTATCAAATTTTGATAGCAAGGCATTGACCACATGGCATTGATACTACTCGTTCAGATCATCGCCAACAAAGCTCTTGCATTTTTTTGCTAATATAAAATGTTTTTTATGCTCACCGTCCTTGTTTTCTTTATATGAAATCGCACACGAGTTGTGTATTAATCTCTAAAGCCGTATGCAACCTTTGCGCTGTACAAATTTGATCTTTAAAAATTTCAAAACATGATTCCATGAAGACTTTTGGGATCAAACTCTCTCTAACATTCACTATGTGGCCAGAGCACACACTTGACTTGAAACAGGACTCGAGAGGCTCCCAAGTTAATGTATCTGTAGCAGTGGAAAAATACATGATTTTTATAAAAAGAACAATCTCGCCAGAATTTTCAGCTGTAGACTGCCTGGTAAGCAATAGCCCCAAACACACACGTTGCGGGTTTTCAGCAGTAGCTGTAGTGGACAAGCCTTTTCCAACACACACTAAAAAAAGAAAAAAAAGAAACCACCATGATTATATCTATTTCAAATAGCACCTTTCATAAACAAAATAAATATATAAATAAATAAATAAATAAATAAATAAATAAAAATAAAACAGGTTTTTTATATATAAAAGAATCTTACCTTGCTTTGTAAAAATCCCTGCGTTTGCCTTTCCCTAATTTCGAGTGGAATGGGGTTTCTGTCTCCCAACACCAGGTATGCCAATTATCTTAAACAAAAATAATAATAATCCATCAATCAAATGGTGAACCAATAATCATTTAATCATTGATTAACGTAAAATAAAATAAACAGTGTTATTCCAACACTTACCTCAAATATATAATATATCCAATATAGTAACCAACTGGGGTTGAGCACACGAATGCAATTAATTTTATACACGTAAGACACAGCCTATGTTAACACAGTAACGTGTAAAACATTAATGACTGACTGTTTGTCATAACATGATCAACATTCTAATATCCCCCTGCCCTCCTCTCCTCGCCCAGCCCCTCGCCCTGTGTCCCTCTTACCACAGCTGTTAACATCGCTCTTGCTCTGAAATTGGCTATGGCAATGGTAGGGGGAGGATTTATACTTCGTTACTGCATAATTTCTCTGACGTCGTTGCGATATTGTTCGACCTTCAACTCACCTCTACGTCACTGTAATTTTCCATTGGCTGTTGTCAGCTCTGGCTCACATTTCTGAAACGTGATAAGAGGATACATTTTGCTAGCCCGGCTCTCTCAGTCGGCCGGCCAGCCAGCCAGCCTCAACAATTTTTTTCTGTTTGTCGTTGAGGCTTCCAGCAAGTTCTTAATAAAAACTATTAAACGTTTCCCGCTTTCATTCAACTCATACAATTATTATCATTTGTCATGTTACCCACGACCCGTTTACCAACATGTTTAAAGATCGTCATGAGGGATTTTTGAAATATTCGCCTTCATACGTTCGTCATAGAAAATATCGAAAAGCGACCCCTCGTTTTGCCATACATCGCCCCGTCGAAATAGCCATTTCCTTTATTCACCATGGCAAGTCATAGCCTCGTTGTAACATGTGTCTATCGCTACCGGCTCTCTGTCTACAAACACTCTTTTATTTAATTTTCTTTAAATGCACAGTTTTTTTTTGTCCTAGAGACTTGACATTTATTTTCATAGTAGAGGGGTAGGGACCTTTCATTTATGTCAAACAAACTTATTTGTAAACGTGTTAGTTTCCAAAATATTAAAAATTCAAAATTTCTGTGTTTTCCAAATAAATCTCAAAAATAAAAAAGTATTATTATAAAAAATAAAGGTCATAGAGACCATTTGTTTGAACTATTGAACAACGTTCTATCAAGTTTCGTTTTCAAACTAAAGTGAAAATAAAAATCCAGAGCATGCTTCCAGTCACTGACCGGGTCAGGAATGGAATGAAGCCCCCATCTAGCGGCGAGGATATGAACTGTGCTGGCTGCCGAGGCCTGACGCACTCCTCTGGGACAATGATTAAATGAATGACAGATTAAATGAAATGATAGTGGAGAGTGTTGCTGGAATGAAATTTTGACAGGGAAAACCGGAGTACCCGGAGAAAACCCTGTCTGCCTCCGTTTTGACCAGCACAGATCTCACATGGAGTGACCGGGATTTGAACCACGGACCCAGCGGTGAGAGGCCGACGTGCTGCCGCCTAAGCCACGGAGGCTCTGTTTTCAAACTAAAGTCTACTTTTAAAATCAAACATTTTGTAAAAAAAAAATATATATATATATAATACATGGTCCAGAGCAAAGCGCCCGTCAGCTCGAGTCCAACAACACCTCATTCGATAAAATCCGACCATCCATTCGCCAATTATCGCCACGTTCGCGAGAAAGTAGGCTATCACTTTTTCCTCCTACACCCTTGAAAACTGCTACCCACCTAGAGGGCATACCCACCTTTCATTAACGTCAAACAAACTTTTCCCCAAAATTCACCGTTTCCAAAATATCGCCAATCCAAAAAACAAACATTTTCAAAAAAAAAATACCAGCACACATTCCCAGCCAAGAGGACGTCATCCCAACGCCAACAACACCTCGTTCGTAAAAGTACGACCGTGCGTTCGTGAGATATCGGCAATGTTTATATGAAAGTAGGGGGAGGAGTAGAAACCCACGCACCACACTACTGCACAGTTTTAGTCCTAGAGGCTTGAAATTTATTTTGCGGGTAGAGGGGGTCAGCGCCATTCATTTATGTCAAACTATTTTTTTTGTAAACTCTTTACTTTCCAAAATATAAACAATTTAAAATTGAACTTTTTTCAAAAAAAATGTTAAAAATTAAAACGTTTTATTATAAAAATAAAGTACATAAAGATAGTTCGTTTAAGCTATTGCCCAACGTTCTATCATGTTTGGTTTTTTAACTATCGTCTATTTTCAAAAACAAAAATTTTCAAAAAGATTTTCAAAAATATAACGAGTGGTCCATAGCAAAGCCCCCGTCCGCTCGAGTTCAACGACACCTCATTCGTGAATCTCCGACCAGAACTCCTATTACCCCCCCCCCCCCCCTACTCGTACTGATGAACAAAACAAAGACAACATGAATGTTGACAACGGATATCCAATCAACAATGTCAAACACAAAGACAAAATTAGCATGAACCTTTAAGTTTACGGGAAAATACTATGAAATAGACCATGCAAGAAATTTGGAAATCCGCATTAGAAGTTTGCAACACCATCCTTCTAGCCTGTATAAATTACCGACATGGAAAGTGAGCACCTTCCTAACGTTATACCCTTTAAACTAATGTATCAATAACACAAGTCACGTGACATGTACTACAAGTTTAGAATTGCATTACGACTGGCTATGACGTCATAGATGGATGGGGTGGGAGGCTGGACATGAATTTTCATTAAACAAAAACATTTTCCTTTTTTCCAGGATATACATATATTGTAAAAAGAGTTAATAAAAATGGAACTGTTAGTTGGTGCTCTTCGAAACAATGTTCAAAACAGTGTCCAGGAATGCTGAAGAAAAAAGCCTCCAACATACTTATTTCAATTGATCACCATTGTAAATCTCAATATAATACTCATTAAAATGGACAAAATACTCTAACCAAGGTAAAAAAAAGCAAGTCAATAAAAATACTGAGGCTCAAGATAGCGCATTGTTTGTTAAAAAGCATGTATTATCTCCTGAAAAAGACAAGTTAGGACAGTCGTTAACGTCCAAGAAACCCCTTACACTATCTAAGGCTTCACAAACTATGCAAAAGGTTGCTGCGTTGCAAGAGGAACAAATAGGATTAGTCTTTTTTTACGAGGGATTGTGGGAAATCTGCTTCCAGACGCTTGAAGAGGGTCCGCACTCTTCAAGTGTGTGGGGCTCTTACCCACTAAAACCCTCACACCCTTCTCCCACGACGTGTATATCCGCCCCGGAACCACTTCCGCTTACTTCCTGGCGGCGTCGTTTATAAAGCATCTTATGCTCCTTCTTCCTTCAGTTCTTTACTATTGGCGATAAGCGTCTAGATCCCACTTCTTTAGGCGCAAAGTACTCTCCACATAAACTGCCACCTGATCCCAGGATTCCTGTTTTTTTTTAGCATGAAATGGACTATGTTGTCTGGCGAGAGCTCTCCCTGCACTGCCTCCAAACATCTTCTTTGTGGCAGCCAATGGTCACATGTAAAGAAAGTATGGACTGCATCATCAATTTCACTGCAGTATATGCACGCTAGACAACTCGCTCGCTCTATGTAGTCTGTAGAGGAATTTGCGAAAGTATCCGTGTCCAGTCAAGAACTGCGTCATGTAATAGTTCACCTCACCGTTCTTCCGGTTGACCAGTCCACCAATGATGGTATCAGCTTCTTCGTCCATTTTCCCCGAGGCTCATTTTCCGATCTCTGTTGCCATTGCCTCATCCTTTGCCTCCCAACTCTCTTTCGGTACGCCAGATCTCCTGTCTTTCTAAGGCAAGTAAGTCAATAGGAGCTACCGCTGCCACTATAACGATCGCAGGTTCTGACACCGTACGATATGCGCACGCAATTCGCAACGCTGCTCTCCGCTGTACTGCAGCCATCCTTCTCCGATATTTATCAATCCTCAAGGACTCACTCCAAATTTCAGAACCATACAGTAGTATTGATTGGACAGTTGTCATAAGTAGCTGTCGTTTACGTGATTTCGGGCCTTTAATATTACCCATCAGTCTACACAACGCAGTCACGGATTTTTCCGCATTTATCAGTTACCCGCTTAATATATTCCCAAAATGTGAGTTTGGTATCGATAGTTATACCTAAGTACTTGGTGCACTTGGATGTATTGATGACAATCTGTCCAACCTGCATCGACACGATGGTATCAATCCCTTTCCTGGTCAGGAGAACAATTTCAGTTTTGTGATCTGCCAGTTCTAGTCCATGATCTGATATCCATGATTTTACCCGCCGTATGGCCTGTTTCAGTTTGAGTTGAGCTATTTCCAAATTGCGAGCTACCATCATCATCAGCCTAACCGACAAGTGTCGCTTCTTCAGGCATCTTCAGGCGTAATAAGCCATCATACGTGACATTCGAAAGGTCCGGACCAAGGATGGACCCTTGCGCTGCACCAGCTGTGACCCGTTTTGTTCTCTGGCCATCTTCCGTATCGTATAATAAAGTGCGATCTTTCAGATAGTCACGTAATAAGAATATGAGATACTCTGGTTGTTTGATCGTGTTTTGGAGAGCCTTCAAAACATCACACCATCTCACAGAGTTGAAAGCATTCTTGACATCTAAGGTCACAAGAAGTGTCACCTTTCTAGAGTAATGGTTGCCCATTTGTGCTCTCTCTGCTGTGTTCACCACTTCCCTCACCGCATTAATCGTTGAATGCCCCTTCGAAATCCATTCTGACTATCAGACAGATCTCCAGCTGACTGAACTGCTGAAAGCATTCTGGCCTGTAGAAGCTTCTCTAAACCCTTCCCAAGAATGTCCAGCATGCATAGAGGTCTGCAACCTCCAGCCTTACCTTTGCTGATCAAAACCAATCGGGCTATTTTCCAGCGAGTGCTAAAACACCTGCTTTCAAGCACATATTGTACATTCGGAGCAACAAATAAGGGCAGAATTCAGCTATCATCTTTAGCACTTCTGTAGAAATACCATCAGGTCCTGGGGCCTTCTCATTTTGAAGACAGTTAATGACTTTCAATAATTCTTCGATGGTAATAAGTGGTACGTTACCCAGGTCCCTTCCTCCTTCATCATCGATCCTCTTTGGATGATCAGGGAACAGTTTATCAACTGTTTCCTTCATAGTTTGTGAGTCCATGATCGGGATTGTGAGCACTCCAAGTTTCTTCATGACGATCTTATAACCTAATCACCATGGGTCTTGGTCCACTTCCCGAGACATTTCCCACCATTTGTCGGCTTTACTCCTTTTAATTGCATTTCGGAATTTCTTCTTCATAGATTTGAACTCCGCAAATAGTGGATTGCCATCTTGGTTGTCTCATGCCCTTTGTGCCCTTCGTCTAAGTCGCAGACATTTTCGTCTCAACTTAGCAATTTCTTCAGTCCACCAATACGCTGGGCGCCTGTTATACCGTTGCTTATGTCTAGTTATGGACGCATCACATGTCTGCTGTACGAGTCCCATGGTGAGATCCACGCATTCGTTAGCTGCCACAGTTCCTTCGTGACCTTAACATTCATCTGATATCCTCTCCATTCCATTCCATAGTATATGCATCAAGAAACTTATCCTTGTCCATGCTAGCTGTATTCCACCTTAATGGCTTGCGCAAAGTGATCCTTGGTAGTTGAGTTCCCTGAAGCGCCCGAAATAGTATATACTGATGGTCACTTCCCGTATAATCCTCTATCACATGCCATTCAGTAATTCTGGATGAAATATCTTCTGAGGCGAAAGTCACGTCTGGTATAGTTCCTCGGCAGCCTGGTTGTCGAAAGATTGGCACGTTCCCAATGTTGAAAACCATTAACCCCAATCTAGCAGCTATCTCCATGGTACGCCGCCCTCTAGAGTCTGGTCGAGTCATGCCCCATTCCACCGCTTGTGCATTGAAATCACCAGCAACAATTAGACTATTGTATATCCCTTGCAAGGCATCCTCGAGACCGTCTAATTTGATCTGAATGTCAGGAATGGTTTCATTCGGAGAAAGATAACAGCTCACAAAAATTACTTTGCCAACCTGGACCCAGACGAATCCATTCCCCCGTCTTTGGTCTATAACTGGATATTTTCCAGGGCCTGGTATCCAAATTGCAGCTGTTCCCAGATTGTCCGCATACCATCCGGAGTGATCACTGTCATGATATTGTTCGCTGAGCATAATGATGTCTGCTTCAATCTCATATGTCATCTGCGTCACCAGGCCATTGACAGTTATACTCCTGTGCATATTTGCCTGTAGAATCTCCATAATTTAGTCGTGTTTTTTTGCCATTGCAAGAGTTTCACGAAACACGATACACTCACCTGTGCCAGGAACGTGTCTTCGCTTCGCTTCTTCAACACTTCTGTCCACACAAAGTATGCCCCGTGGACTTACTTTGCAGCTTACTGCTTTGTGACCAGCTTCTCCGCACATAAAGCAAAGCTTGCTTCTGTCCGCACCTTTGCAGTTACGTGCATGACGCCCATACGATAGACATCGAAAACAGCGAGGCACTACCTTTCTCCTTCGCACTCTTCAATAGAGCCATCATATTTTAATTTTACCGATATCCAATAATATCTGAGCCTGTCTCTCGTCTATCTCTACAATGGCAAGCTTCTGCCCCCTACTGTTCGGGTTTAGTATCGAGACTTTCAGTTGTCCATTAACACTCTCAAGATCCCGTCTTACATCTTCCTCCATATCTACAACAGTGGTGACACTGTCCATATCCCTGATTTCTAGAGTAGTACGAGGAACCAAAGTCTTCACATCCCCGTCCTGTCCGAGAGCATCTCTAAGAGATTTGCTGAAAACGTCCCTATTCTCGTTTTCTGTTGCTTTATTCAGTTCGAGAAGAATGGCTCCAGCTGTGGTTTTTCTAATGGATCGAATGCCCACCCCACTGTCTTCTGGCTTTACCTTATACCGGATATCTTTCAAAACATCCGAAAAGGTCTTCCCATTCAAAGGTTTAATGACAACAGTGTCTGGGTGGCTCTTCAATACATTACGTTTCTGTTTTTCAGACGTTTTTGAACGTTCATTAACGTCTATTCTGATATCAGATACATCTAGCGTGGATGAAACACCTTCAACCTTTTTCTTCCTCTCCTCCATTCTCTTCTTCTTAGAAACCACCTGTATCCATTCCGCCTTGTCTTCTTTTCTATTTGCTTCTAATGATGACATAGGGAACTCAACAATCTCTGTAAGAGGTATATTGAGCCCGAGAGAGCTCATGGCTCGGTGATATTTAATGGAAATAATAAGGAACATGTCATGCCATTGCAACCGAACGCGCCCTGTAGCAGCGCAAAGCATGCAGGAAATATGGGAGATATTTTGACATTGGACACTCACCTTTATAAATAATTCTGAGCACCAACTAACACATTTTTGCAACTTAAAAGTCTCAGAACATTCCATTATGTAAATCTGCTTAAAGAAAACATTGAGATGTTTACCGATTTTTTATGTGAAGTAAAAGGTATTATCACCGCAGATTGGCGGCAGGAAATGGACCGTCAACGACTCCACATTTGACCTGAACGAGGCAGAGACCCCGTAGCACACTGCTTTTTCTTTTTCTGTTCCACAGCCAACCGAGGCTGACGTGATTATTCTGTTGTACAGCCGTCCATGGTAGACGTGCATGTGAATTGTCCGTCCTGTGAGACGAAGAAAGTCTTAGAAGTCCACCTAGTGGTGAAGAATATTTTTATTAAGTGCTTTCGACAAGTGAACAGTATTTTTAGCACTAATGTGTGCAGTGCTTCGCTACAACTTTCTATGAAAGCCAGGTAACATTTCGTCCACGAGGCGATAACCATAATTTGTCACACACGAGGTGTACTGGTAATATCTATGAACATCTATAACAAGCCGCAGTGTTAATGCAAATCATTTATCTGAATTGTTATCAGTGACAAATGATCTACATTCACGTGCCAGATGAGCGATTTTTCACGCATTTTGGTGATTATTCTTACATTTGTAACGCCATATTTCGAATCTGTGATAGCCAACATTGAGTTTCGAGTAGATTCAGTGAAGCAGACAGTGCAAAAGCCAATTTATTGAGAGTCTGCAAATAAAGCAAGTGTTTTATCATACAAAACGTGGGAGATCAGTGAAATGTATAACCACGTTGACCACGCGTACACCATGCTTTCTCTGCTGACCACAGTCAGTAGTATGGAGTGAGCACCTATAATGTGAGAAATATTCTATGAGGAGACGACTACACCATGGCAGGAGGATTATTCATATATTCTCTGGAAATGGGAACCCAGGAGACCTTCGACCCAGCATTTCTCCATGAGATCGAGATCTTTGCTCGACAAGCCACGTGTAAGAAGAGGAAATGGGATGGTATAAGCTTGATGCTCAAGCTATTACATGGAATCTTGACCAACCATCCAAGTCTCTGTTATACCATGATATGTGTGAATACTATGTGAGTTTGTACTTTATCTCATTGTTCGGGCTGAGCTGTGGTGGAGCAATAATGTAGAGTAGTTTAACCGAACTCGTGACATCCAGTCAGGTAGGGTTGTAGATAGTATAATCTATTTCCTTTCAGAAGTTAGACACCTGTGTTGGTGCGTTGTGATGGTGATCGCAGGACTTTATGTCCTAATTACAGGGATAGGAAGGACCACAAGTTACTTGGACTTGCTTTGGCCAGCCCTTAACACGGGCCAGATTAGACTTTGAGTGATGGACAGCCACCTCTTTGTCACTCATTTATTTTGTGAACCCCTGTCAGCGATTCTCCAATTCACGCCCCTGTACAATTTATTTTTTTGGCTTTATCACGGGCCTTATCAGTTCATGACCGACAGAAGTCATGCCTTATGTACAAGTTTAATTTATGCTTTATTGTGTGCTTTGAAGCCACATTAGTTCAAGTTTGAACTTATTTGGGAACTTCAATAAAGATGCAAAACCAAGCATCGAACCCCAGATTGTCCCGTATCATTTTAGACATCCTGGCAGTTAGTAGGATTGTCGCCTGTTAAACTATTTTGTTTGTGTCAAGTGTTGAGACACGTTAAAGTTATCTGAATGCCCAAATGTACATATTGTAGGAGTGAAGTATCTTCCACGAATTCCCAAAGCTAACTATTCCGAGTGGAATATCTGTAAGATATGATCTTAGCAATTTTTTAACATTGCCTATAACTTTATATTATATTTTCACGTGGTACCTTAGCCACGCACCATTGGTTGCTACCTTGTATATTTTAGAAACCAGCGTTATCCACTAGAGACTTCTCTTAATTGTTTTAAACGCCTGTGGAGTGTAGAATCGCCAGACGCGATAAGGTTATAGCGTGCTGAGACACGCCAAGGTTGAATGTGAACCATATTTGGATCCGCGCACTCGTTGCAATACCAACTGTTTGACTGATAGACTGTGCGCGCATTCGCACGTACACATTTTGTGAGTGGAATGTATTGATCGATCCCCAGACCAAGGCATTTGAAGTATTTAATGCAAGCATATGTTTGATTACGTCACTGGACGTGAAATGTAACTTTTTAACGCTTTAGAAAGCGCATTGTTGAGCGCTAGGAGTATGCTATTATGAGATGAGAAGCTATTGTCTGTAATATTAGGTATTTTTGTGACACTATTTTTGTAAGCTTCTACGATTGTAGAGCGCTTTCGCCGCTCTGTCGTACAGATTTAATCTGCGACCATTTTTCCAGGATTTTACCTGAAGGACTGTTTAGGAGAGCTTCAGGCCCCTTCAGTGTTATTGTGAAAACCGAGTCTAGTAACTCATGTTGTTATTGTGCCGGCCAGGTATGAGCCGATGTTGATGTTAGGTGATGATCTTTGTAGACTTCACTTTAGTTAAGCTTCGGTGTCCATTGAGAATGAGCCAGTGTTCTATTAAACCTACGACAATAATAATAATGCTTCTAATAATAATAAAGAACTAATAATTATGTTAATTAAGACGATCATAATTGCAACCCCCTACATTGGACGGCACTGGCCAGCAGCACGTCGGTTTCTCGATAACCAACGCTTTGCTTACCAGAATGATACGGGCACGGGGAGCGTGGATGGGCCAACTTACCTGTATTCAGGTGTCCGGGTCACTTCCGCAGCAAAATCACCTCCAGAAGACAAGTCCCAACAGAAGAGCTCCAAAAGGGGTGGAAGGAAGATGGAGAAGGGGAAAACACACACAGGCTATCGTACAAACACCCCCCAAAAACCAATGGAACTGCCGTCGGTGAAATAATGCCACAACCAAAGATTTTAAAAAAAAGATAATAAAAGGTTTAATATTAAAAATTTAAAGAACAACTCCACCAGAGAAAGAACATGCATCAGCCACCAATATTTTACAAGAAGGCCAGATAGCGCCTAACATGCTTGCTTGCAAAGCCAAGAAGAGGAAAGACTTCATTTAAAATTTAAAAAAAAATATTAAACAGCCCAAAGGTTAAAATAAAAATTACATGCATAACATACTGAGAACGGGCTTGACAATTTGCAATGGAATGCAATAGCGATCCGACATGCAGATGTTGAGGCCACGCCAAAAAATAAGGATTGAAATTAAATTAAATAAAAAAAAATTAAATGAGATAGAAAATAAATAAATAAATGATATGCACGCCGGCGAAAAACACAAGGACATTTACCAAAAATCACAAAATTAACATCAACAAGATTACATTAAAAAAAGGATTAAGCTAACACATAACACGTTTGCTTTTTGAGGCCGCGCCAATGGACTCACCATGAGACCACAATGCATCACGGCAAACAAACGTGGCCACACAAAAACATGCCAGATCGAAATTACGGCAAACAATTAATAAGATTAAAATTTAAACATTAGTAGAAGGAAATGAACGGCAAAAAAAAACAATTACATCTAAAAACTATTAATGCAAGTCGTTTTAAAACTGGACGGATCTTACATAGATTTAAAAAAATGACAATCCCAAGCTTGCCAAAGGAAAATAAATAATAATTTTAACGTGAAATAAACTAGAAATGTGTCTCCAGGAGGTACGACGAAAGATAACAAGGTTCAAATGAATCAGGAAACGTGATTAAAACAGAAAAAAAAATTAGGCCTATAAAACAAATGAGGAACAGAAATAAAATATTACTATAAGAAGAAATCGGAGCTCCATAACATAAAATAATTAGATAAATTAAATTAAAAAAACGTACCTTACATCCTTCTCAGTGGAGACACAATAATAATAAAATAATTAACACATAATTTTACGTTATTACATGTGCTTCACAAAAAAATGGCTACCCCGGCACATGCGTTGTTTGGGTCACGATCACAGGTCACATTTCACACGTCCACTTCACGGCGAAACGATGAAAATTCACAGCCTGAAGAGAACAGGCAATTTCCAAGTAGAATTGGCATTCATATCTTCTCTTGAATATATTTATATTTCGAAGAGGATGGGGGAGGCAACCGCCCCCCCATCAGCGGTGACACCTTTCACGACCAGTCCTTCTTGTTTCTCTTGGCGACAGCTAATGGGTTCCACCAAAATGGCGGAGAATTTTTGCGTGTCATTTTCGAACTGTATACATGTAAATAATATTGTCCAATCACGGAGTGACACCTCAAAACAACAATGTCATAAATAAGTACATAATTTGGCGGTATCAAGAATACACTAGCATTTGTTTGATGACGAAGAATATGATTGTCTTTCAATTATGTCATGCGTATATAGAGTTTAATAAGGCGCAGCCCACACAACCTAGTGGGGAGACACAGGAACCACTTGAATCTTTCCAAAGTCCGACTGCAGCTACCATCTTGTGGTCACAGGCGGTACTGAGCGGCGAAGCGGACGATTCAAAACTTCAAGAACAGCATCCAAGATTAAATACATGTTTGAAATGGTAGAGACGTGTCCTTGCACGTATCAATAATGATAGTAAGATTTCTGTGACTTGCAATTTTATGCGAACTGGCCTACTCTCTGGATTAATCACATTTCCACCGGGAAATGACATGTAGACATTTTCTTACACATTCCTGAGACGACAGAGTCGCTGCGGACCATTAGTTCTCAACTAGTGGCACTCGACCATGATGTAATGCAAGTCATGAAGTTGATCATGCATTTGCCGACCTAATCAAACACTAGAATACAAAGAGTGTTCTTGCGTGTACGCAGGCTGTTGAATAAGAAGTTTTTAAACGCTGTGTTTTATTTATTGATTTATTTATGTGAATTTGTAAGTTTACCTGATGTACCCCTTAATTAGTAAGAGTGTTTTTGATTTTTCAACTGGTTGTCACATAGCTTTTGCTTTAATTGTTTGTTTGCTACGGTAGTAAGTCACCGTATACTTTGTTGTAATTGTCAGGATTTAGCTAGATTTTAACTTATTTAAAAATAAATGAGGGAGTGGTACCATCATAAATTCTTTATTGATTATTGCTGTTAATTTAACTTCTATCACAAGTAACCCGTTTCATCAGTGTAGGGCGTACTTTACGTGCCACTGCCCTAGCTTGCCGCTTTTGTTTATCTTGTAATTAGATCTTTCGCGGGGGTTTTTCCACTTAAAATCAGTTTAGGATTTCCAATACTTTGATATTTTTTATTTAGCTTGCGGGATTAGCCCGAAATAAGGCTAGGTGTTTTTTAATTCTTAAATAAATTTTACCTGAGTTTACATAAGTCTGGCTGTTATTATTATTTTATGATCTAAGTGTTTACGCGGAGTACTTATTGGGTCCTTTCACCGTATTCTCCGTGTCTGCCCGATCGCCCCGGGATGCTGCGTCTTCGTGCGCATTGACCTATAGGAAGTGCATCCAGTCCTTTTTTGGCTTATGTGTCTTGACGGTGAGTCGCCTGGGGAGTCATCTCGGTTAATGGCAACCCAAACAACTCGTCTGACGGGCTCAATATCATTTGGCATTTTCTCCTTGACTCTCTTCCATGATGCCCTGTACATTGCTCCTGCATGTCGAGCCTCTTCCAGTTTCTTTAGACCGTGCTGAATTTCCAATTTTGGATTCTTTTGCTGAATAGTTAGGATAATTTTCAGCAATGCCCTGGCAATCTCAAAGTGCTCTTCCTCTTTAATCTGATTCTCCGATAACTGTTGACTAATATCGGTAATTAGATTCGCTTCGTCACTCCTCCGTATGTTTACATCTGACACGGCCACGCGATTCATTTGTTTCACTGTTTCACCACCATCATGATCAACTCCTGTCTCACCATTCCTAGATGTTCGGTGAAACTCCGCAGGATCTCATTGAATCTCTGCATCCGGCATCATGCCAGCGAGGGAGTCTACCTCTCCGTGACTAGAATCGTAGCTATTGTATACATTTTCTTATATCGTACAATCTATGGAGTTACCTTCTAACCTAACTCTTAGCCCAGCTTGGTCAAGCATTAATCTCTTTATTCGTTTATCAGGAAACCAACAAATGTAGCGAATACAAGTTCAAGTCAAATGTACGAATACTTAGGCACCACTTATACTTATTTTAACTGAAATATGATCTTCGTTTTCAATAAATCTTCAATTTAACTGCGCGCAGATGTTCACGCAACTTATTTTCATGGAAGACCATAGATATTAATACTGATGATGATTATATTGATGATAATCGTGAGGATGATGATAATTGTAATGCTCTGTTTACCACTAGAAATCATTTTTTTTAAATTTGTTTACTGGAACAATCCCGCTAAGCTAATCAAGCGGCTTTGGAAATTGCATGCTCGTAAACAGACTGGTTATACTGAATATAAAGAAGAACAATTGGATACAGAAAATGAGCTTCGTCGTGCCAAAATTATTCTGTAATGGATCCACGTAATCGCTTAAACTATTTCTTAACAATACATGTAATATTTTCTACCAATTTGCTACCACTTTTCTTCAACATTGCTAGAATTTTGCTACCACTTTTCTACCCCATTGCTACCAGTTTTCTACCACTTTTCTACCACGTTGCTACCACTTTTCTACCACTTTCCTACCACTTTACTACAGCTTTAAACTGTACATATTAAATATAAAAGCCGACGCTAAGTCATTCTATTACATGAAGAGTTATAACCTTTATAGTGAGCAAATCATACTAACAGGTTAGTTGCAACTATGAAACTTACTACAAGTAACCAAGGTCAACAACGTGTAGTCTATAAAGGCTACTCTTATAACTATAGACGACAAAATGTAAAAGGAATAATATTCTGGTGATGCTCAAATCAGAGGTCAAAAAATGTCGAGGTGATATGAAAAGTAGAAATGGTGAGGTTTTAAGTGTGAGTAATCATCAATGTGGTGTACCAGATGAAACTCTGATAGTGTTGACAAAAAATCATCAGAATCCTAAATATCTAGTACAAGAAAAATATGTTGCTACTCAAAATAGTGCATTGTTAATTGAGCAATGTTTAACCCCAATTGTAAAAGTTATGTTTTTGATCCATCGTCCACGTCTCAAGAGCCATCAACATCACAGACTATGCAAGAGGTAGGGGCGGACCTACAAAGTCATCTGCCCTTGATATGCAGGAGTTAGTTTTGCAAGAGGATCAAGAAGGACTAGACAGTAATAGACAAAATAGAGTTGTATTTGCTATATAAATATTGTACAAGTACTTACATTAAATAAATAAAAATAGTGTATTTGTATAGCCTGGTTTCCTAAATTGTCATCCTCATGTCCCACTATTAATGCAATTGTTAACCATCGACAGTCTCTAGCTATGTTCATAAAGAGTGGTCCTAAACGATACACTCTATCTGTGGTCTGTGTACCGAGTATCATAATAATATAGTGTCACCAAGCAATGTTAAGGTAATAGTTATGTCAGGTAAGGGGTTCGAACCCTTGCTACCTTGTACTGAAAATTTGAACTTAAGTCAAACACCTTAACCACTCGACCAACCTGACAGTTAATAATGTAATTCGTTCCATGCAATTGAGTGTTTACATAACTTTCCAGTGTACATTGTCTCAACAACTTGCTTTTTTTAATGTAGAATTTTTGTTCTTCCATAACATTGTAGAATGAGTCTTCTGCACTGGGTGTTTAATATAGCGTTAAAGGAATCTTAAATTAATTTTAAATAAACTCTCAGGTATTGTGTCATGTTTTTTTAGTAATGCATCACTGTTAGTTGACTAGCATTTACCGTTACACAACATCATTTTGGTAAGCTCTACATGTTGTTGTTTGAGTCGTCTGTCTTTTGACTGGTTTCATGCAGCTGTCCATGCCTCCCTGTTCTGAGCTAATCATTTCATCTCTACATAGCTAACACTCCCTACATCCAAGGCAATTTGTTTAACAAATACTATTCTAACCTGGTTCTACCCCTGCAGTTCTTGTCCCCAACCCTTCCTTCCATAACTAAGTTTGCTATTCCCGGTTGTCTTAGTATGTGTCCTCACAACCTATCTCTTGTCTTCATTAGCAGTTGTCAGAAACATCTCTTCTCTCCCACAAGTCTTAATACCTCTTCATTTGTAACCCTATCTACCCTTCTGATCTTCATCATTCTCCTGTAACACCACAGTTCAAACACTTCAATTATCCTCTTTTCTGCTGTATCTATAGTCTAAGTTTCACTTCCATAGAGTGCCACGCTCCAGACAAAGGCCAACAAAATTGACTTTCTAATACCTAAATCTATATTCAATGTCAACATATTCCTTTTCTGTAGAAATGCTTTCCTTTTCTGAGCTACATAAGTACGGTACCCTAATCGTCTCTGGTATATGTCTTGTTTAGCAAACATGGTCGCTTGGTTTCTATATAGGTCTCAACAAATGTTGTATATAACCCAAAATAGCAAACAGCTTTCTACAACCCTTCTCACAGGTCAATAACGAGCATAGTCGTCAATGTGTTTCCCTGGTAGCTAACTCATGTCTGGTCAGTCAATACTTATTGCATGACCAGTCAAGATTTAATAATTAGTCTTAACATATAGGGTAATCATTTTTCTATCTACATACTGTGCCCATTTGTGTTTTGGCACAACTGAACTCTGGACCATTTATAGAAAAATTTGATGGAGTTTTATAAAGACAGCAAGAAGTCATGAGGGAGATTTCGTTGGGAAATAAGCTACAGAAACACTGCAGGATACGCAGGTGGCTTATTAAACACATAAAGTGACATTAGGCCTGACAGTTTAAGTGAAAAGGGTCGTTAAAGAAGACATTAAAGGAGCTAGGAAATGAAGAGTTGAAGGGCAATAACTAACAATCGACATTCCAACGAGTAAGCGATCCAGCGAGAAATTAGTACTTTCCGAGTGTGACATTTACGAGTAAACTACTTTCTCAAGAGGATACTTGAAACGAGGCCCTGGAAAACAATGAACCAGCGAGAATTCGAGTATACAAAGAAGGAACTCCCCACCATTAAAATTAACAAGATAAACTCAACACGTTAATTAAATCTGAAGTCGAAACAGAATTAGGGACAGCAAAAATCGGAGGGTTGGTAAACCTGAAATAAGGTACTCCAGAAAGTGCAAGATAAGAAATACGTCATTGGAATGTAGAGCGGAATAACACAAGCGGGGCAGAAGAAATCAGGCCGGCCCCGCAGAGGGAATAAGAACTATTTTAATTAATAAAAAAATAACCTGTGAACAAATTCCGGTCCGCCAGTAGGCAATTGTAAAGTTATTACAAATTACACTTGGAAATTAAATATAGACTAGATTAGAGCCAGGAGTCAGAAGTTGAACTCCCGACGTTGTCAGGGACTAATTTTTTCCCCAAACAAATAAATAAGGCTTAAAGCTCAAGCCAAAGCATAAAGTTCATCAGTTGATCGAGAAGCCTCGATAGAGGAGGTACGCTACATCAAGTTCATCAGTTGAGAGAGACGCCTCGGTGGAGGTGCTATGTACGAAGAGTTCACCAAGTATATCAGTCTGCGAGAAGCCTCGGTGGAGAGCACGTTATACGCAAGTCATCACGTAGATCAGTTAGTTCATATTTGGCAATTTGCAAAAGTACGCCACGCTATAAGCAAGTCACGCTGTTCGACAAAAGTAATCGGATTCAATTGATCAAATATCTCGGTGAAATGTTACGACAATACATTGCAGAAATAGTTCGATTCCAGACCAAAGTGTTGGTCTCGATATTCAGTAAAGCTCAAAGAAGTTGGACAGAGTTAGGGACTCTGTGCGAACGCAGAAAAGACTATAAACATTGTTAACAGGGGACTGCAAAGTAAATAGGAATCGAAGAGAAATAGTAAATTTTTCGAGCGGAAAATGGCAACGTCACGACAAAATAAAGACAGTTCAAACAATTAAACGCCTAGAGGGACGTCAAAGAACTTTGTTAAAGTAAGATCGCACAGTATAAAGAACACTATAAAAATACGAGTGTAAAGAAGCGAAAAAGCAGTTAGAATAGAAAGGTAAAAAGTATATGGTCTTCGAACTGGAAGCCAAAATAGAGTGGTGCGAAAAGTTCCGATAAGTAGAGTGAGGGAACGAAGCGGCAGCAAGCAACATAAATATTGCGCCTTAGACAAATAGGCAAATTAATTGAGGAAGCCACGCACTATAGACAAACACCAAGGAAAGACTTACCAGAAATAGGAGTAGGGGCAAACACACGTCCAGTGCAGAGTTGGAGATTATCTCAGGATCACCAGCACCGTGAAATTTTTCACCGCAGAACGTTGAGATTTGGGATCGTGAGCAAGTGTAAATAATAGTTTAGTGAATTTTTGTAGTGTAATAAGTGCTAAGAAAAAGCATAGTAATAATGTGTCAAGATATGTACGTGTGTAAATTTGAAGACCACAAAATGGAAAAGGTCTATTTTAGTGTAGAAATGTGTCGCTGAAGAAATGAAAATGGGTGAAGGCATCCAAAAGCCAGGTCATAAGCCGAACATCACAAAGGGTGAGTGAAAAATATTTATTATATTAAATGATTGTGTCTTGTGCTAATCAGTGAATTTAAAAGTGTATAAAATGTATGCTCTAGTGAATGAACAAGTAATGTTAAAATGTAAAGGAGAAACCGCAAAGACTGTTTGCAAAAATGTAAAGGATAATTATTGATGTGCAAAATTGATAATGATAATAATAATAATAATAATAATGGAAAGCAGTAAAATGAATAATTAACAATGAAAAGTCAAATTTGAAAGGAGGAATCGAATATAAGAATGTTACTGGCAATTAAATTACGCCAGATAAGTGAAAAGTAAAGTAAAATGAAACATGCACCATAACAATAATAAAAGATGTTGAGTTTTTATACTCCGAAAATAATAAGTTTTGAGTTTTATACTCCGAAAATAAGTATTGAATTGAATAATTGCATTCCGTATGTAAATAATGAAACGATAAGTATTAATGATAATGATGATAATAAACTCGAGTTGAAATAATTAAAACAATTGAAATAATTGAAGTAATTGAAGTAATTGAAGTAATTGTATAATTGAAGGATCTTTTAGATACCTTAAAATTAATAAATTAATAACGCTATTCAACTAATAAACGTAATGAGTTAAAGTAATTGGTGATAATCGAGCACCTTGGCAATGTATTGTGAAGTTATGAGCCATAGGCTATTTTGAATGTAAAATGTCGAAGTCAAGACCAGTAAAAGTAAATGCCGCGATACGAGTGAAGTTGAGTTGTCGAAGATATTTGTAGTATTCGATGAAAGTCCAAGTAATTTAAAAGTTGTGTTGCCAAAAATGGGCCTATAAGTAATGAATGAAAAGTAGTATCAATCTAGCAAACGTATATATCCTATAACATGCATAATTTGAGAGATCAAAAAAGGTATTATTTGTCGGAAATCGTCGGTATTATTGTTGTTTTACGAGGGTTTGACCCCCATGGGGGACAGTAGATTCCACCCAAGGCAGTATATTGCAGTGTCAGACCTGTTGAGGCTTTGCTAAACGCGTGTGTATGAATCTGGAAGGTATAAGAGGTTTCTACGAGATATGATACAACTGGGGAAGTGCAGAGTAGTTTCCAAGCCTAGTGTCATATAACCCATCCTTTTGCCAGCATCGTTATTGTATCCGACCACATAAAAGTATTTGAAATGAATGGAATGAAAGGACAGAAGCGAGGAGTGATAGGGATCCCTCGTTTTCTACCTATTACAACGACGGAAACAAGGTATGATCGAGATATCTCGTTGTCTGCCTAATAAATATGTAATGGGTCGTGATCTCTAATTATGGCATTGGTTATAAGGAAATGAAATGAATGATAAGTAAGGCAGGGAATATAAATTTGAAATATTGTGTTAACTTGGATGATCATACGCCCTTTAAGAAAGGAAGTAAACATTTGAAAAGTCACGACGAGAATGAATGAGGCGGAGACAGAGTCATAAATCACAGCTAAGTAAAAGTGAGGGGAGAGTCTTGCTACCGTGCAGACCTTCTTAGACCGCGAGGGGTGAACGAATAATATAGGCGCTTTGTGTACAGAAGTGGTAAGAGCTGAATGGATATTAGTAAATGATTACGGAATATGCAAATTTGTTAATTAAAGGTGGCATAGAGTTATAAAGTAAATAATTGTGTTGGTGGGTCTTTGACAATCGTCCCCACATTAAGTTTGAAGGAATTCCATAATATTTGACCATAGTAGTCAAGGAATAAGTTTGTTAATAAATATTCGATTCTTGACTAAAGAAAATGTATTGAACAATACGGGTAAACTAATATTTGGGTTTGTAAGCAAACTAAGTAATGACAAATGATAGCACATGGTACATCATTAATAGACCACCCTAAAGCATGAAAGAAATGTTTTCGGGACATGGCAGGTTTAAAAATTGTTGATTTGTTTTCTAATATTTTAACCTAAGGCTTAACTGGAAGAGTTAATATAGCTTGAAGGTGATTCAAAGTAAAATAAAGGTAAAATGAAAACCCAGAAGGGATTATACTGATACGGTAAATGTCCGTAAACCCTTAGCGTATAATTTTTATGAAATGTTAGGCATGCTCTATGCCTTAACGAAATGTTGTACGAAAGGGAACTTTGTATTGATATTCAAATATAGATATCAGCTAAGCAATATAACGATACTATATAGAGTTACATGATTTTTCTTTGAATTTATGGATTTTTGATTTTTGAAGATTTTTGTATTTTCCCAAAAATAATGATGTTTATGTAAATAGTATTTGTTCCTGGGAGTTGAAGTAAATAAACTCATATTGATTGTAACATGTTTAGTTTTCAATGTAGTCTTGTAGATCCTAAAGTGCTTTCATATCTGAGTGTGAGATCATGTTTTGGGCTGAACGTAACATACCTCGAAGCCGCAGCAGCAAGCCAGGTTATGATCAAACATTATCCATGTGATATGTGTACAGGGGAAATGTATGAAATGTACTAAGATATGAGCACTGGATCACAAGAAAGTCGGTCAATATTAAGTCAAGGAGTAAAATTCAGTGATAGGAATAAAGAGACCGCAGCCCGCCGTACACAATATAAATTTTATTTAAAGATAACCCCTGATAACATTAAAATGGACTAGTCCCAACGTGGGGTTGGATATTATTTAAAATGGAGGCCAACGTGGGGTGGATATTATTTAGAATGGCGCCCAGGTACGTGAGGCGGGTTTTCCTAAAAAAAACAGGAAAAACTCGAGTTTTCCACGAATATTTTTTTTGGGAAAACTTGAAAATTTTGATTTTGTCAATTTTTAATATCTTGCTTAGAGTTTTGAATGTGGGAGGTGCGAAACAGGTTCGTACGCGTACGTACACATTCGCAACTTCAATTCAAAGAATGAAAACACATTATTTTTACATGCCAACCGAACGTAACAGTATTTCATGTGCATGACCAATTTTTGGATGTTAGTAGCCCATATTTTCTCAAATTGTATTTGGAAAGGGAATGGCTATGAGTGTGGAGACGCAAAATCTCCTGGACGTATTGAGAGAGGACAATAAGAAACAATTTGAAGCCATAAACAGTAAGCTTCAGGGCAGTCAAGAAGCTGTGCAAGAAAGTATTAACAAGGGTAGTTCAGAATGCAAAGAAAACTTTGAAATTCTAAACACTGAAATCATTAACCTCTCAGCGTGGGAGGACATTCACCTCACTGCTACCCTGTGCTGCGGGAGGAGATGAGCACAGAGCTTGCTTACAAGTGCACACCATTATATAAGACGTTATAACAGAGCCGAGAAGCATTGGATTTAAACCAAATTTTCACAGTTTGTTAATGACAAATGTAGTGAAGGAAAACACAAGTTACTGAAACTATACTATCAAATTTTAAAGACCATGCTTACCTTAGAAAATCTCGTAATACTTTCAAATCTATCAAGGAAGATGACAGAATTAAATATGAGAGTGGCTAGTAAACGGCTTTTTGAGAAATAGGACCTTAGTGTGGGTTTTTGAACAATGCCCATCAGCATATATAGTGCAAAAACTACGTATATTTCTTCGACGGTAACTGGAACCCATTCATTTACCCTTGACATGTGCCATCATGTGCTGCTTAGCATAGATATTTGTCTGTTTCACTATCATACTCACGAATTCGCACGTAAAAATAAATGAAATATTGCCACAGGATCTAAACAATTCCTCGCAGCTTCTTGCGGCCCATAATTTCCAGTAAACACTTCCCTTTGGCCGATATAATTCCCCATGTCATCCCTGACAAACTCCTGACCGGCAACATTTTACCCGTGTCTTGCGATGTATTTACGTAACCACATTCACTCCCACTGTCACTACTTTCATTTTCAGACTCTATATTTGAATCATCATTCAGAGAAACCAATATTTCCGACCCATCATTCACTAAAACTTCACTAATATCGGAATCCGCTATCGGAAGCACTCGTTTAGCCGCCATTATGTGTTTACAAACACACAACAAAAATCTAGCTCTTTGCAATCGGATTTATCTAGTGTGATCGATGCAAAATCGATATATATTTTTACTCGAGACGTGAGATCATAGCTTCCTTTATCGATATAACACAGCAAAATTGTAATAGTTACGATACTAAACACGAGATGGAAGCACAAAGCAAGCACTGCAACGTGCGTGTAGGTAACGGCACTCCGCGACAGAGAGCGGCGAGTTCATGACGTGCAGTTCACGGCATTCCACGCAGAGTGGTTAATGTAAACAGTAGAATTTACAATGTGAACAGTCAATTGGACACGAAGCTAGGTGACATACATGTTTAGTTAAATGAAATAGACAAGAAATTTCAAGCTCAAATAGAGCCAATGAAACATAGTATAAGTGTTATACAAACTAATGTAAACCATATCTCAGACGAACAAGCGAGAGCAAACAGGCGCTTAGATGGGATTGATGCAATGATTAACACTATAAAGAGGTAAACTAAAGAGCTTATTGACGATAAATTCGACAAATTAAATGAGTCTTTCACGAAAACCTTAGATGAGAATATAGCCGGTGTGAATGAAAATTTTGAGGGACCAAAGACCCAAGTTAATTCACAGATAGAAAACAGCAGGAAACAATGCGAAGAATCCAAGCGGGATCTAGAGGAAAAATTAGGAGATTTGTCTAATAAGGTGCAGGTATTGAGAATCAAAGGCAAAAAATGTAGCAAGAATGGGCACACAGACACAGAATATATCGTTAAACATAGAGCAAAGGCTAAATGAAAGTGTTAAGATGTGCAAAAAACGAACAGAGGAATGTATAACACCCATTAGGGCGGAAATAGAAACACAAAATCAAACGATTACAAGACTTGAGGAACAAATTGATGAACACACATCTCAATTAGAAAGCATTAGGAAGGGTTAACTCCATTAAAAGCTAGTATAGGAGAATTCCACAAGAAAATAGAGCAAACCGAATGAGATTTAGCTCCTCTGAAGAAAAAGCAAGAGGCAAACCAAGGGGATCTGAAAGCTCTAAAGAAGAATGTTAGAGAAATAAAGAATAGCCTACCGTACATGAAAACATGGAAAACCTTATGGAAGAGGTAGAGGCAGATATAAAGGTGAAAATCGAGGTGAAGGAACAGCTAATCCTCGACACAAAGAAAGAAGTGAATAATGAGATAACTAAATTCCAAGAAATCTGTAAACAACAACAAGATGAAATAGGCAGACGAACAGAAAATAATGAAGATCGAATCGAAAAGATAGAACAGGAAACCTTCGCAAGAATCGAAGGAATGGAGGGCAGGATGAATCAAAGTGAAACCCGTGTGATTGACATAGAGGGAGCAAACCTAAGAAACAATCAATCAAATAAAGGAAGTATGGAGGAATCAAGAAACAAGTGGGGAGAAACGGGAACCCAGCACATGTTCAAAAATATTCAGGAAGAGGAAAGTGCATACAAATTACCAGGGCCACCCTTACACACATCAACCCCATACAATAATAATAACGCTCTGCAAAATCAAGTGATTACTATTATTAGACACGAGTCAGAAAAACCGAAGAAATTTTCGGGAAACATATCTTCAATCACCCAGAAATACTGGCTCAAATAAGTATTTGAATATCTTAGAGATACTTGAGTCGCACCCGAACGTCAGTTACGATCGATAGAGAAGCTCATGGAAGCCGAGTGCCTTTTATGGTTCAGAAGTTTCCGATACACTTTCTACACAGTAGGGGAGTTTAAAGTAGCTTGTCTTAAAAGATATTGGGCGCCCGATGTACAACAAAATCTGAGATTAGATTCATACTCAAAGAAGTATAGCACAAATACACCAACACGTATTTCACTGGTCAAATCTATAAATTCCGGGAGCTAGATTGCGCACCATCAGAAAATGATTTGTGCCTTGGTATCATTAAGCAGCTACCATTTGAAATTCAGAGATTCTTAATTTCGTTCAATGCCACGACTACGATAGAGATAGAAAGTAGCCTACGTCAGCTAGATAATACGACACAGCACATGTCGCCTAGGCATCATAGAAACGTGGAACATGCCCACGTCACGAAAGCACATGCTGAGATTGTTAAAGAACCGAGCCACCAGTACCGAAGATTGAAGAATTGGATAGCACAATCCAAGGTATGGAACCCAAGAATGGAATCCACCATATCGAGGGAACGGCAGAGGAAATTTCAGAGGAAATAACAGCGGAGGACATAGAGGCAGAAACTATAATCCGGGTCACGGTTATCAAGGGAATAACACGTCCAGATCATGGAATCAAAGGGGATCGAGCATTAGAGGATCACCCAGTGGAAGACTTTATCAGGGCAGAAACTGGAAACAGAACTACCCAAGGAATAATCAGCCACCTAATGAAAATATAGATTACCAGGCTGAAATCGAGGAACGTCGTGTAATCACACAGCGTTACTAAGAAAAGAGAGGGGAAGAGTACGATAGGCAACCTAAAGTTCAGTGGAAAGTTGCCAGTAATGAGAGGACATCCCCAGACATTCACAAAACAGAAGGTGCTCAAACCTTGAATTACAGGAGCACAATAGAAGAGAGGAGCAGAATTTTAAAAAACGCCAAAATTTGAAGGGCTAGGGAAAGAAGAGATCGGAGGATGGAATACAGTACAAGTTGTAAACTGGATTGCAAGACCAGAAGTGTTAATAGAGCAGATCATAGAAGGACCAGTCGTTTTAAAAAGAGAATTGCCAATCATCTTAAGCAGAATAGAAGGAACTCTAGTTAGAAGTTTATTGGACACAGGGTCGACAGTTTGTCTGGTAACCCAAACTCTGGTTAATGAACTAGAAAGAAAATGGCGAGTTTTGAAGATTCCGATATCAGCGGTGAAAATAAAAGGAATTATTCCGGAGAAAAGTTTGGCCTGTAAATATCAAGTATTTTTGGAATTACAGAATGGAGAACTAATGTTATCCCAAAGCTTTTTACTAGTGAGTAAACTGCCTTATAACATTATACTGGGTATAATATTTATCAGAGAACACAAGGTTGTTATAGATCTATCCCAGAATTGTATCAAATTTCGGAATGAAGTTCATGGTTCAGAAATAGATATTTAGTCACAAACAATAGAACATGTAGAAGGCGAACAAATATGGCACATGGAAGAAGAAACTTGTCATAATGTAACAGAAGAATAAGTATTATTCTTAGAGAAAAAATTAAGTACACTTGCTGCAGATTTGGAAAAGTTGAATTTGAAGGATGCTTAGATGAAAATCATAAAGAAGCCAAAAAATCATTGGAAGATAAAGAAATGTTGAGAGAAATAGTTTTAAAGCAAAGAAACCTATTTGATTCGAAACCAGGGAGAATCAAAAATTCTAAATATGCCTTCCGGGTGAATGATTGGGCACCGTTCCGTCAGAAACCATATCCAGATGCGGAAAAGCATTATAAGCACACGAAAGAAGCTTTAGAGAAAATTATGGAAGACGGAGTGATTGAAGAAGTCGCTACGCCATATGTTAGTCCGTTGGTGGTAGTCAACAAACCAGACGGATCAGTGCGAGTATGTTTAGATGCCAGAAATCTCAATCAAAGAATTATTCCAGAAAATGACTCGGCACCTCCAAATAGAGAAATTTTAAGGAAATTTAAAGGAAAGGAGATATTCAAGAATATAGATCTCACAAGTTCTTACCATCATCTGGAATTGGAAGAAAGGAGCAGTCTAACGACAGGATTCAAATTTGATCAGCAGACAATGTGCTTCAGAAGATTACCTTTTGGGTTAGAAACAGCAGGATCAGCGCTCATAAGGGCCTTAGACAGGAATCATTCGGAGGAAGTGAAAGCCTGTACTATCAGATATGTGGACGATATCTTATTAATGTCAGAAACGATACCGGAACATTTAGAAAAATTGAGAAAATTACTCAAAGATTTGGAACAAGCAAAATTTAAAATTAATCTTAAGAAATCGAATTTTTGCCAAAGGTAAGTGACATTTTTAGGTCACGTCTTAGACCAACATGGAGTTCAACCTAACCCAAGCAAGTTGGAGTCTATTAAGAATTTTCCGAGACCATTGAAAGTCAAAAATGTTAGACAATTTTTAGGACTTATAGGGTTTTTCAGCATTCATTTTCCTGCTTACACAAAAACCGTTTCACCATTACAAGATTTACTCAAGAAGGGGGAAAATGGAAGTGGACAGAAGAATGCGAGAATGCATTCATAAAGGCCAAGTTCATGTTATTAAACTTTGTAAAATTAGGATACCCCGACTATAATGAAAAGTTCATAATCCAAACAGATGCTTCACAAATAGGCATAGGAGCCATGTTGTAACAGGAAACAAAGGAAAAACCATGCAAAAGAAATTACCTCGCATTTGCATCTAGAAGATTAAAGCCTCATGAACGAAACTACACCGTCAGTGAAATCGAACATCTCTCGATATTTTATGCATTACAATATTGGCGCAAGATAGTTTACGGATTTCCAATCATCTTAAGAACAGATCACAAGGCGTTGACTTTCTTAATGAAAACTGACTTGTCCAGTCAACGATTAATGCGATGGGCATTGTACATCCAGCAGTACGATGTTGAAATAGAATATTGACCCAGAAAGGAAAAAATTGTACCGGACTTTCTGAGTCGAAATCCGGGAACAGAAGAAGAGGCACTTGCAATTCAAATCGGTAATAAATATCAAGGAACTATTGAAGAATTAAGAAGAGTTGGAGGAAAACAAAATCACGACCCATGGATGAGGATATTGATAAACTTATTCGAGGGAAAGCTTGATAGAACATCACCCGCATTTATTGAAGCGGAGAAGATTTGAACCGATTATAGCTATTTCAATGGACTTTTATATAAATTTGCAGATAGTGATCACACTAAATGAAAGATTGTCATTCCAGCATATGAGGGTAGACAAAACAGTCAGCATGTTGCAAGAAGCTTTTGTGTCGGCCAGGTTAAGAGATGTGGTAAAATATACCATAAAACCTGTGACACATGCCAATGAATCAAATCGAATTCTTTTCTAATGAGACAAAAGCCTATACCACTATTACCAGAATGGCCTTGCCAGAATTTATCAATAGACAACTTTGGACCATTACCCAAAGCTAGAAGTGGAAATAAACACATAATGGAGTCAATGGATGTATTTACGAAAATGGTAGTGTTATGTCCTATCCAAAAGATATCAATCAAACAAGTCATAAAGAGACTGAAAGAAAGAGTAATTGCAGTCCTAGGAAAGCCAGAGAACTTACTTTCTGATCATGGAAATTGCATCACAAGTATCGAATTCCGAAGAGAATTGGAAAATTTAGGAATCAAACAATTTTTCCCCAGCATTAGGCATCCTGAGGCAAATCCTGTTGAAAGGGTTATGAGAGAAGTGCATAAATATTGCAAAATCTACTTTTCCGAAGATAATTGGAAGTGGATTGACATTTTGCCCACTATCCAATTTTGCTTAAACAACACCGTTCACGAAGCAACAGGAGAGATACCTGTTAAGTTACATTTAGATAAGCAACCGGAAAGGACATGGGATCAAATATTACCCACATTTACTGATGCCCAAATAAGAAGAGAGTTAAGAATTAGAAGGACGTATGAGCATTGAAAGCTCAGGCGGAATAAAGGCAAAAGAGAAATCGTCATAAATAGAATAATCAAAGATCTCAAGAATAATGCGTATAAAGTTCAGCATCTAGTAACAGATCACAAGATGATCATGAACGCCACGAATCTGAAACTTTACCATCCTCCAGAAGAATATGAACAACATATTCAAACCCTAGTAGCCCAGGCGGAAAATGAAGAGGAAATTGAAGTGGAGAAAGAGAAGAAATGGGAAGAATTAGATTGTGAATATTGACTAAAGAAATGCTACGGTCATCTTAAGGAATTAGCCAGACAAATTGAGAATGAATATGATGAAATAAGAGAGGAAAATGAGAAACTCAGAAATTGGGAAGAGATAATACATTTGGAGTGAAAACGGGTAGGAGCAAGCCTAAACCATATGATAAATTGATGAACTTAGTAGAACATGAGGTTTAATGATGATGAAAACTGAAAATTGACTGAAAATTTAAACGGGCAAGGACAGATGAATTTAGAGAAGTTAACATGAAGAGTCCAAGAACAGAAGGAAACACACTATTGGATAAATAAATATTCTCAGGTTTTCGACCACTTATTTATCTTTGGAGGAGGGAATTGTGCCCATTTGTGTATTGGCACAAGTGAACTCTGGACCATTTATAGAAAAATATGATGGAGTTTTATAAAGGGCAATAACTAACACTCGATATTCCAACGAGTATGCGATCCAGCGAGAAATTATTACTTTTCGAGTGTGACATTTACGAGAAAACTATTTTCTCAAGAGCATACTTGAAACGGGGCCCCGGAAAACGATGAACCAGCGAGAATTCGAGTATACAAAGAAGGAACTCCCCACCATTTAACTTAACAAGATAAACTCCCCACGTTAATTAAATCTGAAGTCGAATCAGAATTAGGGACAGTATAAATCGGAGGGTTGGTGAACCTGAAATAAGGTACTTCAGAAAGTGCAAGCTAAGAAATACGTCATTGGAATGTAGAGCGGAATAATACAAGCGGAGGCAGAAGAAAGCAGGCCGGCCCCGCAGATTGAATAAGAACTATTTTAATTAATAAAAAATAACCTGTGAACAAATTCCTTTCCGCCTGTAGGCAATTGTATAGTTATTACAAATTACACTTGGAAATTAAATATAGACCAGATTAGAGCCAGGAGTCAGAAGTTGAACTTCCGAAGTTGTCAGGGACTAATTTTTTCCCCAAACGAATAAATAAGGCTTTAAGCCAGGGCTGGAAAACTTATCATAATGGACTTGAAAAACGAATTGTTTGGCGTTACGGTAAACATCGCGTAACGTATAACAGAAAGTTAGTTGTAACGTTATTCATACGAAGAACGAATAAACGGATACTGTATATATACCGTTATTTTAAATATTTTATTATCATACCGGATAGCATTTTAGTTATCGCAGGAGACACAAGTCGAATAACGTTATTGGCGTTGTAACACGATCATATGTACCCCATTCACTCAGATGTTTTAAATAACGTTATTGACATGACCGGATAGCATTGTGGTATGCTGCATGCCTCGCAGGTCGAATAACGTTATTGGTGCTGTAACACGTCGCGAACAACTACCACTCAATCCGAACTTCAAATAATGTTATTGACAAGACGGGACAGCATTGAGTTATGCTGCATGCCTCGCGGATCGAATAACGTTATTAACTTCGTGTTCTGTTGTATGGGTCCCGAATTGAATAACGTTATTAGCCTCGTACTAGGATCCAAATTTCAATAACGGTATTCTCCTACTAGTATACGAATAGAAAGTTAACTATAAATGAATTCGTAGCGCTGCCAGGTGACAAACAAGTAGTTCGGTGACCGACTAAGAAGTCTACTTTTCCATAAAATTTAAGATTCAAGCCTACGATTAAGTTCATCTACATACAATGGGCCTATCGAGAATGATGACGAACTTAGGTTGGTAATAATAAACATTTCTATTCCGATTGAAATATATCTGAAGTAATCTATTCCAATACAGCTGTACAGTTGGCAGCCTTGGTGACTCTGAATATATCCGTAGCTCCATGTCATAAGGTACAGAATGCACATATAAAATTTGGTTAAGTCCAATTGATAGTATGGACGTTGCTGCTGTGAAATATTGGATGTATCAGTGCGAGTAAAATCATATTGGCGACAACGTCCAGAATGCGTGCTCAGAATTAATCTGAATTATTACTATATTTTATAGTGCCAATTTTGGATAAAATCCATTTATTAGTATAGAAGTTACATGCATTTAAAAATTGGCCTTATCAACAGGCTTCGAATTATGTTGGCAGCACTGATGTGCATTAGTTACTCCAAAATAATCTAAAATTTCAGGAACTATACGTGCGCAAAATTTAGAGCTGTTGGCTTCCATATTTTCTGATATATTGGTATGAGAATAAAGATAAAGAGAGTGAGCATTTATTAACAGTTGGCAGCCCTAATGGCCCTCAAGTATAAGCATAGTCATATCTGTTATAGTACACAAAGCACGTACGAAATTTGGTTAAATTCCAATTGATAGTATAGATGTTAGATGATTTAAACATTGGAATTATCAGCAGGCTTAGAATCATCTTGGCAACACTGTCATATATGGGCTCCTTAAAATGTATCTGGAATGTTATTAACCCTGTGTGTGCTTATTTTAGAAAAGTTCGCATGCATAACGTCTGAGATATCCAACGTTGAACTTAAAAGTGAATTGTGATTTTTAGCAGTTGGTAGCTCTGAAATCATTTTCAATTATGTCCGTGAGATATTCCTTATACCAAATTTGGTTATGATATCTGCAGCCTTCTAGGAGTTGATAGGGGGAGACACACAAATACAGACAGACCGATAGACATTTGCCTGGAACGATGCCATAAGTATATCGCATCCTCATTAAAAAAAGTGAAAATTAAGCTAAAAACGGCACGTTGAATATTACTGTATAACCTCCAACCTTAGGTGCTTCTATACTGTGCTGATCAGTACCCGCTGCTTATGATTTCCGACATGTGTTTGTAGTAATGAAGGACATGGCTTTTGACATGATATTGGGAGCGGATTTCATTCAGAAATATCAAGCAGTGATAGACATGAAGACAGAGACGATCAGATTCAAGAATACCGAAGAGATAAACTTCGAGGGAAAAGAAGAGGAAGACATCGAGGGAGATGCTCAATGGTCTTTAATTTAATTTTTCATGAAGCTGAAGAGAAGTCTACACTGAGAAGGAGTCCCCAGAGCTAGGAAAAATTTTGGAAGAGTATCACGATATTTTTGATATTAATCCTGGTGAAATTAAAGATTTTGAATATCGTATTCGTGTAAATGATGATGCACCTTTCCATGGTAAATTGTATCCGGTAGCGGAAAAGCATCGAGAAAGGGTAAAAGTGCTTATCAAAGAGATGGAAAGTAACAATGTGATTGAAGAGTACACTACATCTTATGTCAATCCATTAGCAGTAGTGTCTAAACAAGATGGAATTCTGAGACTATGTTTAGACGCGCGAAATTTGAATTCAAGATTGGTGCCAGAGTATGACAGACCACCAATCATTAGGGAACTGTTAAGGAAATTCCAAGGCAAGGTCTGGTTCTCTAACATTGATCTCACTTCGTCCTACCACCATATTAGGCTTAGTGAAGATTCCAAAAAGTTTACAGGATTTACGTTTGACCAGCAGACATATGTATTCCGCCGTCTACCATTTGGAGTCAAAACATCTGGATCTGTTTTGATCAGAGCACTGGAACAAAACTTGAGTCCTGGAGTAAAGGAGATAGCAATTCGTTACATAGATGATATCCTAATTGCATCTGAGACTAAGGAGGAACATTTGTTACATCTTCAGATGTTATTCGCAGATTTGAGAAAAGCGAACTTTAAAGTAAACCTTCGAAAATGTCAGTTCTTTCGGAAGGAAATAAAATTTTTGGGCCACATTTTGGATGGAGAAGGATATCGTCCCAATGAGACAAAGATACAAGTGATTGCAAATTTCCCTAGATCTACTAGAGTGAAGAATGTCCGCAGTTTTCTCGGGACATGCCAATTCTTTGCAGGGCATTGTCCAAGCTTCACCAAGACAGTTGCTCCATTGCAGGAATTATTAAAGAAAGGAAACAAATGGAAATGGAATGAAGATTGTGAACAATCATTTCAAGGTGCCAAGAGGTTATTGGTAAACAGCGTGAAATTGGAGTATCCTGACTTTACCAAGAATTTCATCATAGAATCTGATGCATCCACCGTAGGGATTGGAGCTATTCTTCTTCAAGAAGATGACGATCACAAGAGACGTTACCTGGCGTTCATTAGCAGGAAACTTCATCCATCAGAAAGGAATTATTACACCACAGAGTTAGAAGCACTTGCTGTAATCTTCGCGTTGGAGTCGTGGAAGAAAATGTTAATTGGACATTCAGAAATTGTGAGGACTGATCACCATGCATTGGAGTTTATCTTGAGAACAAACTTTGCCAGTGATAGGATAACTAGATGGTCACTTTTTATTCAACAATTCAACCTAGTTATTGAACACACTCCTGGAAAGTTGAACGTTGGAGCTGATTTATTGAGTAGAGCAGTGGAGTCTACATCTAAGGTTTTTCAAGTTAACCTGACGCAGGAGGATGAGGATACCTTGAGAAGGTTAAGATTGTTGCATTTATCCCAGAGGAGAGACCGACGTTTTAGAAACATTTTTCGTTTTCTACAGGGAGACATGGATCCAAATGATGATGATTTTGTGGAAGTAATCAACAATGGAAGCTATGAAATCGCTAATACACGAACTGGTAACATCGTGGGAACTTATAATGCATCGAATTTGAAGATTTATTATTCAAGAACCAGATGATTTCATGTGTAGATAGGAAAAATAAAAATTTTTCAATTTTTATTTTTTGCTAGGTGTGGGGTGGATGTGCCCAACTCTAGGAATGGGTATTCTAAGATTCAGACACCTAGATATCAAGGGAAAGGCTACAGCCGCTTTTGAAAGTTGAGATATTTGAATATCGCGCTCCATTACTTCTAGAAGGGATTGGAAATTTTATGCAGCTAAGAGCATGCCAAGTGACGTAGCGAGTCGTAGCAGAGGTAGAGACTATTTGTTGATTAAATAGTTAGCCATGGAGTAGAGACTTGAGACTTGGATCAGATTACTGGCACGGCCAAATGAAAAAGAATGCACTTAGTCTCAAGTGAATCGGACCAGGGATACCAGAGATATGAGGATTTCCAGATTTCAGCGAGATTCAGCGTGACCCTGACCGTTTTGAATAAAAGCCGGCCGGCCCAAGCAACATCAGCTCACTTCGAAACAAGCTCTTGCAAGGCAAGGTGCTGCTGCCACGCTGAGCCAAGGCACATGGTTGCCGGATGTACGCAGAAGATATTTCAAATTGTGATAGTTACAAAAGTGCTGCGATACATGTGGAACATAGTAAGTTTCCGGCAGAGAGAATCACTAATGTGATTGATATTTTTCTACGGACACTGGTGAAATACTTTATTTCTTTATGGACATATGCTAGACTTTGTCTAGAAAGTACTTTGTCACAGTCCAGTTATAATAATCTAATACTTGGATATTTTAGTCCAATTTAGTCAGTTTTAATTTGTAACTTGATAACCACTCCGATCTTTCAGTATATTGAAGGCCAGTCTATCACGGTGTTGTTCATTAGTCGACGATGGTAAACTATAAGTTGCTTCGCGCATGATAGATGGTGAGAAGCCATGCCCAGGGAACGATCTTCAGAACAGCCGTTGATTGGTTTAGACTGTCAGTGTTTTCTTGTACTGAAAAGATTACCGTGAGTTACGTTACAACTGACATATTTGAGAATAGATAATTTAGATTTGACCCCATTTAAGCAAACTGTTATGGCGTTAACAGAAGTAAATATTAAAATGGATCAACAGTTACTTCAAACTTCAAGAGATATTACCACTATGTCTTGTTAGACAGATTGTGGGTATATAATGGCGGCCGATACAAGGATTAGACGTGCGTGTCCGATAGGGCATGTTTCAGGATAAATCTGGTACAGACCAGGTTCACTACGCTTCAAGACCAACGAGAAATGTAAGCCACATTTTGACTTTATATTATGCCTAGCTAATTGGAACAAACTCATTTTCTGCAGATGACCAACACTTTTATTTTTTCTTCGTATTTAAATCTTGCAATGATTTACGCAAGACATATTAGAGTTATTCTGAGTATTTTCAGCACTCAGAACAGTTTAGGATCGATGACCGAGCATAAAGAGGATTTATTGCATATTTCATATTTTTGGATAATCACGGAAAACAGCCGATGTAACTGTAAAAGTTAATAATTATTTTTGTTGAGGAATGGATATTTTTTCCATATTCGAAGATTCGAACATGTGGATTCTCGCATAATGAAATAATAATTAAATATATTTAAACTAATATAACTAATAATAATAATAATAATCCAATAATAATAATAATAATGATTTTCATAACTTTTCTAAATAATTCTTGGATCTTATATTTTCTAATAATCACATTTATTGAGAGAGAGCTTATGACGTAGTTTAATCATTTCTAGTTTGGAACAGGTGATTTTCCGAAGGAGAGTGGTTAGCGCAAGTCCGCATTCAACCAACATGACAGTTCTGGTTGAACAGTTAATATTTGCAATGAGCAAAGTATATTTTTCAGATAACACGGAGAGGCATGAAACGGGAAGCAAATGATATTTGTATCAATTAGGATATTTTTGTATTTATATAAAATCATGACGTAGATACACATTCGAAAGTGAAATAAAGAGTATCATAAGTATGGTAACTTCATGGGTTGAACTGAATGGTAAAATAAAATAAACTTGTCAGTTTATAAATCTTCCAGTATTGATAACAAGTAGAGGCTTGATTTATTGTATACATTTTGGGAAGAAAATTTATGTGTGTGGAGTAGTTGAAATGCCATTCCCAGGTGCGCATGTTTAAGTCGCAGGAATGAGGAGGTTTTTATTTGAGCATCAATCAAATAGCAGGTTCGATGACTCAGTGTTATAAAAGGAGTATTGGAACTACACATTGCGTCGTATGAATGACCCGAAGGTTATTTCTTAAAAACCATCAGTTCTTATTTCAACCTTGTTTACGGATTCCATTAAGACTTTGATTTTGCTAGAACCCGGATTTGTCATGATAGTATTTTATTCTTCTTCAGAGGAAGACCTTTGCCGTTGTTGTTGGAATATTGTGTTCTTATAAAAATAATAGAATGGGCCACTGCCAATTAAAAATAATTCTATAACCACGAATAATTTGAAGGATGTTTTCAATCCTAGTGCCATGAACTAAATGAATTTATTATGAAGCTACAATTCTTATTTCCGCATTCTGTCGAAGAATTGCAAGTTGTGAAAGTTACTAAAATGGCCATAAATATAAATATTTTTCTTAATAATGATTCCAAGTGGAAAATCAAATAGTTGAATGGTCCAACAATTTATTGATCAAGTTGATGATTCAGAAATCATATATTTTGTTAGGAACTTGAAGTTCATAATCGAGTCACTTCTCGAAACGTTTAATGTCAGAAGAACAATTAATTTTGTTGTGCTTCGCACAGTTCTTCGATGCTATGCTCAAGGTCAAATACTTTTCAGATGTTATTAATATGTGTACATAATTTGTGTTGATTCAGAGATAATAATATTTTTTGACAATATTTTTTTTGAAACTGGAAAAATAAGTGAAAGTTAAAAATTCTATGAACATTTATTCTACGAGTGTTAATATTATGTAAAAATTCAACCAGTGAACTACAGTATTTCCAGTATAGACAATTAAAATTTGAACTGGATTTAATCATAAATATAATTTTGGAACACAGTCTACAGGACTAATAATCAGACTTGTGTTTCCAAAGATAATTGTCCAATGTGTTGGGAAAATTTCTGTACATTGTGTAAATAGGATGTGGGTCGCCACACGTGAATGATGCTGCTTTGAGCATTTTTGCAGTCAATTTTAAATTCAAAATAAAATGAGATAATTTTACATGATGTGTTATGCCCAGTTGAATATCCTTCTATCCTTATTGTTGCATTGAGCCAAAAATCAGTAATGCATTTTTTTCATTTGATGTCGTTTTTGCGATTAGCTTTAACCCATCTGGCGCCCCGGGATATTTTGACTCTCGTGCTGACTGATTATTGGTAAAATGCATATGTGGTTGTGCGGACTCCGGTCTAAACGGGCACAGTACTATACGTGTGCAAAGTTTAGAGCTATTGGCTTGCATACTTTCTGATATATTTATATTAGTGTAACAAAAATAGAGAGAGTATTTATTAACAGTTGGCAGCCCAGGTTACTCTTAAGAATCGGCATAGATATATCTGCTATGGTGCACATAGCACACACGAAATTTGGTTGAAATCCAAATGATAGTATAGAAATTTCTTGTATTTAAAGTTGGACATCTCAGCAGGCTTAGAATCATGTTGGTAGCACTGACGTATTTAAGTTACTCCGAATTATTATAGAATGGTACTATACGTATGCATAGTTTTAAGCTGTCGGCTTGCATACTTTCCGATATATGGGTATTTGTATTTAAAAATGAGAGCTTTTATTAACAGTTGGCATCCCTGGTGGCTCTTAAGAATACGCTCAGTCATATCTGTTTATGTACACATAGCACATTCGAAATTTGGTTGTAATCCAATTGATAGTGTAGAAGTTATATGCATTAATTTTTTTGGGAACACTGCCATGTAAGACCTCCTGGAAATTAAACTGCAATATTAATATCTATACGTGTGCCAATTTTGAAGTAGCTCCTATTCATACCTTCCAAGATATCCAACATGGAGCTCAAATTTGAATTGCGATTTTTCAGCAGTTGGTAGCACTGACATCATTTTCAAATATGGCCGTGAGATATTCAGGTATAGATCTTTATTCCTACCAAATTTTGTTTCGATTGCTGCAGCCGTTAAGAGTTGATAGGGGGGGGGACACACACACAGCCAGACAGACAGACAGACAGAAGGACAGACAGACAGACAGAAGGACAGACAGACAGACATTTGCCCGATCTCATAAGTCTACATTTTCCTCATTTTTGCAAAATGTGAAAAGTAGACTAAAATTACGAGCCTTACCGTAGTCGCATATGATGTGTAACATCTGACATAGAAGAAACCTCACGTGAAATTGTTGATAGTATTATTGGCACAAATATTAATCTATTGTAAAAGGGAGTGTTTTACAGAAATTGTAGTTTATATTACGGAACTCATTTTATTAGATGATTTGTAGCTTCCACCAGCACTAGCCTAAATAAAGAATACGATATGGATCAACTAGATTAATAGACGCGACACCGCTCATAACCTTAAATTCCTCATAAACAGGTCCTCTTGATTCACAGAACAACACCTAATTTCATATGGATTCTGTTAAAATAGTCATATTGATATGATAAATATCGTTAAAATGATAAGATAATCTAGTAGCAAAAATATCTACCCCGCCCAGGATTCGAACCCAAGATCTCTAGATTCACAGTCATACGCAATAACCCCACGGATATTTCCACTGCGCAAATATTGTGCACAAGATGGTGACTTATTTCCACGTTCCAATAATACTGCATTACGGAATTAAGTTTCATTTATATTTTGCGTCGCCTCCGTGGCGTAGCGGTCAGCATGGTTAGCTGCCGTCCCGGAGGTCCTGGGTTCGATTCCCGGCTCTGCCACGAAATTTGGAAAGTGGTATGAGGACTGGAAAGGGGTCTACTCAGCCTCGGGTGGTCCAAATGAGTAGAGGGGTTCGATTCCCAACTCAGCCATCCTCGAAGTGGTTTTCCGTGGTTTCCCACTTCGTCTTCGGGCAAATGCCAGGATGGCACTGTACCCGATATCCGGATAGTAGGCTGTCAGATATCCGCCCCCTCAATCGGATTGCCAATAATCAATCGCACCGGCACAGCTACATCAATGAAAATGGCACTGACAGATACTATCGAGATTAGAGCACAATAGTTAACAAGAAATTATTGTGGAACACACCAAAATATACGGGGGTTCATACTTACCTTTACTTACCTCTTAAATTTATCTCGGGGACTGGGTTGTCAACTGGATCACTTAAAGTATGCCTCACAATAACCTCCACCATGATATTTAAAATGAACCAGAACGAAGACGAGAAACTTTAAACTGCACAATAATTTATTTCACATAAAGAATGAATTTAACAAAAATAAAACAATAAAATCCACGTGGCAATCAGAAGCCATCGACCATATAATCATGTCCTCCTGTAGGACTTGTATACTCTACATATAATGTTTCAGCTTTCTCAAGCTCATAGTAACGTAAAAATAATAATGCACTTGGAATGGAAACGGGATTTGGGACGAGACACATATATCAATTGTTTTGCGTGTTTATATACTTCACATTTTATTTATAGCCACAAGGCTATTATGGAAACGTCCTTGGCCTCTGTCATACAGTTGTCCGGGCCAGCTGCAATGCACCTGCATCGTCAAAGCGGACTCACCCCGTTCGTTCAACCCTAGCATAAGCGAGTTACCTCAGAGCTTGGCTCTCCTTTTCAAAACACGTAAATGTTCACATCTCAACTGAAATATTATCACGCAAATGTTTTAAATGCTCCATTCAAACACCAGTGGATTACTCCAACAATCCCAAATCATGATTAATTGTTCAAACCACTTGTTTAATTAGCGTTGTTTAGAGTATAAAAACAAAACTCTTAATGTTAATAACAAAAGTTCATTAATTATTTATAACAATAATAAATTGTTTATAACAATGTCAAACGACAATTGGAAAACTTATACACGCCTCTATTAATCCTTTTCATTTCAAATTATTTAACAAAGATATTTACAAAATTATTTTACAATATTATATTGTTTATATTATTTATACAAGAAATACATTAAACCACACATTTATCCGGTTGATAATTACTCAAATCGTGGTGATATAATCGACCAATGAAGGTTAGTTATATTTAACTGTCAAATTCAGGTTTAATAAGGTTTAATAATAATTATTATTATTTGTGACGGTAACCTCCATTCAAAATCTTTATCTCAAATTATTTAACACTCTTCTTAATTTTAACAGTATCTTCATATGAATAACTTTCAAAGAACCAGAACAATACATTCAGCGGGAAAATACTTCGCTCAAAACGTACAAAATTGCACAACAATTGGCCCAAAATTCATCATATATCTTCATATATATGGCATAAAAATCTTCCAAACTACATACAAAAATCCTCCACTTATAAATTCATCAACTTCATTAATTACTGTGGGAACCTCCTTCATTATTCACGGGCATTATTCATCAGCGACTTTTACATGTCCACTGAACTAACGATTATACATCCATTGTTCCTCTTTAAAAATTCTTATATTCATCAATTGTATTAATGACTGTTATTATTTAACCTTCGTGGGTTTCATTCATGAATCGATATGAAGTAAAAATTTGCCAATCACAAATAAATTTAATAGCAAATACGATTAGACACTCCTCCCTGGTCTATCAAAATTGAGATTAATATCTTCAAAGTATCGCAGTATAAAAATACTATCTTCAATCAAAGTTCATCTAAACTGTATGAATAGTCGAATAGAATACAATTAGACTGTGGAATGCAAACATTATTGTTCCAATCTATAATTGAGAAAAACTCCAATCAACAGTTCATTACTATAGTGTATTCAATAAATCGTAATCAAAGTTCATATTTCATAAAATTGTCTATAATGCAATGATAAATGTCTATGTTGCAATCATGTTCATAAGACGACTAGTATTTCAAAGATCGTCGATATATTAATAGATTTTAACGCTCTAAAATCATTTAATTATTCTTCTTTCTTGAGGATGACAGAAAATTGGTCAAAGTAATTTACTGAATAGAATTACTTTAATAAAATGACACGCTGTCTGAATTCAAATCTGCCATAACAAATCGTTAACTTTACAGTCAAATCGTGACTACAAAAATATGCAAATTACTGAAAGAATCTAAGTATCAGTCTCAACTGATCCAAAATTATTTAAGTATGCCAATGACATAATAATGTCTCAACAAATCGAAGAAAAAGGCATAAATCATCGAAGTGTACTGAGTACAGAAATATCAATCAAGAAAATGGGGCACAAGATAGGACATAAAATATGGAAAAATGGTTGCTCAGATATCGCTACAAAACTCAAATAATACAAGAAACATTCACGACTACCTTATCTGTTGATTGAAGTTCTAGAGGAAAGTTTTCAAAGAAAACTGCTGTTGGTTCAATTTCACCAGCGTGAAGATGTGCTCCGACCTCGAACCTGGAATCAGCGTCCTCGGAGAATCGAACTGCTTCCTTCTCCGGAAATTGCACTGCTCCGTGGATACGAAAAACATCCTTCTGGCAAAACTCTTCTTTGTGAGCCGGGTCCACCCTAGCCTCTCTTGAAAATTCCCTGAAGTTCTGGTCGCAAATCGCCATGAAGTTTATTGTAGTTATTTCCGCAGAAATATTCATAATCGTGGAGTATGAAAATATTTCCACTGTCATCTGGTATAATTCAGCGATGGATTCACGATGCATGAGTGTAGTTGGATGTTCATTACATGCTCGCTTTTGTAGAAAGACGATTAACGAAGTTCCATGCTGTTATTTCACTCCAACGATATATGTCCCAATTGCATTAAAGCCTTAGCCTTCCATCTCAACTTCTGTTATAATCATTGAAAGCACTGCAAGATTATAATGTTCCATAGTAGACTGTATCGTTGTATTACCAAACGTATTCTCCAATATCACTGTTGCAATCCACGTGTCAGCCGTAGTGTATAATGTGGAATTTTAAAAGTGTTTCTCATGTGGCGAGAAAATCACTTTTGTTGGCAGCCTTAAAGTGCCAATATCTTTCGAAGTATAACTGTGAAATTGTTCAAATCTTCTACACACCTCAATGTTGTACTGCCCAATTGAATTATAATAAAGGCTGAAGTTAACTCTTGATATCTTATCTGGTGGAAACGTTAATGTGAGCGTTTCAACTTCACCTAGTTTCGAGCAGCGTAATATGGAACTGCTCCGTGTTCGTTCGATGCGCCGGGCTTTAACCACACGCTAAAGACAACTTGCTTCACTTGTTCACTCGAAAATGACTCTATGACATCTGAAATATATATATGCGGTATCTGCGGTATGATCCGTATGAGTTCTGAGTATGAGTTCTGAGTTCTGAGAGCTCCTCTCTTCTGTGCACGACCTTTTATCAACTTCTTAAGGGGCGTATCCATCCCTTCCATAGCCTGTTGCTCCGTCATCGCTAGAAGTTTTAACTTTGGCTATACTTGACGGATTTTCAAATTTCAAAAACTCAAAATTAATTTCTTCAAAATTCCAAATCAATGCCATAACTGAAAATAGATTTCCACAATTCTGCATGCCAAAAGTAATTAAATATCGTAGTTTCAGCAATCTCCGTCTTCCTTCCAAACTATCGTTCATTGGTTCGAGTCTCTCCTCCAATAGCGTAACTTCTTCCTTAGCACAATACCTTGCTTCCTGCGACTGCGTCGTAAATCTCCGATCTTTCTCGAACAAAATCATGACGTCACCAAGAATCTCAGCTCAATCAGCCTACTTGCATGAAATCTGCGTCATCCGTGCCTACGTCATGAATATCCACGTCACAACTATGACAGCCATAACTTTACTCATATTTGCCAATACAGCCATCGTGGTCTCAATATAATTCAATTTACGGGGGCATTCTCCCTTCACCACGTTTTAAAAACAGTTGCAAATTGTTTTTAAACTCTGTGTTATAAATATCTCAGAATTCACTTGAACACGAAATTGAATTATTATTGGCTTACTCTTGGATAATATTTCTTCTATGTTCCTTAATCATAAGTCTCTTCTTCTCTGGTTTGTGTGTGGCTAATGCATTCTCTCCTCTCTACTTTCTCTTCTGTCCTGAATTCCTGTTTTCCGAATTCTGCTGACTTGTAGAAGGACCAGGATCGATCACTACATCCTGTCTTTTATTTTGGTTTTCAGCTTCCTTTTCTCGTAATTCCTTCAGATACTGCTGACTTTCTTTCTCTCTTTCTTGATACTTGTCGGGTGTCATAACCTGACCTTGAGAATTCTGATTCTGATTCTGGTACTGGTTATTTCGATTGTAGTTTCTATTATAACCATTGTTATAGTATCTACCTCTTCCGTTGTTGTAATTCCCTCTATTATTATTCCAGCCTCGTCTTTGCTGATATGGACGGTAACCTTGGGATCTGTTGTTGCGGAAATAATTATTCCTGTGAGGACCTACATTTTCAGTTTTTCCTTCTTCAGGCTTATCAGTTTGCTGCACTTGATCCATGTAGACTGTATTAACGTCTTTGAATTCGTGCCTCTGACCTTTTTGTACCAAATTTGGCATTGGACTCGTGTAGTCAAGCCTTCTCAATAATTCGTCCATACTTGTCAAGTCTCTGATATTTGACGATATGATCAGTCTTCTTACCTCCACAGGCAGCATACGTGAAATCGCATCTATCAACTGCTCTGTTGACAATGGGGGTTGCATAAATCTCAAGCGTGATAGTTGGCTCGTGAAGAAATCAGCGTACCGTGTTGGAAGAGTACCTGAATACTTCCTCGAGTATACCTCAGCTCTTAATGAATTCTGAGCTTCTATTGACCAGAATCGTTTTATCAGTGCCTCTGCAAATTCGTCAAAATTGCTGAAAGTGTACCGAAAAGCTCTGAACCATTCAAGGGGTCCTCCAGCTAGAAATCTTTCTACGATTCTCATCTCTCTCTCTCTAGGAATGTGGGCTTCTATGAAATAGTCTTTAAGATTCCTGATATATTCGATCGGTGTGAGACTATCAGTGTTGCTAAATTTTTGAGGTTTGTCTTCAAAATTCCGGATGACTGTCACATTTCTCGGATATGAATCCATATAATTCCTCCCACTATCACGATACTTCCATTCGGGTTCAATATTCCTATCCTCTTCTTCTTCCCTGAATCTGGATATACGTTCCTCAGGACTAATATCTCTCTCTTCTGTAGTAAGGTTACCTCTTCTCACGTAATTTCTATCCTCTTCACCAGTCAATCCTTCGGTATCCTTGTCTGTGATTTCCGTGATGACTTTCCTAATCAACTCTTCCTTATAGGTTTCCATCATGCTAGCTTCTCCTAGTTTCAAATTCTGCAGTTTGCTCGTAGTTTCATTAACATCAGAGACAACCTTATGAATCTGTTCCTCTAACGCAGTTTTTAATGCTTGCACGTCCTGACCTATTTGAGTTCTATCCTCTACCTGCTTTTCGGATAGCGAATCCATCCTTACATTCAAGTCTTTCCTAATCTGAACTACTTCATTATTAATGTCTACTTGTGTACTGGCAAGTTTTCTTTCAATTCGCTCCTGAATCTGATCTACATGTTCCCCACTTGACCTGTTCCATTCATCTTTCCACACCGTTACATTTGCAGTTTACATTTCCGCAATATCTACTTCGATGTCTTCCTTAAGTAAACGATTGTGATCTAGTACTTGGGTTCTCATGACCTCTACATCGTATTTTAAACCAGCTAAAGAAGCTGTTGTCCTAACAGACTCGTCAACTAATCTAGTTGTTAATGCACTAATGTTTCGAGTACAAAGGGTTTTTGAAGTTTCAATTTCCTACCTAACTTTGTTAACATCAGTTTGAACTTTAGCAATGTCTATAAAAACAGTATTGACTTCTACTTGTATTTTATTAATATCGCTTTGCATATCGTTAACATCTGAATGAATATTATTGATGTCTACTTGAACATTTGAACATCAGTTCGAGCATTTCTAACCTCTTTTTGAACTTCTTCTACTTTGTCTTGTACAGTAGCAACATCATTCCTAACAACAATTACTTCAGCTCTAGCACATGAAATATCACCCCGGACATTAGCAACATCAAGATTCAACATAGTAAGATCTTTCTGTACCTTAGAAACATCAATTTTAACCTCAGAAACATCTTTATGAATGTCACTCACGGCAATCTCGATTCCTTGGGTACTGATCTGTAAACGCGACACATTATTTTCTAGGTTTGCAGAACTGGTCTGAAGAACTTTCATATTCTCCTCCATTCTACTAGTATTCCTAGCTTCCATCTCCCTCACACTTTCATTCATGCTAGCTTTCAAGCTGTTGGACATCTCCTCCAACATCTTCCTCAGACTTTCATCTGCCATTTCAATAATATTTCAATAATAAACTGCTTTAGGGACATACATCAAACAGAGCAAAATAACAACATCTGAGCAACATTTTTCACCATATATAAGTTTGAGCAATTTTCTGTCTTAAATCTAACTTATAATTACCTTATAATTAACTTTCGTAGACACTTCATGTTGAAATAAACTCAAGCACATGTTCAAGTTTCTTTGGTTCATTTTAAAATATCCTAACACAAATAATTTACATTTACAATCCAAATAGTTTAATTTTATCTTTAATATAACTAAACATGTCATAAGCCGGTCAAATAAAATAATATTCCAGATCATATGCGATTTTTCTAAGTTTCCAGCCTATTTAACCTCTCTCAAGTTGTATAAGATCTGATCTTTTCTGAGTGTAATTTTCCTAATACAATACAACATTTTATTTCTATATAATCACACTCTCAAATTCTACAATTGGCTAAGACATCTAACAAAGAATCAACCTCTTTATTTGAGTCTTCACAATCCCTTTGACATCGATAACTTGGTAATCCAATGTTATTCGAACACTCCACAAAAATTGCGGTGTCAATTCTACTGCAATAACTTGGTAATCCAATATTATTCAAGCACTCCGAACTTCGGTTGTGCCAATTCTACTGGCGTTCAACCTGGTAATCCAGTGTTGTCAATCGAGCCAATCGTGCCCCACGTTTTAGGGTCGCCAATCCTACTGTACCCGATATCCGGATAGTAGGCTGTCAGATATCCGCCCCCTCAATCGGATTGCCAATAATCAATCGCACCGGCACAGCTACATCAATGAAAATGGCACTGACAGATACTATCGAGATTAGAGCACAATAGTTAACAAGAAATTATTGTGGAACACACCAAAATATACGGGGGTTCATACTTACCTTTACTTACCTCTTAAATTTATCTCGGGGACTGGGTTGTCAACTGGATCACTTAAAGTATGCCCTCACAATAACCTCCACCATGATATTTAAAATGAACCAGAACGAAGACGAGAAACTTTAAACTGCACAATAATTTATTTCACATAAAGAATGAATTTAACAAAAATAAAACAACAAAATCCACGTGGCAATCAGAAGCCATCGACCATATAATCATGTCCTCCTGTAGGACTTGTATACTCTACATACAATGTTTCAGCTTTCTCAAGCTCATAGTAACGTAAAAATAATAATGCACTTGGAATGGAAACGGGATTTGGGACGAGACACATATATCAATTGTTTTGCGTGTTTATATACTTCACATTTTATTTATAGCCACAAGGCTATTATGGAAACGTCCTTGGCCTCTGTCATACAGTTGTCCGGGCCAGCTGCAATGCACCTGCATCGTCAAAGCGGACTCACCCCGTTCGTTCAACCCTAGCATAAGCGAGTTACCTCAGAGCTTGGCTCTCCTTTTCAAAACACGTAAATGTTCACATCTCAACTGAAATATTATCACGCAAATGTTTTAAATGCTCCATTCAAACACCAGTGGATTACTCCAACAATCCCAAATCATGATTAATTGTTCAAACCACTTGTTTAATTAGCGTTGTTTAGAGTATAAAAACAAAACTCTTAATGTTAATAACAAAAGTTCATTAATTATTTATAACAATAATAAATTGTTTATAACAATGTCAAACGACAATTGGAAAACTTATACACGCCTCTATTAATCCTTTTCATTTCAAATTATTTAACAAAGATATTTACAAAATTATTTTACAATATTATATTGTTTATATTATTTATACAAGAAATACATTAAACCACACATTTATCCGGTTGATAATTACTCAAATCGTGGTGATATAATCGACCAATGAAGGTTAGTTATATTTAACTGTCAAATTCAGGTTTAATAAGGTTTAATAATAATTATTATTATTTGTGACGGTAACCTCCATTCAAAATCTTTATCTCAAATTATTTAACACTCTTCTTAATTTTAACAGTATCTTCATATGAATAACTTTCAAAGAACCAGAACAATACATTCAGCGGGAAAATACTTCGCTCAAAACGTACAAAATTGCACAACAATTGGCCCAAAATTCATCATATATCTTCATATATATGGCATAAAAATCTTCCAAACTACATACAAAAATCCTCCACTTATAAATTCATCAACTTCATTAATTACTGTGGGAACCTCCTTCATTATTCACGGGCATTATTCATCAGCGACTTTTACATGTCCACTGAACTAACGATTATACATCCATTGTTCCTCTTTAAAAATTCTTATATTCATCAATTGTATTAATGACTGTTATTATTTAACCTTCGTGGGTTTCATTCATGAATCGATATGAAGTAAAAATTTGCCAATCACAAATAAATTTAATAGCAAATACGATTAGACACTCCTCCCTGGTCTATCAAAATTGAGATTAATATCTTCAAAGTATCGCAGTATAAAAATACTATCTTCAATCAAAGTTCATCTAAACTGTATGAATAGTCGAATAGAATACAATTAGACTGTGGAATGCAAACATTATTGTTCCAATCTATAATTGAGAAAAACTCCTATCAAAAGTTCATTACTATAGTGTATTCAATAAATCGTAATCAAAGTTCATATTTCATAAAATTGTCTATAATGCAATGATAAATGTCTATGTTGCAATCATGTTCATAAGACGACTAGTATTTCAAAGATCGTCGATATCGTAATAGATTTTAACGCTCTAAAATCATTTAATTATTCTTCTTTCTTGAGGATGACAGAAAATTGGTCAAAGTAATTTACTGAATAGAATTACTTTAATAAAATGACACGCTGTCTGAATTCAAGTCTGCCATAGAAAATCGTTAACTTTACAGTCAAATCGTGACTACAAAAATATGCAAATTACTGAAAGAATCTAAATATCAGTCTCAACTGATCCAAAATTATTTAAGTATGCCAATGACATAATTATGTCCCAACAAATCGAAGAAAAAGGCATAAATCATCGAAGTGTACTGAGTACAGAACTATCAATCAAGAAAATGGGGCACAAGATAGGACATAAAATATGGAAAAATGGTTGCTCAGATATCGCTACAAAACTCAAATAATACAAGAAACATTCACGACTACCTTATCTGTTGATTGAAGTTCTAGAGGAAAGTTTTCAAAGAAAACTGCTGTTGGTTCAATTTCACCAGCGTGAAGATGTGCTCCGACCTCGAACCTGGAATCAGCGTCCTCGGAGAATCGAACTGCTTCCTTCTCCGGAAATTGCACTGCTCCGTGGATACGAAAAACATCCTTCTGGCAAAACTCTTCTTTGTGAGCCGGGTCCACCCTAGCCTCTCTTGAAAATTCCCTGAAGTTCTGGTCGCAAATCGCCATGAAGTTTATTGTAGTTATTTCCGCAGAAATATTCATAATCGTGGAGTATGAAAATATTTCCACTGTCATCTGGTATAATTCAGAGATGGATTCACGATGCATGAGTGTAGTTGGATGTTCATTACATGCTCGCTTTTGTAGAAAGACGATTAACGAAGTTCCATGCTGTTATTTCACTCCAACGATATATGTCCCAATTGCATTAAAGCCTTAGCCTTCCATCCCAACTTCTGTTATAATCATTGAAAGCACAGCAAGGTTATAATGTTCCATAGTAGACTGTATCGTTGTATTACCAAACGTATTCTCCAATATCACTGTTGCAATCCACGTGTCAGCCGTAGTGTATAATGTGGAATTTTAAAAGTGTTTCTCATGTGGCGAGAAAATCACTTTTGTTGGCAGCCTTAAAGTGCCAATATCTTTCGAAGTATAACTGTGAAATTGTTCAAATCTTCTACACACCTCAATGTTGTACTGCCCAATTGAATTATAATAAAGGCTGAAGTTAACTCTTGATATCTTATCTGGTGGAAACGTTAATGTGAGCGTTTCAACTTCACCTAGTTTCGAGCAGCGTAAAATGGAACTGCTCCGTGTTCGTTCGATGCGCCGGGCTTTAACCACACGCTAAAGACAACTTGCTTCACTTGTTCACTCGAAAATGACTCTATGACATCTGAAATATATATATGCGGTATCTGCGGTATGATCCGTATGAGTTCTGAGTATGAGTTCTGAGTTCTGAGAGCTCCTCTCTTCTGTGCACGACCTTTTATCAACTTCTTAAGGGGCGTATCCATCCCTTCCATAGCCTGTTGCTCCGTCATCGCTAGAAGTTTTAACTTTGGCTATACTTGACGGATTTTCAAATTTCAAAAACTCAAAATTAATTTCTTCAAAATTCCAAATCAATGCCATAACTGAAAATAGATTTCCACAATTCTGCATGCCAAAAGTAATTAAATATCGTAGTTTCAGCAATCTCCGTCTTCCTTCCAAACTATCGTTCATTGGTTCGAGTCTCTCCTCCAATAGCGTAACTTCTTCCTTAGCACAATACCTTGTTTCCTGCGACTGCGTCGTAAATCTCCGATCTTTCTCGAACAAAATCATGACGTCACCAAGAATCTCAGCTCAATCAGCCTACTTGCATGAAATCTGTGTCATCCGTGCCTACGTCATGAATATCCACGTCACAACTATGACAGCCATAACTTTACTCATATTTGCCAATACAGCCATCGTGGTCTCAATATAATTCAATTTACGGGGGCAGTACCTACTGTAAGGCCACGGCCGCCTCCTACCCTCTTCCTCGCCTATCCATCCCAATCTTCCATCCCTTCCCATCCCTTATGAGGCCCCTGTTCGCTTTGCAGTTGAGGCCGCCTGGGCGAAGTGCTGATCACACATCCCCAGTTGTATCCCTCACGTCCAGATGTTCCAGGCTCCAGGACACTGCCCATAGAGGCGGTAGTGGTGAGTTCCCTCGCTGAGTCCGTGGGAACCACCAACCTAGAGGGTAAATTGGCTAAATAAAAAAAAATACATCTATATACTGTATATATAAAGCACAAAGTTTGTCTGTCTGTCTGTTATGTATACAAATCTACACCGTTTCACCGATCAGAACCAACATTCGGATACTTACCCTTTGGTACCCAGCGAGTAATACTGTCTGCTTGAAATTGCGGACAGACCACTCCATTCCCTGCATTTAGGCCCTTTGCCAAAAAATTTACCCTGTTTCACCGATCTGAACCAAATTTTACATACTTACCCTTTGGAACCCGACGAGTAACACTGACTGCTTCAACTTTCGGACAGAGCACTTCATTCCCTGAATGTAGAACCTTTGGCACAAATCTACATCGTTTCACCAATCTGGACCAAAATTTGTATAATTACTCTTTGGAACCCAACGAGTATCGCTCTGCACTTTAAATCTCGGAAAGACCACCCCTTTCCCTGCATTTAGGCCCTTTGGAACAAATCTACACCGTTTCACTGATCTGAACCAAATTGTTTATAATTACCCTTTGGAACCCAACGACATGAAATTTCGGACAGACCAATCTATTCCCTGCATTTAGGCCCTTTGGCACAAATCTACACGGTTTCACCGATCTGAACCAAATTTTACATACTTACCCTTTGGAACCCGATGAGTAACACTGTCTACTTGAAATTTCTGACATACCACTTCCTTCCCTGCATTTAGCTCAGAAATACCTCGGGGTTGCCAGCTTCCTAACTCACCCGCCATGAGCCCTTGAGGGTGTAGCACTATCCAGGGTGCACCAGAAGTGGTGGGGCTACACACACCCTGCATCTTTGAGGGTCTTGAGCAGAAGACAGGAGATATTATGAAAAGGAAAATAAGGCAGACCCCTCGAAGATTGAGGGCATCAGGAAAGATGAGACAACGGCCAATTAAGGCGGGAAATTGAAAGAATCCCTAGCCCTCGGATACCCTAATAAGCCGGGGTCGGAAGAGAACAAAAGTTGACCAAGGGAGGCCGATAGGAAAGAGAACTGAAAGGAGCCCGGCACCAGGAAGTAGAAGCGATGCCAGACTCAGCTGGGGTCCCGTGGTCGCCAACCCACGTCCCACAAGTTGTGAGACCCTGGGGGGGGGCATTTGTGATAATAGCTTGCTGATTCATCGCGAGGTGACATGAGAGGACTTTCCAGATTTGTCTATGCTGATGCCAGCACAGGGCCGTTGCTCAAGCCACTGTGGTGTTGTGAAAGAGTGAATGATTCCCTGGCCAATTTAAATAGGACGGAGCACCCCGAGCGTGTGTCATCAAATTTCGTCATCATCTGCGATCATCTCAGGTTCGTGCAGCTTGGACCCTTATTCTTTGCCGAGCAGTACGCCATAAGCTCTTTCACTAGACGCATCGAGTACAGGCCTAAGCCATAAAATAAGGTTGAGACTTTGGAAGACATCGAAGATAGATATCTGAATTATCTATATCAGTTTTAAAATTACACCATGTTCGTTTAGTAGTCATTTTTTCATTACCTTATTATTATCACCATAAGTGCAAATGACCTAGATTTTACGCGCATCATAACACTAATCACCGCCGCATAAAGTCTTTCTCAACTGTGATTTTTAAAATATTTATTTTTATTACAGTACATTGTGTACATTATAAGTTGAAGTGTCAATTCAATACATATAGTAGTTTCCCTTATCATCCTCATCATAAGGGCAAATGACCTGGATGTTACGCCCATTACACCATTAATCACCACACACAATAAGTCATCCTCGCCTGTGAATTTTGAAATATGTATTTCTATTACGGAAGTTTGACGTGTCAATTCAGAGTAGTTTTCATTATCATCCTTATCAAAAGGGCAAATGACCTAAATATTACGCCCTCATTGTCTTTGTGGGCAAATGACCTAGAATTTAAGTCCATTATATTTCTAAGGAGACTTTGAGACATTATCACCATTCCACCGGGCGTAGCCGGGTACTACTGCTAGTATATTATATTATAATGTTCCTGAGTGATATTGAGTTTAAAATGCCTTATGCCAATGCAATGCCGACTACTTAAAATGTACCATGTCATATGTTTAAATCACTTGACACCAGACTTCCCATGAGCGCTTTCCGTTCAGTATGTCATATACATTCCACATGGCCGAGAGTGCGTCATGGTATCAATTTTCGAAACCGAGCGCTGATTGTTTCTCTTACCAGCTGGATCGATCGATCGAGTTGGCAGTGCGTCTTATACTTCCGTTCGATAAGAGGGCTGTTGTTTTTTAAGTAAGGGCCATTTCTTTAATAAAATTAACCGAACATTTCATTTTGAAACCACATTTATTTTTAGCCTACTTTCGATTTTTGCAAAAAATTAAAGTTGACTGATGAGATCTACGCAGGGCCAAAAATTGTGTGTCTGTGTGTGTGTGTGTGAGTGTGTGTGTGTGTACTCTGAATGTCTGTCCCCCCTATCAATTCGAAAACGGTGAAACCGAATTGAACGAAATTTGATACAGAGGTAGAACTAGCAAAGGGCACCTCAGTGTTATGTTTTATATCGCCGCCATCTTGACGGATACGTAATGGCGGCCACCCGAATGTTTAAAGCTAAAATCAAATTACGACTAACCTAATCATCCGATCTCTACCAAATTTTTCAACAACATACCTTTATGTAGGACGCATATTTTGACCAAACTACAAGATCATTACCCTAATATTTTGCGGATGGCGGCCATGTATGTGTGCAAATCGATTCCCCCTATCAATTCAAACACGGTGAAACCGAATTGAACAAAATTTGGAACAGAGGTTGCACTTGTAGAGGATACCTCAGTGGCATGTTTCATATCACCACCATCTCGACGAAAACGTAATGGCGGCCACGCAAATGTTAAAAGCTTAAATCAAATTACGACCAACCTAATTATCTGGTATCTGCCAAATTTTGCAACATTATACCTGTATGTAAGATGAATCTTTTGACCAATTTACAAGGTCATCAGCCTAATACTTTGCGGATGGCGGCCATGTATGTGTGCAAATTGATTCCCCCTATCTTTTCAAACACGGTGAAACCGAATTAAACGAAATTTAGTACAGAGGTAGCACAAGCAAAGAGCACCTCAGTGTCATATTTTATATCGCCGACCTCTTGACGGAAAATTAATGGTGGCCACCCAAAAGTAAAAAGCTTAAATCAAATTACGACCAACCTAATCATTTGATCTCTACAAAATTTTGCAACAACATACCTTTTTGGGGGAAGCATCTTCTGTCTGAACTACAAGGTTATCAGCCCTATAGTTTGCAGATAGCCGCCATGTAAGTGTGCAAATCGATTCCCCATATCAATTCAAACTCGGTGAAACCGAATCGAATGTTTTTTTTTTACAGAGGTAGCACTAGCGATGGGCACCTCATATTCATGTTTAATATCCGTATAGCACGTTGTATTTCGACAATCTCCTACAACCAACATTCAATTATACTCCTAGAAAAGGACAAAGATTTATAACAATACCCATGCATTTAGGAGAAAGTAGGCTATATGTTCTTTACTGAACATCTTGTTAGGTTTTACATACCTTCCTCTATTTTCCTACATATTTGCCCTGTTTATTTAGGCACTTGTCATACCTTAAAACTAAGTTTTCAAATCCCTCTGCATAAAGGTTTGCCGCCTGCTCTGACAACCAAGAATTCACACTTGAGGAAAATCAATTGATAGAGGGGTTATCATGATTATTCGGTCCTCGTGAAGTTTCGTGTCAATTGCAGTCACCAAGCCATCTGTGATCACACAACTGAGCGTCCATCGTCATAGACATTTCCACGGCCACTTTTGAACTCGCGTACCCAACTTTGCACTTTACCTTCCGTCATTGCATTATTACCATACACCTCACAAAGCTGACGATGAATGTCTGCAGCCGACATGTTTCTTGCACTCGAAATACGTATCTCAGATCGTACCTCACACGCGGCGGGCGAATCAATAATCTTGAACATTGTAAAGATGCACAGTTCAGCGTACAGGTTAGCTACACAGCTGCAAAAGACGCCTGCTTGTTCGTAAAGGATGCCGCTTGTTGCGGCGTGCGCACTAACTAAGGCTTAAAACACTGCCCTTACTTAAAAAACAGTCCACGCAAATGCTCTCAATTTCTTTTTTCCAAATACCAATATATCAGGAAGTATGCAAGCAGACAGCTTTGGAGTACCTTATATACGTCAGTGCTTTTAACATGATTCTAAGCCTGCTGAGAGGTCCAAATTTAAATACATGTAACTTCTATACTATCATTTGGATTTCAACCAAATTTCGTATGTGCTATGTGTACCATAACAGACATGAGAATTCGTATTATTAAGAGCAACCAGGGCTGCCAACTGTTAATAAATGCTGTCTCTATTTTTGTTACCCTAATATCAATATATCAGAAAGTATGCAAGACAATAGCTCTAAACTTTGCACACTTATAGTACCTGGCATCCTAGATTAATTTGGAGTAACTAATATAGGCCTTCGCCAGTGCTGCCAACATGATTCTAAGCCTGCTGATAGGTCCAATTTAAAAGTGCATGTAACTTATATACTAAGTAATGGATTTCATTCAAACTTGGCACAACAATAGATCGTATTATTATAGATTATTTCTGACCAACACATGCATGACATTGTTGCCAACATGATTTTACGCGCGCCGTTAGATCCAATATTTAACTGCATGTAACGTCTGAGCTATCCATTGGACTTCAACCAAATTTTGTATTCTGTACCTTAAGAGATGGAACAAAGAATATATTCAGTCACCAGGGCTGCCAACTGTAGTACTCTATTAGGCTACATTCTGCCAGGAATAAAGTATTTCGAACTAATTTCAAATTTCTATATTACCAACTTAATTTCGTCATTATTCTAGATAGATCCATATAGATTAACCATTGGCATGAATCTTAAGTTTTAAGAAAATGTTCGTCACGGAACTAGCTTACCACGATGGGTTAGTGGATAGCCTGTCGGTCTACTAACCCCAAGATTGCAGGTTCGCTGCTGGCCTTGTTAAGTGATTTTTGAAAGGCGGCAAAAATACGACACGCATGTCATACGATGTTGGCATGTCAACGAACCCATTTGAATTCAGCAGGCCGTGTTCATAATGGCAAAATTTATCTCGGGAGTTTCCACCAACACAAAGTTCCTCATTTCTCTACTAGAAAGCGCTATAGTGTTCAAGGAGCTTAGATATATAACCTCATTGACTTTCATAGTGATTCAAGGAACAACAAAATTCGACATGCAAGCTACCCTATGGGTTTCAAATTACAAAGCTTGCACCCGGCACCGAGGCCATACGATATTGTTATTATTATAGTCACGGAACTTCTTGTTAGCCTACTTTTCACTTTTTGCAAAAATGAGCTAAAAGTAGACTTATGAGATCGATCCGGGAAAATGTTTGTCTGTCTGTCTGTCTGTCTTTCCTTCTGTCTGTCTGTCTGTCTATACGTGTCTCCTAAACGGCTGCAGCAATCGAATCCAAATTTGAAATGAGTAAAAATCTATAACTGAATATCTCAAGCCCATATTTGAAAATCATGTCAGTACTACCAACTGCTGAAAAACCGCAATTGAATTTGAGCTCCATGTTGGATAACATGGAAGGTGTGCATGGGAGCTTTTCCAAAATTGGCACACATATAGATAATAATATTTCAGTTTAATTTCCTGGAGGCCATGCATGGCAGTGTTGCCAAAATGAATCTACGCTGGCTAATAGGTCCAATTTTTAAATGCATATAACTTCTACACTATCAATTGGAATTCAACCCAAATTTCAATTCCGATTTTCAGCAGTTGGTAGCGCTGACATCATTTTCAAATACAGCATTGAGTTGTTCAGGTATAGATCTTTACTCCTACCAAATGTTGTTTCGATTGCAGCAGCCGTTTAGGAGTTGATAGGGGGGACACACACACAGCCAGACAGACAGACAGACGGACAGATGGACAGACAGAACGACAGACAGAAGGACAGACAGACATACACACATTTGCCCGGATCGATCGCATAAGTCTACTTTTTCCTCATTTTAGCAAAATGTGAAAAGTAGGCTAAAAATATATTGACGAATTTTAGCCACATTTCTCATATAGAGCAAGGACTCTGTGTTTAACGTGTTTAGTTAAGCTTTTAGTTTTACGTGGCCGTTAATCAACCAATATCAAACAGCATGTAACTTCCATTATCCATTGGACTCCAACCAAATTTTGTATGTGCATTCTATACCTTAAGAGATGGAACTATGAATATTTTCAGAGTCACCAGGGCTGCCAACGGTAGTAAGTTACTTTATTAGGATGCACTGTTTCAGCCGTATTTCAAACTGCAATACTTAGAAATATTAGTACGGTATTACGAACTTGATGTCGTCATTATTTTAGATAAGTCTCTATAAATAGGCATGAATCTTAAATTTAAAGAAAAGTAGGCTCTTTAGTTCGTCACGGAACTACTTGTTATTAATAGTAGTATTATTGTTCTTACCATTGGCACAATTTACTAATAGTTACACACCTTTAAGATAAAACCAATATTTAGAACGACGTAATGTATAAGTTAAAACTTCGTTTTGTGCATTGTCTAATAACTTTAAACAGTTATCTAAATTCGTTTGACGAAAGTAATATTTGTAAACACTCGGTTAAACTCGATACAGTACTTAATTTCCCATTTGTAATTTAATCTACTCCAGGAAAATGCCGGGATGGTACCTAACGTAAGGCCATGGCCGCTTACTTCCAATCCTCATCTGAATTACAAAGCGCACGCTAATAAAGCCATCACAATAACACAGGTTATCAGACAAATTATACACACACACAAATACACGGGGCTACAAGACCATGATGTGGCAAAGCCCCTAAACCAATCAACAACAACTATCGATGTATTTCAGATAGAGATTAGCCAGTTTGAACTATACCATTAGCTTAGTGACACAAGTATTGTTAAAAATTCTGAATAGAAGTGTAAAGCGAGCATTTGGTTGTGCACGCGTGGTGAAGGTTAGTCTACCTGATCGGTCCAGCCCGTCCAGTGCGGTGGGCTACGGTGAGCTTTGTGAGTCCAGTGCTATGGGCCCGAACGCGACCCCATTAGATGAGAACGGCACAGAACGGGCTGCGCTTCTAAAGTCCTTGGGCTCGGAGTGCGGTGCAGGTGGGACACGCAGCACTACCCGGCCTACCGACATAACGAATATAGCCTATTTGTTTATGTTGTCGCTAAGATCTCGACTAGAACGAGAAAAGCAATCCGAATGATTGTTGTACTCAAACTTCCACGCAAAGTGCCGGAAAAAATAGCACCTGTTCAATTTCGAGAGTTGTATGGAAGCTATCATGAAAACAGAACCTAGCACGGAAAGGACATATCATACTGTAACATACGCGTCTATACCAGCGTGTATACCCGTACTGGTAGAAGCTTCCATGCCAACGACTGTCGTGTGATACGGGCTTTAGGCTACTCTATTTCAAACTAATGGTCAATGTTAGTATTACCAAATAATGATGATGATAATTGTTGTTTTAAGGGGCCTAACGTCTAGGTTATCGGCCCTATTACCAAATAAATTTCGTCATTATTCTAGATAGGTCTATATAGTTTAATCAATGGCATGAATCTTAAATATAAAGAAAAAGTAGGCTCTTTAGATCGTCACGAAGCTAATGCTTTTTATTGCTAATATTATTATTTATTGTGGAGTAAACATAGACTATTATCGTGGTATGAAAATATTATTATACTTTCACGAATAGTACACATATTCATGGTTTTGAGTGGGGAAATACAAATTTGAATGATAGAATAGAATAATTTTCCCTACCAATATCCATTATCAACAACATCTCCGTAGATCATGCGAATAAATCGAAGTTGAAAACTTACAAGAAAAATAGAATGGATACAAGAAAATAATTCAAAGAGAATAAAAATTATGGCCCTTGAGCGTCTCGAACCCGAGATCCATTAGATACCAAGTTACTGCATTAGCACTCGTACACTTTTCACTTACTATCTTAGCTCTTATTTACGTAACTTCATGCATATAGCTTAAAGTCGAATGATTTCAGTTAAATCGTAAATACTGACAGGAATGCGTTCAAACAGTCAGTGCCTCTTCATGTATTCAACGTAACGCATCTTAATGACTGATTTGCATTAATAATGCCAATGAACTTCAAATATTACTCTCAATCCACAACTTTCCTCGATCTGTGATTTCTTGCAGCTTGCAGCTGAGCCAATCGGGACACGGAATGCTGGACCGAATAACGTTATTCATGCCTACACCGGAATTGTGCCTGTATACAAGCTTTAACGTTTCAATCTGTACCATGATGTTTTCTTTTTTTTGCCGTGTGGCCTCCAAAGAGGCCGAGTGCCGGTCTTTCTATATGACGCCCGTGGGCGACCTGCGCGTCAGGATGAGAGATGGAATGGATGAAGATGATTGAAACTGGGCAAGGATGTGGAAGGGAACGGCTGTGGCCTGTCAGAAGGTACCGTCCCAGCATTTGCCTGGTGTTGAAAATGGGGAAACCATGGAAAACCATTTCAAGGACGGCCGACGGTGGGGCTTGAACCCACGCGTTAGCCAGCGTAGCCACTGCTGTCAGTACTCTGATGGTCAATGATTGCGGTACAACACAGCGGTATGTCCATAAGGAGAGGGTACTGATCAGCACAGTACCGAGGCACGTAAGGTTGCTGTCATATCAATTGATCCACGGGTGTCAATTAGACGAACTCGGCCTTCCAGAAGGCCACACGAAATTTACTATGTCAATGAGCAGCAACAGGAGACACCGAACATAGAAATATCGATGGAAAAATTGTATGGTGCTACATGGTAGACATGTTGTTGTTGTTTTCATTGTAGCGTCTTGGGCGTTGTGGTCATTTACCTCCGTGCACTAGGGCGTGTGAAGAAAAAATAAATAATGAATACATCTGTTTGCCTGTGTTATTGTTGTGTCTGTTATTAAAGTTAGGATTGTGAAGGAGGTGGCCGTGACCTTAAGTTGGTAGAGTATAAGTGGGAGACTGGACCTCAGGGGTAATAGCCAAGAATGCTTGTTACTGCGCCACCAGGTGGACTGCGTGGTACACAAACCAACTTGAAGGGGACCTTACGGATTTTAAGTCGAGACAAATAAAAAGAAACGTTTCTGGTGGACTTAGGACTTTTCTATTTGTTACACATTTCATTACTATGTTTTCTAGAGTTTATATTGATACATTTATGATGAAATTTCTGTAGAAGCTATTTGGACTCCGTGGTTCGTTTTCCGTCTCAACAAGGGTATTTTGGTTCACAAAAATATAAGTAGTACCACATGGGAAAAAGCACCTACTTTATTATTGCAATGTGCTAAAATATTTCATATTACCCTTCCTTGTGTAATGTGACTATTCCCACACACCGTCGCTCTTTCTACATCACATTTAGTAACAATAATGTTATGGCCCTCTGTTTGAGCTGTTTCCTTAATAACGTTCTTGACGGTATATGTACATTTTCTTGTCATAATGATTGGATTTGATTAATAATAAACAAGAAATGGGAAAAACATTCATTTTTAGAACTCAATTTTAGCCGTCCTTTTAACAACGTTATCGTCTGTAGCTCTCACAATTTCGTTCCTTAAAGATTGGGTAAGGCAAATTACGAAAATAGGCGAATAACGTTTTCTATGAGGACCTTCCTTTTCCCGCCTTTCGAATAACGTTATTGTCAGTAGTTCGTTCAATTTCGTTCTTCGACATCAGGTTGAACTAATAACGAAATGATGCCAATAACGTTATTCAGTTATTCACCATGTGAGCCATCCTCCCAATAACGTTATTGGTAGGGACCGGAATAATAGCGTTCTTCAATTCGGTTACTGAATTTAACGTTATTGTGATAGTATATGATAAATACGGTATTCTTGTCGAAACGAAGTAATTCGTTCTGTAACGCATTTACCTAAATGCAATCATGGAGGTTTCCGGTACATTCCCTAATTACGTTACGTTATGGTTACGGTTTAGTTATCTAGCCCTGCTTTAAGCTCAAGCCAAAGCATCAAGTTCATCAGTTGATCGAGAAGCCTCGATAGAGGAGGTACGCTACATCAAGTTCATCAGTTGAGCGAGACACCTCGGTGGAGGTGCTACGTACGAAGAGTTCACCAAGTATATTAGTCTGCGAGAAGCCTCGGTGGAGAGCACGTTCTACGCCAGCCATCACGTAGATCAGTTAGATCATAGTTGGCAATTTGCAACAGTACGCCACGCTATAAGCAGGTCGCGCTGTTCGACAAAAGTAATCGGATTCAGTTGATCAAATATCTCGGTGAAATGTTACGCCAATAAATTGCAGAAATAGTTCGATTCCAGACCAAAGTGTTGGTCTCGATATTCAGTAAAGCTCAACGAAGTTGGACAGAGTTAGGGACTCTGTGCGAACGCAGAAAAGACTATGAACTTTGATAACAGGGGACTGCAAAGTAAATAGGAATCGAAGAGAAATAGTAAATTTATCGAGCGGAAACAGGCAACGTCACGCCAAAATAAAGACAGTTACACAATTAAACGCCTAGAGGGACGTCAAAGAACTTTGTTAAAGTAAGATTGCACAGTATCAAGAACACTATAAAAATACGAGTGTAAAGAAGCGAAAAAGCAGTTAGAATAGAAAGGTAAAAAGTATATGGTCTTCGAACTGGAAGCCAAAATAGAGTGGTGCGAAAAGTTGCGATAAGTAGACTGAGGGGACGAAGCGGCAGCAAGCATCATAAATATTGCGCCTTAAACAAATAGGCAAATTAATTGAGGAAGCCACGCACTATAGACTAACTCCAAGGAAAGACTTACCAGAAATAGGAGTAGGGGAAAACACACGTCCAGTGCAGAATTCGAGATTATCTCAGGATCACCAGCGCCGTGAAGTTTTTCACCGCAGAACGCTGAGATTTGCGATCGTGTGCAAGTGTAAATAATAGTTTAGTGAATTTTTGTAGTGTAATAAGTGCTAAGAAAAAGCATAGTAATAAAGTGTCAAGATATGTACGTGTGTAAATTTGAAGACCACAAAATGGAAAAGGAGTATTTTAGTGTAGAAATGTGTCGCTGAAGAAATGAAAATGGGTGAAGGCATCCAAAAGCCAGGTCATAAGCCGAACAGCAGAAAGGGCGAGTGAAAAATATTTATTATGTTAAATGATTGTGTCATGTGCTAATCAGTGAATTTAAAAGTCTATAAAATGTATGCTCTAGTGAATGAACAAGTAATGTTAAAATGTAAAGGAGAAACCGCAAAGACTGTTTGCAAAAATGTAAAGGATAATTATTGATGTGCAAAATTGATAATGATAATAATAATAATAATAATAATAATAATGGAAAGCAGTAAAATGAATAATTAACAATGAAAAGTCAAATTTGAAAGGAGGAATCGAATATAAGAATGTTACTGGCAATTAAATTACGCCAGATAAGTGAAAAGTAAAGTAAAATGAAACATGCACCATAACAATAATAAAAGATGTTGAGTTTTTATACTCCGAAAATAATAAGTTTTGAGTTTTATACTCCGAAAATAAGTATTGAATTGAATAATTGCATTCCGTATGTAAATAATGAAACGATAAGTATTAATGATAATGATGATAATAAACTCGAGTTGAAATAATTAAAACAATTGAAATAATTGAAGTAATTGAAGTAATTGAAGTAATTGTATAATTGAAGGATCTTTTAGATACCTTAAAATTAATAAATTAATAACGCTATTCAACTAATAAACGTAATGAGTTAAAGTAATTGGTGATAATCGAGCACCTTGGCAATGTATTGTGAAGTTATGAGCCATAGGCTATTTTGAATGTAAAATGTCGAAGTCAAGACCAGTAAAAGTAAATGCCGCGATACGAGTGAAGTTGAGTTGTCGAAGATATTTGTAGTATTCGATGAAAGTCCAAGTAATTTAAAAGTTGTGTTGCCAAAAATGGGCCTATAAGTAATGAATGAAAAGTAGTATCAATCTAGCAAACGTATATATCCTATAACATGCATAATTTGAGAGATCAAAAAAGGTATTATTTGTCGGAAATCGTCGGTATTATTGTTGTTTTACGAGGGTTTGACCCCCATGGGGGACAGTAGATTCCACCCAAGGCAGTATATTGCAGTGTCAGACCTGTTGAGGCTTTGCTAAGGAAATGAAATGAATGATAAGTAAGGCAGGGAATATAAATTTGAAATATTGTGTTAACTTGGATGATCATACGCCCTTTAAGAAAGGAAGTAAACATTTGAAAAGTCGCGACGAGAATGAATGAGGCGGAGACAGAGTCATAAATCACAGCTAAGTAAAAGTGAGGGGAGAGTCTCGCTACCGTGCAGACCTTCTTAGACCGCGAGGGGTGAACGAATAATATAGGCGCTTTGTGTACAGAAGTGGTAAGAGCTGAATGAATATTAGTAAATGATTACGGAATATGCAAATTTGTTAATTAAAGGTGGCATAGAGTTATAAAGTAAATAATTGTGTTGGTGGGTCTTTGACAATCGTCCCCACATTAAGTTTGAAGGAATTCCATAATATTTGACCATAGTAGTCAAGGAATAAGTTTGTTAATAAATATTCGATTCTTGCCTAAAGAAAATGTATTGAACAATACGGGTAAACTAATATTTGGGTTTGTAAGCAAACTAAGTAATGACAAATGATAGCACATGGTACATCATTAATAGACCACCCTAAAGCATGAAAGAAATGTTTTCGGGACATGGCAGGTTTAAAAATTGTTGATTTGTTTTCTAATATTTTAACCTAAGGCTTAACTGGAAGAGTTAATATAGCTTGAAGGTGATTCAAAGTAAAATAAAGGTAAAATGAAAACCCAGAAGGGATTATACTGATACGGTAAATGTCCGTAAACCCTTAGCGTATAATTTTTATGAAATGTTAGGCATGCTCTATGCCTTAACGAAATGTTGTACGAAAGGGAACTTTGTATTGATATTCAAATATAGATATCAGCTAAGCAATATAACGATACGATATAGAGTTACATGATTTTTCTTTGAATTTATGGATTTTTGATTTGTGAAGATTTTTGTATTTTCCCAAAAATAATGATGTTTATGTAAATAGTATTTGTTCCTGGGAGTTGAAGTAAATAAACTCATATTGATTGTAACATGTTTAGTTTTCAATGTAGTCTTGTAGATCCTAAAGTGCTTTCATATCTGAGTGTGAGATCATGTTTTGGGCTGAACGTAACATACCTCGAAGCCGCAGCAGCAAGCCAGGTTATGATCAAACATTATCCATGTGATATGTGTACAGGGGAAATGTATGAAATGTACTAAGATATGAGCACTGGATCACAAGAAAGTCGGTCAATATTAAGTCAAGGAGTAAAATTCAGTGATAGGAATAAAGAGACCGCAGCCCGCCGTACACAATATAAATTTTATTTAAAGATAACCCCTTATAACATTAAAATGGACTAGTCCCAACGTGGGGCTGGATATTATTTAAAATGGAGGCCAACGTGGGGTGGATATTATTTAGAATGGCGCCCAGGTACGTGAGGCGGGTTTTCCTAAAAATAAACAGGAAAAACTCGAGTTTTCCACGAATATTTTTTTTGGGAAAACTTGAAAATTTTGATTTTGTCAATTTTTAATATCTTGCTTAGAGTTTTGAATGTGGGAGGTGCGAAACAGGTTCGTACGCGTACGTACACATTCGCAACTTCAATTCAAAGAATGAAAACACATTATTTTTACATGCCAACCGAACGTAACAGTATTTCATGTGCATGACCAATTTTTGGATGTTAGTAGCCCATATTTTCTCAAATTGTATTTGGAAAGGGAATGGCTATGAGTGTGGAGACGCAAAATCTCCTGGACGTATTGAGAGAGGACAATAAGAAACAATTTGAAGCCATAAACAGTAAGCTTCAGGGCAGTCAAGAAGCTGTGCAAGAAAGTATTAACAAGGGTAGTTCAGAATGCAAAGAAAACTTTGAAATTCTAAACACTGAAATCATTAACCTCTCAGCGTGGGAGGACATTCACCTCACTGCTACCCTGTGCTGCGGGAGGAGATGAGCACAGAGCTTGCTTACAAGTGCACACCATTATATAAGACGTTATAACAGAGCCGAGAAGCATTGGATTTAAACCAAATTTTCACAGTTTGTTAATGACAAATGTAGTGAAGGAAAACACAAGTTACTGAAACTATACTATCAAATTTTAAAGACCATGCTTACCTTAGAAAATCTCGTAATACTTTCAAATCTATCAAGGAAGATGACAGAATTAAATATGATAGTGGCTAGTAAACGGCTTTTTGAGAAATAGGACCTTAGTGTGGGTTTTTGAACAATGCCCATCAGCATATATAGTGCAAAAACTACGTATATTTCTTCGACGGTAACTGGAACCCATTCATTTACCCTTGACATGTGCCATCATGTGCTGCTTAGCATAGATATTTGTCTGTTTCACTATCATACTCACGAATTCGCACGTAAAAATAAATGAAATATTGCCACAGGATCTAAACAATTCCTCGCAGCTTCTTGCGGCCCATAATTTCCAGTAAACACTTCCCTTTGGCCGATATAATTCCCCATGTCATCCCTGACAAACTCCTGACCGGCAACATTTTACCCGTGTCTTGCGATGTATTTACGTAACCACATTCACTCCCACTGTCACTACTTTCATTTTCAGACTCTATATTTGAATCATCATTCAGAGAAACCAATATTTCCGACCCATCATTCACTAAAACTTCACTAATATCGGAATCCGCTATCGGAAGCACTCGTTTAGCCGCCATTATGTGTTTACAAACACACAACAAAAATCTAGCTCTTTGCAATCGGATTTATCTAGTGTGATCGATGCAAAATCGATATATATTTTTACTCGAGACGTGAGATCATAGCTTCCTTTATCGATATAACACAGCAAAATTGTAATAGTTACGATACTAAACACGAGATGGAAGCACAAAGCAAGCACTGCAACGTGCGTGTAGGTAACGGCACTCCGCGACAGAGAGCGGCGAGTTCATGACGTGCAGTTCACGGCATTCCACGCAGAGTGGTTAATGTAAACAGTAGAATTTACAATGTGAACAGTCAATTGGACACGAAGCTAGGTGACATACATGTTTAGTTAAATGAAATAGACAAGAAATTTCAAGCTCAAATAGAGCCAATGAAACATAGTATAAGTGTTATACAAACTAATGTAAACCATATCTCAGACGAACAAGCGAGAGCAAACAGGCGCTTAGATGGGATTGATGCAATGATTAACACTATAAAGAGGTAAACTAAAGAGCTTATTGACGATAAATTCGACAAATTAAATGAGTCTTTCACGAAAACCTTAGATGAGAATATAGCCGGTGTGAATGAAAATTTTGAGGGACCAAAGACCCAAGTTAATTCACAGATAGAAAACAGCAGGAAACAATGCGAAGAATCCAAGCGGGATCTAGAGGAAAAATTAGGAGATTTGTCTAATAAGGTGCAGGTATTGAGAATCAAAGGCAAAAAATGTAGCAAGAATGGGCACACAGACACAGAATATATCGTTAAACATAGAGCAAAGGCTAAATGAAAGTGTTAAGATGTGCAAAAAACGAACAGAGGAATGTATAACACCCATTAGGGCGGAAATAGAAACACAAAATCAAACGATTACAAGACTTGAGGAACAAATTGATGAACACACATCTCAATTAGAAAGCATTAGGAAGGGTTAACTCCATTAAAAGCTAGTATAGGAGAATTCCACAAGAAAATAGAGCAAACCGAATGAGATTTAGCTCCTCTGAAGAAAAAGCAAGAGGCAAACCAAGGGGATCTGAAAGCTCTAAAGAAGAATGTTAGAGAAATAAAGAATAGCCTACCGTACATGAAAACATGGAAAACCTTATGGAAGAGGTAGAGGCAGATATAAAGGTGAAAATCGAGGTGAAGGAACAGCTAATCCTCGACACAAAGAAAGAAGTGAATAATGAGATAACTAAATTCCAAGAAATCTGTAAACAACAACAAGATGAAATAGGCAGACGAACAGAAAATAATGAAGATCGAATCGAAAAGATAGAACAGGAAACCTTCGCAAGAATCGAAGGAATGGAGGGCAGGATGAATCAAAGTGAAACCCGTGTGATTGACATAGAGGGAGCAAACCTAAGAAACAATCAATCAAATAAAGGAAGTATGGAGGAATCAAGAAACAAGTGGGGAGAAACGGGAACCCAGCACATGTTCAAAAATATTCAGGAAGAGGAAAGTGCATACAAATTACCAGGGCCACCCTTACACACATCAACCCCATACAATAATAATAACGCTCTGCAAAATCAAGTGATTACTATTATTAGACACGAGTCAGAAAAACCGAAGAAATTTTCGGGAAACATATCTTCAATCACCCAGAAATACTGGCTCAAATAAGTATTTGAATATCTTAGAGATACTTGAGTCGCACCCGAACGTCAGTTACGATCGATAGAGAAGCTCATGGAAGCCGAGTGCCTTTTATGGTTCAGAAGTTTCCGATACACTTTCTACACAGTAGGGGAGTTTAAAGTAGCTTGTCTTAAAAGATATTGGGCGCCCGATGTACAACAAAATCTGAGATTAGATTCATACTCAAAGAAGTATAGCACAAATACACCAACACGTATTTCACTGGTCAAATCTATAAATTCCGGGAGCTAGATTGCGCACCATCAGAAAATGATTTGTGCCTTGGTATCATTAAGCAGCTACCATTTGAAATTCAGAGATTCTTAATTTCGTTCAATGCCAAGACTACGATAGAGATAGAAAGTAGCCTACGTCAGCTAGATAATACGACACAGCACATGTCGCCTAGGCATCATAGAAACGTGGAACATGCCCACGTCACGAAAGCACATGCTGAGATTGTTAAAGAACCGAGCCACCAGTACCGAAGATTGAAGAATTGGATAGCACAATCCAAGGTATGGAACCCAAGAATGGAATCCACCATATCGAGGGAACGGCAGAGGAAATTTCAGAGGAAATAACAGCGGAGGACATAGAGGCAGAAACTATAATCCGGGTCACGGTTATCAAGGGAATAACACGTCCAGATCATGGAATCAAAGGGGATCGAGCATTAGAGGATCACCCAGTGGAAGACTTTATCAGGGCAGAAACTGGAAACAGAACTACCCAAGGAATAATCAGCCACCAAATGAAAATATAGATTACCAGGCTGAAATCGAGGAACGTCACGTAATCACACAGCGTTACTATGAAAAGAGAGGGGAAGAGTACGATAGGCAACCTAAAGTTCAGTGGAAAGTTGCCAGTAATGAGAGGACATCCCCAGACATTCACAAAACAGAAGGTGCTCAAACCTTGAATTACAGGAGCACAATAGAAGAGAGGAGCAGAATTTTAAAAAACGCCAAAATTTGAAGGGCTAGGGAAAGAAGAGATCGGAGGATGGAATACAGTACAAGTTGTAAACTGGATTGCAAGACCAGAAGTGTTAATAGAGCAGATCATAGAAGGACCAGTCGTTTTAAAAAGAGAATTGCCAATCATCTTAAGCAGAATAGAAGGAACTCTAGTTAGAAGTTTATTGGACACAGGGTCGACAGTTTGTCTGGTAACCCAAACTCTGGTTAATGAACTAGAAAGAAAATGGCGAGTTTTGAAGATTCCGATATCAGCGGTGAAAATAAAAGGAATTATTCCGGAGAAAAGTTTGGCCTGTAAATATCAAGTATTTTTGGAATTACAGAATGGAGAACTAATGTTATCCCAAAGCTTTTTACTAGTGAGTAAACTGCCTTATAACATTATACTGGGTATAATATTTATCAGAGAACACAAGGTTGTTATAGATCTATCCCAGAATTGTATCAAATTTCGGAATGAAGTTCATGGTTCAGAAATAGATATTTAGTCACAAACAATAGAACATGTAGAAGGCGAACAAATATGGCACATGGAAGAAGAAACTTGTCATAATGTAACAGAAGAATAAGTATTATTCTTAGAGAAAAAATTAAGTACACTTGCTGCAGATTTGGAAAAGTTGAATTTGAAGGATGCTTAGAAGAAAATCTTAAAGAAGCCAAAAAATCATTGGAAGATAAAGAAATTTTGAGAGAAATAGTTTTAAAGCAAAGAAACCTATTTGATTCGAAACCAGGGAGAATCAAAAATTCTAAATATGCCTTCCGGGTGAATGATTGGGCACCGTTCCGTCAGAAACCATATCCAGATGCGGAAAAGCATTATAAGCACACGAAAGAAGCTTTAGAGAAAATTATGGAAGATGGAGTGATTGAAGAAGTCGCTACGCCATATGTTAGTCCGTTGGTGGTAGTCAACAAACCAGACGGATCAGTGCGAGTATGTTTAGATGCCAGAAATCTCAATCAAAGAATTATTCCAGAAAATGACTCGGCACCTCCAAATAGAGAAATTTTAAGGAAATTTAAAGGAAAGGAGATATTCACGAATATAGATCTCACAAGTTCTTACCATCATCTGGAATTGGAAGAAAGGAGCAGTCTAACGACAGGATTCAAATTTGATCAGCAGACAATGTGCTTCAGAAGATTACCTTTTGGGTTAGAAACAGCAGGATCAGCGCTCATAAGGGCCTTAGACAGGAATCATTCGGAGGAAGTGAAAGCCTATACTATCAGATATATGGACGATATCTTATTAATGTCAGAAACGATACCGGAACATTTAGAAAAATTGAGAAAATTACTCAAAGATTTGGAACAAGCAAAATTTAAAATTAATCTTAAGAAAACGAATTTTTGCCAAAGGTAAGTGACATTTTTAGGTCACGTCTTAGACCAACATGGAGTTCAACCTAACTCAAGCAAGTTGGAGTCTATTAAGAATTTTCCGAGACCATTGAAAGTCAAAAATGTTAGACAATTTTTAGGACTTATAGGGTTTTTCAGCATTCATTTTCCTGCTTACACAAAAACCGTTTCACCATTACAAGATTTACTCAAGAAGGGGGAAAATGGAAGTGGACAGAAGAATGCGAGAATGCATTCATAAAGGCCAAGTTCATGTTATTAAACTTTGTAAAATTAGGATACCCCGACTATAATGAAAAGTTCATAATCCAAACAGATGCTTCACAAATAGGCATAGGAGCCATGTTGTATCAGGAAACAAAGGAAAAACCATGCAAAAGAAATTACCTCGCATTTGCATCTAGAAGATTAAAGCCTCATGAACGAAACTACACCGTCAGTGAAATCGAACATCTCTCGATATTTTATGCATTACAATATTGGCGCAAGATAGTTTACGGATTTCCAATCATCTTAAGAACAGATCACAAGGCGTTGACTTTCTTAATGAAAACTGACTTGTCCAGTCAACGATTAATGCGATGGGCATTGTACATCCAGCAGTACGATGTTGAAATAGAATATTGACCCAGAAAGGAAAAAATTGTACCGGACTTTCTGAGTCGAAATCCGGGAACAGAAGAAGAGGCACTTGCAATTCAAATCGGTAATAAATATCAAGGAACTATTGAAGAATTAAGAAGAGTTGGAGGAAAACAAAATCACGACCCATGGATGAGGATATTGATAATCTTATTCGAGGGAAAGCTTGATAGAACATCACCCGCATTTATTGAAGCGGAGAAGATTTGAACCGATTATAGCTATTTCAATGGACTTTTATATAAATTTGCAGATAGTGATCACACTAAATTAAAGATTGTCATTCCAGCATATGAGGGTAGACAAAACAGTCAGCATGTTGCAAGAAGCTTTTGTGTCGGCCAGGTTAAGAGATGTGGTAAAATATACCATAAAACCTGTGACACATGCCAATGAATCAAATCGAATTCTTTTCTAATGAGACAAAAGCCTATACCACTATTACCAGAATGGCCTTGCCAGAATTTATCAATAGACAACTTTGGACCATTACCCAAAGCTAGAAGTGGAAATAAACACATAATGGAGTCAATGGATGTATTTACGAAAATGGTAGTGTTATGTCCTATCCAAAAGATATCAATCAAACAAGTCATAAAGAGACTGAAAGAAAGAGTAATTCCAGTCCTAGGAAAGCCAGAGAACTTACTTTCTGATCATGGAAATTGCATCACAAGTATCGAATTCCGAAGAGAATTGGAAAATTTAGGAATCAAACAATTTTTCCCCAGCATTAGGCATCCTGAGGCAAATCCTGTTGAAAGGGTTATGAGAGAAGTGCATAAATATTGCAAAATCTACTTTTCCGAAGATAATTGGAAGTGGATTGACATTTTGCCCACTATCCAATTTTGCTTAAACAACACCGTTCACGAAGCAACAGGAGAGATACCTGTTAAGTTACATTTAGATAAGCAACCGGAAAGGACATGGGATCAAATATTACCCACATTTACTGATGCCCAAATAAGAAGAGAGTTAAGAATTAGAAGGACGTATGAGCATTGAAAGCTCAGGCGGAATAAAGGCAAAAGAGAAATCGTCATAAATAGAATAATCAAAGATCTCAAGAATAATGCGTATAAAGTTCAGCATCTAGTAACAGATCACAAGATGATCATGAACGCCACGAATCTGAAACTTTACCATCCTCCAGAAGAATATGAACAACATATTCAAACCCTAGTAGCCCAGGCGGAAAATGAAGAGGAAATTGAAGTGGAGAAATAGAAGAAATGGGAAGAATTAGATTGTGAATATTGACTAAAGAAATGCTACGGTCATCTTAAGGAATTAGCCAGACAAATTGAGAATGAATATGATGAAATAAGAGAGGAAAATGAGAAACTCAGAAATTGGGAAGAGATAATACATTTGGAGTGAAAACGGGTAGGAGCAAGCCTAACCCATATGATAAATTGATGTACTTAGTAGAACATGAGGTTTAATGATGATGAAAACTGAAAATTGACTGAAAATTTAAACGGGCAAGGACAGATCAAACCCTTGCGATGAATTTAGAGAAGTTAACATGAAGAGTCCAAGAACAGAAGGAAACACACTATTGGATAAATAAATATTCTCAGGTTTTCGACCACTTATTTATCTTTGGAGGAGGGAATTGTGCCCATTTGTGTATTGGCACAAGTGAACTCTGGACCATTTATAGAAAAATATGATGGAGTTTTATAAAGGGCAATAACTAACACTCGACATTCCAACGAGTATGCGATCCAGCGAGAAATTATTACTTTTCGAGTGTGACATTTACGAGAAAACTATTTTCTCAAGAGCATACTTGAAACGGGGCCCCGGAAAACGATGAACCAGCGAGAATTCGAGTATACAAAGAAGGAACTCCCCACCATTTAACTTAACAAGATAAACTCCCCACGTTAATTAAATCTGAAGTCGAATCAGAATTAGGGACAGTATAAATCGGAGGGTTGGTGAACCTGAAATAAGGTACTTCAGAAAGTGCAAGCTAAGAAATACGTCATTGGAATGTAGAGCGGAATAATACAAGCGGAGGCAGAAGAAAGCAGGCCGGCCCCGCAGATTGAATAAGAACTATTTTAATTAATAAAAAAATAACCTGTGAACAAATTCCTTTCCGCCTGTAGGCAATTGTATAGTTATTACAAATTACACTTGGAAATTAAATATAGACCAGATTAGAGCCAGGAGTCAGAAGTTGAACTTCCGAAGTTGTCAGGGACTAATTTTTCCCCAAACGAATAAATAAGGCTTTAAGCCAGGGCTGGAAAACTTATCATAATGGACTTGAAAAACGAATTGTTTGGCGTTACGGTAAACATCGCGTAACGTATAACAGAAAGTTAGTTGTAAAGTTATTCATACGAAGAACGAATAAACGGATACTGTATATATACCGTTATTTTAAATATTTTATTATCATACCGGATAGCATTTTAGTTATCGCAGGAGACACAAGTCGAATAACGTTATTGGCGTTGTAACACGATCATATGTACCCCATTCACTCAGATGTTTTAAATAACGTTATTGACATGACCGGATAGCATTGTGGTATGCTGCATGCCTCGCAGGTCGAATAACGTTATTGGTGCTGTAACACGTCGCGAACAACTACCACTCAATCCGAACTTCAAATAATGTTATTGACAAGACGGGACAGCATTGAGTTATGCTGCATGCCTCGCGGATCGAATAACGTTATTAACTTCGTGTTCTGTTGTATGGGTCCCGAATTGAATAACGTTATTAGCCTCGTACTAGGATCCAAATTTCAATAACGGTATTCTCCTACTAGTATACGAATAGAAAGTTAACTATAAATGAATTCGTAGCGCTGCCAGGTGACAAACAAGTAGTTCGGTGACCGACTAAGAAGTCTACTTTTCCATAAAATTTAAGATTCAAGCCTACGATTAAGTTCATCTACATACAATGGGCCTATCGAGAATGATGACGAACTTAGGTTGGTAATAATAAACATTTCTATTCCGATTGAAATATATCTGAAGTAATCTATTCCAATACAGCTGTACAGTTGGCAGCCTTGGTGACTCTGAATATATCCGTAGCTCCATGTCATAAGGTACAGAATGCACATATAAAATTTGGTTAAGTCCAATTGATAGTATGGACGTTGCTGCTGTGAAATATTGGATGTATCAGTGCGAGTAAAATCATATTGGCGACAACGTCCAGAATGCGTGCTCAGAATTAATCTGAATTATTACTATATTTTATAGTGCCAATTTTGGATAAAATCCATTTATTAGTATAGAAGTTACATGCATTTAAAAATTGGCCTTATCAACAGGCTTCGAATTATGTTGGCAGCACTGATGTGCATTAGTTACTCCAAAATAATCTAAAATTTCAGGAACTATACGTGCGCAAAATTTAGAGCTGTTGGCTTCCATATTTTCTGATATATTGGTATGAGAATAAAGATAAAGAGAGTGAGCATTTATTAACAGTTGGCAGCCCTAATGGCCCTCAAGTATAAGCATAGTCATATCTGTTATAGTACACAAAGCACGTACGAAATTTGGTTAAATTCCAATTGATAGTATAGATGTTAGATGTACTTAAACATTGGAATTATCAGCAGGCTTAGAATCATCTTGGCAACACTGTCATATATGGGCTCCTTAAAATGTATCTGGAATGTTATTAACCCTGTGTGTGCTTATTTTGGAAAAGTTCGCATGCATAACGTCTGAGATATCCAACGTTGAGCTTAAAAGTGAATTGTGATTTTTAGCAGTTGGTAGCTCTGAAATCATTTTCAATTATGTCCGTGAGATATTCCTTATACCAAATTTGGTTTTGATATCTGCAGCCTTCTAGGAGTTGATAGGGGGAGACACACAAATACAGACAGACCGATAGACATTTGCCTGGAACGATGCCATAAGTATATCGCATCCTCATTAAAAAAAGTGAAAATTAAGCTAAAAACGGCACGTTGAATATTACTGTATAACATCCAACCTTAGGTGCTTCTATACTGTGCTGATCAGTACCCGCTGCTTATGGACATATCACATGTGTTGTACCGCAATCATTGGCCATCAGCGTACAAATGGTACAGATCGTAACGTTAAAGCTTGTATACAAGCACAATTCCGGTAAAGGCTTCAATAACGTTATTCGTGCCTGCATTACTTGTTCCGATTGGCTCAGCTTCAAGAAATCAAAGATGGAGGAAACTTGTGGATTGAGAGTAATATTTTCAGTTCATTGGCATTATTAATGGAAATCAGTCATTTAGTTCCGTTACGTTGAATACAGGAAAAGGCACTGACTGATTAAACGCATTTCTGTCAGTATTTAAGATTTAACTGAAATCTTTCGACATTTAGCCATATGGATGAAGCTGTGAACCTACATAGTACGTTAGAAGTGTACGAGTGCTAATGTGTTAACTTGATATCTAATGGTTCCTGGGTTCGAGACGCTCTAGGGTCGGAAGTTTTATTGTTTTTGAATTATTTTGTTGTGTCAACACTACTGTGTGATGCAACTTTTCAACTTCGATTTACTCGCATGATCTAGGGGGGCGATGTTAATAATGGATATTGTTAGGGAAGAATCATTCTATTTTATCATTCGAATTTGCACTTTCCCAATCAAAACCATGAATATTTGTAGTATTCGTGAAACTAATATAATTTTCACAGCACTGTTTACTCCACAGTAAAATAATAATAATAATAATAATAATAATATTAATAATAATAATAATAATAATAATAATAATAATATTATTATCAATAAAATCAAGTAGTTCCGTGACGATCTAAAGAGCATAATTTTCTTTCTATTTAAGATTCATGCCAATGATTAATCTACATAGACCTATCTAGAATAATGACGAGATTAAGTTGGTAATACTAACTTTTCTATTTAGATTGGAATATATCTGAAGTAATGTATTCCAATACAGCTGTACAGTTGGCAACCTTGGTAACTCTGAATATTTTCTTAGTTCCATATCTTAAGGTACAGAATGCACATACACAATTTGGTAGAAGTCCAATGGATAGTATGGACGTTGCTTGCTGTGAAATATTGGATGTATCAGTGCGAGTAAAATCATATTGGCAACATGGTCAAGAATTCGTGCTCAGAATTAATCTGAATTATTACTATATTTTATAGTGCCAATTTTGGATAAAATCCATTTATTAGCATAGAAGTTACATGCATTTAAAAATTGGCCCTATCAACAGGCTTAGAATTATGTTGGCAGCACTGATGTACATTAGTTACTCCAAAATAATCTAATATTTCAGGAACTATACGTGCGCAATATTTAGAGCTGTTGGCTTCCATACTTTCTGATATATTGGTATTAGGATAAAGGGAGTGAGCATTTATTAACAGTTGGCAGCCCTAATGGTTCTCAAGTATAAGCATAGTCATATCTGTTATAGTACACAAAGCACGTACGAAATTTGGTTAAAATCCAATTTATAGTATAGATGTTAGATGTACTTTAACATTGGAATTATCAGCAGGCTTAGAATCATCTTGGCAACACTGTCATATATGGGCTCCTTAAAATGTATCTGGAACTTTATTAACCCTGTGTGTTCTTATTTTGGAAAAGTTGGCATACATAACGTCTGAGATATCCAACGTAGAGCTTAAAAGTGAATTGTGATTTTTAGCAGTTGGTAGCTCTGAAATCATTTTCAATTATGTCCGTGAGATATTCAGATATAGATATTTCCTTTTACCAAATTTGGTTTCGATAACTGCAGCCTTTTGGGAGTTGATAGGGGGAGACACACAAAGTCAGACAGACATTTGCCTGGAACGATGCCATAAGTCTATCTCATCCTCATTTAAAAAAAAGTAAAAACAAAGCTAAAAATAGCACGTAGAATATTACTGTATAACATCCAACCTTAGGTGCTTCTATACTGTGCTGATCAGTACCTGCTGCTTATGGACATATCACATGTGTTGTACCGCAATCATTGGCCATCAGCGTACAAATGGTACAGATCGTAGCGTTAAAGCTTGTATACGAGCACAATTCCGGTGCAGGCTTCAATAACGTTATTCGTGCCTGCATTACTTGTTCCGATTGGCTCAGCTGCAAGATATCAAAGGTGGAGGAAACTTGTGTGTTGAGAGTAATATTTGCATTTCATTGAGTGCCTCCGCGGCTTAGGCGGCAGCACGCCGGCCTCTCACCGCTGTGTCCGTGGTTCAAATCCCGGTCACTCCATGTGAGATCTGTGCTGGACAAAACGGAGGCAGGCAGGTTTTTCTCCGGGTACTCCGGTTTTTCCTGTCAAAATTTCATTCAAGCAACACTCTGCACTATCATTTCATTTCATCTGTCATTCATTTAATCATTGCCCCAGAGGAGTGCGTCAGGCCTCGGCAGCCGGCACAGTTCATATCATCGCCACTAGATGGGGGCTTCATTCATTCCATTCCTGACCCGGTCGGAGACTGGAAGCAGGCTGTGGATTTTCATTTTTCATTTGCATTTCATTGGCATGACTAATGCATATCAGTCATTTAGTTCCGTTACGTTGAATACAGGAAAAGGCACTGACTGAATAAACGCATTTCTGTCAGTATTTAAGATTTAACTGAAATCATTCGACATTTAGCCATATGGATGAAGCTGTGAACCTACATAGTACGTGAGAAGTGTACGAGTGCTAAAGTGTTAACTTGATATCTAATGGTTCCTGGGTTCGAGACGCTCTATGGTCGGAAGTTTTATTGTTTTTGAATTATTTTGTTGTGTCAACACTACTGTGTGATGCAACTTTTCAACTTCGATTTACTCGCATGAACTAGGGGAGCGATGTTAATAATGGATATTGTTAGGGAAGAATCATTCTATTTTATCATTCGAATTTGCACTTTCCCAATCAAAACCATGAATATTTGTAGTATTCGTGAAACTAATATAATTTTCACAGCACTGTTTACTCCACAGTAAAATAATATTAATAATAATAATAATAATAATAATAATAATATTATCAATAAAATCAAGTAGTTCCGTGACGATCTAAAGAGCCTAATTTTCTTTCTATTTAAGATTCATGCCAATGATTAATCTACATAGACCTATCTAGAATAATGACGAGATTAAGTTGGTAATACTAACTTTTCTATTTAGATTGGAATATATCTGAAGTAATGTATTCCAATACAGCTGTAGAGTTGGCAGCCTTGGTGACTCTGAATATATTCTTAGTTCCATATCTTAAGGTACAGAATGCACATACACAATTTGGTTGAAGTCCAATGGATAGTATGGACGTTGCTTACTGTGAAATATTGGATGTATCAGTGCGAGTAAAATCATATTGGCAACAACGTCAAGAATGCGTGCTCAGAATTTATCTGAAATATTACTATATTTTATAGTGCCAATTTTGGATAAAATCCATTTATTAGTATAGAAGTTAAATGCATTTAAAAATTGGCCCTATCAACAGGCTTAGAATTATGTTGGCAGCACTGATGTACATTAGTTACTCCAAAATAATTTAAATTTCAGGAACTATACGTGCGCAATATTTAGAGCTGTTGGCTTCCATACTTTCTGATATATTGGTATTAGGATAAAGGGAGTGAGTATTTATTAACAGTTGGCAGCCCTAATTGCTCTCAAGTAAAGGCATAGTCATATCTGTTATAGTACCCAAAGCACGAACGAAATTTGGTTAAAATCCAATTGATAGTATAGATGTTAGATGTACTTAAACATTGGAATTATCAGTTGGCTTAGAATCATCTTGGCAACACTGTCATATATGGGCTCTTTAAAATGTATCTGGAACTTTATTAACCCTGTGTGTGCTTATTTAGGAAAAGTTCGCATGCATAACGTCTGAGATATCCAACGTAGAGCTTAAAAGTGAATTGTGATTTTTAGCAGTTGGTAGCTCTGAAATCATTTCCAATTATGTCCGTGAGATATTCAGATATAGATAATTCTTTACCAAATTTGGTTTCGATAACTGCAGCCTTTTAGGAATTGATAGGGGGAGACACACAAAGACAGACAGACAGACATTTGCCTAGAACGATTCCATAAGTCTATCTCATCCTCATATTTTTAAAAAGTGAAAAATAAGCTAAAAATAGCACGTAGAATATTACTGTATAACATACAACCTTAGATGCTTCTGTACTGTGCTGATAAGTACCCGCTGCTTATGGACATATCACATGTGTTGTACCGCAATCATTGGCCATCAGCGTACAAATGGTACAGATCGTAACGTTAAAGCTTGTATTCAAGCACAATTGCGGTACAGGCTTCAATAACGTTATTCGTGCCTGCATTACTTGTTCCGATTGGCTCAGCTGCAAGAAATCAAAGATGGAGGAAACTTGTGGATTGAGAGTAATATTTGCAGTTCATTGGCATTATTAATGGAAATCAGTCATTTAGTTCCGTTACGTTGAATACAGGAAAAGGCACTGACTGATTAAACGCATTTCTGTCAGTATTTAAGATTTAACTGAAATCATTCGACATTTAGCCATATGAATGAAGCTGTGAACCTGCATAGTACGTGAGAAGTGTACAAGTGATAAAGCGTTACCTTGGTATCTAATGGTTCCTGGGTTCGAGACGCTCTATGGTCAGAATTTTTATTCTTTTTGAATTATTTTGTTGTGTCAACACCACTGTGTGATGCAACTTTCCAACTTCGATTTACTCGCATGATCTAGGGGGGCGATGTTAATAATGGATATTGGTAGGGAAAATGATTCTATTCTCTCATTCAAAACCATGAATATTTGTACTATTCGTGAAAGTATAATAATATTTTCATACCACAATAATAGTCTATGTTTACTCCACAATAAATCATAATATTAACAATAAAAAGAAATAGTTTCGTGACGATTTAAGGAGCCTACTTTTCTTTATATTTAAGATTAATGCCAATGATTGAACTATATAGACTTATCTAGAATAATGACGAAATTTTTTGGTAATACTATCATTGATCATTGGGATGAAATAGAATAGCCTAAAGCCCTTATCACTCGACAGTCGTTAGCATGGAAGCTTCTACCAGTACGTGTATACACGCTGGTATAGACGCGTATATTACAGTATGGTTTGTACCTTCTATGCTGAGTTCTGCCTCCCATGATAACTTCCATACAACTCACAAAATTGAACAGGAGCTAATTTTCCCGGCTGTTGCAAGGAAGTTTGAGTACAACAACCATTCGGATTGCTTTTTCGTTCTAGTCGAGATCTTAGCGACAACATAAACAAATAGGCTATATTCGTTATGTCGGTAGGCCGGGTAATGCTGCGTGTCCCACCTGCACCGCACTCCGAGCCCAAGGACTTTAGAAGCGCAGCCCGTTCTGTGCCGTTCTCATCTAATGGGGTCGCGTTCGGGCCCATAGCACTGGACTCACAAAGCTCACCGTAGCCCACCGCACTGGACGGGCTGTGCCGATCAGACAGACTAACCTTCACCACGCGTGCACAACCAAATGCTCGCTTTACACTTCTATTCAGAATTTTTAGCAATACTAGTGTCACTAAGCTAATGGTATAGTTCAAACTGGCTAATCTCTATCTGAAATACATCGATAGTTGTTGCTGATTGGTTTAGGGGCTTTGGGACATCATGGTCATGTAGCCCCGTGTATGTGTGTGTGTATAATTAGTCTGATAACCTGTGTTATCGTGATGGCTCTATTAGTGTGCGCTTTGTAATTCAGATGAGGATTGGAAGGAAGCGGCCGTGGCCTTAAGTTAGGTACATCCCGGCATTTGCCGGGAGTAGAAGTTAAATGACAAATCGGAAATTAATTACTGTATCGAGTTTAACCGAGTTTTTACAAATATTACTTTCGTCAAACGAATTTAGATAACTATTTGAAGTTATTAGACATGGCACAAAACGAAGATTTAACTTATACATTATGTCGTTCTATATACTGGTTTTATCTTAAAGGTGTGTCACTATTAGTAACTTGTGCCAATGGTAAGAAAAAACAAGAAGTTCCCTGACGAACTAAAGAGCCTACTTTTCATAAAATTTAAGATTCATGCCAATGATTAATCCATATGGATCTATCTGGAATAATGACAAAATTGAGTTGGTAATATCGAAATTTCTAATTAGTTCGAAATACTGTTCACCTGGCATAATATAGCCTAATAGAGAACTACAGTTGGCAGCCCTTGTGACTGAGTATATTCCTAGTTCCATCTCTGAAGGTACAGAATACAACATTTGGTTGAAGTCTAATGGATAGCATGGACGTTACATGCAGTTAAACGTTGGACCTAACAGCGCGCGTAAAATCATGTTGGCAACAATGACATACATGTATTGGTCAGAAATAATCTGAAATAATATGATCTACTGTTATGTCAATTTTGAGTGAAGTCCATTAGTTAGTATAAAAGTTACATGCATTTTAAAATTGGACCTATCAGCAGGCTTTGAATCATGTTGGCAGCACTGGCGTAGGCCTATATTAGTTACTCCAAATTAATCTAGAATGCCAGGTACAGTTCCCAACTCTAGGAATGGGTATTCCAAGATTCAGACACCTAGATATCAAGGGAAAGGCTACAGCCGCTTTTGAAAGTTGAGATATTTGAATATCGCGCTCCATTACTTCTAGAAGGGATTGGAGATTTTATGCAGCTAAGAGCATGTCAAGTGACGTAGCGAGTCGTAGCAGAGGTCGAGACTATTTGTTGATTAAATAGTTAGCCATGGAGTAGAGACTTGAGACTTGGATCAGATTACTGGCACGGCCAAATGAAAGAGAATGCACTTAGTCTCAAGAGAATCGGACCAAGGATACAAGAGATATGAGGATTTCCAGATTTCAGCGAGATTCAGCGTGACCCTGACCGTTTTGAATAAAAGCCGGCCGGCCCAAGCAACATCAGCTCACTTCGGAACAAGCTCTTGCAAGGAAAGGTGCTGCTGCCATGCTGAGCCAAGGCACATGGTTGCCGGATCTACGCAGAAGATATTTCAAATTGTGATAGTTACAAAAGTGCTGCGATACATGTGGAACATAGTAAGTTTCCGGCAGAGAGAATCACTAATGTGATTGATATTTTTCTACGGACACTGGTGAAATACTTTATTTCTTTATGGACATATGCTAGACTTTGTCTAGAAAGTACTTTGTCACAGTCCAGTTATAATAATATAATACTTGGATATTTTAGTCCAATTTAGTCAGTTTTAATTTGTAACTTGATAACCACTCCGATCTTTCAGTATATTGAAGGCCAGTCTATCACTGTGTTGTTCATTAGCCGACGATGGGAAATTATAAGTTGCTTCGCGCATGATAGATTGTGAGAAGCCATGCCCAGGGAACGATCTTCAGAACAGCCGTTGATTGGTTTAGACTGTCAGTGTTTTCTTGTACTGAAAAGATTACCGTGAGTTACGTTACAACTGACATATTTGAGAATAGATAATTTAGATCTGACCCCATTTAAGCAAACTGTTATGGCGTTAACAGAAGTAAATATTAAAATGGATCAACAGTTACTTCAAACTTCAAGAGATATTACCACTATGTCTTGTTAGACAGATTGTGGGTATATAATGGCGGCCGATACAAGGATTAGACGTGCGTGTCCGATAGGGCATGTTTCTGGATAAATCTGGTACATACCAGGTTCACTACGCTTCAAGACCAACGAGAAATGTAAGCCACATTTTGACTTTATATTATGCCTAGCTAATTGGAACAAACTCATTTTCTGCAGATGACCAACACATTTATTTTTTCTTCGTATTTAAATCTTGCAATGATTTACGCAAGACATATTAGAATTATTCTGAGTATTTTCAGCACTCAGAACAGTTTAGGATCGATGACCGAGCATAAAGAGGATTTATTTGAATATTTCATATTTTTGGATAATCACGGAAAACAGCCGATGTAACTGTAAAAGTTAATAATTATTTTTGTTGAGGAATGGATATTTTTTCCATATTCGAAGATTCGAACATGTGGATTCTCACATAGTGAAATAATAATTAAATATATTTAAACAAAAATAACTAATAATAATAATCCACCACTAATAATAATAATAATGATTTTCATAACTTTTCTAAATAATTCTTGGATCTTATATTTTCTAATAATCACATTTATTGAGAGAGAACTTATGAAGTAGTTTAATCATTTCTAGTTTGGAACAGGTGATTTTCCGAAGGAGAGTGGTTAGCGCAAGCCCGCATTCAACCAACATGACAGTTCTGGTTGAACAGTTAATATTTGCAATGAGCAAAGTATATTTTTCAGATAACACGGAGAGGCATGAAACGGGAAGCAAATGATATTTGTATCAATTAGGATATTTTTGTATTTATATAAAATCATGACGTAGATACACATTCGAAAGTGAAATAAAGAGTATCATAAGTGTGGTAACTTCATGGGTTGAACTGAATGGTAAAATAAAATAAACTTGTCAGTTTATAAATCTTCCAGTATTGATAACAAGCAGAGGCTTGATTTATTGTATACATTTTGGGAAGAAAATTTATGTGTGTGGAGTAGTTGAAATGCCATTCCCAGGTGCGCATGTTTAAGTCGCAAGAATGAGGAGGTTTTTATTTGAGCATCAATCAAATAGCAGGTTCGATGACTCAGTGTTATAGAAGGAGTATTGGAACTACACATTGCGTCGTATGAATGACCCGAAGGTTATTTCTTAAAAACCATCAGTTCTTATTTCAACCTTGTTTACGGATTCCATTAAGACTTTGATTTTGCTAGAACCCGGATTTGTCATGATAGTATTTTATTCTTCTTCAGAGGAAGACCTTTGCCGTTGTTGTTGGAATATTGTGTTCTTATAAAAATAATAGAATGGGCCACTGCCAATTAAAAATAATTCTATAACCACGAATAATTTGAAGGATGTTTTCAATCCTAGTGCCATGAACTAAATGAATTTATTATGAAGCTACAATTCTTATTTCCGCATTCTGTCGAAGAATTGCAAGTTGTGAAAGTTACTAAAATGGCCATAAATATAAATATTTTTCTTAATAATGATTCCAAGTGGAAAATCAAATAGTTGAATGGTCCAACAATTTATTGATCAAGTTGATGATTCAGAAATCATATATTTTGTTAGGAACTTGAAGTTCATAATCGAGTCACTTCTTGAAACGTTTAATGTCAGAAGAACAATTAATTTTGTTGTGCTTCGCACAGTTCTTCGATGCTATGCTCAAGGTCAAATACTTTTCAGATGTTATTAATATGTGTACATAATTTGTGTTGATTCAGAGATAATAATATTTTTTGACAATATTTTTTTTTGAAACTGGAAAAATAAGTGAAAGTTAAAAATTCTATGAACATTTATTCTACGAGTGTTAATATTATGTGAACTGCAATATTTCCAGTATAGACAATTAAAATTTGAACTGGATTTAATCATAAATATAATTTTGGAACACAGTCTACAGGACTAATAATCAGACTTGTGTTTCCAAAGATAATTGTCCAATGTGTTGGGAAAATTTCTGTACATTGTGTAAATAGGATGTGGGTCGCCACACGTGAATGATGCTGCTTTGTGCATTTTTGCAGTCAATTTTAAATTCAAAATAAAATGAGATAATTTTACATGATGTGTTATGCCCAGTTGAATCTCCTTCTATCCGTATTGTTGCATTGAGCCAAAAATCAGTAATGCATTTTTTTCATTTGATGTCGTTTTTGCGATTAGCTTTAACCCATCTGGCGCCCCGGGATATTTTGACTCTCGTGCTGACTGATTATTGGTAAAATGCATATGTTGCCGTGCGTACTCCGGTCTAAACGGGCACATAAAATAAGATAGAGAGAGAAATGGCTTCGAACGTGGGGCTCGAGTTAGACACGGTCAATCGCATGCCGATTTAAATTGTGATAATTTTTATATAGATATTTTGGGAGTTGAGAGATGTCTGGTTTGGATGAATAAATTAGTAGGAAACCCAATTAGTGGGGAAAATTAAAAATTTAACTGGGTTAATAATTAGAAAGGGTTTGATTATTTTTGATAATGGCTTAACCATTAGGGCGTCAAGTAATTTCAGTAGTAAACGTTCGATGACTGGACATACGCATTATTAGAATCCAGGTGGAGGATATTTGAGAACTTGCATATTTTTCTTGTGATATTGTGGTAAATGTAATTCGTAAAAGTAGAGAATTTTGTTTTTCCATCACGTCGACATTAGGACAAATCTCATTTTATTAGAGTGTTCCAATTAGCTATTCATATTTCTTGTTCTAGTTATAATCTTGTGTCTGCCAACATGTATAACCCTAAGTTTTGAATAATAATTGAAAATTATGGAAGAGATGATGAGGATGATGAGGAGTTTGGAAGAGAGTTCCAAAGAAGCTGGACTGCGTGTAGCAGCCATTATGAAAGAAAATACAGAGGCTTTGGAAAAGAAACTTAAAGAAAATTCTGATTCTTTAGAAAATAAACTTAAAGAAAGTTTAAACGATAAACTTAAAGAAAATTCTGATTCTTTAGAAAATAAACTTAAAGAAAATTCTGATTCTTTAGAAAATAAACTTAAAGAAAATTCTGATTCTTTAAAAGGTAACTTGAAAGAAAATTTAAATAGTAAATTTAATTCTATGGAAAATAAATTTAAAGAGAATTCCGAAATTTTGAAAATGTCACTTGAGAGTAAAATGACTAAATTATGCGAAAAAACACATGAGCTCGAAACTTCATTAGCCACTAACGCAAGTTTAATGGACGATAAATTTCGCGATGCCGATCTAAGATCCCAATGCTTAGCTGATAGGATAGAACATGGTCTTAGGAAAGTTGGTGAAGACATGATCAACCTAGAAGTCAGAGTGAAGAAAGAGAGCAATGAGATGGCAATTCTAGTTGTTCAACGGTTGACAGAACAATTCAAAGAACTCGTAATGGGAGACATAAGGGAAGGTGTGATTAATGAATTATAAACTGAAATTAAAACCACAGTTATCGGTGAAATTAAAGACACACTCAAGCTGGAGAACCAAGAGGGAATCAAGGAAATTAGGGAATCTTTGTCATCCCATATTCAAGTAATTTCCAAAGATATCCAAGCAACTCAGAAGGACATATCAAATATGACAGGGTCATTGAAAAGTCACGAGGCTGTTATGAACCAGATATCCACTGATGTCAAGGAGAACTGTAAGGAAACCGAAGCAATTAAAAAAATGGCAGAAGAAAACCATAAGGAACTTGAGGCTATGAAAACCCAAATCAAGGACGAGAAACAGTCTGACCATCTGTTGAAAATGTCAAGTATGAGGGGAGAAGAAAAGATACAGATAAACCTAGGAGCAGCTAGAGAAACTGATAGTCAAAGACAGGATGAGGTCAGGACAGTATTTCAATCCAACCCCATAACTGTATTCAAGAATGTAGAGGATAAGCCTTCTAAATTTTCAGGGCGAGATTCTGTGACACCCGTAGAATTTTTGAGAGAAGCAGGTGATTACCTAAAAGATTCCAAAATCCCTAAGGAAAGACAGATCCGAGTGATAGGGAAATTTTTGGAAGGTCCTGCACTTTGTGGTTTAGAGCTTTTAGGTCCACTCTCACCATTTTTGAGGAGTTTTCCCGTGGGTTATTAAAAAGTTTTGGTCCCCGGAAACCCAACAGCAAGTCAGAGCATAATTATATTCAAAGAGATTATCGACGTCACAACCTACTCGATACTCTACGTACTTTTCTGGACAGCTTTCTAAACTACAACATTTAGATCCGCCAATGCCAGATAATGAATTAATTACTGCATTGATACGTCAGTTTCCAGCAGACGTCCAAAGAAACTGATCACTGCTGACATTTATAATATGGAGCAATTTGACGAGGTATTGCAGAAGCTTGATCATACGAACGCTCAATTCTTCCATCAGAAGGGAGGAAAGAATAACAACGCTGTTTACGCTGTTATGGCCGACAGTTATTCCCAAACACCTCGAGAGATTCGAAAGGGGCGAGAAGAGAAAACGCCGAGGGAAGAGCCCGATAAAAGAGGATGGAATCAGTACAGTAACAGATACAGTTACAAGCCTTATGCGAGACCGGATGGTGGATATCGATATAATACTCGATGGAGAAGGCCAAGGGATAATCAAGGAAGGTACCAGGAAAGAAGGTATTATGGTAGAAACAATAACTACAATAACAGAGGGAATGTGGATACTCGTCAGTCCAATGAAGAGTTCAATAAGGGGACGAGGAAGAACTTGAAAGAAAGACTCCAAGAAAACTTGCAGTTCTTGGAACAGAAGCCCAATGAACCAGGTCCATCGGGAACACAACAATCCCGGGGGATTGGTAAAGAAAAAAAACTTCGAATTCACAGTAGAAGATAGAATTTTAAACACTTTCACTTCCAGGATTATTAAATGGCAAGCAGAGGATGATGACTTGATTCAACATAATGACGAACGGAAAGAAATGGGTACAAGAATTAAAATGCCAATCATATCATGCGAAGTATTCGGTATGCCTGTCGATACTTTAATTGATACTGGGGCTATGCTTTGTCTTGTGAGCGAGAAGCTTTATATTCTGTGGAAGCTCAAAGAGAATTTAGAGGAGATTCCAGTATCAGGAATTAAGATCCAAGGAATAATACCCAACAAAATATCTCTGTGAAAACACAATTATACTTATGTATTACTATTGGAGGACATGATTTCCGACATGTGTTTGTAGTAATGAAGGACATGGCTTTTGACATGATATTGGGAGCGGATTTCATTCAGAAATATCAAGCAGTGATAGACATGAAGACAGAGACGATCAGATTCAAGAATACCGAAGAGATAAACTTCGAGGGAAAAGAAGAGGAAGACATCGAGGGAGATGCTCAATGGCCTTTAATTTTTCATGAAGCTGAAGGAAGAGAAGTCTACACTGAGAAGGAGTCCCCAGAGCTAGGAAAAATTTTGGTAGAGTATCACGATATTTTTGATATTAATCCTGGTGAAATTAAAGATTTTGAATATCGTATTCGTGTAAATGATGATGCACCTTTCCATGGTAAATTGTATCCGGTAGCGGAAAAGCATCGAGAAAGGGTAAAAGTGCTTATCAAAGAGATGGAAAGTAACAATGTGATTGAAGAGTACACTACATCTTATGTCAATCCATTAGCAGTAGTGTCTAAACAAGATGGAATTCTGAGACTATGTTTAGACGCGCGAAATTTGAATTCAAGATTGGTGCCAGAGTATGACAGACCACCAATCATTAGGGAACTGTTAAGGAAATTCCAAGGCAAGGTCTGGTTCTCTAACATTGATCTCACTTCGTCCTACCACCATATTAGGCTTAGTGAAGATTCCAAAAAGTTTACAGGATTTACGTTTGACCAGCAGACATATGTATTCCGCCGTCTACCATTTGGAGTCAAAACATCTGGATCTGTTTTGATCAGAGCACTGGAACAAAACTTGAGTCCTGGAGTAAAGGAGATAGCAATTCGTTACATAGATGATATCCTAATTGCATCTGAGACTAAGGAGGAACATTTGTTACATCTTCAGATGTTATTCGCAGATTTGAGAAAAGCGAACTTTAAAGTAAACCTTCGAAAATGTCAGTTCTTTCGGAAGGAAATAAAATTTTTGGGCCACATTTTGGATGGAGAAGGATATCGTCCCAATGAGACAAAGATACAAGTGATTGCAAATTTCCCTAGATCTACTAGAGTGAAGAATGTCCACAGTTTTCTCGGGACATGCCAATTCTTTGCAGGGCATTGTCCAAGCTTCACCAAGACAGTTGCTCCATTGCAGGAATTATTAAAGAAAGGAAACAAATGGAAATGGAATGAAGATTGTGAACAATCATTTCAAGGTGCCAAGAGGTTATTGGTAAACAGCGTGAAATTGGAGTATCCTGACTTTACCAAGAATTTCATCATAGAATCTGATGCATCCACCGTAGGGATTGGAGCTATTCTTCTTCAAGAAGATGACGATCACAAGAGACGTTACCTGGCGTTCATTAGCAGGAAACTTCATCCATCAGAAAGGAATTATTACACCACAGAGTTAGAAGCACTTGCTGTAATCTTCGCGTTGGAGTCGTGGAAGAAAATGTTAATTGGACATTCAGAAATTGTGAGGACTGATCACCATGCATTGGAGTTTATCTTGAGAACAAACTTTGCCAGTGATAGGATAACTAGATGGTCACTTTTTATTCAACAATTCAACCTAGTTATTGAACACACTCCTGGAAAGTTGAACGTTGGAGCTGATTTATTGAGTAGAGCAGTGGAGTCTACATCTAAGGTTTTTCAAGTTAACCTGACGCAGGAGGATGAGGATACCTTGAGAAGGTTAAGATTGTTGCATTTATCCCAGAGGAGAGACCGACGTTTTAGAAACATTTTTCGTTTTCTACAGGGAGACATGGATCCAAATGATGATGATTTTGTGGAAGTAATCAACAATGGAAGCTATGAAATCGCTAATACACGAACTGGTAACATCGTGGGAACTTATAATGCATCGAATTTGAAGATTTATTATTCAAGAACCAGATGATTTAATGTGTAGATAGGAAAAATAAAAAATTTTTCAATTTTTATTTTTTGCTAGGTGTGGGGTGGATGTGCCCAACTCTAGGAATGGGTATTCCAAGATTCAGACACCTAGATATCAAGGGAAAGGCTACAGCCGCTTTTGAAAGTTGAGATATTTGAATATCGCGCTCCATTACTTCTAGAAGGGATTGGAAATTTTATGCAGCTAAGAGCATGCCAAGTGACGTAGCGAGTCGTAGCAGAGGTAGAGACTATTTGTTGATTAAATAGTTAGCCATGGAGTAGAGACTTGAGTCTTGGATCAGATTACTGGCACGGCCAAATGAAAGAGAATGCACTTAGTCTCAAGTGAATCGGACCAGGGATACCAGAGATATGAGGATTTCCAGATTTCAGCGAGATTCAGCGTGACCCTGACCGTTTTGAATAAAAGCCGGCCGGCCCAAGCAACATCAGCTCACTTCGAAACAAGCTCTTGCAAGGCAAGGTGCTGCTGCCACGCTGAGCCAAGGCACATGGTTGCCGGATGTACGCAGAAGATATTTCAAATTGTGATAGTTACAAAAGTGCTGCGATACATGTGGAACATAGTAAGTTTCCGGCAGAGAGAATCACTAATGTGATTGATATTTTTCTACGGACACTGGTGAAATACTTTATTTCTTTATGGACATATGCTAGACTTTGTCTAGAAAGTACTTTGTCACAGTCCAGTTATAATAATCTAATACTTGGATATTTTAGTCCAATTTAGTCAGTTTTAATTTGTAACTTGATAACCACTCCGATCTTTCAGTATATTGAAGGCCAGTCTATCACGGTGTTGTTCATTAGTCGACGATGGTAAACTATAAGTTGCTTCGCGCATGATAGATGGTGAGAAGCCATGCCCAGGGAACGATCTTCAGAACAGCCGTTGATTGGTTTAGACTGTCAGTGTTTTCTTGTACTGAAAAGATTACCGTGAGTTACGTTACAACTGACATATTTGAGAATAGATAATTTAGATTTGACCCCATTTAAGCAAACTGTTATGGCGTTAACAGAAGTAAATATTAAAATGGATCAACAGTTACTTCAAACTTCAAGAGATATTACCACTATGTCTTGTTAGACAGATTGTGGGTATATAATGGCGGCCGATACAAGGATTAGACGTGCGTGTCCGATAGGGCATGTTTCAGGATAAATCTGGTACAGACCAGGTTCACTACGCTTCAAGACCAACGAGAAATGTAAGCCACATTTTGACTTTATATTATGCCTAGCTAAATGAACAAACTCATTTTCTGCAGATGACCAACACTTTTATTTTTTCTTCGTATTTAAATCTTGCAATGATTTACGCAAGACATATTAGAGTTATTCTGAGTATTTTCAGCACTCAGAACAGTTTAGGATCGATGACCGAGCATAAAGAGGATTTATTGCATATTTCATATTTTTGGATAATCACGGAAAACAGCCGATGTAACTGTAAAAGTTAATAATTATTTTTGTTGAGGAATGGATATTTTTTCCATATTCGAAGATTCGAACATGTGGATTCTCGCATAATGAAATAATAATTAAATATATTTAAACTAATATAACTAATAATAATAATAATAATCCAATAATAATAATAATAATGATTTTCATAACTTTTCTAAATAATTCTTGGATCTTATATTTTCTAATAATCACATTTATTGAGAGAGAGCTTATGAAGTAGTTTAATCATTTCTAGTTTGGAACAGGTGATTTTCCGAAGGAGAGTGGTTAGCGCAAGTCCGCATTCAACCAACATGACAGTTCTGGTTGAACAGTTAATATTTGCAATGAGCAAAGTATATTTTTCAGATAACACGGAGAGGCATGAAACGGGAAGCAAATGATATTTGTATCAATTAGGATATTTTTGTATTTATATAAAATCATGACGTAGATACACATTCGAAAGTGAAATAAAGATTATCATAAGTATGGTAACTTCACGGGTTGAACTGAATGGTAAAATAAAATAAACTTGTCAGTTTATAAATCTTCCAGTGTTGATAACAAGCAGAGGCTTGATTTATTGTATACATTTTGGGAAGAAAATTTATGTGTGTGGAGTAGTTGAAATGCCATTCCCAGGTGCGCATGTTTAAGTCGCAGGAATGAGGAGGTTTTTATTTGAGCATCAATCAAATAGCAGGTTCGATGGCTCAGGTTTATAGAAGGAGTATTGGAACTACACATTGCGTCGTATGAATGAACCGAAGGTTATTTCTTAAAAACCATCAGTTCTTATTTCAACCTTGTTTACGGATTCCATTAAGACTTTGATTTTGCTAGAACCCGGATTTGTCATGATAGTATTTTATTCTTCTTCAGAGGAAGACCTTTGCCGTTGTTGTTGTAATATTGTGTTCTTATAAAAATAATAGAATGGGCCACTGCCAATTAAAAATAATTCTATAACCACGAATAATTTGAAGGATGTTTTCAATCCTAGTGCCATGAACTAAGTGAATTTATTATGAAGCTACAATTCTTATTTCCGCATTCTGTCGAAGAATTGCAAGTTGTGAAAGTTACTAAAATGGCCATAAATATAAATATTTTTCTTAATAATGATTCCAAGTGGAAAATCAAATAGTTGAATGGTCCAACAATTTATTGATCAAGTTGATGATTCAGAAATCATATATTTTGTTAGGAACTTGAAGTTCATAATCGAGTCACTTCTCGAAACGTTTAATGTCAGAAGAACAATTAATTTTGTTGTGCTTCGCACAGTTCTTCGATGCTATGCTCAAGGTCAAATACTTTTCAGATGTTATTAATATGTGTACATAATTTGTGTTCATTCAGAGATAATAATATTTTTTGACAATATTTTTTTGAAACTGGAAAAATAAGTGAAAGTTAAAAATTCTATGAACATTTATTCTACGAGTGTTAATATTATGTAAAAATTCAACCAGTGAACTACAGTATTTCCAGTATAGACAATTAAAATTTGAACTGGATTTAATCATAAATATAATTTTGGAACACAGTCTACAGGACTAATAATCAGACTTGTGTTTCCAAAGATAATTGTCCAATGTGTTGGGAAAATTTCTGTACATTGTGTAAATAGGATGTGGGTCGCCACACGTGAATGATGCTGCTTTGAGCATTTTTGCAGTCAATTTTAAATTCAAAATAAAATGAGATAATTTTACATGATGTGTTATGCCCAGTTGAATCTCCTTCTATCCTTATTGTTGCATTGAGCCAAAAATCAGTAATGCATTTTTTTCATTTGATGTCGTTTTTGCGATTAGCTTTAACCCATCTGGCGCCCCGGGATATTTTGACTCTCGTGCTGACTGATTATTGGTAAAATGCATATGTGGTTGTGCGGACTCCGGTCTAAACGGGCACAGTACTATACGTGTGCAAAGTTTAGAGCTATTGGCTTGCATACTTTCTGATATATTTATATTAGTGTAACAAAAATAGAGAGAGTATTTATTAACAGTTGGCAGCCCAGGTTACTCTTAAGAATCGGCATAGATATATCTGCTATGGTGCACATAGCACACACGAAATTTGGTTGAAATCCAAATGATAGTATGGAAATTTCTTGTATTTAAAGTTGGACATCTCAGCAGGCTTAGAATCATGTTGGTAGCACTGACGTATTTAAGTTACTCCGAATTATTATAGAATGGTACTATACGTATGCATAGTTTTAAGCTGTCGGCTTGCATACTTTCCGATATATGGGTATTTGTATTTAAAAATGAGAGCTTTTATTAACAGTTGGCATCCCTGGTGGCTCTTATGAATACGCTCAGTCATATCTGTTTATGTACACATAGCACATTCGAAATTTGGTTGTAATCCAATTGATAGTGTAGAAGTTATATGCATTAATTTTTTTGGGAACACTGCCATGTAAGACCTCCTGGAAATTAAACTGCAATATTAATATCTATACGTGTGCCAATTTTGAAGTAGCTCCTATTCATACCTTCCAAGATATCCAACATGGAGCTCAAATTTGAATTGCGATTTTTCAGCAGTTGGTAGCACTGACATCATTTTCAAATATGGCCGTGAGATATTCAGGTATAGATCTTTATTCCTACCAAATTTTGTTTCGATTGCTGCAGCCGTTAAGAGTTGATAGGGGGGGGGGACACACACACAGCCAGACAGACAGACAGACAGAAGGACAGACAGACAGACAGAAGGACAGACAGACAGACATTTGCCCGATCTCATAAGTCTACATTTTCCTCATTTTTGCAAAATGTGAAAAGTAGACTAAAATTACGAGCCTTACCGTAGTCGCATATGATGTGTAACATCTGACATAGAAGAAACCTCACGTGAAATTGTTGATAGTATTATTGGCACAAATATTAATCTATTGTAAAAGGGAGTGTTTTACAGAAATTGTAGTTTATATTACGGAACTCATTTTATTAGATGATTTGTAGCTTCCACCAGCACTAGCCTAAATAAAGAATACGATATGGATCAACTAGATTAATAGACGCGACACCGCTCATAACCTTAAATTCCTCATAAACAGGTCCTCTTGATTCACAGAACAACACCTAATTTCATATGGATTCTGTTAAAATAGTCATATTGATATGATAAATATCGTTAAAATGATAAGATAATCTAGTAGAAAAAATATCTACCCCGCCCAGGATTCGAACCCAAGATCTCTAGATTCACAGTCATACGCAATAACCCCACGGATATTTCCACTGCGCAAATATTGTGCACAAGATGGTGACTTATTTCCACGTTCCAATAATACTGCATTACGGAATTAAGTTTCATTTATATTTTGCGTCGCCTCCGTGGCGTAGCGGTCAGCATGGTTAGCTGCCGTCCCGGAGGTCCTGGGTTCGATTCCCGGCTCTGCCACGAAATTTGGAAAGTGGTATGAGGACTGGAAAGGGGTCTACTCAGCCTCGGGTGGTCCAAATGAGTAAAGGGGTTCGATTCCCAACTCAGCCATCCTCGAAGTGGTTTTCCGTGGTTTCCCACTTCGTCTTCGGGCAAATGCCAGGATGGCACTGTACCCGATATCCGGATAGTAGGCTGTCAGATATCCGCCCCCTCAATCGGATTGCCAATAATCAATCGCACCGGCACAGCTACATCAATGAAAATGGCACTGACAGATACTATCGAGATTAGAGCACAATAGTTAACAAGAAATTATTGTGGAACACACCAAAATATAGGGGGGTTCATTCTTACCTTTACTTACCTCTTAAATTTATCTCGGGGACTGGGTTGTCAACTGGATCACTTAAAGTATGCCCTCACAATAACCTCCACCATGATATTTAAAAAAAAAAAAAAAAAAAAAAAAATGGGGGGCGTGGTGGCTCAGCGGTCTAGCTGTATGCCTCTCACCAAGGCGGTCCGGGTTCGATTCCCGGTCAATGCATGTGAGATTTTCGAAGTGAAATGCCATGCCCTGTGGTTCGGATTCCACGTAAAAAGGAGGTCCCGTGGCTCATGATCTCAAGATTAACGGTCACGTTAAACTACAAGCTTCCTTCCTTCCTTTCCTTGATATTTAAAATGAACCAGAACGAAGACGAGAAACTTTAAACTGCACAATAATTTATTTCACATAAAGAATGAATTTAACAAAAATAAAACAATAAAATCCACGTGGCAATCAGAAGCCATCGACCATATAATCATGTCCTCCTGTAGGACTTGTATACTCTACATATAATGTTTCAGCTTTCTCAAGCTCATAGTAACGTAAAAATAATAATGCACTTGGAATGGAAACGGGATTTGGGACGAGACACATATATCAATTGTTTTGCGTGTTTATATACTTCACATTTTATTTATAGCCACAAGGCTATTATGGAAACGTCCTTGGCCTCTGTCATACAGTTGTCCGGGCCAGCTGCAATGCACCTGCATCGTCAAAGCGGACTCACCCCGTTCGTTCAACCCTAGCATAAGCGAGTTACCTCAGAGCTTGGCTCTCCTTTTCAAAACACGTAAATGTTCACATCTCAACTGAAATATTATCACGCAAATGTTTTAAATGCTCCATTCAAACACCAGTGGATTACTCCAACAATCCCAAATCATGATTAATTGTTCAAACCACTTGTTTAATTAGCGTTGTTTAGAGTATAAAAACAAAACTCTTAATGTTAATAACAAAAGTTCATTAATTATTTATAACAATAAGAAATTGTTTATAACAATGTCAAACGACAATTGGAAAACTTATACACGCCTCTATTAATCCTTTTCATTTCAAATTATTTAACAAAGATATTTACAAAATTATTTTACAATATTATATTGTTTATATTATTTATACAAGAAATACATTAAACCACACATTTATCCGGTTGATAATTACTCAAATCGTGGTGATAAAATCGACCAATGAAGGTTAGTTATATTTAACTGTCAAATTCAGGTTTAATAAGGTTTAATAATAATTATTATTATTTGTGACGGTAACCTCCATTCAAAATCTTTATCTCAAATTATTTAACACTCTTCTTAATTTTAACAGTATCTTCATATGAATAACTTTCAAAGAACCAGAACAATACATTCAGCGGGAAAATACTTCGCTCAAAACGTACAAAATTGCACAACAATTGGCCCAAAATTCATCATATATCTTCATATATATGGCATAAAAATCTTCCAAACTACATACAAAAATCCTCCACTTATAAATTCATCAACTTCATTAATTACTGTGGGAACCTCCTTCATTATTCACAGGCATTATTCATCAGCGACTTTTACATGTCCACTGAACTAACGATTATACATCCATTGTTCCTCTTTAAAAATTCTTATATTCATCAATTGTATTAATGACTGTTATTATTTAACCTTCGTGGGTTTCATTCATGAATCGATATGAAGTAAAAATTTGCCAATCACAAATAAATTTAATAGCAAATACGATTAGACACTCCTCCCTGGTCTATCAAAATTGAGATTAATATCTTCAAAGTATCGCAGTATAAAAATACTATCTTCAATCAAAGTTCATCTAAACTGTATGAATAGTCGAATAGAATACAATTAGACTGTGGAATGCAAACATTATTGTTCCAATCTATAATTGAGAAAAACTCCAATCAACAGTTCATTACTATAGTGTATTCAATAAATCGTAATCAAAGTTCATATTTCATAAAATTGTCTATAATGCAATGATAAATGTCTATGTTGCAATCATGTTCATAAGACGACTAGTATTTCAAAGATCGTCGATATATTAATAGATTTTAACGCTCTAAAATCATTTAATTATTCTTCTTTCTTGAGGATGACAGAAAATTGGTCAAAGTAATTTACTGAATAGAATTACTTTAATAAAATGACACGCTGTCTGAATTCAAATCTGCCATAACAAATCGTTAACTTTACAGTCAAATCGTGACTACAAAAATATGCAAATTACTGAAAGAATCTAAGGATCAGTCTCAACTGATCCAAAATTATTTAAGTATGCCAATGACATAATAATGTCTCAACAAATCGAAGAAAAAGGCATAAATCATCGAAGTGTACTGAGTACAGAAATATCAATCAAGAATATGGGGCACAAGATAGGACATAAAATATGGAAAAATGGTTGCTCAGATATCGCTACAAAACTCAAATAATACAAGAAACATTCACGACTACCTTATCTGTTGATTGAAGTTCTAGAGGAAAGTTTTCAAAGAAAACTGCTGTTGGTTCAATTTCACCAGCGTGAAGATGTGCTCCGACCTCGAACCTGGAATCAGCGTCCTCGGAGAATCGAACTGCTTCCTTCTCCGGAAATTGCACTGCTCCGTGGATACGAAAAACATCCTTCTGGCAAAACTCTTCTTTGTGAGCCGGGTCCACCCTAGCCTCTCTTGAAAATTCCCTGAAGTTCTGGTCGCAAATCGCCATGAAGATTATTGTAGTTATTTCCGCAGAAATATTCATAATCGTGGAGTATGAAAATATTTCCACTGTCATCTGGTATAATTCAGCGATGGATTCACGATGCATGAGTATAGTTGGATGTTCATTACATGCTCGCTTTTGTAGAAAGACGATTAACGAAGTTCCATGCTGTTATTTCACTCCAACGATATATGTCCCAATTGCATTAAAGCCTTAGCCTTCCATCTCAACTTCTGTTATAATCATTGAAAGCACTGCAAGATTATAATGTTCCATAGTAGACTGTATCGTTGTATTACCAAACGTATTCTCCAATATCACTGTTGCAATCCACGTGTCAGCCGTAGTGTATAATGTGGAATTTTAAAAGTGTTTCTCATGTGGCGAGAAAATCACTTTTGTTGGCAGCCTTAAAGTGCCAATATCGTTCGAAGTATAACTGTGAAATTGTTCAAATCTTCTACACACCTCAATGTTGTACTGCCCAATTGAATTATAATAAAGGCTGAAGTTAACTCTTGATATCTTATCTGGTGGAAACGTTAATGTGAGCGTTTCAACTTCACCTAGTTTCGAGCAGCGTAAAATGGAACTGCTCCGTGTTCGTTCGATGCGCCGGGCTTTAACCACACGCTAAAGACAACTTGCTTCACTTGTTCACTCGAAAATGACTCTATGACATCTGAAATATATATATGCGGTATCTGCGGTATGATCCGTATGAGTTCTGAGTATGAGTTCTGAGTTCTGAGAGCTCCTCTCTTCTGTGCACGACCTTTTATCAACTTCTTAAGGGGCGTATCCATCCCTTCCATAGCCTGTTGCTCCGTCATCGCTAGAAGTTTTAACTTTGGCTATACTTGACGGATTTTCAAATTTCAAAAAATCAAAATTAATTTCTTCAAAATTCCAAATCAATGCCATAACTGAAAATAGATTTCCACAATTCTGCATGCCAAAAGTAATTAAATATCGTAGTTTCAGCAATCTCCGTCTTCCTTCCAAACTATCGTTCATTGGTTCGAGTCTCTCCTCCAATAGCGTAACTTCTTCCTTAGCACAATACCTTGTTTCCTGCGACTGCGTCGTAAATCTCCGATCTTTCTCGAACAAAATCATGACGTCACCAAGAATCTCAGCTCAATCAGCCTACTTGCATGAAATCTGTGTCATCCGTGCCTACGTCATGAATATCCACGTCACAACTATGACAGCCATAACTTTACTCATATTTGCCAATACAGCCATCGTGGTCTCAATATAATTCAATTTACGGGGGCAGTACCTACTGTAAGGCCACGGCCGCCTCCTACCCTCTTCCTCGCCTATCCATCCCAATCTTCCATCCCTTCCCATCCCTTATGAGGCCCCTGTTCGCTTTGCAGTTGAGGCCGCCTGGGCGAAGTGCTGATCACACATCCCCAGTTGTATCCCTCACGTCCAGATGTTCCAGGCTCCAGGACACTGCCCATAGAGGCGGTAGTGGTGAGTTCCCTCGCTGAGTCCGTGGGAACCACCAACCTAGAGGGTAAATTGGCTAAATAAAAAAAAATACATCTATATACTGTATATATAAAGCACAAAGTTTGTCTGTCTGTCTGTTATGTATACAAATCTACACCGTTTCACCGATCAGAACCAACATTCGGATACTTACCCTTTGGTACCCAGCGAGTAATACTGTCTGCTTGAAATTGCGGACAGACCACTCCATTCCCTGCATTTAGGCCCTTTGCCAAAAAATTTACCCTGTTTCACCGATCTGAACCAAATTTTACATACTTACCCTTTGGAACCCGACGAGTAACACTGACTGCTTCAACTTTCGGACAGAGCACTTCATTCCCTGAATGTAGAACCTTTGGCACAAATCTACATCGTTTCACCAATCTGGACCAAAATTTGTATAATTACTCTTTGGAACCCAACGAGTATCGCTCTGCACTTTAAATCTCGGAAAGACCACCCCTTTCCCTGCATTTAGGCCCTTTGGAACAAATCTACACCGTTTCACTGATCTGAACCAAATTGTTTATAATTACCCTTTGGAACCCAACGACATGAAATTTCGGACAGACCAATCTATTCCCTGCATTTAGGCCCTTTGGCACAAATCTACACGGTTTCACCGATCTGAACCAAATTTTACATACTTACCCTTTGGAACCCGATGAGTAACACTGTCTACTTGAAATTTCTGACATACCACTTCCTTCCCTGCATTTAGCTCAGAAATACCTCGGGGTTGCCAGCTTCCTAACTCACCCGCCATGAGCCCTTGAGGGTGTAGCACTATCCAGGGTGCACCAGAAGTGGTGGGGCTACACACACCCTGCATCTTTGAGGGTCTTGAGCAGAAGACAGGAGATATTATGAAAAGGAAAATAAGGCAGACCCCTCGAAGATTGAGGGCATCAGGAAAGATGAGACAACGGCCAATTAAGGCGGGAAATTGAAAGAATCCCTAGCCCTCGGATACCCTAATAAGCCGGGGTCGGAAGAGAACAAAAGTTGACCAAGGGAGGCCGATAGGAAAGAGAACTGAAAGGAGCCCGGCACCAGGAAGTAGAAGCGATGCCAGACTCAGCTGGGGTCCCGTGGTCGCCAACCCACGTCCCACAAGTTGTGAGACCCTGGGGGGGGGCATTTGTGATAATAGCTTGCTGATTCATCGCGAGGTGACATGAGAGGACTTTCCAGATTTGTCTATGCTGATGCCAGCACAGGGCCGTTGCTCAAGCCACTGTGGTGTTGTGAAAGAGTGAATGATTCCCTGGCCAATTTAAATAGGACGGAGCACCCCGAGCGTGTGTCATCAAATTTCGTCATCATCTGCGATCATCTCAGGTTCGTGCAGCTTGGACCCTTATTCTTTGCCGAGCAGTACGCCATAAGCTCTTTCACTAGACGCATCGAGTACAGGCCTAAGCCATAAAATAAGGTTGAGACTTTGGAAGACATCGAAGATAGATATCTGAATTATCTATATCAGTTTTAAAATTACACCATGTTCGTTTAGTAGTCATTTTTTCATTACCTTATTATTATCACCATAAGTGCAAATGACCTAGATTTTACGCGCATCATAACACTAATCACCGCCGCATAAAGTCTTTCTCAACTGTGATTTTTAAAATATTTATTTTTATTACAGTACATTGTGTACATTATAAGTTGAAGTGTCAATTCAATACATATAGTAGTTTCCCTTATCATCCTCATCATAAGGGCAAATGACCTGGATGTTACGCCCATTACACCATTAATCACCACACACAATAAGTCATCCTCGCCTGTGAATTTTGAAATATGTATTTCTATTACGGAAGTTTGACGTGTCAATTCAGAGTAGTTTTCATTATCATCCTTATCAAAAGGGCAAATGACCTAAATATTACGCCCTCATTGTCTTTGTGGGCAAATGACCTAGAATTTAAGTCCATTATATTTCTAAGGAGACTTTGAGACATTATCACCATTCCACCGGGCGTAGCCGGGTACTACTGCTAGTATATTATATTATAATGTTCCTGAGTGATATTGAGTTTAAAATGCCTTATGCCAATGCAATGCCGACTACTTAAAATGTACCATGTCATATGTTTAAATCACTTGACACCAGACTTCCCATGAGCGCTTTCCGTTCAGTATGTCATATACATTCCACATGGCCGAGAGTGCGTCATGGTATCAATTTTCGAAACCGAGCGCTGATTGTTTCTCTTACCAGCTGGATCGATCGATCGAGTTGGCAGTGCGTCTTATACTTCCGTTCGATAAGAGGGCTGTTGTTTTTTAAGTAAGGGCCATTTCTTTAATAAAATTAACCGAACATTTCATTTTGAAACCACATTTATTTTTAGCCTACTTTCGATTTTTGCAAAAAATTAAAGTTGACTGATGAGATCTACGCAGGGCCAAAAATTGTGTGTCTGTGTGTGTGTGTGTGAGTGTGTGTGTGTGTACTCTGAATGTCTGTCCCCCCTATCAATTCGAAAACGGTGAAACCGAATTGAACGAAATTTGATACAGAGGTAGAACTAGCAAAGGGCACCTCAGTGTTATGTTTTATATCGCCGCCATCTTGACGGATACGTAATGGCGGCCACCCGAATGTTTAAAGCTAAAATCAAATTACGACTAACCTAATCATCCGATCTCTACCAAATTTTTCAACAACATACCTTTATGTAGGACGCATATTTTGACCAAACTACAAGATCATTACCCTAATATTTTGCGGATGGCGGCCATGTATGTGTGCAAATCGATTCCCCCTATCAATTCAAACACGGTGAAACCGAATTGAACAAAATTTGGAACAGAGGTTGCACTTGTAGAGGATACCTCAGTGTCATGTTTCATATCACCACCATCTCGACGAAAACGTAATGGCGGCCACGCAAATGTTAAAAGCTTAAATCAAATTACGACCAACCTAATTATCTGATATCTGCCAAATTTTGCAACATTATACCTGTATGTAAGATGAATCTTTTGACCAATTTACAAGGTCATCAGCCTAATACTTTGCGGATGGCGGCCATGTATGTGTGCAAATTGATTCCCCCTATCTTTTCAAACACGGTGAAACCGAATTAAACGAAATTTAGTACAGAGGTAGCACAAGCAAAGAGCACCTCAGTGTCATATTTTATATCGCCGACCTCTTGACGGAAAATTAATGGTGGCCACCCAAAAGTAAAAAGCTTAAATCAAATTACGACCAACCTAATCATTTGATCTCTACAAAATTTTGCAACAACATACCTTTTTGGGGGAAGCATCTTCTGTCTGAACTACAAGGTTATCAGCCCTATAGTTTGCAGATAGCCGCCATGTAAGTGTGCAAATCGATTCCCCATATCAATTCAAACTCGGTGAAACCGAATCGAATGTTTTTTTTTTACAGAGGTAGCACTAGCGATGGGCACCTCATATTCATGTTTAATATCCGTATAGCACGTTGTATTTCGACAATCTCCTACAACCAACATTCAATTATACTCCTAGAAAAGGACAAAGATTTATAACAATACCCATGCATTTAGGAGAAAGTAGGCTATATGTTCTTTACTGAACATCTTGTTAGGTTTTACATACCTTCCTCTATTTTCCTACATATTTGCCCTGTTTATTTAGGCACTTGTCATACCTTAAAACTAAGTTTTCAAATCCCTCTGCATAAAAGTTTGCCGCCTGCTCTGACAACCAAGAATTCACACTTGAGGAAAATCAATTGATAGAGGGGTTATCATGATTATTCGGTCCTCGTGAAGTTTCGTGTCAATTGCAGTCACCAAGCCATCTGTGATCACACAACTGAGCGTCCATCGTCATAGACATTTCCACGGCCACTTTTGAACTCGCGTACCCAACTTTGCACTTTACCTTCCGTCATTGCATTATTACCATACACCTCACAAAGCTGACGATGAATGTCTGCAGCCGACATGTTTCTTGCACTCGAAATACGTATCTCAGATCGTACCTCACACGCGGCGGGCGAATCAATAATCTTGAACATTGTAAAGATGCACAGTTCAGCGTACAGGTTAGCTACACAGCTGCAAAAGACGCCTGCTTGTTCGTAAAGGATGCCGCTTGTTGCGGCGTGCGCACTAACTAAGGCTTAAAACACTGCCCTTACTTAAAAAACAGTCCACGCAAATGCTCTCAATTTCTTTTTTCCAAATACCAATATATCAGGAAGTATGCAAGCAGACAGCTTTGGAGTACCTTATATACGTCAGTGCTTTTAACATGATTCTAAGCCTGCTGAGAGGTCCAAATTTAAATACATGTAACTTCTATACTATCATTTGGATTTCAACCAAATTTCGTATGTGCTATGTGTACCATAACAGACATGAGAATTCGTATTATTAAGAGCAACCAGGGCTGCCAACTGTTAATAAATGCTGTCTCTATTTTTGTTACCCTAATATCAATATATCAGAAAGTATGCAAGACAATAGCTCTAAACTTTGCACACTTATAGTACCTGGCATCCTAGATTAATTTGGAGTAACTAATATAGGCCTTCGCCAGTGCTGCCAACATGATTCTAAGCCTGCTGATAGGTCCAATTTAAAAGTGCATGTAACTTATATACTAAGTAATGGATTTCATTCAAACTTGGCACAACAATAGATCGTATTATTATAGATTATTTCTGACCAACACATGCATGACATTGTTGCCAACATGATTTTACGCGCGCCGTTAGATCCAATATTTAACTGCATGTAACGTCTGAGCTATCCATTGGACTTCAACCAAATTTTGTATTCTGTACCTTAAGAGATGGAACAAAGAATATATTCAGTCACCAGGGCTGCCAACTGTAGTACTCTATTAGGCTACATTCTGCCAGGAATAAAGTATTTCGAACTAATTTCAAATTTCTATATTACCAACTTAATTTCGTCATTATTCTAGATAGATCCATATAGATTAACCATTGGCATGAATCTTAAGTTTTAAGAAAATGTTCGTCACGGAACTAGCTTACCACGATGGGTTAGTGGATAGCCTGTCGGTCTACTAACCCCAAGATTGCAGGTTCGCTGCTGGCCTTGTTAAGTGATTTTTGAAAGGCGGCAAAAATACGACACGCATGTCATACGATGTTGGCATGTCAACGAACCCATTTGAATTCAGCAGGCCGTGTTCATAATGGCAAAATTTATCTCGGGAGTTTCCACCAACACAAAGTTCCTCATTTCTCTACTAGAAAGCGCTATAGTGTTCAAGGAGCTTAGATATATAACCTCATTGACTTTCATAGTGATTCAAGGAACAACAAAATTCGACATGCAAGCTACCCTATGGGTTTCAAATTACAAAGCTTGCACCCGGCACCGAGGCCATACGATATTGTTATTATTATAGTCACGGAACTTCTTGTTAGCCTACTTTTCACTTTTTGCAAAAATGAGCTAAAAGTAGACTTATGAGATCGATCCGGGAAAATGTTTGTCTGTCTGTCTGTCTGTCTTTCCTTCTGTCTGTCTGTCTGTCTATACGTGTCTCCTAAACGGCTGCAGCAATCGAATCCAAATTTGAAATGAGTAAAAATCTATAACTGAATATCTCAAGCCCATATTTGAAAATCATGTCAGTACTACCAACTGCTGAAAAACCGCACTTGAATTTGAGCTCCATGTTGGATAACATGGAAGGTGTGCATGGGAGCTTTTCCAAAATTGGCACACATATAGATAATAATATTTCAGTTTAATTTCCTGGAGGCCATGCATGGCAGTGTTGCCAAAATGAATCTACGCTGGCTAATAGGTCCAATTTTTAAATGCATATAACTTCTACACTATCAATTGGAATTCAACCCAAATTTCAATTCCGATTTTCAGCAGTTGGTAGCGCTGACATCATTTTCAAATACAGCATTGAGTTGTTCAGGTATAGATCTTTACTCCTACCAAATGTTGTTTCGATTGCAGCAGCCGTTTAGGAGTTGATAGGGGGGACACACACACAGCCAGACAGACAGACAGACGGACAGATGGACAGACAGAACGACAGACAGAAGGACAGACAGACATACACACATTTGCCCGGATCGATCGCATAAGTCTACTTTTTCCTCATTTTAGCAAAATGTGAAAAGTAGGCTAAAAATATATTGACGAATTTTAGCCACATTTCTCATATAGAGCAAGGACTCTGTGTTTAACGTGTTTAGTTAAGCTTTTAGTTTTACGTGGCCGTTAATCAACCAATATCAAACAGCATGTAACTTCCATTATCCATTGGACTCCAACCAAATTTTGTATGTGCATTCTATACCTTAAGAGATGGAACTATGAATATTTTCAGAGTCACCAGGGCTGCCAACGGTAGTAAGTTACTTTATTAGGATGCACTGTTTCAGCCGTATTTCAAACTGCAATACTTAGAAATATTAGTACGGTATTACGAACTTGATGTCGTCATTATTTTAGATAAGTCTCTATAAATAGGCATGAATCTTAAATTTAAAGAAAAGTAGGCTCTTTAGTTCGTCACGGAACTACTTGTTATTAATAGTAGTATTATTGTTCTTACCATTGGCACAATTTACTAATAGTTACACACCTTTAAGATAAAACCAATATTTAGAACGACGTAATGTATAAGTTAAAACTTCGTTTTGTGCATTGTCTAATAACTTTAAACAGTTATCTAAATTCGTTTGACGAAAGTAATATTTGTAAACACTCGGTTAAACTCGATACAGTACTTAATTTCCCATTTGTAATTTAATCTACTCCAGGAAAATGCCGGGATGGTACCTAACGTAAGGCCATGGCCGCTTACTTCCAATCCTCATCTGAATTACAAAGCGCACGCTAATAAAGCCATCACAATAACACAGGTTATCAGACAAATTATACACACACACAAATACACGGGGCTACAAGACCATGATGTGGCAAAGCCCCTAAACCAATCAACAACAACTATCGATGTATTTCAGATAGAGATTAGCCAGTTTGAACTATACCATTAGCTTAGTGACACAAGTATTGTTAAAAATTCTGAATAGAAGTGTAAAGCGAGCATTTGGTTGTGCACGCGTGGTGAAGGTTAGTCTACCTGATCGGTCCAGCCCGTCCAGTGCGGTGGGCTACGGTGAGCTTTGTGAGTCCAGTGCTATGGGCCCGAACGCGACCCCATTAGATGAGAACGGCACAGAACGGGCTGCGCTTCTAAAGTCCTTGGGCTCGGAGTGCGGTGCAGGTGGGACACGCAGCACTACCCGGCCTACCGACATAACGAATATAGCCTATTTGTTTATGTTGTCGCTAAGATCTCGACTAGAACGAGAAAAGCAATCCGAATGATTGTTGTACTCAAACTTCCACGCAAAGTGCCGGAAAAAATAGCACCTGTTCAATTTCGAGAGTTGTATGGAAGCTATCATGAAAACAGAACCTAGCACGGAAAGGACATATCATACTGTAACATACGCGTCTATACCAGCGTGTATACCCGTACTGGTAGAAGCTTCCATGCCAACGACTGTCGTGTGATACGGGCTTTAGGCTACTCTATTTCAAACTAATGGTCAATGTTAGTATTACCAAATAATGATGATGATAATTGTTGTTTTAAGGGGCCTAACGTCTAGGTTATCGGCCCTATTACCAAATAAATTTCGTCATTATTCTAGATAGGTCTATATAGTTTAATCAATGGCATGAATCTTAAATATAAAGAAAAAGTAGGCTCTTTAGATCGTCACGAAGCTAATGCTTTTTATTGCTAATATTATTATTTATTGTGGAGTAAACATAGACTATTATCGTGGTATGAAAATATTATTATACTTTCACGAATAGTACACATATTCATGGTTTTGAGTGGGGAAATACAAATTTGAATGATAGAATAGAATAATTTTCCCTACCAATATCCATTATCAACAACATCTCCGTAGATCATGCGAATAAATCGAAGTTGAAAACTTACAAGAAAAATAGAATGGATACAAGAAAATAATTCAAAGAGAATAAAAATTATGGCCCTTGAGCGTCTCGAACCCGAGATCCATTAGATACCAAGTTACTGCATTAGCACTCGTACACTTTTCACTTACTATCTTAGCTCTTATTTACGTAACTTCATGCATATAGCTTAAAGTCGAATGATTTCAGTTAAATCGTAAATACTGACAGGAATGCGTTCAAACAGTCAGTGCCTCTTCATGTATTCAACGTAACGCATCTTAATGACTGATTTGCATTAATAATGCCAATGAACTTCAAATATTACTCTCAATCCACAACTTTCCTCGATCTGTGATTTCTTGCAGCTTGCAGCTGAGCCAATCGGGACACGGAATGCTGGACCGAATAACGTTATTCATGCCTACACCGGAATTGTGCCTGTATACAAGCTTTAACGTTTCAATCTGTACCATGATGTTTTCTTTTTTTTGCCGTGTGGCCTCCAAAGAGGCCGAGTGCCGGTCTTTCTATATGACGCCCGTGGGCGACCTGCGCGTCAGGATGAGAGATGGAATGGATGAAGATGATTGAAACTGGGCAAGGATGTGGAAGGGAACGGCTGTGGCCTGTCAGAAGGTACCGTCCCAGCATTTGCCTGGTGTTGAAAATGGGGAAACCATGGAAAACCATTTCAAGGACGGCCGACGGTGGGGCTTGAACCCACGCGTCTACCGAGTCAGCAGAGAGCTTGGCCCCATGACTTAACGCAGCGCTTTAGCCAGCGTAGCCACTGATGTCAGTACTCTGATGGTCAATGATTGCGGTACAACACAGCGGTATGTCCATAAGGAGAGGGTACTGATCAGCACAGTACCGAGGCACGTAAGGTTGCTGTCATATCAATTGATCCACGGGTGTCAATTAGACGAACTCGGCCTTCCAGAAGGCCACACGAAATTTACTATGTCAATGAGCAGCAACAGGAGACACCGAACATAGAAATATCGATGGAAAAATTGTATGGTGCTACATGGTAGACATGTTGTTGTTGTTTTCATTGTAGCGTCTTGGGCGTTGTGGTCATTTACCTCCGTGCACTAGGGCGTGTGAAGAAAAAATAAATAATGAATACATCTGTTTGCCTGTGTTATTGTTGTGTCTGTTATTAAAGTTAGGATTGTGAAGGAGGTGGCCGTGACCTTAAGTTGGTAGAGTATAAGTGGGAGACTGGACCTCAGGGGTAATAGCCAAGAATGCTTGTTACTGCGCCACCAGGTGGACTGCGTGGTACACAAACCAACTTGAAGGGGACCTTACGGATTTTAAGTCGAGACAAATAAAAAGAAACGTTTCTGGTGGACTTAGGACTTTTCTATTTGTTACACATTTCATTACTATGTTTTCTAGAGTTTATATTGATACATTTATGATGAAATTTCTGTAGAAGCTATTTGGACTCCGTGGTTCGTTTTCCGTCTCAACAAGGGTATTTTGGTTCACAAAAATATAAGTAGTACCACATGGGAAAAAGCACCTACTTTATTATTGCAATGTGCTAAAATATTTCATATTACCCTTCCTTGTGTAATGTGACTATTCCCACACACCGTCGCTCTTTCTACATCACATTTAGTAACAATAATGTTATGGCCCTCTGTTTGAGCTGTTTCCTTAATAACGTTCTTGACGGTATATGTACATTTTCTTGTCATAATGATTGGATTTGATTAATAATAAACAAGAAATGGGAAAAACATTCATTTTTAGAACTCAATTTTAGCCGTCCTTTTAACAACGTTATCGTCTGTAGCTCTCACAATTTCGTTCCTTAAAGATTGGGTAAGGCAAATTACGAAAATAGGCGAATAACGTTTTCTATGAGGACCTTCCTTTTCCCGCCTTTCGAATAACGTTATTGTCAGTAGTTCGTTCAATTTCGTTCTTCGACATCAGGTTGAACTAATAACGAAATGATGCCAATAACGTTATTCAGTTATTCACCATGTGAGCCATCCTCCCAATAACGTTATTGGTAGGGACCGGAATAATAGCGTTCTTCAATTCGGTTACTGAATTTAACGTTATTGTGATAGTATATGATAAATACGGTATTCTTGTCGAAACGAAGTAATTCGTTCTGTAACGCATTTACCTAAATGCAATCATGGAGGTTTCCGGTACATTCCCTAATTACGTTACGTTATGGTTACGGTTTAGTTATCTAGCCCTGCTTTAAGCTCAAGCCAAAGCATCAAGTTCATCAGTTGATCGAGAAGCCTCGATAGAGGAGGTACGCTACATCAAGTTCATCAGTTGAGCGAGACACCTCGGTGGAGGTGCTACGTACGAAGAGTTCACCAAGTATATTAGTCTGCGAGAAGCCTCGGTGGAGAGCACGTTCTACGCCAGCCATCACGTAGATCAGTTAGATCATAGTTGGCAATTTGCAACAGTACGCCACGCTATAAGCAGGTCGCGCTGTTCGACAAAAGTAATCGGATTCAGTTGATCAAATATCTCGGTGAAATGTTACGCCAATAAATTGCAGAAATAGTTCGATTCCAGACCAAAGTGTTGGTCTCGATATTCAGTAAAGCTCAACGAAGTTGGACAGAGTTAGGGACTCTGTGCGAACGCAGAAAAGACTATGAACTTTGATAACAGGGGACTGCAAAGTAAATAGGAATCGAAGAGAAATAGTAAATTTATCGAGCGGAAACAGGCAACGTCAAGCCAAAATAAAGACAGTTCAAACAATTAAACGCCTAGAGGGACGTCAAAGAACTTTGTTAAAGTAAGATTGCACAGTATCAAGAACACTATAAAAATACGAGTGTAAAGAAGCGAAAAAGCAGTTAGAATAGAAAGGTAAAAAGTATATGGTCTTCGAACTGGAAGCCAAAATAGAGTGGTGCGAAAAGTTGCGATAAGTAGACTGAGGGGACGAAGCGGCAGCAAGCATCATAAATATTGCGCCTTAAACAAATAGGCAAATTAATTGAGGAAGCCACGCACTATAGACTAACTCCAAGGAAAGACTTACCAGAAATAGGAGTAGGGGAAAACACACGTCCAGTGCAGAATTCGAGATTATCTCAGGATCACCAGCGCCGTGAAGTTTTTCACCGCAGAACGCTGAGATTTGCGATCGTGTGCAAGTGTAAATAATAGTTTAGTGAATTTTTGTAGTGTAATAAGTGCTAAGAAAAAGCATAGTAATAATGTGTCAAGATATGTACGTGTGTAAATTTGAAGACCACAAAATGGAAAAGGAGTATTTTAGTGTAGAAATGTGTCGCTGAAGAAATGAAAATGGGTGAAGGCATCCAAAAGCCAGGTCATAAGCCGAACATCACAAAGGGTGAGTGAAAAATATTTATTATATTAAATGATTGTGTCTTGTGCTAATCAGTGAATTTAAAAGTGTATAAAATGTATGCTCTAGTGAATGAACAAGTAATGTTAAAATGTAAAGGAGAAACCGCAAAGACTGTTTGCAAAAATGTAAAGGATAATTATTGATGTGCAAAATTGATAATGATAATAATAATAATAATAATAATAATGGAAAGCAGTAAAATGAATAATTAACAATGAAAAGTCAAATTTGAAAGGAGGAATCGAATATAAGAATGTTACTGGCAATTAAATTACGCCAGATAAGTGAAAAGTAAAGTAAAATGAAACATGCACCATAACAATAATAAAAGATGTTGAGTTTTTATACTCCGAAAATAATAAGTTTTGAGTTTTATACTCCGAAAATAAGTATTGAATTGAATAATTGCATTCCGTATGTAAATAATGAAACGATAAGTATTAATGATAATGATGATAATAAACTCGAGTTGAAATAATTAAAACAATTGAAATAATTGAAGTAATTGAAGTAATTGAAGTAATTGTATAATTGAAGGATCTTTTAGATACCTTAAAATTAATAAATTAATAACGCTATTCAACTAATAAACGTAATGAGTTAAAGTAATTGGTGATAATCGAGCACCTTGGCAATGTATTGTGAAGTTATGAGCCATAGGCTATTTTGAATGTAAAATGTCGATGTCAAGACCAGTAAAAGTAAATGCCGCGATACGAGTGAAGTTGAGTTGTCGAAGATATTTGTAGTATTCGATGAAAGTCCAAGTAATTTAAAAGTTGTGTTGCCAAAAATGGGCCTATAAGTAATGAATGAAAAGTAGTATCAATCTAGCAAACGTATATATCCTATAACATGCATAATTTGAGAGATCAAAAAAGGTATTATTTGTCGGAAATCGTCGGTATTATTGTTGTTTTACGAGGGTTTGACCCCCATGGGGGACAGTAGATTCCACCCAAGGCAGTATATTGCAGTGTCAGACCTGTTGAGGCTTTGCTAAGGAAATGAAATGAATGATAAGTAAGGCAGGGAATAAAAATTTGAAATATTGTGTTAACTTGGATGATCATACGCCCTTTAAGAAAGGAAGTAAACATTTGAAAAGTCACGACGAGAATGAATGAGGCGGAGACAGAGTCATAAATCACAGCTAAGTAAAAGTGAGGGGAGAGTCTCGCTACCGTGCAGACCTTCTTAGACCGCGAGGGGTGAACGAATAATATAGGCGCTTTGTGTACAGAAGTGGTAAGAGCTGAATGGATATTAGTAAATGTATACGGAATATGCAAATTTGTTAATTAAAGGTGGCATAGAGTTATAAAGTAAATAATTGTGTTGGTGGGTCTTTGACAATCGTCCCCACATTATGTTTGAAGGAATTCCACACTATTTGACCATAGTAGTCGAGGAATAAGTTTGTTAATAAATATTCGATTCCTGCCTAAAAAAATGTATTGAACAATATGGATAAACTAATAATTGGGTTTGTAAGCAAACTAGGTAATGACAAATGATAGCACATGGTACATCATTAATAGACCACCCTAAAGCATGAAATAAATGAGTTCGGGACATGGCAGGTTTAAAAATTGTTGTTTTTCTTGTGTAAATATTTAAACCTAAGGCTTAACTGGAAGAGTTAATGTAGCTTGAAGGTGATTTAAAGTAAAATAAAGGTAAAATGAAAACCCAGAAGGGATTATAATGATACGGTAAATGTCCGTAAAGCCTTAGCGTATAATTTTTATGAAATGATAGGCATGCTCTATGTCTTAATGAAATGTTGTACAAAGGGGACCTTGAATTGATATTCAAATATAGATATCAGCTAAGCAATATAACGCTATGATATAGAGTAACATGATTTTTCTTTGAATTTATGGATTTTTGATTTTTGATGATTTCTGTAATATCCCAAAAATATTGATGTTTATGTGATTTGTATTTGTTCCTGGGAGTTTTAGTAAATAAACTCATATTGATTGTAACATATTTAGTTTTCAATGTATTCTTGTAGATCCTAAAGTGCTTTCATATCTGAATGTGAGATCATGTTTTGGGCTGAACGTAACATACCTCGAAGCCGCAACAGCAAGCCAGGTCATGATCAAGGATTATCCATGTGATATGGGTACAGGGGAAATGTATGAAAAGTACTGAGATATGAGCACTGGATCACAAGAATGTCGGTCAATATTAAGTCTAAGAGTAAAATTCAGTGATAGAAATAAAGAGACCGCAGCCCGCCGTACATAATATAAATTTTATTTAAAGATAACCCCTGATATCTTTAGAATGGACTAGTCGCAACGTGGGCCTGGATATTATTTAAAATGGCGCCCAACGTGGGGTGGATAATATTTAAAATGGCGCCCAGGTACGTGAGACGGGTTTTCCATAAGAAAAACAGGAAAAACTCGAGTTTTCCATGAATATTCTTTTTGGAAAAACTTGAAAATTTTGATTTTGTCAATTTTTAATATCTTGCGTAGAGTTTTGAAAGTGGGAGGTGCGAAACAGGTTCGTACGCGTACGTACCCATTCGCTACTTCAATTCAAAGAATGAAAACACATCATTTTTACATGCCAACCGAACGTAACAGTATTTCATGTGCATGACCAATTTTTGGATGTTAGTAGCCCATATTTTCTCAAATTGTATTTGGAAAGGGAATGGCTATGAGTGTGGAGACGCAAAATCTCCTGAACGTATTGAGAGAGGACAATAAGAAACAATTTGAAGCCATAAACAGTAAGCTGTACGACTGGGAAATGAAGAGAAGTGTCAGAGATATAAAGGTAATACCATCAGAGGCCTCAGAGATAGCGACCACAGAATACTTGTAATGAACCTGGGAGTTGTTAAGGATAGCAAGAGGACAGAGTACCAGGAAAGGAGAATCAAAGTATGGAAACTCAAGGAAAAGGAAGTCAAGGAAGAATTCCAGAAGATAATAAGGGAAAGGATGCCAACAGACAATCCTAAAACAGGGGAAGAGGAATGGAAGCAATTCAAAAACACAATGGTAGAAGCTGCAGTGGCAGTATGTGGAAGAACAAGCAACAGAAAGCGGTGTAAAGAGACACCATGGTGGAATGAGAGAGTAAAAGAAGCTGTGGGAAGGGAGAGCAAGGCTTTCAGAGTGTGGTTCCAGGAAAGAACTGATCTGGCATGGGAAGATTATAAGATAAAGAAGAAAGAAGCAAACAAGATTGTCGCAGAGGAGAGGAAGAAGTGGATGGTAAAGTGGACGGAGATGATGGAGGAAGACAGCAGAGAAAATAAGAAAGTTCTTTAAGGGATGGTCAAAAGTAAGAGAAGAGGTCTGCGAGAGGATGTGGTAATGATGGACAAAAACGGAAATGAGGTACACAACAAAGAGACACTCAAGACAGTGTGGAAAGAGTACTTTGAGGATTTGCTGAATCCAAATGGTCATAGGGAGGAAGACAATGTATTGGAAGATGGAGACAACACAGGAATGGAAAAGGACCTGACTTGGAGAGAACTGGAAATGGCTATAGGCAAGATGAAAGGAGGAAGGGCTCCAGGTGTGGATGAAGTGAGTGTTGAAATGGTGAAGGCAGCAGGGGAGGTTGGGAAACAGTGGCTGTACCGTGTGATGAGGGTGATATGGAAGGAGAAAAAGACCCCAGAAGATTAGAAGAAAGGATTAATTGTCCCAATATTTAAGAAAGGAAGCAGAAAGGAGTGCAAAAATTACAGGGGTGTCACACTCATACCTCACTGTGCCAAGATATATGAAAAGATATTAGAAAGTAGAATACGAGCCAAAGTGGAGGGAAAATTGAGAGAGGAACAGTATGGATTCAGACCTGCGAGATCAACAGTGGATCTCGTATTTTCAGTGAGACAGCTCCAGGAACACCACTACGAATTTGGAGAGGATCTGTTGATGGACTTCCTGGACATCGAAAAGGCCTATGATGGTGTGTGTAGGGAGAAGATTTGGAAGGCAATGGAAAACATGGGAGTGGAAAAAGAGACTGTAGGCAGAGTGAAGGAGATGTATTGTGGAAGTGTGAGTTGTGTGAAAGGTGGAGGGGAAAGAACAGACTGGTTCAGACAAATGAGTGGCCAGAAACAGGGTAGTGCACTGTCACCCCTTCTCTCTATTGTGGTTATGGACGAGGTAATGACACGGATAGCAGGAAAGATAGGAGAAGATAAGATGAAAGCAATGGTGTTTGCAGATGATCTCATGGTCTGGGGAAACAAGGAGGAGGAAATTCATGAGCAACTGAAGGCTTGGGAAGAAACAGTGGGAGAGTACGGATGGAAGTTCAACATCAGTAAATGTGAGATCCCGTAAACGACCAGGAAAACGGACAGACCAATGAGTGGGATAACACTTGGAGGTGGACAGCTGAAGAAGGTGGAAAGTCTCAAGTACTTGGGAAGTATAGTGGAGGAAAATGGGAGAAATGACAAAGAGATTACGGAACGTGGCAGACAGGCAGAAGCATTTCTGAGAAGCATTAGGAGCTTAGTGTGGAATAAAGATGTCCCTCAAAAAAGCAAGGAAGCGTTATACAGAAGCTACTATATCCCGATACTGACCTATGCTTCAGAAACGTGGACAATGAAGAAAAGAGATATACGCAGAATACAGGCAGGTGAAATGAAGTTCCTGCGAAGTAGGATCGGAATAACAAGAAGAGACAGGGTGAGGAATGAAAAGGTCAGGGAAATGGTGAAAGAGGAGCCCTTGCAAGGTAGGATTGAGACATCAAGACTGAGGTGGTATGGACACTTAAAGAGAATGGATGAGAAGAAAATTCCCAAGAGGATACATGAGATGCAGATGCGGAAGAAACGACCAAGGGGAAGACCAAGAGATAGATGGCTGAAAGGAGTGAAGGAATGTGTCAAGAAGAGAGGCGAGGACTGGACCAGAGTGACAGCGGAGAGGTGGTGGGAAGAAAGAACTAAGTGGCGAGGCTCATGTTCCAAACAGACCCAGCCTGGGGCTGGAAACTGTACAAGATGATGATGATGATGAAACAGTAAGCTTCAGGGCAGTCAAGAAGCTGTTCAAGAAAGTATTAACAAGGGTAGTTCAGAATGCAAAGAAAACTTTGAAATTCTAAACACTGAAATCATTAATGTAAACAGTAGAATTTACAATGTGAACAGTCAATTGGACACGAAGCTAGGTGACATACATGTTTAGTTAAATGAAATAGACAAGAAATTTCAAGCTCAAATAGAGCCAATGAAACATAGTATAAGTGTTATACAAACTAATGTAAACCATATCTCAGACGAACAAGCGAGAGCAAACAGGCGCTTAGATGGGATTGATGCAATGATTAACACTATAAAGAGGTAAACTAAAGAGCTTATTGACGATAAATTCGACAAATTAAATGAGTCTTTCACGAAAACCTTAGATGAGAATATAGCCGGTGTGAATGAAAATTTTGAGGGACCAAAGACCCAAGTTAATTCACAGATAGAAAACAGCAGGAAACAATGCGAAGAATCCAAGCGGGATCTAGAGGAAAAATTAGGAGATTTGTCTAATAAGGTGCAGGTATTGAGAATCAAAGGCAAAAAATGTAGCAAGAATGGGCACACAGACACAGAATATATCGTTAAACATAGAGCAAAGGCTAAATGAAAGTGTTAAGATGTGCAAAAAACGAACAGAGGAATGTATAACACCCATTAGGGCGGAAATAGAAACACATAATCAAACGATTACAAGACTTGAGGAACAAATTGATGAACACACATCTCAATTAGAAAGCATTAGGAAGGGTTAACTCCATTAAAAGCTAGTATAGGAGAATTCCACAAGAAAATAGAGCAAACCGAATGAGATTTAGCTCCTCTGAAGAAAAAGCAAGAGGCAAACCAAGGGGATCTGAAATCTCTAAAGAAGAATGTTAGAGAAATAAAGAATAGCCTACCGTACATGAAAACATGGAAAACCTTAAGGAAGAGGTAGAGGCAGATATAATGGTGAAAATCGAGGTGAAGGAATAGCAAATCCTCGAAACAAAGAAAGAAGTGAATAATGAGCTAAATAAATTCCAAGAAATCTGGAAACAACAACAAGATGAAATAGGCAGACGAACAGAAAATAATGAAGATCGAATCGAAAAGATCGATCAGGAATCCTTCGCAAATATCGAAAGAATGGAGGGCAGGATGAATCAAAGTGAAACCCGTGTGATTGCCATTGACGGAGCAAACCAAAAGACAATCAATCAAATAAAGGAAGTATAGAGGAATTACGAAACAACTGGGGAGAAACGGGAACCCAGCACTTGTTCAAAATATTCAGGAAGAGAAAAGCCCATACAAATTACCAAGGCCGCCCTTACACACATCAACCCCATACAATAATAATAACGCTCTGTAAAATCAAGTGATTACTATTATTAGACACGAGTCAGAAAATCCGAAGAAATTTTCGGGAAACATATCTTCAATCACCCCGAAATACTGGCTCAAATAAGTATTTGAATATCTCAGAGATACTAGAGTCGCACCCGAACGTCAGTTACGATCGATAGAGAAGCTCATGGAAGGTGATTGCCTTTTATGGTTCAGAAGCTTCCGATACACTTTCGAAACCGTAGAGGAGTTTAAAGGAGCTTTTCTTAAAAGATATTGGGCGCCCGATGTACAACAAATCTGAGATTAGGTTTATACTCAAAGAAGTATAGCACAAATACACCAACACGTTATTCTGAGTATTTCACTGCTCAACTCTGTAAATTCCGATTGCTAGATTGCGCACCATCAGAAAATGATTTGTGCCTTGCTATCATTAACCAGCTACAATTTGAAATTCAGAGATTCTTAATTTCGTTCAATGCCAAGACTACGATAGAGATAGAAAGTAGCCTACGTCAGCAAGATAATACGACACAGCACATGTCGCCTAGGCATCATAGAAACGTGGAACATGCCCACGTCACGAAAGCACAAACTGAGATTGTTAAAGAACCGAGTATGTACAAAGCCACCAGTACCGACGATTGAAGAATTGGATACAACAATCCAAGAAATGGAACCCAAGAATGGAATCAACCATATCGAGGGAACGGCAGAGGAAATTTCAGAGGAAATAACAGCGGAGGACATAGAGGCAGAAACTATAATCCAGATCACGGTTATGAAGGGAATAACACGTCCAGATCATGGAATCAAAGGGGATCGAGCATTAGAAGATCACCCAGTAGAAGACTTTATCAGGGCAGAAACTGGAAACAGAACTACCCAAGGAATAATCAGCCACCAAATGAAAATATAGATTACCAGGCTGAAATCGAGGAACGTCGTGTAATCACACAGCGCTACTACGATAAAAGAGGGGAAGAGTACGATAGGCAACCTAAAGTTCAGTGGAAAGTTGCCAGTAATGAGAGGACATCCCCAGACATTCACAAAACAGAAGGTGCTCAAACCTTGAATTACAGGAGCACAATATAAGAGAGGAGCAGGATTAAAAAAACGCCAAAATTTGAAGGGCTAGGGAAAGAAGAGATCGGAGGATGGAATACAGTACAAGTTGTAAACTGGATTGCAAGACCAGAAGAGTTAATAGAGCAGATCATAGAAGGACCAGTCGTTTTAAAAAGAGAATTGCCAATCATCTTAACCAGAATAGAAGGAACTCTAGTCAGAAGTTTATTGGACACAGGGTCGAAAGTTTGTCTGGTAACCCAAACTCTGGTTAATGAACTAGAAAGAAAATGGCGAGTTTTGAAGATTCCGATATCAGCGGTGAAAATAAAAGGAATTAATCCGGAGAAAAGTTTGGCCTGTAAATATCAAGCATTTTTGGAATTACAGAATGGAGAACTAATGTTATCCCAAAGCTTTTTACTAGTGAGTAAACTGCCTTATAACATTATACTGGGTATAATATTTATCAGAGAAAACAAGGTTGTTATAGATCTATCCCAAAATTGTATCAAATTTCGGAATGAAGTTCATGGTTCAGAAATAGATATTTCGTCACAAACAATAGAACATGTAGAAGGCGAACAAATATGGCACATGGAAGAAGAAACTTGTCATAATGTAACAGAAGAAGATGTATTATTCTTAGAGAAAGAATTAAGTACACTTGCTGCAGATTTGGATAAGTTGAATTTGAAGGATGCTTAGAAGAAAAGCTTAAAGAAGCCAAAATATCATTGGAAGATAAAGAAATTTTGAAGGAAATAGTTTTAAAGCAAAGAAACCTATTTGATTCGAAACCAGGGAGAATCAAAAATTCTAAATAAGCCTTCCGGGTGAATGATTGGACACCGTTCCGTCAGAAACCATATCCAGTTGCGGAAAAGCATTATAAGCAAACGAAAGAAACTTTAGAGAAAATGATGGAAGTTGGAGTGATTGAAAAAGTCGCTACGCCATATGTTAGTCCGTTGGTGGTAGTCAACAAACCAGATGGATCAGTGCGAGTATGTTTAGATGCCAGAAATCTCAATCAAAGAATTATTCCAGAAAATGACTCGGCACCTCCAATTAAAGAAATTTTAAGGAAATTTAAAGGAAAGAAGATATTCACGAATATAGATCTCACAAGTTCTTACCATCATCTGGAATTGGAAGAAAGGAGCAGTCTAATGACAGGATTTAAATTTGATCAGCAGACAATGAGCTTCAGAAGATTACCTTTTGGGTTAAAAACAGCAGGATCAGCGCTCATAGGGCCTTAGACAGGAATCATTCGGAGGAAGTGAAAGCCTGTACTATCAGATATGTGGACGATATCTTATTAATGTCAGAAACGATACCGAAACATTTAGAAAAATTGAGGAAATTACTCAAAGATGTGGAACAAGCGAACTTTAAAATAAATCTCAAGAAATCGAATATTTGCCAAAGGCAAGTGACATTTTCAGGTCACGTCATAGACCATCATGGAGTTCAACCTAACCCATGCACGTTGGAGTCTATTAAGAATTTTCCGAGACCATTGAAAGTCAAAAATTTTAGACAATTTTTAGGACTTATAGGGTTTTTCAGCATTCATTTTCCTGCTTACACAAAAACCGTTTCACCATTACAAGATTTACTCAAAAAGGGGGAAAATGGAAGTGGACAGAAGAATGCGAGAATGCATTCATAAATGCCAAGTACATGTTATTAAACTTTGTAAAATTAGGATACCCCGACTATAATGAAAAGTTCATAATCCAAACTGATGCTTCACTAATAGGCATAGGAGCCATGTTGTATCAGGAAACAAAGGAAAAACCATGCAAAAGAAATTACCTCGCATTCGCATCTAGAAGATTAAAGCCTCATGAACGAAACTAAACCGTCAGTGAAATCGAATATCTCGCGATATTTTATGCATTACATTATTGGCGCAAGATAGTTTACGGATTTCCAATTATCTTAAGAACAGATCACAAGGCGTTGACTTTCTTAATGAAAACTGACTTGTCCAGTCAACGATTAATGCGATGGGCATTGTACATCCAGCAGTACGATGTTGAAATAAAATACTGCCCCGGAAAGGAAAATATTGTACCGGACTTTCTGAGTCGAAATCGGGGAACAGAAGAAGAGGCACTTGCAATTCAAATCGATAATAAATATCAAGGAACTATTGAAGAACTAAGAAGAGTTGGAGGAAAACAAAATCATGATCCATGGATGATGATATTGATAAACTTATTCGAGGGAAAGCTTGATAGAACATCACCCGCATTTATTGAAGCGGAGAAGATTTCAACAGATTATAGCTATTTCAATGGACTTTTACATAGATTGTCATTCCAGCAGAAATGCAAAGAAAGTTAGTATCGTTATTACACCGAACTTTTGGACATATGAGGGTAGACAAAACAGTCAGCATGTTGCAAGAAGCTTTTGTGTCGCCCAGGTTAAGAGATGTGGTAAAATATACCATAAAACCTGTGACACATGCCAAAGAATCAAACCGAATTCTTTTCTAATGAGACAAAAGCCTATACCACTATTACCAGAATGGCCTTGCCAGAATTTATCAATAGACAACTTTGGACCATTACTCAAAGCTAGAAGTGGTAATAAACACATAATGGTATCAATGGATGTATTTACGAAAATGGTAGTGTTATGTCCTATCCAAAAGATATCAATCAAACAAGTCATAAAGAGACTGAAAGAAAGAGTAATTCCAGTCCTAGGAAAGCCAGAGAACTTACTTTCTGATCATGGAAATTGCATCACAAGTATCGAATTCCGAAGAAAATTGGAAAATTTAGGAATCAAACAAATTTTTGCAGCATTAGGCATCCTGAGGCAAATCCTGTTGAAAGGGTTATGACAGAAGTGCAAAAATATTGAAAAATCTACTGTTCCGAAGATAATTGGAAGTGGATTGACATTTTGCCCACTATCGAATTTTGCTTAAACAACACCGTTCACGAAGCAACAGGAGAGATACCTGTTAAGTTACATTTAGATAAGCAACCGGAAAGGCCATGGGATCAAATATTACCCACATTTACTGATGCCCAAATAGGAAGAGAGTTAAGAATTAGAAGGACGTATGAGCATTTGAAAGCTCAGGCTGAAAAAAGGCAAAAGAGAAACCGTCATAAACGATATCACAGACCACTAGTAGAAGGGGAACTAGTGCTCGTAAAGAGACAAGAGATTTCAGATCCAGAAAATCGCTTCTATAAGAAATTTCGCAAAACATATCATGGACCGTATAGAATCATCAAAGATCTCAAGAATAATGCGTATAAAGTTCAGCATCTAGTAACGGATCACAAGAAGAACATGATCGCCGCGAATCTGAAACATTACCAACCTCCAGAAGAATATGAACAACGTATTCAAACCCTAGTAGCCCAGGCGGAAAATCAAGAGGAAATTGAAGTGGAGAAAGAGAAGTAATGGGAAGAATTAGATTGTGAATGTAGCCTAAAGAAATGCTACGATGAACTAAAGGAATTTGCCAGACAATTTGAGAAAGAATATGATGAAATAAGAGAGGAAAATTAGAAACTCAGAAATGGGGAAGAGATATTACATTTTGAGTGAAACCGGGTAGGAGCAAGCCTAACCCATATGATAAATTGATGTACTTAGTAGATCATGAGATTTAATGATGATGAAAACTGAAAATTGACTAAAAACTTGAAACGGGCAAGGACAGATCAAACCTTTGCGATGAATTTAGAGACGTTAACATGAAGAGTCCAAGAACAGAAGGAAACACACTATTGGATAAATAAATATTCTCAGGTTTTCGACCACTTATTTATCTTTGGAGGAGGGAATTGTGCCCATTTGTGTATTGGCACAAGTGAACTCTGGACCATTTATAGAAAAATATGATGGAGTTTTATAAAGGGCAATAACTAACACTCGACATTCCAACGGGTAAGCGATCCAGCGAGAAATTATTACTTTTCTAGTGTGACATTTACGAGAAAACTATTTTCTCAAGAGCATACTTGAAACGAGGCCCCGGAAAACTATGAACCAGCGAGAATTCGAGTATACAAAGAAGGAACTCCCCACCATTAAACTTAACAAGATAAACTCCCCACGTTAATTAAATCTGAAGTCGAAACAGAATTAGGGACAGCATAAATCGGAGGGTTGGTAGACCTGATATAAGGTACTCCAGAAAGTGCAAGATAAGAAATACGAATTTGGAATGTAGAGAGGAATAGTACAACCGGCGGCAGAAGAAATCAGGCTGGCCCCGCAGAGTGAATAAGAACTACTTTAATTACTTAAAAATTAACCTGTGAACAAAATCCGTTCCGCCAGGAGGCAAGTGTAAAGTTAGTACAAATTACACTTGGAAATTAAATATAGACTATATAAGAGCCAGGAGTCAGAAGTTGAACTCCCGAAGTTGTCAGGGATTATTTTTTTTCCCAAACGAAAAAATAAGGCTTTAAGCTCAAGCCAAAGCATCAAGTTCATCAGTTGATCGAGAAGCCTCGATAGAGGAGGTACGCTACATCAAGTTCATCAGTTGAGCGAGATGCCTCGGTGGGGGTGCTACGTACGAAGAGTTCACCAAGTATATCAGTCTGCGAGAAGCCTCGGTGGAGGGCACGTTATAAGCAAGTCATCAAGTAGATCAGTTAGATCATAGTTGGCAATTTGCAACAGTACGCCACGCTAAAAGCAGGTCGCGCTGTTCGACAAAAGTAATCGGATTCAATTGACCAAATGTCTCGGTGAAATGTTACGCCAATACATTGCAGAAATAGTTCGATTCTAGACCAAAGTGTTGGTCTCGATATTCAGTAAAGCTCAAGGAAGTTAGACAGAGTTAGGGACTCTGAGCGAACGCAGAAAAGACTATAAACATTGATAACTGGGGAGTGCAACGTAAATAGAAACCGAAGCTAAATAAACAAGAGTCTAGTGCTTTTCAGTCGGTCAACACGAATGTACCCAAAAGAGATGGGTTATGCCCCAATCCTGAAATAAATTACATGGGATTAATAAAACACTAGGATGACCAGTTTAGATCGTCAAGCGATCATCGTCAGATCCATTACACTTAGGCTATAAAATCTATGTTTGAAAAACAGGTGAAAATATTTACAATATCTACAATTATTTAGTTGCAGTATTTGTACTGCAACTGTTAGTGTATGCTAAATGCAGTATATATGATATTAGGTAAAATGCTAAATGGTGATAGCTACCCGGAGTTTGTACTTTAGAGAGATAATATGGTTGTAAACTATGGTTAAACTATAAAGTTTTAGGCTAACTACTTATCTGATTGTCTTCCTTACTACAGCTACTCGCAGTTTTCGTGCTCACTGGAACTCACTGTGCGGTCGACTGCGGTGGTTATCATAACGACTGGTTTTTCCCTGCCTTCTCCCCCCTGCCCATACGTGCTGTGGGGAGTGATAGCGATGTGTTTATGTGAGGTGTTGCCAACCTAAATAAGATGTATGTTATTGAATGAGGTGGGTCTACAACTATTAAAGACCGTGGATTAGCCCTCGCCACGCGTGGGCCATAAGCCATTCGAACTAAGCGTTGACGGTCATATGAGGACGTCCCGGCACATTTAATACTGCCGCGAATATGGGCCTTGGTTTATTGCAGAAGAAAAGTACATCGTACACCTGATCCAGATAACAATTACCTATTAAAAAACCCTAATTTCCCCCCTTTTTATCTAGTTTGGCTGTGTCGCTAAATTGTGTCTTGTTTGCGACAGGGTGTGTTTTTAGTAGCGTGAGAGGGGTGAGCTCTCCATGAACGTGTGTTCATTCAGATTGTTGGGATTGTTTCGTTTGGCTAGGTGTATCTCGATTGCTTCCTTTATGTCAAGAGCTCTGCCTTTCGATTCGTGATGGATTATTTTAAGGTCCGACTCTATGTTGGTAAAGCTGTGCCCAGCGTCACACATATGTTCGCACACGGCTGAATGTGTTCCGTATCTTATCGCATTCCTATGTTCATTATAACGTGTGTCTACTCGCCTTCCACTCTGCCCGATGTAATTAGCTTGACAATCGGTGTCTTGGCACGTTATAGAATATACCCCTGACCTTGAATACGGGTCACGTTAATTTAGATTACTATTTAGGAGGTGCCTAGCGGTTGTGTTTTTCGTCGTGAAAGCTATCTTTATGCCTTGCTTTTTGTATAGGTTAGTGATTTTATATGTATTCGCATTCATATAGTTGAAACGCGCAATTTTTTTCTCATTACTCTCCGGTTTGGGAATCGTTTTATGTTTATTTTTATGTTTGGCTATAATTTGATTTATTTTGCTTGGCGGGAAGTTGTTTTCCTTTGCTATTTGCTTAATAGTTCTTATTTCCTTATTATAGTTGTCCTTTGACATGGGTATGTTTAAAGCCCTGTGCATCATTGAATTGAATCCCGCTAGTTTGTGGGTACTGGGGTGATTAGACTGATTGTCGATTGCATGCGAGGTTTGTGTTGCTATCCGGAATATGGAATATGAAAGGTCGTTGTCTTTACGTTCAATAGTTATATCGAGATAATTTATTTTCCGGTCTATTTCGGATTCCTTAGTGAATTTGATAGAGTGGCGAAGGCTATTAATGGATTGGAGAATTGTTTCTTCGCTTGTTAGTTCAGTATCGTAGATGCAAATTACATCATCTACGTATCTTTTCCATATTACTATTCCCTTTGTTGAAGTCTTTTCTAAGAACGCATTTTCTAGTGCATTGATGAAGATGTCAGCGATTAACCCAATTAGTGCCGATCCCATTGCTAGGCCTTCTCCCTGTGTGTATATTTTATTGTCGAATTGAGACACGTTTTGGGAGAGAACGACCCTCAGTAATCTAACAATCTCTTCAGTTTCTTTTACCGAATTGTTGGATTTTAAGTTGTTTTCGTTAGTGTTGATTGCTTCATTAATCGGAATATTGGTGTACATGTTAGTTACATCGAAGGATACTAGCCTGAAGCTAGGTTTCATTTGTAGGGTGTTCAATGCTGTTACTAGTTCTGTTGTGTTCTTTACAGAGTTGTTTTTGTCGTTGGAAAGATGGCATTTTAAGATTTTTAGTAACTATTTGCTGATTTTGTAGATAGGGGCATTCCTACAATTGACTATTGGTCTCATTGGGCATTCCTTTTTGTGTATTTTTGGTTGTCCCCTCAATGACGGTATTTTCGGGTTCATGTTTATTAGTTTTGATTTTTCGCCTTTGGTCAGTATGTAATCTGTTTCTTTTAGCGCACTTTTTATTTGTTTTTGGAATTTGTTGGTGGGGTCTTTTGATAATTCCTTGATTTCGTTGTTGTTTAGGAATTCGACTGTTTTTTCAATGTATTCTCTTTTGTTCAAAATTACTGTAGTGTTTCCCTTATCTGCTTTTGTGATGATTAAGTCATGTTCTTTTATTTTTTGTTTCTACGACTTTATATCTTTGAGTTGTTTGTTGTTTTGAATGTTATTGCTATCGCCCTCTCGTTTAAGGATTTTTTTGGCTTCGTTGTGGCGAGATTTTTGGTTAATTCCCTGTCTTCTGCTGGGAGCTTGTGACTGGCTATCTCAATATCTGTGATTAACTGTTTTATATTGTGGTTCGTGTGTGCGTCTGTGCAGTTGTATTTCAAACCTTTGTCTAACATATTCATTTCACCTTGATAAAAGGTTACGTTCGTTCTGTTGTTTACTCTGCTGTGGAAATTGAATTCATTGTTATTCGTGTGTTGTTCGTTAGATTGATGGTTCTGTGTTTCTCCTAGTTTTCTTAATTTATTTTCTAGCGTTTCATGCTTCCTCGTTGCTCTGATTTTGATGGTGGTATGTAGATGCTCGGTGAAGCTGTCCCATTGGGTTGCGTGCCAGAAATTACTTAGTTGCAATTGAATGTCGTATAATTGTTGGTTAATTTTTTGCTTTCTTATGTATGCAAATCTTAATTCGATTTTTATCCAAAGCGCTTTGGCTGTTTAGTTGAAATGACCGAGGCTGGTGTGTTTGGTACGGTTTTAATGGGTACGTATCTAGGGGTGAGGTTTAGTTCTATACCTTTTTTGTTGAACCAAATTGACTTGTCTAAATTCATGAGTTTAAGCCTGAGTGATTTGAATTTCTTGGCTTCACGATTTGCCTGACTAGCCGTGAACATTGTGGTGTTTGAAGCCATATTTTCAGTGTTGCCTTAGTAAACAAGAGTTTAGTGCTTTTCAGTCGGTCAACACTAATGTACCCAAAAGGGATGGGTTATGCCCTAATCCTGAAAAAATTACATGCGATTAATAAAACACTAGGATGACCAGTTTCGATCGTCAAGCGATCATCATCAGATCCATTACACGGTCTTAAATAGTTGTAGATCCACCTCATTCAATAACATACATCTTACCTTGGTTGGCAACACCTCACATAAACACATCGCTATCACTGCCCACAGCACGTATGGACAGGGGGGAGAAGGCAGGGAAAAACCAGTCGTTAAGATAACCACCGCAGTCGACCGCACAGTGAGTTCCAGTGAGCACGAAAACTGCGAGTAGCTGTAATAAGGAAGACAATCAGATAAGTAGTTAGCCTACAATTTTATAGTTTAACCATAATTTAAAACCATATAATCTCTCTAAAGTACATACTCCGGATAGCTATCACCGTTTAGCATTTTACCTAACATCATATATACTGCATTTAGCATACACTGACAGTTGCAGAACCAATACTGCAACTAAATTATTGTACATATTGTAAATATTTTCACATGTACTACAAACATAGATTTTATAGCCTAAGTGTAAAGGATCTGATGATGATCGCTTGACGATCGAAACTGGTCATCCTAGTGTTTTATTAATCTCATGTAATTTATTTCAGGATTAGGGCATAACCCATTTCATTTGGGTACATTCGTGTTGACCGACTGAAAAGCACTAAACTCTTGTTTACTAAGGCAACACTGAAAATATGGCTTCAAACACCAGAATGTTCACGGCTAGTCAGGCAAATCGTGAAGCCAAGAAATTCAAATCACTCAGGCTTAAACTCATGAATTTAGAGAAGTCAATTTGGTTCAAAAAAAATGTATAGAACTAAACCTCACCCCTAAATACGTACCAATTAAAACCGTACCGAACACACCAGCCTCGATCATTTCAACTAAACAAGCCAAAGCGCTTTGGATAAAAAACGAATTAGGTTTGCATACAAAAGAAAGCAAAAAATTAACCAACAAATATACGACATTCAATTGCAACTAAGTAATTTCTGGCACGCAGCCCAATGGGACAGCTTCACCGAGCACCTACATGACACCATCAAAATCAGAGCAACGAGGAAGCATGAAACGCTAGAAAATAAATTAAGAAAACTAGGAGAAACACAGAACCATCAATCTAACGATCAACACACGAATAACAATGAATTCAATTTCCACAGCAGAGTAAAGAACAGAACGAACGTAACCTTTTCTGAAGGTGAAATGAATATGTTAGACAAAGGTTTGAACTACAACTTCACAGACGCACACACGAACCACAATATAAAACAGTTAATCACAGATATTGAGATAGCCAGTCACAAGCTCCTAGCAGAAGACAAGGAATTAACCAAAATTCTCGCCACCAACGAAGCCAAAAAAATCCTCAAACGAGAGGGCGATAGCAATAACATTCAACACAACAAACAACTCAAAGAAATAAAGTCGTTGAAACAAAAAATAAAAGAACATGACTTAATCATCACAAAAGCAGATAAGGGAAACACTACAGTAATTTTGAACAAAAGAGAATACATTGCAAAAAACAGTCGAATTCCTAAACAACAACGAAATCAAGGAATTAACAAAAGACCCCACCAACAAATTCCAAAAACAAATAAAAAGTGCGCTAAAAGAAACAGATTACATACTGACCAAAGGCGAAAAATCAAAACTAATAAACATGAACCCGAAAATACCGTCATTGAGCGGACAACCAATAATACACAAAAAGGAATGCCCAATGAGACCAATAGTCAATTGTAGGAATGCCCCTAATTACAAAATCAGCAAAGAGGTACTAAAAATGTTAAAATTCCGCCATTCCAACGACAAAAAGAACTCTGTAAAGAACACAACAGAACTAGTAACAGCATTGAACACCCTACAAATGAAACCTAGCTTCAGGCTAGTATCCTTTGATGTAACTAACATGTACACCAATATTCCGATTAATGAAGCAATCAACACTATCGAAAACAACTTAAAATCCAACAATTCGGTAAAAGAAACTGAAGAGATTGTTAGATTACTGAGGGTCGTTCTCTCCCAAAACGAGTTTCGATTCGACAAAAAAATATACACACAGAGAGAAGGCCTAGCAATGGGATCGCCACTAAGTGGGTTAATCGCTGACATCTTCATCAATGCACTAGTAAATGCGTTCTTAGAAAAGACTTCAACAAAGGGAATAGTAATATGGAAAAGATACGTAGATGATGTAATTTGCATCTACGATACTGAACTAACAAGCGAAGAAACAATTCTCCAATCCATTAATAGCCTACACCACTCTATCAAATTGACTAAGGAATCCAAAAATCGACCGGAAAATAAATTATCTCGATATAACTATTGAACGTAAAGACAACGACCTTTCATATTCCATATTCCGGAAAGCAACACAAACCTCGCATGCAATCGACAATCAGTCTAATCACCCCAGTACGCACAAACTAGAGGGTTTCAATTCAATGGTGCACAGGGCTTTAAACATACCCATGTCAAAAGACAACTATAATAAGGAAATAAGAACTATTACGCAAATAGCAAAGGAAAACAACTTTCCGCCAAGCAAAATAAATCAAATTATAGCCAAACATAAAAATAAAGATAAAACGATTCCCAAACCGGACAGTAATGAGAAAAAATTTGCGCGTTTCAACTATGTAAATGCGAATACATATAAAATCACTAACCTATTCAAAAAGCAAGGCACAAAGATAGCTTTCACGACGAAAAACACAACCGCTAGGCACCTCCTAAATAGTAATCTAAATAAACGTGACCCGTATTCAAGGTCAGGGGTATATTCTATAACGTGCCAAGACACCGATTGTCAAGCTAATTACATCAGGCAGAGTGGAAGGCGAGTAGACACACGTTATAATGAACATAGGAATGCGATAAGATACGGAACCCATTCAGCCGTGTGCGAACATATGTGTGACGCAGGCCACAGCTTTACCAACATAGAGTCGGACCTTAAAATAATCCATCACGAATCGAAAGGCAGAGCTCTTGACATAATGGAAGCAATCGCGATATACCTAGCCAAACGAAACAATCCCAACAATCTGAATGAACACACATTCATGGAGAGCTCACCCCTCTTCACGCTACTAAAAAACACACCCTGTCGGAAACAAGACACAATTTAGCGACACAGCCAAGCTAGATAAAAAAGGGGGGACATTAGGGGTTTTTTAATAGGTAAATGTTATCTGGATCAGGTGTACGATGTACTTTTCTTCTGCAATAAACCAAGGCCCATATTCGCGGCAGTATTAAAGGTGCCGGGACGTCCTCATCAGACCGTCAACGCTTAGTTCGAATGGCTTATGGTCCACGCGTGGCGAGGGCTAATCCACGGTCTTTAATAGTTGTAGACCCACCCCATTCAATAACATACATCTTATCTAGGCTGGCAAGAACCTCACATAAACACATCGCTATCACTCCCCACAGCACGTATGGTCAGGGGGGAGAAGGCACGGAAAAAGCAGTCGTTAAGATAACCACCACAGTCGACCGCACAGTGAGTTCCAGTGAGCACGAAAACTGCGAGTAGCTGTAGTAAGGAAGACAATCAGATAAGTAGTTAGCCTACAATTTTACAGTTTACCAACCATATAATCTCTCTAAAGTACAAACTCCGGATAGCTATCACCATTTAGCATTTTACCTAACATCATATATACTGCATTTAGCATACACTGACAGTTGCAGTACCAATACTGCAACTAAATAATTGTACATATTTTGAATATTTTCACCTGTATTACAAACATAGATTTTATAGCCTAAGTGTAATGGATCTGATGATGATCGCTTGACGATCGAAACTGGTCATCCTAGTGTTTTATTAATCTCATGTAATTTTTTTCAGGATTAGGGCATAACCCATTTCATTTGGGTACATTCGTGTTGACCGACTGAAAAGCACTAAACTCTTGTTTACTAAGGCAACACTGAAAATATGGCTTCAAACACCAGAATGTTCACGGCTAGTCAGGCAAATCGTGAAGCCAAGAAATTCAAATCACTCAGGCTTAAACTCATGAATTTAGAGAAGTCAATTTGGTTCAACAAAAAATGTATAGAACTAAACCTCACCCCTAAATACGTACCAATTAAAACCGTACCGAACACACCAGCCTCGATCATTTCAACTAAACAAGCCAAAGCGCTTTGGATAAAAAACGAATTAGGTTTGCATACAAAAGAAAGCAAAAAATTAACCAACAAATATACGACATTCAATTGCAACTAAGTAATTTCTGGCACGCAGCCCAATGGGACAGCATCACCGAGCACCTACATGACACCATCAAAATCAGAGCAACGAGGAAGCACGAAACGCTAGAAAATAAATTAAGAAAACTAGGAGAAACACAGAACCATCAATCTAACGATCAACACACGAATAACAATGAATTCAATTTCCACAGCAGAGTAAAGAACAGAACGAACGTAACCTTTTCTGAAGGTGAAATGAATATGTTAGACGAAGGTTTGAACTACAACTTCACAGACGCACACACGAACCACAATATAAAACAGTTAATCACAGATATTGAGATAGCCTGTCACAAGCTCCTAGCAGAAGACAAGGAATTAACCAAAATTCTCGCCACCAACGAAGCCAAAAAAATCCTCAAACGAGAGGGCGATAGCAATAACATTCAACACAACAAACAACTCAAAGAAATAAAGTCGTTGAAACAAAAAATAAAAGAACATGACTTAATCATCACAAAAGCAGATAAGGGAAACACTACAGTAATTTTGAACAAAAGAGAATACATTGCAAAAAACAGTCGAATTCCTAAACAACAACGAAATCAAGGAATTAACAAAAGACCCCACCAACAAATTCCAAAAACAAATAAAAAGTGCGCTAAAAGAAACAGATTACATACTGACCAAAGGCGAAAAATCAAAACTAATAAACATGAACCCGAAAATACCGTCATTGAGCGGACAACCAATAATACACAAAAAGGAATGCCCAATGAGACCAATAGTCAATTGTAGGAATGCCCCTAATTACAAAATCAGCAAAGAGGTACTAAAAATCTTAAAATGCCGCCATTCCAACGACAAAAAGAACTCTGTAAAGAACACAACAGAACTAGTAACAGCATTGAACACTCTACAAATGAAACCTAGCTTCAGGCTAGTATCCTTCGATGTAACTAACATGTACACCAATATTCCGATTAATGAAGCAATCAACACTATCGAAAACAACTTAAAATCCAACAATTCGGTAAAAGAAACTGAAGAGATTGTTAGATTACTGAGGGTCATTCTCTCCCAAAACGAGTTTCGATTCGACAAAAAAATATACACACAGAGAGAAGGCCTAGCAATGGGATCGCCACTAAGTGGGTTAATCGCTGACATCTTCATCAATGCACTAGTAAATGCGTTCTTAGAAAAGACTTCAACAAAGGGAATAGTAATATGGAAAAGATACGTAGATGATGTAATTTGCATCTACGATACTGAACTAACAAGCGAAGAAACAATTCTCCAATCCATTAATAGCCTACACCACTCTAACAAATTGACTAAGGAATCCGAAAATCGACCGGAAAATAAATTATCTCGATATAACTATTGAACGTAAAGACAACGACCTTTCATATTTCATATTCCGGAAAGCAACACAAACCTCGCATGCAATCGACAATCAGTCTAATCACCCCAGTACGCACAAACTAGAGGGTTTCAATTCAATGGTGCACAGGGCTTTAAACATACCCATGTCAAAAGACAACTATAATAAGGAAATAAGAACTATTACGCAAATAGCAAAGGAAAACAACTTTCCGCCAAGCAAAATAAATCAAATTATAGCCAAACATAAAAATAAAGATAAAACGATTCCCAAACCGGACAGTAATGAGAAAAAATTTGCGCGTTTCAACTATGTGAATGCGAATACATATAAAATCACTAACCTATTCAAAAAGCAAGGCACAAAGATAGCTTTCACGACGAAAAACACAACCGCTAGGCACCTCCTAAATAGTAATCTAAATAAACGTGACCCGTATTCAAGGTCAGGGGTATATTCTATAACGTGCCAAGACACCGATTGTCAAGCTAATTACATCAGGCAGAGTGGAAGGCGAGTAGACACACGTTATAATGAACATAGGAATGCGATAAGATACGGAACACATTCAGCCGTGTGCGAACATATGTGTGACGCAGGCCACAGCTTTACCAACATAGAGTCGGACCTTAAAATAATCCATCACGAATCGAAAGGCAGAGCTCTTGACATAATGGAAGCAATCGCGATATACCTAGCCAAACGAAACAATCCCAACAATCTGAATGAACACACATTCATGGAGAGCTCACCCCTCTTCACGCTACTAAAAAACACACCCTGTCGGAAACAAGACACAATTTAGCGACACAGCCAAGCTAGATAAAAAAGGGGGGATATTAGGGGTTTTTTAATAGGTAAATGTTATCTGGATCAGGTGTACGATGTACTTTTCTTCTGCAATAAACCAAGGCCCATATTCGCGGCAGTATTAAAGGTGCCGGGACGTCCTCATCAGACCGTCAACGCTTAGTTCGAATGGCTTATGGTCCACGCGTGGCGAGGGCTAATCCACGGTCTTTAATAGTTGTAGACCCACCCCATTCAATAACATACATCTTATCTAGGTTGGCAAAAACCTCACATAAACACATCGCTATCACTCCCCACAGCACGTATGGTCAGGGGGGAGAAGGCACGGAAAAAGCAGTCGTTAAGATAACCACCACAGTCGACCGCACAGTGAGTTCCAGTGAGCACGAAAACTGCGAGTAGCTGTAGTAAGGAAGACAATCAGATAAGTAGTTAGCCTACAATTTTACAGTTTACCAACCATATAATCTCTCTAAAGTACAAACTCCGGATAGCTATCACCATTTAGCATTTTACCTAACATCATATATACTGCATTTAGCATACACTGACAGTTGCAGTACCAATACTGCAACTAAATAATTGTACATATTTTGAATATTTTCACCTGTATTACAAACATAGATTTTATAGCCTAAGTGTAATGGATCTGATGATGATCGCTTGACGATCGAAACTGGTCATCCTAGTGTTTTATTAATCTCATGTAATTTTTTTCAGGATTAGGGCATAACCCATTTCATTTGGGTACATTCGTGTTGACCGACTGAAAAGCACTAAACTCTTGTTTACTAAGGCAACACTGAAAATATGGCTTCAAACACCAGAATGTTCACGGCTAGTCAGGCAAATCGTGAAGCCAAGAAATTCAAATCACTCAGGCTTAAACTCATGAATTTAGAGAAGTCAATTTGGTTCAACAAAAAATGTATAGAACTAAACCTCACCCCTAAATACGTACCAATTAAAACCGTACCGAACACACCAGCCTCGATCATTTCAACTAAACAAGCCAAAGCGCTTTGGATAAAAAACGAATTAGGTTTGCATACAAAAGAAAGCAAAAAATTAACCAACAAATATACGACATTCAATTGCAACTAAGTAATTTCTGGCACGCAGCCCAATGGGACAGCATCACCGAGCACCTACATGACACCATCAAAATCAGAGCAACGAGGAAGCACGAAACGCTAGAAAATAAATTAAGAAAACTAGGAGAAACACAGAACCATCAATCTAACGATCAACACACGAATAACAATGAATTCAATTTCCACAGCAGAGTAAAGAACAGAACGAACGTAACCTTTTCTGAAGGTGAAATGAATATGTTAGACAAAGGTTTGAACTACAACTTCACAGACGCACACACGAACCACAATATAAAACAGTTAATCACAGATATTGAGATAGCCTGTCACAAGCTCCTAGCAGAAGACAAGGAATTAACCAAAATTCTCGCCACCAACGAAGCCAAAAAAATCCTCAAACGAGAGGGCGATAGCAATAACATTCAACACAACAAACAACTCAAAGAAATAAAGTCGTTGAAACAAAAAATAAAAGAACATGACTTAATCATCACAAAAGCAGATAAGGGAAACACTACAGTAATTTTGAACAAAAGAGAATACATTGCAAAAAACAGTCGAATTCCTAAACAACAACGAAATCAAGGAATTAACAAAAGACCCCACCAACAAATTCCAAAAACAAATAAAAAGTGCGCTAAAAGAAACAGATTACATACTGACCAAAGGCGAAAAATCAAAACTAATAAACATGAACCCGAAAATACCGTCATTGAGCGGACAACCAATAATACACAAAAAGGAATGCCCAATGAGACCAATAGTCAATTGTAGGAATGCCCCTAATTACAAAATCAGCAAAGAGGTACTAAAAATCTTAAAATGCCGCCATTCCAACGACAAAAAGAACTCTGTAAAGAACACAACAGAACTAGTAACAGCATTGAACACTCTACAAATGAAACCTAGCTTCAGGCTAGTATCCTTCGATGTAACTAACATGTACACCAATATTCCGATTAATGAAGCAATCAACACTATCGAAAACAACTTAAAATCCAACAATTCGGTAAAAGAAACTGAAGAGATTGTTAGATTACTGAGGGTCGTTCTCTCCCAAAACGAGTTTCGATTCGACAAAAAAATATACACACAGAGAGAAGGCCTAGCAATGGGATCGCCACTAAGTGGGTTAATCGCTGACATCTTCATCAATGCACAAGTAAATGCGTTCTTAGAAAAGACTTCAACAAAGGGAATAGTAATATGGAAAAGATACGTAGATGATGTAATTTGCATCTACGATACTGAACTAACAAGCGAAGAAACAATTCTCCAATCCATTAACAGCCTACACCACTCTAACAAATTGACTAAGGAATCCGAAAATCGACCGGAAAATAAATTATCTCGATATAACTATTGAACGTAAAGACAACGACCTTTCATATTCCATATTCCGGAAAGCAACACAAACCTCGCATGCAATCGACAATCAGTCTAATCACCCCAGTACGCACAAACTAGAGGGTTTCAATTCAATGGTGCACAGGGCTTTAAACATACCCATGTCAAAAGACAACTATAATAAGGAAATAAGAACTATTACGCAAATAGCAAAGGAAAACAACTTTCCGCCAAGCAAAATAAATCAAATTATAGCCAAACATAAAAATAAAGATAAAACGATTCCCAAACCGGACAGTAATGAGAAAAAATTTGCGCGTTTCAACTATGTGAATGCGAATACATATAAAATCACTAACCTATTCAAAAAGCAAGGCACAAAGATAGCTTTCACGACGAAAAACACAACCGCTAGGCACCTCCTAAATAGTAATCTAAATAAACGTGACCCGTATTCAAGGTCAGGGGTATATTCTATAACGTGCCAAGACACCGATTGTCAAGCTAATTACATCAGGCAGAGTGGAAGGCGAGTAGACACACGTTATAATGAACATAGGAATGCGATAAGATACGGAACACATTCAGCCGTGTGCGAACATATGTGTGACGCAGGCCACAGCTTTACCAACATAGAGTCGGACCTTAAAATAATCCATCACGAATCGAAAGGCAGAGCTCTTGACATAATGGAAGCAATCGCGATATACCTAGCCAAACGAAACAATCCCAACAATCTGAATGAACACACATTCATGGAGAGCTCACCCCTCTTCACGCTACTAAAAAACACACCCTGTCGGAAACAAGACACAATTTAGCGACACAGCCAAGCTAGATAAAAAAGGGGGGATATTAGGGGGTTTTTAATAGGTAAATGTTATCTGGATCAGGTGTACGATGTACTTTTCTTCTGCAATAAACCAAGGCCCATATTCGCGGCAGTATTAAAGGTGCCGGGACGTCCTCATCAGACCGTCAACGCTTAGTTCGAATGGCTTATGGTCCACGCGTGGCGAGGGCTAATCCACGGTCTTTAATAGTTGTAGACCCACCCCATTCAATAACATACATCTTATCTAGGTTGGCAAAAACCTCACATAAACACATCGCTATCACTCCCCACAGCACGTATGGTCAGGGGGGAGAAGGCACGGAAAAAGCAGTCGTTAAGATAACCACCACAGTCGACCGCACAGTGAGTTCCAGTGAGCACGAAAACTGCGAGTAGCTGTAGTAAGGAAGACAATCAGATAAGTAGTTAGCCTACAATTTTACAGTTTACCAACCATATAATCTCTCTAAAGTACAAACTCCGGATAGCTATCACCATTTAGCATTTTACCTAACATCATATATACTGCATTTAGCATACACTGACAGTTGCAGTACCAATACTGCAACTAAATAATTGTACATATTTTGAATATTTTCACCTGTATTACAAACATAGATTTTATAGCCTAAGTGTAATGGATCTGATGATGATCGCTTGACGATCGAAACTGGTCATCCTAGTGTTTTATTAATCTCATGTAATTTTTTTCAGGATTAGGGCATAACCCATTTCATTTGGGTACATTCGTGTTGACCGACTGAAAAGCACTAAACTCTTGTTTACTAAGGCAACACTGAAAATATGGCTTCAAACACCAGAATGTTCACGGCTAGTCAGGCAAATCGTGAAGCCAAGAAATTCAAATCACTCAGGCTTAAACTCATGAATTTAGAGAAGTCAATTTGGTTCAACAAAAAATGTATAGAACTAAACCTCACCCCTAAATACGTACCAATTAAAACCGTACCGAACACACCAGCCTCGATCATTTCAACTAAACAAGCCAAAGCGCTTTGGATAAAAAACGAATTAGGTTTGCATACAAAAGAAAGCAAAAAATTAACCAACAAATATACGACATTCAATTGCAACTAAGTAATTTCTGGCACGCAGCCCAATGGGACAGCATCACCGAGCACCTACATGACACCATCAAAATCAGAGCAACGAGGAAGCACGAAACGCTAGAAAATAAATTAAGAAAACTAGGAGAAACACAGAACCATCAATCTAACGATCAACACACGAATAACAATGAATTCAATTTCCACAGCAGAGTAAAGAACAGAACGAACGTAACCTTTTCTGAAGGTGAAATGAATATGTTAGACAAAGGTTTGAACTACAACTTCACAGACGCACACACGAACCACAATATAAAACAGTTAATCACAGATATTGAGATAGCCTGTCACAAGCTCCTAGCAGAAGACAAGGAATTAACCAAAATTCTCGCCACCAACGAAGCCAAAAAAATCCTCAAACGAGAGGGCGATAGCAATAACATTCAACACAACAAACAACTCAAAGAAATAAAGTCGTTGAAACAAAAAATAAAAGAACATGACTTAATCATCACAAAAGCAGATAAGGGAAACACTACAGTAATTTTGAACAAAAGAGAATACATTGCAAAAAACAGTCGAATTCCTAAACAACAACGAAATCAAGGAATTAACAAAAGACCCCACCAACAAATTCCAAAAACAAATAAAAAGTGCGCTAAAAGAAACAGATTACATACTGACCAAAGGCGAAAAATCAAAACTAATAAACATGAACCCGAAAATACCGTCATTGAGCGGACAACCAATAATACACAAAAAGGAATGCCCAATGAGACCAATAGTCAATTGTAGGAATGCCCCTAATTACAAAATCAGCAAAGAGGTACTAAAAATCTTAAAATGCCGCCATTCCAACGACAAAAAGAACTCTGTAAAGAACACAACAGAACTAGTAACAGCATTGAACACTCTACAAATGAAACCTAGCTTCAGGCTAGTATCCTTCGATGTAACTAACATGTACACCAATATTCCGATTAATGAAGCAATCAACACTATCGAAAACAACTTAAAATCCAACAATTCGGTAAAAGAAACTGAAGAGATTGTTAGATTACTGAGGGTCGTTCTCTCCCAAAACGAGTTTCGATTCGACAAAAAAATATACACACAGAGAGAAGGCCTAGCAATGGGATCGCCACTAAGTGGGTTAATCGCTGACATCTTCATCAATGCACAAGTAAATGCGTTCTTAGAAAAGACTTCAACAAAGGGAATAGTAATATGGAAAAGATACGTAGATGATGTAATTTGCATCTACGATACTGAACTAACAAGCGAAGAAACAATTCTCCAATCCATTAACAGCCTACACCACTCTAACAAATTGACTAAGGAATCCGAAAATCGACCGGAAAATAAATTATCTCGATATAACTATTGAACGTAAAGACAACGACCTTTCATATTCCATATTCCGGAAAGCAACACAAACCTCGCATGCAATCGACAATCAGTCTAATCACCCCAGTACGCACAAACTAGAGGGTTTCAATTCAATGGTGCACAGGGCTTTAAACATACCCATGTCAAAAGACAACTATAATAAGGAAATAAGAACTATTACGCAAATAGCAAAGGAAAACAACTTTCCGCCAAGCAAAATAAATCAAATTATAGCCAAACATAAAAATAAAGATAAAACGATTCCCAAACCGGACAGTAATGAGAAAAAATTTGCGCGTTTCAACTATGTGAATGCGAATACATATAAAATCACTAACCTATTCAAAAAGCAAGGCACAAAGATAGCTTTCACGACGAAAAACACAACCGCTAGGCACCTCCTAAATAGTAATCTAAATAAACGTGACCCGTATTCAAGGTCAGGGGTATATTCTATAACGTGCCAAGACACCGATTGTCAAGCTAATTACATCAGGCAGAGTGGAAGGCGAGTAGACACACGTTATAATGAACATAGGAATGCGATAAGATACGGAACACATTCAGCCGTGTGCGAACATATGTGTGACGCAGGCCACAGCTTTACCAACATAGAGTCGGACCTTAAAATAATCCATCACGAATCGAAAGGCAGAGCTCTTGACATAATGGAAGCAATCGCGATATACCTAGCCAAACGAAACAATCCCAACAATCTGAATGAACACACATTCATGGAGAGCTCACCCCTCTTCACGCTACTAAAAAACACACCCTGTCGGAAACAAGACACAATTTAGCGACACAGCCAAGCTAGATAAAAAGGGGGGATATTAGGGGGGTTTTAATAGGTAAATGTTATCTGGATCAGGTGTACGATGTACTTTTCTTCTGCAATAAACCAAGGCCCATATTCGCGGCAGTATTAAAGGTGCCGGGACGTCCTCATCAGACCGTCAACGCTTAGTTCGAATGGCTTATGGTCCACGCGTGGCGAGGGCTAATCCACGGTCTTTAATAGTTGTAGACCCACCTCATTCAATAACATACATCTTATCTAGGTTGGCAACACCTCACATAAACACATCGCTATCACTCCCCACAGCACGTATGGTCAGGGGGGAGAAGGCAGGGAAAAAGCAGTCGTTAAGATAACCACCACAGTCGACCGCACAGTGAGTTCCAGTGAGCAAGAAAACTGCGAGTAGCTGTAGTAAGGAAGACAATCAGATAAGTAGTTAGCCTACAATTTTACAGTTTACCAACCATATAATCTCTCTAAAGTACAAACTCCGGATAGCTATCACCATTTAGCATTTTACCTAACATCATATATACTGCATTTAGCATACACTGACAGTTGCAGTACCAATACTGCAACTAAATAATTGTACATATTTTGAATATTTTCACCTGTATTACAAACTTAGATTTTATAGCCTAAGTGTAATGGATCGGATGATGATCGCTTGACGATCGAAACTGGTCATCCTAGTGTTTTATTAATCTCATGTAATTTATTTCAGGATTAGGTCATAACCCATTTCATTTGGGTCAGGCAAATCGTGAAGCCAAGAAATTCAAATCACTCAGGCTTAAACTCATGAATTTAGAGAAGTCAATTTGGTTCAACCAAAAATGTATAGAACTAAACCTCACCCCCAAATACGTACCAATTAATACCGTACCGAACACACCAGCCTCGATCATTTCAACTAAACAAGCCAAAGCGCTTTGGATAAAAAACGAATTAGGTTTGCATACAAAAGAAAGCAAAAAATTAACCAACAATTATACGACATTCAATTGCAACTAAGTAATTTCTGGCACTTAGCCCAATGGGACAGCTTCACCGAGCACCTACACGACACCATCAAAATCAGAGCAACGAGGAAGCATGAAACGCTAGAAAATAAATTAAGAAAACTAGGAGAAACACGGAACCATCAATCTAACGATCAACACACGAATAACAATGAATTCAATTTCCACAGCAGAGTAAAGAACAGAACGAACGTAACCTTTTCTGAAGGTGAAATGAATATGTTAGACAAAGGTTTGAACTACAACTTCACAGACGCACACACGAACCACAATATAAAACAGTTAATCACAGATATTGAGATAGCCAGTCACAAGCTCCTAGCGGAAGACAAGGAATTAACCAAAATTCTCGCCACCAACGAAGCCAAAAAAATCCTCAAACGACAGGGCGATAGCAATAACATTCAACACAACAAACAACTCAAAGAAATAAAGTCGTTGAAACAAAAAATAAAAGAACATGACTTAATCATCACAAAAGCAGATAAGGGAAACACTACAGTAATTTTGAACAAAAGAGAATACATTGCAAAAAACAGTCGAATTCCTAAACAACAACGAAATCAAGGAATTAACAAAAGACCCCACCAACAAATTCCAAAAACAAATAAAAAGTGCGCTAAAAGTAACAGATTACATACTGACCAAAGGCGAAAAATCAAAACTAATAAACATGAACCCGAAAATACCGACATTGAGGGGACAACCAAAAATACACAAAAAGGAATGCCCAATGAGACCAATAGTCAATTGTAGGAATGCCCCTAATTACAAAATCCACAAAGAGTTACTAAAAATCTTAAAATGGCGTCTTTCCAACGACAAAAACAACTCTGTAAAAACACAACAGAACTAGTAACAGCATTGAACACCCTACAAATGAAACCTAGCTTCAGGCTAGTATCCTTCGATGTAACTAACATGTACACCAATATTCCGATTAATGAAGCAATCAACACTATCGAAAACAACTTAAAATCCAACAATTCGGTAAAAGAAACTGAAGAGATTGTGAGATTACTGAGGGTCGTTCTCTCCCAAAACGTGTTTCAATTCGACAATAAAATATACACACAGAGAGAAGGCCTAGCAATGGGATCGCCACTAAGTGGGTTAATCACTGACATCTTCATCAATGCACTAGAAAATGCGTTCTTAGAAAAGACTTCAACAAAGGGAATAGTAATATGGAAAAGATACGTAGATGATGTAATTTGCATCTACGATACTGAATAGCCTACACCACTCTATCAAATTCATTAAGGAATCCGAAATAGACTGGAAAATAAATTATCTCGATATAACTATTGAACGTAAAAACAACGACCTTTCATATTCCATATTCCGGAAAGCAACACAAACCTCGCATGCAATCGACAATCAGTCTAATCACCCCAGTACGCACAAACTAGCGGGTTTCAATTCAATGGTGCACAGGGCTTTAAACATACCCATGTCAAAAGACAACTATAATAAGGAAATAAGAACTATTAAGCAAATAGCAAAGGAAAACAACTTCCCGCCAAGCAAAATAAATCAAATTATAGCCAAACATAAAAATAAAGATAAAACGATTCCCAAACCGGACAGTAATGAGAAAAAATTTGCACGTTTCAACTATGTGAATGCGAATACATATAAAATCACTAACCTATTCAAAAAGCAAGGCATAAAGATAGCTTTCACGACGATAAACACAACCGCTAGGCACCTCCTAAATAGTAATCTTAATAAACGTGACCCGTATTCAAGGTCAGGGGTATATTCTATAACGTGCCAAGACACCGATTGTCAAGCTAATTACATCGGGCAGAGTGGAAGGCGAGTAGACACACGTTATAATGAACATAGGAATGCGATAAGATACGGAACCCATTCAGCCGTGTGCGAACATATGTGTGACGCAGGCCACAACTTTACCAACATAGAGTCGGACCTTAAAATAATCCATCACGAATCGAAAGGCAGAGCTCTTGACATAATGGAAGCAATCGAGATACACCTAGCCAAACGAAACAATCCCAACAATCTGAATGAACACACATTCATGGAGAGCTCACCCCTCTTCACGCTACTAAAAACACACCCTGTCGGAAACAAGACACAATTTAGCGACACAGCCAAGCTAGATAAAAAGGGGGGAAATTAGGGGTTTTTAATAGGTAAGTGTTATCTGGATCAGGTGTACGATGTACTTTTCTTCTGCAATAAACCAAGGCCCATATTCGCGGCAGTATTAAAGGTGCCGGAACGTCTTCATCAGACCGTCAACGCTCAGTTCGAATGGCTTATGGTCCACGCGTGGCGAGGGCTAATCCACGGTCTTTAATAGTTGTAGACCCACCTCATTCAATAACATACATCTTATCTAGTTTGGCAACTCCTCACATAAACACATCACTATCACTCCCCACAGCACGTATGGTCAGGGGGGGAAGGCAGGGAAAAAGCAGTCAAGATAACCACCATAGTCGACCGCACAGAGAGTTCCAGTGAACACGAAAACTGCGAGTAGCTGTAGTAAGGAAGACAATCAGATAAGTAGTTAGCCTACAATTTTATAGTTTACCAACCATATAATCTCTCTAAAGTACAATCTCCAGATAGCTATCACCATTTAGCATTTTACCTAACATCATATATACTGCATTTAGCATACACTGACAGTTGCAGTACCAATACTGCAACTAAATAATTGTAAATATTGTTAATATTTTAACTTGTATTTCAAACATAGATTTTATAGCCTAAGTGTAATGGATCTGATGATGATCGCTTGACGATCGAAACTGGTCATCCTAGTGTTTTATTAATCTCATGTAATTTATTTCAGGATTAGGGTGTAACCCATCTCTTTTGGGTACATTCGTGTTGACCGACTGAAAAGCACTAAACTCTTGTTTACTAAGGCAACACTGAAAATATGGCTTCAAACACCACAACGAAGAGAAATAGTAAATTTATCGAACGGAAACAGGCAACTTCACGCCCAAAATAAAGACAGTTGAAACAATTAAACGCCTAGAGGGACGTCAAAGAACTTTGTAAAAGTAAGATCCCACAGTATATAGAACACTATAAAAAATACGAGTGTAAAGAAGCGAAAAAGCAGTTAGAATAGAAAGGTAAAATGTATATGGTCTACGAACTGGAAGCCAAAATTGAGTGGTGCGAAAAGTTGCGATAAGTAGAGTGAGGGACGAAGCGGCAGCAAGCATCATAAATATTGCGCCCTAAACAAAAAAGGAAGATTGTACTTTTACGTGACCGTGAATCTTGAGATTATGAGCCACGTGTCCTCCTTTTTACGTGGAATCCGAACCACAGGGCATGGCATTTCACTTCGAGAATTTCACATGCATTGACCGGGAATCGAACCCGGACCGCCTTGGTGAGGCGCCTTAAACAAATAGGCAAATTCATTTAGGATGCCACGCACTATAGACAAACTCCAAGGAAAGACTTTCCAGAAATAGGAGTAGGGGCAAGCACACGTCCAATGCAGAATTGGAGATTATCTCAGGATCACCAGCGCCGTGATGTTTTTCACCGCAGTACGGTGAGATTTGTGTTCGTATGAAAGTGTAAAATAATAATTAAGTGAATTTTTTTAGTGTAATAAGTGTTAAGGAAAAGCACAGTAATAATGTGTCAAGATATGTACGTGTGTAAATTTGAAGACCACAAAATTGAAAAGGTCTATTTTAGTTTCGAAATGTGTTGCTGAAGAAATGAAAATGTGTGAAGGCATCCAAAAGCCAGGTCATAAGCCAAACTGCAGAAAGGGTGAGTGAAAAATATTTATTATATTAAATGATTGTGTCATGTGCTAATCAGTGAATTAAAAAAATTTATAAAATGTATGCACTAGAGAATGAACAAGTAATGTTAAAATGTAAAGGAAAAAAAACGCGAAAATTGTTTGCAAAAATGTAAAGGATAATTATTGAAGTGCAAAAATGATAATAATAATAATAATAATGGAAACCCGTAAAATGAACAATTAACAATGGAAAGTCAAATTTGAAAGGAGGAATCGAATATAATAATGTTACTGGCAATTAAATTACGCCAGATAAGTGAAAAGTAAAGTAAAATGAAACATGCACCATAACAATAATAATAGATGTTGAGTTTTTATACTCCGAAAATAATAAGTTTTGAGTTTTATACTCCGAAGATAAGTATTGAATTGAATAATTGCATTCCGTAAGTAAATAATGGAACGATAAGTATTAATGAGAATGATGATAATAAACTCGAGTTGAAATAATTAAAACAATTGGAATAATTGAATTAATTGAAGCAATTGTATAATTGAAGGATCTTTGAGATACCTTAAAATACTAAAGTAATAACGCTATTCAGCTAATAATCGTAATGAGTTAAAGTAATTGGTGATAATCGAGCACCTTGGAAATGTATTGTGAAGTTATGAGCCATAGGCTATTTTGAATGTAAAATGTCGAAGTCAAGACCAGTAAAACTAAATACCGCGATACGAGTGAAGTTGAGTTGTCGAAGATATTTGTAGTATGCGATGAATGTCCAGGTAATTTAAAAGTTGTGTTGCCAAAAATAGGCCTATAAGTAATGAATGAAAAGTAGTATCAATCTAGCAAACGTATATATCCTATAACATGCATAATTTGAGAGATCTAGAAAAGGTATTAATTGTCGGAAATCGTCGGTATTATTGTTGTTTTACGATGGTTTGACCCCCATGGGGGACAGTAGATTCCGCCCAATGCAGTATATTGCAGTGTCAGACCTGTCGAGGCTTTGCTAAATGCGTGTGTATGAATCTGGAAGGTATAAGAGGTTTCTACGGGTTATGATACAGCTGGGGAAGCGCAGATGAGTTTCCGAGCCTAGTGTCATATAACTCATCCTTTTGCCAGCATCATTGTTGTGTCCGACCAAATGAAAGTATGTGAAATGAATGGAATGATAGGACAGAAGCGAGGATCGATAGGGATCCCTCGTTTTCTATCTATAACAAGGACGGGAACAAGGTATGATCGAGATCTCTTGGTGTCTGCCTAATAAATATGTAATGCGTCGTGATCTCTAATTATGGTATTGGTTATGAGGAAATGAAATGAATGATAAGTAAGGCAGGGAATAAAAAGTTGAAATAATGTGTTAACTTGGATGATCATATGCCCTTTGAGAAAGGAAGTAAACATTTGTAAAGTCGCGACGAGAATGAATGAGGCGGAGACAGAGTCATAAATCACAGCTAAGTAGAAGTGAGGGGAGAGTCTCGCTACCGTGCAGACCTTCTTAGACCGCGAGGGGTGAACGAATACAATAGGCGCTTTGTGTACAGAAGTGGTAAGAGCTGATTGGATATTAGTAAATGATAACGGAATACGCAAATTTGTTAATTAAATGTGCCATAAAGTTATAAAGTAAATAATTTTGTTGGTGGGTCTTTGACAATCGTCCCCACATTAAGTTTGAAGGAATTCTATAATATTTGACCATAGTAGGCAAGGAATTATTTTGTTAATAAATATTCGATTCCTGCCTAAAGAAAATATATTAAAAAATACGGGTAAACTAATAATTGGGTTTGTATGCAAACTAAGTAATGAAAATGATAGCACATGATACATCATTAATAGACCTCCCTAAAGCATGAATGGAATGAGTTCGGGACATGGCAGGTTTAAAAATTGTTGATTTGTTGTGTAAATATTTAAACCTAAGGCTTAACTGGAAGAGATAATATAGCTTGAAGGTGATTCAAAGTGAAAAAGGTAAAATGAAAACCCAGAAGGGATCATAATGATACGGTAAATGTCCGTAAAGTGTATAATTTTTATGAAATGATAGGCATGCTCTATGTCTTAATGACATGTTGTACGAAAGGGAACTTTGTATTGATATTCAAATATAGATATCAGCTAAGCAATATAACGCTATGATATAGAGTAACATGATTTTTCTTTAAATTTATGGATTTTTGATTTTTGATGATTTTTGGATTTTCCCAAAAATATTGATGTTTATGTAATTAGTATTTGTTCCTGGGAGTTTTTGTAAATAAACTCATATTGATTGTAACATATTTAGTTCTCAATGTAGTCTTCTAGATCCTAAAGTGCTTTCATATCTGAATGTGAGATCATGTTGTGGGCTGAACGTAACATACCTCGAAGCCGCAGCAGCAAGCCAGGTTATGATCAAGCATTATCCATGTGATATGGGTACAATACCAATATATAATAAATAGTCAATATTAGTTCGGTCTTTACCTAAAATCAAAAATCAAATATCTAAATTCTAAAATCTAAAACCTAAAATCTAAATAATTATAGTACAGAAAACATAATTCCAAATAAAACAATTCATTTTATGTCTTTCTTTGATAATTAGTTACCGAAAATTTAAATTCATGATACTATGGTTTGGTCTTTTTGCAAAATTTAAAATCAAAAATCTAAAATGTAATTTCTAAAATCTAATAACTAAAAACAAAAAAAATATTACATGCATTAACTGTATAACAAACCTAGTCCACGTTTGTAGATGTAATCCAAGTATTGATTTGAAGAAAAAAGCCTAGTGTAATCGGTCTTAAATACTATCCCTGCTTTTTATATGTTTAGGACATGCATATTAACCTGAAATCGAACCCTAGTATACCTTAGTGAACGGCTAACAGCTTAAACACTGCGCCACCATGCCCTTCTTTCTTAGTTTGATTCTTTCTAGGGATCGGAGCTGGAAATCGAGTTAAGATCTCCAGTGCAAGAGGCGCAAGTGCTCGCCACTGCAGCACAAAATGGTTAGCTGGTAACATTTGACAACTGGAAATGATTGTATTTCTGTTAGCAATGAATTTCGTCATCTGCCTACTGTCTGAGCACTACCAGCAATACAGTTTAATTTAGAACAAGCGAGTGTGTGTATAGATTATTAGCCTCAAGTATTTAGAGTCTGTTGTGCGTAGCGATCATCTTGCCCAATAACCACTGAACAAGTTTTAACAGTCAACACATAGAAACAGCATGGGATAGTTGTTTGTGCTCCATGTATTTGCGTGTGTGCATTAACACCATGCGCTAGCTTTACCTTACCCTCTAAAGGTAGAGCGTTATCCATTTTCTTTGGACATCGCCAATGACAGCATCTATTCACAAGTTGTACACTTAGGCTCCTTGGCTTGTTCTCGATTAGGTTTGGTTCAGTTTAGTTTGGTTTGAAACGGTTTGGTTCGGCTTGGTTCATTTTAGTTCAGTCACCATCTTTTTTTTAGCTACCCTCTTTAACCAATGAATTAAAAATAGTATACTCTTAATTCATGAATCAATAAATAGGATTTTGTGTACACCGTTTGTCATGCCATGCCTGCAACCTATACTCTCTAAGTACTGCAGTTACGTCTAAAAACAAGTTCCAATGGTAAAAGACTTGTCAGTCACCATACATGCAGCGTACAATAATTCTTTCTCTACCTAGCTAGGTTTCATCACTCACAGTAAACATCAAACATTATGGTATTGCAATACATTGGGAAACAAAAGTCCATGCTCTTGTTGTTTTCAGTCTTTTGGGAAAATTCATAAGCCATAAAAAAGAGAAATAGCGCGCCATGGCAAGTCCTAGGACACCTCACGTGTTCAAATTCAATTATTAGTTTATAAAATCTCAGGTCAATGACTTTGCTGTTTTGGGTCTTTTGAGTAAATAAGTGCTCCATAGGAAAAATCATAAAAAATAATCTTAAAACAAGTCGTTGCATGATGCTCTCCAATCAATGATTCGCAAAATATCTATTCATCCATTGGACATGGCCACCGTGGTTGCCGACATGCTCATTTAAACACAATCGGTACTGTCTCTCTCTACTAAAAACAATTATTAAAATAAATTAAATTAAAAAGAATTTTCAAAATGTGTAGTTAGGACCTTCATAAAAATTTCAAAAATAAATAATAAATTCAAAGAGGGGATGTCATCCTGAGTCCTATAACACTTCATAAGTATAAATCAAATTATTGTTTCCCCCTTTTCCTGTCAAATCTACATTCATTGTTTTAGTTGTGAAATGACCTATTGTGGTAAAGGAGTATTTAATTACCGATTTTTTGAGCTATAACACATAATTTTAGGGTTCTTGGTTTCCAAGATATCGATTTTTGAATTTTGGGGTAGTTTTCAACCCCCTTCTATTTTTCGTCCAAAACAAAATATCTTAGGTTAATTTATCATTTTTATGTGTTTTGGTTAGCGAGATATTAAAAAGCCAATGACCTATTAGTTTTGAGTCCTTTAATTAAATTTAAAAAATAACTCATGCATAAATAATCATTGAAAACGCCCGTCCTCTTACAAAAGCCACAAGTGTACATGCATACAAAAAACACTATTTCACCACCATGTAGGGGTGGTTTTTATTTTGTGGTAAAAAAGGTGTTTATAGGAAAGGGAGGGTGACCCCATGTCCTACAATACCTCATATGCCCAAATCCCACCATGACTTTAGGATATATCAACATAAGTGTTGTTAAGCCCTTTTTATTAACAGAAAAGCGCACGAATGTCCATAACATAGGTTTAAACTAGTAAAACAAACATGTTACAAAAGAATTAATTGATGTGAAAAACTCATGATCCAGTAATCAATCAGGAAAGTGTGCATTAAAGCATTCTTTCATGACCAGTCATTATATTGTGAATTGAATGTTAATTGTGAGATACAGCAACACAGTATGCTGCTTTGTTCAGTTTAAATGTTAGTCCTTGCCATAATCACACAGTGATTTCTGGTTATTTTTACATCGTGTGATATAATATGTGTCACAGAACTGGTCACGTAACGAGCACACTCAGAGTTAATTTGGGGCGTGGTAGGACATGTTTTTACATATTTTATGGTGGTACCCATGCACTGATAATTTTATCACCACAGGTCTTAGTTTCTGATTGGCCCAGGTCCAGTTCCGGTTGATCATAGCATCCGTACTGTAAAGCCATTTTGACATAGCATCAGATTAGGTTTGGTTAGGTCCACTAGACTAGGTTAGCTTGACTAGGATAGGCTAGGTTAAGCCATGCTCACCATTATTATTTGAAAAGCGTACCATGCATGTACATAGTTGCGCGCCGCCGCCATCTTGAGTGGTGGAGCGGTCGCGGTGTGTATAGAACTGTTAAAAAAACAATTCTCATGCTGGACACACAAAGCTATATGTTCTCTTAATTTATGTATCCCTCGTTGGCCATATGGATTATCAAAGTAAGTAAAACACCGTTTACACATGCATGTCTTATGCCCATAGCGGGTAATTTGATCTCCTACTAGTTTATCAAAATCTTTGACAAAAACATAGTGGTTCCGACCAGATGATGACCTTAGCAAAGGTAGGTCGTGGTGGTCTTTTAGCTCTTGATCCACAATCTTTAAGGGAAAGAGTTTGTCTTCTTCCAGTCCAAATACATTGATGGATATGTCGTTGGCTTTTTCAAATTTGGTAATTTCAGCTAGCGATGTAGGAAACGAAATTTGAGCGACCATTAAAATACCTTGGTTTGCGCCCATCATCGCCCCTTATCGCTCCTCATCGGCTGCCATTCAAAATATGCATGTGCCCAAAAATGAACCCGAACCTCCTCGGTACCTGACAATCCACAGATGAAAAAAGGATCGCAGAAGCACTGAAGTCCCTGGCAAAAACAACCTCAGTGTATCGCTGACAAGTAGCTCATTTTGATACTTGTTTTTAAAGATGTAAAGTGGTGGTGAAAAGAAATCTAACTGAGCTCGAACATGAGATTCCTGAATCTCGTGATATATGGGTGGAAAACTATGCGCCTATCTCCATTGTTCATCATCTCGCTAACTATTGTAAATGTAAGATGGCATTTCTAGAAAAAGGACGAGCAAACAAGGCGTGCTCGCAAGTTAATTAACATGAAAACATAAAAACACATACAAATATGAATAAACTCTCCTAAACCTACTTAATAAACTTAGCTAAATATAAATAATTGAATAATCGTGAATAATAATATATTAATAAAATAAAAACTCGAATTCGGTCCGTGACTTCACTGTTCTATAATCAGCTGACTCATGTGGTTTCCTACCAATTCTAGGAGTATCAAGAAAAAGTAAAATAACTATAAATACTCGAATTACGAATAATAGAAAATAATAAATTACTAAAGGAATTGCCTATTCTTCCTACACATTTAAATTCACGGTTATGTTTTATCTATACTAAAAACTCCTGATTCTTTCAAGTTCCTAACACTATCACCTGATCATGTTAAAAGTGAATTACTATAATCACTAGAACTAATTTAAAGTCTGTACAACTATTTACAATGCTGAATTCTTTATATTTCCACTTCTCTCGTTTCATTCAACCGAATGTTTATTATTCTCCTCAGAGAATTCTTCGTCTTATATTTCTTCACAAAATACATATTAAATCCGCTATCCTTTTACATCAAGTTAAATATTGTCATATCCTGGCTTCAATAGCCCAAGCGGTTAGGCATAGCATTGTAGTAATGTCTTAATCAATATATCAATTTAAGGTATTAATCTTGCACATTAAATCCACTTCCTAATTCACCTTAAAATACATCGGTTACCAATTTAAATTAAATAAACAGCTGCATTTATAACAATTTTATATTTACTTGAGCCTCACTCAAAAGTATAGGCTTCAATTTCTCAATCTTCACATTATGCACTGTTGTCCAAACGTTAAGCATAATCACTAAGCGAGGCCATACCGCCTGATAGGAATGTCAGACGTTTTGCTTAACAAACGGAAGTTGCATCACACCATAAGTCACACAACTTGTCCAAAAAGACAAAGTCAGAACGGTTATAGCTAAGGTACACTTTGACAACAACTAACAAAATTTAGCAATGTTTTCCACAACAAAATATGCTGTTAATAGTTTTATGGTTACCCCTAATGGCCATACATGCTTTGCAGCGACGTGGCATGCTCTCTATTAGATGGTGTAAGAGTTCCTGTGGCAGTCGATCCCATTCATCCGAAAAGGCAATGCAAAGGTCTTGGAAGGTCCTTGGTGGAGGCTGATGGGACCTAATTCCCCTCCCCAATGCATCCCAGGCATTTTCTATAGGATTCAAATCCGCAAACCTCGCTGGCCAGTCCATGCGATGAATATAATTCCCAGCCATAAATTCATCTACCAGTGTTACTCGGTCCACACATGATGATCAGCAGGTCCGTAGGGCCATTCAACATGACGCCACCACCACCATACTGGACCCGTTTCACGATGTTCCTGTGGTTGTATCGGCTACCCGGTTCTCTCCAGATTAATGTGCGACGGGAATTGTTCCGCAAACTGAAGTGGGATTAATTTGTGAAGAGCACATGCCTGCATTCATTAATGGTCAAGTTTCGACGCTGACGGCTCCACAGTAAACGGGGTCGTCTTTGCGCTGGTGTGAGCGGGACGCACACCGCTGACTTCTGGAAAAGGGCCCTGCTGTTCTGATCCTCCGGTGCATAGTTTGCCTGGGAACGGCAACCCCTGAGACGGCCGCATGCTCCGCTGACAATTGTCAAGCAGGAGCACTCCGATTTCGTCGGGCGGTTATAACCAGATATCGGTCCTGTTGTGGGGTGGTTACTCTTGGTCGACCTGGTACTGGCATGCCACTAACATCTCCTGTCCCTCGAAATCGTCTCCAAAGCCTGAAAGTGACACTTTGTGGCACATTCAAGGATACAGCAACTTCGGTCTGTGTCTATTCTGCTTCCAGGCGGCCGAGTATTCTACCCTGTAAAACGGGGTCCAAATGGCTTCCTTGTGCCATTATGTTGTCACATTTACCACGAGGCTACGCTCCGCACACTATAACAGGTCAAGCACGACTGAGGGAATATGGGGGGCAGGCATAGACTGTGCTTACCTTGCAGTAATGCCGCTAGTGAAAGCAGGGAATACTCCTTTCCTATACAGAGCGAACACGTAAGGTTGGTAGGTGCATATGTCGTGTGATTTGTGGTCTATTTCCAGTTGCCCTGCTTATTCGTATCATATGCTTAACATTTGGACACTAGTGTACTTGTTTGGACGCTGGCGTAGTTATATACTTCGCATTCTTGCCGAAATACCTTTAAAATCACGTAGCTTTAACCATTGCACCTGACCAACCTCTAATTGTGGTATAAATCTTCGTCATCGTAACTTTCCTGTTCCACCACTTCTTTAAGTTTCAATAATAAAAATATTAATAACCTCCGTAATTAAGTAGCATAAAAGCAATATACAGACTCCTCTTACAGAATTCCGCTTAATAAATATACAGTGAGCCTCTCCCCTCTCTCATTGTATTTTTGTTATTCACGGTAATAACAATACTTAAACAAAACAAGTCTTTTCCAGAAAGACACATTTTTTTCAGGATAAAATTTATCATGGTCATATTAATGACTACCGTAGATTTACGTTCACTAGACTGACTGAAATCTAGTCATCTCATTTAATATCATTTACAATGACTTTACATTGACTCCATCGTCACAAATTGCAACTGCAATGGAAATAAATTAACTAGATCAACAACCTAGCTAAGTTCTGCTCACTACTAGTGTTCTCTCCATCTTAATGTCTTGAAAATAGGACTACCATGTCCAACAACTGCAATATTAAGTATTGAAGTCAATAGATCATTCCAAGATCTCTCCTGATCTGAATTTGAAAATCAAGAATTTGTTCCCTGAAGAACTAAAGTCTAGTTTCCTATATCCTACTTATGTTAATTGACTCTACCAACATACAAAATTTCAGTTTAATTGCGGTAATAGATTCGTAGATATTGAGAACCGTCTAACATTACGGATGATTGCCATGTTGGATTTTTCTATATATAGGTCTTGGAGATTTGTACCATTACATGAAGATCATTGTGTACGTTCAGTATTCAAACTTCAATCGCATGATTTGGTCACAAGAAGTAAAAACGAGATTTTAAAATTTCGTACATCTGCCATCATGTGGTTATGAAAACAATTGAAATAAATTACTGCCAGTGGTTTAACATTTGTATAAGCATTTACCGTACCAAGTTTCACTGCACTCGGATGGTTAAGTCGCGAGAAACTTCCAATTAAATATTTATAATTCGCATCACCGCCACGGTTTATTTGTGCTCACCAGGTTATTGAAAGACCAATAGGGGAACTCGTGTTCATAGCCTCTATAAACATTAAAATATTCAGTCTGATTGCTGTAAAAGATTCGGAGATATTCAGAACAGTTGACAACCGGCACAAGACCATAATGGTTTTTGACCGGGAAACTAAAAGGCCATTTTTAACTTTTTTAAACAAAAATTTAAATTCAGAAAACGATCGTTGGTTAACATTGGTTAACCATTATGGTCTTGTGCCGGTTGTCAATACACAGCCATTAACCAAGAAAGCAGTCATCGTCCCAGTCATTTACAGGTAATGAATTTTGTCTAGTGGTTTCAATAGTGGTAAAATGGGACAGCATTTTTAGTTAGGCTTACCTGAGTTTTGAATAGTTCACTGTTTGGCAATGGTTCCACTCTAGTGCATGTCGTGTTTTCAGTGACTGCTACAGCGGTAAAGATTTTCCTTCCAACTTTCTAAAAATAAATAAAATAAACCGCCATAAATACAATAATTCAGGTTAATATATGCATTTCATAAACAAAATAATAATATCAAACAAAAATCAAACAAGTTATTTAAAAAAATCTCACCTTGACTTTTAATGGCTTGCTGTTTCCCTCTCGTGGTCTGAAAAGTGCAATGGTCTCTCTCTCAGACATGCCAGGTATACCGGTTATCTGCAAACAAATACATTTAAAAAAATCATTAATTACCTTATCATTAACAACAAATTTAAGGTTCATTAGCATTACATCATTAAAATAATCATTAATATGTACTCACCGAAAAAAGGATCTTATTCCAACGTTCAGTTCAGTTGACAATACAGAGCTTTACAGTATACGTCTGGTTTCTGAAACACAATCTCTATCAGTCAGCTTAGCAATAAAGAGACAGTCTACATTTTTATCGTTTGACCTTGGACTGTTCTCTGTCTCTCACATGTTCACACGCCTCCGCAGATTCGTGTACCTTATACTTGTTCATTTTTTAATATAGAACCAAAATGCCCGCCTCTTATACACCAGTAGTACAACTGTCTAAGAACCAACAGACAAGTAAGTTAATACTGTACTTCCCGCCCACACGCACATTGTATCTTATCAGCAGCTCACAGGTAATGATTTCAGTGGCAGCAAGCACTCCAGCCTGGCCCAAGCATATTTTACTTTGCTGTTCAGACTTCCAGTGAGACATAACCAAGTTCTTGATGTCAACTATCAAACCCGCTTTTATTTGCATCATAGAATTATCATTTGTAATAATACTCATCACCGTTTAAACCCCCTTCAGAGGTAAAAATCTTAGCAGGCTTCACGCATTTTCGGATATTAGCTTCGGTCTAATCGTCATAGGAAAAATCGGAAAAACGAACCTTCGCCCTGTCGTCTCGTCGAAATATCCGTTACTCTATTCAGCACGGTCACCGTGGCCGGCGAAAAGCTCGTTGAAACACACGCTCAGCGGTATCGTCTCTCTATCTACGACCACTTTTTACTAAAAATTTAAAAACGGGTAAAACATTTTTTCAGCGTTATGCCCTTTGTGAAATTGCTTTCAAACAATAACTATGAAATTTGAAAGAGGGTGTCACCCCGAGCCCTTCGACACCTCATTTGTTAAAATCCTACCATGGATTTGTCAGATATAACTAAACGTTTAAAATCATTCTTAATCCCAAAAAAGGGTTTTCCCTCCAACTCGACTTAGACATCGTCAGCGAGAGGGCAGCGCGACGAAAATAATGACATGTCAAACTTTGTTCTCGCTTTATGGGTTCGTGAGATATTAGCACAAATGTCAAAAAACACTTCTTTACCCCAAATTCCACCAATTTAAAAAAATAACCTGAAGCGGGATACCACGCAGGCCTCTGTGCGACTATTCCTTCCCCAACATTATTATTCCTTCCTTCACAAGGCCGCCAGGGGCTCACAACTTCATTTAGTAAGTAGAACCCCCCTTCTAACACTTCTACAGTCATCAGTTGAACTTGGTCCAGGCAAGCGTCAACATGTTGCGCACATTGATTGTGAATTGCCAAGGGTTTAAAGTTGAAAATAACAAATTTATATTTAAACAGGTGGTCATCATTGATTGTTTCACCTATTGGATATCACAAGCTAGCCATTTGGTGTTTAAACCACCCAATGCATTTGATTTGTTGTGTGAAAATGACCGTAAACAACCCCAATGGATTGAAAATCATTTGCAACTCGACTGGAATCGAGGAACCATTTCGTATAAAGATTTGGACATGGTGATGAAAGCACATTTGTCCTCAGCCAATGTGGTATTTGTAAAAGGTAATGAAAAACAGCAATGGCTACAACCACTTTTGGCTCCTTAGTGTCAATGTATCGATTTAATGGACTTGGGCAACATTACCAATAAATCCCTGGCCCATGTGTGGCATCTCTTTCATTGGTTAACTACCAATACCTGCTGGGAGTTGTTAAATAAAATTAAAACTCAAGATTTACCTGCGGATGACACCAGTGAGATTCCTACAAGCAACGTGTAAACATCTACAATACGTGATACCATGGAGAGAGAGGATGCTACCGATAAAGCGATTGGGAAGTTTTTTGTGTGCATAACGAAACCAGATAGTTTTACCAAAGAGGAATTATTGGCTCTCCCCAAGTCGTTCATTTATTATGTGGCAGCCATCGCCGTGAAAGAAATCTGGCAACATGTACCAAAATCATGGACTCCAGACCCTGCGTTGAGTGAATTGCAACCATGTACGGATTACGTTCACCATAAGCAAATGGTCATGGTAAGAAATACCCTCTATGCGACAGTGCGCTATTTGCCAGCTGGTCAAACTGTATCACGGTCATAACCGTCAGTGTAAAGATTTTGTTTCCTCATTCCACGGGTGTAATAGCGAGAAAAAGCAACAACAACAACAACAACAAAAATCGTCCACGGAGGAGGAGGAAGATCAAACATTTTCGCAATCGATGGAAAAGGATTTGTATTGGCAATGGTGTCATTGACAAAGTCATTCCATTCTTACCTTTCGAAATTCACCTACCTGGTTACCGTTTCTGTGGACCTGGAACTCGTCTTGAAGAACGTTTGAAGCGTGGGGATGTACAAATTAATCTTTTGGATCAAACATGCAAAGAACACGACCTTTCTTAACGCAATAGTCATCCTGCTTTACGACATGTGGCAGATAACATGCCTTTGGAAAAAGCTAATCAACGTTTGACATCCTGAGACGCATCAATGGGAGAGAGGTTGGCATCCCTGCTATGAAAGGAAAGTTGACAATGCATGGACATGAATATTGAAAACCAAGGACTGAGGAATTTGTATTTCTATGTATTCTATTTTTGTAAATCCCTATTGCTATGAAATAAAAAACAAGATTTACCAGTGCACGATGATTTTTAATTTTTCAAAACGAAGGTAGTAATTTGCTAATTTTTCATTTTCACATTTCACACATTGACAATTTTCACCTTTTTTTAAGTTTTGTGTTTTTAATGATATGGAAACATGGATTTTCCAATTTGTTGTTTACACTTTTTCAACATTGTCGGTTTAAAGTTTTTGAATTTTGATATTTCACACATTGCTATTTCCACTTTACACTTTTTTTAATGTTAGTTTAACGTTTTTGAATTTCACGATCTGCAAACATGGATTTTCCATTTTATGTTTTTTGTCAATGATGTTGATGCGAGTGCTTGACCATGGCGATGGTGCAGTCTGTTTATGTGTTTGTAGCAACATAGAGGCCTATTACTACTGCAGGTAAGACTTTTTTTTTACAAAAATAACACCAATTTTCCCCTGCATTTCAAAGAAACAAAACTATTGAAAAACAAAACTGACTATTTACCATTCACATATAAGTGTTGATGTCCCCCTCCCCACCCTACCTCACCGAGTGTTTGCTCTGGTCAAACAATCAATGCCACCCACACGTACACACAAGCGTTCTCTCTATAGACATACATTCTCACAACCATGCCTGTCTTTGGAAACAAACACAACCAGGCTATTTATTCCCTAAGAACATTCTTGACATACACACTCATCCCAAGAACTCTTTATTTATACATTTAAGATTTTACCATTAAAAAAATGCTATTACTCATTTAATATTTACAAAAGAACAAATAGCACCTTTGAACAGCCTTAAAAATCAAACAATTTACCATTTACCATTCCCAACCCAATGGAAATTTAAAGAAATAAGGTTGCACAGAGCTTTAAAGAGCAAAAGGCCTAAGTGGTTTCCACTATTTACAAAATCCACTATTCACAATTACAAAAAGAAATATTTACAAAATACTAAATACTAAATCTACTACTTACAAAAAGCCATGTCTCTAAACGATCAAACACAGAAATCACACCTCCCCCTCGTGGTCATAACCCCATGGTAGGCTGGTGAGCAGGTCATCAGTCCACACACGTTTGTTATGCATTGAGGTGAGGGTGCGTTTTCTCTGTTCCACAAGATACAAATTATGGTTGCTGGATTATATCCTTCACTGTTTATGCGACATAGATTTGCCAGTTTGTAAAAACGCGAGGTAGTCATCTACACGTAGCGATTTTACCACTGCCCTACCTACACCTTTTGCTCTTTTGGCTTTCTTACAGTCTAGTGTGCGATAGGCATACATTACAGAAGCCAAACCTACAAATTCCGTCATAATGGAAACACCGCATTCATCTTTTAAACACACATTTCCTTCTTGTTTTTATGGGCAGCTGAAACACGTTGTCAGCGCAATAAGAAGTGTCGAACCAGTCACTATATTACCTCATTACGACATAGGGGTTGCAGTGGCGAATGTTATAAATGAATGTGACTGTATCCACATACAAAAGAGATACATCCTCAAAATGTTGTTTGGCAAACTCGTAGTGGAATCAATACATGACTCATTTAGAAAAGTGTAAAATGACTTGGCGCAAGTAAATGGGCTTATCTATGATCACACTGGTCTTACTCATTTAGAATGGTGGCCAAGTCCTCATCAGTAAGTTTAATGGATTTAAAATTTAGCTTGGCAATGTACCGCCGGGCACCCCACCGCCCCTCCCAGACATTGACCAATTTAATGTCGCGGTATTTGCGGACATTTTCCATTGACTTTCCATAGATGCTGTTGTTCATCAATTTAAAAAAGATTTCAAACTGCTGTGTTGCCATTTGTCGGTGCTCTGTGTTGAGTTGCATATATGGCTTGAGCCATGCTTTTTGAGCAAAGGAAATAACCCTTTGGATTTTCTTCAAAACTAAAGCCTCGGGCTAGGCATTGCAGCAACATTTAGATATGTAGCACATACCGATTTTTGTTGTAAAGTGTGCCCATGAATTTTTCAATTTCCACTTTACTGTTTGCGGGAACCATTCGCTCTAGGCAGAATGGAAAATCAGCATGTTCATCCTACAAGAAGGAGGGATATTCAACATCCACTTCTAAAACATATCCGCGGCATGTTTCTTCGCTAGCCATGTTCACATGAAATTGTGACACTTGTTTCTCTGTCAGACAAGCAAAATCCCCATAGGTAAACGGCTGGCTCATGGCATAGCCATACAAATTATTTACTTCATAGTACATTCAGTACGATTCTGGTTTGTCTTGAGAACAAGAGGGCATGTATGGATTATTCAATTCGGCATGTCACTGGTTAAGCGATTCAAAGCCGCCGCGAATGCCCTTTACAAAGAATAAGACCATGACTACATCCGTGAGTAAATCCAATGCCACTTGTGTATATTTCAAAGCTGCATCAAACGAGAGCCCAGAACTTGAATAATAGTGTGCTGGGTCAAGGCAATTGATGTGTTGACACATCTCACGGAATATTTCAAACACATCTGTCAGCAGCAATACATCGAGTTTTAGGTAATGCATAGCATATACACCTAGCGTCTTTATATGAAACCCTCGCCAAACTTGCCACGAAAGTGCATAGTCTCGATCGAAAACAGTACAGCGTGTCAGTAAAATTTATCTTGTGGTGGGAGAGTTTTTTTGGTTTAACACGCCCCAGTTGTTACAGAAATCATACGGAAAAATAACTTTCCGAATGCACAATTTAAAATGCCCAGGATTTTCAAAATGCATTCTGGTGTATTTTAATTTATTTTCATCCAAGTCATTGACAAGACTATCTAGCGAGACTGCCATAAACTTAAAGAATCCAAAAATCGAATGCAAAATTTGCCCAACCGCTATGTCATGGCTGTAAAACGTTCACGGTTTTGAGGGATAATTGAAAAAGATCCCTTGCTGACATGACCAAATTCCCGAATCAAAAACTGAATATCATAATTTACCATATTGTGGAAAAACACACTGATAAATCGAGGATCTGGATAATTGAAAATGCAATCGCTATAGGCAGCTCCCCAAAACTCTCCCGTAAAGTGTGAGTGGTCTCTGAATTTTCCACTCCGCCTAAAATGGGCTTTTCGCAAAGATGGCATGTGGCTTCATGCTCATACTGCTGCTGCTGTTCTGGAGTTAGGCTCATGGGAACTGGGTGGTCCAGTAACTTTTGTACATCATTAGCCAAATCCACAACTTGGTCCAAAAATCATGTCGCACAATCTGGTCCCTCACGGGATTTGCAACAGAATTTTGTGGAGTCATAGGCACACACCACGTTAAATCCTTTAGCAAAGGGTTCATGTTTTTCAATGGGTGTGGTTGAGCTGATGGCAGGATCTGGTTCACATCCCGCCATGGGTGTGGTGAGAGCTTCAAAATCTGCATACACCACAAAGGGAAATGTGTCACGCTTGTGAATGTTCTTAAATTTCAACACAGAATTTTCCCCTTGGGCAATACCAATCTCACCGCTTCCTGAGAAACACAATCTACCCTATGTCTTTCCAAAAGCGTAGGTGTTTTAAAATATTGCACACAACGATCACACATATATTTCTTATGTTGAAATTTGGACACATGACTACTAACCAATCTACTGAAATTCTTAATCAGGCAATAGTGATTTACCTCTCCATTAGACAAATATAAAATATGAATGTGGTGTCGTTTTGGTTCTTTTGTGGCATAAAGAGGACCCACAATGTCATCACTATCAAGACCATACACCATGAACGAAAGGTCCTGGTTATCTTGTTCAAACCTATTAATGTCAGTTAAGTCCATAGGGAACGACACATGAGTTAAATTTACACTTTGTTTTAATTGCTCAAACTTGGCCTTGTACTTTCCTGGTCTGTCAACATTATGTAAATACGCGGCCACACACCACAGGAAACATTTATCATCCAAATTTTCAATATTTACCACTGCCTTATCAATGTTATTGCATGTGATAAAGGGATATGTCTAGACCCAGCATTGAACGGGTTGAATTGACAAATGTTGATTTGTAGGTAATGAATTTTATTTAGGGAAAGGCCACTGAGTCCTTAATGCAGTTTATCAAATTTTGTTAGCAAGCCATTGATCACATTGGATTCATACATCTCTTTCTGATTATCGTCTATGAAAAGTTCTCACATATTACTGCAAGTATAAAATGTTTCTTAATGCCCACTGTCATTATTTTATATACTAATTCGCACACAAGTTCTGTATTAACCGTATGCAACCCTTGAGCTGTACAAATGTGATCTTCAAAAATTTAAAATCAAGATTCGACAAAATCTCTCGGGATTAAACTTTCCCTAACATTCACCTCGCGACCAGAGCACACACCGACTTGAAACACGACTCGAGGGGTTGCCAAGTTAACGTTTCGGCAGTGGCAAAATACATTATTAATATAAAACGCTCTCACCTGAGTTTCCACCCGTAGACTGTCTGGGAAACAATGGTTGCACTCTCGCACGTTCCTGCTTTTCAGAGTTGGTTGAGGTTCTTTCCAACACTCTAAAATATAAATAAAATAAACCACCATAAATATATCAATTCCAAATAGTATATTTCATGTACAAAAAAAATTGGTTATATATAAGAAAACAAATCTTACCTGGGTTTTGTAAAAGGCCTTGCTTTTGCCTGGTCTTGGGCTGGAGTGGAATGGATTCCGTCTCTCTCTCTCCCCTCCCCAACAAGAGATATATAGGTTATCTAAAACAAAAAATATAACAACCCATGAATAAAATTGTAAACAAATAATAATTTAAACATCCGTTAGCATTAAAAAACTAAACAGCATTAATAATACACTTCCCTCTGATATATATAATTTATCCAAAATGGTCACTGAATGGGTTGGGCACACAAATCCAATAACTTTCAACACGGTAAACGAAGAGACTATGTGCACAGTAAACCGTTTACCAGAGTAATGACAGGCTATGCGCCATGACGTCCACAGGTGTCTCTCACCCAGCCCCTCCCCTCCCCGCTGTACTCCGCTGCTCTCTCCCGTTATCGCTCTCACAGTGTTGCCGGCTCGTTCAACCTTCATTTACGCAAGATAGCGATGATGTCAAATCAGCTCACAATCCTAAAGCGTGATAAGATTTCTATTCTGCCAGCCCCGAGCAGATTTGTTTCTGTTTTGTTCATTCTTCCAAAATGACATAACCAAGTTCTATTGTCAACTATCAAGCCCGCTTCATTTGCATCATAGAATTATCATGTGTCTGTCACTCATCACCGTTTACTAACACGTTTATGATCTCCTTCAGGGGTAAAAAGATATCTTAGCATACTTCACGCATTTTCAAATATGAGCCTTCATCCTTCTGCCACAGGAAATTTTGTAAAATGAACCCTCGCCCTCTTGTTGACCGCCCTGCTGAAATATCGATTGATCTGTTGAGCACGGACACCACAGCTGTATTGTCTCTCTGTGTACAACCACTCTTCATTAAAATTGAAAGACAAGTAAAAAAATATTTCTTCAGCGTTAGGCCCTATGTGAATTTTTTGGAAAAAAATATACCACATTCGAAGGAGGGTCCTTGGACACCGCATTTGTTAAAATCCTTCCATGGATTTGCCAAATATAACAAACAGTATAAAATCGCGTTTTTTCCAAAATAGGTTTTCCCTCCTACTCGGCACAGGCATCCTCAGCAAGAGGGCAGGGCGACAAAAACAATGACACGTCAACGTTTGTTCTAGATTTATTGGTTCGCAAGATATCAGGGAAAATGTCAAAAAACACATGCTCACCCCAAAATCTAGTTTCCAAATTCAACCTATGAAACAAATAAATTCACCATCAGATAGAGTGGAAAAAATCCATTCAAACGATACCACGCAGGTCTCTGTACGACTTTCCCTCACCCAACATCATTATTCCTTACTTCACAAGGCCGCCAAGGGCTCACAACTTCCTAAGTGTAGGAGAACAGTCCTTACCACACTACTGTTAGTGTTTGCCCTAGAGACTTGAAACTCATATTGTGGATAGAGGGGGGTAAGGCCAGTGGCTTAGCTGACACGACAAAAATCGTACATGTCACCAGAAAAAATATGTACCAAAAAGCGTACATCACAACTACGGGTAATTGCTTCCCACCAGCGCAGTGCTCATCACCTAAATTATACAGCAGTCCCTGCATTTGGACTAAAATCAATAAGCTGTGCAATCAGCTGTTTGTTCATAATATAACCTCAAGAATAATAAATACAGTAGCCCTTGGCTGACTGTATTTGTACATTCCAACAGTGTCTAATATACCCCAAATAGGCTATGCTCCAATTACGGGGAACATGAATGTTGTACTGTGGGACCTTCATCGAACCAACGACAGCTAGCTTGGCTCAAGTCTGTACTCTGATCATTATATCGGCAGTCGTTTTAGTCAACTCAACAAAATGCGAAAAAAAGAGTGCTACACTCACAAGAGCAGTTACATAAAAACAGGTTCTCAGCTGCCTGCTGTATCAACCATTGCCTTCTCAATTCTCATGTCCAGCGTGCTAGAAACGCTATGCAACAAATAAAAGAATTCTTTCACAGGGCTTTGACCTTCATAAACATATGTTCACTTGGTGACATAATAACCAATGGAATGTTGTTCCTAACTGTGGCTCACACCTTATACTATGTAAATTTGGCTTGAATGTTGTCATTGTAATATAGCCTCAAAACGTATTTAGAGATAATAGTGGCAAGAGCGTTTACTCCAGGCTCTGTGCAAATGATACGGGTATAACCAGTTCCTAACTGTTTCTTAAATATAGAACTAAATCATAATGCCCACCTAAAAGAATGTGCTCGAGTAAGGTGTCTAAATAAACTTCTCCCTTGCGTCTGATCGCACATAAAAAGAGAAGTTGTGATGACTCACTTACATAGCTTCCATTTCAAGTCCTCGTTCATGCCTCGCCTGGGATCATTTTGTAGAATTATATTGCTTGGGTTGAATGCCATCTCATCAGATTTCCATAAGCGAGTGCTGTCCTCCGCTCTCCCCCACCATATTGAGAATAACTCCATCGCGACTTCCATCTCAGATTGATAAACGAGTATCACGTGGTGCTGGGTTCGACTGGGTGTCGACATCATGGTAGAATATTCGTCGTTTTCCCTGAAGTTAATTTTAATCGTGGATTCCAAGTTCACTGACATAACACTTGTAGCGGTATTTAGCAAAAATGACCATAGATTCCGCTCACAGGATTTACAATCATCTCTGTTATCATGTGTGATAACAAGCACACTAAAAACTGTGTTATCTATTACACACTTTATCGATCGGGATCTGAATAATCTGTTCATACAAAATAATCCGGGTACTATTCACTTTTCTCCAGTTCAAGAAACACTTATGATTCAATATTACACGTAGAATGCTTATTAATTATCAAGTAACCAATGTTTAGGTGCGGCCATGAGTTTCCCGCCAAGTCCTGGGTTCACGTATAACATAACCCAATTAATTCACTTCAAACGTCGAAAATAACACACATCAGTGAACAATAATACTTCAATAATATTTCAACACCACACTTTAAAAATGATTTCATAATTTTGATGAATGATAACGAACCAAATCGAATCAGACCAAACTAAACCAAACTAAACTGAACCAAGGGGCCTAAGTGTAAAACTTGTGGGTGGATGCTGTCCAAAGAAAAGGGATAACTCTCTCCTCATTGCAGTGGCCTAGTTACATACGATTTCTCACTTGTATCAGGCCGTGATCAAATGAGGGCTACTTCGAAAGAGATAATACAGTTTCTCGGAAGTCCTCGGTGCGTTCAGTGAATCATGCAACAACATGAGCCATTGATCTCAATATCGAAGAGGTTATGTCGGGCTCAATACACACGGACAAAGGTTGATCTCGTAAGCCTATTTTTCATAAAATGAAAATAGGCTAGAAATGGCGAGAATGGTGAGCAATAAATACGCCAAACGTGACATAATCCTGCCATTCTACAATATGACATCGCTGACGAAGTAATTTTCGAACAGAATTGAAAATATACCTCAGTGGGTTCAATCGTGTTGACTGACTGAAAAGCATCAAATTTTTGTTTACTAAGGCAACACTGAAAAATGGCTTCAAACACCATAATATCTTGTCTAAATTCATGAGTTTTAGCCTGAGTGGTTTTAAACTTTTGGCTCCACGATTTGCATGACTAGCTGTGAAAATTATTCCTGTTAGTATGCGACATACTGTGCCCGTTAGACAAGAGCTTCGGGGAGCCATCGGTCATAAACAGCCCTTCCGAGACTCTCATCCAACCAAAACAAATATAAGGGGAAGGAATGCACTTTTGGACTGCTCGAGAAACTACACTTGGGGGTGTCGGGGATATGAGAGATCTATTTTCCACCAGCCCGGAGGAGTGCAAACACAAGCAAACATACTTAAAGAGGCTAGGCTTAAAATAAAATCACACTGAATTTATTCATAAAAATGACAGAACTTTAGCCAAATTCAGAGAGGTAAAAATCGGCTAATCTGAGGTAAACTGCCCTGCGAAAATTGTTATACTCTCCTATATAAAATCTAACTGAAGCCTCCTGAAGTCCTATCACAATGAATCGAAAATAATACAAGCTAATAGTCTGACACGTAACATTTTCCTACCAAATTACATCGGAGGTTGAACAAATAATAATAGTAACATCCATGAATCTACAGCATGGGAAGATTGTTTAGAACGCAAGGTTATCATTACATTTAATATTGGCACAATAATAATAGTTAGCGTACGATGGTGTCCTCTCCAACATTTAATTTTATGAAAATCTAAGCTATTCCTATGAGATTTCAAATGCAAATATTAAACGAAACGCGTTTACTCAAAATTAAGAAAAGTTCAAGACTATGCACATTCTTTGTGAAACTTATACAAAAAGAAACACTATTTAAATGTACAACAGAAATAAATAACAACACAATAGACCCTCCTAATGCAGCGCAAATGGCGCCCCTGCCTGTCTGCACAAATTTTCGTGGTTTGCGATAAATGATTATGAGTGTGGAAAAAGTTAGGTTGGCAACTGCTATGACAGAACGTCACGACTCACGTTGCAGTTTCAGGTTAACGACCGTGGTTTCCGATTATCATTCATTCATTCATTTATTTGCAATTGGGGGTGTGTCCCCTGGTGGCAAATTGGGTGTACATAACACATACCTAATTATACATAACAATTCATTAACAATTAACAATTAAACTGGAGTATTTACACAAATAGTCAGTCTTTTCTCAAACACACCTATATGTTCGGGAAAAGGCTCTAAGACTGCAGCAGGTAGAGAGTTCCAGTTATCAATGGCCCGGTTGACGAAATTATATTTACCATAATTTGTACGCTGTGGTCGGCCCTTAACTTTGAAAGGATGATCGCTTCTACCCATGTAAGTGGGCTTTCCCATACGTTTGCTAAGCTCACCCCATGCTCATTGATTTATATACGTATTGTACATAGTGCAGAGTCTAGATTTCATCCTCCTTGCCTCCAGTGATTCCCACCCAAGTTTCTTTAACATACGGCTCACACTGCTCTTGGGATTAAAATCACTGATCACAATTTTAGCGGCCTTTCTTTGTACCTCTTCTAACTCATTGATGAGCCCTACTTGATATGGATCCCAAAACGCCGAGGCGTATTCCAGAATAGGTCTTACAAGTGACAAATATCCTAATTCTTTAGCAGAGGTACTACTTCCTTTTAATAACCTAATTACAAAGTACAGAGATTTGTAAGCTTTAGAAACGACACATCCTACATGAGTACTTCATTTCATATCATTTCATACGTGAACGCCCAAATATTTGCAAGAATCTTCTTCTACAAGTTTTTCCGAGCCAATGTTATGTTGAAAATCTTGCCTTCGCCATTTCCCTATTTTTATGAGACTAAATTTTCTTGTGTTTATTTTCATTTTATTTTCAATCCCCCAATTATAGACTAGGTTCAGGTCGTCTTGAAGTACTGCGTTGTCTTGTGAGTCATGTATCTTTCGATATATATCACAATCATCCGCAAACAATCGACAGTCACTACGAATTCCATTTGCTAACGCAAAAAATAACAAAGTTCCTATTACTCTGCACTGAGTGATACCCAACGTTACGGTAATTTCATCCGAGAATAGGCGTCGACCCATCAAACATTCTTGGATCCACAAAATTACTCTTCTGTCAATCTTCGCTGAAGCTAATTCATGGAGTAGCATGTCGTGCGGTACGACATCAAATGCCTTCGCAAAATGTATAACTGCGACGTCGACTTAAACTCCATTGTCTAACGATTCGCTAATATCTTGAAAAAGTGATAGCATCTGACCCTCACATGAGTAACCTTTCCGAAATCCATGTAGCCTATCATTAAACCATGATAATCCTTCCCACTGTTCCCTCAAGAAGTCGCAAATGAGATGCTCCATCTGTTTACAAACGATGGACGTAAGGCATACGGCTTGTAGTTGCCCAATACAAGTCTACTCCCTCTCTTAAATATTGGGACTACCGTAGCTCTTTTCCAGTCATCTGGGATTTGCGCATTGTTTATTGACACATTAAACATCTCCTCCAAATACTGTGCCACGGCCCTATCTTCTAGTTTAGGTACTTCACTAACAATATTATCAGGACCCTTCGATATATTGTAACGTAATTTTTGTATTAGCTTTACAATTGCTGACTGGTTTATTTGGAACAGGGGAGCCCCTGATTCGTCGTTAAGGTCCAACACACAGCTATTAGATTTATTGAACACACTACCGTAATAGACATTTAATTCATTAGCATTGGCCTGTTTCTCAGTAATTAATTTACCGTCACCGGACATTATCATAGACAAATTATTTGAATTTCCCTTTCTTCTCCTAACATAACTGTAAATTTTTTTCCACCCATCGCCTCCCGAAACAAGTAAACATTGCATATAATTGTCATGAGCAGCCCTCTTTTTTAAGACGAGCTCTATTGATAAGGACATAAATTTCAACATATACTTGTCACTATCATATCTTTTATTGTATAATTTCCTAATTTTCTGTTTTAGACTCCCGATTTCTCGTGTGTAATACTCAGGATCTGGGTTTTGTTTCAGTAATTTAAATGGGACAAATATATCAATAGCGCTATTTCAAATTTTCAAAAAGCTAGTCCACAAGATATTAATGTGATTTCCTTCCGATGCCCATCCTACAAATAATTCATTCAAATACCCCTGAAATTTGCCCTGATCCGCCCTGCGATACTGGAATATGATTTCTTTTGCTATATCAGAGTATAATTTTGTAACGTCATCGTATCTAATATTTAATTCAACCCCAGAATTGTCACTAATTCCCGGTACTGGCAGACAGTTAATATACAGCTCTAAAGGCCTTACGAGATAAACATGTAAGGTATTATTGTCTCTAGTAGGGAAGTCAACTACTTGGGAAAATCCCCCCTCCCATCAGAATTTGTTTGCAGCGCACTGAGCTTGACCACAGCTAGTTGACTCACCAGACCAGTCTACTTTAGGGAGGTTTAAATCTCCGGCAATTATTATGCTCTTTTTCATATCATTACCCGTACAAGTTTTATCATACATTGTGTCGAGGAGAGAAAAGTTATCTATCGGTGCTCTATACGCCCCTATCACCAGAAGAGGGAATTTCCTATATCCGAGATTTGTACACATAACATTTCATAATCCGTATCAGCCCAGTAGGGGAGCAAGGGGCGTTAAAACAAGTGACACTAGCTGCTCGGCCACGCTGACCATTTTTGTATATTTCGCGAAACCATGAGCATGCGTCATGTCATTGACGTCCTCTTTTCTATGGATGACTCCTTATATTTTTCAAAACTTTTTTCAATTTTTTCTTGAAAGTAGGCGATAGCTTGAAAACCAAACATGATAGAACGTTGTGCCAAGGTTGAAACGAATGGTCTTTATGACCTTTATTTTTTTTATAATAAAACATTTTATTTTTCATGTTTTTTTTGAAAAAAGTTTAATTTTAAAATTCCTATATTTTGGTAACTAGGAAGTCTACAAAAAAGTTTTCTGACGTAAATGAATGCTCCCTACCCCTCTACCCCCAAAATAAATTTCAAGTCTCTAGGATAAAATACAAAAAGAGTAGTGGGGTTAGGACATTTCTGCGCCACCCCCAACTTTCATGTATACTTTGCCGATATCTCCCGAACGCATGATCGGATGTTAACGAACGAGGGATTGTTGGCGTTGGGCTGACGTCCTCTTTGCTAGGAATGTGTGTTGGTATTTTTTGAATTCCTTTGAAAATTGTTGATTTTGAAATTGGCGCTATTTAGGAAACGGTGAAGATGAGGAAAAAGTTTGTTTGACGTTAATGAATGGTGGCTATGCCCTCTAGGGGGACAGCAAGTTTCAAGTGTGTAGGAGGAAAAAATGATAGCCTACTTTCTCGCGAACATTGGCGCTAATTGGCGAACGGATGGTCGGATTTTAACGAATGAGATGTTGTTGACGTTGGGGTGACGTCTTCTTTGCTAAGATTGTGTGTTGGTATTTTTTTTTGAAAATTCTTGTTTTTGAATTTTTGATTATTTGGAAACGGTGAAGATGAGAGAAAAGTTTGTTTGACATAAATGAAAGGTCCCTACCCCCTGTACCAAGAAGATAAATGTCAAGTCTCTAGGATAAAAACTATGCATTTTCAAACTTTTATTACCTGTTTTTTATTTTTGAAATAAAGAGTGTTTGTAGACAGAGAGCCGGTAGCGCTTGGCATGTGTTATAACGAGGCTATGACTGACCATGGTGAATACAGGAAATGGCTATTTGGACGGGGTGACAAAAAGATAGAACGAGGGGTCGCTATTCGGTATTTTCCTATGACAGATGAATGAAGGCGAATATTTCGAAAATCCCTCTTGGTGATCTTTAAACATGTTAGTAAACATAGACCAGTAACCACACAAATTCATTATGGTATGAGACGAATAAAAGCAAGGCTTTTATAGTCGACAACAACAGAACTTGCCTTTTTTGTACTTCTGACTGTCAGCCTAGAAGGAAAAATCAGCTCGAGGCTCGCTAGCCGGCTAAGAGAATTGAATGTGGGTGAGAGCTGAAAACATTGCTGTCAGGTGATAATAGGTTGAAACAATGTGGCAACTCTGGAATGGAGATAATATTTCACAACCTGTCAGCCAGGCCCCAAGCAGAAGCGGGTGAGAGGGGAGAGGAAGGAAACCTCTACACAACAGGAAATCACGTGACCACAGCAGAGCGGTCAGGGGCGGGGTCAGAGGGATGGGGAGAGGTGAGGGGAGGAGTAGAGAACCCATGACAGCCAATAGCTGAAGAAGTTGTATGTCAACATGGAGTCGAGGAGTGAGAAACAGGTGAGAGAGAAATAAAAGACGTGTTGCTGATAACATGTGTGGACATTCATGAAGTGTTGAGCGCCGTACACAGGGGCTCTTGTACAACATGATTCAATAAATAAATAAATAAATAAATAAATAAAAAGTACACAGTTTCACACAACATATAATTTATTGATCCAAGAATTAAAGGTAGAGTTAAATCCTAACCTTTTTACATATAGTTTATTTCCATTTTGTTTCAACACTTTTTCCACAAGATAATGTGTAGGAAACGCTGTTTTCTGAAGTTCGTGGAGATAAAATTTACCTTTTATAGGTTGATGGTTGAGGTCCTCGAGTAAATAGGTGACTGGACTGTCCAAGTTGACTTGACGAATTCGAAATAGTTCGGTCCTCCACTGAGTTTCTAGCGTATGGAGTTTAATGCAGGGAGTGTCCGAGGACATGTTCGGCTCGCCAGTTTGTATCTGCTTCTAGGCGGACACCCAATGGGTGAGCTACATGTACCGTCGCGTGTGGAGTGTTTTCTGGGGAGGTAAGTTTGAATGTAAGGACGAGGAGTTGGAAGGTAGCGGCTGTGGCCTATCGTTAGGGACCAACCCCGGCATTTGCCTGGAAGGGAGATGGGATACCACAGAAGACCATCTTCAACGTTGCCGGTGGGGGGATTCGAAACTTCTCGCCTCCCGCATGTGAGCGACTGCCAGCAGTCATGCCGTAACGACCGCGGGTAACTCACCCGGTCCCCACTGAGGTGTGTAGCCCTTATTGAAGGCAGCCTTAAATTAGCTCACGCGAACAAATCTCCAATGTTCAGTCGGTGACGTTTAGGGTCTGCTGTTTCTATGGGGTTAAACAGTTTAACCCGTCGCTGAATATTTTTGGTCACAAGCCGTGGCTTATTCCCTATCGTTCTATGCTTGGTGTCATTGCAACGTGGCACTAGCACTGGTAACATGTCCAACCGGCGATACGTGACCTGAGCGGTAAGCGCTTTCCTCATATGGGTTTTCAATGTTCGGTTAAACCGCTCGACCACGCAGGCTTTGAAATTGCTGTACGTGGTGTAATGGTAAATATCCTTAGATTTGAGAAAACTGGAGAAATCCTTGTTGGAAAATTCTTTCCCCTGGTCGGTTTGTAGTAACTGAGGTTGAGGTTTGTAGTGTTGAATAATATATTGAAAGGCCTTGGTGACTAGAGGACCAGACTTGCGACGCACAGGTTCAACAAGCGCCATTTTGGATTGCACTTAAATGACGGTCAACCTATAGCGTAAACTGTTGGTAACGCCAGCATAAGGGATCATTTCAACCAAGTCAGCCTGCCAAAGTTCATCCACACCTCGTGAAATCACCTTGAGTCGCGGATAGTGACGCCTAGCAGAGCGATGCAACGCGTGAGCAATACCCATTTTAATGGGTGAGGGCTTAAACAATAATTTTGGCATTTCGAAGTTCTTGTTCAATTTCTTGAATTTCCCAATCGTGACCGGTATGGCCAGCTTGACGTGATGCATGCAACAACTGTAGCCGCTGGACGAGCTTATTGGTATTTTGCCAGTAGGTAACATCCACAAGGGCTTTTAATGGTTTAAATGTCACTCCCGGAGCGGACACATTACGACGACCACTTTGACTGGTGGGAAACATTCTTGCAATGATGGTTTTATATTTTTGAGATATATTGGCATTCACTGGTTGAGCGGCATCGTACTGTCTTTTGTGGGCATGGGTGACCAATAAAATGGATGTATATATGCCAAGATACTCTGACGTATAATCATGGAAAGAGGGTGTTCGAGGGAAGAGCAGCTTTAACAGTCCTGGCGTTGATTTATGATTGATATTCTTAATGACAGCTTTAGTACGAGCAAATTTAATGGATGAATCTACAATTTTAAAACTATCATCCTCATAGCGAACCCCATACGTGGGATCTGTGTTTCCAATAAATAGATCGGTGAAATAGGGTTCTAGCGTTGATCCATAATATTTTATTAAAATATGTTTCAGTTGAGCTATATGTTGAGGGGTGGCCAAGAGTTGAGAAAACGGAGACGATCTGGAAGGGCAAGGTGTTTCGACCATGACCAAGGATTACTTTTTTTTTTAACTCTGCAAGGGGTGATGACATTTTTTGAGGCGTAAACACTTGTTCCTCGTCATCCTCAACCTAGCTAACACTAGTCAAATCTTCCTGTTCCTGTTGCTCTTCCTCTTCCTCAGGGCCCTCGTGTAGCCTCTGAGTGGCTTGTGAAACGGTGGGTAGAGTTTCAGAAGGCATAAAGGGGTTTCAACATGGCTTTTAGCGGAGGTGCTAAATGTTGTTGAATAAACAAAGCTTGACCCGCACGTGATCGTTTCAATTGACGAAACTTTTGGCAAATAGTAATTTATGCTCTAATAATATGCTTTTTCAATCGACTATCTGCTAACGCCATAGTGTCTTGACAAATGACTTGGCAGGGATTGAGGCAGTGCCTTAAATAGCAATAAAATGATCAAACCCTAAGCGATACCGTCCTTGGTTCAGTTCACTTTGTTTGTCAATGACCAAACAGGCATAACATTGAGTGTTCCAGCACTTGGCACTCAATTCAGTAAACATTTGAAAGGTCATATCCGGATTCACATGTTCATTATAAATGTGACGACTGTTCCTATCGTCCTGGCGAAATAAAACAATGGGATTGGCATTGTCACGAATCAACTGCTTGGACTTTTTAGTATACGTTTGTCCAAGATAGAAGCAATCGATATGTTTGTGACGACCCATGCTGAAATAGCTTTGAATGATGCCTTGTTGTTCAGTGGATACATCATCGAAAATCATGAGTGAATCAGGCTTTTCCTCATCCGGAGAAATAACATTTTCTTGCATGGAAAATGTAAAATAACCCATATTCTCATTTTGTAATCCAGACATAACTTGATCCACAAATACGTAGAGGGGATTGAAGAGGGATTTTGCAAAAATTTAAATATTTTGAAAACGCAGACCATAGGGTGATGTGATGATCGTCAGCAAAAGATTGGTCTTTCTACAGCCGAAGGTCCCACAATGATGCAGTGATTGGAAGATGGAAACAGTGAACCATGGCGTTGTTCACGTGATGTGGGACAGAGATGGGAAACCATGTCCCCCACGGGGAAAGACTCATGCTGCTTAATAATCTTCATTTCATCTACGGCTTAGAGGGGCTAGCAGGCTGTCTATATACATGGAACCGAGCCTTGTCATAGAAACAGTAGACTCGTACTACAGGTTGACGATGGATGTCTTTGGACGTGCGTTAATGGAAAAAGCTAGGTCTGTCCCCATACATGATCATAAACAAGAAATAGATCCTGCTAATAAACACTATGTGGAAAGGTCAGTAGTGCCACGCACAAAACAGGGAGATTATGATTTTAAGGGAAAGCGGCCAACCCATGTAAAACATCCTCTACTGACGTTAATACAAAAGTATGTCGATTAGAAAGTGTATGAATTTTATGACAAAGTGCCTCAGCTTACCGTGAATGGCTATACCGCTAATCACCATCGTATTATTCACGTGGAAGACCCGCAAGACGAAGACGACGTCTTTACCAAGCGTTACGTGACCTATGAAATGAAAAGGCTTTATATATGTATCCCATCTGTATTTTTAGTGTATCTGACAAATGAACAACCTGCGAATGACTGAAACCAGTTACCGCTAGTCCATGACCAGCACCTGACCTATGTGCTTGCTTCGGGTTTAAACCATTATCGATTAAACTATGATGGGACCTTTCACATGAAATACACGACGCCTGATGAGAACCATTTACATGTAGAGATAAACGGTCATAGGATGTTAGTCCTAACCATGAAATGGTCAATGTAGGTGACGAATTATCCTTTCATCTCATGTTGACATGGGATGAAAAGCAAGCGGGAAAACCATAAACGATTTCCCACTTTATGTGGAATTGGAAGATACAGCCATGAAATAACAACTTGATGTTAGTTTTGACCTAACCTTTCTTGAGAAAGGTTGTTGGTCATCATCATGGTGAAAAGAAGATATGTGGTAAAAACGACTAAAGAGACTAAAAATAAAATCCTATCATTGTCAAAGCCTGGGTTTAATGCATTCGTGGACAAGACCTTGCGAATGAAAAAATAAAAAATAATATGTTAACCAAAAGGAAAGCCCTTCGAGCAGCACAGAAATGTGTTATTCCAAAACGCCAGTGTCAGGGTTTAAAGCAAGGGCAAGTGATTCCCGTCCCCAAACGAACTGGATTTTTACCTTCATTATTTGCCGGTTTGGCTGCTCTGGGTTCACTTTTGGGCGGTGCCAGTGCAGTGGTGAAAACCTTCAAAGCCTCACAGCAGGGCAAGCAACAACTAAAATAAAGTCAGCGACACAATGAAACCATGGAAGCCATTGCTATGGGGGCTAGGAATGCCAATTTAAAGCCAGCCTTTTATCAACAAGGATTTGGGATTTCACCGTTTCGAAATATAAAAATAATACCTCAGCCATAGCAAGACATGCCCTGACGCATTAACAAGTGTAAAGGCTATGCTGAACAAATAAAGCTTTCTCATTTTCGAGGTGTGTTTATGGGAAACCAATTACCTCCACGACCCTGGAAACAGGAATGTGCTGTTGTCAATTTGGAGGATCACCGAGGACCAGGAACGCATTATGTAGCTTATGTCAAAGAGGGATCCACCGTATGGTACTTTGACAGTTTTGGGAATTTGCCCCCGCCCATGGAATTAGTGACCTATTTTGGAAACAGGATCAAGTTATATTATAATGTGAAACGTGAGCAAACGTTTAACAGCCAACAGCGTGGACGTTTGTGTTTAATTTTTTTTATATAAGACACAGCATAAGCAAAAACACCAACAGTATGTCGGCAGAAAGTAAAACGTTTACACTGCATGGACGTGGACCTGAAGTCAGCCTAGACTTTTACCCTCCTATCGAATTGAGTTAGAGAGCTTATGGTTTTTGACTTGTTTCACTTGAAACGTATAATCGAATATACAACATACGTGAAAATGTAAACAACAAGTTTTACTATGATGTTTCTGTGCTCACCCTGAACTCTGGTGGATACAGGATAGATGATATTTTTGAACACATTTATGTGGTGTTGATCAATGAATATGGTTTAAATTCATTTCTCGATGGAACGTGCAAGTTTGAACTTGTAGGAAATACCAACACTCATCGCTGCAGTATTTTCTCTACATTCAAAATTGACTTTAAAACACGCCCCGGTTCCATTGGTCCATTACCAGTTTTTAAACCACGCGTGTTGGAGCCAAACAAAAAACATGGATCAGACCATGAAGTGAAATTCATTGAAGACCATCATGTGTCGGTGACGTGTAATATTATTAGCCAAGTGTACTCCAATCAAGAACCATCGTATTCGCTTCATGACTATATTGTGACATCGCACAATGTGTATATTATTCGTGAAAACCCTCCAGTAGTGATTTTTGATTCTGAGGCTAGTAGGGAGGCTGGGGGGGTTTTGACTCAAATACCGTTATTTATGCAAATTAGGGGGCGTGGCAAGGTCAATGACCTTGAGGTAGGTCATGATCAATGACCTTGAGGTAGGTCATTGACCCCCAAGGTCGCCGGGACCCCGGAAGGTAAACAAACCTTGGAGGGTCCAGGAACCGGTTTGAGGGGGTGTGGGTGGAGGGGGAGGAGTGGGGGTGGGGAGGGGGGAGGGTGAGGGGGGGGGAGGCTAGGGTGGAGGATGAGGGGGAAGGATGGAAGAGGCTCCGCACGAGACCCTCCTCGACCCAGTCTCTCTGTTGGACTGAGCGCCTTCTCTGATATTATCCTGGGCTATATAGCTTTGCCTTATGCCCGATGAGATCCGAGTGTTGCCGAAGGTTTCCGAATCCTTGGTTGTGAATGAATTGTCAGAGAATTGAACGGTCAACTGGTGTGTGTGTGTGTGACGTCACAGCAGATTACGGGATGTGGGGTAGGTCATGAACGGGAGTGTTTTGAATGGAAAACATGAATGGCGGTGGATGGCGGTGGTTGTTGAACCCTGACGTGGTAGGTTGGTTAGGTATGAATGGGTCTGAGAGACAAACAAGATGGGGTTGAAAGCGCTCAATGGTAAACAAACATCAATGGTATCGGGAGTAGTGAATGGGATTGAGAGAGAGGGGGAATGAACTGGTTGTTGAATGTGCTCAATGGTAAACAAACATCAATGAATCTGGAGTAGTATTTCCTGTAAATGGTAGGGTGGGGGTAGGATACAAATCGCATGGCATGTTGAGTCGGCCAGCTCGACATGAAATAAAAACAAGAAGGTGTACACCAGATCTGATTTATTAATCCATGAATTATATGTGGCATTAAAACCTAGCCACTTAACAAAAGGTTTATTGCCACGTTTTTGTACAATTTTTTCAACAAGATAATGCTTGGGATATTGCGTCCTTTGCAGTTCCTCCATGTAGAATCCTCCTTGGATTGGCTGCTTGTTGAGGTCATCAAGTAAATAAACAACTGGATTAGAAAGTTTTACCTTGCGAATACGAAATATTTCTGTGCTCCAGTTTGGTGTGTATCCTTTGGCGAAGATTGTTTTATGTTTACTGATGCGCACATAATCACCAATACGTAATTGATGACGTCGTGGATCTACTGTTTTGATTTTGTGATGAATGCGATCCAATTGCGCAATGTTCTTGGTTACAAGGCGTGGTTTTATTTTTATGGTTCTATGTTTAGTGTTGTTGTAACGTGTCACCAGGTCGCCTACAAGTTCAAGCCAGCGATAGGATCCTCTTGCTGTAAATTGTTCCCACATGCGCGTCTTGAGTGTGCGGTTGAAACGTTCTACAACACTTGCCTTTAGATTGCTAAAAGTGGAATAGTGATGGATGTCAAGTGATTTGAGATATGCGGAAAAAGTCTTGTTGAAAAATTCTTTGCCTTGATCTGTTTGAAGCAAACGAGGTTGTCGTCTTGACCGCTGAACGATGGTCTTGAATGCAGCGGTGACCAGTTGTGCAGATTTATTCCGAACAGGTTCAACAAAGGCCATTTTGGAATAAACGTCGATGACGGTGAGCAGATAGTTGACCCCGTTGTTAGCTTTGGCATAGGGAATCATTTCAACCAGATCAGCTTGCCAAAGATCGTCAACGCCCCGTGTGATGACATGACGACGATGGTAGAGACGACGAGCTGGTCTATGCAACTCGCGAGCAATGGCAGCCTTAACAGGCGAGGGTGTATGAACACGTTAACTCATTAGACAATAATGCCAGCATGACGAAGCTCCTCTTCTATTTCTAAAACTTCCGCCTCGTGTCCGGAATGACCAGCCTGTTCCGATGCACGCAACAGTTGCAGACGTTTAACCAACTTATTTGGATTGTTCCAATAGGCGAAATCGATGAATGGTTTCAAAGTATTAAACGTGATACCGGACGCTGAATTTGCACGGCGAACACTTGCATAGGTGGAAAACAATTTTGATATGATGGTTTTATATTTGAAGCCCTTATTAGCATTTATTGCTTCAGAACGTTTATAATTACGTCTAAAACCATTTGTAGCCATCAAGATGTCTTTATACTTTTCAAGATCTTCTTTATCATAGTCCTCGGTAGAAGGTGTACGTGAAAATAAAAGTTCTAAAAGACCTGGCGTCAATTTGTAACGAACTGTTTTAACAATCAAAACATTGTCACTTATCTTGATTGCTGAATCGCCAATTCGAAATCTATTGTTTTCATAGCGAACACCATAGGTAGTATCAGTTTTCTTAGTAAAAAGATCTTCAAGGAAGGGGGTAACCAACGCACCATAATTTTGTAGTAAAATGGATTTTAACCGCACATATTGTTCGGGCGTATTCAATATTTCTTTAAGAGTAGGCTGCTTTTCTTTGGCTCTAGTGGGTGTTTCAGCAATTATTGATGTTTTCAAAAACTGGGGCAGCGGTGATTCTTTGGAGCCAGAAGACGGAAGCAATGGAGAAAAAACATCCTCAGGTTCTTCATCATTTTCTTCCTCCTCCTCCTCTTCAATTGTTTGTGTTTCTTTTGAGCGTGTACTAGGCTTTGTTGTTCCTTTCAACACAGCTTCCAGAGGTGATTTCAAATGTTTTTCGACAAACAGTTCACTGTCGGCATGTGCACGTTTTAGATAGCGAAACTTTTGTCGAATGCTATTTCGCGCACGGATTATGTGCTTTTTTAATTGACTCCCGGTTGTCGTCATGACATCTGAACTAATGATGTTCAGAAAAGCGATGCAGCTACTTAAATACGAATGAAATGATCAAATCCCATGCGGTAGCGTCCATTGTTGATGTTGCTCTGCTTATCAATAACAAGACAACTGTGGTGATGAGCGTTCCAACACATGGCACAAAACTGTGTAAAGGCTTGAAAGGTCATGTCTGGGTTCACGTGATCATCGTAGACGTGATGCATGTTGCGCTCATCCTGACGGAAGAGAACAATCACGTTGGCATTGTCACGAATCAACTGTTTTGGTATTCGCGAATAGGCTTGAGCGAGATAAAAACAGTCAATATATTTATGACGTCCCATGCTAAAGTAAGCCTGAATAATGCCCTGTCGTTCTGTGGCCACATCATCAAAAATCATAAGCGAATGGGGGCGAACATTGTCTGGAGAAATGACATCTTCGTGCGCTGCGAATGTGAAGTAGCCCATGTTGCGCAGACCTGACATGACCTGTTCCAAGAACACATACAGCGGTTGATACAGCGATTTGGCAAAAATATAGATATTTTGAAAGCACACTCCGTTTAAGGAGGTGATGAGGGTAAGCAGAAGATTGGTTTTTCCACATCCCGACGGGCCGGCGATGAGACAGCGAATGGAGGACGGGAAGAGTGATCCATGACGTTGTTCGGACGATGTTGAGAAGAGGTGTGAAACCATGTCTCCCACCGGAAGTGAATGTTGTTGCTTAATAATCTGCATATCAACTAAATGTGAAAGGGGAAGAGCTGGTCTCTATATACATGAGGCAAACGGGTGTTTCAGTTCCAGTGTAACCATGGACGCCTTTGGAAGAACTCTTAAAACAAATGAACGATTTGCTTTGACAAACGATCCAAAACATGATACAGATCCGGCTACTAAACGATATGTCGATGCTAATGTATTGTCACGCACTACAGATGGCAATTACAACTTTAATGGAAAGCGATTGACCAATATAACAGAACCCGTATTACCCTCGGACGCATGTTCAAAAAAGTATGTAGATTATTACCGCTTACGACGTATCAAAGGAGATTATGAGGCTCAGAATAAACGTATTACGGGCGTTGCAGATCCTGTGAACGATCAAGATGTGTGCACCAAAGCCTATGTGTTAACCAATGCTGTGGTGTTAACAGAAGCAAAGGACTATGACGTACACCAACGTCGAATCACTCAGCTGGCTCTTCCAACAAACAACACGGACGCTGCTCGAAAGGACTATGTAGATAACAAGGTGAAACAGGTGCTCAGTATTGTGCCCACCCTAACTGTAAAGGGCTATACAGCAAATAATGCACGCCTTGTGCATGTGGCCGATCCTGAAGATGATCAAGATGTTTGTACAAAACGGTTTTTAAACTCTGAAATGGAAAAGGTGTGGGAAATTAAGGAGAACGCTCTACAGATGAAGCGAAGTCGAATAGCCGAAGTTGCTGATCCTGTGCAACCTCACGACGTGACGACCAAACGATTTTTGGAACAACGGTTATCGCTTTTTATTAAATCAATACCCTCTATATTTCTGCTTCACATTGTAAACCAACAACCGGTAAAAGATCCCAATAACCTCGCCTACATACTACGTTCGGGGTATGACAATTACCGTTTAATGTATGATGGTGCCATTCGTGTAATTGAGTATGCACCAGATTTGAAACATTTAGAGGTACGATTAAACGGTAGTGTTCAACCACTTATTGATCAACCGGTGAAAGCCGGAGACAAATTATTCTTTCACTTGAAACTCTCGTCTGAAGAAAAAGAGGCGGGGAAAACGATGAACGATTTTCCTCTGTATATAGAACTTGAATATACAGCCACCATTGAATAAATAACTACAGGTTCCCTTCCTGAGGAGCGTTAGTTGTGTTCTATACTTTGCGGTGTGAGGTTGTCTTGTTCTTTGGTCGCGATGGTGAAACAGAGATATGTGGTGAAGAAGAGGAAGAAGTTGTCCAGAAAGGGAGGTTTTAAAGCTATTCTTCATGCGGCACGTCAAGCTTCGTGCGGAGAAACAAATAGTGAGTTGGCTATTAAGAAAGCACTCCGAGCAGCACGATTGCATGTGAATCCCAAAAGTAAACTACGTTTTAGAAAACGTGCCCGAGTTATTCCCGTGCCGAAACGTGGTGGATTTTTACCTGCACTGTTTGCTGGACTAGCAGCCCTGGGTTCACTTCTTGGAGGAGCAAGTGCGGTAGCACGAACGGTGAAAGCTGTTGAGGAGGCGAAGCAACAGTTGAAGGAAAGTGAAAGGCATAATAAAACTATGGAGGCCATAGCACTGCGCGGCAAAGGTGTGAACATGAAGCTAGCACCCTACAAGAAAGGACTCGGCATTTACATGACGCCAAAAAACGGTTAATCGATGCACTGCCACGACGAGCCATGACGCATGAGGAAGTTATAAGATATGCAAAACAGCTTAAGATCTCCCACTTTCGAGGCGTGTTTATGCGCAACCAACTACCGTCTCGACCACGGAGCCATGAAAGTGCAGTTGTCAATTTGGATGACAGTCATGGACCGGGAACGCATTATGTGGCCTACATAAAGCATGGGCGAACCGTGTGGTACTTTGACAGTTTTGGAAATCTTCCTCCTCCGACAGAGCTTGTTCGCTATTTTGGAAGCAGTGCAACAATACACTATAATGTGAAACGAGTGCAAAATTTTAACACGCAACAGTGCGGTCGTCTATGTTTGACTTTTCTATATAAGACTGAGCACGGCGGGTGACGTGGTCATTATGACAACAGAAAGTAGAACGTTTACAGTGCACGGACAAGGTGCGGAAGTAACTGTTGACTTTTATCCTCCTATTGAATTGGGACGACGACCCTACGTGCTGGGACTTGTTTCGTTTGAAGGCTATAATAGAATCTGCAACATAATTGAAGACGTCAATGATAAGTTCTACTACGATGACTATGTGTTAACTCTACCGTCTGGCAGCTACACCGTAGATGATATTCACGATCACATCTACACAACTCTCACCAAAGAATTTAGTCTAAAAGCATTTCTGGACGGGACACGCAAGTTTGAACTCATAGCCAACAACGTGACACATCGCTGCAGTATTCTTTCTTCTTTTAGGATTGATTTTAAATCTCAACCAGATTCGATTGGGTCATTGTTAGGCTATTCACCACAAGTGTTAGTACCAAACGTGATACACAAGTCTGACCAACCGGTGAAAATAATTGAAGATCATCACATATCTGTCACGTGTAATATTATTACAGACGTCTACACCAATCAAGATCCCTCGCATTCGCTTTATGATTTTATTGTTACTTCACCTGGTGGTTATATCATCCGCGAAAACCCATCGGTGGTGCTCTATCATCCTGTGAGTGTGACCAACATCAGGAATATTACCTTAAGACTGGTGAATAGAAACCAACGTCTCATCCGGTTAGACCCTCATACACCTGTGACCTACAAACTGTATTTGAAGCCAGCATGAAACAAGTGTATAAAGCGGCAACGCTGTCAAGAGCAGGTGTTAGTTGTGCTCAACGCGTGTACAGGTTAACACGTGTCAACAAGCAGATCCTACAACAACTTGGTTACATCTTACGTCATGAATTCGATTCTAGACGTGACAAACCCTGTCGAAGTTCAGGAGGGTATTGTAAGAATTGAACACCATTCCTACCAACCGTATACTCAGGGACTAAATAATAATGATGAGATTCGAATTACTATTAACCAACAAGATATCTACACGCTTCCACATGAAAGTTACATCCAGATTGAAGGGCAACTCACCAAATTGGATGGTACCATTCCAACAACGTCAAAGTTGGCCAACAATGCTTTGGCCTTTTTGTTTTCTGAGGTTCGCTACGTGATCAACGGTATTGAAGTGGATACTACTCGAAATGTTGGCATAACAAGTGTCATGAAACTTTATCCCTCGTACGGAAGCGAAGAGAGTAAAGCTTTTTGTATGGCTGGTTGGTGTCCCAACTCAACCAACGACTGGATGATTAACGATGATGGTACATTTACTGGACATTTACCTCTAAAATTAATACTAGGCTTTGCAGAGGATCATAAGCGCATTGTTGTGAACGCAAGACAGGATCTGATTCTTGTACGAGACAGGAGTGATTATAATGCGCTAAAGGGAGCTGATACAGCGCCAATAGATACAAAAATTATACTGCAACGAATTCTATGGAAAGTACCGCACGTTACTCTATCAGATCAGAAAAAATTGAGTCTGCTCAAGATTGTGGAGAAGGATACAGCTTTACCCATTCAATTTAGAAGCTGGGAGCTGCATGAATACCCGGTATTACCACTCTCCGATACACATACTTGGTCTATAAAAACCTCACGGTATACAGAGCGGCCACTCTACGTCCTGGTTGGATTTCAAACAGATCGCAAATATCAACAGAATAAAGATGCATCAAAATTTGACCACATCCAATTACGAAATATACGACTCTTTTTGAACGGAGTTACCTTTCCCTATGAGGGAATGGATTTAAACTTTAACAAGAACAAATATGGTAAGCTCTATGACATGTTTGTAAACTTTCAGTCTTCCTATTATCAGAAAGAGGCATGTCCGCTATTATCACCACAAGACTTCAAGTCCAAGGCGCCTCTGGTGGTGATGGACTGTTCGTATTTGGAGGAGTCGATGAAGGAAACAACAATTGATATCAGACTAGAATTTGAAACATCGACAGTTATTCCAGAAAAAACAACAGCCTATTGCCTTATTGTTCACGAGGCGCAAGTGTTTTATCAACCGCTGTCCAATATGGTGACCAGAGTATAAATAGCATGTCTTCCTGTATTGCCCTTCACAGTCAAGGAAAGCTACGATGAAGTCACAACCCCCTCTGCGAGGTGGGTCTGCAAATGTGAAAGTGATTCACCAGGTTCAGATGAAGATTCAAGGTTTACCATTTATCGCGCTCTAGTGAGTGAAGCTATAACTGCCTATCACAAGAATCATACTGTGCTTAGAATGCCGCCGCATCTGGTTCACTATTTACCAGATGGATTCATGTCTACGTTTGGTATTCATGACAGGGGCTACAACAACAATCCCATCACTAATCAAACAAATAATGTGGACGATGGCGTTGCCAAAGCTTCATCTTGTCATGTTGGAGAACGGGTAGATTGTATGGACTGCAAATGCGATCGTTGCTCAACAAGTCGAGACGCTGATGCAGCATTTGAGATTTATCGCACCCTGGTGAGTTTAGCAATACGCGCCTACCATAAAGCACAATTTCTTCGTGAAATGCCGCAGCATCTGATTGCCTATTTACCAGCTGGATTTCTGACCGCGTACGGTGCACACGACATTGACCTTAATTGGGATAAGCTACCATTACACCTCCGTATGTCGGCGGATGTTGCAGCCTGCCGTCCTTGTCGTAGACACTTTATGCATCGAGGAGATTCTCACTGTGATTGGGATGGTCCAAATCCTATGATAAAAAATTGTAAGCGATTCACTGATAACTTTATGAATAAAATTGTGTAATTGATTCTTTGTGTGTATATTATTTTCCCGCTCCTATCCAATCAGTTAGTTGTTAAGAAGCAGCGGTGGTGGAAGGTGTGATATCCGTCGCCATGCCGAAAACATTGATTGTCGACGTGCAGGGTTTCAAGGTGAACGGAAACAAGTTTGTATTTAAAGAAGTAGGAATTATTGACTGCACAACCATGTGGGCACCAAGAGTAACCAGTTTTGTCTTTGAACCACCGATTCCATTGCATTTGCAGTCAGACGAGGACAGAAGACAAACAGAGTGGTTGCAACGCAATTTGGGACTAGTCTGGAAATAAGGCGACATTCCTTACCAGCATCTATCACTTGTTCTGAAAGCTCACTTGTTTGGTGCTGACCTTGTATTTGTAAAGGGAAGTGAAAAAAAGGAATGGTTGCGTCAGTATGTTAATTCAACATGTCAACTTGTTGACCTTCATGATCTGGGATGTCCTGCACTGTACAACCTGTCCGTGCCTGATGAACCTCTACAAAATAAAACACTTCAAAATGTTTGGAAGCTTTTTGATTGGCTAGCTCGCAGAGCATGTCAAAACTTGCATGTTGAGTGCAAAGCGTTGTAACGTCAGCTTCAGTGTGAGACATACCAGTGATCAGTGTGGACGTGTAGTAATATGGCAGCAATTGAAGGTTTGGACTCAAACCGCACAGAGCGAGCTATTGTCAAGTTTTTTGCCTGTAAAAAAAAGCTTGACAGTTTCACAGATGAGGAATTGAACGCTTTGCCCAAGGCGTTCCTTTTTATGTTGCTTCAAACGCGGTGAAAAATATTTGGCACAGTGTACCTAGTGAATGGAGCAGAGATCCTGGTCTGCGTGAACTACAACCATGCACTGACTTTAGTCATCACCAGCAAGTGTCTATTACTAAAATGCCATCCATTAGACAGTGTGGAACGTGTCAGCTCATCAAATTGTACCACAGCCATACAAATATACCGTCCTGTAAAGACTTTGCTTCATCATTCCATGGTTGCGATGAAGAAGAGGAAGAAGAGACAGCAGCGGCAGTATCGCCAGCACCAAAAAGTAAGACAACGATTGAAAAAGATATATCGGACCTTTGCTGGATATGGTCTAGTTAACAAGGCCATTGATGTACTTCCCATTGAACTGTATATTCCCGGCTATCAATTTTGTGGACCTGGGACTAAACTAAACCAACGTCTAGCACAAGGTAATTCTGGAATCAACAAATTGGAAGCTGCGTGTAGAGATCATGACATTGCTTACAGCGACAAGAATGCAGAAGTACGTCGAGTTGCAGACCACATTCTTCTAAGAAAGGCTGTGCAGCGCGTGACATCATCTACTGCTTCCATTGGTGAAAAGATTGCAGCCTTGATCGTGGCAGGAGCTATGAAGTCAAAGCTAATGATTGGTGGTGGTTGTGGATTAGCGAGGAAAAGGACAAAGAAATAACCATGAATCAAATATTGTTAAGTATTTATTTGAGAGTCAGTCCACCAGATTACAGCATTCACAAAAGATGTTTTGGTTTCTTCTTGTAAAAACATACAATTGTAATAAAAAAGAATTGAAAAATTAAAGTGTGTTCTTATTTACTAGGTGTGGAAATGTCCAAAAGGCAAGCTATTTACACCATCCCACAACCGTTTATTGTCATATTTAGACAGCGATGTTTTATTTTGATTTACTGTAAATATATTATGGTTCTTTGAAAGAATGCGTGTTTGCTGGTACAAGCGAGAGGTGTTTGTGTAGAGTACACATCGATATTCCTCAACATTGATGAATTGTGTGACGCTACGAAGAACACCCTTCGCTTTGCATTGACCTTTATTCTTTTGTGTTGAAAATGCGTAAATTTTCGGCGCCAAAGCCACAAATTCCGTCATAACATCACCAGCACACTCATCCTTAAATAGACCAATGTGTTTTTTATTCATGGGAATTATGCAAAACATATTGTTAACCTCATAGTTTGAGGTATCAAAGTAACTTGGATGTTCTCTCATCACAGAGTAAATATCCGTCTTATTGGTTTGATAAATAAGACTGTCTGTATCCATATACAGTAATTTTACATCTCCAAACTTTTGTTTGGCAAACTCATAATGAAATTGATACATTACAAATTTTGAATAGTCAAGTATTACCATTCCTAAGTAAATTGGTTTGTTATACATGATTTCTGTCTTTGACAATTCAATGGTTACTAAATCAGTTTCAATAACTCGTACTGAATGGAAATTGGGCATAGCAATATATTTTCGTGCGCCATATCGACCATCCCAGTGGTTTACCAAATGAATAGTTCTATGCTTTCTAATATTTTCCATAGATTTACCGTAGCATGCATTGTTCATTAATTTATAAAAATTTGACTCGAATGTAGTCTTGGCGTGCTGCCGATAATGAGTATTTAATTGCATGTACGGTTGTAACCATGGTTTCTGGTCAAAACAAATAATGCGGTGAATGGTTTGTAGCTTCAAACCGTGTTTCAAACATTGCATTAAATTTTCGATGTGTATGACGTAGCGATTTTTCGGATTTAACGTTGCCAGCAACTTTTTATTGTTGGAACGTGAACTGGGAGGTTGTAGTTTTTCAACACAAAATGGTAGATCAGAATGATCATTGTGTATCTCGCGGGGATATAATATGTCAACTTCTAGAACATAGCCACGTGTGTTATTGCTCAACGCGTCCTGTAAATTAAAATTTGAAACTTCATCTGAAGTCAGCCATCGAAAATTTTGATACGGAAGCGGTTTTTCCATAGCATATCCGTATAAATTGTTACAATCCAGGTAGGTGAGGTATGTTGTAGGTTGCTTTGGTTTGTATGTATCCATATATGGATTATTTGCTTTGGCATGCTTTTGCACAAGCGATACAAGCCCGCCACGTATCCCGCGTTCAAAAAAGAGCAACATGTCGATGTCAGTTAATAGTTCCAGTTCTATTTCAGTCACCTTCAACATACAGTCCCAACTGTATCCGGCAAGGGTGTAGTAATGGGCTGGATCTAGATTGTAGATTTCAAGACACAGTTTGCGAAAGTGTTCAAACACGTCTGTCAAAAGTAGTGTATCAATTTTGAGGTATAAATCAGCATACTCGCCCAAAGTTGATATCTTGAACACGTCCCATACTTTTTGGGCGTGTAAATAGTCTTCTTCAGAAATATGACTTTTTTTAAGTCATTGTAAAATTTATCCTTTGAAGGGAGTGCAGTTTCCTGCAAACATGCCCAATTGTTTACATGATTATAGGGAAACACCCCTTTTCGAATGCATAATTCAAATTGTTCGTCACCAGTAAAGTTTTGACGTACAGAATTCAAATTTTTTGGGTGAAGCCCTTGAACCAGCGCATCCAATGATGATGCGAGGAATCTATACGAATCTAAAAATCGTATACTAATTCCATTTCGCCATTTTGTAAACGAAATAAAATTTTCATGATTTTGTGGAATTAAAGAAAACTTTTGGTTTTCAATGTTAACAAATTCCTTAATAATTAGATGACTGTCATACCGAGACATGTTGTGCAAGAAACAAGAAATATAGCGTGCTCTTTTATAGGCCAAATTACATGCACTATGAGCCGCTCCTCTAAATTTGCCAGTGTACCGATTATGGTCCCTCACCGGCGTGTCACAAGTTGCTATTGGTTTTTGACAAATGTGGCAAGTGGTTGCTGTTGCAAAAGCCACCTCGTCTGCATCCAACATTTGAAGCGGAATTGGGTTTTCCAGGATATTGTACACCCGATCTGCCAAGGCGTCCAATTCATTTAAAAACCAAGCAGCAGCTTTTGCATCGCGATAAGATTTGAAGTAAGAAAGCGAAGGGTCATATGAGCAAATCACGTTTAGAGCACAACTGAATGGCACATGTTGCTGTACTTGTTGAGTGTACGGGCGTGCTGGATCCGGGTTACATGTGTCAATGTGTGTGGTTAAACATTCAAAATCTGCATATACTGTAAATGGAAGCGGTTCTTGACGAGACACATTTTGAAATTTCATACTGGCTTAATCCTTTTCTGGGAATGTAATTTTTACAGCTGGTTGTGTAATGCAATCAATAGTATGGGCTGTCAACTTTTGATTGCTAGTAAAATATTGCAAACAGCGATCACATATATATACCCTATTTTTACTCTTTGTAAGTTGTGAACGAACTAGTCTGGAAAGATCTTTGATATAACAATAATGGTTGCACAATTCCCCTTCAATGTACAATAAATTAAAATGCTTTTCTTTTTTTTCCTTTGTCACATAGAGTGGCCCAATAACTTTGTCCCCTTCAACTCCGTATACATTAATGGAGTAAAGCAGATTTTTAGATTCAAAACGAGAAATGGCGTTGAGGTCCATTGGGAATTCTATGTCTGCTAAATTTAGACTGATCATTAATTCCATAAATTTCTGGTGATATTTGCCCATTCTGTGAACATTTTTACCTGCAGAACATAACCCAGCAGCCAGGGTCCAAATAAAGCAGAAAACATCATTATTATCCACATTGATAACTGCGTGACGGTTTTCAACTGTTTAGGCAAATTAACATGAGATGACCCACTATTTATGGGATGAAAGGTGCATACATTAATTTTAAGATGATTGATAGCTTCCAGCGATTTGCCGCTTTCTAATTCTTGAAACTCAGCAAAGCGTGTTGTGAGTTTATCAACAATGTTTTTACTATACCAACTGTGTATATTATCAGTGCGGTATAATTTAGTCATGTGTGTGTGTAAATAGATTGGCTGTATAATCTCCTCACCTTGTTTCAAAATAGCAAAGTCACATAATAATTCAGCGTTAACCTTTAACGCTACATGTTCTCTTAAACAGTCTTGTATTTTGTTTTGAAAAATGTTGTAACTAGTGTTTAAATATTCATTGAGATCTAAAATGTTTGCATCATTATTGACTTTAGTGCAACAGATATTGTTATTGAAACAACTATCCACATCTTGCCAACTTTGTATCGGTGGCGACATGATGTCCCTTAGTACTTAACAATTACAAAAACTGAACGGTTTGCAGAGAGAGTTAACCAAAGTTTATTTTCCCTGCAAATTCCGTTTTTACATAAACTAATTTTAAATTTTATTTTTTTCTTCTATGAATTCCACAAGACATCTTTTATTTTCCAGTCCCGAGTATTTTAAATAGATGGTCCCTTTGTTGAGATCGGATACATCTTCCTCGCTGAGTTCCTTGAATCTCGACGGTAGAAATACTGCAAAGTCCTCCAGTTCGCAAAGAATACGTTCCCCAAATTTGGACCTGACTCGACGAACAGCAGTTACCAAATAAGACTCATTTACCTGCAGATCCTGTAGTCGTTTAGTCTCTGGTCCAGCATCTTTCCCTATGGAATTCGCATTTTTTATTGCCGACATTCTGAAATCGAATTTGATATCTATAATAGTGTTTTAGTATACCTAAGCCATTAGCAAATATGTATACACACACACACAAGTTATCAAAACCCTTCTACACACCCATTATCGCTAGCCACTAATTTAATTGTCAGCGGCTTGCGTTCACCATTTTCCTACTTCTCCTCAATCCATTACAAGAACACAGGTTATCAAACAAGTTATACACCCAGGTGCTACATGGTCAGGAGCTGATGATTTAAATGGCCATGACTGTACTTTGGTGAAGCCGGGTCAGATTGCTTGTATAATTTAACTGTTCCCGGGCAAAGCCGGGGCAAACTGCTTGTGTAATTTAACTCTCCCCCGGGCGAAGCCGGAGCGGGTTACTAGTATAATATATAACTGTTCCCGGGTGAAGCCGGGGTGAATTTCTTGTAAAATTTAACTGTTCCCGGGCGAAGCCGGAGCGGGTTTCTAGTATAATATATGACTGTTCCCGGGTGAAGCCATGGCAGATTGCCTGTATAATTTAACTGTTCCCGTGCGAAGCCAGGGCGGATTGCTTGTATAATTTAACTGTCCCCCGGGTGAAGCCGGAGCGGGTTTCTAGTATAATATATAACTGTTCCCGGGTGAAGCCGGGCAGATTGCTTGTATAATTTAACTGTTCCCAGACGAAGCCGGAGCGGGTTTTTAGTATAATATATAACTGTTTACGGGCGAAGCCGGGGAAGATTACTTATATCATTTAACTGTCTCCCGGGCGAAGCCGGAGCGGGTTTCTAGTATAATATATAACTGTACTTGGGTGAAGTCAGGGCAGATTGCTTGTATAATTTAACTGTCTCACGGGTGAAGCTGGAGCGGGTTTCTAGTATAATATATATCTGTTCACGGGTGAAGCCGGAGCAGATTGCTTGTATAATTTAACTGTTCCCGGGCAAAGCTGGAGCGGGTTTCTAGAATAATATATAACTGTTCCCGGGCGAAGCCGGAGCAGGTTTCTAGTATAATATATAACTGTTCCCGGGCGAAGCCGGAGCAGGTTTCTAGTATAATATATAACTGTTTCCCAGGCGAAGCCGAAGCAGATTGCTTGTATAATTTAACAGTCCCCCGGGCGAAGCCGGAGCGGGTTTCTAGTATAATATATAACTGTTCACGGGTGAAGCCGGAGCTGATTGCTTCTATAATTTAACTGTTCCCGGGAGAAGCCAGAGCGGGTTTCTAGAATAATATATAACTCTTCCCGGGCGAAGCCGGAGCGGTTTTCTAGTATAATCTATAACTGATTCCGGGCGAAGCTGAGGCAGATTGCTTGTATAATTTAACTGTTCTCGGGTGAAGCCGAGGCAGATATTTTTTGTATAATTTAACTGTCCCCCGGGTGAAGCCGGAGCGGGTTTTTAGTATAATATATAACTGTTCACGGGTGAAGCCGGAGCAGATTGCTTCTATAATTTAACTGTTCCCGGGAGAAGCCAGAGCGGGTTTCTAGAATAATATATAACTGTTCCCGGGCGAAGCCGGAGCGGTTTTCTAGTATAATCTATAACTGTTTCCGGGCGAAGCTGGGGCAGATTGCTTGTATAATTTAACTGTTCCCGGGAGAAGCCAGAGCGGTTTTCTAGTATAATCTATAACTGTTTCCGAGCGAAGCTGGGGCAGATTGCTTGTATAATTTAACTGTTTCCGGGCGAAGCTGGGCAGATTGCATGTATAATTTAACTGTTCTCGGGTGAAGCCGAGGCGGATATTTTTTGTATAATTTAACTGTCCCCCGGGTGAAGCCGGAGCTGGTTTCTAGTATAATATATATATATCTGATCCCGGGTGAAGCCGGGGTGGATTGCTTGTATAATTTAACTATCCCCCGGGCGAAGCCGGAGCGGGTTTATAGTATAATATATAACTGTTCCCGGGCGAAGCCGGGGCGGATTGTTTGTATAATTTAACTGTTCCCGGGCAAAGCCGGGGCAGATTGCTTGTATAATTTAACTGTTCTCGAGCGAAGTCGGTGCATGCTTTTGGTATAATATAACTGTTCCCGGGCGAAGCCGGGTTGGGTTTCTGGTATAACATAACTGTTCCCGGGCGAAGCCGGGTCGGGTTGTTTGTATATTATATCTGTTCCCGGGTGAAGCCGGGGCAGGTTGCTTAAATAATTTATCTGTTCAATACACCCAAGTGCATGGGGGCTACATTAGTCGGGAGGTGATGATTTAAATGTCCTTAACTAAATAGGTTACTTGACCTGGAGCTGATGTATAGAAGTGAATGCATGTCTAGGCGCTAATGTTAAATATATCCTTCACCTTTGCAATACATAAGAGATCACCATCTATTCCGTGACTGTGTGTCGAGCACTGTAATTATCTCGCGGGCAATGCAGTGAAATTGGCAACATTTAATTGGATAATAACAGTAATTATATATAATTGAGCTGCATTCATTTTATATATCCCAGGCAGTTAGTGGTTTAAGATGCAAGTCACGTTAAAACCAATCTTATTACATGCTATGAATTCTGCTCGTTTCATACTTGAAGTAATTATTGCTTGTCTGATTCATACCGTCTAACTTTTAAACCAGCTTTGTCAATAGGCCATTATACTATTAAAATTCTAAACATCTTCATGTGGATTTAAACCTACCATCTCAGCATTTACAAGTACTGTAATGTACAGTACAATCACTTATTTTGTAAACCATCTGGCTGAGTTAGTCTCCCAGTAGCACATAGTCAAATATATACACTAGGATATACTTTAAAGTTATATACTTAAGTATGTTGAATATTACCTGATAGACAAGGATCCAATTGCAATCTGGTGTGAACGCTGTAAGCTCGCAGTTAACTCTACTTTCATTTCAATTCTGGCCCTCTATTTATACCCCTCCGAATACAGGAAACGCCCCTGAATTACCGTTCCTTTCACACAAAAATGACCTCCATACGGCATTACCCTGCATTAATACAGGAATCCTTATTGACCTTCCTTTCACCAGAATTAGCTCAACACTGTATAACCCTGTACAACTACCTTAAACACGCCTAATTAATCCACTTTTCACCAGAAAACACACAGTATATAAAGAGGTTGTTCCTTTTCACAACATATCATTCGCTGCAATGTCTGCCAACAAGATCAATGAAGCTATGGGGCTGGAAGAAGAAGAAAACCATGAGGATTTGACGCTTGATCTGTTAATGTAAGTATTATTTATTTACTAAAGCCTTATGTAGCGGCACGCCAGTCTCTCGCCGCTGGGTGCGTGGTTCAATTCCAGTCACTTTATGTTAGATCTGTGCTGGGCAAACCAAAAGCAGACAGGTTTTTCTCTGGGAACACCAGTTTTCCCTGTCAAAATTTTCTTCCGGCAACACCCTCAACTATCATTTCTTTTTATCTGTCATTCATTTAAACATTGACTGACAAAAGTGAGACAGGCTTTGGCAGCCAACACAGATCTTTCTCGCCGCTAGATGGAGTTTAATTCATTCCATTCCTGATCTGGTCAAATACTGGAAGCAAGCGGTGTTTTTTTTCTTCTTCAAAATGATTAGAAATACTGAGCTTAGTTACCGCCTTTGTAGCCCATGTTAACTTGGGTGTGAGTAGAATTTGTCTGATAACCCGTGTTATTGCGATGAATGTATTAATTTAAAAAAAGGATTGGGAAGGAAGTCAGATTTTTTAAGTGTGTTAAAATCCTTCAGTATGCCTTCCTTTGGAGGGGGAGTAAAGCCAGTGGTTACATGTTCTCACTTTATGACATGTAAAAGATCCGTCCACAGATTAAACTTGTGTGAAGCTAAATTGACAGGTTAGATTTTGTCAAAACAAGTTACAACATTTACCACTAGATGGCATTATTATCTGGTAGCAAAAACTTGGAACTTGTAGCTCACCCTAAAGGCGTTCGCTGGAAGCAGCTACATACTCAAGTGAGTCACACATGTTCGTGAACACTTCCTGCACTGAAACCCATACTCAAGTTCCAACATTCACCACTAGGTATCATTAATATCTAGTAGCAAAATTTTGGAACTACTTAAAAATGAACAGAACTTGTAGCTCACCCTAAGGGCGTCCGCTGGAAGCTGCTGCAGACTTAGGTGAACTGTACTTGCTCTCACACACTCCCAGCAATTCACAATACAATATTTAGATAAACAAGCGTTATAAAACAATTTTGTTGTACTCTTTATTGTATACATTTTTTTATAGCTTTGGAAATGATCCAGTTTTGGTGGGGTTTTTTGCTGATTTAATGTCAGCGATGGAAGGGCGTGGGAGAGGTGAAGAAGATGAAGAAGAAGAAGATGATGATGATGAAGAGGAAGATGAAGAGGAAGAAGCTGGTGATAAAAGGCAAATTAAGTTGTAGTAACAGTTCCAAAATAAAACATAATTTTACTTTTTTTTGCTTCTGGTTTTATTTGTTTTTACATTCAACCTACCAAGCAAGCCAGAGTTCAACACCCACCATCCATCTCCATTCATGATTCAAACACGTTTACCTCATCATTTGTCCCGCACCCTCTCAATCACCATAAGGTCATTCCCAGACATGACCTACCATACAACCCGTTGTCAATCTCAGTATTAGTCATCCCATGTGACGTCACACACAGGTTAACCGTTCAAATCTGTTTATTCATTCACACAAACACCTATGTTCATTAAACATCCACCCACGCATCGATGTTTGTTTACCATTGAGCGCTTTCAACCCCATCTTTTTTGTCTCTCAGACCCATTCACACCTAACCAACCTACCACGTCAGGGTTCAACAACCACCGCCATCCACCGCCATTCATGTTTTCCATTCAAAACACTCCCGTTCATGACCTACCCCACATCCCGTAATCTCCTGTGACGTCACACACACACACACACACCAGTTGACCGTTCAATTCTCTGACATTCATTCACAACCAAGGATTCGGAAACCTTCGGCAACACTCGGATCTCATCGGGCTCAAAGCAAAGCTATATAGCCCAGGATAATAACAGAGAAGGCGCTCAGTCCAACAGAGAGACTGGGTCGAGGAGGGTCTCGTGCAGAGCCTCTTCCATCCTTCCCCCTCATCCCCCACCCTCGCCACCACCCCCTCCCCCTCCCCACCCCCACTCCCCCTCCCCACCCCCACTCCTCCCCCTCCACCCACCCCCCCCCTCAAACCGGTTCCTGGACCCTCCAAGGTTTGTTTACCTTCCGGGGTCCCGGCGACCTTGGGGGTCAATGACCTACCTCAAGGTCATTGATCATGACCTACCTCAAGGTCATTGACCTTGCCACGCCCCCTAATTTGCATAAATAACGGTATTTGAGTCAAAACCCCCCAGCCTCCCTACTGAGGCTGTCGATGGTATTAGTAATATAACATTAAGACTGATCAATAGAGATCAACAACTCATTCCACTAGATTCTACCACACCAGTGACTTACAAGTTGGTGCTAAAGCCACTATGAAGTTGGTGTATAAAGCAACAACGCCGTCTAGGTATGGTGTTATTTTGTTTGCCACGTGAATACATGTTAACACCTAAGGAAAAGCAGATTTTACAGCATTTGGGTTACCACAACGACCCTCATGATGAATTCTATCCTAGATGTAGCGAACCACATCGAGGAGCAACCAGGAGTGGTAAGAATTGATCTCCATGCCTATCAAGCTCAAACACCTGAACTCAATAAACATGATGAAATTCAATTTGTTTTCAACAACCAAGATATTTAGACCCTACCTCATGAATGTGTGATTCAGATTGAAGGCTGGCTTACTAAAGCCGATGGCTCTACACCCACCACGTCCAAGTTAGCAAACCATGGTTTGGCCTTTCTGTTTTCTGAAGTGCGGTATGTCTTTAACGATATCGTAGTGGAAAGCACTCGAAATGAGGGTATTTCCAGTGTCATGAAACTATATCCCTCTTATAGTGAGGAAGAAGGTTAAACACTTTTCATGGCGGGTTGGTGCCCTGACTCGACCAATGACTGGATGGTACACTATGATGGCACATTTACAGGATATTTATCTCTAAAACTGGTTTTAGGCTTTGTCGAAGATCACCAGCGCATTGTTGTCACCGCAAGGCAAGTGCTTTATTTGGTGAGAGACAGGAATGATAATAATGAGATCAAGGGAGCCGTCAATGCCATATAGATTCAAAAATTCAACTACAACGCATGGTATGAAAAGTATCCCATGTGACCTTTGACGACGCAAAAAACTGGACATACTCAAAATGGTAAAAAGTGATATGCCTCTACCCATGGATTATAGAAGCTGGGCACTCCATGAGTATCCGCTATTGCCCACCTCCAACACACACACAGCCCGCTATACAGAGAGACCTCTCTACATGATCGTGGGTTTTCAAACGAACCACAAGTATCAACAAACCAAAGATGCCACGCAATTTGATCACCTGCAATTGAGAAATGCACGTCTTTTCCTCAACGGAGCTGTGTTTCCCTATGAAGGACTGGATTTGGATTTTTCAAAGTATAAGTTTGGTCCCCTATACGACTTGTTTTCTAAATTTCGATGGTCTTATTATCAAAAAGAGAACAGCCCCATGCTGCTAACCCATGCGTTTAAGGCAAGAGCGTCACTGATTATTTTTGACTGTCCTTACCTGGAAGAGTGTGTCAAGCCATCCAATATTGACATTCGACTAGATTTTGAAACGCATGACAATGTACCTGCCAATACGACGGCCTACTGTTTGATTATTCATCACAAACAAGTCAACTACTATCCACTGTCCAACCTAGTGACGAGTGTATAAATAACAGGTCAACCCACGTCAAGCCGCTTAGTCATGTCTTGCTTTAAAGCCTTAAGAGACGTCTCATCCATAAATTTAAACTCTGAGGAACAACGTTTCAAGACTTTTGCAACGTGGCCTGTGCCTTTCATAAACCCTCAAGCCTTGGCGGCCGCTGGATTCTGTTATTTAAAAACAAGAGTTGAAGTGAAATGTGCCTTTTGTGCCATCACCGTAGACCAATGGCAAGTGAGCGATGAATCCATGCAGGAACATCAGCGCTGCCTGTCATTACCTGTGCAGAATGAAGGTGGGAAATATACCCTGTCATCCAAGCTATCCCTCAATCGTGCCTCTGGGTGATGGAAAAACAAGTTACGATACGTGTGGAATGTATGGTGTGAATGGTGCTTCGGTGAGCAGCTCACCGTCGAAAACACCTAGTTTAGAGACATTGGGACATCATCGGTGTTATGGACGTTACAAACACAAAAGACTGTATTGTTGTATCAGTTGGTATCGTCCCTATCCCAAAATTACAAAAGCCTGTAAGACGTGTTAATTCAATAAAATGATGTAATAAAAACTTAGGTGGTTGTTCTTGTTATTCTTATTATTGATGTCCCCCTGTCCTACCCTAACCTCAGTTTTTTTGAAACTAGCATGGCAGGTAAGTCCATGCCATGGTCACACCTTATTGGTCGATATTCAGTCAGTAGTCAGTTGAACTTGGTCCAGGCAAGCGGCTACATGTTGGGCACACACATTGTGGATTGCAAAGGGTTTAAAATTGGTGACAACAAATATATATCTAAACAAGTGTCCACTATCGATTGTACCACGTTTTGGATATCGCAAGCTACGCATTTGGTATTTAAACCGCCCCAGGGTTTTTATTTGTTGTGTGAAAAAGATCGTAAAAATCCCAGTGGTTTGAAAATCATAGGCAACTAGACTGGAATGAAGGAACCATTTCTTATAAATATTTGGACACAGTGATGAAAGCACACTTGTCCTCGGCCAATGTGGTATTTGTGAAAGGTAATGATAAACGTGAATGGGTGCAACCATTTTTGGCGTCTTACTGTCAATGTATAGAACTTATGGACTTGGGCTGCCCCTCACTGCAAACGCTCATGGATACTTGCCCTTTGGTAACATTACCCATACAGCCTTAGCGCATGCGTGGCGTCTCTTTCATTGGTTAACCACTCATGCCTGCCAGGAATTGTTGAACAAAATTAATACTCAAGATTTACATGTGAATGACGCCAGGGAGCTTTCTACAAGCAACGTGTAAACATCTACAGCACGTCATACCACGGAGAAAGGAAATTCTACAGACAAAGCCATTGGCAAGTTCTTTGTGTGCAAAAACAAAGTAGACAATTTTACCAAAGAGGAACTATTGGCGCTGCCCAAGTCGTTCATTTATTATGTGGCCGCCAACCCGCTGAAAGAAATCTGGCAACATGTACCAAAATCATGCACTCAAGACTCTGTGTTGAGTGAATTGCAACCCTGTACGGATTACGATCACCATAAGCAAGTGGCCATGGCAAAAATAACCTCTATGCGTCAGTGCGCCACTTGTCAGCTAGTGAAACTGTATCACGGTCATAAAAGTCCATGTAAAGACTTTGTTGAATCATTCCACGGCTGTCATGGCGAGAAAAAGCCACAACAACAACAACAAACACAAACATCGTCCACAGAGGAGGAGGTAGACCAAACCTTGTCACCATCCATGGAAAGGGAAATGCCAGACCTGTACTGGCAATGGCGTCATTGACAAAGTGATTCAATACTTTCCTTTTGAAATCCATCTCCCAGGGTATCGTTTTTGTGGCCCTGGAACTCATCTTGAAAAACGTTTGCAGCGTGGTGATGTACCCATTAATCTTTTGGATCAAGCATGCAAAGAACACGACCTTTCTTATCGCTATAGTCATCCTGGTTTAAGACATGTGGCAGATAAATTGTTATTGAAAAAAGCTAAACAACGTTTCACATCCTGTAATGCCTCAGTGGGTGAGAGGATGGCAGCCCTGATTGTCATCAGTGCTATGAATGAAAGTTGATAATGCATGGGCATGAACATTGAGGAATTGAGGATTAAGGAATAGGGTTTGTTTGTATTCTATTTTCTTTTGCCAATCCCTATGGTTATGAAATAAAAACAAAGGTTTACCAGAGCACGATGTTTTTTTATTTAAAAAAATTATGAAGTTGATGGGCTGATTTTTCATTTTTCGCACATCACACATGATCAATTCACACGTTGCCATTTACCATTTTCCACTTTACAATTTTTTTAAATGTTTGTTTATAGTTTTGCGTTTTTGATGATATGGATTTTTCCATTTTGTTGATTACACTTTTTTTAAATGTTCGTTTGAAGGATTTTGAATTTTCATATTTCACACCTGGCCATTTCCAAATTTTAAATGTCCGTTTTGCTTTTTTGAATTTTGGTGATCTTGAAACATGGATTTTCCATTTTCTTTTTTCCCTTTTTTCATTTGGTGTATGTCGAAAGTTGAGATTTGTCAATGATGTTGATGCGAGTGCTTGACCATAATGATAATGCAGGGTGTTTATGGGTGAAGAAACGTGGAGGACTACGACTACTGCAGGTCAGACTCTTTTACAAAAATAATGTCTATTGACCGCTACATTTCAAAGAAAACAAAACTGTTGAAAAAACAAAATGACTATTGACCATTTGATATATATATGACAATTTCCCGCACCCACCCATCCAACCTCACTGTGTTTGCTCTGGTCATACATACACACCAGCTTTTTCTACTCATACATTCACACAACCAAACCTGGCTTTGGGAGCAAATACAACCCCTTTATTTATTCCCAAAAGCACATTCTCGACATGCACACTCATCCCAAACTTTTTTTTAGTTTACCATTTGCTTTACAAAAAATTAAATACTAGTCATTAAAGTTACTAAAAATACAATTACTCATTAAATTTTTACACACAAAAAATAACACTTTTGTACAGCTTAAAAAAATCAAACTGTTTACCATTTTCAAATTCCTAACCCAATCAAAATTTAAAAAAATAAGATTGCACTGGGCTTTAAAAGAGCAAAAGGTACAAGTGGGGGCTGCTATTTACAAACAAAAAATACTATTTACAAAATTAGCTATTTACAATGGCAAAAAACAATATTTACAAAATACAAAAATACTAAATCTACGAGTTACAAAAAGCCATGTCAGTAGGGGGATGAGGAGAATTCTAACGCAATCTAGAACCCTCCTTACCCCACTACTATGCCTCAGCCATGTAATACTTTCGATATCTCTGGAACCTATGGAATGATTTTTACAAATGACGTGTCGTTGAACTCGGGCTGACGTCCTCTTTCCTATGGACCACTCGTTATATTTAATTTTTTTTAATTTTTTTGTTTTTGAAAATAGGCGATATTTTAAACCCAAACATTGTAGAACGTTGTGCAATGGCTTAAACGAATGATCATTATGTCCTCTATCGTTAGAACAAAAGTTTATATTTTTTCGATTTTTTTCCAAAAAGTTCAATTTTGAAATTAGCTATATTTTGGAAACTAAGAAATTTGCAAACAGATTTGTTTGACATAAATAATAGTTCCTGACCCCCTCTATCCCCAAAATAAATTTCAAGCCTCTAGGGTAAGAACGTGACAGTAGTGCTAGGTTAGCGGTTCTGAGTCACAGCCTACTTTCCTACAAACTTTGCCGATATCTCTCGAACGCATCATCGGATATTAACGAACGAGGAGTTGTTGGCGTTCGGATGGCGTCCTCTTTGTGTGTTGGTATTTTTTTTTTTTTTGAAAATGTTTGTTTCTTTGATTGGCGCTATTTTGGAAACGGTGAATTTTAGAAAAAGGTTTGTTTGACGTTAATGAAAGTTCTTTAGGCCCTGTAGGAGGACAGAAACTTTCAAGTGTGTAGGACAAAAAAAATATAGCCTACTTTCTCGCGAATATTGGCGATAATTGGCAAACGCCTGATCGGATTTTAACAAATGAGGTGTCGTTGGACTCGAGCTGACGGGCGCTTTGCTCTGTACCATGTATAATATTTTGTATTTTATTTATTTGAAAATTTTAGTTTTTGAAAGTAGGCGATAGTTTGAAAACCAAACATGATAGAACGTTGTGCCAAGGTTCAAACGAATGAATGGTCTTCATGACCTTTATTTTTTATAATAAAACTTTTTTATTTTTGATGTTTTTTTAGTGTAATATTGAAATTCCTATATTTTGGAAACTAGGAAGTTTACAAAAATGTTTGTGTGACGTAAATGAATGGTCCCTACCCCCTCTACTCCCACAATAAATTTTAAGTCCCTAGGACAAAAACTGCATTTTAAAACTTTTATTTTTTTTAAATAAAGAGTGTTTGTAGACAGAGAGAGAGACGGTATCGCTGAACATGTGTGTTACAACAAGGCTTTGTCCAGCCATGATGAATACAGGAAATGGCTATTTCGACGGGGCGATGTATGGCAGAACGATGGAACGAGGGGTCACCTTTCGATATTTTGCTCTGACGAAAAAATAAAGGCTAATATTTCGAAAAATCCCTAATTGCGATGTTAGTAAACACTGACCAGTAACCTGCCAATTTCATAATGGTATCAAACGAATAAAATCAAGGCTTTTATAGTCGATAACTACAGAACTTGCTTTGTATGTGTGTCTGACTGGCAGCCAGAACGGAAAACGGAATATCTGCTCGAGAGGCCTGCTTGGAGCCTGGCTGGCTGGGTGACAGGATATGACATGTTATAGCAATTCAGGAATATGAGCGGAAGGGACAACATACCAATGGAAAATTACAGTGACGTAGAGGTGACTTGAACGTCGAACAATATCACATCTACGTCAGAGAAATAATGCAGTAAGCGAGTATAACTCCTGCTCTTACCATTGCCGTAGCCAATTGCAGGGCAAAAGCGATGTTAACAGCTGCGGAAAGAGGAACACAGGGCGAGGGGATGGGAGAGGAGAGCAGGGGAAATACTGTGTTGATTATGTTATGACACACAGTCAGTCATTAGTGTTTTAAACTTTGCAGTGTAAACATAGGCAGTGTCTTATCTGTATAAAACTAATTGCATTCGTGTGCTTAATCTCAGTTGGTTACTATATAGGATACATTATATATTTACAGGTAAGTGTAACATTAACATTGTTTAGTTTATTTTTATGCTAATCAATGTTCAAATTATTATTCGTTTACCATTTCTTTGATGAATTGTTTTATTTTGTTTGTTTGTTTTAGATAATCTGCATACCTGTTGTGGAAGACAGAAACCCCATTCCACTTGAACCTACAAAAAGGCAAACGCAGGGCTTTTTACAAAGCAAGATAAGATTTAAAAATATATATGTATCGACCCACCTCTGATAAACCAGCGAAAGTGCAAAAATAGCGAATCTGCAATCTATATAATAGAATTACTATTAATATAAGATCTAGAGTCTGGCAAAGTATTGTATCTGCAGCTCGTTCCGTTTGAAAACAATTAGCTCTTCCTTATTTACGAAACTGCATACAATGGGATTTAGACAATGGTAATGTAGCGAATCTGCACTTTGGTTAGTTTGCCGTAGTCATCACAATAGTATACAACAATTTTTACCACAGAAAAATAACGAAAGTGAGAAATACCTAATGTTTCAGAAGAATCAGATTTTGAGTAGATTGTGGTATACTAATTTATGTGTTCAATTTGTGAAGAAAATTATTTAATTTAGACTTTTTTCCTTTAAATAAAAGTCTCATGGTCTAAAGATTAAATCAAATAATTGTTTCTTTTGTAATTGTATTGCAGATTCGATACTTTTGAATAGTAATAAAAACAATCACTCTGGGAAAGTAACGAAACTGCCATTTATGCCCTTAAAATTAAGACAAGAGCTAACATCAATGCCCCCTATAAACATGTTGGTTAATTAGTCTACCGAGCAGTAAAAGTGACCGAAAAAGAAAATAACTGGATTTTATGCATGTAGATGAAACTTGTTTTAGCTCTCCTGAAAAATGAAGAATGTTCACTTTCGCTAGTTTGCCAGAGGAGGAAGATATATATTTATAAAGAAACCCTGATCGATATTAATTTATTTTAGGTTGTACAAAGGTGCTATTTGGAATTGATATACTCATGGTGTTTTCTTTAGAGTGTGAGACTGACAACTGCTGTTGAGAACGTGTGTGTTTGGGACCATTGTTTACCAGGGAGTCTTTGGCTGAAAAATTTAGTGAGATTGTTTTTTTAAATAAAAATGATGTCTTTTGCCACTGCAGATAGCTTAACTTGGGAACCTCTTGAGTCCTGTTTTAAGAAGCGCGTTTGCTCTGGCCGCGTGGTGAATGTTAGAGAGGGTTTAATTCCAAAAGACTCTGTAGAATTTGGTTTCGAAATTTTTTAAGAACACATTTGTAGAGCGCAATGGTTGCATGCGGCTGTAATGGTCAATACACAAATCGTGTGCGATTTCATATATAAAAACAAGGACGGTGAGCATAAAAAAACATTTTTAATTGGCAGTAAAACGCAAGAGCTTTTGATAGCCGATAATGTCAACGAGTGGTATCAAAGCCTTGTGGCGAATGCCTTGCTATCAAAATTTGATAAACTACAACAAGGACCCAGTGGTTTAGCGTTAGACAAAATCTGTTGCCTACAAATGAACATTTGTCATTTAAACCCGTTGAATGCTGGGTCTAGCTTTATTAAAACACCACCAGCAATAGCTTTGGAAAAGGCTGTGGTGAATATAAAGAACCATGACAATGATTGCTTACTGTGGTGTGTGGCCGCGTATTTGAAGCCGGCACAAAGTGACAGTTGTCGACCAGGGAAGTACAAGACCAAGTTTTATGAATTAAAAACAAAATTAAAATTTAACTCGAGTTTCGTTCCCTCTGGACTTAACCGAAATCCATAGGTTTGAACAAGATAACCAGGACTTTTCGTTCATGGTGTATGGCCTTGGTGGTGATGAGATCGTGGGTCCTCTTTATGCCACAAAAGAACCGAAACGACATCACATTCATCTTTTATTTTTATCTGTGGGAAAGGTGAATCACTATTGCCTTATTAAAAGCCTGAATAGATTGCTAAACAGCCAAATGTCCAAACAACATAATAAAAAGCATATTTGTGATCGTTGCTTGCAATATTTTGGAAACCATACGCTTTTGGATCGTCATTGGGTAGATTGCGTTTCTCAGGAAGCGGTGAGACTAATATTGCCACAAGGGGACAAGGCTGTGTTAAAGTTTAAGGACATTCATAAGCGTGACACTGTTCCCTATGTGGTGTATGCAGATTTTGAAGCACTCACTACACCCATGGCGGGATGTGAACCAGATCCCGCCATTAGCTCAACCACACCCATTCAAAAACATGAACCTTATACCATAGGATTTAATGTGGTGTGTGCCTATTACCCCACTCAATCCGTTTACAAATACCGTGAGGGGCCAGATTGTGGCAGATGGGTTTTGGATGAACTTTTTAAGTTGACCGACCATATACAGGGATTATTGGACCACCCAGTACCCATGAGCCTAACTCAAGAACAGAAGCAGCAGAGTGAGCATGCCTCGACATGCCATATTTGCGAAAAGCCATTGATCAGTGCTGAAGACACCGTTCGTTATCACTCGCACTTTACGGGGGAGTTTCGTGGAGCTGCACATAGTAAATGCAATTTGAACTTTTCAGCTCCTCGTTTCATCAGTGTCTTTTCCACAAACTGACGAATTATGACATTCAGTTTTTGATTCGTGAATTGGGTCATGTCAACAAGGGCTAGTTTACCATTATTCCCCAGAACCTTGAGCGTTTTACAGCCCTGACATGGAGGTTGGGAGAATTCAGCATTCGATTTTTGGATTCCTTTAAGTTTATGGCATCCTCGCTAGACAGCCTTGTGAATGGCTTGAATGAAGAGGAATTAAAAAATACCGGAATGCATTTTAATGTTCCTAAGCAATTTGAATTGTGCATTCGGAAAGGTACAATTCACTACGATTTCTGCAACAACTGGGACGTGTTAAAGCAAAAAAAAACTCCCACCACAAGATAAATTTTACTCGAAACTAACACGCAGTACCATTTCCGATGAAGACTATGCACATGCATGTCAAGTTTGGCGAGTGTTTGTCATTAAGACGCTAGGTGAATATGCTATGCATTACCTAAAACTGGACGTATTGTTGCTTACCGATGTGTTTGAAAAATTCCGTGAGTTGTGTCAGCACATTTACGGTCTCGACCCGGCTCACTATTATACGAAACCTGGGCTCTCGTTTGATGCCACTTTGAAATACACTCAAGAGGAATTGGATTTACTCACCGATGTAGACATGGTTCTATTTATTGAAAAGAGCATTCGCGGCGGCTTTGTCTCGCGTTACCAACGACATGCCGAAGCGAACAATGTCTACATGCCCGATAATTCACCAGACAAACCAGATTCATACTTAATGCACAATGACGTGAATAATTGTATGGCTACGCCATGAGTCAGTCTTTGTCCCATGGGGAGTTTGCTTGGCTGACAGAAAAACAATTGTCAGAATTTGATGTCAAAAGGGGTAGCCAAGAAACAGGTCGTGGATATGTCTTAGAAGTGGATATTGAATATCCCCATCCTTGTATGATGAACATGCCGATTTCCCATTTTGCCTTGAGCAATTGGTTCCCTCTGACAGTAAAGTGAAAATTGAAAAACTCATGGGCTCACTGTGCTACATATCCAAATGTTGGTGCAATGCCTGGCCCAAGGCTTGATTAAAATCCATAGGGGTATTTCTTTTGCTCAAAAAGCATGGCTTGAGCTATACATGCTACTCAACACAGAGCACCGACAAATGGCAACACAGCAGTTTAAATTAATTTTTTAAAATTAATGAACAACTGGATCTATGGCAAGTCCATGGAAAATGTCCGCAAATACCGTGACATTAAATTGGTGAATGTCTGGGACGGGCAGTGGGGTGCCCGGCGGTACATTGCCAGGCCAAATTTTAAATCGATCAACATTATGGATGAGAATTTGGCCACCATTGAATTGAGTAAGACCAACGTGACCATGGATAAACCCATTTACTTGGACCAAGTCATTTTAGACTTTTCCAAATCGGTCATGTATCGATTCCACTAAGAGTTTGCCAAACGCCATTTTGTGGACGTCTCCTCTTGTATATGGATACGGACTCATTTATTTACCACATTCGCCACTGCAACCACTATGACGTCATGAGCCAGCAAAGTGACTGGTTCGACACCTCTTCCTATAGCGCTGACAATGTGTTTCAGCTACCCATAAAAAATAAGGAGGAAAATGGTGTTTTAAAAGATAATGCGATGATTCCATTTTGACGGAATTCGGTGGTTTGGCCTCGGAAATGAATGCTCATCGCACACTAGACTGTAAGGAAGCCAAAAGAGCAAAAGGTGTAGGTAGGGCAGTGGGAAAATCGCTACGTGAAGATGACTACCTGGTGGCCTTACGCAGTGGCAAAACAATGCCCCATACACAGTACAGGATACAATCCAGCAGCCGACATTGTATCTTGTGGAAAAGAGAAAACGCAGTTATCCATGGATAACAAACGTGTGTGGGCTGATGACCTGCTCACTAGCCTACCCTGGGGTTATGATCGCAAGGAGGAGGATGTGTGATTTTTCTGTTTGTTTGTTTAGGGACATGGCTTTTTTTTAACTTGTAGATTTAGTATTTTGTAAATATTGGTTTTTGTCATTGTAAATAGTAGATATTTTAAATAGTGGCAACCCTCTTGGAACTTTTGCTCTTTAAAATGTTCTATGCAATTTTTGTTTTAATTTTTTGATTGGTAAATAGTTTGAATTTTTTTAAAGCTGTACAAAAGTGTTTTTTCATTGAGTAACTTTAATGACTAATATTTTTTTTTTTTTGTAATGTTAAGTTTATTTTGGGATGAGTGTGCATGTAAAGAATCTGCTTTTGGGAATAAATAAAGTGGTTGTGTTTGTTCCCAAAGACAGGTGTGAATGTATGAGTAGAGACAGCAAACTGGTGTGTATGTATGACCAGAGCAAACACGGTGAGGTAGAGTGGGTGGGTCGGGGGAAATTGTTACTTATATATCAAATGGCCAATAGTCATTTTGTTTTCAATAGTTTTGTTTTCGTTGAAATGTAGCGGTCAATATACATTATTTTTGTAAAAACAGACTTACATGCAGTAGTCGTAGACATCGACGTTTCTCAAAACACACATAAACACATTGCAGCATCATCATGGTCAAGCACTCGCATCAACATCATTGATAAATCTCAACTTTCAACATTCACCAAATGGAAAAAAGAGTAAACAACAAAATGGAAAACCCATGTTTCGATATCACCAAAAACGCAAAACTTAAAACGTACATTTTTAAAAACTGGAAATATCAAAATTCAGAAAAACTTCAAACGGACATTGTTTAAAAAGTGTAATCAACAAAATGGAAAATCCATATCATCAAAAACAAAAAACTTGAAACAGACATTTTTTAAAACTGTAAATTGCAAATTGGCAAATGGCAATGTGTGAATTCATCATGTGTGAAATGTGAAAATCAAAAATCAACCCATCAACATCATGATCTTTTAATATAAAATAAAAACATCGTTCTCTGGTAAACCTTTTTTAAATTTCATAACCATAGGGAATTAACAAAGGAAAATAGAATACAAACACATCCCAATTCCTCACTCCTCAATTCCTTAATGTTCATATCCATGCATCATCAACTTTCCTTTCATAGCAGTCATCAAAATTAGGGCTGCCATCCTTTCACCCATTGAGGCATCACAGGACGAGAAACGTTGTTTAGCTTTTTTCAATAACAATTTATCTGCCACATGTCTTACACCAGGATGACTATGGCGATAAGAAAGGTCATGTTTTTTGCATGCTTGATCCAAAAGATTAATGGGTATATCACCACGCTGCAAACGTTTTTCAAATGAGTTCCATGGCCACAAAAACGATAACTTGGAAGAGGGATTTCAAAAGGTAAGTATTGAATCACTTTGTCAATGACTCCATTGCCATTACAGGTCTGGCATATCTTTATCAATCGATGGTGAAAAGGTTTGGTCTTCCTCCTCCTCTGTGGACGATGTTTGTTGTTGTTGCTTTTTCTCGCCATGACACCCGTGGAATGATTCAACAAAGTCTTTACACGGACTTTTATGACCGTGATACAGTTTCACTAGCTGACAAGTGGCGCACTGACGCATAGAGGTTATTTTTGCCATGGCCACTTGCTTATGGTGATCGTAATCCGTACAGGGTTGCAATTCACTCAACACAGAGTCTTGAGTGCATGATTTTGGTACATGTTGCCAGATTTCTTTCAGCGGGTTGGCGGCCACATAATAAATGAACGACTTGGGCAGCGCCAATAGTTCCTCTTTGGTAAAATTGTCTACTTTGTTTTTGCACACAAAGAACTTGCCAATGGCTTTGTCTGTAGAATTTCCTTTCTCCGTGGTATGACGTGCTGTAGATGTTTACACGTTGCTTGTAGAAAGCTCCCTGGCGTCATTCACATGTAAATCTTGAGTATTAATTTTGTTCAACAACTCCTAGCAGGCATGAGTGGTTAGCCAATGAAAGAGACGCCACGCATGCGCTAGGGCTGTATGGGTAATGTTACCATAGGGACAAGTATCCATGGGCGTTTGCAGTGAGGCGCAGCCCAAGTCCATGAGTTTGATACATTGACAGTATGACGCCAAAAATGGTTGCACCCATTCACGTTTATCATTACCTTTCACAAATACCACATTGGCCGAGGACAAGTGTGCTTTCATCACTGTGTCCAAATATTTATAAGAAATGGTTCCTTCATTCCAGTCTAGTTGGCTATGATTTTCAAACCACTGGGGTTTTTACGATTTTTTTCACTCAACAAATAAAAACCCTGGGGCGGTTTAAATACCAAATGCGTAGCTTGCGACATCCAAAACGTGGTACAATCGATAGTGGACACTTGTTTAAATATAAATTTGTTGTCACCAATTTTAAACCCTTTGCAATCCACAATGTGTGTGCGAAACATGTTGCCGCTTGCCTGGACCAAGTTCAACTGATGACTGACTGACGATCGACCAATAAGGTGTGACCGTGGCATAGACTTACCTGCCATGCTAGTTTCAAAAAAACTGAGGTTAGGGTAGGACAGGGGGACATCAATAATAAGAATAACAAGAACAACCTCCTAAGTTTTTATTACATCATTTTATTGGAATAACATGTCTTACAGGCTTTTGTCATTTTGGGATAGGGACGATACCAACTGATACAACAATACAGCCTTTTGTGTTTGTAACGTCCATAACACCGATGATGTCCCAATGTCTCTAAACTAGGTGTCTTCGACGGTGAGCTGCTCACAGAAGCACCATTCACACCATACAGTGCACACGTATCGTAACTTGTTTTTCCATCACCCAGAGGCACGATTGAGGGATAGCATTAATGACAGGGTATATTTCTCTCCTCCATTCTGCACAGGTAGTGGCAGGCAGGTGACCAGCGCTGATGATCCTGCATGGGTCCATCGCTCTCTTGCCATTCGCCTACGTTGACGGCACAAAAGGCACATTTCACTTCATCTCTTGTTTTTAAATAATAGAATCCAGCGGCCGACAAAGCTTGAGGGTTTATGAAAGGCACTGGCCACGTTGCAAAAGTCTTGAAACGTTGTTCCTCAGAGTTTAAATTCATGGATGTGACGTATCTTGAGGCTTTAAAGCAAGACATACTGAGCGGCTAGACGTGGGTTGCTCTGTTATACATACACTCGTCAATTGGTTGGACAGTGGATAATAGTTGACTTGTTTGTGATGAATAATCAAACAGTAGGCCGTCGTATTGGCTGATACATTGTCATGCGTTTCAATATCTAGTCGAATGTCAATATTCGATGGCTTGACACACTCTTCCAGGTAAGGACAGTCAAAAATAATCAGTGACGCTCTTGCCTTAAACGCATGGGTTAGCAGCATGGGGCTGTTCTCTTTTTGATAATAAGACCATCGAAATTTAGAAAACTAGTCGTACAGGGGACCAAACTTATTCTTTGAAAAATCCAAATCCAGTATTTCATAGGGAAACACAGCTCCGTTGAGGAAAAGACGTGCATTTCTCAATTGCAGGTGATCATATTGCGTGGCATCTTTGGTTTGTTAATACTTGCGATTCGTTTGAAAACCCACGATCATAGAGAAGTCTCTCTGTATAGCGGGTTGTTTTTACAGACCAACTGTGTGTGTTGGTGGTGGGCAATAGCGGGTACTCATGGAGTGCCCACCTTCTAAATTCCATGGGTAGAGGCATATCTCTCTTTACAATTTTGAATATGTCCAGTTTTTGCTATCTTCAAAAGTCTCATGGGGCACTTTCCATAGAATTCGTTATAGTTGAATTTTTGAATCTATGAGGGCATTGTCGGCTCCCATGAGCGCATGATCACGCCTGTCTCTCACCAGATAAGGCACTTGCTTTGCATTGACCACAATGCGCTGGTGAGCTTCGGCAAAGCCTAAAATCAGTTTAAGAGTTAAATATCCAGTAAAGGTCCCATCAGTGTGTACCATACAGTCATTGGTCGAGTCAGGGCACCAACCCGCCATGCAAAGTGTTCTACCTTCTTCCTCACTGTAAGAGGAGTATAGTTTCATGACACTGGAAATACCCACATTTCGAGTGCTATCCACCACGATATCCCTAATGACATACTGTGCCCAACTCTAGGAATGAGTATTCCAAGATTCAGACACCTAGATATCAAGGGAAAGGCTACAGCCGCTTTTGAAAGTTGAGATAATTGAATATCGCGCTACATTGCCTCGAGAAGGAATTGGAAAGGATATACCGCTAAGAGCATGTCAAGTGACGTAGCGAGTAATAGCAGAGGTCGAGGCTCTTTATTGATTAAATAGTTAACCATGGAGTAGAGACTTGAGACTTGGATCAGATTACTGGCACAGCCAAAAGAAAGAGAATGCAATTAGTATCAAGTAAATCGGACCAGGGATACCAGAGATATGAGGATTTCCAGATATCAGCTGATGCAGCGTGACCCTGACCGTTTTGAATAAAAGCCGGCTGGCGCAGGCATCATTAGCCCACTTCAACACAAGCACTTGCCTAGCAAGGTGCCGCTACGCTGAGGCAAGGCACATGGTTGCCGGATCTACGCAGAAGTTATTTTCAAAGTTGTGATAGTCACAAAAGTGCTGCGCTACGAGTGGAACTTAGTAAGTTTCCGGCAAGGAGAATCACTGAGGTGATTGAAATTTTCTACAGACACTGGTGAAATATTTCTATTTCTACATGGACATATGCTAGACTTTGTCTAGAATTAGTACTTTGTCACAGTCCAGTAATAACCTAATACTTGGATATTTTAGTCCATTTCAGTCAGTTTTCATATTTGTAACTTAATAACCACTCCGATCTATCAGTGCATTGAAGACCAGTCTATCACGGTGGTGTTCATTAGTCAACGCAAGGGAAACTACATGTTGCTTCGCGCATGGTAGATGGTGTGAAGCCATGCCCAGGGAACGATCTTCAGAACAGCCGTTGATTGGTTAGACTGTCAGTGTTTTCTTGTACTGAAAAGATTACCGTGAGTTACGTTACAACAGACATATCTAAGAATAGATCACTTAGATCTGACCCCATTTAAGCAAACTGTTATGGAGTTAACAGAAACCAATATTAAAATGAATCAACAGTTACTTCAAACGTCAAGAGATACTACCACTATGTCTTGTTAGACGGATTGTGGGTATATAATGGCGGCCGATACAAGGATTACACATGCTTGTCCGATAGGGCATGTGTATGGATAAATCTGGTACAGACCAGGTTCACTACGCTTCAAGACCATCAAGAAATGTAAGCCACATTTGAATTATATTATGCCTAGCTAATTGGAACAAACTTTTTTTTCTGCAGATGAACAACACATTTTTTTTTCTTCGTATTTAAATCTTGCAATGATTTACGCAAGACTTGTTAGAGTTATTCTGAGTATTTTCAGCACTCAGAACAGTTTAGGATCGATGACCGAGCATATCGAAGATTTATTTGAATATTCCATATTTTTAGGGAAATCACGGAAAACCGTCGATGTAACTGTAAAGGTTGAGTTATTTTTTTGTTGAGGAATGGATGTTTTTTTTTCATATTCGAAGATTCGAACATGTGGATTCTCACATAATGAAATAATAATTAAATATATTTAAAATAATATAACAAATAATAATAATAATAATCCACTAATAATAATAATAATAATTTTTATAACTTTTCTAAATAATTCTTGGATATTATATTTTATAATAATCATATGTATTGAGAGAGAGCCTATGAAGTAGTTTAATCATTTCTAGTTTGGAACAGGAGATTTTCCGAAGGAGAGTGGTTAGCGCAAGCCCGCATTCGACCAACATTTCAGTTCTGGTTGAACAGTTGATATTTGCAATGAGCAAAGTATATTTTTCAGATAACACGGAGAGGCATGAAACGGGAAGCAAATGATATTTGTATCAAATAGGATATTTTTGTATTTATATAAAATCATGACGTAAATACACTCGAAAGTGAAATAAAGATTTTCATAAGTATGGTAAATTCACGGGTTGAACTGTTTGGTAAAATAAAATAAACTTGTAAGTTTATTAATCTTCCAGTGTTGATAACAAGCAGAGGCTTGATTTATTGTATAAATTTTGGGAAGAAAATTTATGTGTGTGGAGTAGTTGAAATGCCATTCCCAGGTGCGCATGTTTAAGTCGCAGGAATGAAGAGGTTTTTTCGAGCATCAATCAAATAGCAGGTTCGATGGCTCAGGTTTATAGAAGGAGTATTGGAACTACACATTTCGTCGTATGAATGACCCGAAGGTTATTTCTTGAAACCATCAGTTCTTATTTCAACCTTGTTTACGAAATCCATTTAGACTTTGATTTTGCTAGAACCCGGATTTGTCATGATAGGTGTTTATTCTTCTTCAGAGGAAGACCTTTGCCGTTGTTGTTGTAATATTGTGTTCTTACACAAATAATAGAATGGGCCAACGCCAATTAAAAATAATTCTTTAACCACGAATAATTTGAAGAATATTTTCAATCCTAGTGCCATGAACTAAATGAATTTATTATGAAGCTACAGTTCTTATTTCCGCATTCTGTCGAAGAATTGCAAGTTGTGAAAATTACTAAAGTGGCCATGAATATAAATATTTTTCATAATAATGATTCCAAGTGGAAAATTGAATAGTTGAATGGTTCAACAATTTATTGATCAAGTTGATGATTCAGAAATCATATATTTTGTTAGGAACTTGAAGTTTATAATCGAGTCACTTCTCGAATGTTTAATGTCAGAAGAACAATTAATTTTTGTTGTGCTTCGCACAGTTCTTCGATGCTATGCTCAAGGTCAAATACTTATCAGATGTTATTAATATGTGTAAATAATTTGTGTTGATTCAGAATAATAATATTTTTCGACAATATATTTTTGAAACTGGTAAAATAAGTGAAAGTCGAAAATTCTATGAACATTTATTCTACGAGTGTTAATATTATGTAAACATTCAAACAGTGAGCTACGATATTTCCAGTAGAGACAATTAAATTTGTACTGGATTTAATCATAAATAATTTTGGAACACAGTCTACAGGACTAACAATCAGACTTGTGTTTCCAAAAAAGAAAAATTGTCAAATGTGTTTGGAAAATTTCTGTATATTGTGTAAATAGGAGTGTGGGTCGCCACACGTGAATGATGCTGCTTTGAGCATTTTTGCAGTCAATTTTAAATTCAAAATAAAATGAGATAATTTTACGTGATGTGTTATACCCAGTTGAATCTCCTTCTATCCTTATTGTTGCATTGAGCCAAAAATCAGTAAAGCATTTTTTTATTTGATGTCGTTTTTGCGATTAGCTTTAACCCATCTGGCGCTCCGGGATATTTTGACTCTCGTGCTGACTGATTATTGGTAAAATGCATATGTGGTCGTGCGGACTCCGGTCTAAACGGGCACATAAAATAAGATAGAGAGAGAAATGGCTTCGAACGTGGGTCTCGAGTTAGACATGGTCAATCGCATGCCGATTTAAATTGTGATAATTTTATATAGATATTTTGGGAGTTGAGAGATGTCTGGTTTGGATGAATAAATTAGTAGGAAACCCAATTAGTGGGGAAAATTAAAAAATTAACTTGGTTAATAATTAGAATGGGTTTGATTATTTTTGATAATGGCTTAACCATTAGGGCGTGAAGTAAATTCAGTAGTAAACGTTCGATGACTGGACATACGCATTATTAGAATCCAGGTGGAGGATATTTGAGAACTTGCATATTTTTCTTGTGATATTGTGGTAAATGTAATTCGTAAAAGTAGAGAATTTTGTTTTTCCATCACGTCGACATTAGGACAAATCTCATTTTATTAGAGTGTTCCAATTAGCTATTCATATTTCTTGTTCTAGTTATAAGCTTGTGTTTGCCAATATTGTATACCCCTAAGTTTTGAATAATAATTGAAAATTATGGAAGAAATGATGAGGATGATGAGGAGTTTGGAGGAGAGTTCAAAAGAAGCTGGACTGCGTGTAGCAGCCATTATGAAAGAAAATACTGAGGCTTTGGAAAGGAAACTTAAAGAAAATTCTGATAAACTTAAAGAAAGATTAAATGATAAACTTGAGGAAAATTCTGATTCTTTAGAGGATAAACTTAAAGAAAATTCTGATTCTTTAGAGAATAAACTTAAAGAAAATTTAAACGATAAACTTAGAAAATTCTGATTCTTTAGAAAATAAACTTAAAGAAAGTTTGAAGGATAAACTTAAAGAAAATTCTGATTCTTTAGAAAATAAACTTAAAGAAAATTCTGATTCTTTAGAAAGCAGGTTAAAAGGTAACTTGAAAGAAAATTTAAATAGTATATTTAATTCTATGGAGAGTAAATTTAGAGAGAATTCCGAAATTTTGAAAATGACACTTGAGAGTAAAATGAATAAATTATGCGAAAAAACACATGAGCTCGAAACTTCATTAGCTACTAACGCAAGTTTAATGGACGATAAATTTCGCGATGCCGATCTTAGATCTCAAAGCTTAGCTGATAGGATAGAACATGGTCTTAGGAAAGTTGGTGAAGACATGATCAACCTAGAAGTCAGAGTGAAGAAGGAGAGTAATGAGATGGGAATTCTAGTTGTTCAACGGTTGACAGAACAATTCAAAGAACTTGTAATGGGAGAAATAAGAGAAGGTGTGATTAATGAATTGCAAACTGAAATCAAAACCACAGTTGTCAATGAAATTAAAGATACACTCAAGCTGGAGAACCAAGAGGGAATCAAGGAGATTAGGGAATTTTTGTCATCCCATATTCAAGTAATTTCCAAAGATATCCAAGCAACTCAGAAGGACATATCAGATATGACAGGGTCATTGAAAAGTCACGAGGCTGTTATGAACCAGGTATCCACTGATGTCAAGGAGAATTGTAAATAAACTGAAGCAATTAAGAAAATGGCAGAAAAAAAACAGAAGGAACTTGAGGCTATGAAAACCCAAATCAAGGACGAGAAACAGTCTGACCATCTGTTGAAAATGCCAAATGTAAGGGGAAAAGAACAGATACAGATAAATCTAGGAGCAGCTAGAGAAACGGACAGTCAAAGACAGGATGGGGTCAGGACAGTATTTCAATCCAACCCCATAACTGTATTCAAGAATGTAGAGGATAAGCCTTCTAAATTTTCAGGGCGAGATTCTGTGACACCCGTGGAATTTTTGAGAGAAGCAGGGGATTACCTGAAAGATTCCAAGATCCCTAAAGAAAGACAGATCCGAGTGATAGGGAAATTTTTGGAAGGTCCTGCACTTCTTTGGTTTAGAGCTTTTAGATCCACTCTAACCACTTTTGAGGAGTTTTCTCGTGGGTTATTGAAAAAGTTTTGGTCCCCGGAAACCCAACAGCAAGTCAGAGCAGAATTATATTCTAAGAGATTCTCGACGTCACAGCCTACTCGATACTCTACGTACTTTTCTGGACAGCTTTCTAAACTTCAACATCTAGATCCGCCGATGCCAGATAACGAATTAATTACTGCATTAATACGTCAGTTTCCAGCAGACGTCCAAAGGACTTTGATCGCTGCTGACATCTATAATATGGAGCAATTTGACGAGGTATTGCAGACGCTGGATCATACGAACGCTCAATTCTTCCATCAGAAGGGAGGAAAGAATAACAACGCTGTGTACGCTGTTATGGCTGATAGTTATTCTCAAACACCTCGAGAGATTCGAGAGGGGCGAGAAGAGAAAACGCCGAGGGAAGATCCCAATAAAAGAGGATGGAACCAGTACAGTAACAGATACAGTTACAAGCCTTATGCGAGACCGGATGGTGGTAATCGATATAATACTCGATGGAGAAGGCCACGGGATAATCAAGGAAGGTACCAGGAAAGAAGATACTATGGTAGAAACAACTACAATAACAGAGGGAATGTGGATACTCGTCAGTCCAATGAAGAGTTCAACAAGGAGACGAGGAAGAACTTGGAAGCAAGACACCAAGATAACTTGCAATTTTTGGAGCAGAGGCCCAATGAACCAGGTCCATCGGGAACACAACAATCCCGGGGGAATGGCAACGGAAAAAAACTTCGAATTCACAGTAGAAGATAGAATTTTGAACACTTTCACTTCCAGAATTATTAAATGGCAAGCAGAGGATGATGACTTAATTCAACAGAATGACGAACGGAAGAAATGGGTACAAGAATTAGAATGCCAATCATATCATGCGAAGTATTCGGTATGCCTGTCGATACTTTGATTGATACTGGGGCTATGCTTTGTCTGGTGAGTGAGAAGCTTTATATTCTGTGGAAGCTCAAAGAGAATTTAGAGGAGATTCCAGTATCAGGAATTAAGATCCAAGGAATAATACCCAACAAAATATCTCTGTGTAAAACACAATTATACTTATGTATTACGATTGGAGGACATGATTTCCGACATGTGTTTGTAGTAATGAAGGACATGGCTTTTGACATGATATTGGGAGAGGATTTCATTCAGAAATATCAAGCAGTGATAGACATGAAGACAGAGACGATCAGATTCAAGAATACCGAAGAGATTAACTTCAAGGGAAAAGAAGAGGAAGACATCGAGGGAGATGCTCAATGGTCTCTGATTTTTCATGAAGCTGAAGGAAGAGAAGTCAACACTGAGAAGGAGTCCCCAGAGCTAGGGAAAATTTTGGAAGAGTATCACGATATTTTTGATATTAAACCTGGTGAAATTAAAGATTTTGAATATTGCGGAAGTAAACAACAATGGAAGCTATGAAATCGCTAATACACGAACTGGTAACATCGTGGGAACTTATAATGCATCGAATTTGAAGATTTATTATTCAAGAACCAGATGATTTAATGTGTAGATAGGAAAAATAAAAATTTTTCAATTTTTATTTTTTTCTAGGTGTGGGGTGGATGTGCCCAACTCTAGGAATGGGTATTCCAAGATTCAGACACCTAGATATCAAGGGAAAGGCTACAGCCGCTTTTGAAAGTTGAGATATTTGAATATCGCGCTCCATTACTTCTAGAAGGGATTGGAAATTTTATGCAGCTAAGAGCATGTCAAGTGACGTAGCGAGTCGTAGCAGAGGTCGAGACTATATGTTGATTAAATAGTTAGCCATAGAGTAGAGACTTGAGACTTGGATCAGATTACTGGCACGGCCAAAAGAAAGAGAATGCAATTAGTATCAAGTAAATCGGACCAGGGATACCAGAGATATGAGGATTTCCAGATATCAGCTGATGCAGCGTGACCCTGACCGTTTTGAATAAAAGCCGGCTGGCGCAGGCATCATTAGCTCACTTCAACACAAGCACTTGCCTAGCAAGGTGCCGCTACGCTGAGCCAAGGCACATGGTTGCCGGATCTACGCAGAAGTTATTTTCAAAGTTGTGATAGTCACAAAAGTGCTGCGCTACGAGTGGAACTTAGTAAGTTTCCGGCAAGGAGAATCACTGAGGTGATTGAAATTTTCTACAGACACTGGTGAAATATTTTTATTTCTACATGGACAAATGCTAGACTTTGTCTAGAATTAGTACTTTGTCACAGTCCAGTAATAACCTAATACTTGGATATTTTAGTCCATTTCAGTCAGTTTTCATATTTGTAACTTAATAACCACTCCGATCTATCAGTACATTGAAGACCAGTCTATCACGGTGGTGTTCATTAGTCAACGCAAGGGAAACTACATGTTGCTTCGCGCATGGTAGATGGTGTGAAGCCATGCCCAGGGAACGATCTTCAGAATAGCCGTTGATTGGTTAGACTGTCAGTGTTTTCTTGTACTGAAAAGATTACCGTGAGTTACGTTACAACTGACATATCTAAGAATAGATCACTTAGATCTGACCCATTTAAGCAAACTGTTATGGAGTTAACAGAAACCAATATTAAAATGAATCAACAGTTACTTCAAACGTCAAGAGATACTACCACTATGTCTTGTTAGACGGATTGTGGGTATATAAAGGCGGCCGATACAAGGATTACACATGCTTGTCCGATAGGGCATGTGTATGGATAAATCTGGTACAGACCAGGTTCACTACGCTTCAAGACCATCAAGAAATGTAAGCCACATTTGAATTATATTATGCCTAGCTAATTGGAACAAACTATTTTTTCTGCAGATGAACAACACATTTTTTTTCTTCGTATTTAAATCTTGCAATGATTTACGCAAGACTTGTTAGAGTTATTCTGAGTATTTTCAGCACTCAGAACAGTTTAGGATCGATTACCGAGCATATCGAAGATTTATTTGAATATTTCATATTTTTAGGGAAATCACGGAAAACCGTCGATGTAACTGTAAAGGTTGAGTTATTTTTTTGTTGAGGAATGGATGTTTTTTTTCCATATTCGAAGATTCGAACATGTGGATTCTCACATAATGAAATAATAATTAAATATATTTAAAATAATATAACAAATAATAATAATAATATTCCACTAATAATAATAATAATAATAATTTTTATAACTTCTCTAAATAATTCTTGGATATTATATTTTATAATAATCATATGTATTGAGAGAGAGCCTATGAAGTAGTTTAATCATTTCTAGTTTGGAACAGGAGATTTTCCGAAGGAGAGTGGTTAGCGCAAGCCAGCATTCGACCAACATTTCAGTTCTGGTTGAACAGTTGATATTTGCAATGAGCAAAGTATATTTTTCAGATAACACGGAGAGGCATGAAACGGGAAGCAAATGATATTTGTATCAAATAGGATATTTTTGTATTTATATAAAATCATGACGTAAATACACTCGAAAGTGAAATAAAGATTTTCATAAGTATGGTAATTTCATGGGTTGAACTGAATGGTAAAATAAAATAAACTTGTAAGTTTATTAATCTTCCAGTGTTGATAACAAACAGAGGCTTGATTTATTGTATAAATTTTGGGAAGAAAATTTATGTGTGTGGAGTAGTTGAAATGCCATTCCCAGGTGCGCATGTTTAAGTCGCAGGAATGAAGAGGTTTTTTCGAGCATCAATCAAATAGCAGGTTCGATGGCTCAGGTTTATAGAAGGAGTATTGGAACTACACATTTCGTCGTATGAATGACCCGAAGGTTATTTCTTGAAACCATCAGTTCTTATTTCAACCTTGTTTACGAAATCCATTTAGACTTTGATTTTGCTAGAACCCGGATTTGTCATGATAGGTGTTTATTCTTCTTCAGAGGAAGACCTTTGCCGTTGTTGTTGTAATATTGTGTTCTTACACAAATAATAGAATGGGCCACTGCCAATTAAAAATACTTCTTTAACCACGAATAAATTGAAGGATATTTTCAATCCTAGTGCCATGAACTAAATGAATTTATTATGAAGCTACAGTTCTTATTTCAGCATTCTGTCGAAGAATTGCAAGTTGTGAAAATTACTAAAATGGCCATGAATATAAATATTTTTCATAATAATGATTCCAAGTGGAAAATTGAATAGTTGAATGGTTCAACAATTTATTGATCAAGTTGATGATTCAGAAATCATATATTTTGTTAGGAACTTGAAGTTCATAATCGAGTCACTTCTCGAATGTTTAATGTCAGAAGAACAATTAATTTTTGTTGTGCTTCGCACATTTCTTCGATGCTATGCTCAAGGTCAAATACTTTTCAGATGTTATTAATATGTGTAAATAATTTGAGTTGATTCAGAATAATAATATTTTTCGACAATATATTTTTGAAACTGGAAAAATAAGTGAAAGTCGAAAATTCTATGAACATTTATTCTACGAGTGTTAATATTATGTAAACATTCAAACAGTGAACTACGATATTTCCAGTAGAGACAATTAAATTTGTACTGGATTTAATCATAAATAATTTTGGAACACAGTCTACAGGACTAACAATCAGACTTGTGTTTCCAAAAAAGAAAAATTGTCAAATGTGTTTGGAAAATTTCTGTATATTGTGTAAATAGGAGTGTGGGTCGCCACACGTGAATGATGCTGCTTTGAGCATTTTTGCAGTCAATTTTAAATTCAAAATAAAATGAGATAATTTTACGTGATGTGTTATACCCAGTTGAATCTCCTTCTATCCTTATTGTTGCATTGAGCCAAAAATCAGTAAAGCATTTTTTTATTTGATGTCGTTTTTGCGATTAGCTTTAACCCATCTGGCGCTCCGGGATATTTTGACTCTCGTGCTGACTGATTATTGGTAAAATGCATATGCGGTCGTGCGGACTCCGGTCTAAACGGGCACAATACCGCACCTCAGAAAACAGAAATGCCAAACCATGGTTGGCTAACTTGGATGTGGTGGGTGTAGAGCAATCGGCATTAGTGAGTCGACCTCCAATCTGAATGACACTTTCATGCGGTAGGGTGTAAATATCTTGGTGGTTGATAACAAATTGAATTTCATCATTGTTATTGAGTCCAGGTGTTTGAGCTTGATAGGAATGGAGATCAATTCTTACCACTCCTGGTAGCTCCTCGATATGATTCGCTATCTCTAGGATAGAATTCATCATGGGGGTTGATGTGGTAACCCAAATGCTGTAAAATCTGCTTGCCCTTAGATGTTAACGTGTATTCATGTGGCAAACAATTAACACCATTCCTAGACGGTGTTGTTGCTTTATACACAACCTTCATAGAGGCTTTAGCACCAACTTGTAAGTCAGTGGTGTGGTAGAATCTAGTTGAATGAGTTGTTGATCTCTATTGATCAGTCTTAAAGATATATACAAATACCATCGTCAGCCACAGAATGAAAAAGCACCACTGGAGGGTTTTCACGCATAATATAGCCATTGGGCGATGTCACAGTAATGTCATGAAGCGAATGCGTTGGGTGATGATTGGTGTACACTTGGCTAATAATATCACACGTCACCGACACATGATGGTCCTCAATGAATTTCACTTGATGGTCTGATTCATGTTTTTGTTGGGCTCCAACACGCGTGGTTTAAATCCTAGTAATTGACCAATGGAATCGGGGCGTGTTTTAAATCAATTTTGAATGTAGAGAAAATACTGCAGCGATGAGTGTTGGTATTTCCTACAAGTTTGAACTTGCGCGTTCCTATAAGAAATGACTTTAAACCATATTCATTGATCAACACCACATAAATGTGTTCATAAATATCATTGATCGTATATCCACCAGAGTTCAGAGTGAGCACAGAATCATCAAAGTAAAACTTCGTGTTCACATTTTCACGCATGTTGTATATTCGATTGTACGTTTGAAGTGAAACAAGTCCTAAACCATAAGGTCTCTCACTCAATTCGATAGACGGATAAAAGTCTAGGCTGACTTCACGTCCACGTCCATGCAGTGTAAACGTTTTACTTTCTGTCGACATACTGTGAACGTTTTTGCTTATGCTGCGTCTTATATAAAAATTAAACACTAACGTCCCCACTGTTGGCTGTTAAACGATTGTTCACGTTTCATATTATAATATATCTTGATCCTGTTTCCAAAATAGGTCACTAGTTCCAAGGGCGGGGGCAAATTCCCAAAACTATCAAAGTAACATACGGTGGATCCTTCTTTGACATAAGCTACATAATGCATTCCTGCTCATCAGTGATCATCCAAATTGACAACAGCACATTCCTGTTTCCAGGGTCGTGGGGGTAATTCGCTACGCATAAACACACCTCGAAAATGAGAAATCTTTAGTTGGTTAGCCTAGCTTTTACTTGTTCATGCGTCAAGGCATGTCTTGCTATGGCTGAGGTTATTTTTTTATATTTCGAAATGGTGAAATCCCAAATCCTTGTTGATAAAAGGCTGCCTTTAAATCGGCATTTCTAGCATCCATAGCAATCGCTTCCATCGTTTCATTGTGTCGCTGACTTTTTTTAAGTTGTTGCTTGCCCTGCTGTGCTGCTTTAATGCTTTCCGCCACTGCACTGGAACCACCTAAAAGTGAACCCAGAGCATCCAGACTGGCAAATAATGCAGGTAAAAACCCCGCTCATTTGGGGACGGGAATCACTCGCCCATGTTTTTGACCCTGTCGCCGACGTTTGGGAATAACATGTCTCTCTGCTGCTCGAAGGGCTTTCCTTATGGTCAACACATTATTTTTTCTTTTTTTCTTTCGCAAGGGCTTGTTCACGAATGCCTTAAGCCCAGGCTTTGCCAAGGACAAAGTCTTATTTTTAGTCTTTCTCTCCACATATCTTTGTTTCACCATAATGATGACCAACAACCTTTCACAAGAATGTTTAAGTCACGACTAACGTCAGATTGTTATTTTATGGCTCTATATTCCAATTCCACATAAAGTGGGAAATCGTTTATGGTTTTTCCTGCTTGCTTCTCATCCCATGTCAACATAAGATGAAATGATATTTCGTCACCTGCATTGACCATTTCATGGTTATGGACCAACATTCTATGACCATTAATCTCTATGTGTAAATGGTTCTCATCGGGCATCGCATATTTTATGTGAATGGTTCCATCATAGTGTAATCGATAGTGGTTTAAACCCGAAGCAAGCACATAGGTCAGGTGCTGGTCATGGACTAGTGGTAAATGGTTTCTGTCATTCATAGGTTTTTCATTTGTCAGATACCCTAAAAATACGGATGGGTTAAATTTATAAAGCCTTTTCATTTCATAGCTCACGTAACGCTGGGTACAGACATCGTCTTCGCCTTGCGGGTGTTCCACATGAATAATACGATGGTAATTAGCGGTATAGCCATTCTTCGTAAGCTGAGGCACTTTGTCATAAAACTCATACACTTTGTTATCGACATACTTTTTGTAGTAACGTCTGTAGACACTTGGGGATGATTTACATGCGTTAACCGCTTCCCTTAAAGTCGTAATCTCCCTGTTTTGTGCGTGGCACAACAGACCTATCCACATAGTGTTTATTAGCAGGATCTGTTTCTTGTTTAGGATCATGTATGGAGACAGACCTAGCTTTGGCCATCATAGCACGTCCAAAGACATCCATCGTCAAACTGTAATACAAGTCTACTGTTTCTATGACAAGGCTCGGTTCCATGTATATAGACAGCCTGCTAGCCTGTCTAAACCTTAGTTGAAATGAAGATTATTAAGCAGCAAGAGTCATTCCCTGTGGGGGACATGGTTTCCCATCTCTGTCCCACATCACGTGAAAAACGCCATGGTTCACTGTTTCCACCTTCCATTCGCTGCATCATCGTGGGACCTCCCTGCTGTGGAAAGACCAATCTTTTGCTAACGCTCATCACAGCGCCCAATGGTCTGCGTTTTGAAAATATTTAAATTTTTGCAAAATCTCTTTAGCAACCGCTCTACGTGTTTCTGGATCAAGTCATGTCTGTATTACAAAATAAGAATATGGGTTATTTCACATTTTCCATGCAGGAAAATGTTATTTCACCGGATGAGGTAAGGCCTGATTCACTCATGATTTTCGATGATGTATCCACTGAACGAAAAGGCATCATTCAAAGCTATTTCAGCATGGGTAGTCACAAACATATCGATTGCTTCTATCATCGACAAACTTATTCTAAAATATCAAACAGTTGATTCGTGGCAATGCCAATGTCATTGTTTTATTTCGCCAGGACGAGAGGAACAGTCGTCACATTTATAATGAACATGTGAATCCGGATATTACCTTTCAAATATTTACAGAATTGTGTGCCAAGTGCTCGGACACTCAACGTCATGCCTGTTTAGTGATTGACAAACAAGGTGAACTCAACCAAGGACGATATCGCTTAGGGTTTGATCATTTTATTGCTATTTAAGGCACTGTCTCATTCCCTCTCAAGTCATTTGTCGAGACACCATGGCATTAGCACAGAGTCAATTGAAAAAGCATATTATTAGAGCAAAAATACTATTCGCCAAAAGTTTCGTCAATTGAAACAATCACGTGCAGATCATGCTTTGTTTATTCAACAACATTTAGCACCTCCGCTAAAAGCCATGTTGAGACCTTCTTTCAAGTCATCTGAAACGCTACCCACCGTTTCACAAGCCACTCACACGCTACACCAGGACCCTTTTGAAGAGGAAGAGGAACAGAAAGATTTGACTAGTGTTAGCGAAGTTAAGGATGAGGAGGAACAAGTTTTTACGCCTCAAAAAAAAGTCCTCACCCCTTGTAGAGTTTATGAGAAAAATGAAATTCTTGGTCATGGTCGAAACACCTTGCCCTTCGAGATCGTCTCCGTTTTCACAACTCTTGGCCACCCCTCAACATAAAGCTCAACTGAAAAACATTTTAATAAAATATAATGGATCAACACTAGTACCCTATTTCACTGATCTATTTATTGGAAACACAGTTACCACGTATGGTGTTCGCTATGAGGATGTTAGTTTTAAAATTGGAGATTCATCCATTAAATTTGCTCGTACTAAAGCTGTCATTAAGAACATCAATTATAAATTAACGCCAGGACTGTTAAAGCTGCTCTTTTCTTCTCTTCATGATTATACGTCAGAGGACCTTGGCAAATATAAATCCATTTTATTGAACACCCATACCCACAAAAGACAGTATGATCCCGGTGAACAAGTGAACGCCAATATATCTCAAAAATATAAAACCATCATTGCAAAAATGTTTCCCACCAGTCAAAGTGGTCGTCGTAAAGCTTCCGCTTCGGGAGTGACATTTAAACCATTAAAACCCCTTGTGGTTGTTACCCACTGGCACAATCCCAATAAGCTCGCCCAGCGGCTACAGTTGTTGCATGCTTTACGTCAAGCTGGCCATAACGTTCACGATTGGGAAATTCAAGAAATTGAACAAGAACTTCGAAATGCCATAATTATTGTTTAAGCCCTGAAAATGGGTATTGCTCACAAGTTGCGTCGCCCAGCTAGGCGTCACTATCCGCGACTCAAGGTGATTTCACGAGGTGTGGATGAACTTTTACAGGCTGATTTGGTTGAAGTGATACCCTATGCTAGTGTTAATAACGGTGTACGCTATATGTGGACCGTCATTGATGTGTATCCCAAAATGACTTTTGTAAACCTGTGCGTCGCAAGTCTGGTCCACTAGTCACCAAGGCTTTTCAACATATTATTCTACAATCCAAACCTCAACCTCAGTTGCTACAAACCGACCAGGGGAAATAATTTTTCAACAAGTATTTCTCCAGTTTTCTCAAATCTTTGGATATTCACCATTACACCACGTACAGCTATCTCAAAGCCAGCGTGGTTGAACTGTTCAACCGAACATTGAAAACGCATATGTGGAAAGCGTTTTCTGCTCAGGGCACTTATCGCTAGCTGGACATGTTACCAGAGCTAGTGTCACGTTACAATGACACCAAACATAGAACCATCGGGACCAAGCCACGACTTGTGACCAAAAATATTCAGCGACTGGATAAACTGTTTAACCCCATAAAAACAGCAGGTCCTAAACGTCACCGACAGAAAATAGGGGATTTTGTTCGTGTGAGCAAATTTAAGTCTGCCTTCAATAAGGGCTACATGCCTCAGTGGGGGACTGAATTATTTCGAATTCGTCAAGTCAACATGGACAGTCCAGTCACATATTTACTCGAGGACCTCAACCGTCAACCCATAAAAGGTAGATTTTATCTCCATGAACATCAGAAAACAGCGTTTCCTAAACATTATCTTGTGGAAAAAGTGTTGAAACAAAAAGGAAATAAACTATATGTAAAATGGTTGGGATTCAACTCTACCTTTAATTCTTGGATCAATAAATTACATATTGTGTGAACCTGTGCACTTTTTATTTATTTATTTATTTATTTTATTGAATCATGTTGTACGAGAGCTCTGAGTACGGCGCTTGTCCATACATGTTTGTCTTTCTCTCTCCACACTTGCGTCATACTCCTTCACTCCATTTTGACATACAACTCGTTCAGCTATGGGTTCTCCACTCCTCCTCTCACCTCTCCCCGCACCTCTGGCCCCTCCTCTCGCCGTTCTGCAGTGGTCACGTGATTTCCTGTTGTTTTTAGGTGTTCCCTCCTCTGCCCTCTCACTGCTTTCGCCTGCTCATGCAAGCCTCTCTGCTTGGCTGTATGACTGGATGTGAAATATTATCACCGTTACAGAGTTGTCAGATTGTTCCAACCTGTTATCGCTACTCAACAGTGTTGTCAGCTAGACTGACATTCCATTTTCTTAGCTGGCCAGCTTGAGCCGGCCAGACCCCAAGCGGATTTTTCTTTCTTGGCTGGTCATCCTAACATACAAAGCATGTTCTTCAAGTTGTTGACAACTTCGCCTCATACCATTATTATTATCAATTTGTCATGTTACCCATTACCCGTTTACTAACATGTTTGAAGATGGCCGTGAGGGATTTTTCGAAATATTTGCCTTTATTTGTTCGTCATAGCAAAATATCGAAAAGTGACCCCTCGTACATCGCACCGTCGAAATAGGCATTTCCTGTATTCATCATGGCCGGTCATAGCCTTGTTGTAACACACATGTCCAGCGGTATCGTCTTTCTCTCTCTCTCTGTCTACAAACACTCTTTATTTTAAAAAAAGTTTTAAAATGCATAGTTTTTGTCCTAGAGACTTAACATTTATTGTGGGAGTAGAGGGGGTAGGGACTATTCATTTACGTCAAACAAACGTTTTTGTAAACTTCCTAGTTCCAAAATAGAGGAATTTCAAAATTACACTTAAAAAATGCATCTAAAATAAAAAAGTTTTATTATAAAAAATAAAGGTTATAAAGAGCATTCGTTTGAACCTTGGCACAACGTTCTATCATGTTTGGATGTCAAACTATCGCTTATTTTCAAAAACTAACATTTTCAAAAAAAATATTATACATGCACCAGAGCAAAGCGCCCGTCAGCTCGAGTCCAACGACCCCTAATTTTTTAAATCCGATCAGGCGTTTGCCAATTATCGCCAATGTTCGCGAGAAACTAGGCTATCATTTTTTGTCCTACACACTTGAAAGTTACTGTCCACCTAAAGGTCCTAGGGACCTTTCATTAACGTCAAACACACTTTTTTCTAAAATTCACCGTTTCCAAAATAGCGCCTATCCAAAAAAACAAACATTTACAAAAAACTAAAAATACCAACCCACATTCTCAGCAAAGAGGACGTCACCCCAACGCCAACAACACCTCGTTCAGTAATATCCGATGATGCGTTCGAGAGATATCGGCAAAGTTCGTAGGAAAGTAGGCTGTGACTCAGAACCGCTAACATAGCACTACTGTCAAGTTGTTTACCCTAGAGACTTGAAATTTATTTTGGGGGTAGAGGGGGGTCAGGACCTTTTATTTATGTCTAACAAATCTCTTTGTAAACTTCTTAGTTTCCAAATTATAGCCAATTTACAAAATTGGATTTTTGGGGAAGAAATGGAAAAAATATAAACATTTCTTCTAACAATGAAGGACATAGAGACCATTTGTTTAAGCCATTTCACAACGTTCTACAATGTTTGGTTTTCAAAATATCGCCTATCTTCAAAAACAAAACAAAAAACAAAAAAAAATAAAAATATAACGAGTGGTCCATCGGAAAGAGGACGTCAGCCCGAGTTCAACGACATCTCATTTGTCAAAATCATACCATAGGTTCAAGAGATATCGAAAATATTACATGGCTGAGGCTTAGTAGTGGGGTAAGGACGGTTCTAGATTGCGTTAGAATTCTCCTCATCCCCCTACTCATATCCCTAAACGAACAAACAGAAAAATCACGCCTCCTCCTCCTTGCGATCATAATCCCAGGGCAGGCTGGTAAGCAGGTCATCGGCCCACACACGTTTGTTATCCATGGAGGCGAGGGTACGTTTTCTCTGTTCAACAAGATACAAATGATGATTGCTGGATTGTATCCTGTACTGTGTGTGGGACATAGCTTTGTCAGTGCGTAAAACCGCCAGGTAGTCATCTATACGTAGCGATTTTACCTCTGCCCTACCTACACCTTTTGCTCTTTTGGCTTCCTTACAGTCTAGTGTGCGATAAGCATACATTTTCGAGGCCAAACCTACGAATTCCGTCATAAAGGAATCACCGCATTCATCTTTTAATACGCCCATTTCCTTCTTGTTTTTTTTATGGGTAGCTGAACCATGTTGTCAGCGCTATACGAAGAGGTGTCGAAGCAGTCACAAAGCTACCTCATGACGTCATAGGGTTTGCAGTGGCGAATGCGGAAAATGAATTAGTCCGTATCAATATACAAAAGAGAAACGTCCCTTAAATGGCGTTTGGCAAACTCATAGTGGAATCGACACTTGACCGATTTGGAAAAGTATAACATGACTTGTCCCAAGTAAATGGGCTTATCCATGGAGACACTTGTCCTACTCATTTCAGTAGTGGACAAATCCTCATCAATAATTTTGATCGATTTGAAATTTGGCTTGGCAATGTACTGCCGGGAACCCTACCGCCCGTCCCAGACATTCACCAATTTACGGTATTTGCGGACATTTTCCATCGACTTGCCATGGATGCAGTTGTTCATTAATTAAAAAATAATAATTTCAAACTGCTGTGTTGCCATTTGTCGGTGCTCTGTGTTGAGTCTCATGTATAGCTCAAGCCATTCTTTTTGAGCAAAAGAACTACCCCTATGGATTTTCTTCAACACCAAGCCTTGGGCGAGGCATTGCTCTAACATTTGTATATGCAGCACATACCGATTATTGTTATAAAGTGCGCCCATGAGTTTTTGAATTTTCACTTTACTGTCAGGGGGACCATTTGCTCTAGGGAGAATGGGAAATCGGCATGTTCATCATACAAGGATGGAGGATATTCAATATCCACTTCTAGCACATATCCACGGCCTGTTTCTTTACTAGCCAGGTTCACATCAAATTCTGACACTTGTTTCTCTGTCAGCCAAGCAAACTCCCCATAGGGCAAAGGCTGGCTCATGGCATAGCCATACAAATTAGTCACGTCATAGTACATTAAGTACGATTCTGGTTTATCTGGTGAATAATCAGGCATGTAGACATTGTTCGCTTCGGCATGGCGTTGGTTAAGCGACACAAAACCACCTCGAATGCCCTTTTCAAAGAATAGAACCATGTCTACGTCTGTCAGTAAATCCAATACCACTTGAGTGTATTTAAAAGCGGCATCTAACGAGAGCCCAGGACTCGTATAATAGTGTGCTTACACAACTCACGGAATTTTTCAAACACATCGGCGAACAGCAATACATCCAGTTTTAGGTAATGCACAGCATATTCACCTAGCGCCTTAATGCCAAACGCTCGCCAAACTTGACTTGCATGTGCATAGTCTTCATCGGAAACGGTACTGCATGTTAGTTTTGAGTAAAATTTCTCTTGTGGAGGGAGTTTTTTCTTTAACACGTCCAAGTTGTTGCAGAAATCATACGGAAATGTACCTTTCCGAATGCATAATTGAAATTGCTCAGGATCATTAAAATGCATTCTGATATTTTTAATTCCTGCTCATCAAAGCCATTCACAGGACTGTCTAGCGAGGATGCCATAATCTTAAAGGAATCCAGAAATCGAATGCTAAAGTCGCCCAACCTCCATGTCAGGGCTGTAAAACCCTCGTGGTTTTGGGGAATAATGGTAAACGCGCCCTTGTTGACATGACCCAATTCACGAATCAAAAACTGAATGTTATAATTCGCCGGATTGTGAAAAAGACACTAATGAAACAAGGAGCTGGAAGGTTCAAAATGCATTTACAATGCGCAGCTCCACGAAACTTTCCCGTAGAGTGCGAGTAGTCTCTGACTTTTCCTCTCCGCCTAAAATAGGCTTTTCGCAAATATGGCATGTCGTGCCATGCTCATACTGCTGCTGCTGTTCTGGAGATAGGCTCATGGGTACTGGGTGGTCCAGTAATTCCTGTACATCATGAGCCAACTATACAAGTTCATCCAAAACCATCTGGCACAATCTGGCCCCTCACGGTATTTGTAAACGGGTTGTGTGGGGTCATAGGCACACACCACATTAAATCCTATGGAAAGGGGTTCATGTTTTTAATAAGTATAAGTTGTGCTGAAGGTGGGATCTAGTTCACATCCCGCCATGGGTGTTGTGAGTACTTTGAAATCTGTGTATACCACATAGGGAACAGTGTCACGCTTATGAATGTCCTTAAACATTAACACAGCCTTGTCCCCTTGTGGCAATATTAAACTCACCGCTTTCTGAGAAACACAATCTGCCCTATGACGTTCCAAAAGCGTATGGTTTCCATGAATATTTGCAAGCAACGATCACAAATATGTTTCTTAGGATGATGCTTGGACATTTGGCTGCTTAGCAATCTACTCAGGCTTTTAATAAGGCAATAGTGATTCACCTCTCTCTCAGACAGATATAAAAGGTGAATGTGATGTCGTTACGGGTCTTTTGTGACATAAAGAGGACCCATAATCTCATCACCATGAAGGCCGTACATTATGAACGAAAAGTTCTGGTTTTCTTGTTGAAACCTATGGATTTCGGTTAAGTCCATAGGGAACGATACTCGAGTTAAATATAAAGTTTGCTTCAATTCATCAAACTTGGCCCTGTACATTCCTGGCCTACAACCATCACGTTGTGCTGGCTGCAAATATCCAGCCATACACCACAGAAAGCAATCATTGTCATGATTCCTTATATTCACCACTGCACTCCGGCAGGCAATCACTGGTGGTGTTTTAATATAGTTAGACCCAGCATTCAACTCTTTGAAATGACAAATGTTGAGTTGTAGGTGATGGATTTTGTCTAATGCTAAACCACTGGGTCCTTGTAGCTGTTTATCAAATTTTGAATGCAAGGCATTCACCACATGGCTTTGATACCACTCGTTCAGATTACTGGCTATCAATAGCTCTTGCATTTTACTCCCAATATAAAATGTTTTTTATGTCACCGTCCTTGTTTTTATATATGAAATCGCACAAGACTTGTGTATTGACCTTTAAATCCGTATGCAACCTTTGCGCTGTACAAATTTGATCTTTAAAAATTTCGAAACAAGATTCGACAACGTCTTTTGGAATTAAACTCTCTCTAACATTCACCACGCGGCCAGTACAAACGCGTTTCTTAAAACAGGACTCAAGGGGTTCCCAAGTTAATGTATCGGTAGTAGTGGCTAAAGACATAATTTTTATAAAAAAGACAATTTCACCCAAGTGTTCAGCCGTAGACTGCTCGGTAAACACACACGTTCTCAACAGCAGTTGTCAGGCTCACACTCTAAAAAAAACAAAAAAACACCATGAGTATATCAATTCCAAATAGCACCTTTGTACAACCTAAAAAGAATATGAAACAGTTTTTTAATAAAAATATATATATACGAGGCATGTCCACAAAGATAATTCCGTTTGGTAATAAAATTAACTTGTGTACAGATACAGAAAAATTATTTATTGCACAACATTCTACACTTCTTAAACTACTTTTCCACATAACTGCCGAACTTTTACAGGAATTTGTCATAGCGTGACACAATTTTTTGGATACCTTCTTCATAAAAGTTTGCCGCCTGTGTCTTCAACCAGTTGGAAACATCTTCTTTCAGCTCGTCGTAATTGTTGAGGTGTTGACCACCAAGGAAAGATGTGTGAACAGATGAAAATCGCTCGGAGATAGGTCAGGGGAGGGTGGTCAAACACGTTCAAGCCAAATCCCTGTAGGAGGTTTTTCGTCACATTTGCAGTGTGTGGTCGTGCGTTGTCGTGAAGAAAAACAACACCTTTTGGCAGCAACCCTCGTCGCTTATTCTGTATTGCGTGGCGCAATGTCCTAAGTGTCTCGCAGTAAGCATCTGCGTTGATTGTTTGACCACGCGGTAAGAAATCAATGAAAAAGATGCCTTTCCAATCCCAGAACACTGTGCACATCATTTTCTGAGGTGTCGAGATTTGTTTCGGCTTAACCTTTGCTGGGGATGAAGTGTGCCTCCATTCCATTGATTGCCGCTTCCTTTCAGGGGTGTCGTAAGAAACCCAAGTTTCATATCCTGTGACAATCTGTGTCAGAAATTCTTCGCCGCCTTCATTGTAACAGGTCAAAAAATGAAGTGCACTACCCATCCGTTTTGTTTTGTGTTGCTCCGTATGAATCTTTTGTACCCAACGTCGGCAAAGTTTACGAAAGTTCAGTTTTGCGGTAACAATTTCATGAATTAGTGATCGTGAGATTTTGGGAAATTCCATAGCGAGAGCACTAATTGTAAACCTGCGGTTTTCCCGGATCTTGTCATCAATCGAGTGAACCAGTTCTTCTCTAACCAAAGATGGACGCCCACTTCGTTCTTCATCGTGCACTTCACTACGTCCTTCATTGAACTGTCGGACCCATCTTCTCACCATTGAATCACTCATCGCATTTCGTCCGTACACATCGCAAATTTGTCGATAAATTTCAATTGGTTTCACTTTCCTAGCATTCAGAAAACGAATCACAGATCTGATTTCACAATCGGCGGGATTTTCAATCAACACGGACATCGTACGACTGAACATGCACAACAATCCGTACGTGGCTGACAGCGCTCTCCAAATGGCGCACGTTACTTCTCCTTGATACAGAGCGTCTACCGCGCATGTGCGGAACTGCGCTGCAGCGGAACGTACAACTAGTTGATGACACAGGCGGCACATGTCTATGAAGAAGGTGTAAAAAAAACTCGTGCCACGCTACGACATATGCCTGCAACATTTCGGCAGTTATGTGGAAAAGTAGTTTAAGTGTTGTAGAATTTTGTGCAATAAATATCTTTTCTGTATCTGTACACAATTTAATGTTATTACCAAACGGAACTTACTTTCTGGACGTACTTCTTATATATATTTTAAATCTTACCTTGCTTTGTAAAAAGCCCTTCGTTAGCCTTTTTGTAGGTTCAAGTGGAATGGGGTCTCTGTCTCCCACAACTGGTATGCAGATTATCTAAAACAAACAAAATAAAAACAATTCATCAATGAAATGGTAAACGAGTACTAATTTGAACATTGATTAGCATAAAAATAAATTAAACAATGTTAATATTACACTGTAAATATATAATGTATCCTATATAGTAACCAACTGGGGTTAAGCACAAGAATGCAATTAGTTTTATACAGATAAGACACAGCCTATGTTTACACTGCAAAGTTTAAAACACTAATGACTGACTGTGTGTCACAACATAATCAACACAGTATTTCCCCTGCTCTCCTCTCCCATCCACTCGCCCTGTGTTCCTCTTACCACAGCTGTTAACATCACTCTTGCCCTGCAATTGGCTATGGCAATGGTAGGGGGAGGAGTTATACTAGCTTACTGCATTATTTCTCTGACGTAGTTGTGATATTGTTCGACCTTCAAGTCACCTCTACGTCACTGTAATTTTCCATTGGCCTGTTGTCCCGTCCGCTCACGTTCCTGAATCGCGATAACATGTCATATCCTGTCACCCAGCCAGCCAGGCTCCAAGCAGGCCCCTCGAGTAGAATTTCTGTTTCCCTTTTAGGCTTCCAACAAGACATACAAAAAGCAAGTTCCGTTGTTGTCGACTATAAAAACCTTGGTTTTATCCTCTGATACTATTATGTATTTGTCAGGTTACTGGTCAGTGTTTACTAACATGTTTAAAGATCACCATGACGGATTTTCGAAATATTCACCTTATTCATCTGTCATAGGAAAATATCGAAAAGCGACCCCTCGTTCTATCTTTTTGTCGCCCCGTTCAAATAGCCAATTCCTGTATTCACCATGGACAGTCATAGCCTCGTTGTAACACACGCCAAGCACTACCGCCCCTCTGTCTACAAACACTCTTTATTTAAAAAAACAGGTAAAACATTTGAAAATGCATACTTTTTGTCCCAGAGACTTGACATTTATTTTCTTGTTACAGGGGGTAGAGACCTTTCATTTATGCCAAACAAACTTTTTTCTCATAGCCTATTCACCGTTTCCAAAATAATCAAAAATTCAAAAACAAGAATTTTCCAAAAATAATACCAACACACATTCTTAGCAAAGAGGACGTCACCCCAACGTCAACAACATCTCATTCGTTAAAATCCGAAGATCCGTTCGCCAATTATCGCCAATGTTCGCGAGAAATTAGGCTACCTTTTTTTTCCTCCTACACACTTAAAACTTGCTCTCCTCCTAGAGGGCCTTTCATTAACGTCAAACAAACTTTTTTCTCATCTTCACCGTTTCCAAAATAGCGCCAATTTTAAAATGAACAATTTTCAAATAAAAAACAGCACACATTCATAGCAAAGAGGACGTCACCCCAACGCCAACAATACCTCGTTAGTTAAAATACGATCATGCGTCAGGGAGTTATCAGCAAAGTTTATATGAAAGCGGGGGGTGGCGCAGAATTGCCCTAAACCCACTACTCTTTTTGAATTTTATCCTAGGGACTTGAAATGTATTTGGTGGTAGAGGGAGTAAGGACCTTTCATTTACGTCAAACAAACATTTTTTTAGACTAACTAGTTTCCAAAATATAGGAATTTCAAAATTAAACTTTTTTCAAAAAAACATGAAAAATAAAAAAGTTTTATTATAAAAAATTAAGGTCATAAAGACCATTCGTTTGAACATTGGCACAACGTTCTATCATATTCGGTCTTCAAAATATCGCCTACTTTCAAAAAAAAATTGAAAAAAGTTTTGAAAAATATAACGAGTCGTCCATAGAAAAGAGGACAACGACATGTCGCATGCCCATGGTTTCGCGAAATATACCTAAATGGTCAGCGTAGCCGAGCAGCTAGTGTCACTCTTTTAAACGCCCCTTGCTCCCCTACTCAGCCCACTTAAAGAAACTAGCTATATTTTTGCGCACACAAATAAATAGCGCCCACCACCTCGCTTCCCCCGATCCCTTCTGTACATTTCGTAGATCCCTTGAATTATTTCGTTAATATTGACATCCTCATATAACCAAGATTCAGTAGCAATGACAATGTCCGGAGAATATGTCTCTACAAGATCCCAAAATTCAATTAATTTATTTCCTATACACTACAATTAACCTGCAGTAATCTTAGAGTCTTACCTCCATACCAAATATCCCGAAATAGCTCCTTCTGTTCCCGTCGGCTGGCAACCTCTGGACCTGCTCCTCCTCACAAATGCCGGCACGAACAGTTGACCCTGTCATGTAGGCTCCCTAGGTTGAACGCCCCCGTTTATTTAAATTCAGCCGTCTCGGGCGAAGTCTCGGCCCCCAATCCAGCATTCAGCATCTATGTACACTAATCCCAGTTGTGCACATACCCAGTCCATGCAGTCATTTACAGTCTTAACTCTTCTTAACGGAACATCTCCCCGTCGCACAATGCCACTCATTATAATTTTCGCATTCCTAAACTTGCTTTTAGCTTTTCTGCCTAGCACTTTAACTTTTTCGCAGTCCTCTAAATTTGCTTCTTCCACTTGTTGGACAAGCTGGTCAATTTTAATCCCCGGATAACACCGCACTTTCGTACCTGATTTCCTTGAGATATCCGCACTCCACCGTATCATAGAATCACCCATTATCATAACGTCATCCTCAGTTCCCACAGCCTCGTTTGTAGCTTCATCCCCTGGAATACGCCCCGTCAGATCCTTTAACTTCTCCTCCGATTCGTTAAGCTTTGCCTTTAAATGCTGTATAATAAGATCCCTGGACTAAATTTGCTGTCTCGAAAGTTCCGGATTGTCACAGCTTTTAAAGGACAAGTTAACTGCATCACATTCGTCCTTCTTCACCCGAACACAGCCAAAGTGAAACCACGTCTCACACAAACCACTTATCACGCCGTTTTTCAAAACTTTGCTACTCGTAGAACTCTTTACAGATACCTGGGTAACACTAGAAGTAGCAGGACCTGGATTTACTTCCACTCCACCAATAACTAATAACGCCGCTATAACTAGGGCTATGAACAAGAAGTTACTCGGACCCGATGTTGCACACATACACTGGGAGGCCCGGTTCCACTTAGCCATCCTATCATTTCACGCCCCGATCCTCGCGCGATAACACTCCACTGAGCAGCCCATTATTATCACTTATCAGCAACTGGAAAACACGTCCGCTCACTTCAACTGACTTCACGTTCTTAAATGACCGTCGTCTCTAGGGAACACTCAGCCATCTGTATTTAAAGTTGTCGAAGATATCAATAGCTAAGTGTTGGTCAAGAAATGAAATGTAAATTTAGCATATTTTATTTACAATCAGCCTAGTAATTCATTTACCTCCTGTTTAAATTTGAAAAATCCTGGCAATTTATTATTATTATTATTATTATTATTATTCATTTTTATTCCTATAAGTGTATCTGTAAAGTTTAGTGACCTGTAAACTCGTCTATGATAATTATTATTGTGGGTAAGAACATCTAATAACACTCCGTTCACTCAAATAACACACATCCTCAAGTGTACCACAATAGCACTCGCTCTCGAACCTATGGCCTTAGTCAACAAGACAAAAACGTTCATTGTCGCTAGTAAAATACCTCAAAAATACACACAGCTCAACTATGGGTAATTAAATCCTACCCTCGTTGTATCCTCTACTAGACAATATAATAACACGGCCGGCTAAATTACACAGAGGTCCCAAATCATGGACACATATTCAAATAGCTGTGAATCAGGGGTTCACTCGTGACAAATTCAGATACAATATATTACTCTTTTGCTGAATGCTTTCTTTAACTTAAATAGTGTCTAATACACCGTGAATATGCATTGCTTCGATTGCAGGGGAAGAAAAGCTTTTATTCATGACCCCTCTCGAACCAATGATACTTCGCTAACTTCCACATTCTTTCAGATTATATAACAGTCGTCTACAGGGTCAACTCAAGAAATTAGAAACTAAAGAGTCCTACACTCATGTATTCATAGTCCAGCGTCGTGTCGGCCACCGCCTTCTAAATTGTATCGCAATAAAGCTCGCCGTACGAAAAACAAGAAACTCCGTTATTCCAACTGGCCTTGGCCTTGGCAAACACATGCCGACTAATAACGTCATTCTAAAAGCTTCACAATTGTACCACGTAACTTGGCCAGATTCTGATTATCGCAAAATTATGTACTGTACATAAAAACAAGGATAAAATGATACGACGTAATGACCAGTTTATAGCATGGCCTACCTCAAGAATGTGCTACTCTACCCAAGTTTCCTACCGTACAAGTAGTGTGGTAACAGGGGTTCTACGACACTTCTTTTTGAACCCTCCTCGTATCGGCCCCGAACCTCATATCTCGCTAACCAAACATGGGATTAGAACAAACAGGGTGTCCTAGCACTCGTAGTGACGCCCCCTACTTTCCTATAGCCTCTTTATTTAATTAAAAGACCAAAACTAGAAGGTCATCCGCGAGTAGTGGGGTAGTGTTGGTTTACTCAAGTCGCGCTCGTGCTTGAATATGTATGGCTATGTTGGGAAAGGGTTAGGTGGTGGGAAAGGAGTAGGGTCGAGTGAGGGGTCGTTTAGATGGTATTGTTTCCTCTCTAGGTGATGGTGAGGTTATATTTTAGAATGGATGGAATTTGGAAAGGCCATTTGAGGTAAACATGTTGTTTTGACATTTTGGCGATGAGTCTTTTTAATACGCATGCGCACTTGAAGAGTTTTGTAAGAGGGCGGGCTTTTAAAATGATTATTCATAAATGAATGTTTTTAAATATGTATTTAAAGAAACCCAAAAAGCTAATAGGTCATCGGTGTTTTACTATCTCGCTAACCAATAATCGGATTTAAACCTATGAGGTGTCGTAGGTCTCGTGGTGAACTCCCCTTTTCTATGGACGGGGTATATTCACCCCAAAATAAAAACTACCCTTACCCGGGGGATGAAATAGTAATTTATTTTTGTATGCTTACGAACTTGGCGGTTTTTGTAAGAGAGAGGGCTTTTTAAATGATTATTTATAGATCAGCTTTTTTAGTATTTACTGAAATAAACCATAAAAACTAATAGGTCAATCGGCTTTTTAGTATACCGCTAACCAAAAGTGCGATTTAAACCTATGAGGTGTCGTAGGACTCGTGGTGAACTCTCCTTTCCTATGGACGGGGTATATCCACCCAAAATAAAAACTCCCCTTAATCGGGGGGTAAATAATATTTTTTGTATGTGCGCGCACGGACGGCTTTTGTCAAAAGGACCTAACTACACGTTTGTTAATATTTTCTGAACCCCTGATGGGATTTTGCCATAGGTAGTATCCTAGCCCTGGGGGGGGGGGGGGCGCCCCGTTTTTGAATGTATGATTGGTTTTTGTCAAAAGGGCCTAACTACACTTTTGTTCATATCTCGCGAACCAATCATGCTAGGGACTTGTATGAGGGGTCCTAGCACTTGGGGCGACGTCCCCCGTTTGGGGGTGAAACTAGCCCCCAAAATTGAAAAACCATATCTTGGAAACGAAGAACCCTAAAATTAGGTGAGATAGCTTAAAAATAGGGGATGATATAGGCTTTTACCTCGATTGATCATTTCACCCCTAAAACAGTAAATAGTCATGTTATGGGGACAAAACGTGTTAAACACCTAAAAATGATATATGAACCTAAGATCTTTTGTTTTTAATGAAAAATAGCAGGGGGTGAAAACAACCCCCCAAATTGAAAAATCCATATCTAGGAAACGAAGAATCCTAAAATTAGGTGTGATAGCTTAACAAATAGGGGATGATATAGGCTTTTACCTAGATTGATCATTTCACCCCTAAAACAGTAAATAGTGATGTTATGGGAAAAAAACGTGATAAACACCTAAAAATGATATATGAACCTAAGATCTTTTGTATTTAATGAAAAATAGCAGGGGGGTGAAAACAACCCCCCAAATTGAAACATCCATATCTAGGGAACGAAGAATCCTAATATTAGGTGTGAAAGCTTAAAAAATAGGGGATGATATAGGCTTTTACCTCGATTGATCATTTCACCCCTAAAACAGTAAATAGTCATGTTATGGGGGAAAAACGTGTTAAACACCTAAAAATGATATATGAACCTAAGATCTTTTGTTTTAATGAAAAATAGCAGGGGGTGTAAACAACCCCCCAAATTGAAAAATCCATATCTAGGAAACGAACAATCCTAAAATTAGGTGTGATAGCTTAAAAAATAGGGGATGATATAGGCTTTTACCTCGATTGATCATTTCACCCCTAAAACAGTAAATAGTCATGTTATGGGGAAAAAACGTGTTAAACACCTAAAAATGATATATGAACCTAAGATCTTTTGTTTTAATGGAAAATAGCAGGGGGGTGAAAACAACCCCCAAATTGATAAATCCATATCTAGGAAACGAAGAAGCCTAAAATTAGGTGTGATAGCTTAAAAAATAGGGGATGATATGGGCTTTTACCTCGATTGGTCATTTCACCCCTAAAACAGTAAATAGTCATGTTATGGGGGAAAAACGTGTTAAACACCTAAAAATTATAAATGGACCTAAGATCTTTTCTTTTTGATGAAAAATAGCAGGGGGGTGAAAACTACCCCCCAAATTGAAAAATCCATATCTAGGAAACGAAGAAGCCTAAAATTAGGTGTGATAACTTAAAAAATAAGCCATGGCATGCGCTTTTACCTGGATAGGTCATTTCACCCCTAAAACAGTAAATAGTCATGTAATGAGGAAAAAATGTGTAATACACCTAGAAGCATAAGCGTTTTGTGAAACCATGCTTTAATGGACATGTGTATGGAGGATGATTGTTGTTATTATTTTTAGGTAATTATGGATTAATGTGTGTATAGATAACTAACCAGTGGGGAGCGTGATGGCGCAGGTGCTTAGCTGCTCGTCTTTACCCGGACGGCTGGGGTTCAAATCCTGGTGACAGCGGTGGTTGGAATTTTCACCTGAAAAATCATGTGGCGTCAGGAAGGGCATTGGGCTTTAAATCCCCGGCCAAAACCAAAATGAGCCTGGTTGGCTCCGGCGACTCAAAATAATGGGGAAAAGCCGAAGAAAGAAAAAAAGAAGAAGAAAGGAAGGAAACTCACCAGTAATAGTAAACATTGGTTTGAGGTGTTGAATAAGTCAGGATGGCCAACCTTTTGGCATGGTTCACGAATGAATCCCAAAAAGTTTTACCTGTCAAGACTCAGTATACCCTGTTGCAGCCTTTAAAAAAATCGAACCGGGGCCTCTGTGGTGACAGTGGAGTTATGTTCATGATGCTTTTTAAACAAACATACTACCGCTGGGTTGAATCTGCACAGAGACACTGGCTTTGGTTTGTGTAGTGTGCCTTGGTGATAACAGCACAGCGATCTTGTCAGCAAGTTTCATATTACTCGTCTGCTTGATAGTGGACGTGCTCTGCACCGTGTTATCATACAGGACATGACTAGATCGTTGTTAGGTTTGACAAAGGCTTAGTGAATCTTATTGCAACCTTGAAATGAATGTCATGGTATAGTCGGGGATGGAAGCCAAGACCTTAGGGTTGACAACCAAGTAGGTTAACCACTACACGGTGAGATGGTCAAATAATAATGTAACAGAACATATAGAAACGTTTTCTATAGTTTACCGAATTGGCTAAGAGCCATACCATGAGAGGTGTAGGTAATGGAAATTGAATCCTTAGCTGATGACTATACTACTTGTAATCTATAGCCATGCCCACGTATAAGCTATCATGTTAGAAAATGAATTGTATGGCTTGTTTTAAACGGAGAATAATTGTGTTTACTGTGAAACACAAATCTGAATTTAAAATTAGTTTATGTCCTACATGATGTTTGAACTCTTTTTTTATTTATACTTTAGACAAACGCTAACATAGTTGTCATTCAGATGCCATGGCCGCCTCTTTTCCAATCCTACACCGTACGCTGAAGTTAAAATGAATAATGATCACGTTACAGACAGCCAGTTTCAAAGCCATGAGAACTAAGTGAACAAAGAATAAAATTCATGAGCCAGTGAGGAATTCAACATGCTGTCCTTTGGGAAAAAGAGAAGCGTTCTACAAACTTAACCACCAAGCTGTCCTATCGACCCTCAATGGTTTGGGTCATCGTAAAGATGAAAATTAAATCTAAGCTATAACTAAAACTAACTACACTCTTATATACTAGAAGAAGAAATGGAAAACAAAAGGACAATAGGCCAAATAAAGGACAGAAGGATTATAAATGGCCCTCAACCCTCAAGCATGTGGATTGAGGGAGTTGGAAGGAAGGAGAGCCATGGAAGGCAGATAAAAAGTATAATAGGAGAGGCTCTGCCCCAGAGGTAATGGATAAAGAGGAGGAAAAGTGGACTCAGCTCAGAAATCCCTTGGGGTCGCCAACTTCCAAACTGATCGGCCATAAGCCCCTTGAGGGTGTAGCCATATGCAGAGTGCACCGCAAGTGGTGGGGCTATATACACCCTACCTTCTTGAGGGGGCTTGAGCAAAAGACAGGAAATAACATGAAAATAAAAACAAGGCTGCCTCCTCACACTAGTAGGATATCAGAAAAATAAATAAACAAGGGCCAATGAAGTTGCAAAAGGAATAGACTCCCTAGGCCTCGGATACTCTAATCATGTTGGGGTCGGTAGAGAACAAGAGTTGAGCAAGTGTGGTCGACAGGAAATAAGACAGAGAGGAGCCTAGCACAAGTTAGTGGAAGCAATGACGGTCTCAGCTGGGACTCCGTGATCGTCAACCTACATGACACTAGATATGACGCCCAGGGGTGGAATTAAAGACCTCTTTTGTTTTATATCACTGGCTTTTAAGGACGCTAACACATGGCATTCCTTATAATGCAATACTGGTCCTAGGGTATGCAAAATTGTATTAGAAACTCAGCTAATAATAGTGTGCATGGCCATGATTATTTTCCCAAGTATAGTACATGGGACTGATAACCATGATTTCCAAGCCCCTAAGTAAGACAAAAACAAATGACATTATTTTCCAATGAGTTGGGGTGAGGTGAGGTGAGTTTTCTATACACCAAACTGATGTGGTTTCCCACTTCTAATCCAGGCAAATGCACATTTGATGTTAAGAATAGTGAAATGGTTTGCAACTGCCCAATGCTAGGACCTGATTAGTGGCTTTTAAAAATGGAATGGAATGGAGCACACTTCCCCCAAAACCAACAAGAGGAGTGTTTGATCCCCCCACAACAACCATTCTTAAAGTCAATATAAATGGCTATGCACTTCAGGTCATGACGGTCTCCTCTCTCCAATCCTACCCCTTGGTGGTGAAAGCCACACTCTAATACAACCATCATAGTGACAGGTTATCTGTTAAATACCTAACTATCCCCAGATTTACCTTGAATTTTCCTAAAATCCACTACAATTTCCGCAAATTGACCAAATGACACAACATTCCAGCAAAATTCAACAAATGACTACCAGATTTATTGAAATTCCATTGATTTACCTAAGCATGGTTTAAACTACCTCAAATTCTTATAAAATTAGACAAATATAGATGAAAATTCACTAAAATTTACCTAACTTACCCTAAGTGGGCTACAAACCATGAAATATATCCATTTTTTTTCGTAAATTCACTATATGTACTCGAAAATTCCTTAATAGTGCCTTTACAAGTATGCTTTTATTGTTGTTGTTTCGTTTACCACACTCCCTGCAGACAAATACCTCAACATGACTTTCTCCAAGACTAGGAGCTCCACATTCGACATGAAAGTTGAGTTTCATATTTCATAAACTCGTCTCTGAGGTGGGTGTCATGAAAAGACATTTAGCTGTAAAAACCACACTCTGACATAGACTTTCATAACCTATTACGTTGAGGTTGATAACACTAACGACATTGAATAATTGAACGCTTTCCTTTTCACAATTCCTGTCAATACTTTCCTCTTGAAGGTTGCTAAAATGCAATTAAATTTAATGAATACCTTAAGATGGTTTCATTTGTTTAATGATATGGTGCTGATGATGGATATATACGTTAAGACTAATTTTTGTTAGGTCTTGACTGGCCTTGCAATAAGAAATTGACAAACCAAACATGGGTTATCTACCAGGGGCACACTTTGGACACTATATTGGTTATTGACCAGTAAGTACAGTTCTAGTAATGAGACAGAAATCCAACACAAACAATGAGCGCGCAATGCGGTGGAGATTGGTACCACGATGTACTGTCGGGTATGTAGCTAAATGGAATGTACATCACATATGGTTTACTTGAAGGTTTGGAGGTTCCATTAAAGATATTTCTACAATAAACCATTTTCAAATGGTCATTCATTGGTGTGAAAATATTTATTATATGGTATTTTATGTAAACAATTATGATTTATAAAAATTTTATACGTTTACTGTATTCTTATTTAATGTAAGCACTGGAGGCACTATCGACCAAAATACAGCACTATCTGGAATGTATATTGCATACTTGAAGGTTTGGTGATCCCATTAAAGGTATTCCTACAATAAATGATTTTTAAGTTCTCGTTTTATGGCATGATTATTTAATATATGCTATTTGCTAATAGGATTTGACACTGGAATTATTTTACAAGTAGTTATTTTAATGACCAACAGAGTTTAATGTTAACAAGGCACAGCTCTATTTGAAATTTTGAATAACATGTTGCATGTTATACATCATATGCAACTACTGTAAGGCTTGTGATTTATTTAATGCCTTTAACCCTATATTAAACACTCAGTTTGCAATACTGATAACTGCAATGTTACTGAAAAAAATTGAAACAAAACAAAAATCAGCATTGAAAAACCAAAAAGTGGTTGAGCATATATATAGTGGGGAAAAGAAAAGTTTTGTAAACACTAATGTCCAACAAGACTAATTAAATCAGTAACTGTCAGGGTGACAGAGAGGTTAAGGCGTTTGACTTAAGATCAAATTTCCAAATATATAAGGAAGCAAGGGGTTCGAATCCCTTTCCTGACATAACTATTGCTTGAACATGCAAGAAAACAAGAAATATACACAAAATATGTTTATCAATTTAATCATTTTTTTACAAGAGATAGACACACAGAATAGAGCTCTTTAGGTTTATCATTTCTTTTAAACATAACACTTGTTGAAAATTATTTTTTAGAGAATGGGGGTGTTGCTACGTTGACCCATCACACAATAATAGCAGCTTTACGAAGTCCATTTTCTATATTTAATGGCTCTTTCTCATAACCATATGACCAACCTGTTTACAGGCATGCAAGAGCTGTAGACGTTCGACTAATATATTAGGATCGTTCCATTTGCTATTTTTTATGAATGGTTTCAGAATCTCGGGAAGCAGTTCATCATTATCACCATAATTATGATTATCATCCTCATTATTATAATCATTTTCATAATTTCCACCTCTGTCCACAGTCTGTGCAATGGTTTGAGTTGCCTTTGATAGTGTTGAAAGCTTCTTTTTAGATGTGCTAGAATGCTTTAACATTCTTATGTTATTATTACCACTATTACCTTTCCCCACTAACTTCTTGATGGGGTATATTGTCTCTAATAGGGTTGAGGGCTTTTAAGATGTGGGTGCATGTCTGAACATGGGTTTCACAGGAGGTGTTAAAGGTTTCTCATTAAACAACTCGCTAACAGCATGAGTACGTTGTAGTGTATTAAACTTGAGGTTAATATTATCTTGAGCAGCACTATCTTTCTCTTGGACTTGGTTTCTTGCTTTGGTTTGGGTTTTCCTTACATTTAGACTAGCGTGATTATTAAGTTTACATTCATGATTGTTTGAAGAAAGTACGTCCAATTCTTTTGTTTTAAGCATTCCTCGACAATGTTTCGATCGTTGCTTTGAACAGCGACAAATAACAGTTCCATTTTTATTGCTCCGTTTCACAATATATGAATATCCTTCATAGTATGCATACGGCTTACCATACCTTGTCACTGATACATCCATATCACCTGTCAAGCACAAACTAATCTCTAGTAAAGACAATTTGATAATAACAACAATAGTTTAATGTGGGAGCATATATACATGCAAAAAGTGGGAGCAAAGTTGGGGGGTAAAAAGTGGGAGCAAAAGTGGTAGCAAATGTGGGAGAAAAAAATAACTGTGAGCAAAAAGTGGGAGAAAATATGGGATCAAATGTGGGAGCAAAGCAAATATAAGAAGTGGGAGCAAATATGCTAACAAATATGTCAACAAATATACCAGCAAAAGTAAATACACAAGTCAAGATAGATTATAGTGCAAAGAAAATATGGAAGCAAATATGAGAGCAAAAATGGTGTTTTTCTAAAACAAATAGACATAACAAACTTAGTCATAACCTAACCTAACCTAACATAACCTAACCAAATCTAACCAAACCTAACCTCACCTAACCTAACCTAACCTCACCTAACCTAACCTCATCTCACCTAACTTCACCTAACCTAACCTAACCTAACTTCACCTAACCTAACTTGACTGAACTTTACCAAACCTAACCCATCATAACTTCACCTAACCTAACTTTACCTCATCTCACGTCACCTAACCTAACTTTCAACTCTCAGATCAAAATTAAATTCTAGGCATAGTTGAGTTGGAACCCAAGACTTCAGGGATAACACACAAGTATACTAGCCACTACACCGAAAAATGGGCAAATTATCATGCAACACAACATAAAGTAAAAGTTTCCTGTAGTGTAACTCATTGGCTGTCAACCATAGTTGGGGAAATTCAAACCCAAGACCTCAGGACTTTTGTTTTGAACATTATCAGAAATATTATTCCATTTACATTTTGCTGCTGCTTATAGTTATAAGAGTTGGCATTAATATGGGAAGCAAAAAAAAGTGGGAGCAAATGTGGGAGCCAATATGGGAGCCAATATGGGAGCAAATATGGGAGCCAATATGGGGGCAAAAGTGGGAGCAAATATGGGAGCAAATGTGGGAGCCAATATGGGAGTCAATATGGAGGCAAATATGGGAGCTAATGTGTGAGCAAATGTGTGAGCTAATCATCTCACCTCGGATATCGCCAGTGAGTACTCATATCCACCGCTAGGTAGCGGAAACATACTTTGTGTGTTGTATGTAACTATCTTACAAAGATTGACTGCATGCAAAACGTCCTTGTATAAGCTGTGCATATAATTTTCATATACAATTAAGACTAAGTGTTCAGAACTAACATGTATAGCCTTGTCTAGGGTATATAGAGGATCCTTAGCAAGAAACACTGACTAACCCAGGAGTGTAAAGCCTTGCCATATGCAGTAAGAATCTGTTGGCAGAAATGGTTCCTAATAATAACGGACTTAATGAATATGAAAATGTTTTGAGTGTCGTCTTAAATCCTATTTTATACGTTGTGATACGTGTAAGGATTTAAATCTTAAATCCTTACACGTATCACAACGTATAAATAGGATTTAAGACGACACAAACGTCTTTTGGGTGTTGTCTTTTGTGTGTCGTCTTAAATCCTTACACGTATCACAACGTATAAAATAGGATTTAAGACGACACTCAAAACACGTTTCATATTCATTAAGTCCGTTATCATTAGGAACCATTTCTGCCAACAGATGCTTACTGCATATGGCAAGGCTTTACACTCCTGGGTTAGTCAGTCTTTCTTTCTAAGGATCCTCTATATACCCTAGACAAGGCTATACATGTTAGTTCTGAACACTTAGTCTTAATTGTATATGAAAATTATATGCACAGCTTATACAAAGACGTTTTGCATGCAGTCAAACTTTGTAAGATAGTTACATACATCGCACAAAGTATGTTTCCGTTACCTAGCGGTGGATATGAGTACTCACTGGCGATATCCGAGGTGAGATGATTAGCTCACACATTTGCTCACACATTTGCTCCCATATTTGCCTCCATATTGACTCCCATATTGGCTCCCTCATTTGCTCCCATATTTGCTCCCATTTTTGCCCCCATATTGGCTCCCATATTTGCTCCCATATTGGCTCCCATATTGGCTCCCAAATTTGCTCCCACTTTTTTTTGCTTCCCATATTAATGCCAACTCTTATAACTATAAGCAGCAGCAAAATGTAAATGGAATAATATTTCTGATAATGTTCAAAACAAAAGTCCTGAGGTCTTGGGTTTGAATTTCCCCAACTATGGTTGACAGCCAATGAGTTACACTACAGGAAACTTTTACTTTATGTTGTGTTGCATGATAATTTGCCCATTTTGCGGTGTAGTGGCTAGTATACTTGTGTGTTATCCCTGAAGTCTTGGGTTCCAACTCAACTATGTCTAGAATTTAATTTTGATCTGAGAGTTGAAAGTTAGGTTAGGTGAAGTTAGATTAGGTAAAGTTAGGTTAGGTGAAGTTATGATGGGTTAGGTTAGATAAAGTTCACTAAAAATAGGTTAGGTGAAGTTAGGTTAGGTTAGGTTAGGTTAGGTGAAGTTAGGTGAGGTGAGGTTAGGTTAGGTGAGGTTAGGTTAGGTTAGGTGAGGACAGGTGAGGTTAGGTTTGGTTAGGTTTGGTTAGGATATGTTAGGTTAGGTTAGGTTATGACTAAGTTTGTTATGTCTAGTTGTTTTAGAAAAACACCATTTTTGCTCTCATATTTGCTTCCATGTTTTCTTTGCACTTTAATCTATCTTGACTTGTGTATTTACTTTTGCTGGTATATTTGTTGACATATTTGTTAGCATATTTGCTGCCACTTTTTATATTTGCTTTGCTCCCACATTTGATCCCATATTTGCTCCCACTTTTTGCTCACAGTTATTTTTTTTCTCCCACATTTGCTACCACCTTTGCTCCCACATTTTACCCCCCACATTCCTCCCACTTTTTTGCATGTATATATGCTCCCACATTAAACTATTGTTGTTATTACCAAGTTGTCTTTACTAGAGATTAATTTGTGCTTGACAGTTGATATGGAAGTATCAGTGACTAGGTATGGTAAGCCTTATGCATACTATAAAGGATATTCATATATTGTGAAACGAAGCAATAAAAATGGAACTGTTATTTGGCGCTGTTCAAAGCAACGATCGAAACAGTGTCGAGGAATGCTTAAAACAAAAGAATTGGACGTACTTTCTTCAAACAATCATGAATGTAAACTTAATAATCACGCTAGTCTAAAGGTAAGGAAAACCCAAACCAAAGCACGAAACCAAGTCCAAGAGAAAGATAGTGCTGCTCAAGATAATATTAACCTCAAGTTTAATACACTACAACGCACTCGTGCTGTTAGCGAGTTGTTTAATGAGAAACCTTTAACACCTCCTGTGAAACCCATGTTCAGACATGCACCCACATCTCAAAAGCCCTCAACCCTTTTAGAGACAATATACCCCATCAAGAAGTTAGTGGGGAAAGCTAATAGTGGTAATAATAACATAAGAATGTTAAAGCATTCTAGCACATCTAAAAAGAAGCTTTCAACACTATCAAAGGCAACTCAAACCATTGAACAGACTGTGGACAAAGGTGGAAATTATGATGGTAATGATAACGATGATAATGATCATCATTATGAAAATGATTGTAATAATGAGGATGATAATCATAATGATGGTGATAATTATGAACTGCTTCCCGAGATTCTGAAACCATTCATAAAAAATAGCAAATGGAACGATCCTAATATATTAGTCGAACGTCTACAACTCTTGCATGCCTGTAAACAGGTTGGTCATATTGGTTATGAGAAATAGCTATTAAATATAGAAAATGAACTTCGTAAAGCTGCTATTATTGTGTGATGGGTCAACGTAGCAACACCCCCATCCCCTAAAAATAATTTTCAACAAGTGTTATGTTTAAAAGAAATGATAAACCAAAAGAGCTGTATTCTGTGTGTCTATCTCTTGTAAAAAAATGATTAAATTGATAAACATATTTTGTGTATATTTCTTGTTTTCTTGCATGTTCAAGCAATAGTTATGTCAGGAAAGGGATTCGAACCCTTGCTTCCTTATATATTTGGAAATTTGATCTTAAGTCAAACGCCTTAACCTCTCTGTCACCCTGACAGTTACTGATTTAATTAGTCCTGTTGGACATTAGTGTTTACAAAACTTTTCTTTTCCCCACTATATATATGCTCAACCACTTTTTGGTTTTTCAATGCTGATTTTTGTTTTGTTTCAATTTTTTTCAGTAACATTGCAGTTATCAGTATTGCAAACTGAGTGTTTAATATAGGGTTAAAGGCATTAAATAAATCACAAGCCTTACAGTATTTGCATATGATGTATAAACTTACGAAAAAACATGGATATATTTCATGGTTTGTAGCCCACTTTGGGTAAGTTTGCTAAATTTTAGTAAATTTTCATCTATATTTGTCTAATTTTATATGAATTTGAGGTAGTTTAAACCATGCTTAGGTAAATCAATGGAATTTCAATAAATCTGGTAGTCATTTGTTGAATTTTGCTGGAATGTTGTGTCATTTGGTCAATTTGCGGAAAATATAGTGGATTTTAGGAAAATTCAAGGTAAATCTGGGGAAAAGTTAGGTATTTAACAGATAACCTGTCACTATGATGGTTGTATTAGAGTGTGGCTTTCACCACCAAGGGGTAGGATTGGAGAGAGGAGACCGTCATGACCTGAAGTGCATAGCCATTTATATTGACTTTATGAATGGTTGTTGTGGGGGGATCGAACACTCCTCTTGTTGGTTTTGGGGGAAGTGTGCTCCATTCCATTCCATTTTTAAAAGCCACTAATCAGGTCCTAGCATTGGGCAGTTGCAAACCATTTCACTATTCTTAACATCAAATGTGCATTTGCCTGGAGTAGAAGTGGGAAACCACATCAGTTTGGTGTATAGAAAACTCACCTCACCTCACCCCAACTCATTGGAAAATAATGTCATTTGTTTTTGTCTTACTTAGGGGCTTGGAAATCATGGTTATCAGTCCCATGCACTATACTTGGGAAAATAATCATGGCCATACACACTATTATTAGCTGAGTTTCTAATACAATTTTGCATACCCTAGGACCAGTATTGCATTATAAGGAATGCCATGTGTTAGCGTCCTTAAAAGCCAGTGATATAAAACAAAAGAGGTCTTTAATTCCACCCCTGGGCGGCATATCTAGTGTCATGTAGGTTGACGATCACGGAGTCCCAGCTGAGACCGTCATTGCTTCCACTAACTTGTGCTAGGCTCCTCTCTGTCTTATTTCCTGTTGACCACACTTGCTCAACTCTTTTTCTCTACCGACCCCAACATGATTAGAGTATCCGAGGCCTAGGGAGTCTCTTCCTTTTGCAACTTCATTGGCCCTTTTTTTATTTATTTTTCTGATATCCTACTAGTGTGAGGAGGCAGCCTTGTTTTTATTTTCATGTTATTTCCTGTCTTTTGCTCAAGCCCCCTCAAGAAGGTAGGGTGTATATAGCCCCACCACTTGCGGTGCACTCTGCATATGGCTACACCCTCAAGGGGCTTACGGCTGATCAGTTTGGAAGTTGGCGACCCCAAGAGATTTCTGAGCTGAGTCCACTTTTCCTCCTCTTTATCCATTACCTCTGGGCAGAGCCTCTCCTATTATACTTTTTATCTGCCTTTCACGGCTCTCCTTCCTTCCAACTCCCTCAATCCACATGCTTGAGGGTTGAGGGCCATTTTTTATTCCTTCTGTCCTTTATTTGGCCTATTGCCCTTTTGTTTTCCATTTCTTCTTCTAGTATATAAGAGTGTAGTTAGTTTTAGTTATAGCTTAAAATTAATTTCCATCTTTACGATGACCCAAACCATTGAGGGTCGATAGGACAGCTTGGTGGTTAAGTTTGAAGAACGCTTCTCTTTTGTCCAAAGGACAGCATGTTGAATTCCTCACTGGCTCATGAATTTTATTCTTTGTTCACTTAGTTCTCATGGCTTTGAAACTCACTGTCTGTAACGTGATCATTATTCATTTTAACTTCAGCGTACGGTGTAGGATTGGAAAAGAGGCGGCCATGGCATCTGAAAGACAACTATGTTAGCGTTTGTCTAAAGTATAAATAAAAAAAGAGTTCAAACATCATGTAGGACATGAACTAATTTTAAATTCAGATTTGAGTTTCACAGTAAACACAATTATTCTCCGTTTAAAACAAGCCATACAATTCTTTTTCTAACATGATAGCTTATACGTGGGCATGGCTATAGATTACAAGTAGTATAGTCATCAGCTAAGGATTCAATTTCCATTACCTACACCTCTCATGGTATGGTTCTTAGCCAATTCGTTAATCTATAGAAAACGTTTCTATATGTTCTGTTACATTATTATTTGACCATCTCACCGTGAAGTGGTTAACCTACTTGGTTGTCAACCCTAAGGTCTTGGCTTCCATCCCCGACTATACCATGACATTCATTTCAAGGTTGCAATAAGCTTCACTAAGCCTTTGTCAAACCTAACAACGATCTAGTCATATCCTGTATGATAACACGGTGCAGAGCACGTCCACTATCAAGCAGACGAGTAATATGAAACTTGCTGACAAGATCGCTGTGCTGTTATCACCAAGGCACACTACACAAACCAAAGCCAGTGTCTCTGTGCAGATTCAACCCAGCGGTAGTATGCAAGCGTATGTTTGTTTAAAAAGCATCATGAACATAACTCCACTGTCACCACAGAGGCCCCGGTTCGATTTTTTTAAAGGCTGCAACAGGGTATACTGAGTCTTGACAGGTAAAACTTTTTGGGATTCATTCGTGAACCATGCCAAAAGGTTGGCCATCCTGACTTATTCAACACCTCAAACCAATGTTTACTATTACTGGTGAGTTTCCTTCCTTTCTTCTTCTTTTTTTCTTTCTTCGGCTTTTCCCTATTATTTTGAGTCGCCGGAGCCAACCAGGCTCATTTTGGTTTTGGCCGGGGATTAAAGGCCGAATGCCCACCCTGACGCCACGTGATTTTTCAAGTGAAAATTCCAAACCCCGCTGTCACCGGGATTTGAACCCCAGCCGTCCGGGTAAAGACGAGCAGCTAAGCACCTTCGCCATCACGCTCCCCACTAGTTAGTTATCTATACACACATTAATCCATAATTACCTAATAATAATAACAACAATCATCCTCCATACATATGTCCATTAAAGCATGGTTTCACAAAACGCTTATGCTTTTAGGTGTATAACACATTTTTTCCTCATAACATGACTATTTACTGTTTTAGGGGTGAAATGACCTATCCAGGTAAAAGCGCATGTCATGGCCTATTTTTTAAGCTCTCACACCTTATTTTAGGCTTCTTCGTTTCCTAGATGTGGATTTTTCAATTTGGGGGGTGGTTTTCACCCCCCGCTATTTTTCATGAAAAACAAAAGATCTTAGGTTTATTTATCATTTTTAGGTGTTTAACACGTTTTTCCCCCTATAACATGACTATTTACTGTTTTAGGGGTGAAATGATCAATCGAGGTAAAAGCCCATATCATCTCCTATTTTTTAAGCTACCACACCTAATTTTAGGCTTCTTCGTTTCCTAGATATGGATTTTTCAATATGGGGGGTTGATTTCACCCCCCCCTGCTATTTTTCATTAAAAACAAAAGATCTTAGGTTCATATATCATTATTAGGTGTTTAACACGTTTTTTCCCCATAACATGACTATTTACTGTTTTAGGCGTGAAATGATCAATTGAAGTAAAAGCCTATACCATCCCCTATTTTTTAAGCTATCACACCTAATTTTAGGATTCTTCGTTTCCTAGATATGGATTTGTCAATTTGGGGGGTTGTTTTCACCCCCCTGCTATTTTTCATTAAAAACAAAAGATCTTAGGTTCATATATCATTTTTAGGTGTTTAACATGTTTTTCCCTATAACATGACTATTTACTGTATTAGTGGTGAAATGATCAATCTAGGTAAAAGCCTATATCATCCCCTATTTGTTAAGCTATCACACCTAATTTTAGGATTCTTCGTTTCCTAGATATGGATTTTTCAATTTGGGGGGTTGTTTTCACCCCCCTGCTATTTTTCATTAAAAACAAAATATCTTAGGTTCATATATCATTTTTAGGTGTTTATCACGTTTTTTCCCCATAACATGACTATTTACTGTTTTAGGGGTGAAATGATCAATCGAGATAAAAGCCTATATCATCCCCTATAATTAAGCTATCACACATAATTTTAGGGTTCTTCGTTTCCAGGATATGGATTTTTCAATTTTGGGGTGTAGTTTCACCCCCAAACGGGGGACGTCGTCCCAAGTGCTAGGACCCCTCATACAAGTCCCTATCATTATTGGTTCGCGAGATATGAACAAAAGTGTAGTTAGGCCCTTTTGACAAAAACCAATCATACATTCAAAAACGGGGCGTCCCCCCCCCCCAGGGCTAGGATACTGCCTATGGCAAAATCCCATCTGGGGTTCAGAAAATATTAACAAACGTGTAGTTAGGTCCTTTTGACAAAAGCCGTCCGTGCGCGCACATACAAAGAATATTATTTACTCCCCGAGTAAGGGGAGTTTTTATTTTGGGGTGGATATACCCCGTCCATACGAAAGGAGAGTTCACCACGAGTCCTACGACACCTTATAGGTTTATATCGCACTATTGGTTAGCGATATACCAAAAAGCTATTAGTTTTTATGGTTTATTTCAATAAATATTAAAAAACCTCATCTATAAATAATCATTTAAAAAGCCCGCTCTCTTACAAAAACCGCCAAGTTCATAAGCATACAAAAACAAATTACTATTTCATTCCCCGGGTAAGGGTAGATTTTTATTTTGGGGTGAATATACCCCGTCCATAGAAAAGGGGAGTTCACCACGAGTCCTACGACACCTCATAGGTTTAAATCCGATTATTGGTTAGCGAGATAGTAAAACGCCGATGACCTATTAGTTTTTTGGGTTTCTTTAAATACATATTTAAAAACATTCATTTATAAATAATCATTTAAAATGCCCGCCCTCTTACAAAACTCCTCAAGTGCCCATGCGTATAAAAAACACTCATCGCCAAAATGTCAAAACAGCATGTTTACCCCAAATGGCCTCTCCTAATTCCATCCATTTTAAAAAATAACCTCACCATCACCTAGAGAGGAAAAAATACCATCTAAACGACCCCTCACTCGATCCTACTCCTTTCCCACCACCTAATCCTTTCCCAACATAGCCATATATATTCAAGCACGAGCGCGACTTGAGAAAACCAACACTACCCCACTACTCGCGAATGACCTTCTAGTTTTGGTCTTTTAATTAAATAAAGAGGCTATAGGAAAGTAGGGGTCGTCACTACGAGTGCTAGGACACCCTGTATGTTCTAATCCCATGTTTGGTTAGCGAGATATGAGGTTCGGGGCCGATACGAGGAGGGTTCAAAAAGAAGTGTCGTAGAACCCCTGTTACCACACTACTCGTACAGAAAAATGTGATACCATGTCGTCTCACTTACATGTTTTCTTTGCATATTCCCATTCGAACCTCGTCTGGGGTTAATCTGGTGAGTATGGCTTTCCTCCAAGCCATCACTTTGAGGATTGCGGGCATCTATCATCCTCCACTCTCCCACGTCATGTTGAATGCATATCAACTCACTGGACAAATGGATTATACAGAACCTCGTGGACTTGGGTTTGATTTAATATCGCCGTCATCTTATAGAATGCGGATCACAGAATTTACTTTGTTTATGAAAATAATAGACTTTTACAAACACTGGTTTCACACAGGTGCGGTTGGATATCAAGAATGGCCATGTAATACCGCCGCAGAATTTATGAATATACCTGCGTGATATTAGCGCACCAAAAACTGAGGATAATTAGCACATGGAAGTCGCCACGTGATCATTCAGCAACACGATAATCAGTTTTACGAATATACTCGGTATTTCACTATTCCAGTTTATTAGCACAAGATATCAACTAATGAGCAATATTTATGGATTGATGATTATACTTTACTATAATTTCCACGATTCACTTACGGTCATGTGGTCGTAGAATGTCCTGGGTTCTCGTCATAAAGCATGACCCAATAATCTTCAGAAATCGTGTAGAATTACGCTTAATATTGTTCTATTAACGTTCCTAGTGGTATGGGTGACAATTTTACACTTTTGTAGTACGGTACATTACTAATCAACTAAATTCACAAATTTAATATCCACATTTTCGATGAAACACAGTATTAAAATCACGTCTCATCCACACGAGACTTGACATAGGAGTATCGGGGTAGCTGACGGAAGATCGAGTCCTTACGACTTGAGTCAGTAGCGTAACTAATTCTTTTCCTTCGCATATTTGCGAGGTTATACCTTGGATTTACGACATGAAAAATTCCAAAAATACATAAAAATCATTCCAAATAATACCAAAAATCTTCTTGTATATCCCAGATTTAGGATTCCATAAAAAATAATTTGCTGGCCAAATCAAATCAAATCAAATCTAGGTTTTTCCAAAGAGATAACATAACTTCCACATGAGTTCAGCGCTGTCCTGGCACGGTCCATCAATCATCGATTCAAATGAGCCATCGATTCTCAAATCGAATATGCGTTACCGGGCTCAATACGTGCTTCAGACGAAACATCAGGGGGAAATTAAAAAAGATTCACTTCAACGCTAGTGGACTCTATTACCAAATTTACACTTTACAAATATTACAAAACTTTAGGTATGCGAAGGAGCTGTTCCTCCAATTTGGAGTGTGTTCAGCCATAATCGCTAGCTCAGTCACTATGCTGTTCACTGCCTCCAACTTAAGCATAAATAAATTCACCTCCTAATACTAACTATAAAAGCACGAACAATATTCCTTGAGAGCAAACATACTTTCCAGCTTGATATACATGGATTTCAATAAATCTGTGATTGAGATATATTTTGACTGTGACTGCGGCTGTTGAAAAATTGACAGTAATTCCAAGTGTGAGAGGCAGTGTGAGCTCTGTTTTACTGGTGTGTTGATAGTTTGGCGAGTGTAACGTCGATACTGCGATCAAGATTGTGCACAATATCACACAGCTTGGTGATTCTGTTCAACCATCTGGAGCGTTAGGAAGTGTGTAGAGCTTGTACATTCCATTATGTTCACTTCTATATATTTGTTTGGGTCTCAAAGTATAGATATTTAATTGTTGTCGAATTTCAGAATACGGAATTAATTAAACTGTTGTAGAACAGTTTTTTATTTGTTAAATGCCTGTAGTTAGTCTTCCTACCATTCTCCGTTTATAGGAGTTTTCTAAGGCCTATGTACGATCCTGAATTTTTGCACTCACCTGGAGATTCAGAAGAGTCTTAAGGTATTACATATTTTTATTCATTTTGATAATTATTATTCTTGTAATTTATTTAAAATTAGAAATTATGTCATTTATGAGGCAAGTATTAATTTGTATTGTATTTTTTAAGTTTCAAGCTTTCAGGTAATGCTCGCGATCACCTTGGTGACGTACTTTTTTATAGATATGAGAAATCCATCGTCAGTAGTGAACCGACTATTCTAGGTTTCCTTGCAATACACTGTTCTTCTGCTGTCGGTTTCGTGTGCAATATTTAAGTACATATAAGTTGGGATACGATGTAAGGGACACTCACCCGACTCGATATTTGTTTTGACTTTCAGGTTAACTTTAAGGGAGCGCCTTTCTTGGAGCGAGTACCTAATACTAGGCTACGTCGCAATATACTAATGTGAACTTCCCGGTGAGAAATTGTGTGCCATATTCCATTTTTATTGATTCAGTATTAATCTAGTCTCTTGAGCGACCATCGGTTGGTTCTCTTTATTGTACTCATGGGAAATGAAGTAATCTAACGTAATTCCTCTTTGTAAGACATACTCAGCCTCCATATTAATCTAGTAATATGAAATACCCTGCAGCGGTCGTTATTATCTGTACCGGTATAATGTGTCCTCTGTTAATGACTCCCTTCAGATAGGCATGATCTTGGTATTATTTTTCAGGTGTATACTCATTCTTGCTCCGATTTAACAGGAAGTTGATTTTGCCATTTTGAAGAATTATATAAATGTTATGCTTCTTTGGCTATACATGCTTCAGTGAACACTATTCATTGTACCTTACAATATAAGGAACCGTAGGACTTGACCATTAGGCTTTTGACTGATCCCAGTGCCTTCCACTTCCCAATTACTCCTAGTTTATTTCTGAGCTGAGTGGCAATGAGGTTTGAATCATAAGCAATCCGAGTAGTACGTGAAACCCCATTGCTCTTTGCATCATTTCTTCGCTATCAAACCCAGTCAAATTGACCCCACATGGGTTTCCACAGTGTGATTTATATCCATGACAGTGTTAAATTTACAAGCAGTACGTGGCTTAATGCATGACATGGAAAGATACAGAACTATATCGTACATTGCAAGCTGACGCTACATTTCACTTAAAGTAATTTTCTAATTGGAAATGGTTTGATTTTGAGATATCTGTCGAGTACAACGGTTGCGTTGTGAACAATTGCAAGCTCGACAGACATGTCAAGGAAAAAGTGGTCTCCATTTCAAAACAATTGTAGTCACATTAACATAATGATAGTACACGTTAGCAACACACCATTACTTGTCTATTCTTCCATGGTCTTGATCTACGCAGTGTACGTGATGAATCCTTAAGTTGTTGGTGGGTCAAGAGGAAAATTTTAAATTAATGCTTGACAACGTTTAAGTTCCGTAAATGGTTCCAGGCCAGGCGGTACATCGATCCCACGTCCATCTTCCAAGACGATGTCATTGATGTTGTTGTACGAATCCATCAGTCTTTGGATACTCTGAAATTTTTCAGGTAAGTGGTACAATTTAACTTTATCATTTTCCCTCCATATGAGGGATATTCTAAAACTAAATGTCCCGGGCACTGCGGAGTCCTAACTGCACAATCTAGTAATTGTCGCACAATTAAAGGAGTATGGTTGAAATGATCAGAGCTAGATTTTGATTCTGAAGTTTCCATTGAGTATCCAGTGACTGATACTCGTAGGCTACATTCATTTCTTCATAACGAGTTCACGCTATTATTGCTCCGCTTTGAGATACCAACAACACTTTTGTGAATGTCAACAGAGACATCTTCCACGAGCGGAGGGAACATTTGGCGTCCTATTTCAAAGGAAGGGATCCAGTGTTGTGGACTTTTCACCCTAACATAGTGTTTCAACGTTTCCAATCCTTCATAAGCAGACTTGAAATACTACAGGTATGTTACCTGTACTAACTTTTAATTATGTTTATCAAAATAGAGATATTTTAAATGTCAGTGGAGACCAATTGCACCACATGTTTATATTGCGCACTTTATGGATTGGCAAACAACTTACCATAGCAAATGTACCGTATGTAAAAACCGGGCATGAAACTGCTTTACGGTGGATGGTGCTCCGTGATATCTAAATACTATACTACTGGGCGTTAAGATTGTGACACCTAGAAGGACGCCACATTCGTGACCTGTTGGTCAGTCGAGAGACACGTGCAAAGAGCAGTGTTTAAACGGAGATCGAAGAGAGGATGATTGATTGCATTTACCTACCAGGCAGATGCTCCTACTAAGTTACCACGCCACATCGAAAGACACGAAAACCAATTGGAATGGTTTCCACCCTAGACCGCTAGACCGAAGGAGAATAGTGGCCTATCATGATTTATAATTCATTTTAATTCATTTCCGTTGGTTTAACCTTTTTGATACAAACAATTTAGGTGGCATTCCACAATGATAAATTCTGTACAGAATATGTACTTTATAAGGTTTTATTTAAAAAAATGTGTTTGTCTAGTACTTTGTGTGGCATATTAGCAAATTATTTTCCAGATTTTAGATTTCCCCAGGTCAGGATGTGGTCTCCTTCAGTTCTACACAGTAGAGGTAAAGGGTCACCCCTAGGAGCCGCAGAACTGCATTCCAAGGTGGCGGCTCCACGTGATCGCCGTCATGTTGTTTTTCCAAGATGGCAACCCCCATGGACGGCGCCATTTTGTTTTTCCCAAGATTTCGTCTGAAAATAAGATGGTGGCCCCCATGGACGGCGCCATGTTCAAAAAAATAGCGGCTGATGCTAGGAACCAAAATGGCGGCTGGTGCAATCCAAGAATGCGGCACTTTGTACCACATGACGACGCCGACGCTCATGTACCATGTGCCTTGGACCACGTGGTTCCATGTGCCACGCATGTGCTAGGATCTGCAATCCAAGATGGCGGCCATGCGTCATGGTCCACAAAAATGGCTAGCGTCCAACTTTTTTTTTATTATTTTTCTTTATATTTCTTTATTTTTATTATTTTATTTATTTTAATTTTTTTGTTCTCATCATCATCATCATCATCATCATCATCATCATCTTCATTACCCCTTTCCCAGTTGACACTGGGTGGGGCAAATACGGTTCCTCTGCATATTGTTCTGTCAGTCCACCATTCCTGGCCGTGAACACTGCCAGTCAGGCAAATCTTGAAGCCAAGAGATTCAAATCCCTCAGGCTTAAACACATGAACTTAGACAAGTCAATTTGGTTCCACAAAGGGCATAACCCAGCTCTTTTGGGTACCTTCGTGTTGACCGACTGAAAAGCACTAAACTCTTGTTTACTAACGTAACACTGAGAACTGTCTGAATTTCAGTTCAATAAAATCGAAAACATCGAATACTGATTTTAAGAAAATATTTAATGAGGAAATTAAATTCCCAAATAATTTAATCATGTCAGTTCAGAAACTGTAAAATTGAAATTTCATGTTCAGATGATGAAAGACAATCATCTCACATGATATCGAAGCATAAAATTAATAAATGTCGGAGTGAAAATACATCATAGAAATGTGGAGAAATAGTTTCTCAAATGCCATCAAAATACTACAACTACTGTAATGAAAGCTGTTTTTTTAGCGTATGGCTTTTAGTGCCGGGAGTGTCCGAGGACATGTTTGGCTCGCCAGTTTGTGTAGCTGCTTCGAGACGGACACCCAATGGGTGAGCTACAAGTACCGTTGGGGAGGAAAGTTTGAATGTAAGGACAAGGAGTTGGAAGGTAGCGGCTGTGGCCTATAGTTAGGGACGAACCCCGGCATTTGCCTGGAAGGAAGATGGGAAACCACAGAAGACCATCTTCAAGGTTGCCGGCGGGGGGATTCGAACTTCCTCGCCTCCCGGATGTGAGCGACTGCCAGCAGTCATGCCGTAACGACCACGGCTAACTCACCCGGTATGAAAGCTGGTAATTTCTACCTTGAAGTAGACATCATAAAATATGGAGAAATAGTTTCTCAAATGCCATCAAAATACTCTAACTACTGTAATGAAAGCTGGAAATTTCTACCTTGAAGTAGACTCTTAAAGTTCATATTAGGTATTAGGAACATACCGATATGTTTCACGTTCCAAGTCTGCCCCAATGAAGCTGCTACCTCAGGTAAGGAAGTGGTTCCTCCACGGTAAACTTCAACATCTTTCGGGCGTCGAACTGCACCTTCCTCTCGTTCATGGATACCAAGTTTCAAGCTTTTGCTGGGAATTACCCTGACATTTTCTTTCTTCACGTGATGAATCTTCGTTTGTCGACTCCATTCGAAATTCCAGATCATATTTCAGCAATATTGTCGATCGATCTCCATTGTTGCATATAAAATTTGCAAGTTTTAGATCAAATCACAATTGTAGCTGGAAATGTTCATGTAGGTGTTCGATGAATTGTAATATTTGCTCATAGTCAGATAGTACTTGTACATTAATGTACATGATGGCGTAGGACATAATGTTACATGTGTACTTGACATCGCAGACGTACATTATGTTATACAAAGTTCTGTAGTTAACGTTGCTCCATGTCGTCACCTCATAGCTCTGTTAGGCGTATCCCAGTCGCATATTATGTCTACTCCATAATGACTGTCATCTCTAATGTGTGATACATCATTCCTTCATTCTTCATAATTGCAGTCTTATTGTAGTTCAAGTTATTATAGATCTCAATGTTCACAAGAATTGCTATAATGTTTAATAACTCACGTTCCTTTCTAGAATATCTCAGCCATCAATACTGTCTTGTAATGTTCGTCTGCTGCAAATGTGTACTTTCTCAACTGCAGAAATACGATGTCTAAAACACGTCTTAATTTCACAATCTGCGACTTAAATGTTCAATAAATGTTCGTGGATACTCGAATATAAATACTGTATTAACTTTCACTGAAATACACTCGTGGAAATGTTCACGAAATATTAAAATGCGTATCGGCACTGAATGCAGTAACATTCACTAGACTGAGCAAGCTCGGCCGTACATAGTTTCTGCCCGTATCGGCGATGTTTTAGCCCTCTATCTTCACACTCGGCTAATGGTCGCCAGGATTCAACCCTCCCCGACCAACGTCTGTCCTCCTTGAGCTCTGAAGACATAAGAATCCCTTTTCTCTGCTCAAACTCTCCAAGCATAAATTTTTGTAGCGCCATTTTCGACCCCGCGGGAAATTTTACGCGCGTACATGTATCAACGTATACAACAGTGTACTGCGTACTTCCAGCGTCTTTCAAGGTACTGATAATATCATCTTATAATTTTCTGTAATATTCCAAAAAATAAAATGGCTTTCTAAGGGCCTAAATGCAATAATTTAATTATATTAATGAGGCTTTGACAATCCCTCCTTCCCTTAAACCTCTTCTCATTGGCTGTCTTCATATATCCAATAGCATAATTTATAACTATAAGTGGTTTCAAATCGCGGCAAACTCCTTGTTGCTAAGTGATTATGACCTTGTCACGCGTCGTCCTAACATCATAAATCACGTGATTAAGCCTCGACTCGGTTAGCGCTCGCAAACTAAACCTGTCAAATTTTATAATGGGATTGGAAACATATCATCATTTTTGTCAGAAATAATTAAAATTTCGGGTGCAGTACCAAGACACACACTCATTTATACATTTGTTAACATCTGATGATTTTTACCAGGACATGGCGAGCCCTAAAGTGAATGAGTATTTGGACACAAGCGACTACAAACCCGATCACCCTCTGTATTCAACCAAGAACGAGACGGAGCTTGCGGACAGCTTGTACAAAAATGTGTAGGGCTTCGACCAAAGAGGAATGCTTTGGACATAAACAAAAAATGGTTAAAAAATTAAGGGAGTTACACGAAGCGTAGTTAAAAATCACACTAGTTTCCAGGACTTTGTACGATGTAACTTCGAAGGCTCAATGTTACGAGTGGCAATGAACGTTTTCAGGTCCAGGTCAAACCGTGTAACTACCGACCGCTTGCACAAGATTGCTCTGAGTCGAGATGATGACAAGAGAGTGATCAAATCTGATAATGTAAGCACGTTTGCTTTCGGTCATTATGCATCTACACAATTGTAACATGTTCTAAAAAATACACAAACACATACATAATATGCATTGAACAATAGTACATAGATCTAAAACCTAACCTGAGGTGACTTTTTGTTTGTTTGTTACATGCAAACACGTTACCAGCCTACACGCATAATGTTGGTTGTTGTTGTTTGAGTCTTCAGCCTTTTGACTGGTTTGATGCAGATCTCCATGTCTCCCTGTCCTGAGCTAATCGTTTCATCTCTACATAGCTACCACACCCTACATCCGAGGCAACCTGTTTAACATATTCTAAACTTGGTCTACCCGTACAGTTCTTGTCCTCAACCCTTCCTTCCATAACTAAGCTTGCTATTCCTGGGTGTCTTAGTATGTGTCCTACTAACCTATCTCTTCTCTTCATTAGCAGTCGCCAGAAATATCTCTCCTCTCCCACTCGTCTTAATACCTCTTCGTTTGTAACCCTATCTACCCATCTGATCTTCATAGTTCTCCTGTAACACCACATTTCAAATGCTTCAATTCTCCTCTTTTCTGCTGCACCAATAGTACAGGTTTCACTTCCATAGAGCGCCACGCTCTAGACAAAGACTTTCAAAAATGAATTCCTAATACCTAAATCTACACACATCAAAAAAAGTTTTGCATCACCTCGGTTCCCAGATCTCCGGCATATAGACGTTGACTGTGTATATTGTATCCAAGATACAGTCCCTTTGACTGTTCATAGATGTCACTAAAACTGCTCAAAGATGTAAACAACCATGCATGAGCAGGGCCTATTAGACGGAGGGGGTACGACAGCCGATCAGTTCCAGTCATTCCACCAGGACGAAGGTACGCTGCTCATGTTGTCTGTAGTTCTACCATGCCTAGAAGGTCAATACCGCAGTTCGATCGCGTCCGCATTTTTACTTTGTGTCAAGAAGGGCTCTCAACAAGGGAAGTTTCCAGGCGTCTCAGAGTGAACCAAAGCGATGTTGTTCGGACATGGAGGAGGTACAGAGATACAGGAACTGTCGATGACAGGCCTCGCTCAGGCCGCCCAAGGGCTACTACTGTAGTGGATGACCGCTACTTACGGATTGCCGCTCGGAGGAACCCTGACAGCAATGCCACCATGTTGAATAATGCGTTTCGTTCAGCCACAGGACGTCGTGTTTCAACTCAAACTGTGCGCAATAGGCTGCATGATGCGCAACTTCACTCCCGACGTCCATGGCGAGGTCCAGCTTTGCAACCCCGACACCATGCAGCGCTGTACAGATGGGCCCAACAACATGCTGAAAGGACCCCACGGAATTGGCATCACGTTCTCTTCACCGATGAGTGTCGCATATGCCTTCAACCAGACAATCGTCGGAGACGTGTTTGGAGGCACCCTGGTCAGGCTGAACGTCTTAGACACACTGTCCAACGAGTGCAGCAAGGTGGTGGTTCCCTGATGTTTTGGGGTGGCATTATGTGGGGCCGACGTACGCCACTGGTGGTCATGGAAGGCTCCGAAACGGCTTTACGATACCTGAATGACATCCTCCGACCCATAGTGCAACCATATCGGCAGAATATTGGAGAGGCATTTGTCTTCATGGACGACAATTCTCGACCTCATCGTGCACATCTTGTGAATGCGTTCCTTCAAGATAACGACATCGCTCGACTACAGTGGCCAGCATGTTCGCCAGACATGAACCCTATCGAACATGCCTGGGATATGTTGAAAAGGGCTGTTTATGGACGTCTTGACCCACCAACCACTCTGAGAGATTTACGCCGAATTGTCGTTGAGGAGTGGGACAATTTGGACCAACAGTGTCTTGATGAACTTGTGGATAGTATGCCACGACGAATACAGGCATGCATCAATGCAAGAGGACGTGCTACTGGGTATTAGAGGTAGTGGTGTGTACTGCAATCTGGACCACAAATGCTGAAAGTCTAGCTGTATGATGGTACAACATGCAATGTGTGGGTCTCATGAGCAATAAAACGAGCTGAAATGTTGTTTGTGTTGATCTCTATTCCCTTTGTATTTAAAGGTTCCGGAACTCTTGGAACCGAGGTGATGCAAAACTTTTTTTGATGTGTGTATATTCGATGACAACAGATTCCTTTTATATAGAAATGCTTTCCTTGCCAACCAACTTTTTATATCCTCTTTGCTTCGTCCATATCTGGTTATTTTGCTTCCTAAGTAACAGAATTCTCCCAGTTCCTTGAGCTTTTCACCTGCCAATTTGATGTCCTTAGAGGTTTATGATTTATTTCGGCTGCATTCCAGTATCTTTATTTTACATTTATTAATTTTCATCATGTATTCTTTCCGTAAGACGGAGTCCATACCATTCAAAAACTCATTCAAATCCTCAGGCGTGTTGGCCACGATGACGATGTCATCAGCAAATCTCACAGTTGAAATTATTTCTCCTTCAATCTTCACTCCCACTTTAAATTTTTCACCAATGCCCTTCATTGCTTGTTCAATGTGAAGATTGAAAAGTATGGGTGATAAGTTGCAGCCTTGCCTTACACCTTTCTGAATACCAGCTTCTCTCTCATGTCCTTCAGCTCGAATGACTGCTGTCTGGTTTCTGTATAGATTGTATATCACCCTCCTATCCCTGTACTTTATTCCAATCGATTTCAAAATGTCAAACAATTGAGTCCAATCAACGTTATCGAAAGCCTTTTCTAAGTCTACAAATGCCATGAACTTTCTCTTATCTTCCCTTATTCAACCTTCCAAAATCAGCCTAAGACTTAGTACAGCTTCCCTTGTTCCTACATTTCTCCTGAAACCAAACCTGTCTTCACCCAACTCCGTTTCTATCTAGCTTTCCATCCTCTTGTAAATTATTCTAGACAGGATCTTTGAAGCATGAGTAATCAAGCTGATTGTACGGTAATCTTCACATCTGTCAGCTCCCTCTTTATTTGGTATAGGGATAATAACATCCTTCTTGAAATCAGGGGGTACCTCACCTGTCTCATAAATCCTACACGCCAAGTGAAATAACCTGAACAGACCTTCATCTCCTTTGCAGAGTAGCAACACAATCGGTATATCATCTATGCCTGGTGCTTTGTTCCTGCTGAAGTCCTCCAATACTCTGTCAAATTCTGATCTCAATATTAAATCTCCTTTTGCATCCTCATCAATTTCCTCTTCCCTTTCCATTACACGTTTCTCAATCTCCTTTCCCTTATACTTACAATCTATGTAAGCTTTCCATCTCTCAACCTTTTCTTCCCTATCTGTTAGAGACTTTCTATTTCTGTCCTTAATATTAAAGCACTTAGTCTTCTTTTCCGCAAAAGTATTCTTAATCCTTCGATAAGCTGTGTCTACTTTTCCTAATTTCTGACAATTTTCTATACCAGCACATTTCTCTTTCAACCATTCTTCTTTCGCTTCCTTGCACATCTTGTTAACCTCAATTCTCAGACGTCTTCATTCTGCTTTAGTAGGTAATATAAGCCGAAGCTGGGACAGGGGTTAATGGGCAAGATGGCCGCCGCGTGAGTCCAATCCTAAGTTATCCTTATGGAGGGGTCAGTCATTGCTGGGCCAGGGGCTAATGGGCAAGATGGCCGCCATGCCCTGAGACCGTAAATGACGTCACAGGGAGAGGTAGACCGTGTTTGTTAAATGGAATATTTATTATTATTATTATTATTATTATTATTATTATTAGGTAATTATTGATTGATCATGTACAATCAAGACCAGCCTTATATTGTCCACTTTTGGTGTAGTGGGTAGCATTTTAGCTGTTTCCCTAGAGATCTGAGTTTCATTCCCGCCTCAACCAAGAATTTTTATTCTGGACTGAGAGCAGGTATGGGGTACACTCAGCCTCATGAGGTGAAAGTCAGAAAATATGGGTTTCATTCCTACCTCATCCGTTCTGCCTAATCCAACTTTACCTAACCTAACCTAACCTCACTTCATCTGACCTAACTTAACCTAACCTAACTCCACCTAACTTAACCTAACCTAACTCCACCTAACTTAACCTAACCTAACTCCACCTAACTTAACCTAACCTAACATGGAAGTGTGAGCAAATATGAGGGCAAAACTGGTAGCAAAAAGTGAGAGCAAAAAAAGTGGGAGCAAAAAAAAGTGGGAGCAAAAAGTGGAAGCACAAGGGTGGGAGCAAAAAGTGAGAGCAAAAAGTGGGAGCAAATGTGACAGCACTTAGTTATATCTTAACCTAAACTAACTTCACCTAACCTAACCTAACTTTACCTAAACTAACATAACCTACAGAAACCTCGTTGAAAAATTTAAATTAATGCATGTAAGGTTTTTTTATTTTTACATTTTACATTTTAGATTTTTTATTTTTAGATTTTAGATTTTTAGATTTTAAATTTAAGATTTTTGGATTTTAGATTTTACATTTTAGATTTTTCGAAGAGAGTAAACTACAAGGTCACATACCTAACCTCACCTAACCTAACCTTACTTTACCAAACCTAACTTAAGCTAATCCAAAAGCTAATGCACATACACAAAGTACGTAAGGACACATGCAACTATCCTTATGATAGTATTATAGGCTACTGTACAACATGTTCACTACCCCAACAGGCTTAATATTTTTGTTCATGCTGCTGTTTACACATTTGTCAATTTCCCAATTTCCCATTTCCAGTTTTTGAAATGTCAGTTTTACGTTTTCGAATTTCATAATATGGAAACATGGATTTTCCATTTTTGCTGTTTACACATTTGTCAATTTCCCAATTTCCCATTTCCAGTTTTTAAAATGACAGTTCTAAGTTTTCGAATTTCATGATATGGAAACATGGATTTTCCATTTTTGCTGTTTACACATTTGTCAATTTACCATTTTCCCATTTCCCGTTTTTAAAATGTCAGTTTAAAGTTTTTTGGTTTTTGTCAATAAGGAAACATGGATTTTTCAATTTTGTTGTTTACATGTTTTTCATTTAGTCCATGTCGAAAGTTCATATTTGCGAAACACAATTATTCATGACATATAACAAGGCTGTATACCTTATCCCAAAGCACATAGGTGATATATGGGTTATACTTTACTTTTGGCTGCCTAGTTTTAGCTACCTAAGGACAATTTCTTAAGATTACTAGAGGTTAACAGGAGTGGGAGGTGGGTAGTAATTGTACAGTTGGTTTTATTTGTTTTCTATTTTTTATTGTTAAGTATGAATACCATTTTTTCTCCTGTTGCTTGATTGGTGATGTTTTCTATTTTGTAGTATCATTGTTTTATTTCCTAAATTGTTTTTGTTTTATGTATTTGCTACATGCAGGTAAAGCATTTTCATATCCATAACTTAACCTTTTAAGCATGGTCAATAATTGAGTAATGACCATAGGCATGTGTACCTGTTGTTGTTCGAGTCTTCAGCTTTTTGACTGGTTTGATGCAGCGCTCCATGGCTCCCTGTCCTGTGCTAATCGTTTCATCTCTACATAGATACCACACCCTACATTCGAGACAATCTGTTTAACAAATTCTAACCTTGGTCTACCCCTACAATTCTTGTCCTCAACTCTTCCTTCCATCTCTAAGCTTGCTATTCCCGGGTGTCTTAGTATGTGTCCTACTAACCTATCTCTTCTCTTCATTAGCAGTCGCCAGAAATATCTCTCCTCTCCCACTCGTCTTAATACCTCTTCGCTTGTAACCCTATCTACCCATCAGATCTTCATCATTCTCCTGTAACACCACATTTCAAATACTTCAATTCTCCTCTTTTCTGCTGCACCAATAGTCCAAGTTTCACTTCCATAGAGCGCCACGCTCCAGACAAAGGCTTTCAAAAATGACTTTCTATTACCTAAATCTATGTTCGATGTCAACAGATTCCTTTTCTGTAGAAATGCTTTCCTTGCCTGAGCCAACCTACTTTTTATATCCGCTTTGCTTCGTCCATCACTGGTTATTTTACTTCCTAATTAACAGAAGTCTCCTAGTTCCTTGAGCTTTTCACCTGCCAATTTGATGTCCATAGAGGTTTCTGATTTATTTCGGCTGCATTCCAGTATCTTTGTTTTACATTTATTAATTTTCATCATGTATTCTTTCCGTAAGACGGAGTCCATACCATTCAAAAACTCATTCAAATCCTCGGGCTTGTCGGCCAAGATGACTATGTCATCAGCAAATCTCAGAGTTGAAATTATTTCTCCTTGAATCTACACTCCCACTTTAAATTTTTCACCAATGTCCTTCATTGCTTGTTCAATGTGAAGATTGAAAAGTATGGGTGATAAGTTGCAGCCTTGCCTTACACCTTTCTGAATACCGGCTTCTCGCTCCTGTCCTTCAGCTCGAATGACTGCTGTCTGGTTTCTGTATAGATTGTATATCATCCTCTTATCCCTGTACTTTATTCAAATTGTTTCCAAAATGTCAAACAATTCAGTCTAATCAACGTTATCAAAAGCCTTTTCTAAGTCTACAAATGCAATAAACGTTCTCTTATCTTTTCTTATTCTACCTTCCAAAATCAGCCTAAGACTTAGTACAGCTTCCGTCGTTCCTACATTTCTCCTGAAACCAAACTGGTCTTCACCCAACTCCGTTTCTATCTGGCTCAGGCCCGTGCTGGGCCGCCGGGACACCGGGACGTATCCCGGTGCGCCTTCCAGCCTGGAAATTTTGGCGCCCTCCTGTTCCGAAACTGACAATTTTTCGACGAAGCTTATCGTCGACATTGCCGAGCGGCCGGGTTGAGTGTTGCGAATGTAGGGTACTACTGAATGGACTATGATTCTTCCAGTACCCGTGCGGCGCGCCCTCGGCAAGTTGGTGGAGAGGGGGTGGAAGGGAGGAACGAGACGTCTGCCAAGGCCGCCTCAATTTCGTCTGCCTGTTGATACTTGTCTGTCAGTAAACTCTCGCAGTCGGCCAGTTTGTGACTTGTGTAGTATTTTATTTTAAGTTATTCTGTGCTGTTACTGTTCTTCTCACGCATGTTTCAAATCCTTCATGATAAAGGTAAGTGTCGTTATTGTTCATATTAATCTTTGAAAACATTATAACGTAAGTGCACCTATATTCCACATGACATCTAATTTCTTCACGTTCCGAGAATTGTACACATAGCGTAATTATCCATATATTTTTTTAGAAAGCCTTATCACCTATCATGAAATCTAAACATTTTAAGAACATGACAGTGAAAATCGTTGTTCCCTGTATTAATAAAAAGAATCAAACATAAAATTGATTATTCCTGAAAAAGATTTGGAGAAAACAAAATATTTTAGGCCTAGTACGTTTCTTCTGGATTTTGTAAATTTTACATCGCTTTAATTTTATCTTAGATTATATTAAATAAACAAACGCGCATTTAGTTTTATTTTTGTTGTCGTTGTCGAATTACTTAACCTTTTCACTGCTACGTTGTGGGGGACTGACAGTTCCCTGTGTGCTGGCCTCTAACAACCTCAACTTACCTCCGGTGCTACGTATTTTTCGCCTCTCCGTTTCGTCTGAATTCTTGTCAGGTCTATTTTTACATTCAAACATTCATTGTTTCTATTGAAACTTCACATCTATTGTAAATAATAATACTGAAATAATTTTATTTAACGTAAATTCGATTCAAATATATAATGAATCGGATAAATTATAAACGTTAAAATCATTTAAGAAATTTATTTTACCAATTTAATTAATTGTTTTATTTACCTAAATGAGTAAATTGTTTAATAATCTAAATGAATTTATAAATTGTTTTTGCAAGTACATAAATTAATTAGTCATATTTGTTTTAGCGGGCTACAAATAATGGACAAGAAAAATAAAAGAAAAAAGTGGACATGAATTTCGTCAAGAAAAGAAAAACAAACTTCTACTAGAGTCTGCAAAATGACGCAGAAACTTGAAGAAAGAGCAAAGACCGATGAAACTCTTAATGACATCTTTTTGGCAAAGCAAGAACTGAGAAAAGAAAGCCGAAAGTAAAGGAAATGGCAGGAGATCTTACTGAAGACGACAGTGCTGGAACTTCTCCCGAAGAAGAATTCAAAATAAAGATCTTCGTAATTGTGGATACAGCTGTCCAAACTATGGAAAGCCGTTTTGTGCAGCACAAATCGCTCTATTTGTTTCGATCCAAAAAGATTCAAATCCCAAGAATCTCTTCCTCCTAAAGCATTGAAGAAAAAAGAATTATTTTTGAACGTTTATGAAGAAAACCTGAAAGAAGAACTTATGTCACTCATGAATGTATGGCAGATGACCTCGTAGTTCCGCCCCTTAAAACAACAATAACTAACTAACTAACTAATGTATGGCCCCAGATTTCAAATGCAAGTATGAACGCTGACTATGAGTATGAAGATGTCTCAGAGGAGAAAATCGATAACCACGGTGATGACGATGATCAAGAAGAAGATGATGATGAAGACCACGAGATCCAGTGCAAAGTGTCGGCATCATGCAACAGTTGTATCAAGTGTGCATACAAAATTATATTAGAATATAACATGTACTGTTTACAATACCGATACCCAAAACTTTCAAAAGTATATACATTTCTTCTAACCATCCCATTGACTCAAGTCTCTTGCGAACGAGCATTTTCTAAATTGAAACTTATCAAAACCAGATTGAGATCATCTTTGACAAACGAAAGTTTAGAATATTTACTGTAAATGCACTGAGAGGCTGATATTTTGAACTCCATAGATCCAGACACCGTTATTGATTATCTTTGCCACTCCAGCTCCGAATTAAAAAGACTTCTTAAGGTGTAGTTTGTAAATTCACTCAAAGAACATTACAATTGTGAAAATATTTGTTTTTGAACTTTCCTTAAGAAATTAAGTAGTAAATGCTGGTAACTTTTTGATGTGCAACATCTTTCCACTCGTTTGCTGGATATTTTTGTGGAAGTGATTTTGAAAAATGGGACGGAAGTGGATCGGAACGATCGAGTGGCACCAGCTGGCACACTTCCGTTCGATCGAACGAAAGTGTGCTAGCTGGCAGTGGTGGATCGAACGGAAGTGTAAGACGCACTGCCAAATCGATCGCTCGATCCAGCTGGCAGTGTTAAGAGCAACAATGAGCGCGAGATGTCGGAAATTGATAAATTGATACCATGACGTACTCTCGGTCATGTGGAATGTATATGACATACTGAACGGTAAACGCTCATGCAAACTCTGGTGTCAAGTGATTGAAACAAAGCACATGGTACATGTTCGAAGTCTTCGTATCAGTATTTAAATGGTAAAATGCCTTCATATCAAACATTGTAAGTAGTCGGCATTGCCGGTATTATGTTTCTGCACAATGGCTATTGAAATATTAACCCACATAACGGTAATGCAGTCATCAATATAATATAATCGTTGTGGTTATACGAGAATTGAGCAAGCCTTCATGGACTATTGCTGAATACATTCTCTCTACTCAAAAAAGGGCCTATTCATAAGGCATTTTAAACTCAATTTCACGCAGGAACGTTATCGAAACAAGCAAAATATAAATGAAACTTAATTCCGTAATGCAGTATTATTGGAACGTGGAAATAAGTTACTATCTTGTGCACAATATTTGCATAGTCAAAATAACCGTGGGGTTAGCGCCTATGACTGTGAATCTAGAGATCTCGGGTTCGAATCCCGGACGGGGTAGATATTTTTGCTACCAGATTATCGTTTTAAACGATATTTATCATATTTATCAATATGACTCATTTTAACTCATTTTAACTCATTTTAACAGAATCCATATGAAATTACGTGTTGGTCTGCCAATCAAGAAGACCTGTTTATAAGGAATTTAAGGTTATGAGCAGTATCGCGTCTATTAATCTAGTTGATCCATATCGTATTCATTATTTAGGCTAGTGCTGGTGGAAGCTACAAATCATCCAATAAAATGAGTTCCGCATTATAAACTACAACATCTGTAAAACACGCCCTGTTACAATAGATTAATATTTGTGCCAATAATAGTATTAAATACCGGTGTATCAACAATTTCACGTGAGGTTTCTTCTATGTCAGATGTTACACATCGTATGCGACTACTGTAAGGCTCGTTTTATTTTTGAAATGTATGTAATGTAAAATTGTCTCGTCTTTATTTCCTATGTGTGTTAGTTTACCAAAATTACACTAATTATCTTTCAACTACTACTTTGTCTTCTCTTTTGCCCTAAGAGCTTGCAAATATTTGAAATGGATCAACTGAGCATTATAATTTAGCAAACAATACATGGTCATTTTGTTTGACGAATACCGTTACGATATGTGTAAGTGTGATGGTCCGTTCGTACCGTGACCGGCTACCAGAAAAGCATATTGGACCCAGCGTCATGTGCGATTAACGCTTTAGTTATTATATTCCGTATCCCTCCGGCCCCCCGGTAGTCCTACCCCTGCATAGTACTGACGCCCTCTGGCCATGGACGTCCACCGCCCTAAGAAGGTGTCCAGCACGGGCCTGATCTGGCTTTCCATCCTCTTGTAAAGTATTCTAGACAGGATCTTTGAAGCATGAGTAATCAAGCAGATTGTACGGCAATCTTCACATCTGTCAGCTCCCAATTTCTTTGGTATAGGTATGATAACATTCTTTTTGAAATCAGGGGGTACCTCACCTGTCTCATAAATCCTACACACCAAGTGAAATAACCTAATCAGACCTTCATCACCTATGCAGTGTAGCAACTCAATCGGTATATCATCTATGCCTGGTGCTTTGTTCCTGCTTAAGTCCTTAAATGCTCTGTCAAATTCTGATCCCAATATTAAAGCTCCTTTTGCATTCTCATCAATTTCCTCATCTCTTTCCTTTACATGATTCTCAATCTCCCTTCCCTTATACAAGCACTCTATGTAAGCTTTCCATCTCTCAACCTTTTCTTCCCTATCTGTTAGGGGCTTTCCATTTGTGTCCTTAATATTACAACACTTAGTCTTCTTTTCCCCAAATGTATTCTTAATCCTTCGATAAGCTGTGTCTACTTTTCCTAATTTCAGACAATTTTCTATACCAGCACATTTCTCTTTCAACCATTCTTCTTTCGCTTCCATGCACTTCTTGTTAACCTCATTTCTCAGACGTCTGTATTCTGCTTTCCCCTTTTCATCTCTTACATTCTTGTGTTTCCGCCTTTCATCCATTAATTCTAATATATCCTAAGTGATCCACGGTTTTTTACCTATTCTTTCTTTTCTACCAATGTTTTCTTCTGCGGATTTTACTATTTCATTCTTCAAAAGTGCCCATTCGTCTGTAATTGAAGTTTGTTTAGGGTTTTTCATTAGTCCTTCCTTTATACTCTTCTTGAATCTTACGTTTACATCCTTCACTTTCAGTCTGTCTATCACCCACCTTTTTGGCTTTTGACTTTTCTTCAGTTTCTTCAACTTTAATCTGCATTTCATAACAACCAGATTGTGGTCAGAGTTTATGTCAGCACCGGGATATGTTTTACAATCCGAACTCTGGTTTCGAAACCTCTGCTTGACCATAATGAAGTCGATTTGGTAACGCCCTGTATTTCCCGGTCTCATCCATGTGAATATTCTTCTATTGCGGTAATTTAATAAGGTGTTAGCTATGACCAATTAATGCTCGGTGCAGAATTCCATCTGCCTACTTCCTCGATAATTCCTTTCACCTAATCCGAAATCTCCTACTTTCTTCCCTTCTCACCGTTCTGTACCTATACCATTCGAATCAATCACTCTTTTATCATCACTAGGAAACAAAGCAATTTTGTTTAGTCTTATAGAAGATATGTCATTTTTCTTAGAAGCGATAATGTTCATTGGTGTTCTTTTTACCTCGTTTTTCATAACACAATACTCATAATCTTGAAAGCTTATACAATTTTTGACAACGCCTCAGCTAATATCTTTAATCTTTTTGATTTCTTTACCATTTAAGTCTAAAGCATACATTTTAGCTCTAAGTCCAGCAAATACTTTAGTAATTTGTCCACAAGCCTCGTCTTTATATTTTCCGAACGTTTTCTTGTTTGATGTACAGTAACACTCATGATTAGAAGGATAATCAGACGTGTCCAGGTGTTCTAGGAAATCCAACTTGTCTTGATATACATCTTGGGTGTTAACCAAATAAATGAACGAGTCGGTATCCATATACATGAGTTTAAGATTGTCCAGGCCATAATAGGGTAGCAAGACATCATAGTGGTGGGAATACATTACAGTTTTTGAAATATCCAGTATACACCTTCCAATATATAGGCTTATTGAATACAATGTTACGTTTAGCCATGTGGAATGCAGCTAGGTTAGGACCATAAATTTTCTGTCAATAAATGTCGGCTTTGCTATTAGCTTTTCCGCCTTTTTTCTGTAAGTCACAAGACGTATGTTTATCATTTTACGAATATTTTCCATTGTTTTTCCAAAAATAGCATTGTTGAATAATTTGTACCGATTTTTCTCAAAATCATTTTTGGCTTGTTTTCGAAGGTTGTTATTAAAATCAACGTATGCCTTTAGCCAAGGTCTTTGTTTAAACTTTAACACACGATGAATTTTTATCAATTTTAGTCCATGATCTAGAGCTTGTTTAAGTGTCATGTAGTGAACAACGTATCGCCTTCGATTTCCAAGATGAGGAATTAGTTTTTTCAGAGACGAATTCATAGGTTGTGTACACTCTGGGAGGAAAGGTAAATCGTTGTGTAGATCATGAAGGTCATATGGATAATCAACATCTAAGTCTAAAATGTATCCTACAGGATCGTCTTCCTTTAGTTTTTCTAGATCAACAGTATCTGGAGAAACCCACTGAAATCCAACATAAGGAAGGGAGTGGCACATAGCCCACCCTTATTGGTTGTTGGCATCATCATAGGTAATAAACTGCGATGGTTTCTCAGAATCGTAGGTTTCCTTCAATAAAGCATGGTTTTGTCGAGAGTCGTCTACGGGGTCGTGTTCAGTCCTGACTGCGTTACACAGCAAAGTTCGCTTAAAACAACATGCTCTAATGAATAGAAAGGTTCATGACAGAGGCTATACTAGAAATAAAATCAATAACAAATAGAATAAAATAAATTTAATGACTGAAAATATGTGCATAATAATAATCATAAATAAAAACAAATCCTCCCTGACTTTTACCCCCTTAATAATAATAATAATAATAACACTGAGCGGTAGGAACTCGCTCGTCACAACAAGACAATGTGAAAGCCGCTTCACATAAATGATAAAATCATAACATAAGCATTTGAGCGATAAGAACTCACTCGTCACAACATATGGATACAAGTCCATTTTTCTGGTCAAGAAGTTATATAATGTGTGGTGTACTGTTCGTTAATAAGAAACTGAGTACTGATGCGGGTCCGTTTACAACTGAAACAGACATGTTGCTTACGGAGTGCATCTTTTAAATCACACTACGGCTATGGGACCCATCATTAATTAATACACTACAACTACTATTGACACATGCAAGATCTAATAATCTAAACAAAATGAAGAATCTCCCTGAGATTCTTACTGGTGCAGGAGCACACGGAATAAAAAAAGAGCATGCCAGAAATAGGCCAAAAACCGCTCTCATCAACTTGGGGACATAGCTCCGCGCACCCTAACTTGACACGGGTCAAGAACGCATCAAAATAAACACACCAAAAATATTGAACCAACAACAACAAAATACATGTCTAACGGCTGAAAAAAACAATGTTTACATTTATATGAAACGCCAGAAAAACACGAATTTCGGAGGCTACCTTACAGTATGGACAGCTCCCAATTAATCAAGCAATACTCATTATAACCGATCAGGTTTTGTGAATTTAAAACAACATCATAAATGCAGTACAGAAAGCAGATTTGTTACTAATGACTAGACACGTTATCTGATTGAGCTCCCCCTTCTTGTATGAGTCACACTGTCCTTCAAATATCTCTCTCTGTCTAGCAAGCTAAGTGCAGTTCCCTCTGGAAACATCAACATATCTCAGGCATCCCAAGGATGGCGAGAAACAAATACATACCACGAGTTCAGCCCCGCGAGGTCATGAACTGGGTTGACATGGAGCAAGTCAGAATATTCACCATGATATATTCTCGCTAGCACATCATAAAAACACATACGCACCCATAGCTTGGACAAAATCTCATACACACTCACTCTCTGGGTCGGCTCAAACAGATCAACAATACCACTGCGTCCATTGACACATTAACACAAACAAACAACAACAGAAACTCGGGTGCAAAGTGCCATCCCGTTCAAATCTGCTGGAAAGCAACTATCGAAAACAATCCTGATCCGTCATAAGATTTTACTCACAAATAATCTTTTACCCTCCAAATTCTATTTTTCAATCTCAAGATTAATCAGTTCCATTTTTGTTGTAAGGCAAACTCCGAATAATAATGCTTGACCGCGATTTAATGTACGTGAGATCGAGCATCGGCTTCGTATCCCGCCCCGTACAGTTAAACCTAATACAATCACAAAATATAAAAATTACGCAACGCTCGGCTAGTCCCATATTTAATGTGTCAGTAAAACAAAAACTAATAATCTACATTACCAAGCAAGCAAACAAATATTTACAAAAAATATCCCATAACATCGTAGCTGACTTAATAAATAAATAAAATTTATTTGGTACTCAATCCTTTAAAACAGCGCCAGGAATTACGTCTGCAGCCATCTCCTTTAAGATGTTTATCTGGTCATTGACATCTTCAGGCAAATGTCCTGCTGGTTCCCAGATCCATCCTCGTTCTTGGACGTCATCACGTGCTGATTTAAATAAAGTTTTGTCAGATACACACACGATATAATTCCTACTATATTCACCTATCAAGTACTATATTCCTTGACAGTCTATTTGGTGAATTACTTCGATGAACTGGTCCTATCTGGTAGTACTGGGACTACAAATAAATCACTGAAGTTATACTTTTGATTTGACGATACTGTTCCATGCTCACAAACATGAAAATCTGCAGAGTATGAATGTTCCGTCCTCAGACGTACAAAAATTAGTAGTGCTCTTCCGTCCTCAGACGTACAAAATAGTAATGATCCTCGAAGCATCTTGGATCCTTATAAATGACACAGACTAGGGTAGGTGTGGAAGGGGATCTATTAAAAAATATTCCATAATAACTATCAGACTAGCATGCGACCGGTATCATTGAGTTCGTAGCAGGGTGGAGGTTACGATTATGCTGTAGCCGGCTTGAATCGATCGTGGAATTAATCTGTAGATAACTCCCGCGTTAATCTACTCGTGCGCGTTCCCAAGCCGAGTTCCCGCTAAGACAATGCGTCTTGATACTATTGGCCTAGACTCTTGTATGTCTTTGCGCGTTTTTACAAACATTTCGGCCGTAGGGAGTGGTTCACATGATGATAGACCAATTACCTTGTAGCATTCGATTTCTTCCTTGGCGCCAATCTTCATAGCAACAAGCCATAGTGTGCGTCCCCAAGCCAACATTCGCGCTAAAAGTTGCACCTGTTCTATGTCTCAAGAATATATACGCATCTTCCTAAAATACCACAGGAGCTTAAACCATTGTGTCCTCTCGGCCACTGATTTCTCAATATATCCCAACACCGTCTGGCTCTCATATCTGTTGTCTGTAGAAATGTATCAAAAGATGATGAATAAATATTAGAATCCTTTATATAGCCTGAGGATAAAAGGTTCACAACCCCCCTGCATGGAAAAAATCGAACATAACAAATAGTCGATTTTTTTACAAATACAAAACATCTGTGATCCATTTCTGCCAATCCTAGAAAAATCTCCCTCTCATCAGTCTAGTCTAGCCGCCACTGTCGTTGGAGTCACAACACTTGCTCGTGTTTACAACCCGTTTCTTCATTCAATCAGACATTCCGCAAACCAGCCTGCTTGACTGATCGCCTAAAGCTCGTATCTCCCCTTTCCAGTGCCCTTATCTCACTCTCTCGCTCTCCCGCTGTGTTGTCATCGTCAGAGCTCATTAGTGTCTGACCACAGCAGATTGTTCTCTACTTCCTCGTTCTACTGACGTACTCACTGACCCACGTGTAGTTGGATGTGCAAAAAGGACGTCCATATATTCAATTTCCAGCATTATTTCGGCGTTCCCAAGGTTCGCTAGTATGATACAACTTTAAATTCGCCACGTTGTAGACAGACATTGTACCTGTACTCAATTCTTTTACTCTGTATGCGTTGTTACCAAGATTCCGTACAATACAGAAGGGGCCAATAAATTTTGGACTGAACTTGTTAAAAACCTTCTTCTCTGGATCAGATGTCGCTGGCTTCCGTACCAAAACAAGCTCGTTGACTAATAGTTCTCTGTGATACCTTTTATTTCTGACACGACGTAATCTGCGATCCACCTGGTTTCTCATATGGACTCTCGTTCTCTCAATTCTCAACTCATGACCAACCATGGGATCTTGTGGGCAATTGATGATGTTGCTCCACGATCTTACTGGATATTCGTTCATGTGCAAGACCATGGGAATCTGGCCTGTTGACTCATGTCTAGTTGTATTCATACAGGTCTCTACATCTTTGATCCTGTCTACCCACTTGTGATGTTCATTGGGAATGAAGATCCTTAAGTATTTGATAATACATTTTATAGCGCGTTCGCTTGGATTTGCTTGGGGGTGGCGAATGCTACTGAACATGTGTTTTACATCCAAGTCTTCCATACCTTTCTTGAATTCGGCACTCGTAAAATAGCTTCCGTGGTCCGACAATATGAATTCTGGTTTTCCAAGGATTGGAATAACTCTATTTCGAATACGACTGAGTACTTGTTTCGATGTAGTTTTCTGGATGGGGCATAATACGACAAACTTAGGAAACACATCAATGCACACTAGCAAGTGACGGCAACCTCGTCTACCTTTCGGGATTGAGCCGAAACAATCCAGGGCCACTAGCTCGCAGGGTTTCTGAGGTATCAATGGTCTAGGATACTGCCTCATTAAGTAATTATTCGGCTTTGTCCTCTGACAAGGATCGCAAATCTTTATTACGTCACAAATGGTAGTCCTCATTCGCGGCCATGTAAACGTTTCTCCAATGGTCGCCTGTGCCTTGTCTAATCCCACGTGACCGAAGCTTTCATGTATGTGCCAAGTAAGTCCTCTTTGTAACGATGCAGGTACCATGATACGTAATTTGGTGTGTTCTTCATCTATCCATTTATGCAGTAAATTGTTAAGATAGACATATCTTCCTTCTCTGGCTTTTGCTTCTCTGTAGGCCGGGGTTCTTGCTGGTAATTCCTTCTTAAAGTACGGGATCATTTGGTACATCCACGGTTCTGCTTCCTGCTCTCGTCTTATCTCCCGTAATTCCTCCAAGAATGCATGGTCCTTTGCTGTTAACTCAATATGCTGTACAATCGCTGTTTCTTCGGTATCAGGCTCGGGGTTCCTGCTTAATACATCCGGAATTACATTCATTTTTCCTGGGCAATGTTCAATCTCGATGTTAAATTGTTGTATGTAGATGGACCAACGTGTCACACGCTCGCTAGCCATAGATGTCTTGAACAAGAACGTTAGTGCTTTGTGGTCTGTTCTAATAACAATGGGGTAACCATACACAATTCGTTTCCATTGTTGGAGAGCATGAAGTATTGCCAACAATTCGAGTTCCGTGACCGTATAATTGCGCTCGTGTTTACGCAATCTGCGGCTCACAAATGCTAAATAATCACGACGTTGAAGGTTAGCTGGATCTTCTTGGTATAACATTGCTCCTATGCCAACCATGGAAGCATCCGCTTGGATAATAAATTTCCGTTGAATGTCTGGATAACCTAGTTTGATGCAATTTTCCAGTAACAATTTTGTCTCTTGAAATGATTTCTCACACTCAGCGTTCGAAAGCCATTTGTTGTTCTTCTTCAGCATTTCCCGCATAGGTGCTACGGTTTCAGTATATCCTGGGCAGTTTTCCTTAAAGAAACCCATCACGCCAAGGAAAGCTCTGATATGTTTCACTCTCGTTGGTGTAGGGAAATTCTTTATCGCCTCTATCTTGGCAGGGTTTTGTCGCACTCCCTCCTGGTCAATGATGTGCCCCAAGTATAAAATCTCCTTCTTGAAGAAATGGGATTTCTTCAAGTTGACTTTAAAAATTGCAGTTCTAAGGTTGTCCAAAAGCTTATCCAAATTTTCCATATGTGTCTCAATGTTATCTGACGCCAAGAGTATATCGTCAATATATCGTACCGTCATTTCCTTCACTTCTTCAGTCAGGTTCCGATCCAAGGCTCGAATTAATGCGCATCCAGCAGTTTTAACGCCGAAGGGCATTCGGACGAAGCAATATGTCTGATTATCGAACAAGAAGCCAGTAAGAAGCTGTGACTTCTCATCCAGTTCGAGATGGTGAAACGAACTCGTCAGGTCTACTGATGAATAGATGCTCTTGTTCTTAAATCCTTTTAAGACGTCTCTGATGATTGGCGCTCTGTCATACTCGGGAAAAATAAGGCGCATGTTTAGATTTCTGGCGTCTAGACAAAGTCTAATGGATCCATTTGGTTTTGTTACTGCCAAAATCGCATTTAAATAAGGTGTAGGAATCTTCTTAATCACTCCAGCTTGCAACATATCATCAATAATCCGTTTTACTGGCTCTCGATGTTTTTCTGGTGTAGGGTACAATTTGCTTCGAAATGGGGACCAATCCTCAACCTGCATAGAATACTGAAAGTTTATTATCTTCCCTGGAACTGTGTCAAACACTGCCTTGTGTCTTCTTAAGATCTCCTCAAGTTTCTTCCTATGTTCCACCCCTAGTTGTATGTCACTGAGCCGCTCCTGTAATAGTTCTTCAAACTGAGTATCGCTGTCCTCTCCTTCTGCTAGTAAGGCCCATATCTCCTGAGAATCACTCTCTTCATTTAATTCCACAACAGCCACATCTATAAGATCATCTTCCGCCTTTCGTGTCTCCTCTTCTGTCTCTTCTGCTATTTCCTCCAATGCCCATGAACTCACGTCTTTCCCTGTAGTGATTTCATCCATGTGTAAGCCCACATCCTTCAGTTTATCAAACTCCTTAAAACTGACTGTATTATTATGCAAATCTATGACTGCCTGGTAGTCACAAATAAAATTTGCACCCAGAATAATGTTAAAATTCATTTTAGCCATTATGATGAAAGTCTGTCCAAATATATGGTCTAATATATCCAATTCTATAAATGCCTGACGTTTGCAAGTGACGGTGCGTTCGGGAATAACGCCCCTCACCTTGAGTTGCGGTACTGGAATCACTGGAATATTCTGACTCCGTCCCAACTCTCGAACCAAAGCCTCCGATACAAGACTGATTTGTGACCCCGTGTCATCAAGCATCTCACGTTAATTCCACCAATCTTGGCATAGATAATAGGTAATTGTTTGATATCATCGTTCCGTGGTTTTACAATCTCCTCCAGGCAATCTTCCGGCAAAGCTATCCATTCTTGTATGTGTGCCACAACCCATCCTTTTTCTCGATCCGGCTGTTGCTCTCTCAGGGTGAGTCCTTTTTCAATTATTGTGATTTTTTTTTCAACCCCAGCGACTACCATCATTCTTCTGTCGCGGATCTCCCTGGCGTTCTTCCAGCTTCAATAAACTCTCGGCCCCCTCAATGTGAGTATCCGGATTTGACCTCCTATTTATTGCATTTTCCCAATGTTTTTGTTCGTCCCCTCCATTAGCGTGTAACTCTTCCAGGTAGCGCTGCGATTCGGCGTGCCTGTCATTCCAATCATTTCTATAATTCCGATAGTCCCCCTGGTTCTGATATCTTCTTTCACGCCACTGTCGATTATCATCATTGTTATTTTCATAACGTCTGTAGGGTCCCTCATTTCTCCTATTATTTTTCCATTGTTGGTATCCTCGCTGCTGATACCTATTGTTGCCCTGTGTATGTCTATCATTGTTATTTTCATGACGCCGGTGTGACCTATTTTCGTCACCCTCCTGACCTCGTCTTGGTCTTGTTGACACACTTGTATTTGTGGCCTGCGACCTGGTGTGTATTTGAGCGGGTTTAACCACCTCCGTTGTGTTTACAAGTTCCAGCTGTCGTCCCCCTCTTTTCTGCAAGTGAGATGTTGTCTCGTCAATCTGACGTAAGATTTGTTCGGCTCGAACCGCTGTGTCCACGTTTGCTGCTACTAAAACCTGCTGAACATTTACTGGCAACTGCCGTGCAATCGTCATAACCAGATCCGACTCTTCTAAGGGGTGATCCAGATCCCGAAATTTTAACAATTGTAGCGAAAAGAAATCTGAATATTTTGTCTGCTGAGTCGACTGATATTTTCTCGAATAAAGTTCCAATCTGAGACTTTGTTGTAGAGAAGCCGACCAGTACTTTTTAAGGAACGCAATCTTGAAATCATCGATCCCTCCGAAAGTATACTTGAAGCTCAAGAACCACGTAAGTACATTTCCCGAAAGAAATCGTTCCATCAGTCTTAAACGACGCGCGGGCGGGATATTATTATCATTAAAATAGTGATCCATCTCTTTATGATACGCCTTCGGTGTGACAGCAGAATTTTCTGTGAATTTATTAGGTTTAAATTCATTTGATCGAATTACTTGAACGACTTGAGGGTGCTGATAGCCATGTTGAGGGGTAGAGGTTCCTCCAACGTTGTTGTGAAATCCCTCTGTGTTAGTCGTTAATGGGCTGCCTGTCAGTCCGTGGCCACTTTCCGCGCTAATTGTCCCCTGGCTCGTTGGTTCAACTTCCTTATCTGCGTGCTCTGTCTGAAATAACGTGTTCTGTCCTAATGAGCGCAACTCTGCTTTAATGATTCTATCCGACTGTTCTTTCATTTTATTCTTGATTTCTTCCTCAAGTACTTTAATGCGCGTATGATTTTCACCTACGGTCTTTATAATAGCCGTTCTTCTTTAGAGTCGCAGCTCATTTTGCGCCAATCCTTTCTGATGCTATCTTTTATCGCTCCTAATTTTTCTTCCATCTGCTGTTTCGTGTCCTGCTGATTCGATTCTATCTTCTCAAGCCTGTCTTCTAGACGTAGATTATTCTCATCTATCGTACTCTATAAATTATCCTGGTCCGATTCTAGGTTTTGCCATCGCTCTGCTGATTGTATTTCCAATTTATCCATGTCCTTTATTAGACCGGTCATGCTTTCATTTACTGCTGACAATTGTCCCTGGATAAACGTAGAATCCTCCTCCATTTTATCAAATCGCTTTTCAAGACCATCCTGTGCCGTTTTAACCTCACTGTTATTTACCGTGCATGCTAATTCTATCTGAGCTAGTTTTGCTAATACAATCTCGTCCAAATCATTTAATTTACGGTTGAACGTATCTTCTAATTTTTGTATCTGCCCTAGCTGTTTGTCATTATTCTTACTTGTATCAAGCGCGAATTGAACCATCTGCTGTGTAGTGTATTCTTTCATCTCTGCGGACAATGTGGCTAACTGACTCGTATTTCTATTTTCTTGCGCTTCTAATTGTTTGCTTATATTTTCATTTACTTGCGCTTGTAATGAGTTACCCTGTTCAATTAATTGTGCCTTCTGTTCAGATAATTGTGATTTCATAGTGTCATTCATTTGAGCCTGGAATGACTCGTTCTGTTCAGATAATTGTGATTTTATAGTGTCATTCATTTGAGCCTGGAATGACTCACTCTGTTCAGATAATTTTGCATTGTGTTCAGATAATTGTGCATTCTGTTCAGCTAATTGTGATTTTATAGTGTCATTCATTTGAGCCTGGAATGACTCATTCTGTTCCGCTGATTGTGCATTCTGTTCAGATAATTTACTGTCTAATCTTTCACTTTGTTCTCTTAATAGTTTCTGGGTTCGTGCCGTGGCACTTTCAATAATCGCTTGGATCTCTGCGACCGTCGCCATTTTCACACACAAAAATATATCACTGAGAAGACAGGAGGATAGCATGCAAACGTCTCCCCGACACACACATATATAATTCTTGACATACATTTACTTCAATTGACCACATTCAGTTCATTTAAACTTATTCCCTTTACTCCCACAAATCAATCATCACTGAATGGTTCTAATTTTACTTAATAAAATTTTTAACCCCGCACATATTCAGTCATAAATTACTATCCAGATCTGATGTTAACACTGACCAATTAACAAAGTATTGATTGTCATTTAAGGCTACCAGCCTCCTAACATATTCATGAGTTTGACTTTCTAAACAAATCTAATTTTATATTTAATCAATGGGCGCCCGATTTCACATACATTATTTTACTAATTACATCAATAAACAAAACGTGAATCGTATTTTAACTTGCAAACTCGTGATTCTACTGTATATTCCATTTTCTTGGCGGTACTTCTCTTCGCCGTATTTACGTTAACAAAATATCACTTCCGATGATCTCAAACAGTCAAAAACAGCGAAACACCACATTTAGGGTAACAGCTTGTTTATGATTCGCTAGAAAAGCCCAAAACAACGAAACGCTCCACGGTATGACACCAGCTTATCTATGCTGTCTATCCACCGTGTTCTAGTAGTGAACTAGCAACGAACTAGCCCCCCTTGGCGCGCCATCTTGTCTATGCACCCTTCAATAAAGCATGGTTTTGTCGAGAGTCGTCTACGGGGTCGTGTTCAGTCCTGACTGCGTTACACAGCAAAGTTCGCTTAAAACAACATGCTCTAATGAATAGAAAGGTTCATGACAGAGGCTATACTAGAAATAAAATGAATAACAAGTAGAATAAAATAAATTTAATGACTGAAAATATGTGCATAATAATAATCATAAATAAAAACAAATCCTCCCTGACTTTTACCCCCTTAATAATAATAATAATAACACTGAGCGGTAGGAACTCGCTCGTCACAACAAGACAATGTGAAAGCCGCTTCACATAAATGATAAAATCATAAAATAAGCATTTGAGCGATAAGAACTCACTCGTCACAACATATGGATACAAGTCCATTTTTCTGGTCAAGAAGTTATATAATGTGTGGTGTACTGTTCGTTAATAAGAAACTGAGTACTGATGCGGGTCCGTTTACAACTGAAACAGACATGTTGCTTACGGAGTGCATCTTTTAAATCACACTACGGCTATGGGACCCATCATTAATTAATACACTACAACTACTATTGACACATGCAAGATCTAATAATCTAAACAAAATGAAGAATCTCCCTGAGATTCTTACTGGTGCAGGAGCACACGGAATAAAAAAAGAGCATGCCAGAAATAGGCCAAAAACCGCTCTCATCAACTTGGGGATATAGCTCCGCGCACCCTAACTTGACACGGGTCAAGAACGCATCAAAATAAACACACCAAAAATATTGAACCAACAACAACAAAATACATGCCTAACGGCTGAAAAAACAATGTTTACATTTATATGAAACGCCAGACAAACACGAATTTCTGAGGCTACCTTACAGTATGAACAGCTCCCAATTAATCAAGCAATACTCATTATAACCGATCAGGTTTTGTGAATTTAAAACAACATCATAAATGCAGTACAGAAAGCAAATCTGTTACTAATGACTAGACACGTTATCTGATTAAGCTCCCCCTTCTTGTATGAGTCACGCTGTCCTTCAAATATCTCTCTCTGTCTAGCAAGCTAAGTGCAGTTCCCTCTGGAAACATCAACATATCTCAGGCATCCCAAGGATGGCGAGAAACAAATATATACCACGAGTTCAGCCCCGCGAGGTCATGAACTGGGTTGACATGGAGCAAGTCAGAATAATCACCATGATATCTTCTCGCTAGCATATCATAAAATCACATACGCACCCATAGCTTGGACAAATCTCATACACACTCACTCTCTGGGTCGGCTCAACAGATCAACAATACTACTGCGTCCATTGACACATTAACACAAACACACAACAGAAACTCGGGTGCAAAGTGCCATCCCGTTCAAATCTGCTGGAAAGCAACTATCGAAAACAATCCTGATCCGTCATAAGATTTTACTCACAAATAATCTTTTACCCTCCAAATTCTATTTTTCAATCTCAAAATTAATCAGTTCCATTTTTGTTGTAAGGCAAACTCCGAATAATAATGCTTGACCGCGATTTAATGTACGTGAGATCGAGCATCGGCTTCGTAACTCGCCCCGTACAGTTAAACCAAATACAATCACAAAATATAAAAATTACGCAACGCTCGGCTAGTCCCATATTTAATGTGTCAGTAAAACAAAAACTAATAATCTACATTACCAAGCAAGCAAACAAATATTTACAAAAAATATCCCATAACATCGTAGCTGACTTAATAAATAAATAAAATTTATTTGGTACTCAATCCTTTAAAACAGCGCCAGGAATTACGTCTGCATCCATCTCCTTTAAGATGTTTATCTGGTCATAGACATCTTCAGGCAAATGTCCTGCTGGTTCCCAGATCCATCCTCGTTCTTGGACGTCATCACGTGCTGATTTAAATAAAGTTTTGTCAGATACACACACGATATAATTCCTACTATATTCACCTATCAAGTACTATATTCCTTGACAGTCTATTTGGTGAATTACTTCGATGAACTGGTCCTATCTGGTAGTACTGGGACTACAAATAAATCACTGAAGTTATACTTTTGATTTGACGATACTGTTCCATGCTCACAAACATGAAAATCTGCAGAGTATGAATGTTCCGTCCTCAGACGTACAAAAATTAGTAGTGCTCTTCCGTCCTCAGACGTACAAAATAGTAATGATCCTCGAAGCATCTTGGATCGTTATAAATGACACAGACTAGGGTAGGTGTGGAAGGGGATCTTTTAAAAAATATTCCATAATAACTATCAGACTAGCATGCGACCGGTATCATTGAGTTCGTAGCAGGGTGGAGGTTACGATTATGCTGTAGCCGGCTTGAATCGATCGTGGAATTAATCTGTAGATAACTCCCGCGTTATCTACTCGTGCGCGTTCCCAAGCCGAGTTCCCGCTAAGACAAGGCGCCTTGATACTATTGGCCTAGACTCTTGTATGTCTTTGCGCGTTTTTACAAACATTTCTGCCGTAGGGAGTGGTTCACATGATGATAGACCAATTACCTTGTAGCATTCGATTTCTTCCTTGGCGCCAATCTTCATAGCAACAAGCCATAGTGTGCGTCCCCAAGCCAACATTCGCGCTAAAAGTTGCACCTGTTCTATGTCTCAAGAATATATACGCATCTTTCTAAAATACCACAGGAGCTTAAACCATTGTGTCCTCTCGGCCACTGATTTCTCAATATATCCCTACACCGTCTGGCTCTCATATCTGTTGTCTGTAGAAATGTATCAAAAGATGATGAATAAATATTAGAATCCTTTATATAGCCTGAGGATAAAGGGTTCAGTATGTTTATCATTTTACGAATATTTTCCATTGTTTTTCCAAAAATAGCATTGTTGAATAATTTGAACAGATTTTTCTCAAAATCATTTTTGGCTTGTTTTCGAAGGTTGTTATTAAAATCAACGTATGCCTTTAGCCAAGGTCTTTGTTTAAACTTTAACACACGATGAATTTTTATCAATTTTAGTCCATGATCTAGAGCTTGTTTAAGTGTCATGTAGTGAACAACGTATCGCCTTCGATTTCCAAGATGAGGAATTAGTTTTTTCAGATACGAATTCATAGGTTGTGTACACTCTGGTAGGAAAGGTAAATCGTTGTGTAGATCATGAAGGTCATATGGATAATCAACATCTACGTCTAAAATGTATCCTACAGGATCGTCTTCCTTTAGTTTTTCTAGATCAACAGTATCTGGAGAAACCCACTGAAATCCAACATAAGGAAGGGAGTGGCACATAGCCCACCCTTATTGGTTGTTGGCATCATCATAGGTAATAAACTGCGATGGTTTCTCAGAATCGTAGGTTTCCATGTATTTATTGTTATCTTCAGCAAACCGATGAGGCACCTGGCATATGCCTCCACGTATTCCACACTCGATTAGAAGAATCTGATCGTAATCCTGTAGAAATTCCAGTTCAATTCCTGTGTAAAGGAGCATTGCCTCAAAACTTAAACCAGGCGAAGTAAAAAAAGTGTGCAGCATCCACTCGATGTGTTTCTAGTGTTTTGTTTCGAAACGTTTCAAAGCTGTCTTCGAAAAGGAGTACATCTGAAGTTAGGTAGAAATCACTATATTCCCCTAGAGTGTTAATGTTGAACTGATTCCACACATTTTTGGCATGTTCATAGCCTTCTTTACTAATATCTTCTTGACTTAATTTGTTAAAGAATGTCTCTTTTGGAGGTAAACACGTCTCAATTAACTTTTCCCATGAATCAATGTAATCATAACAAAATACCCCTTTACGCGTCATGAGCGTTGCATTTTCTTTCACAAAGTACTTGTCTGTTTCAGGGTATGATGTTAAGTTGGAAACTAAGTATTCCAAACTACTTGGCATTTACCGAAACGTGTCCACAAATTGAAGCGTATCATTTCCTACATATTTGGTGAAGGAAATGTACTTTCCTTTGGAGTTAGCGATAACTCGAACTATCCAGTCCTCTTGGATAAATGGTTTTTGACACAAATAACAGGTTTCAGAAGATTGGAACTCTGCTTTTTGATCCTCAGTTAAAGCCTTTGAAACATTTAAGCTGTAAAGGCGATCAATTTCATTAGCTACTGAGATCAAACAGTCCATGAACTTTTCTGCAGCGTCAGGTCCACGATAAATAACAGGCTGTCTAGGAAGGTTTGTCTTTATGTGTTCCACAGCTGGTGAGGGTTTACCGTATATACCAAAGCTCATAGGAACATGACTCTGGTATGGGGCTGAAAAACTTGCCTCATGATTAGGTAGATATGTTTGATATGGTAACAGTATACTTTCGAAATCTGCGTAGATAACGTAAGGTATTCTCAGCATTTGTTCCATATTTAAGAATTTCATAATTGAGTTTTTAATAGGCATTTCAACCCTAGCAATGTCATGCTGGACACACAAAGCTCTATGTTCTTTCAATTTTTCCATTCCTTGTTGCCCATATTGATTATCAAAGTGAGTAAAACACCGTTTACACGTATATATCTTATGGCCTTGGTGGGTAATCTGATGTCCTACTAGTGTATCAAAATCTTTGATAAAGATGTAGTGGTTATGTCCGGATGATGAACTTAGTAGAAGGAGATCGCGATGGTCTTGTAGCTCTTGATCCACAACCTTTAGAGGGAACAATTTGTTGTCTTGTTCCAATCCAAATACATTTATTGTTATGTCGTTGGCTTTCTCAAATTTGGGAATGTCAGCTAGTGATGTAGGAAACGATATTACTGATAAATCATTCTAGTTGTCCAGGTCCTTGTATTTACTAATGCGTTGAGCATCCTTTTTAACCAGTTTTGCTAAAATGGCATACATAGAACACTTTTCATCTTTCAAATTTTCAGGATTAATGCAGGCTTTTCTTGCTTTTATAGCTGCTGGTAATGGAATATATGTGCTTCCACGCAAGGGATTGTACTTATTTATTTTCAATCGTACTCCTTCCACTCCTAACAAAGCCCAATTACTGCCTTTTAGCTCAGATTCTTCCATTTCTGTAGTTAACTTTGTAAATTGTGTTTCCAAGAAACTACTTAAGTCTATTTCCAAAAATAGGGCCTGATTTCGTGTTTTAAAAGCTCGATCTGTAATTTCGTAAGTGGACGTATGAATGAATCTACATTCAGCCACAAGATTAACTTTTATCGACTTGTAAATTGCTAGTTCTTTTTGCATAGCTTGTATTATTTGCTGTTTGGACTCTCTAAGGTATGAATTAAAATCTTTACACGTACTGTAGGAAATGTTAAGCTTCGATTTGTGGACACGTTTCGGTTAATGCCAAATAGTTTGGAAAACTTAGTTTCCAACTTAACATCATGCCCTGAAACAGACAAGTACTTTGGGAAAGAAAATGCAATGCTCATGACTCGAAAAGGGGTATTTTGTTATGATTACATTGATTCATGGGAAAAGTTAAGTGAGACGTGTTTACCTCCAAAAGAGGCATTCTTAACAAATTAAGTCAAGAAGATAGTAAAGAAGACTATGAACATGTCAATAATGTGTGGAATCAGTTCAACATTAAAACACTAGGGGAATATAATGACCTCTACCTAACTTCAGATGTATTCCTTCTTGCAGACAGCTTTGAAACGATTCGAAACAAAACAATAGAAACACATCGAGTGGATGCTGCACACTTTTTTACTTCGCCTGGTTTAAGTTTTGAGGCAATGCTCCTTTACACAGGAATTGAATTGGAATTTCTACAGGATTACGATCAGATTCTTCTAATCGAGTCTGGAATACGTGGAGGCATGGAAAACTATGATTCTGAGAAACCATCGCAGTTTATTACCTATGATGATGCCAGCAACCAATACGGGTGGGCTATGTGCCACTCTCTTCCTTATGTTGGATTTCAGTGGGTTTCTCCAGATACTGTTGATCTAGAAAAACTAAAGGAAGACGATCCTGTAGGATACATTTTAGACGTAGATGTTGATTATCCATATGACCTTCATGATCTACACAACGATTTACCTTTCCTTCCAGAATGTACACAACCTATGAATTCGTCTCTGATAAAACTAATTCCTCATCTTGGAAATCGAAGGCGATACGTTGTTCACTACATGAAACTTAAACAAGCTCAAGATCATGGACTAAAATTGATAAAAATTCATCGTGTGTTAAAGTTTAAACAAAGACCTTGGCTAAAGGCATACGTTGATTTTAATAACAACCTTCGAAAACAAGCCAAAATGATTTTGAGAAAACTCTGTACAAATTATTCAACAATGCTATTTTTGGAAAAACAATGGAAAATATTCGTAAAAGTATAGACATACTGTTCCCGTAAATCCGGAATGTAGCCAGTTGGAATATCCATTGCCCCAGCTGGATCGCCTGTTTCTAACAGTACCGGCAAATTACTACATTAGAAATCGCTCCAACATGGTCTTTAAGGATTTTCATACAGCAGTTACAAGAATATTGTGGATCAACAACAAACTACACGGGGCACACTTACCTTTACTTACGTTCTCGGGGCCTGGGAACTCAGCATCGCGTACAATGCATCCACAATACTCTAATCCTTATATTTAAAAAGAATCACACGTCAACACCGACAGATAACGAACTGAATAAATTTATTAACAATAGTAAACTAACCTAATATAAACAAAATAACAATAAACTAACCTAACAACAAAAAGAAATAAAGCCATAAAATCATTCACACTTCCTTTCTATAACACACCTTACTACAATGCTCTGCAAAATAACAGCATAAAAGCCTTGGCAGGTTTAGGCCCACACTACGTTAAAAAGAAAAACGTTTAAGGGATGCTCTTACATTCATGGCATTCCTGGGAACAGGTTACCTACCTTGGCACACGTCTGAAAACGCACGTGCATTTGCTTGCTCCATGAATGAGCTCTAGCACAGCGTTGGGCTCGGAACTATTTACATTTTATACAAGGCTGTGAATCGCCACCTGTTCACATTATGTCACACCAAGCTCTCCACTCCTAACGGTGAATCATTCTGTCTGGCGTGCATTGGGACTGCCTTGTGTGCGTTTAAAATACACGTAAAATTAACATTCAGATCTTACAAAAATGCTCATAACTTCTATGTTCCTTTAACAATCATTCTGAAATCTTCACACACTCTTTCATTCGCACCCCGAAATTGTTCTAGACCAATTCGCTTCAACAATTACTCTTAACAGTGGGCATTCATTCATACAAAATCATCCGCTCACAAAACACACGCTATTCCACAACATTTGATTAATTAATCCTACCAAAATTATTTAACTAATTAAATCATTTCCGAAAAATATTTACATGTGATTTGTTAATAATAATTGACACTATTTAACGTTGCTAACACGTTACTTTCGAGATTCTGGATTCTCGGTTACAACACAACTCTCAATTAATTATTTACACTGTTTTTCACATAAACATTTTCTAACACTCCGTAGTTTTCATATACTGCTCACACATCGTCTTATATACGTTTCCTTACATTGTCGGTATAATACAGTCGACTGATAAAGGTTAACTGTACGTAATTACATAACTTCGGGTTTAATAAAATATAATAATGGTATCTTTGACATGAGTAGACAATCGTTCTCTAATTGTATTTTCGCTAAAACCCTTCTGTCAACACTGCTAAAACGTTACTTCACATGAACTGGACTACTTGTATACAACGACTCTTATCATGATCCAATGCCTTCTTCTCAAAGAACAATAATATTTTGACTTCCTTTAAAATGCGGAACTTCCTTCGCAAGAGCGTTCCATAGCTCTACAAATCCTCATATAAGAGCATATATGGCATAAACAATTATCATCCACTATGTTAAACAATGCCCAAAAACGGATTAATTGTTATTAATATTTCCTCTGTAGGAACGTTTCTCAAATAATGGCATGACCCTCAGTATCGTTTCAAATGACTACTGTCGCAAATATATGTAATAAAAATAATACTCCTGTCTCATCTCACTTATCAAGCTATAAATTGTATATCGTTGTATTATCAGGTCTACATAACGACGTGATATTACACAAATAGTGTAAAATAACACACATGTTATTTATAGTGTCAAATAGAATTCAATCTTGACCGGTATAAAGTAGCTTTGAATTCCTAGCCAAAGATTTGAATAATCTTCTATCAAAAGGTATTTCCTCTAACATATTAAATGAACAAAACTCTCAGCTTGACAAATAATAAAAAGGTTTGTCAATGTCGTAATGTTTTTCCACTCTATACAAAGAATGTTTATAGGGATTAAGACATCGGTCTTATCAAACGACTAGTATTTCCTAGATCGTCGAAAGTATATGTACAATAATGATATAAGAATAGCATTCGATGTTTCTTCTGATCATGAAGTTTGATGTTGTTACTTTAAAGTGCTCAAATTAAATTTAAAAAGAATTTAATTTGAAACAATGACACAATGTCAGAATACTTGATTTAAATAAAGTATTAAAATTCGAGCTTCCGTGGCTTAAGCGGCAGCACGCTGGCCTCTCACCACTGGGTCTGTGGTTCAAATCCCAGTCACTCCATGTGAGATCTGTGCTGGACAAAACGGAGGCAGACAGGCTTTTCTCCGGGTACTCCGGTTTTCCCTGTCACAATTTCATTCCAGCAACACTCTCCACTATCATTTCATTTCATCTGTCATTCATTTAATCATTGCCCCAGAGGAGTGCGACAGGCTTCGGCAGCCCGCACACTTCATATCCTCGCCGCTAGATGGGGGCTTCATTCATTCCATTCCTGAACCGGTCGGTGACTGGAAGCAGGCAGTGGATTTTCATTTTCATTAAAATTCGAAAATCGAAATTACTAGTCTTCTATGAGGCAATCTGATTCCTCACACAAAAAATTTTAATCTCAGTTCAACAACGGATCCGTAGAATAAAATTAAAAAATAGATGAAAGGCAATCAGTAGTGGAGTAAGGCCGATTCTGCCCCCACCCCCCATCACTACTCCCAATGCAAGCCGATAACTCCCGAACCCGTGGTCGGACATTCACGAATGAGGTGTCGTTGGACTCGGGATGGCGGGGGCTTTGCTATGGACCACTCATTTCAACCCCTAAATAAAACCTACCCCTACTAGGGGGTGAAACTCTAATTTTTTTGTGAAAGTCTCTTTTCAAATGCAACAGACATAATGGGCGATACCACTATGAACTTAAACGTTGTTGCTCATATAGCGCATGCGTTTTGCTGGATGCCTCTATGGATCACCATTCTTGATTTTGTTTTGTACGCATGCGCACTTGGGATTTTTGTAAGAGGGCGGGCTCTTTGAAAAAAAATTAAGAAGGGGTTTTGGTGGTGAGGAGAGAGCCAGATAGTCGCCTACTTTCCTAAGAAGTTTGCCGATATCTCTCAAACGCAAGGTCGGATTTGGACGTGTGACGTATCAAATCGCTTGTCTCGAAGCCCTATAAATGAAAATCCACAGCCTGCTTCCAGTCTCCGACCGGGTCAGGAATGGAATGAATGAAGCCCTCATCTAGCGGCGAGGATATGGACTGTGCCGGCTGCCGAGGCCTGACGCACACCTCTGGGGCAATGGTTAAATGAATGACAGATGAAATGAAATGATAGTGGAGAGTGTTGCTGGAATGAAATTTTGACAGGGAAAACCGGAGTACCCGGAGAAAAACCTGTCTGCCTCCGTTTTGTCCAGCACAGATCTCACATGGAGTGACCGGGATTTGAACCACGGACCCAGCGGTGAGAGGCCGGCGTGCTGCCGCCTAAGCCACGGAGGCTTCCTCGAAGCCCTATATATGTTATTAATAGGTTAAAGTTTTGAGAATGGGGGAAACAGGCTTTTTGGGGGTAAAACAATGATTTTAGTTTTTTTCCGATATCTCACGAATGCATGGTCGGATTTGGTCCTATGACGTGTCAAATGTATTGTCTCGAAACCCTCTTTATCTTGGTCATAGGTTAAAGTTTTTGAGAATGAGGGAAACAGAATTCATTGTGTAAAACTGTGATTTTAGACTTTCTGTTATATCTCACAAACCAATAACGCCAGAGACGTATACGAGGGGTCGTAAGACTCGGGGTGACGCCCCTCCCCTCTCCCCCTTTCGAATATAGTATTTATGTTTAAAAAATTCGAAAGGGTCTAACGACACTTTCGTTGAAAACATTTTAGTTTTTAAAACTTTTTTTTAAATCTATCTAAAATGTTAATGAAGAGTGGTTGTAGATAGAAAGAGACGATACCACTGGGCACGTGTTTCAACGAGGCTATTACTGGCCACGGTGGTGATATACCAATACAGTATTCTCTATTTCGATGAGACGGCGGGTCGAGGGTTCGTTTTCCGATTTTTCCTATGATGGAATTCCTAATTCCTAAACCCCCAGAAGGGGTTCGTTAACGTGTAGACGATTATGAGTGACATGACAAATGATAATTTCTTGATCAGATGAAGCTGGCTTTAGATAGAACAAACAGAACTTGGTTATATGTTGCTTGAAGTGAGTATAGAAAACAAACTTGCTGGGGCAGACTGACAGGATGTGGATGTTATTTGACCTTATTGGAATGCATTGACCTGACTTCACAACAGGCAATGAAAAAAAATCACAGAGATGCTGAGGGCACTTGAAGGTCAAACGATATGGCAACCATGGTGGGAGGGGGAAGCGAGGATGATGTCGCCGATCATGTTCAATGTTCAATGGATGAATTTATATTTTGCGAAGCATTGTTCGGAGAGAGTCATGTGACGACTTGTTTTAAGAGTATTTATTTTCCGATCTTTTCTATGGTGGACTCATTGATTGAAATAATCCAAAACTGCTAGGGCATGGCCTTGAGATTTTATAAACCGATAATGGGATTTTGACATACAAGGTCCCCCCAGAACTTGACATGATGTCATTCATTTTATGGCTTATGAATTTCCCCAAAAAAGAACCAAAACAACAAGATCATGGACTTTTGCTTTTCTTAATACATTGCAAACCCATAATGTAAGATGTTTACTGTGAGTGACGAAACCTAGCTAGGTAAAGAAAGAATTCTGATAGGCAATATGTATGGTGACTGACACGTCTTTGACCATTGGAACTTGTTTTCAGATCTGACTGTAGTACATAGGGAGTGTAGGTTGTAGGCATGGCTTGACAAACGGTGTACACAAAATTCAATTTATCGATTCAAGAATTAAGAGTAGACTATCATTAATTAATTGGTTAAAGAGTGTAGCTAAAAATAAAAAATGGTGACTACATTAAACTAAACTGAACCAAGTCGAATCAAACCCAACTGAACCAAACCAAGCCTAAAGCAAACCAAACCTAATCAAGAACAAGCCAAGGGCTTAAGTGTAAAACTTGTGGGGGAATGCAGTCATTGGCAATGTCCAAAGGAAGGGATAACGCTCTACCTCTAGAGGGTAAGGTAAAGCTAGCGCATGGTGCTAATGCATATTCCCAAGTACATGAACCACACACACACACAACTATCCTATGCTGTTTTTATGAGTTGACTGTTAAAACTTACTCAGTGGTTACTGAGCAAGATGGTCGCTACACACAACAAGCTTTAAATGCTTGAGGCTAATAATCTATACACACACACACACTCGCTTGTTCTAAACTAAACTGTCTTGCTGGCAGTGCTCACTCAGTAGGCAAATGACAGAAATGCTTGGCTAACAGAAATACAATCATTTTCGGTTGTCTAATGTTACCAGCTAACCATTACATGCTATAGTGGTGAGCACATGTGCCTCTTGCACTGGAGATCGTAACTCGATTTCTAGCTCTAAGGCCTAGAACGAATCAAACTAAGAAAGAAGGGTATGGTGCCGCAGTTGTTAAACTGTTAGCCTTTCACTAAGGTAGACTAGGGTTTGATTTTAGGTTAATATACATGTCATAAACAAACAAACAAAAAAGCAGAGATAATGTTTAAAACTGATTACACTTGTCTCTTTTCAAATTATTACTTAGATTACAAATACAAAGGTGGACTGTGTTTGATATACAGTTAATGCCGCCTATCGCATACTAGCCTGTAAGAAAGCCAAACAAGCAAAAGGCGTAGTAGAGCAGTGGTAAAATCGCTAAGTGTAGAGCACTACCTCACGGTTTTATGAACTGGTAATGGTATGTCGCATAAACAGTGCAGGATACAATCCAGCAACCATAATTTTTTATCTTGTGGAACAGAGAAAACATATATATAGAGAGAGAGATATAGAAAGCTTGTGTATGTATGGGTAGCATTGATTGTTTGACCAGGGAAAATACGGTGAGGTAGGGTTGGGTGAGGGAGAATTAACACTTATATATGAATGGTTAAATAGTATTTTTTTTTCAATAGTTTTGTTTTTGAAATAGAGTGGTAGATAGCCGTTATTTTGTAAAACATTCTTACTTGCAGTAGTAATAAGCCTCTACGGTTCCGCTAACACACATAGACAGACTGTACTACTGCCATGGTCAAGCACTCACATTAAGATCATTTACAAAAACATAAAATGAAAAATCAAAAATCTTGTTTTGGAAATAACGTTTTTCAACAGACACAAAATAAATAAAAAAAATGTGTAAACAGCAAAATGGAAAATCCATGTTTCCATATAGACAAAATTTAAAAACCTTAAACGAACATTTCAAAAAAATATATAAAAATGGGAAATTGACAAATGTGTAAATATTAAAAAGGAAAATCCATGTTTCCATATCATGAAATTGAAAAAAAACATAAAACTGTCATTTTAAAAAATGCAAATGGAAAATTGACAAATTGCAATGTGTGAAATGTGAAATTGAACAAATGGCTATCATTATTTAAACAAATAAAAAAAATCATAGTGCCTTATGGTTGAGGTGTGAATCAAACCCTCTCTACTTATTTTGGACCACCCGAGACTGAGTATACTTGTTTTAATCTTCATACCACTTTTAAAATTTTGTGTTAAAGCTATGAATTGAACCCAAGAGCTTGTAGGGGGAGACGAAGATTAGAACATGTTAAACAGACAGTCTTAATTGTAGGGTGTGGTAGCTATATAAGATGAAACTATTAGCTCGGGACAGGGGCATTGAGATCTCCAGCAAACCAGTCAAACGACTAAAGACTCAAACAACAACATGTAAGCTCACCAAAATAATGTTGTGTAACGGTAAATGTTAGTCAACGAACAGTAATGCATTACTAAAACCCATGACACGATACCTAAGAGCTTTTCTAAAGTTATTTTAAAATACCTTTAACCCTATATTAAACACCTAGTTCACAATATTCATAACTGCAATGATATGGTAAAACAAAACAAAATCTATATTTCAAAACAAGCAAGTGGTTTCGTCAATGGATACTGGGAAAAGTTTTGTAAACCCTCAAGTCCACAAGACAAATTAAATTAGTAACTGTCAAGTTGGCCGAGTGGTTAAGGTGTTTGACTTAAGTTCAGATTTCCTCTACAAGGAAGCAAAGGTTCGAATCCCTTACCTGACATAAATATTGCCTTAACAAGGCTTGTCCACACTGAATTATTATGATACTTGCTACGCAAACCATAGAGAGAGTGTATTGTTTAAGGCACTCTCTTTATGAACATAGTCAGAGACTGTTGATGGTTAACAATTGCATTAATAGTGGGACATGGGGATAGCAATTAAGAAAAACAGCCAATACCCATACAACATTTTAATTCATTTACATTTTTTTACAATAGTTACGCAGTGAATACTACTTTTTATCTTCTTATCATTGTTTGATATAGATTTTAAACACAACGCTTGTTGTAGATCCTTTTATAACATTCTCCAGGTATTCTTGTTCTTAAAAACTGGGGAAGCTGCAATGGTTTTACAGACATTAAACCCTCATCCTCTTCTTTTTCATGATCATCATCATCATCATTATAAATATTATCATCATTATTATTATAGTCATTTTCACCAACATCATCATCATCATCATCATCACCCTCAACATCACTAGAACTATCCAATTCCTTTTTTTCCTTTACAAAAGGGACCTCTTGAAGAGTCTGTGTTGCTTTTGATAGTGTTAAGGATTTTTTGAACGTTGACAACTGTCCTAACATGACTTTTTGAGGAGATGATAATTGCTTTTCAACAAACAATGCACTATCTTGAGCAGCAATATCATTTTCTTGAACTTGCTTTTTAGCATTTTCATGATATTTTGTTGGCAGCAACAGTGTTTTATCTGGTGCACTACATTGATGATTACCCACACTTAAGAACTTACCATTCTTACTTTTTAGATGACCTAAACATTTTGTTGTCTTTTGTTTTGAGCACTGCCTAAATATGATTCCATTCACATTTTGCCGCTTATAGTAATAGGAGTAGCCATGATACAGTGCACGTGGTTTGCCTTTATTGGTTATAGTATATTCCATAGTAGTAACTGACTTGTAAAGTTGATCTACCCACTATAAGGTCAGAACAATTCTGGTGAAAGTGTGATTTTGTGTTGAGGTTTTATATAGGATGATGTTCGTGGCTTATGTTGGTGGCTTATGCTGGTGGCTTAAGTTGGTGGCTTATATTGGTGGCTTATGTTGATGGCTTATGTTGGTGGTTTATGTTGGTGGCTTATATTGGTGGCGTATGTTGGTGGCTTATGTTGGTGGCTTATGTTGGTGGCTTATGTTGATAACTTATGTTGGTGGCTTATATTGATGGCTTATGTTGATGGCTTATGTTGGTGGCCTATATTGGTGGCTTATGTTGGTGGCTTATGTTGGTGGATTATATTGGTGGCTTATGTCGATGGTTTATGTTGGTGGCTTATATTGCTGGCTTATGTTGATGGCTTATGTTGATGGCTTATGTTGGTGGCTTATGTTGGTGACTTTCTCTTCAGGTTTCACAGTAAGTGACCTGCCCTTATTTGTATAATAACCAACAGTAATTCTGTATAAATATAAGAAGTTATAGGAACTTCTCCTTCATTCTATCCGCTTCCTTTTTTGTTATTTTCGAAGTTGTTACTCTTTCTAAAATAGTTACGTGGAAATTTCTTAAAGTACACTCCTTGTACTCAATTTAATGTTTAAACTTTAATCACTTCATTTGTCTTTTTTAAATCTTAGAAAGATTTTAGTACATATAAAGATTTGAAACCTAAAGAATTGTTAATTGCCTGGAGCAAACGTCAAATGTTTTCTGAGATCTGTGACCCCAAAATTGTTAACCAAATTGAAAATATATATTTGTTAAAGTTATCAACTTCCTTTGAATTGTTAAATAAATTAAACTCTTTGTTCTTGGATTTATCATTTCGCAAATACTACAGTTAGGCAAGATCCTGGCTTTCCTAACTCTTCCTAGGTTCATGCCCTCGTTAATACGCAATAATTCTGTTACTATTTGTCTTGTCAGACCATCACCCTTCCCCATAGTAGGCATATGCATGCTTGAGAGGGAATACACTAGAGCCATTCTCTGGCAAACCGCCCAAGTCCTAGCTGCGTTTCCCGTCAGTTTCGACCAGGTCCTTACCCACTTTAGGTATCAGAGAGCGGATTTGCAGTGGCAACCGCCTCTAAGTGCATTTAAAGTTAAATTTACAACTTTTGTGGGACTCTCCTCCTATCTTTCTATCCCTTTTCTCCAGTCCGAAACCCACCTCCTTTTCTTTATCATCTTCCCTTGGTGGTTAGGTTATTCCTCAGCCAATAATCTACCCACCATGGGTTCGCGAGATATCCCACCGCCGCCATCTTGTGTGGTGGAGCGGTGGCGGTGGGGCCAGAACCGACACAAAACCACTACTTTTGTTTCCAAAAATTGCATTGTTAAATAATTTGAACAGATTTTTCTCAAAATCATTTTTGGGTTGTTTTTCGTGGGTTGTTATTAAAATCAACGTACACCTTTAGTCAAGGTCTCTGTTGAAACATAAACACACGATGAATTTTTAACGATTTTAGTCCATGATTTATAGCCTGTTTGAGTGCCATGTAATGAACAACATATAGCCTTCGATTTCCAAGATGAAGAATTAGTTTTTACGAGGCGAATCCTATGGTTTTATACACTCTGGTAGGAAAGGTAAATTGTTGTGTAGATCATGAAGGTCAGATGGATAATCAACAGCAACGCCTAGAATGTATCAAACAGGGACGTCTTCCTTCAGCGTTTCTAGGTCAACGGTATCTGGAGAAACCCACTGAATTCCACCGTAAGGAAGGAAGTGGCACATAGCCCGACCGTATTGGTTGTTGGCATCATCATAGGTAATAAACTGCGATGGTTTCTCGGAATCATACGTTTCCATGGATTTATTGTTAGCTTCATTATACCGATGAGAGGCCTGACAGTTATATTCCTCCACGTATTCCAGACTCTATTAAAAGAATCTGATCGTAATCCCGTAGTAATTCCAGTTCAATTCCAGTGTAGAGGAGCATTGCCTCAAAACATAAACCAGGCGAAGTACAGAGGTGTTCAGCATCCAATCGATGTGTCTCTAGTGTTCTGTTTCTAAACGTTTCAAAGCTGTCTGCAAGAAGGAGTACATCTGATGTTAGGTAAAGATCACAATATTCCCCTAGGGTTTTAATTTTGAACTGATATCATACATTTTTGGCATGTTCATGGTCTTCATTACTAATATCTTCCTGATTCAATTTGTTAAAGAATGCTTCTATTGGAGGTAAACACGTCTCACTTAATTTTTCCCATGAATCAATGTAATCATAAGGAGATACCCCTTTACGAGTTAAGCGGGTTGCATTTCCTTTTCCAAAGTACTTGTCTGTTTTAGGTTATGATGTTGAGTTTGTAACTAAGTTTTCCAAACTACTCGGCATCAACCTAAACGTATCCACAAATCGAAGTTTAACATTTCCTACATATTTGGTGAAGGAGATGTACTTTTCATTGGAATTAGGGATAACGTCCACCCTCCCAGTAGTACATCCCAACTGCTTTACAATGAAATTTGCACCATATCCACTCATATTATGTAGAATTACAGGAACGGTGTTACGTGTTTTACACCTAAAATGACAGTTATTATGAGTACTTCCCGGGTATTCACCTATAATATGGCAATGCTCTCTAACTTTCCTTGGTAAATGTTTTATAGCAAAATAACAGGTTTCAGAAGATTGGAACTCTGCTTCTTGATCATGAGTTAAGGCCTTTGGAACATTTAAGCTGTAAAGGCGATCAATTTCATTAGCCATTGAGATCAAACAGTCCATAAACCTTTCTGCAGCGTCAGGTCCACGATAAATAAGATGTTGGCTCTGAAGGTTTGTCTTGATATGTTCCACAGCAATGTTCCGGTAAGTAGCGGAAACTTACTTTGTGTGTTCCATGTGAATATTATGCGAATTTCGTCCGCGTGCAAGACGTGCCTGTATAAACTCCGTATATAAACTCAATATACAACTAACCACCAAGTGTTCAGAACTAACATGTATAGCCTTGTCTAGGGTATATAGGGGATCCTTAGCAAGAATATTGTCAGTTGACTACCACCTCTTACAATGTTCACATCGTGAAAAACCGTCGAAACAACCAGTCTACAGCCTTGGCATAAGCAGTAAGCAGCTGTTAGTATGGATTGGGGTATATTAGAGGACCCTTAGCAAGAATATTCTCAGTTGACTATTACCTCTCACGGTGTTCACATCGTGAAAGACCGCCGAAACAACCAGTCTACAGCCTTGCCATACGCAGTAAGCAGCTGTTAGCAGGAAACAACAGTCATGATGGAGGAAACTATTCCAAGCTACATATGCAAAGATTGTGGAAAGACTTCTCTTCGGAACTATGATAGAAAGCGTCATGAATTATCGTGTGGTGAATTTCATCAGTGCAAAACCTGTGGCAGCAAATACCTACAACTGACGTCGCCTTGAAGAAAGTTGTAATGCTGTGTATCAGCTAATAGACAAAAAAAACAGAGCCTACAAAGCTTTACCTAATCTCAATGGCTCCTGATAATAATGGACTTACTGAATATGAAACGTCTTTTGATGGTCTCGTCGTAAGTCCTATTTTATACGTTGTGATATGTTTAAGGATTTAAATTCATACCTTAAAGAGTCCAAACCGCAAATAATCCAAGCTATACATAAAGAACAAGCAATGCACAAGTCAATAAAAGTTAATCTTGTGGCTGTATGTAGATTTATTCATACGTTTACCATTGAAATTACAGATTGTGCCTTTAAAACATGTAATCAGGCCATATATTTGGAAACAGACTTAAGTAGTTTCTCGGAAAAACAATTTAAAGAGTTAACTACTGAAATGGAGGAATCTGAGCTAAAAGACAGTAATTGGGCTTTGCTAGCAGTCGAATGAGTACGATTGAAAGTAAATAAGTATAATCCCTTGCGTGGAAGCACATAAATTCCATTACCAGCGGCTGTAAAAGAAAATAACCTGCATTAATGCTCAACACTTTAAGGATGAAAGGTGTTTTATGTGTGCCATTTTAGCAAAACTGGCTAAAACAAAAGCTCAACGCATTAGTAAATACAAAGACCTGGAAAACAACTATGATTTTTCAGTTTTATCGTTTCCTACAGTACATCGCTAGCTGACATTCCCCAATTTGAACAAGCAAACGACATATCCTTTAATTTATTTGGAATGGAAAAAGACAACAAACTGTTTCCTCTAAAGGTTGTGGATCAAGAGCTAAAAGACCATCGTGACCTTCTTCTGCTATGTTCTTCATCTGGCCAGACTCACTACGTCTTTGTCAAAGATTTTGATAAACTAGTAGTACATCAGATTTAACACCATGGACATAAGATATTTACGTATAAACCGTGTTTTACGCACTCCGATAATTAATAAGGTCAACGAGGGATGGAAAAATTGAAATAACATAGAGCTTTTTGTGTCCTGAATAACATTGCTAGGGTTGAAATGCCTATTAAAACCCCAATTCTCAAATTCATAAATGTGGAAATAATATTGAGAATACCTTACGTTATCTATGCAGATTTCAAATTATATTCTTACCAAATCAAACATGTCTACCCAATCCAGATGCAAGTTATACATTTCCATATGAGCTTTGGTATATATGTTAAACCCTCACCAGCTGTGGAACATATAAAGACAAACCTTCAGAGACAACCTGTTATTTATCGTGGACCTGACGATGCAGAATAGTTTGGACTGTTTGATCTCTATAGCTAATTAAATTGATCGCCTATAGAGCTTAAATGTTCCAAACGCCTTAACTCATGATCAAGGAGCAGAGTTCCAATATTCTGAAACATATTATTTGTGCCATAAAACATTTACCAAAGAGGACTGGAAAGTTAGAGATCATTGCCATATTACAGGTGAATACCGTGGAAGTGCTCATAATAACTGTATTTTGAGGTGTAAAACACGTAACCCCGTTCATGTATTTCTACATAATATGAGTGGATATGATGCAAATTTCATTGTAAAGCAGTTCGGATGTACTACTGAGAGAGTGGATGTTATCCCTGACTCAAAGGAAAAGTGCATCTCCTTCACAAAAATGCGGGAAATGTTAAGCTTTGATTTGTGGATACGTTTAGCTTGATGCCGAGTAGTTAGGAAAACTTAGTTACCAACTTAACATCATACCCTGAAACAGACAAGTACTTTGGAACAGAAAATGCCACGCTGATGACCCGTAAAGGGGTGTTTGCTTATGATTACATTGAATCATGGGAAAAACTAAGTGAAACGTGTTTACCTCCAAAACAAGCATTCTTCAACCAATTAAATACAGAAGATGTTAGTAAAGAATTCTATGAACATGCCAAAAATGTATGGAATCAGTTCAAAATTAAAAACATAACTTCAGATGTACCCTTTCTTGCAGACAGCTTTGAAACCTTTAGAAACAAAACACTAGAAACACATCGAGGCGATGCTGCACACTTCTTTACTTCGGGTGGTTTTAGTTTTGAGGCAATGCTCCTTTACACTGGAATTGAACTGGAAATGCTAGAGGATTACGATCAGATTCTTTTATTAGAGTCTGGAATACGTGGAGGAATATGTCAGGTGTCTCATCGGTATGCTGAAGCTTACAATATATACATGGAAACCTATGATTCCGAGAAACCATCGCAGTTCATTACCTATGATGATGCCAACAACCAATACGGGTGGGCCATATGCCACTCCCTTCCTTACGGTGGATTTCAGTGGGTTTCTTCTGATTCCGTTGATCTAGAAACGCTTAAAGGAGACGACCCTGTTGGATACATTCTAGACGTTGATGTTGATTATCCATCTGATCTTCATGATCTACACAACAATTTACATTTCCAAAGGATTCGCCTCGTAAAAACTAATTCCTCATCTTGGAAATCGAAGGCTATAGTGTCCCCTTGCGAATCAACATTAAAGCAGCAAATACACCAAATCATGGACCTCGTCCTTACTCCTCTTATTGTTGCGTGTATTGTGTTTGACGGTTTTTACTGGCAAGACTACGGTTAGAATGAGTACATATTTCCATGAGATATGCTTCCATAGAACCAGATCGCAGGACGCATATCCATGAACATTTTTCACCACGCCTTGGCATCGGGATCCACATTTAATGACTATCACAAAATGAAATGACAATTGACCACACTACCCTTTACTAAAAATACACATTACTTCCGCGAGAAGTATATATATCATTGCCAAAAGCACTCAAAATCAAGCTGGCTAAAAAGGTCTTACAGAAACAGGGTGAAAATACAATCGTGGTCATCTATAACAAACTCATGGATAAACCGATCGTTTCCCGAACACACCAAAGTTACAGAGGTGCATAAAAATGCGATAAAAAATATAGACAATAATTACGAGACAGTAGCCAACAAGGCAACAAAATACAAATCAGCATAACCATGACTGCATTTCTGATGTGAAGGACTTGCACCGAATATTAATCTAATTCGCTTCCAATTATACAGGCTTTAAATGATCGTTATCACGGGAGCACGCACCTCGCCCCAAATGGCCCCTCTGTCCTTATCTGAGATCTGAGCCGTTGCAGTCTGGAATATCATGCTCTCGTCATTGTGTCAACACCAGGCAGGTCTCAAATTGTCCCTCAGCCACACGCTAGAGATCCTAAGAATAATTTAACATTCACACTCTGAAATAAAACACATATCAACTCGTAGATATGTCCTCAAAACTGCACCATGTAATTCGGGATCCGTAGAATACTTAACAATGACATCATCCTTATGAGTCCTGTCTTCGGCGCCATGCAGCTGACGGGTAACTGACCTCGGCCAGACCCCGCGCAGGATAATAATAATAATAGTAATAATAATAATAATAATAATAATAATAATAATAATAATAATAGACCCATGCCTTGGTACAGCACACCATCACCCTCAATTTGCTCCAGATCACAGATAAACCTAAAAATAAATATAGTGCTCTAACACACAACAAGTTACTACGTGCTCAAATACAAAAGAATGATTACCACAGAAGCTGAATGCTTCTTGCTTAGAAAATATGCAATATCGCATAAAATTTACAGCCTGTGTAATCCGAAGTTTCTCCCACAAAATATCATATTTTCCCCCTACACTGTAATTACGTTACCTAACCATTGCTTCACTTGTCATCAGCGTACAGTCCGCTCATTTGCTGTATCTGTCATAAAAACACACTCAGTGCACACGAGTACAATTTAATCTACCGTCCCGCTCAAATTTTAATGAAATACAAAAGAATAGCCACGATGCTCTTCACAAATTAAAATAGTGGTCGGTCAGCAAAAACACTCTAATTGTGAAAAAGAAAACGTAACAACTACACAATATGTACAAGGATTCCCCGATTACCAAAACTAGGCTACATAATTAAATAAATCACTCTGTACTCATCCTTTCCAGTCACCTCCATTTTTGATGTTTCCTGGGCATGACCCCAACCATGTGCGCTTAGCACCCAATCATTCCCGTGTTCGATTTCAGTAGCACCATTCTTCCTTCAGCTGCTGATACCACGGTCTCCATTTCTGGCTGGCTGCTTCAAATAGAAGGCCAGTTCGTTTTAAAATAGTGCCTCACACAATATCCGTAATAGAATGCTAGCGCAGATTGCTATATCCACCTACAAGTCCTGATAGCAATTTTTAGCGATGACTGTCCCTCACTTATAGCAAGGAGCTACCTAGAACGTTTCACACGCAATACACATTAATTTATACACTTGAGATTCGGTATAATATCATCTCCTAAGAGCAATGATTTTATCAAAGTTTAAGTTCCTCTCTTTTACTGGCTCGAAACTTGCCAAGTCCAGTGACTTGCATATTAACAGACATTGTCACTTCCCAAAATAGTAATGTAGAACGATCGTAGTCAGCCTTCACAATCAGTCAACGAATTAAATAATAATGTTTTTCAGTGAACACTCAACTCAGTATTTATACATTTTAGTCCGAAAAGACCTACAGACACACAATGCATATCAGGGATCTTGTCTTGATGTGAATTGAACATCTATGGCATGCGGGTTTTATTTTGATCGTGCAATTAATCGTAATCAATTTCCCTCCTTAATTTCTTCTGATGGCGTACCTTCGAAATAGCGCGAAAAGCCCCGCGTCCTCATTTCTTATTGGTTGGGGTGCTGTTTCTGAACTCGCGGTAAAATGCGGACCCCGCCCACGTAGGCGTTGACGCACAGTCGTTTCCCTCGCAATTTCTTCCGCTTCTCCGTCTTTTCCCTTGTCTCACAAAGAACAGACGCGTAGGGGTGACTCATTTTGTCCAACGCGCCAACTAGGCTCTTGAACTCCAGCTAACGGGTTGTGTCTCTTTCTTCAGTCCGGGTTGCATTCCAAACTCACCCCAGCCTCATTGTTTGATCAGGATGTCAGGCTCCCTTCTTCTTGCCAGGTAGCTTCTAAATTTCAACATTCTAGCAAGCCTCCTTCAAATGTCATCTTTCTTCCTCACACAGATCAGAAATATGAAACATTAATATGTGGCAATCATATTAAGGGTTAAATATGTTGTTCATTACATGGCACGTAAACAGGCTTTAAATCATGGACTATAATCGTTAAAAATTCATCGTGTGTTTATGTTTCAACAGAGACCTTGGCTAAAAGTGTACGTTGATTTTAATAACAACCTACGAAAAACAAGCCAAAAATGATTTTAAGAAAAATCTGTACAAATTATTTAACAATGCAATTTTTGGAAAAACAATGGAAAATATTCGTCAATGAATGGATATACGTCTTGTTCCGAAGTGTGGAGGTCAAGTATCGTTTTGATGGAGAGCTTTTCATCCTAACTCGTCTTGTATTCGTAAAAGAATAGATATACGTCTTGTACCCAGGTAGGGAAGTCAAGTATCGTTTTGATGGAGGGTTTCCCAACCTAATTCGTCTCCGCTCCTTGAGGATAACTCAGGTCACGTACAGTATGTTACTAATATGTTGTATGCAGATGATGCTGCGTCGCCAACTCTCACACCAGAAGAGCTGCAAGAGCCAGTTAATTGTTACAAAAGTGCATGTGATCGCTTTGGTCTTACTTTAAATGTCAATAAGACTTAAGTCTTGGCACAATCTTCACCAGACACACCTCTTCCTCAGTTCAATATCTCCACCTGAAATTTGCCATTAGAACAGGTAGACCACTTGTCGTACCTGGGTAGTACCATTTCAGTGAGCTTTACCTGCGAGCAGGATGTGGATAAGAGAATTGGCGCGGCCCATGCAGCATATGGACGATTAGAGCACCGGGTCTTCATGAATCAAGATCTGTCCATGAGTACAAAGCTTATGGTGTACAAAGCAGTATTCATTTCTACATTGTTGTCTGTCTATGAAACGTGGACACTTTACCGACGTGATCTAAGGAAGCTTGAGTGTTTCCACCTACAAAAACTTCGATCAATCCTGAGGATTAAATGGGAAGACCGCATTACCAATATTGCTGTTCTTGAAAAGGCTCAAATGAACAGCATAGAATCATTCATAATAGGTCACCAATTTAGATGTATTGGCGATGTCCATCGGATGGATGATGTGATATTACCTCGTCAAATGCTATATGGTGAGCTCTGCTATGGCACCAGACCTCATGGTGGTCCTAAGAGGCGCTACAAGGACCAATTTAAGCAGACCCAGAAATTGACAGGAATTGATTCACAAACCTGGGACTTGCTGGCTGAAGACCGCTGCACTTGGCGCCGTACCATCTCGGATACTGTATAAACGTTTGAAAGAGATCGACGCACACTTGAAGAGGCCAAGCGTCAAGCTAGGAAACTTCCAGCACCCCAACCACGTCCTCCTCCAGCAATACTATGTGACTTGTGTGGATGCTTGTTCCTTGCCAGGATTGGACTCTTTAGTCACCGTAAACACATCCACAAACTGGACTGAAGGAAGAAGATTTATACTCGGATTCGACTTAAAGCCGATGATGACGTCTTGTAACTGACAGAAAATAGGCCGAAAACTTAATAGCTAAGCCAACATATATCGACAGAACAATTTATGGTCCTAACCTAGCTGATTTCCACATGGCTAAACGTAGCATTGTATTCAATAAGCCTATATATATTGGAATATGTATACTGGATATTTCAAAAACTCTTATGTATTCCACCACCAGAATGTCCTGCTACCCTATTATGGGACAGAAAATCTTAAACTAATGTATATGGATACAGACTCGTTTATTTGGTTAACACCCAAGATGTTTATCAAGACAATTTGAATTTTCTAGAACACCTGGACACATCTGATTATCCTACTAATCACATATGTTACTCATATCAAACAAGAGAACTTCGGGAAAATTTAAAGACGAGGCCGGTGGACGTATTATTAAAGAATTTGCTGGTCTTAGAGCTAAAATGTATGCTTTAGACATAAATGGCATATAATTAAAAATAAAATTAAAGGTATTAGCAGAGGCGCTGTCAAAAATTGTATAAGTTTTCAAGATAATAAAGATTTTATCATAAGGAACGAGGTAAAAAGAATACCAATGAACATTATCGCTTCCAAACAACACAACATATCATCGGTAAAGCTAAACAAACTTGCTTCGAGTCCTGGGAATGATAAAAGAGTAATTGATTCTAATGGTATAGCTACACATGCCTGTGGTCATTACTCAACCTTTGACCATACTTGAAGGGTTAAGTTTTGGATATCAAAATCATAAAATTAAACCGGAAATATATTACTCTACCTGCATCTAGCAAGTACATAAACGTAAACAATTTAGGAAATAAAACAATAGCACTGCAAAAATACAAAACAGCACCAATCAAGCAACAAGAAAAGAAAGAAAATGGGATTCATACTAAAAAAGAACCAACTGTACAATTTATAACAAAAAATAAAGAAAAGAAAATGTATTATGTGTAAATATTGCAAAGGTATTTAAATTTAAAAAAATTATTGTATGGACACTGCTTGTACTTTTTTAATTTTAATTAGTACCCACCTCCCACTCCTAATCCAACCGTTAACCTGTAGTAATCTTAAGAACTTGCCCTTATTTAGCTAAAACTAGATAGCCAAAGTATAGTATAACCCCTTTATTACCTATATGTAGGCTTGGTACTTATAATTGATCGACCTCTGGCGTGAGAATAATTTGTGTGTAAGCCTGTGTGTGTGTTAACTGTGCCTATAAGGTTATGCCTAGTGCTGGTGTTCCGCTTAGGGAAAGAAAAAAAATGATCAAAATCTTTTACTTTTTAAAACTTAACTGACTTTGTAATCCTAACCTCGTTATGCGTATCGGTTATGTTGCACAGTAGCCACAGTGCAGGTGTTAGCTTTACCTTAATCTGTTTAAGACTAGCATAAAGATAGTTGCGTGTGCCCTTATATAATTTGGGTGTGTGCATTAGCCATTGGCTTAGCTTTAAATGTAAGCTTAAGTTAGGTTAGCTTAGGTTAGGTTAGATGAGGTTTGTTAAGTTAGCTTAGGTTAGGTTATGTGAGGACCTGGTTGGATAGGTGAACTGAGGTTATGTTAGGTTAGGTGAGATTATGTGAAGTTAGGTTAGGTGAAGTTAGGTTAGGTTAAGTTAGTTTAGGTGTAGTTAGGTAATGTTATGTTAGGTTATGTTAAGTTAGGTGAAGTTAGGTTAGGTAAAGTTAGGTCAGGTGAAGTTAGGTGAGGACATATTTTGGATAGGTGAACTGAGTTTATGTTAGGTTAAGTTAGCTGAAGTTATGTTAGGTTATGTTATGTTAGGTTAGGTGAAGTTAGGTTAGGTGTAATTAGGTTAGGTCAGGTTTGTTAAATTAGCTTAGGTGAGGTTTGTTAAGTTAGGTAAAGTTAGGTTAAGTTAGGTTATGTGAGGACATGTTTTGTTAGGTAAACTGTGGTTTTGTTAGGTTAGGTTATGTGAGGTTAGGTGAAGTTAGGTTCGGTAAAGTTAGGTTAGGTAAAGTTAGGTTAGGTTAGCATGCCATATCTGCGAGTGGTTGCGTGTAGTGACCATTCTGTGCATTAGCCTTGTGCTAAAAAATAAATTAAATATCAAATAAATAAAAATCTATAAGTTAAAAAGTTGTAGTTTTGTCTTTTTCGCAAGAAATAAAATGTAAAATCTAAAATTAAATCTTAAATCTAAAATTTTAAAATTTAAAACCTTAAAATGTAAAATCAAAAATCTAAAAACTAAAATCTAAAATTTTAAGTCTAAAATGTAAAAATAGAAACCTTACATCCATTAATTACATCTTTAAATGAAGTTTATGTGGGTTAGATTATTGTTGGTTTAGTGCTTTGACACAATAAAAATAAAAATAAAAAAATTAAATATTAAAATAAAAAATTATAATACAAAAAATGATTAAGAATTATATACATAATACATTAAATAAAAAAATAAATAAATAATAAATAAATAATAAATGATGTATAGTTAATAACAAATAAATATTGATTTGAAAAGCCCGCCATTAAAGAGTGCGGTTGCGTGTGGCGGCCATTTTGCGCATTAGCCCCTGGCCCAGCTATGACTCTCCCTCCGTAAGAATAACATGGGTGTTTGCTCGCGGCGGCCATCTTGCGCATTACCCCCTGACCAAGCTTCGGCTTATTTACCTACTCTTATGACTCGACCTCTGTAAAATAAAAAAAATAAAAAAACATATAAAATACAGATTCTGTACAGAAAGAATCTTTTTGGAATGCCACCTAATGTACTAGATACCGTTGCAATAATCAAAGAAGTTCCACATACTGTGCCCATTTGCCCAAATACCAATGCCCACATACGCGAGAATTTCGAAAACAGTTGTGCACGAGATTCGGAAAACTCAGGGAAACGGAGTTTGGGCAAAGGTGCTACTGAATTCGAGACCCACGCCTGAATAAAAGTCGGATGAAAAATATAACACGCAAAATACATAAAACCTTTCCACTCTTATTAAAATATTTAAAAGCGAAAACACTAAACATTCCTGCCTAGTATCTCCAGGGTAGCTAAAATTGCTAGTCTCTTACCCCGAGTTCCTACAAAATTATGTAAATGTTTGTTATTTTATAATATGAAAGTCCTATGAACTAATCAGTGTCCAATCGTGTCCATAATCACATTGTAAATTTTAAACACTTTCAAAAAACATCACTTTCTGAAATTTTCACATGGATGAATTCGTTGCACTTTCCCTGAATAATTCACTTTATCGTGTATCACATTACATTGTCAAAATTGAGTAGAATCAAAAGTTACACTTAGTAAATGATGCAAAAAAATCATTCTCAATTTGATTCAGAATTGTTATCACATATTTGTTAACCTTGAAATGATTATAAACAATATGACTTTACAACACATATGAGAAACTAATAATCGAGCCCTAATTATTACACCAGACCATTATACTATGCGCTCCGACTCCTTCAACAAGCATCTCTTTGTAAGTACTACAATAATTCCATTTGCCTGACCTATGCGGTAATACTACACCAAACACTCAAGTCATCCATGCTTAAGGCCAAAAAATATTCATATCACTGAACCATGTCTTCGACATGTTCATATTCAACCTGGCGGCCTATACCTGCCTTTACCAGTGCGGGACGTTACTGCAATCCACTGGCTTTGTCTGGACGACCTCTGTAGGCTTTACACATCATTGCAAAACCGAAATACGTTCATATGAACGCTCATATACCTCCATTCAATTTCTGTGATGATTAAATTTTACAAATTCATAACTGAAAATCAAACTTGAGATTCTTCTTCTTATTATTATTATTATTATTATTATAGGCTGATATGATCGTGATCCTATTATATAAACAATTTCATTTATTTAATCTCCTTCCTTTATTCCATGACCAAAATATGTCAAAACTCCACTTAAATCTTCTCACATTCTAAATATTGTGGCATATTATCATGACGAAAAATATGTCAAAAGCTCAATTAAATATGTTGGCATTTCTCTATTTGCCACTCCTTAAAGCATCTATCCTCAAAATATGTTTAGAAAAATCATTCAAAAATTAACCACATTTATTATTATTATTATCCAACTGGATTATTATTTTATTATTAAGAAACAATATGAGTATTATCATAATTAACTGTAAAGAATCACGACTCGCATTCAACCTTGCAAATGCACAAGTTGCACTCGGAGAAAAATCTAGAAAACCAATCAGATTGTTAACATTGCCTAGAAAAGAAAAATCTGGGCTTCTCAAATCACACGTAGAAACTCAATAATTACGCCAGTAAGCATGACCTAAACTAGACATGACTAAAGGTTGGGAAATACACATGACTCTACTAAAAACTAGACTACCAATAAAAGATCTGGTCTTACTTCACTCTGATACGATGGTCTTGGAGCGGCCTCTTGTATGGCGGTGAATATCCATGTTGCTGTGCCTTCCCATGTGGCGTGTCTCCACTACTGCCTAGATCGAATGGCGCTGGTATCCACTGGTGCTCCACCACGTGGTTCCTGTCCTCCAGGAATGGGCCTCCGGTCATCTTCTTCCTCTCTCCCCTCTTCTTTCTTCCTTCTTCTTCCCATCTAACCCATCGCTAGTATTTAGTGCCTGTTCCTTCTCACGTTCTCAAGAAAATCGGCAAAGTTCATTCGATGATCAAATTGTTCCGCACTCATGTTCAAGTTCGTAGTTAACTGGCACATATTATTCCCTTCAAATACACTGGACAACATTTTCGTAGGCTGAATATTCATCAGATATTACCATAAATGTTCACAGCGACGAGAACAGTATACTTTATTTCAGGGATCGAAACCTCATCTGACGGTGCTTCTCCCTTTGCAAAAACAATTCAACAAGTTGTGTAAGTCTCCTATCATAAGCTCATGACCGTTGTCAAACTGTACTAATTAAAATATTGGATTCATCCAATGGTCATCAGTCCACTACTGTTACATAATCTCATACTAAAGAATAATCGTTGCCAAACTGTCACAGCATAAAATATACTCACGGGTCATCCGTCCACAGCACATCAAAAGTTATAATAACTTCACTTGGAACATAGTGGAAATACTCAACATTTTTTTTTAAATAATCTATCACTCACTTGTATGGCGAATATAAACAGATTTCCACACTTATTCCTTCATTCTGCATGAACACAATGTTCTCGAAAAGTCTAAGTCCACACCCGACAACACTTCGCGCAGCGTAACGTTCCATTCGGCGTTCTGCAGACTATCTGCTCACGGTGTAGAATGAGCACAGCTGTCCTTGTAGTCCGGCGTGCGGCTTAAATACCGTTCGGCTGCCCTCCTGTGACATCCATGACGTAATATTCTTCAACTTAAAACTTTCATATCTCTTCAATGCGTAGCTCGATTGCCATGCTTCTTTTTCCAGAATGATTCAAAACTCAAAAGCAATAATATGGCTCAGTTCTCTTTCCTTACAAACACGTATCTCAGAAACTACAATCCTTCTCGAAACATCGATGTTATATCATTCGTCACAACTCCGCGTGGAAGCGAGGCACTGGCTGGTTTCCCAGTGGCGCTCGTTTCAAACTCTGCGCTTGATGGTCCGTTCAAACTCGATGAAATGACATGACGGTACCGGGGCCAAGGGTATAATACGTACCACTAAAGTTCTAGACACCGCTGCACAGTAGCCCCCCCCCCCCCCGCCAGAAGGGGCCTTTTGTAACTACTAATTATGCAAAGGATGACCTGACCAGCATAATCTTTTGATATGAATTGCGGGAAATCATGCACGGAAATGTCTATACTAGCAACTGCTAATCGTACCTAACTACCACATACCTTGCGTAAGGCTTACCCGCTGTCATACACAAGTGGGACAACCTATCGCTAGATGGCCTGGTGTTGAGAATGCCACACATCCGCAGTAGCCACTACATTATTAAAGGTACTAGAAATTGCTATTTTGATGTTTTTGGTGATAAAAGAATAAACTGATTCTCCAGTTGGATCCCTATGATTCCAGTGTTTCTTGTTTGTGATTTACAGTGTTGAACGATAAAATAATAGCTTTTTGTGATATTTGACGTAGAAATATAACATTTGATAATGTGCAGTGTGTATTGAAAACGGCTGATTTCCTTCACATGCCTGCAGTGAATGTAATAAATGATGCAAAACTCTTTCAGGTAAATGCATGTTAGAGTGAAAATTAGAAGAAGTGCAAAGTATAAGAATGATTCTCTTTTGTCTGATGCAGTCATTTTTCAACACTGTGACGCAGTACCTCAAACTGAACAAAATAGAACTTGGTGGTCTGCAGGGTAAGCAACTGAGTGGTAAGATACGTATGGTGTACCACCAGTTCAATGAGTGCAGGTCAGTTTTCGCTGAAACAACCTACGATACTCTGGATCCCGAGGAGCCTACCTTTATGCGTGACTACGAATCCTTCATGGATCAAATTCGTGAGTTGGATAGACGATTGGCGTCTTTGCTGTGCATTGCCTTCGACGATTGTTATAACACGGACAGTGTATTCAAGGTAAAAATACATTTAACAACATTATATTGCTCACCATTTACCAAATGTTACTTTTTACTCGTCTAGTAAGTTTATTGGCACTAAGTAGAATCATGTAGAATCACCTGACATTGTAGTTATGAGCATTTTATGCGTAATGTACACTCGAAACTGCCAACTGGAAAGTGATTTTAAAAATCGTTGCCCTTTCCTCCACCACATTGAAATTGAATGATAGCTGTTGTTTCATTTCGCAGCTCGGGACAGCTTTGATAGTCATATACCTGTGTTATTGTGATTACTGTAGCAAAGTGTGTAATTGAACTGGCTTATGTACCCAAATACTTCAATTAAGATACAACCTTGGTGTTTTCCTTGATGAAGGGTGGCCACCGTCTATGACCTTGTTAGAGCTCGCTATTCAGCCATGGAGCTTGACTAAATGCGTTCGGTTAAAATTACGTGGATTTTTGTGCGATAGTTTATTTCCTTTAAACACACAGATGTTTACTTCTGAATGTTAATTGTGGCATTGCACGTGTGATTTCTTTCAAGCACGTAATACTATCATTCCCTCCTTATATCACAACAAAACAAGTTATCAGACAAAGACAATACCGTACACTGTGTCTGATTACCAACGCTGATCCAAGCTACAACTAAAACAATAACAGCAATTATTTTCATTCAATTTCGATGTGGTAAAAGGAGGAACAAAATGGTTCAAATGTATTGTAAACAGTTACATCGAAAATCTAGCTTATATTTTCCGTCTGTCCGTCCTGCTTGTGTAGACTGCAATACCAACTTTACAGGACAATGCTCCATTACGCAATAGTGTACATATATAAAGACTTCAACATTCTTCATAATCAGTATTTTGGAAAGACTGATATTTTCTGACAAAGTAATATTTTAGTTCGAAACATAAACAGAATAATAATTGACAAATCGGAACAATTTCTTTGAAATATTTCAAATATTCATGTCATATGTAATGTCTTTTGATATCGAAAAATATAAGCTCGAAATATTTGCATCCAATGGCCACATTTGAAAGCACTGCACTTTGCATCGTGCACTCTTGTCTGGGATTATGCCTCTAAATTTCATCTTAGATACTGTGAGTGTCGTAAAATTATTCAGTAGCCTTTACTCGCCTTATAATCGTCCAGAAATCACAACAATCATAGTGCCCGTGTTGACAATTGTCCTGAGTTTCTATACCTCTACTGTCGTATAAATAAGAGGTAATTCCGTCGATCATTGTCGGTGCACTTGGAAAATCGTTAATGAATCTGCCCTTGGACAATCTGCACTCCATAGTATGTGTATTCTGCTGTTTGGCATATTGTATCTTAAGGTGGATCAAAAACAGCACTGCCACCTCAGGACGGTCGCCTCTCTCATCTCTTCTATTGTCTGAAGGTCCTGATTGTTCTTCATTGGAACGTTCTCGTTTCTTTCGATCTCTAAATATATCTAGATTTGCTGGCATCTCTCATTCCAGTCTTGTCGAAAATTATTCCTTGGATAGAAGATCTTTCCTCTTGTATATTATATTCTTAGTTTCCCATAATAGGTACGCTTCAAACTGTCTCACGTCGCCTTCCAACCTGCAGTCCTTCAAACCTTATTAACCTGAAACTTCTTATGCACTTTTCGAATAAATTTAGTTTAATGACTTGCTTTGTTTGCCACGTGAACAACAACAGTTCTTTTTTACCAAAAGCGAGTGTACGTAACACAACCTATAAACAATTATCAAATATCGATCATTTTACACAACACGTCCATTGTCTTTCACCTGTGTAAATTCTACGGCTGTGTCATTAATACTAGTTGTGTTAATAAGCCATTCAAAAACCTTGATGCTGCATTTTAAATGTTGATGAGGATCACTTATCAGGTTGTCGTCAGCGTCCCAATCCACTGCGATTTATCGTTCCTGGCCAACCGGTACAATGGCGCGATCTGTTGACACCCAGTGGAACTTGTTGACTAATCTTGTGTGAATAATTAGTTGAAAGTAATATTGCTCGCCTGATGAGTGTAAGTGAGAGCACGTACCTTCACGCAGGAGGCCATTGCCCAAGGTACTCATCGACCCTCCATACAGCCATTTTAAAGAAAATTTTGGATTTCTTTTATTGGCCCATACGAAAGCATGTTTTATCTAGTTTCTAGAAATGTGTAATGAATATATGGTTTCTTGTTATTTTGCTTATGTATTTACATTTAAATGATCGGTGCGCACGTGTTTCAGCAGCTGTCGCTTTGACAACTTGACGTTTCTGGCTTGATATTTCAATATTATTTCATTCAAAGCGCGGAATGTGGTTCAATGCTTTATTTCTCATACTCAGAAGTTAGTTTCACTGCCGGGAAGCAGATGGTAGCACTAACCATGTTGTATTCCTTTACGAAATAAAGGAAGAAAGTTTTGTTCCTGGCCATGTGGCCATTTGAGAGATAGTTATTTTGTACATGTGGTCTTGTGGTCTTTATGTTATATATTTTGAAAGATGGGCTCCAATTCTCGTGCGCAAAAGAGAAGGAAATCCGGCGTGTTGCAGGGGAATCAACGCGCTAAGACACCTACGGAATGTCAAAATAACAGTGTTACTGATAGTGTGAATAATCGTGTGCCAAAAAGTGATTCACATACGTTAGGTTCAGACATTGTAAATACTGACGTATTTAGTGATGTTAATTTTTGTTCTGTTGTTCTGGGAACGTTCTGTTTTGTTCAGAATGTCTACAGACTATGATTTCATTTGTAGCTTGCCCTGAATGTTTGACATGTAGCAGTTTAATCATAAACGAAGTAGCTAATAAGAGATTGGGCTGGGCCATTTCCATATTATTATCATGTAAGATGAGGGGCTATCAAACATGAAAAACCCTGCATCTTGGAGTAATGGACAGTATTTGCCACTTTAACAACGGCTGTACGTCAGAACTGGACATCCTTAAGAAGGCTGGGATCAATCCAGGCAAGTATACAGTGTCCGGCGTAGGTGCTGCAGATTAGGAGCACCTTACTGTGGCTCTGAAGCAGTTTACTCCGGAGCAAAAACAACGTCGGAGATACTTACGGGGGAGGAGGAAGCACAAGATTCACTTAAAATCCCAAGAAGAAGGCACCACCTATGCATTAGGAGGCTTTTAGGAGCAATAGAAGTAGGCTACTTTATTCTAATTGTGTATCTCAACTTTAAGTGACTTTTCCTCAAGTTTCATTTTTTTCAGTATTTGACATTACTTTGGCAGATGAAATCTACACTTAGAATAGAGATATTAACTTCATTTAAAAACGAAATTGTAGCTAAATAATGCAGCTATGTTGTATAGCAGAATAATACAATTACATTGAAATTAAGGGTCCGGACCCCTGCAATTAATTTTTTTTCTCTATGAGAATAATTGAATTTTTAGAATAACATTAATAAATTTGTCCCTATGGAAGCTACGGAAACTATTCTGCTAAGCAACACTCAGAACGTATTGCTAAGCAATCTGACGCAACAATGTGTCTTTTATGTTGAATAGGAGCAGAGATATTAAGTCCCAAAAATTCTTGTTATTTTTTCAAAAAATCTTTGAAAAAAAAACCAGAAATTCATTTTCGATTATTTTATGCCAGAAATCCACTAGTTTATACCCTTAGCATCCGTGATATCAGTTTCAGGAAAATAGGATAACTTTGCTGATATTTCATCGTTATTGTCGATGAGTACCAGGGGAGAAGGCTATATTCATTTATTGTATAAATTTAACCGTGGTCTATGGATTGCATGACTTTAAATGAGTATACTGTATATTAATGGTTTTTGAACATTCTCAACTGCTATGGACTAAGCTGTATCATTCGCCTATGCGAGGGTTAGGTCCCTGTAAAATTTGCACTTACTGTAGTTCAAGAACGCGATGTTGGATATTCTCAGGTCTTGGTTTAGATACACACGTCCCGACTAACACATTTCTCTTATCATTGCCTGCCTTCATTTCACTCGTAACGTCACTATCATCGTAAGTTTACTGTAACATTTTGTAACCAAAAATATTAAATTGTATTTATTGTAAATATTTTCACACACATACTCGTAGATATTGATTTAAGGCGTGAGTGTAGAGGATCTGATGATGAAACTACAGGGTGGCGCACGAAATGTGTCACCATTTGTTTCATACATAATTTTTGAGTCGCACGAGATACCCCGTTGAGAATCTCAACAGTAGTAGCAGTGGAGCTTCGAGAAACAAATGAGTTGTGAAATGACGCGTAATTCACGATACCGTCCCCAGGAGACCAGTGTTTCCAACATGGCCGATAATGGAAGACTAACAACGCAGCAGCGATCAGCAGTTGTGTTACTTTTTCATGAAACGAAAAGCCCTGTTGCGACTCAGAGGCAGTTTAGACAATAGTTTACGACACGGTGGGCCCCTTGTAAGAGAACCATTCGCAGGCTGTATGATCAATTTGTACGGGAAGGTTCAATATAGGAAGTGAAGCGACCTCGGCCGAAGCCTCTTTGTTCGCCGGAGAACATTGAAGTGCTACGAGTTGCTGTAAAGAGAAGCCCCTGCAAATCGTGTAGAAAGGCAGCAGTTTAACTGGGCATATCCAGACGGATTTTTAAAAGTGACCTCCTGATGTACATGATGACCTCTGCTCAGAAGCTCACGGCAGAGACTACTGTTTGCTCGCTGGGAACAAAATTTCAACAACGTTTGGTTTACAGACGAGGCGTTTTTTCATTTGGACGGTGTGGTTATCAAACAAAATGTGTACTTTTGGGCACAAGTGCTTCATGAACGACATCATCATGCTCCGAGGATTACAGTGTGGGCCGCAATTTTCAGCCACGGACTTATTGGACCTTTGTTCTTCGACGAAACTGTGAACAGTGAGCGTTATTCGAGCATGCTCCGCAATAACTTCGTTCCACAGCTTCTTGCTACAGCGTCGCCCTTCAACACGCAGTGGTTCATACAAGATGGAGCAAAGCCACATACTGCAAGCATTGTGTTGGATTGCTTGCATGAGCGTTTCGACATGCGGGTCATTTCACTCAGGTTTACGGATCGTTTCAAAAGGCCAGACCTCAACCCATGTGACTTCTTTGGGTACCTAAAGGAAACTATTTCCCGAAACGTCCACATGATTTAATGGAGCTCTGCGCCTTATTCTTCAAGCTTGCAGTGAATTCACCGAAGACATGTGCCATAGGGCTTTCGCTAACATGAGTGTTCGTTTGAAGGAAATTAGGAATCAAAATGGTGGACATATTAAGCATGTGCTGCGTTAGAATAAATCTCCACAGAGTGTACTCAATGGTAGTATATGTTCCTTTGAGCCTGTCTTGACGGTAAAGTTTTTATTCAGAAACAAATTGGTGACACATTTCGTGCGCCACTCTGTAGTATTCCAATGTTTGATAGTGATGGTTGGTTCCTCAGTTTAGGAGCTGCGTAGCCCCGTGTAATTTGGTTGTGTGTAGAATCTGTCTGATAACCAGTGTTAATTGTAATGGCTGCATTAGTGTGTGTTATGTGTAATTCAGGTAAGAACTGCAGAGGATCAATTTAGAGTAGTTCCTACTTTTGCTACCAAATGCTACCGTCAACGACACCTAGCTGTGAACTTGGCTATTGGATGCCAACGCAACCAGCACCGGGCGGCGAACGTTGGATTATAAAGAGCGTTAATCAAATCTAATCTACAAATTGAGCTTCACACAATTGTAGTTAGTGGAAGGTTATATTACATGCCCTAAATCTATGACAATGGCCCGCCGGTTTTACTTCCCCTCTGAAGGAAGGCATACTGAGGGATTTTTAACTCTCTAAAAATTCGATGACTTTGGCCGGGTTTGAACTCGCAATCTTTGGCATAGAAGCTCAGCATGCTACCAACTACGCCACCAAAGCCGCCCTTTACAATTGGGTACAATCATGTTGACCGACTGAAACGCATTTCTACCTTAGTATCATCAATGTCCACAACATGTGGTCCATTATAATATAAAGTACGGTACTATGGCAATCAGTGATCCTAGTGTTGACCCTTGTAATCTTGTAGTATATTGCTGAGCAGTCTTTGTTGTAATCTGTCATATTGAAAGTCTCGAAATAGCTGTTAATTGTGAATACATCTGTTTCTCGCATTGCGTAAGTAATACCGCCCTAAATGGGTATTCAGTAGATATGGACAAAGGTGCTTTATAAAAATCCATGTTGCAAGAGGATAACGTGCATCTCAGTGCTATAGAGCATTGCAAGAAGCTTGCGGGGGAGAAATCCTACCGTATCAAACTATTGCAAGAAGGGTGGAATCCTTCCCTCAAGGAAGAGAGGCATGCCAACACAGAGCTCGTGCTGGTAGACCCTTTGCTGCAACTGACGATCTTCATGTTCAGGCTGTAGGGGCATTTTTACAGGCGCTGGACATTTCTAAGGAACATGGTATTGTAACACCCTCTGTCCATCACATTTTAAGGAAAAAGCTGAAGGTGCGAAAAGTATGTGCCTATGGGTTCTGAACACTCTAACAGAAATTGGAAAGTGGCAGCGAATATAGAGCAAGAATGGATTTGGAGCCATATGAACATGAAGGTGAGATCTTTCTTCGTTGCGTTATCACATTGGGTGAGCTGAAACGACAATCAAGCGAATGGTGACATACAGAATCCTTTCAAACTGATGATGATTCTGTGTAATGATTTTGAAGGCATAATCCTAGTAGGCTACATACTGACTACTACTTGCATCATTAGTGCCCAACATGGCGTCGTAAACGATCTCAGGCCACTGGGAGTCCTATTGTGTTACATGACAATGCTTGTTGCCATGTAGCCGCAACAGAGAGGAATTTCTTTACAAGTTGGAACTGGGATCTAGTCGAACATTAACAAAATTCACCTGACATGGGCCCTTGTGATTACGACTTATACTCATAGATCAAAGAACCTCTACGAGGCGTTCGACTTCAATCAAGAGTTGACATCCAGAGAGCTCTAGATCGATCAGTGAGAGAGATATCCAGAAATGGTGCTGCAGATGGAGTGTGTTGTCTTCCAAGGAATAGGCAATGTATTTTTGACATGGCAGGAGACTATATATGAAGTTCATAATGTCAAATTAAACAAATAATATTCTTTCTGATGTTATAGCAGTGTTGCCATGACTTATCAGCAGTGGTCTAACAAGAATCCTGCGCCCAAAAAGCGAGGCTGGGCGTTCATGTTAAATTTATCGATATCTCTTCAACTGATCATCGGATTTGGACGTGTGAGGTGTCATAGGACCCAAGATGGAAAACCCTTTTCTATGGACTGCTGTTTTAACCAAATACCCAAAATTAAAAGGTCATTGATTTTTCCTCCTAAATATCTTTGGAACATCTAAGTTTAGAAAGGTGTGTTAGGACTTGCGTTAATCGCGATGACGCCCTCTTTTGTTATGGAATACTTATTGTTTTGATTTCTACAGAGGGCTTAACGATATGCGAGGATGCCATTTTTATTTGCAGCGACGATACCTCGTTGAGCCACGTGACTAGGGGCATGCCTGTGGTGGTTTATGTTATACAAATTTAACCAAAGGGCTTAAAGATATGCGAGGGTGGTCATTCATTTGAACCCGACTGTACCTTGCTTTGGCCACGTGACTAGGGGCGAAGCTGTGTTTACAGTGGATGGATTATTTATTTTTGATTTGTTGCAAAGGGGCATGACCGATAATGATTATTGCTTAATGATGGATTGGTGGGCAAGGCTGCGATAGCTAGGTGGGTAGAAGGAATGGTTATAATGGATTGAGATAACGTTGAAAACCGGTAAGTATTGAATATTTATTTATGGCAGCGGTTCTTTACTATGCATGGCCATAGATGTAGGGATATGATTACAGAGAGTTAATAATACTGCTATTGGAGAAAGACCTATAGATGTAGCCAGAGATATATTTTATTTATTTATATGTAACATATTAATAGAGTGTATTGTATTAGTAATGAATAAGACAGCTGTGGTAGGCTCTGCAGAGTTAACATGCCAGCAAGTATGATGTTTCCGGTCTCACAATGCAACTCGAGAGCTTAGTTAAGCGCTATCTGATTGCACGGACTATTATGGAACTCATTCTTGGCTGAACTTTGAACACTCTAAGGGCGATGGAAACTGTTTGCTTGCAAGCTTTCCAAGTTTTGTAACGCGTCTTTTTGTCAGTACTGTTTCTGCCTTGCTAATACACAGGATGTGCTGCTTGCTGTTTTGTATGCGGAAATGTTATATTAAGTGAAATTGTAAACTTGATAAGCGTTTTTCGTGTATGTGAACAGAATTGGGAATTATGGATAATTTGGGTAGCAACTTATCTACGGTTTATAAAAGACTGGTGTTCGATATCATTTTAATTACATTGGTAATGAATGACATGCGATGTGCTGTATGCTTACTTATGTGTCGTACTGAACAGTGTTAAGTATTTTGAAGGAAGACGGATATAATAAATGCAAGGTATGCACCTATTTATTTATTTATTTATTTACTGTTAATTAATGATTTTTAATTGATTAACTGATGAATTTATTTTATTTTCTTGTTTGCAGTAATATTGTATGACTGTTGCATACTGGCTTTGTAATGTCCAAGCTTGAGAGATTGAATGACTAGTGCTGTCAGTGGCGACGTACTGTGGAGCAGCTTTAGAGGTAACTATTTATTTATTTACTTATAATTATTCACTGGTAATTATTAATTTATTAATTGAACAATGAATTAATTTTTATTTTTTATTTTTTAAATTGTTCCTGTATACGCCAACCTGTTGTGAGATACATTGAGCGCATTGCACTCTGAAGCTCACGAAAAAAGCGGAAAGCAGGCTTTACAAGCTATGGTGAGTTTTTAATTTATTATAAACTGTTTGTTTGAATTTGGTTTTGTAATATTGTTTATGTAATGCATGAATGAATTTGAATTTATATATTTATAATGGTTTGTTTTTTATTTCTTTTAGTTATTGGGGAAAGCTTGTAATGTATAGGTGTTGCTGTTAAAGCCTGGGGACATGAGCAAGTGGAACACGTGTGCTACCAACCTTTGAAAACATTGGTGATTTTCCAACGTGTACCTGACCACCAGCTTTTCGTGCAGTGGGGCCGATAGCCTAGATGTTAGGCCCCTTAAAACAACAATTATCATCATTATTATTTTCGTGCAGAACACACAAGGTAGGACTAACTTGCAACTATGGCTATGTCTATGACTGCAAACAATCTTAAGTGGGAACCTTCGGACTGTTGCTTTAGAACAAGAGTGCGCTCTGGACGAATAATGAATGTCAAGGAAATGATGATTCCAAAGAACTTTGTGGAATCTTGTTTCCCGATTTTTAGGGAACAAATTTATACTGCTTTAAGGGTGCACCGGGCTTTAAAGGTTAATATGGAAATGGTTTGCTATTTTGTCTACAAAAGAAACAATGTGGAAAACAAAGAAAAAATCCATTTGTGTACCGGCACCATTATTCCTAAAGGTCGTAAGTACAGATATGGATACAATATTTTGGAACGCCCTGTAACTTTCAAGCTAGCCACTGAAGTCTATCATAACGGCTGGTCTTCAGCAAGCAAAAATTCTGCTATCAAGAATGGATCGGTAGAGCTCGTATTTCCGACGAGAAGCCCGAAGGTCATCGATAATAATCATGTTGACATTGTCTAACATTATTTCGATCGATTCACCTGAGAATGATTAATACGAATTAAAGTATATTTAGCGCTATATGTAAGCAGTTATTTATGTCTGTATGCATATTTCCATGGCAGAAAGCTATTACAAAGCAAGTATGAAAAACAGAAGAAGATCTGTTAAGTCACTAGTGATTATACTTCGACTGCGATATATCTATATCGACTCGTGGCGTATAGAAGAGTGGGGGAAGCGGATGTCTTGTTCAAGCGACCTCGTGTGGGGAACAGGAACTTGTGAAACCGACAGCGTGCAGTAATAATCCTAGCAATGGTGAAAGTAAAATCGCCAGTTAACGGGATTTTCAAAACGTGTGAGCGTGCCTATGTATGTAAGCGAGTTCGTTCGGCATTCTACGTGGAGTAGAGACTTGCTTAATGGGGATCAGACATGGTTTTAAACATGTAATATGTTTATCTTTGCGACCGTGTGTCCACCGCCACTAACGGACTATGCAGAAGAATACATTCATAATCCCGACCGCCAGCTCGGCTGTATTATGTCGTAACACTCTGCTTGTAAACCTTCATGAAAATGCAGCCTAGAGGTGATTCAAACTTTTCACAGAGGCAATACTTCTTTAAAAAAAGCACATTCTTAAGCAAGGTGTCAGAGGAAAGGAATACAATGAAGCCTATATCCATTACGATGATAGGCTAGAGTACAATAGGAATACTGAATTAGCAGAGTGGTAGCGGGAACAGTTTTGTAGCAACGTTCATTTACTATGAAGTGTACAAGCGAGTTTCGTAATGCAAGGGACCGCGCGGAATCGTGTGAACTTGCTCACATTCGCATCCTTGTATTGGAACTATTTAGCGGCTGTTCGAGTTCACTCTCGCTTCGTGACGAGTTGATAAACTGTTTGCGGTTCAGGCATCGGTATTCTAATGCGTGTGGAAATATATCGCCAGGATATATTGGGACCTTTCGACCGGTCTGGAGTTGTTCGAGCCTAGGAGGACTATGGTTTGTTCTCTGGGGACCCAGTTGGAGTCCGGCATGTTTTGTGTTGGTCTGGAGCCTAGTATGGCCAACGATATCCTTTTTTTCCACATCCAGATTCTTCAAAGGTACAGATCACTTCAACTTGTTACAGTAGTGTAGCGTGGACATGTGAACAATCACAAATTGCCATATTTTAATTTTTGTAGATTAAATGGTTGAGTAGAAAGTGCAGGTTCGATGCCTATTTCGAAGCTGACCTTCTATGATGCCAGGATTTTGAGTCATAAAAATGAGTGCATCCTTTTTGTATTTTGATTGATAAATTTAAAATTTCAATAGTTATTTTACAGTATTTAAACTGATATGCTCATTTTTATTTGTCGAGAAGTCACTGTAGGAGGAAAATCTCCAGATTTATGTGTAAGAATATTTTAGTAACGCATTTTCTTTTAAAGCGGCGTTGAGAACTCTGACTGAGTTTTACATGTTCTAGTGCATTGTTCTTTAAGCACTTTCGCTTGGATTATCTTATTCCTTGAGGAGAATTTTTCTTTCCTTATTATTATAACGATATTAGGAAGTTTTCGGATCCTGTTATTCTGAATGTTACTTCGAGTCTTTAGACTATTTTTTTCAGATTTAACTTGTATTTTCTAAGCGTGATTTTCGGAGTGGATTGACTAATGGGTCATTAGTCGCTTAGCCTCTGTTGTTAACCTAGATCCATGATGTAGGATTAATCCACCGACATCTTCGCGTTCGGGAAATTCAGGGAAGATCTTATTTTGAGATTGGAATTATTTTTTTTAATCGTTTTTACAACCTCAGTTTTGAGTGGTTGTGAATGTTATACTTTTCTTCTCTTATGAAGTTAACACTGGATTAAATTGATATCATATCCTTCGGTGCAATAGTTTTTCTCTATTAAGGGGGTATTTGAACGACATCCAAATTTGCGAGGATAATCCCAGGGAGGACTTACTATAAGTCATACGTTTAAGAACTATGAATATTGTAATACATCAATGTAAGGCAAGTTTTCTAAAAATAGGTGGAGTATTTCTGGAATCCACTAGGCTTTATTAGTAACCTGTTATAGAATCAAATTATTTTTCAGAGCACGAGTTCAGGCTTTTATTATTAACAGCTGATTTTCATAATTGTGGATTTAAAACAGTAAGGCTCCAATTATAGGTGCATGTTAGATTTTAACAGGCATGTATTAGGAATTATGCTCTTGTGTTTAAGTATTTTGATACAGTGCTTTGCGAAGCAAATTTTCTTGTTGAAGATTGAGCAACGTGTGCCAATCAAGAATAGATTGAATGAGGTTTCAACCACGAGAGGCGTTGTTTTTAACCTAGTATGGTTAAGATATTGTCATAGGTGACTTTATCGCTGTTATTATCGTGAAGTAATGCCTGTGTGAAGATTAATATTTTTCTGAGCATTATTATTAAGACTCTTGAGTGGATATCCATTTCAATATTTCCAGTAAAATTATAACGACTTTGCCATAGCATGTATGTTTAACAAGGATCACCGATAACTATTTAATGCTGAATCTATGATTAATTTTTGCATGACTTAACTGTTCAGCAGAAATACCCTGAAATTAGAAATGAAACAATTAAACAATTTTAAGCAGAAATGAATGTCGTGACATTAAGTCAGTGGGAGGAGAATAATCGAAATTATTCTAGAATTTTGTATAAATTTGTATATTCTGTAAATATGCCATATTAATTTCATCGTTAAATAACAAGACCATATAATGCTATTGAAAATGTCGTGTAAGATTATTGGTTATAAATAGGGTATTTTTGTGTAAGATGTTCATTAAGTTAATGAACCGAAATGAATCCAATTTATTAAATTCATATATTTTTTGTGTGTGCTTATCCTATGGGATCGAAAATTATTATTATTATACCTTATTTTTGAAAGAACTAAAAGTTAGTTTAGATAATGGGTAATTCATTTTGGAAGCCTTTGCCATATTCCATAGCTGAAAGACAATCCAGTATAATTAATGATATTTTTGATTGGTCATGGTATCGACAAAATTTATATTTCTTGTCATGTTTATTCTTGCAATAAACTAATTTTTTATTTGGTTTTAATTATTGCGTGATGCTTCATAGAGGTGTTGGAAGGGTGTATTAAGGGGGCCATCGCTAGGTATTTTAGGGTTTACCACACCTTTGAGATTCTTTCTTCCTTTTGAAGAATTCTTGTGTTTTGAGCTAGTCTTTTCTTTCTCTCAGCCTTGGTCAGTCTTAATACATCCTGTTAGGTATTCGAGTGGCCCTATTATCCCTGGGTCTGTTGGTAGAACTTGGGTTTTTTCGAGCCGGGGATTTCAGGTTCTACGATCCAGCTGTTATCCAGGGATTCAACAGGTATTGGTAGGTAATGAGGGTACAGTACGAAGATGCGGGAGCTTTTAGTATCTGACAATTTGGAAGAGTGCTATGGGACACACTGTGCCAATGTCTTGCTGACTAAATTTGACAGATTACAAGAAGGGCTCAGTGGCCTTGCTTTAGACAAAATTCATTACTTGCAAATGAAAATTTATCAATTCAACCCTTTCAATGCCAGGTTCAGTCATACCCATTTACCACGAACGATAGCATTGAAAAGAACCATGGTGAATATTGAAAACAGGGATGATAACTGATATCTTTGGTCGGTGGCTGCCTATTTGCAGCCGGCTGAAGACCAAAATGTATGTCGGCCAGGAAAGTATAAGCCCATGTTTGACCAATTTAAACAAAATTTGAATTTCACTCGCGTTTCGTTCACTATGGATTTAACGATCATTCGTAGGTTTGAACAGGATAATCCCGACTATTCTTTCATGGTCTATGGCCTTGACGCGGATGAAATTATGGGTCCTCTTTATGCAACGAAAGAACCAAAACAACACCACTTTCATCTCTTATATCTGTCTATGGGAAATGTGAATCACTATTGCCTTATTAAAAGCTAGGAAAGTTGGTAGGCTGTCAACTGTCCAAAGATCAAAATAGGAATCACATTTGCGACCGATGCCTGCAGTATTTTGTTAGCCAAACTCTTTTGGAACGACATACACTGGATTGCAATTTGCAAGAGGCCGTGAGACTAGTTTTACCACAAGGAGATGATGCTATTTGGAAATTTAAGAATATTCACAACCGAGATACAGTTCCTTTTGTAGTGTATGCCGATTTTGAGGCTCTCACTATTCCCATGCCTGGATGTGAACCGGATCCCAACATGAGTTCAACTACCCCAATTCAAAAGCATGACCCATTTGCAATAGGACTGAATGTCGTGTGTTCGTATTGTGCCGTCTGGCCTATCGCAGATGTTGTCGAAGTGTACCAATTAGCCTGGCGCTGGGCCCAGGAAACCGGACTAAGGTTATGCACGTATCAGAGGTGGCGGATTGAACGTACATCCACATCGCTGTGAATGCAAGTTCAATTCGAATGCGCTAAACATTGAGAACCATGGGCCTAGCTTAGCTTAGCCTAATTGCTTAAGAAATAAAGAACTAATCAAAGTAGTAAATAAGGTACACAAACGCCATGCTTAAATAGAGGAACGATAATGTATATTCTCAAAGGAAATGATCCTGAGAGATGACGAGGAAGCGTTACATGGTAAGGTAAGGTAATATGATCGTCCAACATAAGACAAGAGGTAACCTAACCGTACGAAGAACGGTAACATTAAGGTTATGGGGAGAATATGCAGTAAAGGTAAAGGTAAAGGAGGAAACGTAAATGGGGAAGGTATACTCATAATGAGCGAGATTACATCGTGAAAAGGGACGCAAAGAAGTCAGGAAACGTGAGTCTGCCGTCAAAGGAGCGATCGGCAACTCTGATAGCCCAGCAGAAAGCAAGAGGTGAGGGATTATGAGAAAGGTCGGAGAATTAATAAAAGCATGCATAGACATGACGTGAACAAAATAAACATTAAAATGAGAGGCAATAAACTGACATGAAATATTTAAAGGAAAGATAACGTTACACATTACAAGAGATATCCATCAAGATAAGTTCCGCATAAAGGATAAAGTCAATCTCATGGACTTGCGTATGAAGATGCAATCCTAAGATCAGGTAGACAGACAAAGGTAAGAGGTATGATGTTGGTCTTACTGTGATGTACGCACCATCCAGTAAACCGAATCAAATACAACATAAAAGGAACGACGATAACGAGATAAAAGGTAAAGAAAAGATACAGGCACACAATGGACATACTAGACAAGGCTAAATGCCCTAGTATTCCATACGCAAGCCACATATCCACACCCACATACAAGGGATATTAAGCCGTGACTTACCTTGATGGATTCTGCTTATCAGACATCACGAAATAGTACGAAAATAAACTAAATAGACGTCCCTACGCGCACTTTTATATAAATTAACAGAAAAAGGGGAGAAACCCGAAATAAAGCCAGACATCTCGAATACGAGAGCGGAAGCACAAAAAATAAGTCCTACGGGGATAAAAAAAACAGAAGACTGCCAGGAGAGTAACAAAGTGTTGTCACAGGTGACGGAAATAGAAGATAAAAGGGAAGAAGTGTCAATAACCACGATTCGGCATAGCAAGAAATCACTATAACGAACCTTGATCAGCAATTATAGAAATATCCACTGATCTGCTCGGCTATTCTGGCCAGTAATAATCAAGAAGAAAAGAGAACAATTCCGATAATTGACACGCTGAAGGAAAGAAAAAAGGGGGAGACTACAGGTGGAAGGAAAACAGTTCATTATGACCACTCAAAGTCCTATTTTTAATATTATCAGTGTCCAGATCGTGCTAAAAGGTTCCTAAATGAACTTGTGGACTTGGCTGACCATGTACAAGGGTTACTGGAAAATCACGTGCTTATGTACCTTACTCGAGAGCAACAGGAACAGTATAAACAAGGAACGACTTGTCACATTTTGAAAAGCCACTGGTCAGTGCCGAGGTCACGGTCCATGATCAGTCGCAAGTTACTGGTGAATTTTGAGGGGCTGCCCACAGGACATGCTATGTGAATTACCCAGCCCCTCGATTTTAAGCGTGTTTTTCCACAATCTAACGAGCTATATTATACAGTTACTGATTCGCGAATTGGGTCATATTGGAAAGGGGACCTTTTCCATTATTCCCCAAAACCATGAACGTTTTACGGCATTATCATGGTGGTTGGGCAAATTTTGTATTCGATTCCTTGACACGTTTAAGTTTACGGCCTCATCCCTAGATGAGAAGGAATTGAAATACACGTGGACACATTTTGAGAACCCGGAGCACTTTAAATTGTGCATTCGGAAAGGCATTTTTCCCTACGACCATTCTAACAGCTGGGATGTTTTGAAGCAAAAGACCTTGCCACAGCAGGAAAAATGTTACTCTTTGCTAACACGTAGTACCGTTTCCAATGAGGAATACGCCCACGCATGCAATGTTTGGCGAGTGTTTAATTTAAGCATTCTAGGGGATTACGCCATGCATTACCGAAAACTTGATGTATTGTTGCTCACGGATGTGTTTGAAGAGTTCCGTGCTGCAGCATTTACGGACTTGACCAGGCTCATTATTTTATGAGTCCGGGACTGTCGTTTGATGCGGCATTGCGATGCACACAAGTCGAATTGGATTTACTAACTGATGTGAACATGGTGTTATTCTTTGAGAGAGGCATTCGCGGCGGGTATGTGTAGCATAACAAGCGCCATGCTGAGGCCAATAACAAATACATGCCATCCTAAACACCAGAAAAACCAGATTTGTACCTGATGTACTACGCTGTAAATAATTTGTATGGTTATACTCTGAGCCAACCTCTTCCCTTTAAGGATTTTGCCTGGCTCTCAGAGGAGGAGATTTCACTGTTTGATGTGAACACGGCCAGCCTTAACTCATGCCTTGGCTAAGTAATGAGGTCGATTTGGAGTATCCCTCCTCTCTGTAAAACCTACAGGACGATTCCCAATTCTCATTAGAGCGTTTAGTAAAAATTGAAAAATTTATGGGCACCCTTTACAACAAGAATAGGTATGTGCTACACATTCCAATGGTGTTGCAGCGCCTGGCGCAGGGCCTAGTGTAGAAAAACATACATAGAGGTATTTAGTTTGCTCAAAAAGCATGCCTAAAGCCATACATGCATCTCAACTCCCATCACCGACAAATGGCAACACAGCAGTTTGAAATCATTTTTTAAATTGATGAACAACTGCATTTATGACAAGTCTATGAAAATGTACGCAAATACCGGGACATTAAATTGGTGAATGCCTGGAAGGGGCATCACAGTGCTCGGCTGTACATTGCCAAGCCAAATTTCAAAAACATTAAAATTATCGATGAACATTTGGCTACCAATGAATTGAGGAAGACCCATATGACCATGAATAAGCCCATTTACCTGGGTCAAGTCATTTTGGGCTTTTCTAAATTGGTGATGTACAAATTTCACTACGAGTTTGCCAAACAGTATTTCGGGATGTGTCCCTTTTATATACGGACACGGACTCGTTGGTATACCATGTCCGCCAGTGTGATCCCTATGTCGTAATGAAGCAATATAGTGATTGGTTTGACACCTCTTCCAACAGTCCTGACAATGTGTTTCAGCTGCCCATTAAAAACAAGCAGGAAATGGGTATTTTAAGAGATGAAAGCGGTGATTCGATCATGACCCTTGGACTCGCGTCTTAAATGTATGCTAATCGTCAGTTAGATAAAAAAATCTAAAAGGGCCAAGAGTGTGGGACTAACAGTGGTAAAAACCCTACGTGCAACGACTGCTTAGAGGTTATACAAACTGGGAAAGCTATGTCCCATAAACAATGCTGGATACAATCTGTCAACAATAATTTGTATCTTGTACAACAGAGGAAACGCTTGCATGTCTCGATGGACAATAAGCGAGAGTTGGCTGATGACTTGCTCACTAGCCGGCCATGGGGCTATCATGACGAGGAGAGTTTGTGATTTTTTGTGGTATGGGAAATAGCTTTTGTAAATATGAGACTTTGTTTTAGGCGATAAAGGGAATGGTTAATTGTAAATGCAAATGTGTAAACATGAGATTTTTTTCGCGATGACAAGAATAGTAATTTGTAAGTGCAAATTTGTAAATATGGGATTTTCTTTTCTCAATAACGAGAATGAAATTATGTGATTTTGATATTTTGTTTTTGCGGTAACGTGAATGGAAATTTGTAAATGCTAATTTGTAAATATGGGATTTTGTTTTTCCGATGACAAGAACAGTTACTATGAGAAATGCTCTAGGCCCCTTGCCCTTTAAAGTCCTGTACAACTTATATTTTTATTTTGATTATGCCAGAAATTGAAAATGATCAATGGAAAATATTTTTACCGTGCATGAAATGGTTATTTATAAATTCATAACTGAAAGTTCTTTTGGGGTTGCATGCATATATGTTCTTTGGAAAATGCATATGATTGTTGTGTATGTATTTTAGAACTGTTGTCTAAGTTTAAGGACTCAGAAAAGATACACAGTATTCTAGTAAAATATGACATCTATTACATCCAACCAAAATAAATGCAATTATTATACAAGTAAATTATAACAACACATGCATAGATAAATAAAAGATATGGACCCTTACTTACTCCCTAATACCATGAAGACAGCTATTTAATATCATACTCTCTCTAGTATATTGTACAATACCCAAGGGGTATGCACCCCTTAGAGATCATCCCCCCCATCATCTGTCTAAATCTCATAAAAGGCAACCCTTTAAAAGCCTACCCAATATCCATCAATATTATAAGGGCAGCTGGCTACTCCATAAAGCAGCTCAACCCTTGCGTAATTATGACACACAGCGACATACTACAAACTGGTTCAACTATGCCACAACGCGCTGACAGAACAGAGGCTAAAGGTATAAAAGGTGCCTTAAGTGGGTCACGAGAATCTCTCCATCACCAGTGCTTCGACGAGACAGCCGGAGGCTAACGACAGTGTCAACCGAGGTGAGTCAGTCAGTCAGTGTTCAGAATCCTACTTTTGTAACCTAACACCCACAGTTTGTACTCACATTATAACATCACAAGATCCCTTAAAAGGGACTAACAGTTACTCATTGCTGACCAATAAACACTTGGTCAGTCTCTTACACTTGCATTACTGATCTACACTCTTCTTCACGTCCCAACGTCCTTCCTTACTCCCGTCACAGCCAGACGTGACACACCGTAGTAATAACGCCAACTCAGACGTCCTTGTATTCCTCACGGCGGCTCGCGTGCTCAAGTGAAGCGCGTGCCGAACCGCTGACACTAGCAAGGTGATTATATAATAAGTAGCCGGCTGGGCGACTAGTACACCGACCCGCGTGCTAAGGCTACATCCCTTAAACCACATTTACAGTCTTTATAGGAACGCCCCCTAGTTCCTAGCACACCACAACACACTACACTGGTCAGCTTGCCCTGTCAAGGGGAGCTGCCCTTCTTTAGGCACAAACTCATAAATTAGTACAGCAACTCTCCCTTTTAGATCCACCCCCAAATAAGGGATCTAAAACAATATGAAATACGTGCATCATTCATATCCCGTAGATATGGCCTACGACATAACTAAAGACCAAGTCATGTTTCATCTTTCCATAAAAACCGAATTATCAATAATCGCAATGAAGATTAATACGCCTAATATATTTGTGCAAAGCCGTGTGGCACTAAACTCATTCAATAATTAATTAATTCCGACTTTCAAGCTTTAAAACACGACCAGACTATCTGCACGTCTAACTTTCAGTAATGGATTCCTCGATGCTCTTTTTTTTTTACCATTCACAGCTGACAGTCGTCCATAGTTAAAAGTGACGACAACATATGAAGGTTGACAAATGACGAACGAAATGCATGAACCACGTAGCCTAACCACTGAATTCAAAAGAAGCTAATTATATCATTACAGACCTCTATTAGGTAAACTACGATGGATAAAAGAAGAAATGCCTTACAAATTAAAATAGAAAATGTTAATAAACTTTTATTCACACATCAAATTGTATATCGTCCTCGCCATGAGACATCATGGGATGACGAATTATGTTTCCATACCCGTACACTGAACTCACATGCAAATAGAAGAGAAATAAGACGTTTACTTTACCTTGGAACTGTCACCTTTCTTACCATACTTACAACTGCAAGCACACCATAACTTGCCAAAATATATATCCACGCCAATCAGGATTTTCCTCAAATTAACCTCAAGGCACTCATTAAATTAATAATAATAAAGAATTCCATCATTCCGTTGATATCCTCATCTCAGGTGACCACTCCTAGCTCGGTAATACCATTTATACATCCTATTCGCACACGAAGCCAAGACCAGAACCGATAGCCATTTACAATATTTAATGATATAAATAAAACTATTCAATTTTCTGACATCTTCTAAGTAAGGGGAATTTTTGCCGATGGAATACGAAATTTGGGCCAACAGCGAGTAGCGTAAAGCTACCGGGTCCCCGATAAATCTTCAGCAATATGTAATCACGTCATGTCACGATCAGGGATTAATCCACAATAATTAAATTCATGATAACACAACACTTGTTGCCATCGCGACATATTACAGATGAAGGAGAAACACTGTTTTTCAACAAGAAGTACACCAGCTCAGTCTGCTCCCTGACGGACTAGCCTGAAATCGCTGCACTCTAGCGGAACTCAATGGTACTGCTTCGGCACAACCTGATTACAGAGTTCGTACACAGTAACAATTCCGGGGTACTTAAGGGTCAGAGGAGTCAGTATAGCATCATGTAAGTCATAGACATGTGGTGGTAGATAGGCTCTTTTTGTAAGATAGTCTTACCTGTAGTGTGTGTAGTGTGCCACTAGTGGTTGGAAAACAAAAGGACTGCACCACTGTAATAGCCAAGCACTCGCATCAAGTAATTTTTGAAAGATAAATGGACCTTTTCAATATTTGAAATGTGCGAAACGTGAATTTTAAATATACAATGTGAGAAATATGAAAATAAGAACTGTCTAATAATATTTTTAAATAAAAATAAATAGTACTCGGGCAATACTGTTCATATTTCATAGCAAATAAGGCATTACGCTATTATACATATAGTTTGTTTAATGTTCATGTCCATTCATCATTAACTTTCCTTTCATAGCACTAATCATAATCAGGGTTGCCAACCCCTCTCCCACCGAGGCACACAGGATGTCAAAAGTTGTATAGCTTTTTTCAATAATACTTTATCAGCCACACGCCTTATTTCAGGTTGTCTATAGCAATAAGAAATGTAATGTTCTCGGCAGCATCATCCGAAAGATTTATAGGTACATCAGCACGCTGCAAACGTTGTTCCAGCCTTGTTCCAGGACCGCAGTATTTGTAACCAGGTAAGTGCATTTCAAAGGGTAGTTAGTAACTGAATCACTTTGTCAAAGATTCCACGACCAGTACAGGTTTGGCAACTCTTTTTCAGTCGGTGGTAAATAGCTTTGATCTTTCCCCTCTGTTGAGGATGTTGTTGTTGCTTTTTCTCACCATGGTAACCGTGGAATGAAGAAACAAAGTCCTTGTTCAAGGATTTATGGCCGTGATAGAGTTTCACAAGCTGACAGATTCGACAATGTTGTAACGATGGTATTCTAGCGATGGCCACTTGCTTATGGTGCTCGTAGTTATCACAGGGTTGCAATTCGCTTAACACAGGGCCTTGAGTCCATCCTGTCGGCACATGTTCCCATATTTCCTTAACAGCATTTGCGGCAACATAAAAATAAATGATTTAGGCAAAGCATTTAATTCCTCTTCTGTGAAACTGTTAAGTTTCTTTTAGCACACAAAAGATTTTCCAATCGTTTGCTCAATAGGCAAGTGCATTTCAAAGGGTAGTTAGTAACTGAATCACTTTGTCAATGATGCCATGACCAATTCCAACATTGATGACAGAGACATGACGCCTTCTAGACGGTCTATCACTCACTAGTGATAATCCCACTGCTGCAGGAGCAAGTAATATCTTGTTCAGGACGTCACGACATGCATTTCTCGTTAGCCAATCATACAGATTCCTTACATGGTAAAAGGGTTTGTTGTTTCTTTCATTTAAAGTCCCTTTTCCTTGAAACAGCGTATGTAGTGAAGGACAGCCCAAATCCATAAGATCCACACATTCACACGTGTTGGGGGGGGGGGGCAGAAATGGACGAAGATTTTCGCGTTTTTCATTACATTTGACGAATACAATATGAGCCTTGAATAGATGTGCGTTTAATATCATGGCCAGATATTTATAGGGAATGGTTCCCTCGTTCCATTGCAATCCTAGATGGGTTTGTATCTACTGGGTCTGTCTTTTGATCTTTAACAGACTGAAACTCTAGCGGAATTGTGGTTTGAACACAAAATGAAATAGTTTTGGTGATCAATGTGTTGTGCAATCAATAATGGCCACCTCTTTACGTATAAACCTTTCTTCCTTGATCTTAAATCTTAAGTTATCCACCACCAGTGTACGTGAAATGTTTACGCTTGTCTGGAGCAAGAACAACTGATAACTCAATACTGAGGTTTACAAATTACATTTACTCGAATCACATTTTAGTAAAACCCTTGACTACTATGAACTACTCCCACTTTGCTCCCACTTTTCTTCCACTTTGCTCCCAATGTGGTACCACTTTGCTACCACTTGTAACTGAACTCCTACCAACTACTTACTACTATGGTTTAGCAATTATAAAAACATAAAGTTTATTATACCATTTCATTGTTATAGAAATCATAACAAGGTTTACAAGGGACGGTACCAACATAGACTTTTGTGTTTATATCTTCCATGACACCTGTGATGGCCTAAAGTCGCTAGACTTGGAGTTATTACATTCATTCTTTCTTGACCTTGTTCTGTACTGTCACCCGGAGCACCGTTAATGCCATAAGGTCCACACTTATCATAACTTTTGCCATTACTCAGGAGCACTATACCTAGGTAGATGGGTAACTTCAACTGCATGGTATATTACCTACATCCATTCTATGGAGGTAAGGGCATGTTGGTGACCAGCCCTGATGTTCTTGAAGAGGTTCTTCACTCTCTTCCCACCTTTGGTGTTCAGGATCGGGATTTATAATGGAGAAATGATTTTACTGAACCTTAACATTTAATTGGCACAACCGCAGTCACAATCATCTTCATTTCCCCTTTTCCAGCTGACACTGGGTGGGGGCAAATATGGTTCCTCTCCACTTAGTTCTGTCGTTCCACCATTCCTCTTCCGACACGGTGTTCCAATCCAGGTTCCGTTTTCTAATGCTATACTTCAACGAGTCCATCCAACGCATTCTTGGTCTTCCTCGTCCTCTCTTCCCTGTCATCCGTCGTTCCAGTGCTCGTCTTGGTAGCCTTACTTCATTCATCCGTTTGACATGTCCAAACCATCTCAATCTGTTTTTATCCAGTTTGTCATTTAGTTTCTGTACTCCCAGTTCTTTCCCTATATCTTCATTTCTCACTCTGTCTCTCCTCGTTTTCTGGACCATACTTCTCAGGAATCTCATCTCAGCTGCCTGCATTCTGCTCTCATCCCTCTTAGTCATTGTCCACGTTTCTGCGGCATACGTCATTTTAGGAACATAATATGCTTTGTACATAACTTCTTTAGCCTTAATTGGTATATCCTTGATCATTAGTAGTCCCCGTACCTGCTGGCAGAAAGCACTCTCGAGTTGTATTCTTCTGCTAATTTCCAAATCTAGTCTTCCATCTTTAGTCAGTTCACTTCCCAATTATTTGAAGTGTTTCATCACTTCCAATTCCTTATCTCCGACTTTGATTACTCCTTTTACTTCTTTCTTATCTCTACTCATCACCACTGTTTTAACCTTCTTCACATTTATCTTCAATGCCCATTGCTCAATCTTTTCATTTATTACGTCTATCTGTTCTTGTACCTCCATCTCATCCTCGCCCCAGATCACAACATCGTCTGCAAACAACAGTACCTTCATCTTTGCCCTACTATTGTCTTTCATTGCTGCCTTCATGATGTCATCCATCACCATTAAGAACCATAAAGGTGACAACACACTTCCTTGCTTTAGTCCAGTGTCAATTTTGAACCATTCCGATGTCCCGAGTCTAGTCTACACACTACTGTAGCAATCCATGCACATTCCATTTATTATGTCTCTCAGTTCCTTGCCTATCCCCATATTTGTTAAGCTTTCCCAAACTTTTGTTCTAGGGATGCTATCACAGACCTTTTCTAGATCAATACAAGTCATTACCATATCCTTCCCATATTCCCAATTCTTTTCAATGTTCAGTCTCAGAATGAAAATGGGTTCCACTGGGTAACTTGAACTGCATGGTATATTACCTACGTCCATTCTATGGAGGTATGGACATGTTGGTGACCAGCGCTGATGTTCTTGAAGAGGTTCATCGCAGTATACAATCCATTTGAGAAGCTTACCTCCATGATATGTCTAACGTCTCCGTTCATATCAACAACCAAAGAAATACAAAGAGAATTAGGACTCGGCCTGCAAACCACAGCCTCCTTCATCATTTCTGACACCACCAGTCTATGGTAATTGGAAAAAACACTTTTCACTTCATCTCTTGTTTTTAAATACAGTAATAGAAACCAGCAGCTGCCAATGCCTGAGGGTTAATGAAAGGCACAGGCCACGTAGCAAATGTCTAGAAACGATGTTCCTCAGATTTCAAAGGCATTGCTGTGGCACCTTTTGTCGCTTTATGGCAATCCATGACTGAGCTGCTGGACTTAGGGTTGCTTATTATTTGTAGACTAATCACTTGGTTGCACAGTGGATAATAGTTAACTTGTTTGAGATCAATAATGAGACAATAAGCCATGGTGTTTGGCGAGACATTGTCATGTGTTTCAAAATCTAGCCGGATGTCAATATTGGATGCCTTGACAGACTCTTCCAAGTAGGAACAATCAAAGACCACCAGTGGCGCCCTTGCCACAAACTCTTCAGGTGTCAACATGGGATAATTCTCTTTTTGAAAATACGACCATCTATATTTAGAAAAAAATCGTAGAGTGAGCCAAACTAATTTTTTGAAAAATGTATATCCATTCCTTCAGAGGGAAAGACGTATATTTCTCAATGGTATGTGATCAAATTGAGTGACATTTGGTTTGATGATACCTGCGATTCCTTTGAAAACCCACAATAATATAGAGAGGTCTCTCTGTGTAGCGTGTTGTTTTCACAGACCATCTGTGTGTGTTGGTCGTTGGCAATAGTGAATACTCATGTAGCGCCCGGCTTCTAAATTGCATGGGTAGGGGCATATATTTTCCCACAATCTTCAGCATGTCCAGTTTATTTTTATCAGAAAGGGTAACGTGTGGTACTTCCCGTAGAATACGTTGTAGTTGAATTTTTGAATCTATGGGTGAATCATTAGGTCCCTTGTGCGCGTATTTATCGCTCCTGTCTCTGACGAGATAACGCACTTGCCTTGCGTTTACCACAATACACTCATGATCTTCGGCGAAGCCTAAAATTATTTTAGGTGGTAAAAATCCTGTAAAGGTTCCATCCGTGTGAACCATCCAGTCATTGGTCGAGACAGGAAACCAACCAGCCATTCAAAATGTTATACAGTCTTCAACACTGTAAGAGGGGTATAGTTTCATGACACTTGAAATACCCACATTTCGGATGCTATCTACTACAATATCATTAATCACATAGAGCACCTCGTAAAAAGAAAGGCGGAAGCACGGTTGGCTTACTTCGATGTAGAGGGTATAGAACCATCAGCTTTTGTGAACCGGCCTTCAATCTGAATGACACATTCATGCGGTAGGGTGTAAATATATTGGTTGTTGATAACAAATTGAATTTCATAAGTGATATTTAATCCTGGTGATTGGCCTTGATAGGAATGCGGATCAATTCTTAGAATGCTGTCTTACCCCGCGATGCGGTTCCCCACCTCCAGAATAGAATTCATCATGTAGGCTTAGGTTCACACGGATGGAACCTTTACAGGATTTTTACCTCCTAAAATAATTTTAGGCTTCGCCGAAGATCATGAGTGTATTGTGGTAAACACAAGGCAAGTGCGTTATCTCGTCAGAGGCAGGAGCGATAGTAACGCGCCCAAGGGACCTAATGATTCACCTATAGATTCAAAAATTCACCTACAACGTATTCTACGGGAAGTACCACACGTTACCCTTTCTGATAACAAGAAACTGGACATGCTGAAGATTGGTGTTGTAAAATCTGCTTGTCCTTACGTGTTAATCTGTATTCACGTGGCAAACTACTGACACCATTCCTAGACGGTGTTGTTGCCTTATACACTAACTTCATAGTGTCTTTAAAACCAATTTATAGGTCACAGGTGTGCTAGAATCTAGTTGAATCAGTTGTTGGTTTCTATTTACCAGTCTTTTACTAATATTATTAACACCTACAGAATGACAAAGAACCACTGGAGGGTTTTAACGAATACTATAGCCATTGGGCGATGTCACAATAAAATCGTAGAGCAAATGGGTTGGCTCTTGATTCGTGTACACGTTGCTAATAATATTACACGTCACCGACATGTGATGGTTCTCGAATAATTTCACTTGGTGATCTGAATAGTGTATTTCGTTTGATTCAAGAATTTGCGGCAGAAACCCCAATAAAGGGCCAATGGAATCTGGTTGTTTTTTAAAATCAATCCTAAACGAGGATAAAATACTGCAACGATGAGTTATGGTTTGGCCTACAAGTTCAAAAGTGTGTGTTCCATCAAGAAATGGCTTTATGCTACATTGTGTCCCTAGCACCACGTGGATGTGTTCATAAATATCGTCTATGGTATATTCATCGTGGGACAGGGCTAACATGGAATCATCGTAGTAAAACTTGTCGTTGACATTTTCATGTATGCTGTATATTCTATTGTAAATTTCAAGGGAAAAAAGTCCCAAAACGTAAGATCTTTCACTCAATTCGATAGGAGGGTAAAAGTCTAGGCTGGTTTAAGGTCATCGTCCATGCAGTGTAAATCTCTTACTTTCTGCTGTTATAGTGATTACGTTTTCACCCACGCTCTGTCGTATATAGAAAAATGAGACTTAAGTGCCCACACTCGTGTGTGTTGAACTTTTGCCGACGTTTTACATTAAAATATATATTTGCTCTCTTCCCAAAATACTTGTATAGTTCCATGGGTGGAGGGAGATTGTCAAAACTGCCAAGTACCACACGGTGAGACCATGTTTTAGATAGACCACATAATGTTATCTTGGTCCATGGCTGTCATCTAGGTAAATCATAGCACGTTCCTGTTTCCATGGCCTGAGCGGTAATTGGTTGTGCGTAAACACATCTCGAAAATTTGGAATCTTCAACCGTTTAGCATAGCTTGTAACTTCCTCATGGGTAAGGGCATGTCTTGGTACGACCTTTGTGAATGTTTATTTTCGGTGACAGGTAAATATAAAGTCTTTGTTGATAGGGTGCCTTTGCGTTTGTGTTTTTAGTGCCCATAGCAATCGCTTCCATAGTTAACCTCCCCCAATTGTTGATGGCTCTGGCAATGTCACTGGTACGAGCTTGGCAAACAAAGCCGGTAAAAACCCAGCCCATTTCGGGACAGGAATCTCTCGAACCGTTGTTTACTTTTCGGATTGACATGCAATCGTGCTGCCCGGAGTGCTTTTTTAACAGCCAACACTTTATTTTTTTCATTTCGTGAGGCTTTAAGGGTAACATGAAGAATAGTTGTAAGGCCACCCTTTTGCGATGACCTGGTCTTTTTATTCAGTCTTTTTCAACTCGTATCTTTATTTTACCATGATGTACAATCTTCCACAAGAACGTTTAAGTCACAACTAACACTTTTCTAGGGAAAACCCTATTAATATTTAATTTCCCGTGGCTGTATATTCGAGTTCCACACAAACCGGGAAATCGTTTCCCGTGTTTCCTGCTTGTCCTTCCTCCAATGTTAGAATCAAATGAAAACATAATATACCGCCCTCTACGGTATTACGTCATGATCACTAAGTAGTGACATGGCACTATTGTTTAATCGTATCTGGTGTATAGTCCATACCGTACGCTGTAACTCGTTGTGCCTAAAGATAAACATAGGTAAGGTCTTGACTGTCTTTCACAGGCCATCGGTTGATCATGTAAACGAGAAATACGTGGGGTTGAGGTTTAACCATCGAGGATACATAGTCTTCCACAAATTGTTTGGTTGTGACCTCATGAGGCTCAATGGCATCTGAAACGTCGGCTAGTCGTCTTCGCTTCCTGTGTAAACTCTTTTCTTTAATTTCACACATGTTGTCCATTTCCGAGGTTTTATAAAGATATCTTGCGGGTCCACATGGTCAGCCACGTGGATTTTAAGGTTAGTATTGGCGTTATAGCCATTTACAGTTAGGTTCGGCACAATGCCATATAATCCTTTCGCCTTATTATCCACATACTTTTTTGTAGTGGCATCAGTACAAACTTGAGGATGTTTCACATGGGTTAACCGTTTTCCATTAAAGTCATAATCTCCCTATTTGGTCCGTGGCACCACCGACATATCCACATGGTGTTTATTGGGGGGATCTGTCACTTGTTTGGGATCATTTAATGGGGCGGCCTTGACCTTGGCCATTAATGCACGTCCAAAGACATCCATGGTAATCCTGTTCCTGCCACAAGGCTTGAGTCCGAGTATATAGACAGCCTACCAGTATCTTTCACAAATACTGTACTTGATATGCAGATAATTAAGTTGCAAGAGTCACTCCCCTTGGGGGACACGGTTTTCCATCTCTTTCCTATATCACGTGAGCAACATCACGGTTCACTGTTTCCCTTAAGTAGTCGCTGCTTCATTGTAGGACCCTCAGAATGTGGAAAGACCAATCTTTTGCTCACCCTCATCACGGCTCCAAATGGTCTGCGTTTTCAAAATATCTATATTTTCGCAAAATCCCTCTATCAATCTCTCTATGTGTTTCTGGAACAGGTCATGTCTGAACTACGAACCGAAAATATGGGTTATTTCACGTTTTCAATGCAAGAAAATGTTATTGCACCAGATGCTGTGAGGCCTGATTCGCTTATGATTTTCGATTATGTCTCTAGAGAACGGCAAGCTATTATTCACAGCTATTTCCATAATGTCCAAACAACTCATTCGTGATCAAGCCAATTTGATTGTTTTATATCGCCGGGATGAGTGGAATATACGCCACAATTACAACGAACATGTCAATCCCGATATGACCTTTCGAACCTTAACTCAATTGTGCGCCATGTGTTGGAACACTCAACGTCATGCCTATCTTGTTATTGACAAACAGAGTGATATTAACCAGGGGCGTTATCGCTTAGGGTTTGACCATTTTATTCATATTTAAGGGGCTGCCTCATTTACCCGTATGCCATTTCTACAGACACCATGACAACAGCAGGGAGACAATTGAAAAAGCATATTATTATGGCAAATAATATTATTCGCCAAACGTTTCGTCAATTGAAACGATCACGTGCGGATAATGCTTTGTTTATTTAGCAACATTTAGAGCCTCCTCTAAAAGCCATGTTTAAACCATGTTCCAGGTCTCAAAAGCTGCCAACAGTTTCAAAAGCAACGCAGGCTATGCAATAGGTTCCTGTGGAAGAGGAACAAAAGGAACTGGATAGTGCTAGTGATATCGAAGAACAGGATTTTTCGCCAGGAGAAACAGCGGATGAGGTTTTTACACCAGCAAAACCATTGCCATATCCTAAGTTATTGAAAACATCAATGATTGCCGAAACACCTACTTTGTCAGAAATCTTGTCTTCACCCTAGTATAAAACCCAGTTAAAAAGCATTCTGGTAAAGAAGCGGTGCTTTAGTGTCACCCTACCTCGAAGATCTACTTACTAAATAGACAGATATCACCTATGGTGTTTACTAAGATAATGCTTGTTTCCGGATTTGTAATTCCGATATCACGTTCGGTCAGCATGTGGCTATCATTAAAAATGTCAACTATAAATTAACATAGGGTCTTTTAGAGCTGTTATTTTCTCGTATACCGCTCTCTGTAGACTATACCCACAATGATATCCAAACGTATAAATCCATCTTAATGGCAACGAGTGCCCACAAAAGGGGGTATAAACTATCCGAACCAGTCAATGCCAATAAAAGTTTCAAGTATAAAACCGTCTTTTCAAAATTATTTCCAACCACAGACAGTATTCGTCGTGGACCTTCAGCTTCGGGGGTTACATTTAAACCATTAAAACCCCCTAGTTTTTAAGGAATTTTAAATCAAGGCTATTTTAATAGAAGTGTCACATAATGTTAAGGCTTACAGTACATCTGGTACACAAAATGTTCTCCAAGATGAATCTAAATAAATGTGAGAGTTTGCCGCATTTTGGCTGAGGAAAGTGAAACTATGTACCAGTAACATTGTGAAAGTGTATAAAATTTGTATTGAAAAGTGGGAAAAAATATTGTACTCAAAGACTACGGAGAAATTTGACACATGGCATGAAGAATCGTCACTGCTGTGTTTGACTCTATTACACTTACACATATTCAAAATAATGAATTCCATCAACAAATGGTACGAATACGAAACTGGTATTGTTTGTCTGCAAGAAAATTGTCCTCTGCGAAGTACTTTCCAGGTAATTACTTTATTATTTTTATCTTGGAGTGAGTGAGAAGAACAGGATCTATTTATATAATAATTCACTGTATTCATTGCTTACAGAGTTCTCTCACTTCTTCAACGCTTACCATCACAAACGTTTGTGGACAGTGACACCGAATTCAACATACCGAACATCACTTCTCTCTAGAGCACTAGATATTTGTCGATATCAATTAAATGTCTGTTTTGTGATTAGAGAATATTTTATGTTTTTCATTTAGTGTTATTTAAAAAACACCCTAAATCGGTATTTAAATCCAGATTTGTAATAGCCTATCACTAAGACATTTGTCCAAAACTCAAGGCTTAGGTCAAATGCAAAATTATTTAATTGGTAACAAACACTAATCACAGAATTTCAACAGATTTTTTCCTACCCTTGTAACGAATGACGTCACCCTCTTTGCTTCCTATAACCATGGCCACCTAGTGGTCGCCTTGTGAAACATTTCAAACAGCGTTGTAAGTTCGAAGCCAACGTACTCCCCAGAGCCCATGCAACGGCTCCTTAAGTCACGTTTGAACAGCGTCTGCGCATGCGCAATAGACCTCTCCTTGTTTGCAAACTGTTCCGTCTTTTCAATACTAATTGTATTCAAGAAAGTTAACAACGGTACAATTCTATCGTTGTTTGTCGCTGAATGGAGTCTTGGGCCGAGAAAGGCTTGGGCCCAGAGGAATTACGTGACTAGACACAGTATGTGGCGTATTATTCAAACATGCTGAGGAGCGCACAACCCTTCCATTGTTTTGATCGTTATGACTTTACAGATTGAATTACTAATGCACGTTATTGGTAAGGAGGGTCCTGGCCCATTGGCCCGTTAGAGCCGGTCGCGCCTAGTCTGTGGTAATAGTTGGTCATTATTATACATGTTATACAGAATAGGAGCCAGGACACTGTCTTGAGTCAGACCATTTTTTGATTCCTCAAATTGCTCCGTCCTTGAAATTCAACAAAGAAACGACGGTTTTCTAAGAGATTCGGTATCATCTTCGTTATTTTTATATCGCCAGTTATGTGATGGAGCTGGAGCAGCGAAGAGGTCTACAAAGGGTCTACTGAAGTTCTATGGTCTAATGTGTCTTACTGGTGTTGAAGTTTGCTTGGTGAGAGTGACTTTCTGTTGACTTATGATTAAATCCTACCTACTTGTGATTGTGACTTTGCACAAGTACTATTCCAGCTCACTGGTGTTGGCTTTCGGTATTCTGGAGGCTGCTTGAATCCTCTAAAGGCACCATCATAGGTTTTGTGCTAGAAACTCACAAAACCGAGGCCACAATTTAATGAGGCATTATGTCTAGAGTTAAATATTTTCCATTCTTGCATCCCACTGCTGTTGACTTGAGACTAGTGAAATTGCTATCGCCTAGCGCACAATATTTCCATTTGTTCATCTCATTGTTCTTGCCTCTTAGAAATCACCGTGCCCTTCGTCTAAATGCTCCATGCGAAAACAATAGATGCTATAACAGCTCCTACCTCTTCTAGCCGGCTGATGTGCACGGTTGTCAAATTAGTTATACCTCTTCCCCTTACAAACACTACATTGAAAACGCAGCTGATTGATGTCATGAAATAGCTAAATTTACCACCGTCTTATCTCAAATTTACTCTGTTTCAGCTAATCAATGTGTTGGGTTCTCTAATTGACCGCCCTCTCATCAACATAGAATTCACTGCAAAATATCCTCTTATTGTCGATATGTTGGAAAGAGAATTGAAAGTGGCTGAGGTAAGGATGTTTTTTTTCATTTTGTGTGATATTCGGATATATGCGTAGAACGTCATACTTATAACATCATTTAGTGTGTAAGACTTGCACTTGACTTACACACAGCATAATCCAAATAGAATGAATTGGGATAAGTGGTGTTAAATTCTATCAATTACCCTCCTCAAACAAAGGAAGAAGAATTGATCACACAACGTACACAGATGGTTCCGCACCATTGTGATGTGTGGAGATATGTACTTGACACGCTGGATGCAATGGCTGAGTAATGCAAACAGATTTATTTACAATCTACGAACAACCACGTATTAGTCTGTTGGTTACTCTCAACTTCCAATCTTGGATATCCAGAGATTGGTGATATTTAGAACTGTCCCCGTTAATCGGCAGTGAATTGCATGACCCGGAGAAAACATCACAATTCACTCCGATATGCCAAGTACATGGCTACAAAAATCATTGGGATCTAGGTTCGATATGACAAAAAAAAATGCCGGAGGGTACGAGATCTCGAATAGTCTCAGGGATGGTTAAAAGGATAGAGGCGCACCTGGGTAGATCAACCCTACCTTAAATCCGAATCAACACCATAGATCGACAAAATCAGAAGAAAAGACAATCTTAAAAACAACCAGTATCCATTTATTGGGCTGCTCATAAATCAACAAGCAATAAAAATAATCATCCAAAATCCTATCTTGCTTCGGAGAACTAAATTAAATTAGGACATTAATTAAATGTCAACTGACATTAAAGGTTTATGGACCAATAAGTTTCCTCAGTCCTAACATTCGATATAAATCAAATTAGGAGATACTCGAGGAAAAGAAAAAAAAAACAAATTAGACACTGTCTCATTTGACCACAAATTTAATTTAACACCCTGAATGTCCATCAAGTGGTGTTTCAGATCATAAATAAACTCCATCATCACATTGCGTTAATCAGAAAAATTAAATAAATAAATTGCCCTAAGTAGGAATAAAAGGCCGGTCCTGGCGCAGGGCCTAATGCGCAAGATGGCAGCCGCGCGCAACCACACTCTTGGATGGCGCGCTTTTCAAATGATGATAGTGATCAAAGCTTGAACTATCCTAACCTGTTGGGGGGGGGGGGGGGGGGTATTAATACCACTACCACTGCCCATCCTCGTCCTCATGGACCAATAGGATAACAGAACCAAACCTAACTTAACTTAAGCTAACCTACCTTAAGCTAACCTAACCCAACCTAAGCTAACCTAACTAAAGCTAACCTATACTGTAATGCTGAGCCAGGTCTAATGCAAACGCAACTATCCCCCATGCTAGTCTTTGAACCACTTTCATGGTTCATTTAACGTAACCTATTTATTTATTATATTTATGTTATTTGTATTTAAATTTACCGCCCACCATGTTGGTTGGTGCATCTCGTAACTTCACTTTCGTTTATTTCATTTACTTTGTTACTCTTGCCTATCTTTCTGTGATTGGTAAAAATTAAGTGAAAATTCTTTACCTCCAAATGAGGCATCCTTAAACATATTGAGTCAGTAAGATGTTAGTAAAGAAGAGTATGAACACGCCAAACATGTATGATTTCAGTTGAAAATCAAAAATCTAGGTGAATTTAGTGATCTTCACCTAACTTCGGATGTACTCCTTCTTGCAGACAGCTTTGAAACTTTTAGAAACAAAACACTAGAAACACACAGAGTAAATGCTGAACACTATTTTACTTCACCTGGTTTATGTTTTGAGGCAATGCTTCTTTACACTGGATTTGAACTCGAATTGATACAGGATTACGATCAGATTCTATTAATATAATCTGGAATACGTGGAGGAATATGTCATGTTTCTCACCGGTATGCTGAAGAAAACAATAAATACATGGCAACGTTTGATTCCGAGAAACCTTCACAGTTTATTACCTATGATGATGCCAACAACCAATACGGGCGGGCTATGTGCCACCCCATTCCTTACGGAGGATTTCAGTGGGTCTCTCCAGACATCCATGATCCTGAAACGCTAAAGAAGGATGACCCTCTCGGATATATTCTAGACGTTAATGTCGATTATCCATGTGACCTGCATGATTTTCAAATGGATTTACATTTCCTACCAGAGTGTATACACTACTGCTTGGTTCCAAGCTCAGTGAACTTGCGAGATAAAGGGTAGAGGCAGGGAAGGAGCAAGCGAGAATTGAGAAGCCTGTCGACAGCCCGCCGTGTTACCTGACATTCTCGTCAAATATTGGCAGATTGAAGCAAACGATGGCAGACTAATGTAAATATTGGCAGATTGAAGCAAACGATGGCAGATTAATGAATATATTGGTAGATTGAAACAAACGATGGCAGATTAATGTAAATATTGGCAGATTGAAGCAAACGATGGCAGACTAATATAAATATTGGCAGATTGAAGCAAACGATGGCAGATTAATGTAAATATTGGCAGATTGAAGCAAACGATGGCAGATATATGTTAATATTGGCAGATTGAAGCAAACGATGGCAGACTAATGTATTTTATTTGGCGTATGATGCATACAATATTATATACAATATATACAGTACAACTACCATCTCAAGTTCATAACTAGACTTCTATGTATAAAGTTGTGAGCCAGAGAAGGGCTTCGCTTGAGACACAGTGTAAGTCTTCTATAGAGCCTCTATATGCACGTAAAGGACACTCGAATGTAATGTGGTCCACTGTCTGTACCTCTTCTCCGCAGTCACATTGAGGTGATGCCTTCCATCCCCATTTGAAGAGAGTGGCTCCACATCTACCTTGGCTGGTCCTAATACGGTTTAGCGTCCTCCACTGTCGTCTAGGAAGGGAAAATCCATCAGGGCACTTGCAGGGGTTCTTAATGATGTGATGGTTTGGTAACGAGGATTGCAGATGCCATTGTTCTTTCCAGGCGTCCGATACATTAAAGGAGGTGTCCTGTAGAATCACTGCAGTACGCCAAGAAGGGTGTCTGGATTTCAGTCGTTTGGTTGGAGAAGCTGCTATATCAGAATGAATAGGGAGTTGAGGATTGTTTTCTATTTTCTTCCATAAGTTAAGCAGTGACTGTGATCTTCTTAGGGACGGAGGTGGTATGTGGCTTAGGGTGTGAAGCCAGTGTGTGTTAGTAGGTCGGATGCACCCTGTAATGATACGTATTGCCAGGTTCAGCTGGGTGTCTAATAGTCCAATGTGAGCACTGTTAAGCCAAGTTGAGCAACAATATTCAGCGACGGAATAAGAAAGTGCAAGAGCAGTGGATCTCAGGACTTGAGCATTAGCACCCCAGGATGTACCCGCCAGCTTTTGAAGGATGTTATTCCTGGTCTTGATCTTGGCTGACACATTGCAGAGGTGATTCTTGTAAGTCAACGACCTGTCCAGGGTGACTCCCAGGTATTTTGGGTTACTACAGTATTGTAGATTCTCTCCTCTGAATGGTATGGTTGGTTTGTAGCCAGAACTTCTATTCCGCAAGTGGAAGGTAGACACAACAGTTTTCTGAGGGTTTGGTCTAAGGTTGTTCTGACGAAAGTAGCTGTCTAGGATCTTTAAGACTGATGTAAGCATCGACTCAGGCTCGTCGAAGCGTTGGTGTTGGGCGACCAATGCGATGTCATCTGCATAGATGAATTTTTTTGATTTCGTTGCTGGGAGATCATATGAGTACAGGTTGAATAGTAGAGGGGCCAATACAGAGCTCTGAGGGAGTCCACCATTTATCCTATGTACTTTACTCCTGGAGTCTTCTGAAAATATCTGAAAGTACCTATTACTCAGCATGTTACTGAGTAATGTGGTGAGTTTCAGGCAGTTAGTAAGCCATTTGACAGCAGCTGGTCCAAGATGTAGAATGAACTCTGGATATATACCATCAGCACCTGCTGCTTTCCCAGGTTTTAAACTTTCTATGGCCTGCTTAGTTTCTTGTGGTTAAAATGGGACAGAGAATTTAGAGGATCGCAGAGCCAAACGTTTTTATTCCTTGAAGAGTTGCTTTGCGTGTCTTCTATGATGCTTTTCAACTGAAACCTTTGAGGTAGAGATCATATGCTTGGCCATGTCATTTAGACTGATGCTTGATTTTGGTCTAATTTTGCTGTTTGATGTGTCCAATTTCCTGATAAGGCTACAAGCTTCCCTGCTGGAGTGAGTGAAGTCTAGTGACTCAACAGTTTCTTGCCAAATATTCTTCCTGTTTTCATCTAGGGATTGTAAAAGTTCAGAAGCCGTATTTGGCTCACCATTGGCCTCAAATTCTTTGAAGAGCCTTTCACTTTCCTCGTTCCAGCCGGGAATGTATTGTTCACGATATCCTCTTGGGATACATCGTTTTGCTGCACTTTTAACTACACCGATAAATATGCTGTAGTTGCTATGGATAGGTCTTATCCATCGCAGGTTGGAGTCAATCTGTTTAGAAAATTCATCCCAATTGGCTTTTTTAAAATTCCATCTCTGTTTCGGGCAGGAGTGAACAATAGGCACAAGTAATCCAGACTGGATGTGTCGTATGTTGCTAAGTGGATGTTGTAGCTGCGTTACAAAACAGAGATCCGGGGTGTATTCATTGTTGCATCGTGCAGAAGAGAAGGAAGCCTTATTCTTGGCATCATAGATAAGTTTAAGGTATTCCGTTTGCATCCAGTCAGTAAGCTTCTGTCGCGCTCCTTGTATCCCCATAGTGTGTGATGGCTGTTAAAGTCCCCTGCAATTATACTTGGATTTTGCAAAGTTGAAATTGGTGGAGATGGCCAGGGAGTTTCAGGAGGTTTATATACGTTGACTACTGTCAAATCACAGACTTTGATTGAGGTAGTTGATATTTCATTATCTGAGGAAGACGGCAAGACTTGATAGTGTGTGATGTCGCTCCTCACATAGGTGGCAATCCCGTACTTCGCATGGTTAATTGCGGACACTAATTTAAATCCTGGAATCTTCCCTCTGGACTGCAGTTGGAGATCATTTTCGGTGTGGGTTTCTTGAGCAGGATGATGTGAGTCTGATGTTTTTTGAGAACCTTTGCTAGGTGTTCACACTTTGCTCTGCTAATGCCTTCGTCGTTAAGCTGGCATATTTTCAATGAAGGGCCAATGTTACGAACTTGAGGGCCCTGAAAAGGGCCTCTAGGTGTGTTTCTCCTCCATTTTCCTTGACCGAGAGGTCGTTTCCGACAGTTCGGTCTCATCTTATCACTGTTGCTTCACCCGGGGGCACGTGTAGGGCAGAGTACGGACGTGAAGCAACGTAGACCCCCAGACTAATATAAATATTGGCAGATTGAACAAACGATGGTAAATGAATTTAAATATTGCAGATTAATGTACATTTTGGCAGATTGAAGCAAACGATGGCAGATTAATGTAAATATTGGCAGATAGATGCAAACGATGGCTGATTAAAATAAATATCGGCCAAATAATGTAAATAATGGCTGGTTAAAAATTACATCTTTTGTAATGAATGTCTGAGTGTAAAGTGTCCAATTCAATATATATTTTGAGGATTAGAAAGACCGGAGTTCTTGACGATGGTCGTGTTTAATGAAGTGATAGTGTTTGTTGAGGAGAAAGTATTGTAGTTGTTGCAAATAAAGGGTGTAATGGAAAGGTATGTAGTAATTGGCGTGAGTTTGAGACCAAATTTTAATGTGATTGATGTGATTTGTTTTATCATTTATTCAGTTATTAAATTTATTATAGTAAGCCTAAGGACCAGCCAGTTTCCAACAGGATTTCTGCACTCACGCGGGGATTAACCGGAGTCTTTGTCAACTTGTTGGATATTATCATTTGTTTTATTAATTATTCTTGGAATTCGCTTAACAAACAATGCAAATAAGGCCATTTATTAGGAAATTATTTATTTTTATAATATATTTTGTAATTTCAAAGTAAAAAAATGAATGCAGGATTCGATGGTAACTGTTGCAGGAACTATTTGAAGTGCATGCATGGGCACTGAATAACATTGGGCGTATGTCTGTAGACAAATATATGCCTCCAGTGGCTGGTGCTCTTCGCTGGGTGATCAAGCTGCGCAACAGGATCACACCTCCTATGGACACCTTGTTGAATTTCCAACACCCGTAAGTGATAATGTACAATCCTTTATCCACCTCTCCTAATGCATGTAATTGGATAATGTCAATGATCCATCTTCGTTGCTTTAATCGTTTTAAGGCATTGGAAGAGTATTAGAGTTATTCATGCTATCTTAGCAGAATATCAACACGTTTGGTGATTATTTGTTCAAGTTCCATCCTTAACGAAAAAACAGACAAATGAAAGATGATGGGAAAACATCCGGAAGGGAATTCTGTCTTTATTGCAATTTACTGAGCCTATCAACAGGATTGAGAAAAACAATGCTAATTAGCATGGCATCACTAAGGAAACCCTCAGAGATTTGGACTTAATGGAGAACATATCACTTAGGGTAGCCTAAATGAAAACAATCGTTTAGTGTATTTCGAACGGTTCTGGTTTTGTCAGTCTCTTGCAAATTAATTTTCCTTCCTATCACATAGAGTTCCGAGAGCTCCATTTACGGTGGAGATGTTAACTTGTGTCATCCTTGTAAATTGCTTAACAAACACTCGCAAATATTTTCAGAGAAAGTGATATACTGTATCCCGGCTAGTCTATTTACGCACATATAGGCGTTTGCCGACTGAAAGTCTGTCGAAGCAACTCAACTATTTATTTGATGTATTTATTGCCACGACAGGGCAGTGCCCCAATTACAGCAGCAAACACTTGTTTACACACAGACAATACATGAAAATACATTAATATACAAAATTTAAAAAAATAAAGGAGAATTTGTTAACAAGAAATGTGCTCAAGTTCTAGTAGCAATAACAGTAAAGGAAGCATGATTTTGAACATTTTGTCACATAATGTCAAACAAGATTCATATTTTTATGTACTAAATTCAATAGCAATGAAAGATGTAAAGTTGCTATTAATTATTAGTATTGGTAATGAGTAATAAAGTGAAACCTAAGGCTAATAGCTTAATTTAATATCATTGTAATAGTGGGTCATTTGACAGCTAAAACTGAGTGTAATTTTCTTATATAATTTAACAAGGAGATTCTGAAATCTAATTCATCGTCAGCTGAGAGCCTGTTGTAAGTACAGAAGATTTTCAGTATAGATGAATTGTTATGGAAATCTGTATAGAATATTTTGACCAATAGGAGTTCTCGTTTTCAGAGACATTTCTTTCTCACGTTGACATTTATTTCCCTCAAGTTCCACTCGTGTCTGAGATACCATTGATAATTTCTTACAAATAAGAATAATCCTGCGTGTTGAAAGTTTAGTCACTTGGAATTCTGACAACAAGTTTGAGTAAGGAATTCTACATCGGATGGCTAATACTGTGTACTTCTTGTAATAAAAGAAGCGTAACAGTTTCTTTTCTGGTCTTTCTATGTGATTAATATGTGACTCATACATTGGGGACCAGTTTACTTCTCACATATACATTGAAACGCGTAATGATTTTCTTTGCATTCGTGAAATCCTTGGAATATCTAAAAATAAAGCTCAGTGTTCTTAGTGCTTCATTTACTACCTTATCAATATGTTATTTGAAACTTAAATCATGATCGTATTCAGCCCAGTTAAAATATTTCCATCTATTCTCTAGCTCGATTCCAAACATTGTCTTTTCCAACTGATGATGATGGAATTACATTTTATTATATTAAACTACAAGTCATTGTCTGGACTCCATTTGTGAATGTTTTCTATATCATTCTGTAATTTCTGGACATGACTTTAATAATTCTGTGCAATTTTATATCATTAACATATAAGAGACATTTTGTCTCTTTGATATAGAGATATAGATATAGATGGGAAGATCATTTAAAGAAATCACAAAAATAACGGCCCCATGTTTGAGCCTTGCGGCACCCCAGACTTAGCAATGAAGTCGTAGGAATTAGCTTTTCTACAGGACACATACTGTTTTCTGTTTAATAAATAACATTTCACTAATTCTAAAATATGCTGCGAGAATCTTAAGGCTGCTAATTTCCATAATAACATACCATGATTAATATTGTCAAAGGCTTTTGAAGAATCAGTGGAGATGGCATTACCTTGATATCGAGAATCTAACGCATTTGAGACTGTACAAAATCACACAGGTTCGTAGTTGTACATCGGTTTGGAACGAAACCATGTTGAAAGCTACTTATATACGGATTTACAAGATTTGAGAATTCTATAATAAAAAATGTGTTCGAAAACCTTCGCAGCTACACAGATGATCGTTATTTGTCTGTAATTCTCACCGGATTTGAAAATGGGACATGCTCTCTATAATTTCCATACTGTTAGAAATGTGCTATGCCTATGAATGAGATTGAACAATACAAACAGTGGATATTTTATGATATCACCACTGGACTTTATAATATATTGAGGTATATTATACTGACCACGCTTCAATTTCTTGTTGGCAGTTTCAACATCATTTATGGTTATGGCTTTTATGAATAGTGAATGAGGGATGGGATCATTTTTATATGTTCATTGACTGAAGAAGATGTTGTTTTGCCTTCATATACCGCTTTAAAAATCTACAAATCCATTTGAAATTTACTTATTCGTGTTAAACAAATTTTCCCAAGTTTCATCTGTTGATAATTTGCCCTAATATTTACCTTCCTATTTTTAATGTAATTCCAGAATTGTTTGGTATCTTCCTGCATTAAATGTTCAGAGTCATTGATATATTGCTGATATTCAGTGTCAATAAAAGCCTTTGTAATCTTTCTTAACCTGATAAATGTTTTTTGGAATGAAGATGATTTTATTTTCCTTCTATGATATTCCTTCAATTTCAATTTATTGATAATATCTAAGTTAAACCATCTAGGGTATGAACGTTTTATATTTGTTTTGATTACAGGTACAGTGTCATTAAATGCTGCATACATTTTGTCATAAAAATACTCAACTGCCCTATCAATGTCATGAAATATATCAATATAATTCCAGTTGATTTCATATAATAACCTATACATTTTATTGAAGTTTATTAATCATAGTGGAAGTGGCCTTAGTAGAACAATAAACTGCATACATTAGTTAGACAATGTGGTATGGTTGTTATCCTTCCCTACTAATGGAATATGATCTTGGGTAAGTTAGTGAGTACCAAGTCAAGATTTCTGGAATTTATGTTCTGGATATCATTTAGAGAATGTAGGTTATGTAGTGATATAATATTGTATAAGGATTTTTCTTGGGAATCTTCATTCAGAAGATCTTGAATAGCACCCTTCATTTTGGGAATATTAAAAAGTCACGTGAGATTATAATAATGCTGCCAATGGCGTTGTAATGTTATTATAGAATTTATTATAGGTATCAAGACATGAATTTGGTGGAAAATAAACGTTAACAAGTAGTTCCGTGAAGAACTATAAAGACTATTTTCAAATATCCTACTCATGTTAATTGCTTCTATCAACATTGAAAATTTCAGTTTCATTGATTATCTTAGATTAGATTTTTATTAAATCCATTTGATCAATTACATGTATACAATTCATTTTTGATATAGGAAACGTCAGAAATTACATCTATAAAATAAAAGAACTAACAGGTATATATTACTAACACTATAACTATGTATAACTTATTATAATAACAGATCTTAAGAGATACAATCTTATTGGACAAATATTTACACCTTACTCTATTATCTAAATATGAAAACTTAATTCTATAATTACAACAACTTACAGCTAGGTATTACAATTAAAATAGAAAAGTAAAATATAATTATTGATTTCATCGCTCCTATACGCTAAGGTATTCAACTATTGAGTAAAACCAATGGCAATGCAGATATACTTTCAACTTTCTATCAAAGGTTGTTATTTTTGGGGCACGTTTTATATATACTGGGGTAATTTATTGTATAATTTTACTCCTATGTGAAAAGTTCCTTTTGGATATATGCTTGTGTGTGTGAAATATGAATGTTTTGATTTTGTCTTGCATTATGCCTATGAACATCATTGTTTGTTTTAAGAAAAACATCTTTATTCATTAAATCTTTTTAAAAACATAATACTTTCAAAGATATATATGCAGGGCAGTGGGAGAATGTTTAAATCTTTAAACAGAGGTCTACATGATTCTCTAGTGTTTACATTTGCCATAATTCTAATCGCCCTCTTTTGTATCCTAAACGTTCTTAGTACATCTGGCGACATACCCCAAAATATGATCCCATATCTTAAGTATGAATGGTTATAAGCAAAATAAGTATTTCTTAACGTGTGCATGCTAGTGCAGGTTTTCAAAATACGTAACGCAAAGCACATCGAGTTCAGTTTAATATTCAGATATTGTATATGTTTATTCTATTTCAAGTCTTGTTGTATCCATAGTCCTAAAAATTTGTTTCTGATTTATTTTCTATTTGATGACCATTTAATGTTATATTGGGCTTCGCAGGATTCCTATTCTGTAAAGTGTGGAAATTTAGAGATACAGTTTTTTATAGTTTATTATGAGGCGATTATCTTGCGACCATTTGGTTAACTCTCCTGTAACGGAGTCAGCAGACTGCTGTATGACCTGTTTAGTTTCACCTTTTATTACGAGTGTTGTATCGTCAGCAAACAAAATTTCCTTATGTGAATGAACATTCTTTGTTATATCATTGATAAATAGAAGAAAGAGTAGCGGGCCCAAATCAGATCCCTGGGGTACTCCAAATTTAATAATTCCCTCATTGGACAATGTTTCATTAAGTAATTTGGTTCCATCATCCTTGTGTCTCAAGCTTACTATTTGTTTACGCCTTGTTAAGTAAGACTCTATCCATTTATTAGCTAGACCTCTAATACCATATTGATTTAGTTTTGTAAGGAGGATTTTATCGTCAACAACATCAGATGCGTTCGATAAATCCAAGAATAGGCCAGTTACATGTTCCTTATTGTCAATTAATTTCAGTATACTATTACTACATTCATAAATTGCTGTCTGTATAGATTTTTCCGTTGTGAATCCATGTTGTGTGTTTGATAGTATTTTTTTCAATAAAACTTATCAGTCTCTAATACATGATTTTTCCCACAATTTTTGCAATACCAGTTGGTAAGGAAATAGGACGATAGTTAGTTATCTAATTCATATTTTGAAACGTTTTTGTGCACTGGAATTACTTTTGGTAACAACAAAATATCCGGGTAAGTTCCTGAGAGAATTGAACTATTTATTAAGTGCGTAAGGTGATTTATTATATTTTCTGCACATTTCTTTAAAATTGCATCAGGGATGCCATCAATGCCAGCACAGAATTTATTTTTTAGCTCTTCTATAACTATTCTTACCTCATCACTTGTTACATGATTTATAAACAAAGAATCACTGCATACAATTATTTTATTATTAGAATTTAGCGTATTTACCTGTGACTAATTTAATAATTTTTGTGGAATTTCCAGAAAATAGTCATTGAAAGTGTTTGCTATTTACTGTGGATTATTAATCACTTTACTATTGCTGGTCAGAGTAATGTTCCTTCGTAATTTAGCAGATATTCAAGTTTCTTTCTTTATCACGGACCACATAGCCGTGTTTTTATTAGATGACTGGGAAATAAAATTATCATTATGCATTTTCTTTGCTAGTCTTAATAACTTATTTAATATGCTAGTGTATTTTTGTAGTATAAATTGAATTCAGGTGCTGTGTGGTATTATTTATATAATTTGTGTAGGAATTTCTTTGACATGAATTTATAATCCCTGTTGTTATCCTATTGCTAGTTTTGTTATTTTGAATTGTACTTTGTTTAAAGGGGAATGCTGTTTCAAAATAGTGTTTTAGGGTACTGTTAAATGCATTTAATTTATCATTTACATTTTCTAGTTTATAAATTTCTGACCATGTTTCCTTATTTAATAAGTCATTGAAATATGTAACATTTGTTTCAGTGAATGACCTGCACTGTGATTTTATTTCTTTACCATTATTATTGATTGTTTCGGGTACTTCAAAACTCAGTATTTGTCCATGGTGGTCACCAAACCCCCGACAATAGACTTCTATTGAATGGTGCTATTTATCTCTATTTATAAACATTTGATCAGGAGTGGTTTTACTAAATTTTGTTATTCTTTTTGAGGTATTTACTGTAGGTTTCACTCCATAGGAAATTAGTAACTGTGTTAATAATTCACAATTTCTATCATATTTTAAGAAATCCACATTTACATCCCCCCAAATTATTATATCAAAATTTACTTTGCTCATGTTATTGAGTAACATTTCTAATTTTTTCTATAAATAAACGAAACTTTCCTGACGGAGGACGGTATATGCATAAAATTATTAACTTATTATTATTTATGTACCATAAATCGTACAAGAAGTATGGAAGGCCTAGAGAAAAATCCCCACTTAAACTGTTGTATTTTTACGGCAGAATTCAAAATCCTGTTACATAATTAGATAATCATAAGCTGTTAACTGTTCATGATCTAAATTATTTCTTAAGAAGATACAAGTACCACCTTGGCTAATATTAGATCTAGAGTATTTACTAGCTAGTATAAACCCTCGGAATTGAATTAATTCGAGTTGTTCATCTTTCGGCCAATGTTCAGAAACACATAGTGCTGAGATGTCCTTAAGTTCATTGTTAAGCATTAGATTTATGTAATCAATTTTATTATAGAGAGACTGAACATTCTGGTGGTTAATTGTAAATTTGTTACTTTTGCAAGATTATGTTGGTGATTTATTTACATTATTATTATCATAATTGTTTTATTATTGTTGCTAGACAAATCCAAAATACCATTGTTGCACTCAGTTAAATTTGACATAGAAAGATACTCATCTGAATGTCAAACCTCACGTTTGCCTTCTTTTACCAGTTTCCCTGCTTCCACTCTAAAGATATTACTGTTGAACTATTCTTACCATTTGAATTTACAATTTTGCAGATTTCATCACTAAGATACTCTTTTCCTAACCTATTTAAATGTAGGCCATGCCGAGTGAGGAACTCCCTGTCAAATTTACTTACGTCTATAATATGGAAATTTGGAAAACTCTTACAAATTGTATTAATATTTCCATTTGTAGCCTTTATTTCTACATTTACACATTATTTGGGAATTATGTCATATCTCAGCGGAATGTTTACAATAATGACATTTGTGTTATGCATGGATGGCAATGTACCCTTAAATCTTTGAATACCTTTTTACTCTCGTTTTTTATAGAAGTCGTTTGCTCCAACGATGATAACCGCGTAGTCCTTTGAAGTTAGGGATGCACACTCTCCTAGCATCCCGTTCGTGACCGCTGAAATTGGAGCTCCATATTTTACTGTCGAAGTGACCACCATTTCTCCGCTTCTCTCCAATACGCTTGCTGCTATATCTCGCCCGTGACTATCCGCAAATATCCGCATCTTCCTGGTTTTTCTCTTTATCACATTCTTCTTTTCTTCTTGAAGAAAGTCATCATTTTCTTTGACGAGCGCTCCAAATGAATTTGAGATGCGAATTTCAGTTACATGTACTCCATTTTTAGGCCTAGGCTTATTCAATCTTACACTAGCAGCAACCACTGTCGACCAGGTTTCCTTGCTTTCCTCTCTGTTTCCTTTTCATTTATTCAACTCTTCCATTAAATTAGCAATATGTTCCTTTAGCAGCTTTATAATTTCATCATTTGAGGACAGTTCGTTTCTCAAGGAAAAGTTGAGAAAATTATTATTATTATTATTATTATTATTATTCACTTACATGGCCCTTATAACATTATAAAAGTCAAGCAACAATCAATAAACGTCAAACTGTTGGGCACCAAAGAAAATATTATTTGTATTATAGTAAGACATGAATAAACAAAGTCATGGCTAGCTAACAATCATTATTTGTTTTCCATTTTTCAAAACGAATGATGCATTGATTATTTTTTTCACCCTCATAGATTAAATAGACATGGTGAATACTTGAATTGACATCTTCCATGATATCATCATGTAAGCTATTAAATCGTGTGAGAAGAAATGTTTAAAATATTCGCAAATGCAAAGAGCTCGTTCACCAAATTTGGTTTTTAATTTTTGTATTTTATGAATGCGAAAGGGTGTTTGTGTAGGCAATTGACTCATTTTCTTGCGTACAAGGCCGCAGGCTTGGCCAATTGCATTCAAGGCGTCCATCGTTGTCCATAAGGAAAGAAAAGAGTGTTACTTGAACACTCTCGTCTTTATATTCCAACAACATCAACAACAACAACAACAATTACTTTGTCTATACATCAAAGTGTGTTGTTTTTTAATCCTGAACGTTTAATTCCTGATGTTGTAGATAGTATTGGATAAATTGAGAAAAATATAATAATGTTTGTAGGAGGTACGCGATAACTGTTGAACCAACATCAACAGCCAATTGTTTTGTGTTCGATGGTCCACATGACGTAAATAGGTATACTCCAGTAAATGACAATGATCATCGATGAGAAAAAATTGCGTTTTAGTGCGTATGATGTCCATCAATAGTGCTTGATGAATTTCTTGCCACGTTCCACGCCCATGGAAACAAGTATCTTTTAACACTGTATGAAGCAACAACTGTTTTTGCTGTATATAAACTAGGGTGTCTGCCATATGATGATTTTTTCTGAAAGAAAAAACTAATTTTAAAACTATAAATAAACCAAGACCTTGCTTTAATTTTTTTATATTTTAAATTTAAAAAATGGTTGATTCCTACCAGAGGGTGTAGGGGTTGTTGAATCACATCAAGAGCGTGGTGGGGTTTCATTAGACAAATCAATTAACACGTATTTATAGGGATAGGGTTGAATGACTTGCGCATCCACTAATGAAATGGCATAAAACAGTAACCATTGCCACTGACGAAACAAATTTTCAAAATCTGGTAAATACCTAAATGGTATCAAATCGCCATCATATTTAATTACAAACAGTGGCGCTCTCACATATATAAAATCTAAAATAAGACCTCGGTTTTAAGGTTAATTAGCAGCTAAGCATGTTTATTTTATGGGTACAACTAACAGTAGTTTATGTTGTATCATGATCTTGATTCAACTTCTGAGCAAAGGGCTAATATTTTTTTAAAATAATAATAATAATAATAACAAAACGCAAAGTTATTATGATCATGATGATGATAATCAGTATTACCTATGTAAACCTGTTATGATTGATATTATTTGTTATATGGGGGTTTCAAGGATTTGTGGCAACAGTTTCCCTGACAGGTTAACAAAAACGTAGGCCTGTGGGCAATGGTCGCATTACCACTGCATCACCTTTCGGTAAAACGTATGTAAAACAACCAAATCATTGTCCCACAGTGTGTAGCCTACTATTAAAAGTTGACATTCATTTCAATCGATTTCAGCCAAAACATGAATTTGGAAATTATTTAATTGGAAATGTTTTATCAAGATTAAGTGTGCATCATTTTCCAGATCCCTTGGAGGTAAATATATGCCTCTGTTGTCAATGGGTATTAGGATATAATCCCCTTGTTGAATTAATTGTATACGATCCCCCGTCGACGTGCAAACTCGCACTTCATACTGTTAAATAAAAAAAAGTATCCACAGATATTTCAAGCAAAGTACTGCATGCTGACGGAAGCCTATCAAGGCAAAGTTAACACACCATGCATTTATTAACCATGTCTATATCAAAGAAAGAAAGAAAGAAAGAAAGAAAGAAAGAAAGAAAGAAAAAAAGAAAGAAACAAACAAACAAAATAAAAAACACTAATTTAAACCAGTGTGTGACCATAAACATGAGTACACGATCAACTAAAACAAACAAAGGAAATAGCCAAATGTATTCTAAACGTCAAGGATGATCTTCCAAGCCGAATTTAAAAAACATAAGCATGACATGTTGTTGTTAGTTTCTAACAGACCTCATTCTATGAGGTGAATATTGATTGATAGGTAAGCTCAGACAAATTTGACGAACTGCTTGTTGCCGATACGAAGTGGTTCGTTCCTCAGCAGGAAATTTATAGAAATGAAAAGAAAACATATCTGAGGTTATAGGACAATAAATATTAAAAAGGGGCATTGTTCATAACGCACACCAAAAATCTCCAATAAAATCCTCCTCAGCTAATTTAACAATCACATGTTTCATCGTTAAACCGTGCCATGCTTTATCAAAAACTTGCGTTGGTACATTACTTTCAAAGCCAAAATTTAGCATACAGGATTTGCAATAGTGATGGCCTGGGTCATGAAACATGTCATCATCATCATGATCAATGATACTGTCATAGAAAGTGGTATAAATACGTACTTTGTTATTTCTATATTCTGAATGATAGGCCACAGGTTTCGGATTATGATACACCATAGTGGCATATTCATTAAACGATGTGTGTTTCGTGACGATAAAAGCATCTTCATTGTGGCTCTTCATTGAATCTGAAAAGTAGTACTTGATGTTTACTAAGTAAATAAAAATATACTGTGTACATGTACACTGTCTGTCCCCTAAGTCAACAACAAAAAGAAAAAAATAAGCAAAAAATACAAGTCAATAAATGTCATTCTATCCGTTGGCTTTACATGTAGGCCACTATGAAAACATGAATCATCTTTAAAAAAATTCTTGAGATATTCGATTGGTATTGTTGTTTTCAAATACATCACCACTCATAACAAAAGTGACAAGCCTACAATGTGGTGTCAACAGTAAGGGCAGCAGATTTTTGTTGTTCTAGAATGAGGCCTATTAAGCCGCACGAATAGTGAAGACAGGTGGTCACTTTGCTCTAACATGAAGCCTATTAAGCCACCACTTAGTGAGGCCTATTAAGCCACACGAATACTGAGGGCGGGTGGTCACTTTGTTGTTGCATGAGGCCTATTAGGCCGCATGAATAGCGAGGGCGGGTGGTCACTTTGCTCTATCATGAGGTCTATTAAGCCCCAACATAGTGGGGCTTTTTAAGGCACATGAATACTGAGGGCGGGTGGTCACTTTGTTCTAAAATGAGGCGTATTAAGCCACAACCTAGTGAGGCCTATTAAGCCACAAGCTAGGGGGCCTATTAAGCCGCATGAATACTGACGGCGGGGTGGGCACTTTATTCTAACATGAGGACTATTAAGCTACAACCTAGTGAGGCATATTAAGCCTAAAACTAGTGAGGCATATTAAGCCACAACCTAGTGGGGCCTATTAAGCCACATGAATACTGACGGCGGGGTGGTCACTTTACTCTAACATGAGGTATATTACGCCACAACCTAATGAGGCGTATTAAGCCACAAACTAGTGAAGCCTATTAAGCCATAACCTAGTGAGGCTCATTAAGCGGCATGAATAGTGAGGGTGGGTACTTGTTTTTTCCCTAACCTAGAAGCCAACATGGTTTACTCTAGCCTGTGCACAGTGAGCAATGCAAAAGCTGATGCAATGCTCTCTTTATGAGTTGACAGGCAAAATAGCATAAGACATACAGTTAATTTACAACTATTTACACACATTTACACATCCATGTACACATCGATGCAACCGTGTCAAAAGCAAAATTATATGATACACTACATTTTTTTATTCCAAGACTCAAATTGGCATCACACACCTTACAGCAACAAAACCAAACACTCGCCGTGTTGTTCAACAATAGCAACAACAATTACTTGTTGTAACCAAACGGGACGCTTGTGATCATATCCTCAGACCACTGTCTCTTGTCATCCAACAAAGCTAGTGTTTGTTTTCGTTGTTTCTATGAAAATAATTTATGATTTTTGGATAGAATCCTAAACTGGCTATGTGACATGGGTGCGTGGGTCTGAAGGACTTGCAAATAATCATCCACGCACAGGCGTTTAACCACATGTTGGCTAATCCCCTTGGCTCACATGGATTGGCTTCGATCCACCTGCCTAAAAGAATACATTTTCGGAGCAAGCCCAAAAAACTCTGACATCATGGTGTCTGAACACTCATCTTTCATTAAGCCAATATCCTTTTTGTTCAGACGGTGGATATTAAACACATTGCCCTCACTAAACGAGGAAGTGTCAAACAATTTTGATTTTTCTTTTGATCACGACGTACGGGTTGCAGGCACGGATATGATAAATGAAATTATCCGTGTCTGAATATAACAAAGAAATGACACCAAATCGTTGCATTTCAATGCCATAATTAAATTGATACATATGTTATTTTGGAAAATCTAAAATGACTTCGCCTAAATAGATGGGTTTATTGATCACCACTTTAGTTTTGGATGATCCAATAGTAAATCATGCTCAATAATGTTCAAGGTTTTGAAATTTGGCTTTGCAATATATTTTTGAGCCCCCCAGCCGCCATGCCATGTGTTGACCAATTTGATGTCCCGATACTGCCGTACATTTTCTAGACTCGTGCCATAAATACAATTATTCATGAGTTTAAAAAAATATTTAAAATGGCTCTCTCGCATTTTACCTGTGATTGGTATTCAAATCCATATGCGGTTTCAACCACCGTTTCTTTGAAAAAGATATACCTTTATGGATTTTTGTGAGGGTTAAGCTCCGTGCCAAACATTCTACTGACATGCTAATATGCAAAACATTTTGATTCTTATCATCAATTTTTTATGATTCCACTTACTGTTGGGCGGCACCATTTTCTCTATGCAAAAGGGGAAATCACCATGTCTCTTTCTGAGATCGGGGAGATAAACTAAGTCGACTTCAAGGACATATCGTACGTCCTGTTACTGGGCTGCGCTATGCTAATTTATTCTCAGAGAGCCAGGCAAAGTTACTGTACGGCAATGGCTGGCTCATCGCACAACCATATAAGTAGTTGACATCGAAATACTTTAAGTAGGATTCCGGTTCTTCGGGACAATAATCAGGCAGGTAAGCATTATTTGCCTTGGCATGACGCTGATTGAGTGACACGAAACGCCCACGGATTCCTTTTTCCACCATTAATAGCATATCCGGATCCTTCAATAATGAAGCTCCATATTGGTGTATTTTAGGGCAGCGTCCCAGCTTAACCCTGGACTGGTATAGTAGTGTGCGGAAACATGTCCATAAATCGTTTGACATAACTGACGAAACGTTTCAAATACGTCTGTCAGCAGCAACACGTCCAATTTTAAGTAATCCATAGCATATTCGCCCATGGTCTCTATGTGAAATGCTCGCCAAACATGGCATACGGGAGCATATTCCTCTTCATGATGACGCTTTGAGGTAACTGATTTTTTTCGTGGCGGCAAACATTTTTCCTCAAGCAAATCCCAACGTCCCACATAATCGTAAGGAAAATTACCTTTACGAACACACAATTTGAATTGTTCTGTATTGGTAAAGTGGGACTGGGTATGGCCTCGTCCTCGCTTAAGCCTTTAAGAAGACTATCCAGCGAACTACACATAAACTTGAACGAGTCAATAAAGCGAATGCTCATGTTTCCTTTTGGCCATGAAAGGGAGGTAAAACTCTCATGGTTTTTGGCCAAAATGGTGAATTTACTTTTATCTACATGGGCAAATTCTTTAATAATAAAGTGAAGGTCGTATCGGGAGAAATTATGTAAGAACACTGGGAGGAAGCGAGGTGCAGTGTAGTTTAAATTGCATTCGCTATGGGCTGCACCTCGAAATTGAGCAGTCATGTGACAATGAACTCTTACTTTTATTTCCTCACCTAAAATAGGCATTTCACATATGTGGCAGGTGGTGGCTTGATCATATTCTCTTTTCTGTACATCATTCATCTGAATAGGTACACGGTTATCCAATTTTTTCTACCATTCCCGCTAATGCCGCCATTTGATCAACAAACCACCGCGCACAATCTTGACCTTCATAACTCACATATTCACACATGGATTTATTATAATGGCAGACAACATAATAGTCTACTGCAAAAGGTTCATGTTTCTGCACTTGATAACTTGAGCTTGTATGGGGGGGGGGGGGTTCGCACACTTGGGTTGGGACGGTGAGAGCCTCGAAATCAGCATTAACACTAAATGGTGCCATCTGTTGTTTATAGGTGGCTTTAAATTTCAAGATTGTATCATTCCCTTGTGGCAAGACTAGCTTTACCGCAGTCTGCTGTTTACAATCTTTCGTATGTCGTTGTAACAGTTCAGCAGTTCCATAGTACTGAAGGCATCCATCACAAATATGCTTTCTATTACGATCTTTGGACAATTGGCTGCTTACCAATCTCCCTAAATTCTTTACCCACCAATAATGGTTTTTATGCCCATTAGACAAATATAACAAGTGAATATGATGTTGTTTTGCCTGTTTTGTGGCATACAAGGGGCCCACAATATTGGATCCCTCAATGCCATACACCATGAATGAGAAATTTGGATTATCTTCCTCAAATAAATGAATTTTATCTACAGGCATCAGGAATGATATGCGCTGGAGATTGAGGGTCTGTTTTAAGTGGTTAAACTTGTCTTTGTACTTCCCTGGCAAATGAGCATTACTGTCCGCACAGGGTTGCAGAAAGCTAGCAATACTCTACAGAAAGCAATCATCATCTTTATTGCGTATGTTAATAATTGCTTTCTTAGAAGCGATCCAGCTAGGTGTGGGAATAAAGCTACTTCCTGCATTCAAGGGGTTGTAATTACAAATATTAATTTGTAAATACTCAATGCTGTCGAGAGCCAAGCCACTAGGACCCTCTTGCTACTTATCAAATTTATTGATAAGCGCTTGAACAGCCTTTTCCTGATACCACGACTCCAAATTATCGGCTATCAAAAATTTCTCCATTTTAGTACAAAGGTTGAACTTTTGTTTCTGTTCAACATTAATTTAAATCCATATAATTTCACATAGCAGTTCAAAATTTATTTTCAATGCGTGATGTAATCTTAACCATTTCTGACTTTCACACAAAAAAATTGGGAAACACGATTCAACAAATTATTTAGGGGACAGACAGTGATTCGCGTTATAAATCCGGTCAGAGCATACTCTACTCTTAAAACATTTGGCTAGAGGCTGCCACAATAATCCATCACTGATTGATATAGATATGATTTAAAAATGAATAAACGGTGTTTACCTTACCTTACAATAGGGTAATCCAAAAACCAGCCATACAGTTGACACCCACACACACACGCACACACACACACACACACATACGAACAATAGTCGTTGTTCCTGGACTCTTGGCCCTAACAGAAGTCAGCCACGAGGTGGGGTTGGTTTGTTTTTCAATGATATATCGGAAATGCAGACCAATAAAACCCTTCATTAGTCATGGTTATATACAGTTAACATGCGCATTCATTCATTCATTAGTTCATTCATTCATGGCACTTTATAAAAAAAAGGAATTAGTACATAAAACCATTAGAGGTACAACAAGGTTAAACACATACACAAACATAGTTTTTTGGAAACGCACATAAATTCACATAGGTTGGTAACACACTCACATAGGAATAGCAAAGTAAGTAAGAAAAAATATATTCATAGCTTTACCTTTTTAATATCACAACCGTAGCCTAGTGGTTTAAGCTCCTACTTGCACTGCTACTGACGCTTGACACACCTTAATTCTGCAACAGCAATAAATACATTCCATAAGTTCATGGATTACCATAAAAAATAGCATTCATTTAGCGTAACTGGCAAAGGACATGTACGCACCTTGAAAATAATAATACACACATCAAAAAAAGTTTTGCATCACCTCGGTTCCCAGATCTCCGGCATATAGACGTTGACTGTGTATATTGTATCCAAGATACAGTCCCTTTGACTGTTCATAGATGTCACTAAAACTGCTCAAAGATGTAAACAACCATGCATGAGCAGGGCCTATTAGACGGAGGGGGTACGACAGCCGATCAGTTCCAGTCATTCCACCAGGACGAAGGTACGCTGCTCATGTTGTCTGTAGTTCTACCATGCCTAGAAGGTCAATACCGCAGTTCGATCGCGTCCGCATTGTTACTTTGTGTCAAGAAGGGCTCTCAACAAGGGAAGTTTCCAGGCGTCTCAGAGTGAACCAAAGCGATGTTGTTCGGACATGGAGGAGGTACAGAGATACAGGAACTGTCGATGACAGGCCTCGCTCAGGCCGCCCAAGGGCTACTACTGTAGTGGATGACCGCTACTTACGGATTGCCGCTCGGAGGAACCCTGACAGCAATGCCACCATGTTGAATAATGCGTTTCGTTCAGCCACAGGACGTCGTGTTTCAACTCAAACTGTGCGCAATAGGCTGCATGATGCGCAACTTCACTCCCGACGTCCATGGCGAGGTCCAGCTTTGCAACCCCGACACCATGCAGCGCGGTACAGATGGGCCCAACAACATGCTGAATGGACCCCACGGAATTGGCATCACGTTCTCTTCACCGATGAGTGTCGCATATGCCTTCAACCAGACAATCGTCGGAGACGTGTTTGGAGGCACCCTGGTCAGGCTGAACGTCTTAGACACACTGTCCAGCGAGTGCAGCAAGGTGGTGGTTCCCTGATGTTTTGGGGTGGCATTATGTGGGGCCGACGTACGCCACTGGTGGTCATGGAAGGCTCCGAAACGGCTTTACGATACCTGAATGACATCCTCCGACCCATAGTGCAACCATATCGGCAGAATATTGGAGAGGCATTTGTCTTCATGGACGACAATTCTCGACCTCATCGTGCACATCTTGTGAATGCGTTCCTTCAAGATAACGACATCGCTCGACTACAGTGGCCAGCATGTTCGCCAGACATGAACCCTATCGAACATGCCTGGGATGTGTTGAAAAGGGCTGTTTATGGACGTCTTGACCCACCAACCACTCTGAGAGATTTACGCCGAATTGTCGTTGAGGAGTGGGACAATTTGGACCAACAGTGTCTTGATGAACTTGTGGATAGTATGCCACGACGAATACAGGCATGCATCAATGCAAGAGGACGTGCTACTGGGTATTAGAGGTAGTGGTGTGTACTGCAATCTGGACCACAAATGCTGAAAGTCTAGCTGTATGATGGTACAACATGCAATGTGTGGGTCTCATGAGCAATAAAACGAGCTGAAATGTTGTTTGTGTTGATCTCTATTCCCTTTGTATTTAAAGGTTCCGGAACTCTTGGAACCGAGGTGATGCAAAACTTTTTTTGATGTGTGTACTTTTCAAATTGCCCGCAGCCGCTGCTTCAATGTATCTCTCTCTCTCTCATTCTCTCTCTCTATATAATTGTACATATAATATTTCTTTATTTTATCCTCAATCAGTTGAACATCTGTAACAAAATACATCGATACCAATAAGTCACTGAATCACCCTCAATAAAGCGCTAAATATCAATAATCCATTCCATAACATATTTATAAAACCTTTCTCACTTGTTGATGAAGTTCGTGTTTTTAAAATTAATTAATTACTGACACGCACTAATGTCCGTCCTCATCCAAGGATAACACACGAGTAATGGCTGTCTTTGACGAGCCCAGTGGGTATATCCCTCGATAAATTTTCAGCGCAACACTTTCTCACACTCAAACAAAGACTTGTCAAGGAAATTCTAGCTTGGAAAACTGCCCACATCAATGGTTCACACACCTAGGTGCACAACAGAGCTCTACATGAGAAGTCCGCCATCAGCATTTCAAACACGAAGCTCTCGGCGAGAAAAACCTTGCAGCATTGGCTCAACTCACTGCTCTTATTTCCCTCGGTCCAGACCCAACGTTCCCACGCACTCGCCCACGGCATTTTTGTCGTGATAAGAGACTAGCCCCCGAGCAGCGCACAGCCTGTATCTATGAAATCTCTTTTCATCATGGTTCAGGCAAAGCCCATCGTCAAATGGCTTTTACCAACATGACCGCGGAACAGACTCCTTTCCAATTCCTTTCTTCTTCTCGCTAGTCCATCATCATCATCATAAAAAACAGTCGCATCAGTTTCCCAAACCTCCACCAAAAAATGAACGTTCAAAAACACCTCTTTCACCTCAAATTTCCATCTTAACCACGCCACACCCACATTCTCCTCAAGACAAACATACACCAAACACAAAGTCACTTCAAACCTACTTCTCACTTTTCCGTTTCCCAAATATTCGTAAAAATGACAAAAAAAAAACCGCATCTTTAGGCCAAAATCCAAGGTTTCACCTTTTCACCACATACATCCCTGTAAAGAGAACAACATGACGAAAACAACAACATCTCAATCATCGCTATAACTTTATCCGTTCGCCAAATATCTGGAAAAATGAGAAAAACGCATTTTTAACCAAATGACGTATCCAACTGCTCACCAGGAATAAAATACATCCAACCACATCGTTCTAACCTCGCCACTTCACGAAATATCTGCAAAATGTCAAAAACACAAGTTTATCCCAATATCTAGTTTCCAAATTCCACCAATTTAAAAGATAACCTCGCCAACAGATAGAGCGGGAGAAATAACATTTAAACGACCCCTCACTCAACCCTAGTCCTCCCCCACCACCTAACCCTTTCCAACATAGCCACCCGTATCCAAGCACGCACACGACTGTAAGGCGAACCCTTGAGTTAACACTCTTCACCGGACAACGATTTCCGCAACTAGATTCAAGCGAGAAATTGCAATTTTTTATATAAAAAAATACCAGGTACTACCTAAAGCAGCAGGAAGACCACAAGTGTCACCGGCATTGTCCTCAGTTAGCCGCATATCGATATCCGTGAGATTTGACCGTAGTGATCATCTCGTGAAACACACGGAAGGACACAAAAGGAGGAAATGTACTCGTAACAATTGTAAATCCATTGTAAGAACCCAGTGTTCCAAATGTAATGTTGGACTGTGTATCGATTGTTTCATCCAATTCCATACTCGCTTATGTTTGTGATACATTTCAACATTATTTCATGTAAGAGTATAACAATAAATTTTTTAACTGATGACACCGCAGAGTCTATGATCATCTATGGAGTAGATTTGTTTCTTGATCATTATTTTCAGAGTTTTACAAATACAGGTATCTCAAGCGCCATATGGCAACCGCAAATATTTCAAAGAATGGAAGTCAAAATATCAAAAAATCGACATTAATCTTTTCATTAGGTCTAATGGACATGTAGTAAAATAAGGAAAAATTAAAACAAATATTAATTAATTTCGGCGTTAATGGGTTAATTTCTTGAAATAAACTATGATAACTTTTACATAAGGCTGGAATCTATTTATCTTGGATTTGGTTTTCCTGCGGATGTTTTCTTTGGGCTGGTTCACTAACCACTCATCTCCCTACCCGATACTACCTGAGAATAACTCTCGTGCAGAGCTAGTCGAAGGACACATCCGATCCTCTCAGTGTATGTTTTGTTGGAAAGGGGTCTCATGAGGCCTGTTCTTGATCCCCAGTCTGTCTACGTGTTTGAGCATTTCATTTGAGTTGTAGATCAGCTGACATATTTTTGAGTCGCGTGTATGAACATTTCTTTTGAGTTGTAGATCAACTGATGTGTTTTTTGACGCGTGTTAGAGCGTTTCATTTCAGTTCTAGATCAGCTTATTATATATTTAAGAGCCAAGCATTTGAGCATTTCATTTGAATTCTAGATCAGCTGAAATATTTTAGAGAAGCATGTTTGACAATTCCATTTCAGTTTTAGATCAGCTGACATATTTTAGATATGCATGTTTGAACATTTCAGTCCTAATTCAGCTTACATATTTACGGGATGCATGCTTGAGCATTTGATTTGTGTTGTAGATCAGCTGACATATTTTAGAGACGCGTATTTGAGCATTTCTTGTGAGTTGTAACTCAGCTGACTTATTTTAGAGCTGCATGAGCATTTCATTTGAGTTGTGGATCAGCTGACATATTTTAGTTGTGCGTGTTTGTGAGTTTCATTTGAGTTGTAATTTAGCTAACAAATTTTAGAGCTATGTGTTTGAGCATTTCGTTTGAATTGTAGATCAGTTCGCGTATTTTAGAGCCGTTATGGTTGAGCATTTCATTTTGAGTTCAAGATCAGCAGGACCCTTCTAGTTGTGCTATGTAGGAGACCGCATTGCTCAGTATCTTCCTCAGGACAGAAGAGATCAAATTGATAAGATCATTGTCATGTATGGAATATTAACGTCTTGACTGAAAACTTTATTCGGTCATGACGAAAAGCATAAATTACCGAGGAATAGAGACATTTAAGAAAAACTAGCACTTCCCTCAAACACGAAAAATATCACAGAAACGACAAAAGAGAATATATCAAAGCAATATCTACCTCAATCAGTTCTTTTTCACCCTTAATGTCCCTTCACCCCTAATGTTACTGGATCTGTTCACCTCAGAATACGAACTGCATTAAACCTTCCCTATGCTTATGTTTCCTTTCTGTGTTACAGTGTGTCAACTTGTGAAAAGGGACAATTCCTTTACAACAGGTATGAAAGGTTAGTGGAGAAGATGGCAGCGTTAGAAGCCAAAATATTCAACGATTGGGCTAACGATGTTCCAATGCATTGCTGGGAGAAACTCGAGATGCCACTTCTGACACGAAAGGAATCCAGTTACCTGAACAGAAATGTTTCTACTGATATAGCTCTAAACTTCCATCCGTATGTAAGTACATCACTGACTCAATATAAGAGCTAGAGTTTAGTGCTTTTCAGTCGGTCAACATGAATGTACCCAAAAGAGACGGGTTATGCCCTGATCCTGAAATAAATTACGTGAGATTAATGAATACACTAGGATGACCAGTTTCGATCGTCAAGCGATCATCATCAGATCCATTACACTTAGGCTATAAAATCTATGTTTGAAATACAGGTGAAAATATTTACAATATGTACAATTATTTAGTTGCAGTATTGGTACTGCAACCGTCGGTGTATGCTAAATGCAGTATAAATGATTTTAGGTGAAATGCTAAATGGTGATAGATATCCGGAGTTTGTACTTTGGAGAGATTATATGGTTGTAAAAATCAACTATTATTGAGCTATAATATTATAGGCTAACTACTTATCTGAATGTCTTCCTTACTACAGCTACTCGCAGTTTTCGTGGTCACTGGAACTCACGGTGCGGTCGACTGCGGGGTTCTTATCTTAACGAATGGTTTTTCCCTGCCTTCTCCCCCAGTCCATACGTGCTGTGCGGAGTCATAGCGATGTGTTTATGTGAGGTGTTGCCAACCTTGATAAGATGTATGTTATTGAATGAGGTGGGTCTACAACTATTAAAGACCGTGGATTAGCCCTCGCCACGCGTGGACCATAAGCCATTCAACTAAGCGCTGCCCGGTCTTATGAGGACGTCCCGGCACCTTTAATACTGCCGCGAATATGGGTCTTGGTTTATTGCAGAAGAAAAGTACATCGTACACCTGATCCAGATAACATTTACCTATTAAAAAACCCCTAATTTTTACAACCATATAATCTCTCCAAAATACAAACTCCGGATATCTATCACCATTTAGCATTTCACCTAATATCATATATACTTCATTTAGCATACACCGACAGTTGCAGTACCAATACTGCAACTAAATAATTGTACATATTGTAAATATTTTCACCTGTATTTCAAACATAGATTTTATAGCCTAAGTGTAATGGATTTGATGATGATCGCTTGACGATCGAAACTAGTCATCCTAGTGCATTCATTAATCTCATGTAATTTATTTCAGGATCAGGGCATAACCCATCTCTTTTGGGTACATTCGTGTTGACCGACTGAAAAGCACTAAACTCTTGTTTACTAAGACAACACTGAAAATATGGCTTCAAACACCACAACAATCAATATAAGAGCTTTCAATGGTATTATTGGTTAATGTAACGAGTTGCTGAAATAATCTACTTGTAATGCGTAATATTAAGCATGGAATCTCGATCCACAGTGCAAGTTCAATTGAGGGCTTGGGAATTAAGAATGATATTTCATTAAGGTAGTAGTACCTACTATATACTGTACCCATATTGATGAACTGCACATGTTTTTTGTTGTTGTTGAGACACGAGTTTTGATGAGCGCGCGGATCTGAGTTTGGTTTGTTTCATCCAGCTGACACCAGAGAGAGATAGCATCGCCATGGCGAAAGAAGGAAGAAATGGTAATGATTATAAATATGAAGAGGTCGAACCACCGAAACATCGGGGGAATACGCAGAATGTATTTACATGAATTATGCCGAGGGAATCAAGAGAATCCATTAAATGAGTCGGAAGATAATTGAAGATAGGTGAACCGCTGGCGCAAGAACTATTTTCACGACGTGGATAGCGAGGCGGCATGCAGCGAGTAACAGGTGTGTGCGGGGAGCAGTCAGAACGACCTGAGATCTGACACGTGGAGGATCTGGTCAAGCTTGACGACTCAAATCTGAGGATACCTTTCTAAGAGCAAGGAACTTAGCCGACGATAGTGTATCGAATAATCCAATTACCATGCTAGGCACCGTAGGCGAGCCTAGTTTTTTTGTGTGCAAATCTATGGAGAGTAATACTCTGTACTCACGTAGGCATCGTGGAACTGGATAGCATAGTGGATAGCAGTGGTACTCAAGTACTTTGAAAACCGCTCTTAAGATTGTATGTGTATCGCTCCAGATATTGAGAGTCTAAAGCAAGTACGTGAGAATTTGAGCCAACGGTCGAGGCAGTCAAATTGTATTTTAATCACGGAGTGAGTATTCTAGAACCCGGACAGTGCATAGTCGAGATAGGTGATTTTGAAGTGGCAGAAGCTACAAGTGTTCAAGTGGGAACCCGGAAGTTAACATTACGCTGCCAGGTATGCATTATATTTGTAACAACAAGATGAACTGAACCGTCGTCATGTGTCGTTAAACGAAACACAGGTGAGATGTCAGGAGATATCAGGAATCGCTATCTACGATGATGGAGGCCAGGCAGGGAACACTGTTGGAAAATCTGATCGCGGACCGGTGTGCTTGCATTCACGTGAACGGTGAAATACAACGTAAGGAGTCTTTCTACGAGATCGTCGGAATGTAAGCCACAACTTTACTATGGTAGCTAGTGTATTTTATTCGCAATTCCGACTATTCTGTCTACCATGTAGGATTCTACTGATTTAATGTATTTTGGAAAGTCACAGCAACATTCATGAATTTTCTTAGCCAATTTACTTTTGATGAAAAATCTTCATTTTGGAATTCAGCCGAATAAACACAGCCTTGACATTAGGCAACGATGTAGATGGTATTTGAACCATTCTATACCTAATAATAATGCTCGAGAGCTTTAAATTTAGTGAGTTTGTTTAAATATTTGTTGAGCTAATTTTTTGTCTCGACCCATTTATTAGGAGATTTTCAGGATGAATTAATTTTGTCAATGATGAAAGCGGACAACCATGTCATGTTAGAATAATATTTCAGAGGAATAATTATAGAACAGGAACGCAATTTTCTGTGACTTTATAATAATTTTGTTAATTTTTATGATTAGATCTGAACCAACTATTGTAATATAATTGTGTAAATGTGTAGGATATGTGATAGTCAGCAATAATGAACCTGTTCCGTTAATAACAAGTCCTGCTGATAATTAATGGATAATAATAATTGTTTAATAATGGATTCTAATTAAGAACATCGGAGATTTTGATAATAATGACATGTTTGAAGGAAATAAAATTTTGAGAACGGAAGTTTTTTTTGTATCCTATAATTGTGTGACGTAGGGGGATTTATGTGTATGAGGTAATTCTACATGAAATCGGAATGTAATAGAGAAGACATTTATTTTAATTACACCTACTGGCAGTAATAATAATGTTTTTGATAGGGTTATGCGTGTGACATGATTCCATATGGTACTTGTAATGAGTCATTGAGTCCAGCTTGTGTAGCTGAAGGGTCGTTATTGAAAAATAAAGGACTAATATTGTGAGGAAATGTATAGGAAACATATGAATACGAGTTTTGAGGGTCGAATTATTGCCCCATACTCAGGTAATTGATGAATGAGGACGATGAAGTCGTTCACGTATAAAGCCAGTGATGCCTGTCATCAGAAAAATTCTACATTCTGAAATTGCAGTATACCGGTAATTGCCAACATTGGTTTGGCCACTTAAAATGAATGAGCTGGTATTTCAAGCCGAAAACGATTTTTAGTTTTGCTAAAGATTTTACCGTGTCCCGTTCAACATAATTGAATTATGAGAGGCATTTATCGGATGAAACCTAAAATAATCAGGCCGATGTTTGATTATGTCTTCCTGATCCATTCAAAATTGTAAAACGCCAGTTGGATAGTTATAAATAATTCTTTCACCAGAAAAAGGGGGATAAAATAGAATAAAATTAAATATTGTAATATTTTTGAAAGAATGTCTTGAGCATATTCAGAGCTTTGAAATAATAATTGATGGTAGATTAAGGAGTTAAAAATTTTGAATTTCCCATATTTTGGGAACAGGAGATTCCTTATTAGTGATTTTAAATCATTTAATGCAGCCAAGTGGCCATAGGTTTACAAAAATACTATTTACAAAAACTTAATTTCTTTTGATTCGCATAATCACTGATTGTCCTTGTTTTTTTTGTACAGATTTCCAAGTGGTCATAGTGATTTTGAATATGTGAAAACTAATACAAATTTTAAGATCATCTAAACAGTGCGGAAATATGAAATAGAGTGATACTCTTGTAAATAGCAAATCCTGAAGACGGAATAAAATATTAATTTCCTGCACATCGAGGATAAAGTAAACAGTTTGAATAATATAATCAAAAGATGCTGGGATGGACCGAAAAATTCCCAGGCTTCATCATGTGAATATTTTGCGCATAGTTTAAAAATGTTGCTTGTTATAAAAAGGCTCTTATTTATTTAGAGAAATATGGCAAATACAGTTAGATGAGGATCCCAGGGGGAGCGTAAGATGTCTTTGTTTTTCAGGTATGGAATTTTAGATTTCTCCCTGGGGAACTTAGTGTATTTCGGTAGGCTATAGTTAAATTAAACTGAGAAACTGGTGTCATTCACGAATTATTTGCATTTCCTTCCATCCTTGAAGGAGTGGGAATTTTGATATCCGTCCGGGTAGATTTGTTGTTTTGCCCAGATAGACCCCGAGTCTTATGCTCGCTGGATGTTGTGTGGTCGGGCAAACGGTCACAGTACAACCAGGTGTCCCTCAGAAGAATACTTGTACACCTCTTCTATTGTTTATTTATAATTAGTTCAGACTTTGGGTTTATGAAATTGATAAGGTATTGCAGGTTATTCAAGGGAATTTTATAAGCCCAAGAACTGATTTGTTGTGAATTAAACCTTATGTGCAGAGAGTTCGGTGTATTTCCCGACGTATTAGGGTTGAGAATCTCCAGGATAAGGCACATAGTCTGAAATACATGGAAATGAGAAATGCCAAAGACAAGATGGTAATGAACTGCATAACATTGACACGGAGTAGTCAGGATACCGGGATGCGGTAATAGAAGAAGCAAATGCATGTATTGGGACAGCAGCGTGTGAAGACAGGAAAAATCGCACTTCCTGATGGAATGACGTTGTAAATTCAGCTTGTAAAAGTGAAAAGAAGTCTTACCAAAATGGGCTCCAAACAAGGAATCCGGCAGCTTCATATAGTGGAAAGGAACAGAACGAAACATATAACTTAATAGTAGAATACAAGAGGGACTCATGGGAAGATATTTTCAGATGTGCTATAAGCGTTAGGTCAAGCGGCAGAATAGCATTTTTCGAATGTAATGAAGATTCTTAGAAATGGACGAAAAAGAGTAGTCTTTCCGATGGTTTAGAGAAACTCATTGTAGATGCCAAGGATGCACTGGGAAGATGGAAAGTATACAGTACTGTGCTCGACCCGGGTTGGGATTTGCAGAGACCTGGATTAAAACACCGGATGACTACAAATGGGCGGGTCATAGGTTAGCAAGATTATTGGTGAGCGAATCAAAATTTGGTAAAGAAACAAATTTGCTTGGGTGGCTAGAGAAAGAGTATCTCTGGGTCGATAACTGGTTTGGGTTGGATAGCAAACTCAAAGTAATATTTTCAAAAAAATCTCAGCAATACGGGCATAAAAATCAGGAACGACGATAAGTAAGAAAAAACAAATTCAACTATTAAATAAATCAATCGCCTGACCTACCTCAGTGTAATGTGATTGTCATTTGTAGCTTTTCGTTCGGTCAACACGATTGTGGGGTACAAAATATAAATATGTAAAGACACTCCTGCAAAATATTACATGTATTAAATAAATTATATGAATTAAATGGCGCAAATTAGGACTAGGCGTTTTGACCCTCAAGTGGCCATCATCAGATCCTGATCACTGTTAAAAGTTACTCCTATCCATTTACCTGGCAGTTACGTGGTGCAGTGGCATCCTGTTTCAAGGGCCCATCCTCCGGCAGCAGAAAGTGCAGGCCCGTCCAATAGGGTCCAATCAGGCGAACCCCCAAGGTGCCACACCAATCATTCACTCCCCATGGTACTTGATGGGCATCATGTCGCACTCAAATAGTGCATGTTATGGCGATTGACGTTCCCATTATTGTGGAAGCACGATTCATCCGAGAAAAAAACGTGCGATACGAATGCTGCATCATTACTCAGCCTGCCTGATAGTGACCGACAGAACTCCATTCGAGCCCATGGACCTCTTGGTGTAACTCAAGATGGTATGTTCATGCAATATTCGCCATACGGACGAATGGCTGGTGTGCACCTGAGTAGATAGCCATTTCCGATCCTAAATAGTGTCATAGCTGCCGCGCAAACTTAGCTAGTTGTGAGCCCCTGGCGGTTACCAACCCGATATCTCTCGAACCAATATTCGTAGAGATTCATAAGACGATTCAAATTAAAGGGCGTAACACCCTTATTGCCATGGGCTATTTATTTTGCAAAATATTACAAAATGCCTAACTACTAGGACATTAACCTGAGACTTCACGAACTAATAATTGTACAAAGTTAAGTGAGGATTTGAATTAATGCATTTCTAGAGCTATTTCTTATTTTTTATTTTTAGATTCATGCAAAAAGGGCAAAAGTGCGTATATTTAAATTTCGTAATTAATTATTTATTATTTATTTGTTTGATCTGTATTTAGATAGGATGCTATCTCTACAAGGGAGGGGGTGCCCTAAACGGGAAGGAGAAGGGAGGATATCTATATTTGGTTGATTCTGAATCGCCGCATATTATTATTATTAAATAAGAATTTTATTTATGACAGGCGCGGACTAGCGGTTAGATTACTCAAGCTATGTGTACCTTAAGTTGGTGAACCCGCCTGTAAGAATTCTAACACACTCATTTTTATTTGAACACGACTCTACCTTTGAATCAACTACCAGGTCAGTGACCCGAACTAATAATCATAAAGGATCGCGCGAGGACTCAAATTAAAGGGGGTAATTAATTATTATTATTATTATTATTATTATTATTATTATTTACTTATGTATTTGTTTATGTACCAACACGTATTTACCTATGAGTGTTACGACACACCCAACCGTTCCGATATTGTTCCGATATTAGTTGGTTACTGGTAACTAAAATTATTATTATTATTTATTGATTGTTGATTTATTTATTTAAATTAATTTAATATGTAGTATTTATTTTTAAAGAAATACTTGCTTAATATTTAAAATTTATTTTAATTTTAAAAAGATATTTATTATTAATTTTACCCACTTCGTAGATAGGCTTTACCACGCATGGTCATACAGGCAGCGAGTTTGCATTAATGTTTACACAATAAAACTCTTGTCACATAACGTTACAGGTAGCTGTGTAGCGTGGGAGAATTGAATGTTTATTAAATATTTAATTATTTAAATTTATGTATTTATTACGGTATTAATTATTTAATAATTTAATTTATTTAATAATTATTTAATACAACGGCTATACCCTGACAGTAGTGTGTTTGTGAGAGTTCTAATGCCACCTCCACCTCCCCACCCCACAAGATGGCGGCGGCACGATATCTGTCGAACGCATGGTTGGATTTTAACAAATGAGGTGTCGTTGAACTCGGGCTGAAACCCCCTTTCCATTGGACGACATATTTTAACCCCAAAATAAAACCTACTCCTACTAGGGGGTGAAATTGTAATTTTTAGAGAATCTCGCTTTCCAAGTGCAACATGTGAGAGTTTGAATACCAATATGGAATGAAACGTTGTTCTACACAAGAGACATGTATACGGTGGATAGCCAATATGAATTAACATGCTTGTTTTTTGTTTTTACGCATGCCCACTCAAGGCTTTTGTAAGAGGGTGGGGGAGCGGATCCCTGTGGACGGGTCATTGTTGACAGGTCATTGTTGGCGGGTCATTGTTGACAGGTCCTTGTGGACAGGTCCCTGTGGACGAGTCCTTGTGGGCAAGTCCTTGTGGACGAGTCCTTGTGGATGAGTCCCTTTGGACTGATCCCTTTGGACCGGCCCCTTTGGCCTGGTTCCTACGTACTGGCCCATGAATTTATTTAAATTATGTCAAAGGGCCTAACTACATTTTCCGTGTAAAGCAGTGTGTTGAACTGACGTTGTTCACTAATCCCCCACTACTATAATGTGATAACGATATGAAAGGAAAGTGATGAAATACATGCGAACATACAAGGGATCTAACTTCGTGGATGGATGTGTTCTAACGAGTCCTTTGTAGTTGAAAGAGAATAATACATGTTCTTAAGATGTTAAAACTGTGGAGATGGTACATGCAGCAAGACGTCTTGTTATTTCCTGTGTCATATTACAGACATGGCAGAGAGCGCGCAGATCCGTTGCTATGACTAACGCTGCAGTAATTTGAAACCGCAAGTGTTCATGAAGACAATGGGTGATGATCATGCAAAGTTAGCAGTTATTGGATATTACACAGGGGTTCCTTCCGGTGTCATGTTGCTGACATGGCAGAGAGCGCACACCGCTGTTGCTATGACTGACGCTGCAGTAATTTGAAACCCCAGGTGTTGATCAAGACAATGGGTGATGATCATGCTAAGTCAGCAGTAATTGGATACCACACAGGTGTTCCTAGTGTACTTTGGACTCTCAGCTGTATTGGGAAAGGAATTGCAATAATCTGCAAAAAACTGCTGACAAGAGCGATGACAGTTTATATAAGAAAGTTGTCATATATTTCCCTACTGTCAGTCTTTATTACTCGCTTTGAGGGAACAGTGCTCTATTACTGCTCAAGAGTTGTAAAAAAAAGCCTTTTTGGTAGAAAATCATTAAATTATTTTGCAAGGTAAGTACTTATTATTAATGGATTGTAGTCTTTTATTACTAATTGATGTTGAAGTTATTGATTGGAATGTATTTATTGATTGATTGATTTGTTTACAGATAATTGGGTACCTGTAGGTTACCAGATTCCTACAATCTGTTCATTCAGTGGTAGCAGTTGATAAATTATAAAAAGGTAAGTGCCCCTCTAATAACTTTTAAACAGTTAGAGTGATATTTTCCAATGTTCACCACTACATTTCAGTGAAAATGGTATATTTGGCAGTCAAAAGTTGGAACTACTTGACCATGGTGTGTAAAGCTAATTTTGTAGGTTAGATTTTGATTACCGCTCTATTAAGTCCGAATGTTCATTGCTAGGTGTCAGTGACAGAGGGAATATTTAAAGACTTAACCTCAGTTCACCTAACATAACCTAACTTTGCCTAACTTAACCTTGTCACGTGACATGTTTTACAAGTTTAGACTTGCTTTATGACTGACTATGACATCACACTTAGCTCACTTAACTGGTGGCTGCTGTTTTCTATCACGTAACATGTTCTGCAAGTTTAGACTTGTTTTAAGACTGGCTATGACGTCACACTTAGCTCACTTAACTGGCGATCGCTGGTTTCTATCACGTGACATGTTCTACAAGTTTAGACTTGTTTTGAGACTGGCTATGTCGTCACACTTAGCTCACTTAACTGGCGATCGCTGGTTTCTATCACGTGACATGTTCTACAAGTTTAGACTTGTTTTAAGACTGGCTATGACGTCTCACTTAGCTCACTTAACTGGCGATCGCTGGTTTCTATCACGTGACATGTTCTAAAAGTTTAGACTTGCTTTAAGACTGGCTATGACGTCACACCTAGCTCACTTAACTGGCGACCGCTGGTTTCTATTACGTGACATGTTCTACAAGTTTAGACTTGTTTTAAGACTGACTATGACGTCACATTTAGCTCACTTTACTGGCGATCGCTGGTTTCTATCACGTGACATATTCTACAAGTTTAGACTTGCTTTAAGACTGGCTATGACGTCACACCTAGCTCACTTAACTGGCGACCGCTGGTTTCTACCACTCTATCAAGTTCCAATGTTCACCGCTAAGTGTCAGTGACAGTGGTATATAGTAACCCTCAGTTAGAGCTACATGAAGTTAGACTTGCTAGGAGTTCACAGATGATCGATTTAAATACCCTGCTATAACCATTGACTGGAATGTAATTAAACTATTTATATTGTACTTTGTTTTATCATTTATTAACATTTATGATTTCTTTCTTTTATAGGTAATTTCGAAAGTGATCATAATGTTCAAGTGTGCTGACTGTAAGAAACAGTTCTTAAGACCTGGCAACCTTCAACGACACGCAAATGTTAAACATGACATTAAAATGTTTGTGTGCAGTCATTGGGCTACCACATTTAACAGACAAGGTAATCTTGCACGTCATGTAAATTTAATGCATATTAGTTCAGCACCATTTTCGTGTTCAGTTTGCGAACTTGGTTTTTCTGCTGTAAAGCGATATCAATCCCACATGGTTGAAGTGCATGGTGAGCAGCAAGAATTAAAAACTGTAAAACTAACAACTAGCACGGAACCTTTAAACGAATGTGATGCTCAAAAGCGTAAACGTTCTCAAGATTGTGAAAATAGTTGTGCAACAAAAAGAAAGAAGAATGGTGATCCTTCGATAACACATTGTGATGTAAGCAATATTGATATACCTTCTTCAATCATTCATGGACATTTACGCAGTATTCATCATAAAAATAACGCTTGCCATGAAAGAAATTCTGGAAATATTCAACAAATTGGTAGTGCATTTAAAAGTCGAATTGCTAGTTATAGACTTTATAGTGAAGAAAAAACTCAAGGTATTGAGTCATTTTTAAGAAATGTTCAACCTAGTGTGTTTGGCTTGGTAGGTAATGTTTTATTAGATCATAAAACAATTAAAATGAATTTTGAACTTTTTGGACTCTATGTAAAAACTGGGAGTGAAGGTGAAATTACGGATAACAAATCATTTAATACAAAAAACATAATTGTTAGCGAATCAACTAATATTAGTGATATACATCAATATATTTCATGTGCTATCATTGCGAAGAGTGAAGAGTTCCAGGAAAGGGAGTCAGGGAGTTGGTTGAAATACTTTGTTTAGAAACCAACCTGAATAAATACAACCCCCTTCGAGCATCATCATACATTGATTTGCCAGGATGGATCAAACGAAAGAAAGCTGTTGTGAACGTTTTGAATAATGATGACGCATGTTGTGCGTGGGCAGTAACCTCAGCTCTCCATCCAGCAGTGAGGGACACGATGAGAACATCATCATATCCTCACTATTCTTCAGTGTTAGATTTAAAAGAAATAGAATTTCCTATGGCGATAATAGACATTCAACGTTTTGAAAAGCTGAACAATGTAAGTATTAATGTTTATGAAATTGAAAATAAGAGAATAGTAGGTCCTCTATATTATACTCAGGAAAAAAAGGATATTCATGTAAATTTACTATACATAACTAAAGGTGAACATGCCCACTATTGTTGGATAAAACATTTAAGTAGACTTGTCGGTAGACAGATATCAAAAGATAAATCTAAGAAGTGGTTGTGTGATGGCTGTTTGCTATTTCAGAAAAGAGTATCATCTAACTCAACATCAAAAATGGGGATGTAATCATGTGTGTACGGTATTACCGACTCCTAAAAATAACATTCTAAAATATAAGGATTATAAGAAACAGCTTCGAGTACCATTTGTTATATATGCTGACTTCAAGTCTTTGCTAAAACCATTTAATACATGTTCATCGAATCCAGCCCAAACTTTCACCAACACTACTCCTATTCATGAACCTTTTAGCGTCGCATATTATATTAAATGTAGTTATGATGACTCTTTAAATAATTTGAGCTCTATAGAGGACCTGATGCACCTAAAGTTTTTATGGAAAGGCTTGAGAAAGATGCCATCCGTGTATCCTGTATTTTAAATACGATCATTCAAATGGAGTCACTAACTTCATCAGAGCAAATAAATTTTGAAACTGAAACTAATTGTTTTATATGTGGCGAATGTTTATATACAGACAGGGTTCGCGATCATGACCATTTAATAGGAAAATATCGTGGTGCTGCTCACCAAGAATGTAATTTAAATTATAGAGTAAGTAAATTCATTCCGGTCATTCTACATAACGTTAGCAAATACGATAACCACTTTATCGTTAAAGAATTTGGAGCTTCAGATGTGAAAATTGATGTGATTGCAAATAATGAGGAACAATACATATCGTTCACAAAATACATCAAAACTGACAATAAGAAGATTATAAAACTGAGATTTTAGATTCATTCCGCTTTATGTCAAGTAGTCTTGATAAGCTGGCTAGTAATTTAAAATCAGATCAGTTTCATGAAATTCAACGTGTCTTTCCTAAAGAAGATGATTTTAATTTGATTCGTCAAAAGGGCATATTCCCTTATGAATATATTAACTGTGTGGAACGTCTTGAGGAGTGTTCTTTACCACCGAAGGATGCATTTTACAGTTCCTTAAACACAAGTCATATCAGTGATCAGGAATATTTACATGCACAACGTGTATAGACACAGTTCCACATTGAAACTTTAGGAGAATTTTCAGACATATATTTGAAGACAGATGTGTTATTATTAGCAGATGTTTTTGAAAATTTTTGGAATGTTTGTATGAAAACTTATGACCTTGATCCTTGTCAGTATTTCACTGCTCCTGGGATAAGTTTCAGTTCAATGTTGAAAAAAACGAAACTAAATTTAGAATTAATGACTGATATAGACATGATCAATTTTATAAAATCATCAATTCGAGGTGGATTAAGCCAATGTATTGGGCGGTACTCTAAAGCGAATAATAAATACATGCCTAGCTACAACCCTTGTGAAGAGTCAAAGTATATTGTCTACCTCGAAGCAAATAACCAATATGGTTGGGCTATGAGTCAATATCTAACACTGAAAGATTTTCGCTGGCTGACACAACCTGAAATTGATGTCTTACATATTGACACTCTTAATTATAACGATGATAAAGTATATATTTTAGAGGTAAATCTTGAGTACGCTAAAGAGTTACATGATGATCATAATGATTTACCATTTTGTCCTGAGAATATGAAATCTCCATACATCACACCACGAACAAAAATGTTAATTGCTAATGTAAATGATAAATGTAAATATGTAATACATTATCAAAACTTGAAACAGTGTCTACAGCATGGATTGAAATTAACTAAAATTCATCGCGTATTGCAATTTCATCAGTCAGCATGGCTCAACCCGTATATTGATCTAAACAATAATTTAAGAACACAGTCAACAAACGCGTTTGAAAAAGATTTTTATAAACTCGTGAATAATAGTGTTTTTGGAAAGACTATGGAGAATTTTGATAAACAAGTTGATGTAAAGCTGATAACAAAGTGGGAGAATGATGGTAAAAGGTATGGTGCGAGCAACTTAATAAGCAAGCCTAACTTTCATAGCTGTTCAATTATTCATGAGGATTTAGTTGTAATACAAATGAATCGTCTTAAAGTAACTTACATCACACCCATATATGTGGGTTACACCATTCTGGAATTGTCAAAAACACTTATGTATGAATTTCACTATGATTATGTAAAGAAAAACTATCTTGATAATGCTAAATTACTCTACACAGACACAGATTCTTTTATTTATGAGTTTAAAACTGACGATTTTTATGAGGATATCAAAACTGAGCTAAATAGGTTTGATACAAGTGACTACCCCGAGGTTAATATTTACCATTTACCTCTAGTAAACAAAAAGGCTCTTGGGAAATTTAAGGCTGAATGTGCTGGTGTTATTATAGACACCTTTGTAGGCTCAAAATCTAAATCATACAGCTATATGACAATTGATGATGTAGTAGTAAAAAAATTAAAAGGAGTGAAAATGAATGTTGTTAGTAAAGAGTTAGATATAAGTGATTATAAAAACTGTATAGTTAGTAACCCACCTGTATTATATAAGAAAATGTGTGTATTTAGAAGTAAAAATCATCAGCTACATACCAATTTTCTGAACAAAGTTGCCTTAAGTAATGAAGACAACAAGCGATTCATTATACCCCACACATTTGATACTCTTGCTTGGGGTAACAGTCGCATTGACGACTATTACTTTACTTAAGTCTAATTATCACTATATTGTAATATTTGTAGTGTGTTTTATATTGTAATATTTTTTGTAAAAACTATAAGTAGAATGTATAATGTAAGGCTACTGTAGTTTAGTAAAAATAAGATAAGTAATACATTTTATTGTAAATTGTTTGCTTTTGTATATTACGAAAAAGATTTTAAAAAATTTACAGAATGTGTCAACTAAACAAGGGGAATGTAAAAAATGTAAAGTGGAAATTGTAAATATCCATGTGTGAAAAAGTGAAATGGCTACCACCATTTTAAAATTAAAAAGACATTGTGATCTGGTAAACCTTCTTTTTATTTCACAACAACAATAAATGTACAGATTGTGTGAACTAAACAAGGGGAATGTAAAAAATGTAAAGTGGAAATTGTAAATATTCATTGTGGTGTTTGAAGCCATATTTTCAGTGTTGCCTTAGTAAACAAGAGTTTAGTGCTTTTCAGTCGGTCAACACGAATGTACCCAAAAGAGATGGGTTATGCCCTAATCCTGAAATAAATTACATGAGATTAATAAAACACTAGGATGACCAGTTTCGATCGTCAAGCGATCATCATCAGATCCAATACACTTAGGCTACAAAATCTATGTTTGCAATACAGGTGAAAATATTTACAATATGTACAATTATTTAGTTGCAGTATTGGTACTGCAACTGTCAGTGTATGCTAAATGCAGTATATATGTTAGGTGAAATGCTAAATGGTGATAGCTATCCGTAGATTGTACTTTAGAGAGATTATATGGTTGTAAACTATGGTTAAACTATATCTTTTTTTTAGGCTTACTACTTATCTGATTGTCTTCCGTACAACAGCTACTCGCAGTTTTCGTGCTCACTGGAACGCACTGTGCGGTCGACTGCGGTGGTTATCTTAACGACTGGTTTTCCCTGCTTTCTCCCCCCTGCTCCTACGTGCTGTGGAGAGTGATAGCGATGTGTTTATGTGAGGTGTTGCCAACCTAGATAAGATGTATGTTATTGAATGAGGGGGGTCTACAACTATTAAAGACCGTGGATTAGTCCTCGCCACGCGTGGAGCATAACCCATTCGAACTAAGCGTTGACGGTCTTATGAGGACGTCCCGGCACCTTAATACTGCCGCGAATATGGGCCTTGGTTTATTGCAGAAGAAAAGTACATCGTACACCTGATCCAGATAACATTTACCTATTAATAACCCCCTAATTTCCCCCCTTTTTTATCTAGCTTGGCTGTGTCGCTAAATCGTGTTTTGTTTCCAACAGGGTGTGTTTTATCTAGGTTGGCAACACCTCACATAAACACATCGCTATCACTCCCCACAGCACGTAGGAGCAGGGGGGAGAAAGCAGGGAAAAACCAGTCATTAAAATAACCACCGCAGTCGACCGCACAGTGCGTTCCAGTGAGCACGAAAACTGCGAGTAGCTGTTGTACGGAAGACAATCAGATAAGTAGTTAGCCTAAAAAAAAATTATAGTTTAACCATAGTTTACAACCATATAATCTCTCTAAAGTGCAATCTACGGATAGCTATCACCATTTAGCATTTCACCTAACATATATACTGCATTTAGCATACACTGACAGTTGCAGTACCAATACTGCAACTAAATAATTGTACATATTGTAAATATTTTCACCTGTATTTCAAACATAGATTTTGTAGCCTAAGTGTATTGGATCTGATGATGACCGCTTGACGATCGAAACTGGTCATCCTAGTGTTTTATTAATCTCATGTTATTTATTCCAGGATTAGGGCATAACCCATCTCTTTTGGGTACATTCGTGTTGACCGACTGAAAAGCACTAAACTCTTGTAAATATTCATGTGTGAAAAAATGAAAATGAAGAAATGGCTATCACCATTTTTTAGAATTAAAAGATATAGTGATCTGGTGAACCTTATTTTTATTTCACAACAAAAAATGTACAGAATATGTGAACTAAACAAGGGGAATGTAAAAAAGGGGAAGTGGAAATTGTAAATATTCATGTAAGAAAAAATGAAAATGAAGAAATGGCTATCACCATTTTTAAAATTAAAAGACATTGTGAGCTTGTAAACCTTGTTTTATTTCACAACAACTAGAGCTTTACAAAAATAGAATACAAAGAAATACCAATTCCTCAATCCTTTTCAATGTTCATGTCCACTCATCATTAACTTTACTTTTATAGCACTAATCACAATGAGGGCTGCCAACCTCTCTCCCACTGAGACATCACAGGATGTCAAACGTTGTTTAGCTTTTCAATGATATTTTATCCACTACACGTCTTAATGCAGGATGACTGTGGTGATAAGAAAGGTGCATGCTTGATCCAAAGGATTAATAGGTATATCACCACGCTGCAAAGGTTCTTCAAGACAAGTTCCAGGACTACACAAATAATAACCAGGTAGGTAGATTTCGAAAGTCAAGTTTATTACTTTATCAACGACGCCATTGCCAGTACAGGTCTGGCATATCCTTTTTCATCGATGGTAAAAAGGTTTGATCTTCCTCCTCCTCTGTGGGTGATGTTTGTTGTTGCTGCTTTTTTTCTTCATTACACCCGTGGTATGAGGAAACAAAATCTTTACACTGACTTTTATGACCGTGATACAGTTTGACCAACTGGCAAGTAGCACACTGTCGCATAGAGGGTATTTCTGCCATAGCCACTTGCTTATGGTGATCATAATCCGCACATGGTTGCAATTCACTTAACACAGGGTCTTGAGTCCATGATTTTGGTACATGTTGCCAGATTTCTTTCACTGCATTTGCTGCGAGATAATAAATGAATGATTTTGGAAGAGCCAATAATTCTTCTTTGGTAAAACTGTCTAGTTTCTTTTTACACACAAAGAACTTTCCAATCGCTTTATCGGTAGCATCCCCTTTCTCCATGGTATCACGTTGATGTTTACACGTCGCTTGTAGAAATCTCACTGGTGTCATCCACAGGTAAACCTTCAGTTTCAATTTTATTTAACAACTCCCAGCAGGCATTGGTGGTTAGCCAATGAAACAATTGCCACACCTGTGCCAGGGCTTTATGGGTAATATTGTCACAGGGGCAGCGGTACATGAGGGTTTGCAGCGAGGGACAGCCCATGTCCATTAAATCGATACATTGACAGTAAGACGCCAAAAATGGTTGTAGCCATTGACGTTTTTCACTACCTTTCACAAATACTACATGGGCAGAAGACAAATGGGATTTCATGACCATGTCCAGGTGCTTGCATGAAATGGTTCCTTGCTTCCAGTCTAGTTGCATATGAGTTTCAATCCACTGGGTTTGTTTACGGTATTTATCACACAATAAATCAAACGCATAAGGTGGTTTAAACACCAAATGGGTAGCTTGCGATATCCAAAAAGTGGAACAATCGATTATGTCCACTTCTTTAAATATAAATTTGTAATCTCCAATTTTAAACCCTTGACAGTCGACAATCAGTGTACGCAACATGTTCACTCTTGTCTGGATCAAGTCCAACTGACCACAGACTGACAATTGTTCAGTAAAGTGTACCCATGTCATTTACTTACATTCCATTCTAGTAAAAGAATATAAAAACATTGAGTAGTCACTATGGAGGTTAGGATATGACAGGGGGGGGGGGCATAAGAAATAATAATATAACAACAACAACCAATTTTCTATTATTTTATTTTATTAGCTTAACAAGTTTTACATTCTTTTTTCATTCTAGGATGGAGGCGGTACCAACTCATACAACAAGAAAGTATTTTGTGTTTATAGTGTCCATAACAACGATGATATCCCAATGTCTCTAAACTGGGTGTTTTTCACTGTGAGCTGCTCACTGAAGCACTGTTGACACCATAAAGTCCACATGTATCATAACTTTTTTCATCACTTAGAGGCACGAGTGAGGGGTAACTTGAATGACAAGGTATATTACCCACCTCCATTCTGCACAGGTAGGGGCAGGCAGGTGACCAGCGCTGATGTTCCTGCATGGGTTCATCGCTCTCTTGCCATTGGTCTAAGATGATGGGACAAAACACACATTGCACCTCATCTCTTGTTTTGAAATAGTAGAATCCAGCGGCCGCTAAGGCTTGAGGGTTTATAAAAGGCACCGGCCACGTCGCAAAGGTCTTGAAACGTTGTTCCTCAGATTTTAAATTCATGGATGTAACTTCTCTTGAGGCTTGAAAGCAAGACATGACTGAGCGGTTTGATGTGGGTTTACCTGCTATTTATACACTTGTCACTTGGTTGGACAGTGGATAATAGTTGACTTGTTTGTGATGAATAATCAAACAGTAGGCCGTGGTATTGGCTGGAACATTGTCATGCGTTTCAAAATCTAGTCGAATGTCAATATTGGATGGTTTGACAGACTCTTCCAAGTAGGAACAGTCAAAGACATTCAGTGGCGCCCTTGTCTTAAAAGCTTGGGGTGGCAACAATGGGCAATTCTCTTTTTGATAATTCGACCATCTAAATTTAGAAAACAAGTCGTACAGGGGGCCAAACTTATTTTTTGAAAAATCTAAATCCAGCCCTTCATAGGGAAACACAGCACCGTTGAGGAAAAGACGTGCATTTCTCAATTGCAGGTGATCAAATTGCGTGGCATCTTTGGTTTGTTGATACTTGCGATTTGTTTGAAAACCCACAATCATGTAGAGAGGTCTCTCTGTATAGCGGGCAGTTTTTATAGACCAACTGTGTGTGTTGGTGGTGGGCAATAGTGGATACTCATGCAGTGCCCAGCTTCTAAATTCCATGGATAGAGGTAAATCTCTCTTTACCATTTAGAGTATGTCCAGTTTTTTGCTATCGTTAAGGGTCACATGAGGCACATTCCATAGCAAGCGTTGTAATTGAATTCTTGAATCAATGGGGGCATTGTCGGCTCCCTTGAGTGCATTATTATCACTCCTGTCTCTCACCAGATAAAGCACTTGCCTTGCGTTGACCACAATGCGCTGGTGATCTTCAGCAAAGCCTAAAATCAGTTTAAGAGGTAAATATCCAGTAAAGGTGCCATCGGTGTGTACCATCCAGTCATTGATCGAGTCAGGGCACCAACCCGCCATGCCAAGTGTTTTAGCTTCTTCCTCACTAAAAGAGGGATATAGTTTCATGACACTGGAAATACCCACATTTCGAGTGCTATCCACCACGATATCGTTAATCACGTAACGCACTTCAGAAAACAGAAAGGTGAAAGCATGGTTGGCTAACTTGGATGTGGTGGGTGTAGAGCCAACGCCTTTGGTGAGCCGACCTTCAATCTGAATAACACTTTCATGCGGTAGAGTGTAAATATCTTGGTTGTTGATAACAAATTGAATTTCATCATTGTTATTGAGTCCAGGTGTTTGAGTTTGATAAGAATGGAGATCAATTCTTACCACTCCTGGTTGCTCTTCGATGTGGTTCGCTGCCTCTAGGATAGAATTCATCGCGGGGGTTGACGTGGTAACCCAAATGCCGTAAAATCTGCTTGTTCTGAGATGTTAACGTGTATTCACGTGGTAAGCAACTAACACCATTCCTAGACGGTGCTGTTGCTTTATATACAAACTTCATAGTGACTTTAGCACCAACTTGTAAGTCACTGGTGTGGTAGAATCTAGATCAATGAGTTGTTGCTCTCTATTGATCAGTCTTAATGTTATATTACTAATACCATCGACAGCCACAGAATGAAAATGCACCACTGCAGGGTTTTCACGAATAATATAGTGTTTTAGATCCCTTATTTGGGGGTGGATCTAAAAGGAAGAGTTATTGTATTAATTTATAAAGCTGTGCCTAAAAAGGGTAGCTTCCCTTGGCAGGGTAAGCTGACCAGTGTAGAGTGTTGTGGTGTGCTAGGAACTAGGGGGCGTTCCTGTAAATAATGTAGTAGTGTTTGAAGGGATGGGGCCCAACGCAAGGGTCACTGCTCTGGTCGCTCAGCTGACTGCTAATTATGTAACTAAATCCGCTCGTATCAGCCGAGTGGCACACGCTGCTTGCTAGCAGCCGGGCCGTCTCGAGAAATACAATGGTAGCTGAGCTAGCGCTATTAGCCTACCGTCTGTCACGTCTACCCGTGACGGGAATAAGGAAGGGCGTTGGGATGTAAAGAGGCGTATGGACAGTAATACTAGTGTGATGTGTTGACCAAGTGTTTATTGGTCGGTAATTCTGAAGTATGAGTCCCTTGTAGGGAATGTAATTATGTTCACAATGTAAAGTACAAGTTGTGGGTTAAAGGTTACAAAAGCAGGATGTCTGAACACGACTGACTCACCTCTGATGACACTGGCGTGGCCTCCGGCCGTAACGTTGAAGCACTGATAATGGAGTGATCCCTTGACCTGATTAAGACGCCTTCTTATACTCTTCGGCGCTATGCTGTCAGCAATGTCTTGGCATTGCTGTCCCAGTTAATAGTATGTCGCTATGTGTAACCATTGTGCAAGGACCGAGCTGCTTCTAGAGTGGCAAGCTGTCCTTGCTACGTTTATGGATGTTGGCCCGGCTTTCCAAGGGTTGCCCTTTAGGAGATTTGGGCAGATGATGGGGGGATGGTCTCCAAGGGGTGCATACCCCTGGGAGGCTGTACAAGCGTCTTCCTTCATTTGTTCGCGTCCTCGCGAACGGGAACGGAACTGGAGGTTGGGATGTTGACGTAGTGGTTCTTGGAGCCCCCTCGTATCTCCTGGTGGTGTCGTATCGAAGTGTGGGTTTGAGGTCAGCCCGTGTTCAGAGGGGAGGGTTATGGGATGTACAGAGAGATATATATATAACATTGACATTGGCATTGTGACAATAGAAATGGACGTTGAAAAAAAATTGACATTAAAAAAAAAATTGCCATCGAGAAAAAAAATTTGACATTCGAAGAAAAAAAAATGACATTGTTGGCATATTGCTACTTTAAAAAACATCATGGTTTTTGATGGTGATTCGTTACATAGTTGTGCAGGGAGGAAAAACCCAGCTAGACGAGGAATTGTGTCGTCTGGCTTTACTTTGGGGAAAAAATGCTCCCTGTGAAGAGAAAGATAGGAGAGAATAGAAAAAATGGGTGTTCCAGGGTATAATTTAAGGGATATAATCAAAGTGTATTTATTGTTTCGGGATGAATCGGAACACCCTGACAAATGGGGAAGTTAGAAGAAGGAAAAATGAAAGAAAACAAATCATAGACATTATGTACATTGGTGGTCTTGATAGTGGTAACAGATATGACCCGACAATAATAATAATAGTAATCCGTACATTTGTAAAATTCCTGACAAGTTATAATTGAACATAGTAAACATGTAATGAAGATGAACATAGCAAAATAATGGTTGCCATGTGGGTACCCTGTACGTATAAGTATTCTTGCCACTCTTGTGGACCCTTGCAATTGTATGACATGGCGAGAAAATACAAAATGATTTACACTTTACAATTATCACTATCATATATGTATATATAAACCTTATAGAGCTCTGTTACCTGGCCAGTTATTGCATGTCTCTTATACTTGGCGCGCACCGTACTATTATGCCTCGCCGACCGTTCTCTAATCGGCCGTTCCTGGTGCGGTTTAGTGGCTAGTCCACTATTCTCTCCCTGTACTTATCACGTAACCTCGTGGTTTTCCGTCGTGGGTCGGAATCCCACCTTAGGGTCGAAGGTCCGGCACTTACAAACCTTGTGTCGCCCTTTGAGCCTGAAGTAACGCTTCATTTGCGTATTCTGAAATGTGTTTGCGTTCAGCGATGGTCATCATCCCACGTATGCTGTCCACCGCTGACCGCTGGCGTTGTACCCTTTAAGGGTGCAACTAAAATTGATAAGGAGTGTATCTGTGTATGACATATATGTGTATTTTGGTAATATATTTACCACAGACATATTCACGTTCTTGGTTACCTGTAAATCAAAACAAACAAAAAATGCATCCATATGAAGATGTTTATCTCTTTGTAGCTCCGTGGTCTTCCTGTGTGGGTGAAAAGTGGATTAGTCATGAAGTTAGGAAAGTACAATACATTATAATTCATTACAGGTATATATATAACCTTCCTCGGTAGCGCTTAGTTTGGAAACTAAGTGTAGCGCCACCGAAGTCTAACTTACCCTAGGTTAGCCTCTGTTAACCTATTCTAGCTTAAATGGTGTCGGGCTTATCTTGGTAACGGGTTTTGAGTCACCAAGTGCCGAGATATTCTATTGTGATCTATATATATATATAAATAAAAAAAATCCTTAAATGTAGGCTTATGCTACCTTACAACGAATTATCATGCCTTATCATGAGTTGTCGGACTTACCCTGATGCCGGGTTTCTGGGCCATCAGGCGCCGAACGGTGTTACTTAGTGCTATCTATCTTAAGTATGGTCTAATAATAAAAAAATGCTATTTCTAAGCCGAGAGGGTTGCCTTAATCTATTGCCGAAATGTGCTGCGCCATACCTGGCAACAGCGGTGAATAAATTTGCTTAATCCTAGGTTGCGTGTCAAATGCAACCGTCTTACAGCTAAATTTGGCCTAGAACGATCGCCTGGGGCAATTTACTTCCCCAGGACACCACCCGCACGAGTCCTAGAAACACCGGTTGTCTCTAGGATCGCTGGATTCCGTTCCCTTAATTCTAGGTGTCGACGTCTATTACTAGTACTAATCTAATCACAGGCGGCTTACGGTGCCACTAAGCAAACCGTTTCGCCTGCTGTATCTTCCATTTCTTTGATCGTTGCCATTGCGTGTGTAGTCGTAGTTGGGCCGCCCACGTGACCCTTATGAGGCGCCCGCAATGCCCCTCTCTTAATGCCCATTGACTGCCCGCTGTGGCGCCATTTATGTGGGCATTGGACATTGTCGTCCAATGGCATAATATAATCTTCGCCTTTGTCGGCAATCGTGGTTTGCTTTTCGCAATAATCTTCGCCTGTATCGGCAATCGTGGTTTGCTTTTCGCATTAATCTTCGCCTGTATCGGCAATCGTGGTATGCTTTTCGCATTAATCTTCGCCTGTATCGGCAATCGTGGTATGCTTTTCGCATTAATCTTCGCCTGTATCGGCAATCGTGGTATGCTTTTCGCATTAGTATTCCCATCCAACGCACAGGAGTTTTGCTTCCCGCTATGGAAGCCGTGCCTACTTAAATTTAAATTTAACTAGAAGTCTAGTCATAATGGGGTCGTCTCTAGGGATAGTTCCCGAGTCTGGCGCTGAGTGAGCTATTTCTCCCGCCATTCCCAGAAAGTCTCCCTGCAGGTCTTGGCTTCGACGACCGTGGCACAAAGTGGGTGTAGCATCCCTTCCTCCCAGGGGCGGTTTTATGCGCATCTAGGATTCCAGAGCTTGCCCGGCCAGGCCGCGAATGCTTTGACCTTGCGTGGTTCGTCTATTTGGTCTAGCCGTCAAGTTAAGTGAGGTCGCTGCGCTATTGAGCCAACTGGGGTAAGGGTCCACATCGCCTTCCCCAGCTCTGCTCCAGTGTGGTCCTTCTGACCTTCGGCTTACACCGTTCTCATCAGTCAGATCGTATCAGATTCCTTTGTTAAAAAAAATGTAGCGTAACCTGTGTAAATAGTTTAATCTCTGTGTAAAATGTAAAATATTTCCAGTGTTGCGGGGTTGTAGATCTTCTAAGTACATAGGCTACTTCTGGTCTACCATTGCTACGTCAGCTTTCCAGCAATAATGCTTTCTTTACCTTAATGGAGGTGTTAGTAGGGTCTGTAATGTCAGGTACCCTGTTATTAGGATCTGGGGGTAGTTATTTGTCGAGTGGGCTGAAGCAAGGCAGGAAGGGGTTGCGCACCTTTGGGTTCCACGTTAGTGGTGGCCTGAAACCGGTGATGGCGTTGGGATGCTCCTATAGTGAGTGGACTGGGGAGGCAATTCCCGGGATTGCAAAGATACGAAAATTTCATGCAGGTTTGATATTAAAGTCCCTGGTAAATGGATGGGATACTCATGCATGTGTCTGGATATGAAGTGTCTGCCTTCATGTACGGATAGGTGTAGGGTGGGGCATAATACCAATATATTCCTGTCATGCGGGAGTGTTTAAGTACTAAAGAATGGTTAATATATATCTATGGCCTCCTCTCTCATTTGGAGAGGTGCATTATGCTTATTTAATGTCTGCTGACCCACCCCTAATACTCAGGTGGTAGCATCGTGGCCAAGGCGTAGCATGCCTTTTCTTTAGACGCATGAAGTCCATCAACCCCTTGTGTGTACTTTGTAATGTAGTGTAGCTGTTTTTGGTCGTGTACATGTGTTTGCGTTGGCTTATGTGGGATGTGAGAGGGTTATTGGAAGGGAATTGGGTATTAACTATGGTAGCCTGCTGTAGTATGTCGGTAATCCCTCTGGGATTATCCACCTATGGTTTGTCATCCTCCCTTGGTCCATGTTGGCTTTCTATCCGCGCCTTGGGATAGCAAAGCTTCATGACCTAATCTGGTCTGCCATTTGTAGTGTAAATGTGGCCAGTGGTCGTAGTGCGACTGGTCATGTGCTAGTCATCTGTAATGACTCCTATGCCTTACGATCGATAAGAGAAGTTATTAGAGGGGAGGTCTTGTCTGTGTTTGCTCCTAATTGTTAAGTGCATGTGCGTGTGTGTGACTATGTTCCGCTACACCACGCGGACGGTTGGTCTGTTGCAGGCTAAGTCGTAATATGTATCGCATGTATGGGCGGGGGGCGCCCGTGGCCTGTCAACGTCTTGTCCATTGCCAAGTGATTTTGCGGTGTAATAAAAAAAATGTATGTTGTTATGATTGTCTTGCGTTTTTGATTTCATTATCAATGCCGGTAAACAATAGTGCCCTGTCATGAGCAGTATTGCAGTATGCCTAGTCTGCAAGTCAGCAGTTTGTATGTGTAATGTCAGGCTGGGATGTTATTGTTTGTCATCCGCTGGCATGTGCTTTTCTGCACGTGTGCAAGTGTGGTCATTGTTTTAGATTCCTAGCGGACTAATGTAGCAATTCATCCTAGTTAGGTAATGACGTTGTGTGGCCATTGTTTCCTAAGACTTGTGTCTTGCGAAATTTTCCTACCTGTGTTTGGGAAATGTATTCTCTATGTCTGGTGTAATTCGAAATTTTTATGTCTGGCTTTTGGTGGGAGGAAATGTAGTATTCCCTGTTCATGCATTTGTATGGGCCAATTTCGGTGTGGTTGGGAGCCTGGATAACTGCTTTCCCTTGTGTCTAATTTTTACTGGGACTCGGACCCGTGACCTTATGTCATTCTCTGTGTTCTATGTCTGCGTTGTGTTTCAGGGCTTGGGGCTTCCCCAGTGTGGTTTTTGCTTGTGTTTCTCGTACCAAAAATACCGTTGTTTAGTTAGTTTTTGGTACGAGCGTGTTGTGTGTGGTCATGGGTTCGGAGCCGGTTGCCTGTAAAGATTTGGTGTGATCATTTCCGTGCCGCATATATTATGGCACGTTCCCGTGTATGTGCAATGCGCAAATGAAAGTATCCAATATTGTGAGGAGTTTGCGTATTTTTGAACTCTCCTCGTAGTGTAATTTTGGAAGATATGGGGTCTCTAAATCGGGCGTGAATGATGCGTTTGTTCCTGCTCACTTAGGAGCTGGCTCAGTTCGTCTGTGTGCGCGAAGGTCAGCCAGTCATGCCCGCCTTATCGCTGACAGTGTAGGATTACAATGTCGTGAGCTGTCGTTTGTTTTATGTCTTGTCCATGCTGTTGTTTCCGGCACGCGTATGTGGGAACCTGATTGCTGTCTGTTGTAATTGCGGGCAGGCTCTTCGTAATGGAAAAGAACCTTCTATTAACTACTTTTGTGTTCCCAATTGTGTGTTACTGTAACGTGGTTCAAGTATGTCCCTTGTCCATGGTACCAAGTGTCGTTATACACTAGTGTGTCTGGGCCGCTAGTCGCGTGTTTGGTGATTATGTGCCGGTGAGAAAAAGTCATGTTAGAGGCAGTGTTATGTGTAACGGGTGCCTATGTATTAAATATGTATATAGTTTAACTTGGCCATCTCCCTTCCTCGGGCTGAATGCGTGAGGCAAAAAAAAAAATTTCCATGCCCCGCTCTGAATTAAGAGAGCACCTTGAAAGAAAATAATAGAAAGATTATGCTGTATCTCGTTAGCACCCTGCTTTATGTTGATTAAAGCGGGTTGCCTGATGGCGATAGTCTGCCAAAATTGTGTCGTAACCACTATGAAAAAAAAATGCTTGAAAAATGGTAAGTAGGTCCCGATCGTACTATTCACCTAGTAGGTGACGTTAGCACTATAGTCATCTGGTTACATCTCATGGGAATCTACCGACACTGTCTAGTACACCGGGAAGGCCATTGCAAGACGTATTTGATACCTGTGTATCCACGTCACGAGCAAAGCCAGTGCACTATGGGAGTCGAAACTCCATTCCAAAGCAATTATAATCTTACCTTGGCACTGAATATATATTTTTTTTCAAAAGTAAAATATGTATTGTCCGTTGAGCCATTATATATTTAAATACAAATAGTGCTAAATGTTCCGGCATAACTCAACAAGATGACAGTGTTTCGCTCCGGTGTGCTATTGGGCTCTTCAGTTGGTTAAAGCACACCTCACCAAAATTTTTGAAAACTGGTTTGCGATTCTTAATTCTTGCCACGCTTATGGCTTTTGTCCGCTACCAAAGAATCTATCCAACTGTTGAACCGGAACATAGAACATTTAGTCATTTCTGCTTAGAAAGACTCGCTTAAGCTCTATGCTGTGATTTGATGCTTACGCCATGTTCAAAATATCTCTTTCCGGCTTTAAGCCGCGTAGCTCACCTGATGGGCTTCTACTTGGCTTTGGATATTAGAAACTTTACGTTATTTAATTTGTGGTGATAACCACTCCGACCAATAATCATTGATGGCCTGAGAGAAAAAATGTCAGGGGCGAACAAAAAACAAGGATTTTGAATCATGCACCTCTGATCTAGCCAAGTTGCACTGCATATCCATGAAAGAAGGCAGATAGAGAAAGAGAAAAAAAAATGTGCCGTTTACGCTAGTGAGTCTGTATGTATTTATTGGCGTATTTCCCCCGTGTAGAGGAACTTATGTGTGTCCCTGGTCAAAATGTGCGTGCGTGTATCGTGCATCCTGAGGGACTAATTCCGGTGTTCGTCTTCGTTCTGGCAAATTTGCCCTTTGAACTGGCGGTAAAGGTCGCTTAATGGCTTGTGTCTGGCCTGCAATGTGGTGGCGTGTAGCCTGACCGCTTTTCGGCTTGTGGCCACGGCAGACCCCTGCCATTGCGTTAGCCTATCTGTGTGGGTGTATGTAGGCTTTATGTGTAGTGGGACGGGTTCTATGTCGTCTGCCCATGACGTGGTTACGTCCCGTTGTCTCTCTGTCATGCTATGTGTGTCTGAGAGTCCTGGCTTCAACTCCCTCTCGTCTCTTTGTTCCGAGGGGGTTGTTCTAGGTTCTGCCCCTCGGTTTGGCAAAATTGCCTTCCGATCCGGAGCTGAAGGACATGTGTTCGTGTAACTTTGCGTTTTTAGCCTATTGGAGCCTAACCTGGCCGTCTTCTTGACTGTAGCCATGGTGACCTCCTTCCCATGTGTGGCAGTACATGGCGAGAGGGACATCCTCGCAAATTGTCGAGTCAGCGTATCCACGCTTATGTCCTCTCTTGGCTGGGCTGGTGGCCCTGCCATGTACTCAAAAAAAATGGCCTAGTGAGCCCGGAGTTCCTTATGTCCGCCCCAAATTTGGGCGTACTGCCTGTGGAGGCATATGGCCTGTTTGCAAATTACTGTATTAATGTTTCTGTGTTCTGTATAGTTTTGTGGCCGCTAGTTGGAGAAGCGCTTGCTCGCGAATTAACTCCCTGTACTGAGCGTGTAAAGTCGCGTAGTGCACCCTCAACCTCTCGAGGGTTGCATTATTTATTACGGGACCCTGTGTGGTGATCAACTGGCCGTGTATTCCGTGCCTTTGGATGTGGATCCTATTGAGGTGTTCATGTATGTGATTCAAGAGCGTATGTGCGCATCTTAATCGCGCTGTCCTATCCTCTGACGGAGTGTATGGCTGTTTGCCCTGTATTGCCCCGATTTTTGTTTGGAGTGCCCGTATTTGCGTTTGCCGGCGTTGTATGTGTCTCTGGCATCTGGACAATAATGCTAATAATATTGGCGTACCCCTACTGCCTGTATGGCTTGCAATCTCTGCATGAGGCGCCATTTTGACTGAAGTATATGCGACTGAAATAAAATAAAAAATCTGTGCGTGTGTGACAGTGTATTTTCGTATCTGTTTGGTTCTTTCTGGGGCGGGGGGGTTGGTTTAGTAAGAATTTCCCCTGTATAGCTAGTTTTAGAGCAAAAACGGTGTTGTCTGTCTGGGGAAAAAATTTTCACTATTCGCTTGGCTGCGTGCGGTTAGGATCGTCTTGACCGCAGGGATACGTTGTTTGTACCCCTAGGGCGTTGTTCTAAAACAACTTCACGGTACTGGCGCCTCCACCAGTGTTTTAGATCCCTTATTTGGGGGTGGATCTAAAAGGAAGAGTTATTGTATTAATTTATAAAGCTGTGCCTAAAAAGGGTAGCTTCCCTTGGCAGGGTAAGCTGACCAGTGTAGAGTGTTGTGGTGTGCTAGGAACTAGGGGGCGTTCCTGTAAATAATGTAGTAGTGTTTGAAGGGATGGGGCCCAACGCAAGGGTCACTGCTCTGGTCGCTCAGCTGACTGCTTATTATGTAACTAAATCCGCTCGTATCAGCCGAGTGGCACACGCTGCTTGCTAGCAGCCGGGCCGTCTCGAGAAATACAATGGTAGCTGAGCTAGCGCTATTAGCCTACCGTCTGTCACGTCTACCCGTGACGGGAATAAGGAAGGGCGTTGGGATGTAAAGAGGCGTATGGACAGTAATACTAGTGTGATGTGTTGACCAAGTGTTTATTGGTCGGTAATTCTGAAGTATGAGTCCCTTGTAGGGAATGTAATTATGTTCACAATGTAAAGTACAAGTTGTGGGTTAAAGGTTACAAAAGCAGGATGTCTGAACACGACTGACTCACCTCTGATGACACTGGCGTGGCCTCCGGCCGTAACGTTGAAGCACTGATAATGGAGTGATCCCTTGACCTGATTAAGACGCCTTCTTATACTCTTCGGCGCTATGCTGTCAGCAATGTCTTGGCATTGCTGTCCCAGTTAATAGTATGTCGCTATGTGTAACCATTGTGCAAGGACCGAGCTGCTTCTAGAGTGGCAAGCTGTCCTTGCTACGTTTATGGATGTTGGCCCGGCTTTCCAAGGGTTGCCCTTTAGGAGATTTGGGCAGATGATGGGGGGATGGTCTCCAAGGGGTGCATACCCCTGGGAGGCTGTACAAGCGTCTTCCTTCATTTGTTCGCGTCCTCGCGAACGGGAACGGAACTGGAGGTTGGGATGTTGACGTAGTGGTTCTTGGAGCCCCCTCGTATCTCCTGGTGGTGTCGTATCGAAGTGTTGGTGTGAGGTCAGCCCGTGTTCAGAGGGGAGGGTTATGGGATGTACAGAGAGATATATATATAACATTGACATTGGCATTGTGACAATAGAAATGGACGTTGAAAAAAAATTGACATTAAAAAAAAATTGCCATCGAGAAAAAAAAATTGACATTCGAAGAAAAAAAAATGACATTGTTGGCATATTGCTACTTAAAAAAACAACATGGTTTTTGATGGTGATTCGTTACATAGTTGTGCAGGGAGGAAAAACCCAGCTAGACGAGGAATTGTGTCGTCTGGCTTTACTTTGGGGAAAAAATGCTCCCTGTGAAGAGAAAGATAGGAGAGAATAGAAAAAATGGGTGTTCCAGGGTATAATTTAAGGGATATAATCTAAGTGTATTTATTGTTTCGGGATGAATCGGAACACCCTGACAAATGGGGAAGTTAGAAGAAGGAAAAATGAAAGAAAACAAATCATAGACATTATGTACATTGGTGGTCTTGATAGTGGTAACAGATATGACCCGACAATAATAATAATAGTAATCCGTACATTTGTAAAATTCCTGACAAGTTATAATTGAACATAGTAAACATGTAATGAAGATGAACATAGCAAAATAATGGTTGCCATGTGGGTACCCTGTACGTATAAGTATTCTTGCCACTCTTGTGGACCCTTGCAATTGTATGACATGGCGAGAAAATACAAAATGATTTACACTTTACAATTATCACTATCATATATGTATATATAAACCTTATAGAGCTCTGTTACCTGGCCAGTTATTGCATGTCTCTTATACTTGGCGCGCACCGTACTATTATACCTCGCCGACCGTTCTCTAATCGGCCGTTCCTGGTGCGGTTTAGTGGCTAGTCCACTATTCTCTCCCTGTACTTATCACGTAACCTCGTGGTTTTCCGTCGTGGGTCGGAATCCCACCTTAGGGTCGAAGGTCCGGCACTTACAAACCTTGTGTCGCCCTTTGAGCCTGAAGTAACGCTTCATTTGCGTATTCTGAAATGTGTTTGCGTTCAGCGATGGTCATCATCCCACGTATGCTGTCCACCGCTGACCGCTGGCGTTGTCACCTTTAAGGGTGCAACTAAAATTGATAAGGAGTGTATTTGTGTATGACATATATGTGTATTTTGGTAATATATTTACCACAGACATATTCACGTTCTTGGTTACCTGTAAATCAAAACAAACAAAAAATGCATCCATATGAAGATGTTTATCTCTTTGTAGCTCCGTGGTCTTCCTGTGTGGGTGAAAAGTGGATTAGTCATGAAGTTAGGAAAGTACAATACATTATAATTCATTACAGGTATATATATAACCTTCCTCGGTAGCGCTTAGTTTGGAAACTAAGTGTAGCGCCACCGAAGTCTAACTTACCCTAGGTTAGCCTCTGTTAACCTATTCTAGCTTAAATGGTGTCGGGCTTATCTTGGTAACGGGTTTTGAGTCACCAAGTGCCGAGATATTCTATTGTGATCTATATATATATATAAATAAAAAAAAATCCTTAAATGTAGGCTTATGCTACCTTACAACGAATTATCATGCCTTATCATGAGTTGTCGGACTTACCCTGATGCCGGGTTTCTGGGCCATCAGGCGCCGAACGGTGTTACTTAGTGCTATCTATCTTAAGTATGGTCTAATAATAAAAAAAATGCTATTTCTAAGCCGAGAGGGTTGCCTTAATCTATTGCCGAAATGTGCTGCGCCATACCTGGCAACAGCGGTGAATAAATTTGCTTAATCCTAGGTTGCGTGTCAAATGCAACCGTCTTACAGCTAAATTTGGCCTAGAACGATCACCTGGGGCAATTTACTTCCCCAGGACACCACCCGCACGAGTCCTAGAAACACCGGTTGTCTCTAGGATCGCTGGATTCCGTTCCCTTAATTCTAGGTGTCGACGTCTATTACTAGTACTAATCTAATCACAGGCGGCTTACGGTGCCACTAAGCAAACCGTTTCGCCTGCTGTATCTTCCATTTCTTTGATCGTTGCCATTGCGTGTGTAGTCGTAGTTGGGCCGCCCACGTGACCCTTATGAGGCGCCCGCAATGCCCCTCTCTTAATGCCCATTGACTGCCCGCTGTGGCGCCATTTATGTGGGCATTAGACATTGTCGTCCAATGGCATAATATAATCTTCGCCTTTGTCGGCAATCGTGGTTTGCTTTTCGCAATAATCTTCGCCTGTATCGGCAATCGTGGTTTGCTTTTCGCATTAATCTTCGCCTGTATCGGCAATCGTGGTATGCTTTTCGCATTAATCTTCGCCTGTATCGGCAATCGTGGTATGCTTTTCGCATTAATCTTCGCCTGTATCGGCAATCGTGGTATGCTTTTCGCATTAGTATTCCCCTCCAACGCACAGGAGTTTTGCTTCCCGCTATGGAAGCCGTGCCTAATTAAATTTAAATTTAACTAGAAGTCTAGTCATAATGGGGTCGTCTCTAGGGATAGTTCCCGAGTCTGGCGCTGAGTGAGCTATTTCTCCCGCCATTCCCAGAAAGTCTCCCTGCAGGTCTTGGCTTCGACGACCGTGGCACAAAGTGGGTGTAGCATCCCTTCCTCCCAGGGGCGGTTTTATGCGCATCTAGGATTCCAGAGCTTGCCCGGCCAGGCCGCGAATGCTTTGACCTTGCGTGGTTCGTCTATTTGGTCTAGCCGTCAAGTTAAGTGAGGTCGCTGCGCTATTGAGCCAACTGGGGTAAGGGTCCACATCGCCTTCCCCAGCTCTGCTCCAGTGTGGTCCTTCTGACCTTCGGCTTACACCGTTCTCATCAGTCAGATCGTATCAGATTCCTTTGTTAAAAAAAAAATGTAGCGTAACCTGTGTAAATAGTTTAATCTCTGTGTAAAATGTAAAATATTTCCAGTGTTGCGGGGTTGTAGATCTTCTAAGTACATAGGCTACTTCTGGTCTACCATTGCTACGGCAGCTTTCCAGCAATAATGCTTTCTTTACCTTAATGGAGGTGTTAGTAGGGTCTGTAATGTCAGGTACCCTGTTATTAGGATCTGGGGGTAGTTATTTGTCGAGTGGGCTGAAGCAAGGCAGGAAGGGGTTGCGCACCTTTGGGTTCCACGTTAGTGGTGGCCTGAAACCGGTGATGGCGTTGGGATGCTCCTATAGTGAGTGGACTGGGGAGGCAATTCCCGGGATTGCAAAGATACGAAAATTTCATGCAGGTTTGATATTAAAGTCCCTGGTAAATGGATGGGATACTCATGCATGTGTCTGGATATGAAGTGTCTGCCTTCATGTACGGATAGGTGTAGGGTGGGGCATAATACCAATATATTCCTGTCATGCGGGAGTGTTTAAGTACTAAAGAATGGTTAATATACATCTATGGCCTCCTCTCTCATTTGGAGAGGTGCATTATGCTTATTTAATGTCTGCTGACCCACCCCTAATACTCAGGTGGTAGCATCGTGGCCAAGGCGTAGCATGCCTTTTCTTTAGACGCATGAAGTCCATCAACCCCTTGTGTGTACTTTGTAATGTAGTGTAGCTGTTTTTGGTCGTGTACATGTGTTTGCGTTGGCTTATGTGGGATGTGAGAGGGTTATTGGAAGGGAATTGGGTATTAACTATGGTAGCCTGCTGTAGTATGTCGGTAATCCCTCTGGGATTATCCACCTATGGTTTGTCATCCTCCCTTGGTCCATGTTGGCTTTCTATCCGCGCCTTGGGATAGCAAAGCTTCATGACCTAATCTGGTCTGCCATTTGTAGTGTAAATGTGGCCAGTGGTCGTAGTGCGACTGGTCATGTGCTAGTCATCTGTAATGACTCCTATGCCTTACGATCGATAAGAGAAGTTATTAGAGGGGAGGTCTTGTTTGTGTTTGCTCCTAATTGTTAAGTGCATGTGCGTGTGTGTGACTATGTTCCGCTACACCACGCGGACGGTTGGTCTGTTGCAGGCTAGGTCGTAATATGTATCGCATGTATGGACGGGGGGCGCCCGTGGCCTGTCAACGTCTTGTCCATTGCCAAGTGCTTTTGCGGTGTAATAAAAAAAATGTATGTTGTTATGATTGTCTTGCGTTTTTGATTTCATTATCAATGCCGGTAAACAATAGTGCCCTGTCATGAGCAGTATTGCAGTATGCCTAGTCTGCAAGTCAGCAGTTTGTATGTGTAATGTCAGGCTGGGATGTTATTGTTTGTCATCCGCTGGCATGTGCTTTTCTGCACGTGTGCAAGTGTGGTCATTGTTTTAGATTCCTAGCGGACTAATGTAGCAATTCATCCTAGTTAGGTAATGACGTTGTGTGGCCATTGTTTCCTAAGACTTGTGTCTTGCGAAATTTTCCTACCTGTGTTTGGGAAATGTATTCTCTATGTCTGGTGTAATTCGAAATTTTTATGTCTGGCTTTTGGTGGGAGGAAATGTAGTATTCCCTGTTCATGCATTTGTATGGGCCAATTTCGGTGTGGTTGGGAGCCTGGATAACTGCTTTCCCTTGTGTCTAATTTTTACTGGGACTCGGACCCGTGACCTTATGTCATTCTCTGTGTTCTATGTCTGCGTTGTGTTTCAGGGCTTGGGGCTTCCCCAGTGTGGTTTTTGCTTGTGTTTCTCGTACCAAAAATACCGTTGTTTAGTTAGTTTTTGGTACGAGCGTGTTGTGTGTGGTCATGGGTTCGGAGCCGGTTGCCTGTAAAGATTTGGTGTGATCATTTCCGTGCCGCATATATTATGGCACGTTCCCGTGTATGTGCTATGCGCAAATGAAAGTACCCAATATTGTGAGGAGTTTGCGTATTTTTGAACTCTCCTCGTAGTGTAATTTTGGAAGATATGGGGTCTCTAAATCGGGCGTGAATGATGCGTTTGTTCCTGCTCACTTAGGAGCTGGCTCAGTTCGTCTGTGTGCGCGAAGGTCAGCCAGTCATGCCCGCCTTATCGCTGACAGTGTAGGATTACAATGTCGTGAGCTGTCGTTTGTTTTATGTCTTGTCCATGCTGTTGTTTCCGGCACGCGTATGTGGGAACCTGATTGCTGTCTGTTGTAATTGCGGGCAGGCTCTTCGTAATGGAAAAGAACCTTCTATTAACTACTTTTGTGTTCCCAATTGTGTGTTACTGTAACGTGGTTCAAGTATGTCCCTTGTCCATGGTACCAAGTGTCGTTATACACTAGTGTGTCTGGGCCGCTAGTCGCGTGTTTGGTGATTATGTGCCGGTGAGAAAAAGTCATGTTAGAGGCAGTGTTATGTGTAACGGGTGCCTATGTATTAAATATGTATATAGTTTAACTTGGCCATCTCCCTTCCTCGGGCCGAATGCGTGAGGCAAAAAAAAAAATTTTCCATGCCCCGCTCTGAATTAAGAGAGCACCTTGAAAGAAAATAATAGAAAGATTATGCTGTATCTCGTTAGCACCCTGCTTTATGTTGATTAAAGCGGGTTGCCTGATGGCGATAGTCTGCCAAAATTGTGTCGTAACCACTATGAAAAAAAAATGCTTGAAAAATGGTAAGTAGGTCCCGATCGTACTATTCACCTAGTAGGTGACGTTAGCACTATAGTCATCTGGTTACATCTCATGGGAATCTACCGACACTGTCTAGTACACCGGGAAGGCCATTGCAAGACGTATTTGATACCTGTGTATCCACGTCACGAGCAAACCAGTGCACTATGGGAGTCGAAACTCCACTCCAAAGCAATTATAATCTTACCTTGGCACTGAATATATATTTTTTTTTCAAAAGTAAAATATGTATTGTCCGTTGAGCCATTATATATTTAAATACAAATAGTGCTAAATGTTCCGGCATAACTCAACAAGATGACAGTGTTTCGCTCCGGTGTGCTATTGGGCTCTTCAGTTGGTTAAAGCACACCTCACCAAAATTTTTGAAAACTGGTTTGCGATTCTTAATTCTTGCCACGCTTATGGCTTTTGCCCGCTACCAAAGAATCTATCCAACTGTTGAACCGGAACATAGAACATTTAGTCATTTCTGCTTAGAAAGACTCGCTTAAGCTCTATGCTGTGATTTGATGCTTACGCCATGTTCAAAATATCTCTTTCCGGCTTTAAGCCGCGTAGCTCACCTGATGGGCTTCTACTTGGCTTTGGATATTAGAAACTTTACGTTATTCAATTTGTGGTGATAACCACTCCGACCAATAATCATTGATGGCCTGAGAGAAAAAATGTCAGGGGCGAACAAAAAACAAGGATTTTGAATCATGCACCTCTGATCTAGCCAAGTTGCACTGCATATCCATGAAAGAAGGCAGATAGAGAAAGAGAAAAAAAAATGTGCCGTTTACGCTAGTGAGTCTGTATGTATTTATTGGCGTATTTCCCCCGTGTAGAGGAACTTATGTGTGTCCCTGGCCAAAATGTGCGTGCGTGTATCGTGCATCCTGAGGGACTAATACCGGTGTTCGCCTTCGTTCTGGCAAATTTGCCTTTTGAACTGGCGGTAAAGGTCGCTTAATGGCTTGTGTCTGGCCTGCAATGTGGTGGCGTGTAGCCTGACCGCTTTTCGGCCTGTGGCCACGGCAGACCCCTGCCATTGCGTTAGCCTATCTGTGTGGGTGTATGTAGGCTTTATGTGTAGTGGGACGGGTTCTATGTCGTCTGCCCATGACGTGGTTACGTCCCGTTGTCTCTCTGTCATGCTATGTGTGTCTGAGAGTCCTGGCTTCAACTCCCTCTCGTCTCTTTGTTCCGAGGGGGTTGTTCTAGGTTCTGCCCCTCGGTTTGGCAAAATTGCCTTCCGATCCGGAGCTGAAGGACATGTGTTCGTGTAACTTTGCGTTTTTAGCCTATTGGAGCCTAACCTGGCCGTCTTCTTGACTGTAGCCATGGTGACCTCCTTCCCATGTGTGGCAGTACATGGCGAGAGGGACATCCTCGCAAATTGTCGAGTCAGCGTATCCACGCTTATGTCCTCTCTTGGCTGGGCTGGTGGCCCTGCCATGTACTCAAAAAAAAATGGCCTAGTGAGCCCGGAGTTCCTTATGTCCGCCCCAAATTTGGGCGTACTGCCTGTGTTGGCATATGGCCTGTTTGCAAATTACTGTATTAATGTTTCTGTGTTCTGTATAGTTTTGTGGCCGCTAGTTGGAGAAGCGCTTGCTCGCGAATTATCTCCCTGTACTGAGCGTGTAAAGTCGCGTAGTGCACCCTCAACCTCTCGAGGGTTGCATTATTTATTACGGGACCCTGTGTGGTGATCAACTGGCCGTGTATTCCGTGCCTTTGGATGTGGATCCTATTGAGGTGTTCATGTATGTGATTCAAGAGCGTATGTGCGCATCTTAATCGCGCTGTCCTACCCTCTGACGGAGTGTATGGCTGTTTGCCCTGTATTGCCCCGATTTTTGTTTGGAGTGCCCGTATTTGCGTTTGCCGGCTTTGTATGTGTCTCTGGCATCTGGACAATAATGCTAATAATATTGGCGTACCCCTACTGCCTGTATGGCTTGCAATCTCTGCATGAGGCGCCATTTTGACTGAAGTATATGCGACTGAAATAAAATAAAAAATCTGTGCGTGTGTGACAGTGTATTTTCGTATCTGTTTGGTTCTTTCTGGGGCGGGGGGGTTGGTTTAGTAAGAATTTCCCCTGTATAGCTAGTTTTAGAGCAAAAACGGTGTTGTCTGTCTGGGGAAAAATTTTCACTATTCGCTTGGCTGCGTGCGGTTAGGACCGTCTTGACCGCAGGGATACGTTGTTTGTACCCCTAGGGCGTTGTTCTAAAACAACGTCACGGTACTGGCGCCTCCACCAGTGTTTTAGATCCCTTATTTGGGGGTGGATCTAAAAGGAAGAGTTATTGTATTAATTTATAAAGCTGTGCCTAAAAAGGGTAGCTTCCCTTGGCAGGGTAAGCTGACCAGTGTAGAGTGTTGTGGTGTGCTAGGAACTAGGGGGCGTTCCTGTAAATAATGTAGTAGTGTTTGAAGGGATGGGGCCCAACGCAAGTGTCACTGCTCTGGTCGCTCAGCTGACTGCTTATTATGTAACTAAATCCGCTCGTATCAGCCGAGTGGCACACGCTGCTTGCTAGCAGCCGGGCCGTCTCGAGAAATACAATGGTAGCTGAGCTAGCGCTATTAGCCTACCGTCTGTCACGTCTACCCGTGACGGGAATAAGGAAGGGCGTTGGGATGTAAAGAGGCGTATGGACAGTAATACTAGTGTGATGTGTTGACCAAGTGTTTATTGGTCGGTAATTCTGAAGTATGAGTCCCTTGTAGGGAATGTAATTATGTTCACAATGTAAAGTACAAGTTGTGGGTTAAAGGTTACAAAATCAGGATGTCTGAACACGACTGACTCACCTCTGATGACACTGGCGTGGCCTCCGGCCGTAACGTTGAAGCACTGATAATGGAGAGATCCCTTGACCTGATTAAGACGCCTTCTTATACTCTTCGGCGCTATGCTGTCAGCAATGTCTTGGCATTGCTGTCCCAGTTAATAGTATGTCGCTATGTGTAACCATTGTGCAAGGACCGAGCTGCTTCTAGAGTGGCAAGCTGTCCTTGCTACGTTTATGGATGTTGGCCCGGCTTTCCAAGGGTTGCCCTTTAGGAGATTTGGGCAGATGATGGGGGGATGGTCTCCAAGGGGTGCATACCCCTGGGAGGCTGTACAATAGCCATTGGGCGATGTTACAATAAAGTCATAAAGCGAATGCGACGGTTCTTGATTGGTGTACACTTGACTAATAATATTACACGTCACCGACACATGATGGTCCTCAATGAATTTCACTTCATAGATTCATGTTTTTTGTTGGGCTCCAACACGCCTGGTTTAAATCCTAGTAATGGACCAATGGAATCGGGGTGGGTTTTAAAGTCAATTTTGAATGTAGAAAAAATACTGCAGCGATGAGTGTTGGTATTTCCTACAAGTTCAAACTTGCACGTTCCATCGAGAAATGACTTTAAACCATATTCATTAATCAACACCACATAAATGTGTTCATAAATGTCATCTATCGTGTATCCACCAGAGTTCAGGGTGAGCACAGAATCATCATAGTAAAACTTGTTGTTCACTTTTCACGTATGTTGTATATTCGATTGTACGTTTCAAGAGAAACAAGTCCTAAACCATAGGGTTTTTCACTCAATTCGATAGGTGGGTAAAAGTCTAGGCTCACTTCAGGTCCACGTCCATGCAGTGTAAACGTCTTACTTTCCACCGACATACTGTTGACGTTTTTGCTTATGTTGGGTTTTATATAAAAAAAATAAACACAAACGTCCACACTGTTGGCTGTTAAACGTTTGCTCACGTTTCACATTATAATATATCTTGATCCTGTTTCCAAAATAGACCACTAGTTCCATGGGCGGGGGGGGGGGGCAAATTCCTAAAACTGTCAAAGTACCATACAGTGGATCCCTCTTTGACATAAGCTACATAATGTGTTCCAGGTCCTCGGTGATCATCCAAATTGATAACAGCACATTCATGTTTCCAGAGTTGTGAGGGTAATTGGTTTCGCATAAACATACCTTGAAAATGAGAAAGCTTCAGTTGTTTAGCATAGCTTTCCACTTGTTGATGTGTCAAGGCATGTCTTGCTATGGCTGAGGTTAAAGATGTTTTATTTTATTTCGAAAATATGAAATTCCAAATCCTTGTTGATAAAAGGCTGACTTCAAATTGACATTTCTAGCCCCCATAACAATGGCTTCCATCGTTTCATTGTGTCGCTGATTTTCTTTGAGTTGTTGCTTGCCCTGTTGCGCGGCTTTAATAGTTTTTGCCACTGCACTGGCGCCACCTAAAAGTGAACCTAGAGCAGCCAGACCAGCGAATAATGCAGGTAAAAATCCCGCTCGTTTGGGGACGGGAATCACTCGCCCTTGTTTTGAACCCTGTCGCTGACGTTTTGGAGTAACATGTCTCTGTGCTGCTCGAAGATCTTTCCTTATGGACAACACATTATTTTTTATTTTTTCTTTCGCAAGGGCTTGTCCACGAATGTCTTAAGCCCAGGCTTTGCCAAGGACAGAGTCATATTTTTAGTCTTTCTCACCAAATATCTTTGTTTTGCCATGATGATGATGATCAACAACCTTTCACAAGAAAGTTTAAGTCACAACTAACGTCAGATTGTTATTTCATGGCTGTATATTCCAATTCTACATAAAGTGGGAAATCGTTTATGAGTTTTCCAGCTTGCTTTTCACCCCATGTCAACATGAGATGAAAGGATAATTCGTCTCCTGCATTGACCATTTCATGGTTATTGACCAACATCCTATGACCATTTATCTCTATTTGTAAATGGTTCTCATCAGGTATGGCATATTTGATGTGAATGGTTCCATCACAGTGTAGTCGATAGTGGCTTAAACCCGCAGCAAGCACATAGGTCAAGTGCTGGTCATGAACTAGCGGTATATGGTTTCTCTCATTCACAGGTTTTACATCTATCAGATACACTAAAAATACAGATGGGATAAATTTATAAAGCCTTTTCATTTCATAGGTCACGTATCGCTTGGTACAGACATCATCATCCTCTTCTGGGTCTTCCACGTGAATAATGCGGTGATGATTAGCGCTATAGCCATCCACCGTAAGCTGAGGCACTTTATCATAAAACTCATACACCTTGTTATCCACATACTTTTTTGTAGTAACGTCTGTAGACACCTGAGGATGTTTTACATGGGTTAACCGCTTTCCTTTAAAGTCATAATCTCCTTGTTTTGTGCGTGGCACTACTGACCTATCCACATAGTGTTTATTAGCAGGATCTGTTTCTTGTTTAGTATCATGTATGGGAACAGACCTAGCTTTGACCATCAACACACGTCCAAAGACATCCATCGTCAACCTGTAGTACGAGTCTATTGTTTCTATGACAAGGCTCGGTGCAATGTATATAGACAGCCTGCTAGCCTCTCTAAGCCTTAGTTGAAATGAAGATAATTAAGCAGCAAAGGTCATTCCCCGTGAGGGACATGGTTTCCCATCTCTGACCCACATTACGTGAACAACGCCATGGTTCACTGTTTCCATCTTCCATTCGCTGCATCATTGTGGGACCTTCCGGCTGTGGAAAGACCAATCTTTTGCTGACACTTATTACAGCGCCCAATGGTCTGCGTTTTCAAAATATTTATATTTTCGCAAAATCTCTCTACCTAACCCTCTACGTGTTTCTGGATCAAGTCATGTCTGGATTACAAAATGAGAATATGAGGTATTTTACATTTTCCACGCAATAAAATGTTATTTCACCGGATGAGGTAAAGCCTGATTCACTCATGATTTTCGATGATGTATCCACTGAACGACAAGGCATCATTCAAAGCTATTTCAGCATGGGTCGACACAAACATATCAATTGCTTCTTTCTTGGATAAAGGTATTCTAAAATGACCAAACAGTTGATTGGTGACAATGCCAATGTCATTGTTTTATTTCGCCAGGACGAGATGAACAGTCGTCACATTTATAATGAATATGTGAATCCGGATATGACCTTTCAAATATTTACAGAATTGTGTGGCAAGTGCCGGAACACACAACGTCATGCCTGTTTAGTGATTGACAAACAAAGTGAACTCAACCATGGGCGGTATCGCTTAGGGTTTGATCATTTTATTGCTATTTAAGGCACTATATCATTCCCTCTCAAGTCATTTGTCACGACACCATGGCGTTAGCAGAGAGTCAATTGAAAAAGCATATTATTAGAGCAAAAAATACTATTCGCCAAAAGTTCCGTCAATTGAAACGATCACGTGCGGATCATGCTTTGTTTATTCAACAACATTTAGCCCCTCCGCTAAAAACTATGTTGAAACCCTCTTTCAAGCCATCTGAAACGCTACCCACCGTTTCACAAGCCACTCAGACGCACCACGAGGATCCTGAGGAAGAGGAAGAGGAAGAGGAACAGGAAGATTTAACTAGTGTTAGCGAAGTTGAGGATAATGAGGAACAAGTGTTTACGGCTCGAAAAAAGGCATCACCCCTTGCAGAGTTTAAAAAAAAAGAAATCCTTGGTCATGGTCGAAACACCTTGCCCTTCCAGATCGTCTCCATTTTCACAACTCTTGGCCACCCCTCAACATAAAGCTCAACTGAAAAACATTTTAATAAAATATTATGGATCAACACTGGAACCCTATTTCACCAATCTATTTATTGGAAACACAGATACCGCGTATGATGTTCGCTATGAGGATGATAGTTTTAAAATTGGTGATTCATCGATTAAATTTAGCCTACTAAGGCTGTCATTAAAAAGATCAACTGTAAATTAACACCAGGACTGTTAAAGCTACTATTCTCTCGGACTCCCTCATCCCAAGATTATACGCTAGAGGACCTTGATAAATATAAATCCATTTCATTGGACACCCATGCCCACAAAAGACAGTATGATCCCACTCAACAAGTGAATGCCAATATATCTCAAAAATATAAAACCATCATTGCAAAAATGTTCCCCACTAGTCAAAGTGGTCGTCGTAAAGTGTCCGCTTCAGGGGTGACATTTAAGCCATTAAAACCCCTTGTGGATGTTACCTACTGGCTCAATCCCAATAAACTCGTCCAGCGACTACAGCTGTTGCATGCTTCACGTCAAGCCGGCCATACTGGTCACGATTGGAATATTCAAGAAATTGAGGAAGAACTTCGAAATGCCAAAATTATAGTTTAAGCCCTCACCCATTAAAATGGGTATTGCTCATGAGTTGCATCGTCCAGCTAGACGTCACTATCAGCGACTCAAGGTGATTTCACAGGGTGTGGATGAACTTTGGCAAGCAAACTTGGTTGAAATGATTCCCTATGCTATCGTTAACGATGGTGTACGCTATATGTTGACGGTCATTGATGTTTATTCCAAAATGGCGTTTGTTGAACCTGTGCGACGCAAGTCTGGTCCACTAGTCACCAAGGCCTTTCAACATATTATTCGACAATCCAAACTTCAACCTCAGCTGCTACAAACCGATCAGGGAAAAGAATTTTTTAACAAGGATTTCTCCAGTTTTCTCAAATCTAAGGATTACACGATTACACCACGTACAGCAATCTCAAAGCCAGCGTGGTCGAGCGGTTCAACCGATCATTGAAAACCCATATGTGGAAAGCGTTTACCGCTCAGGGCACTTATCGCTGGTTGGACTTGTTACCTGGGCTAGTGTCACGTTACAATGACACCAAACACAGAACCATTGGGACCAAGCCACGACTTGTGACCATAAATATTCCACAACTGGATAAACTGTTTAACCCCATAAAAACAGCAGACCCTAAACGTCATCGCCTTAACATCGGGGACCAGGTTCGTGTGAGCAAATTCAAGTCCGTCTTCGACAAGGGCTACACACCAAATTGGGGGACTGAACTACTTCGAATTCGTCAAGTCAACCTGAACAGTCCAGTCACCTATTTACTCGAGGACCTCAACCATCAACCCATAAAAGGCAGTTTTATCTCCAAGAACTCCAAAAGACAGCGTCTCCTAAACATTACCTTGTGGAAAAAGTGTTGAAACAAAAAGGAAATAAACTATATGTAAAATGGTTGGGATTTAGCTCAGCCTTTAATTCTTGGATTAATAAATTACATGTTGTGTGAACCTGTGTGACTTGTATTTATTTATTCACTCATGTTGTACTTAACCTACAGTCCTCAGCTCCACATGTATTATGAGCAATATATATTTCTTTCTCTCTTCACCTGTGTTCTCTCATACACCGACTCTCCCCCTCTCCTCCCCTTCACCTCCCACCACTGTCAAAACAGGTTGTGACTTGTTAGCTCTTATCGTGCACGTGTACAGCTGAACACCTGTGTGTTAGGTCATATTACACATGAACTCGCATTTTCTCACATATGAACCAAAACAGAATGTGACTTGTTTCACAAGGAGGACGGTAATTATGACATCTCACACGTGTTCACATGTATTTCATCACTTTCCTTTCATATTGTCATCACATTATAGTAGTGGGGGATTAGTGAACAACGTCAGTTCAACACACGCAAAATGTAGTTAGGCCCTTTGACATCTTCTTCTCCTTTCTCTTTACATCATGTTTCTGACAGCTCTCCTCCAATTAGCCCGGTCATCATCCTCTTCTGACAACTGTTTTTCTCTGAGGTCCTCCTGTACACAATCCATCCATCTTCGTTTAGGACTGCCTCGCATTCTCACTCCCTGTATTTGCATGTCTAGCATATTCCTCCCCACGTAGGATTCCTCCCTTCTTCTCACATGCCCTTACCATTGAAGTCGCTTTTTTTGTATCTTCATAGATATTTCCACAACCTTCAATGTTCCTCTTATTTTGACATTTTCCACTCTATCACGCTTAGTCACTCCACTCATCCACCTGAGCATTTTCATTTCCTTGACGTCAAGCCTGTGTGTGTGCGTTTTGCGTGCAGGCCATGTTTCAGAGCCATACAGCAATGCAGGTCTTACGACAGTTTTATATATTTTCCCCTTAACCTAAGGCTTGATCCTGCGGTCACAGAGCACTCCTGACATTTTCCTCCAGTTCATCCATCCTACCTGAATCCTGTGTGACACTTCCAGATCCAGATTTCCATCTCCAGTCACCACCGAACCCAGGTATTTGAACTCATCCACTCTATTTAACGTTTCCCCTTGCATTCTGATCTCACAGTCTTGGTCTGTATTGAACCACATATACTCTGTCTTCTTCCTGCTAATCCTGAGTCCTCTGTCTTCCAAAGCTGCCCTCCACTGTTCCAGTTTTTCTTCTATGACATCTTTGGTGGTACTACACAACACAATATCGTCCGCAAACATCATGCACCAGGGGCCTTGGTCTCGTAATCCACAAGACATTTCGTCCAGAATTAGGTCAAACAGATATGGACTTAAAGCCGAACCTTGGTGTAAACCTACTCGAACCGGAATCCAATCGGTAAGTCCAACGCTGCTTCTAACCTGTGTTCTTGCGTCTTTGTACATTTCCTGAACCAACTGCACGTACTTCTCTGGGACTCCCTTCGCTCGTAAACATCTCCAGACTTCTCCTCGGGGCACCCGGTCATATGCTTTCTCTAGGTCCATGAAGGCCCTTTGACATAATTTAAATAAATTCATGGGCCAGTCCGTAGGAACCAGGCCAAAGGGACCGATCCAAAGGGATCAGTCCAAAGGTACTCATCCACAAGGACTCGTCCACAAGGACTCGTCCACAAGGACCTGTCAACAAGGACTCGTCCACAAGGACCTGTCAACAAGGACTTGTCCACAAGGATTCGTCCACAAGTACTCGTCCACAAGGACCTGTCAACAATGACCCGCCAACAATGACCTGTCAACAATGACCCGTCCACAGGGATCCGCTCCCCCACCCTCTTACAAAAGCCTTGTGTGGGCATGCGTAAAAAAACTTAGGTAGATCAAGAAGTATTGGAGCAATACCACCAGTAATTAACATTTAAATCCAAGAATTGGACTGACATTGCCTCCAAAGTCCAACAAGCAGCCAATGTTTCAATCTTAACAGCACAGAAGTGTAAACAGAGATGGTGGAACGAGACCTGTGGTAGTGCATGTGCACAAAGAACAGATGCCTGGAAGAAATGGAACTCAACGAAGAGACAAGAAGATTACAACTCGTTTTGTGACAGTCGGAAAGATGCAGCCCGGGTGTTCCGAATTGCAAGGCGATCATATGAGAAACAACAGATGGGACATATTGATCAGGATTTCCGGAAGAATAATGTCAGGGACTTCTATCAAACTTTTAAGTCTAATCTGAAAGGGTATCAAGCACCGAGCTTATGCTTCAGAGATGAAAATGGAAAGTTTGGTCTGAACAACAAGGAGAACTGTCGTATCTTGGCTGAGTGCTTTAAGAGATTACTCAATTGTGTAGAACCAAAACAGAGGCTACTCATATGCCGTCCTACTCAAGTAATGGCCAACTCGCATCCACCTTCTAAAACAGAAATTAAAATTATTATCCATGCTCTAAAGAATAATAAAGCAGCGGGTGAGGATTCCATTGTGGCAGAGCTGCTAAAACTGGCAAATGAAGATACTCTGAATATATTAGCTGAGCTCTTTGAGGAGATATAGAGAACTGGTAGGATACCCACAGAGTGGCAGTCTGCATTAATCCACCCTCTCCACAAAAAGGGGGACAAGAAGGATGTTAATAACTACAGGGGTATATCAATTGTATCTGTTACCTACAAGATCCTATCCAAAGCACTCCTGAACAGAATTGAAGATCATCTTGGTAATGAGATTGGTGAGTACCAGGCTGGTTTCAGAAAGGGACGTTTTTGCCCGGAACAGATTTTTAACCTGAAAAACATAATTAGGTATAAGACGATAGGCAGGTATGACTATGTGGTCGTATTCATTGATTTTAAGACAGCGTATGACTCAATTGACCGCGAGTCGCTGCGGAATATTCTGGAAGAGTTTGGAGTGGATGAAACGTCTCGAAATCTGATTAAACAGACTTTGACCGACACAGTGCCAAAAGTAAAATTCATTGGCGAGATCTCGGATCCCTTTGAAATCAAAACTGGTGTCAGACAATGTGATGGATTATCTCCAATCCTTTGCAACTGTGTCTTGGAAAAGGTCATTCATGAATGGAGGATGACACTGAGTCGGGAAGAAGGGAATGAAGAACGATTCAGGCTAGGGCCCAAACTGAAAGGGGTGCACGTTGATTGTTTGGCTTCTGCAGATGACCTAGCTAATTTTACCAACAATATTAAATCAGACATTGCAAAGATTAATCGGTTGTCAGAGATGGCTGAGAAAGTACGTTTACAGATTTCCTTTGAGAAGACAAACTACATGACAAACTTCAGTGATGGACCAGAATGGATGAAAACAAACCAAGGGAAGATTAAACGTGTAAAGAAATTTAAATACCTGGGTGAGGTAATCTAACAAAATGGCCTAGAACAGGAAGCAATTAATCTTAGAATCTGGAAATTAGACCGAGCCTATCACCTGACGAAAAATCCCTATAATAAGAAGTCGCTGAGCATTGGAGCCAAATTAAGACACTACAGCACGGTTGTCAAACCTGATTCAGGCTCAAGAGATACTGGCAGGACATCGAAGCTGGCAGCCGATCTAGAACGAAATATTGATTTTGATTGTTACTCCGCAGTCCTTATGCTTCGGAGGCTTTGACAATGAACAGACGGGGACTAGTCGACCAGTTAGTCAAAAGAGAACGCAGGGTACTGAGATAAATTTAGGTAACTGATGGGTTAACGGACACTTACGATTGAAGTCAAACGAAGAGTTATATAGAAAGATAGAAGCAGTCACGTCAACAATAAAAGGAAAAGGTTGTTGTTCTATGGACACATTTTTAGAATGTCCAACGATCGTCTAACTAAGAAAATTTGGAATTTCGTGAAACCAAAAAGGAAAAAATTGGCATGGTTCGAAGAATGTAACAAAGAACTTATAGAAATTGGTATTCTAGACTGCAAAATTACGAACAGTTGTGAATTCAGACACCTAATCAAAAATTACCAGGGATTTAAGTTCGGGGCAGAACCCAAAAGACGGAGGGGACCTCTTTAAGAAGATCGGAAGAAGGCGCTTGGTGATGGGCTCAAGAGATACTGGCAGGACATCGAAGCTGGCAGCCGATCTAGAACGAAATATTGATTTTGATTGTTACTCCGCAGTGCATAGTGGCTCAATTCGAATGTAAAAAAATAAAAAAATATTTCATCAAAATAATTAGTATTTATTGAACAGTTAATATTTATCAGTATTTATTCATATTAAATTATTTATTTATTTAAATATTTATACATTTATTTCTTTAATTAACTAATTAATTAATTAAATATTATTTGTTTATTTCAGAGCTATTGTAGGAGATTTTTAAACGATCTGTAATGACAACTTAAAAATTAGATTCGCAATACTATAATTTATTATTATTAAAATTATTATTCTTAGTTAACGTTTACCAGGTAACAGCCAATGGTTTGGTCCAGACAGGATAGCCGAGCAATTTTGGCATAAATTCCTTAAATCATACAATTCCCGAGCACTCTAGACTCGATAGTAACAAACGGGCGTTACTCTACCCTTAAATATATAGATACAATGCTTGCCAGCGTACCTGAGCGGGCTATCCCAAATCTTACAGAGATATTTCTACAAAAGCCCAGAAATTGTTTCCACTTACTTGTGCTGGGTTCCATTGCTGTTATCGTTTCCTGTTTACTTTTCCTGGTCAACACTTGTTATTTTCTAACCACGATGATATGAGGATATCTCAGGCCTGGGATGTATTTTAATTGGAAATAAAACACACTCTTAACGGTTAGGCTTTTTGTGTTGCACTAACCGACTAACCTGACTAAATTGCCATGTTTCTAATATGATTTGCACACCCAAGTACATGGAGCCAATCACTTTGATGTCACTAAGCACCTAATATGAATTATGCACTCGCAAGTACACAGAACTGATAACCTTACTGTCCTAAAACCTCTACTTGCACTAAAGTATACGATATTCCACACAGCCATCGGTCAGGCAGATGCGACAGAAAGCTGCACACGCGATAATAAGCCATGCCACTCGATGACAGTCACCGTAGAGGCCCTGGTTCCACCCAAGACTCCTTTTAAATTCCCTTGCTCACCTGTATTATGTTTAATAGCTTTGTTGTACATCTGAATTAGGACAGTTATTATTTATGTATTATGGCAATATACCTTAAAGCCACAGCCGCTTTTCTCTCAAATCTATCCTCAGTTCATAAATTCCCACATTATTACAAGATACCGGCGCTTAGCTCTGTATTTTTTTATTGCTTACCCCATTCCGGCTGAAAGAAACGGGAGAGTACAGCCGTATTGCTCTTGCCGAGGATATGCACCTCTCTATGCATAATTATATGTGATGATGGCCTCCTCCCTTGTAAAATTCCAATCCGGAGGTAAACTAGTCACCCGTTCGGATCTCCGGGTGGGGACTACTCGAGAGGGGGTTAACATCATAGGAGTGACAAAGAGGAAATCTCACATTCTACGGATCGGAGCGTGGAATGTTAGAAGTCTGCTAGGCAGTGGAAGGTTAGAAAACTTAGAAAGGGAAATGGATAGATTGAGGTTGGATTTGGTTGGGATTAGTGAAATGCGCTGTCAGGAAGAACAGGATTTGTGGCCATGAGATTATAGGATCATTAGCACAAAATCAAACAATGGCCAAGAGGGGTTGGTCTCATGTTGACTAGGAAACTTGCACAGCGGGTGGAATATTATGAGCAATATAGTGAACGGATTGTTGTAGCAAAAATCAATACAAAACCTACCTGCACGACGGTGGTACTAGTCTATATTGTTCTGGACCTGAAATAGGGGTAGGTCCGAACGGGAGTGTAAGTGTTTGAATTTAGAGGGGGCTGTTCGAACGGGGGGTGGGGGGGGGGGGGAGCTTCCGCAGAGGTGCGGTGACTCAGAATGTATAAGTGTGTGTTGTCTGATTGGGGCAAGCGCAACGTTATGGAGGCGTTAATCTATGGGGTGCGTTAGTAGTGGTTTTTGATCGGTTCTAAATCCACCTCCACCTCCCCACCTCACAAGATGGCGGCAGTGCGATATCTCTCAAACTTATGGTTGGATTTTAACAAATGAGGTGTTGTTGAACTCGGGCAGACACCCCCTTTCCAATGGACAACATATTTCAACCCCAAAAATAAAAACCTACCCCTACTAGAGGGTGAAATTGAATTTTTTAGAGAATCTCTGTTACCAATTGCAACATGTGAGAGTTTGAATGCCGATATGGAATGAAACGTTGTTCTGCAAACCAATAATCAAAGAGGGCATGTTAGGCCTTGAGGTGAGAGCCCCTGTTATTGTTGACGAGCCACCCCCCCCCCCCCCCCCTGTTGTCGGACCCGTGTTGATGGGTTATTGTTGACAGGTCCTTGTGGACGAGTCCTTGTGGGCAGGTCCTTGTGGACAGGTCCTTGTGGACAAGTCTGTGTGGACAGGTCCCTGTGGACGAGTCCTTGTCCCTTTGGACGGGTCCCTTTGGCCTGGTTCCTACGGACTAGTCCATGAATTTATTTAAATTATGTCAAAGGGCCTAACTACATTTGTGTGTGTTGAATTGACGTTGTTCACTAATCCCCCACTACTATAATGTAATAACGATATGAAAGGAAAGTGATGAAATACATGTGAACACGTGTGAGATGTCATTATTAGCATACTCCTTGTGAAACAAGTCACATCCTGTTTTGATTCATACGTGAGAAAATGCGAGTTCATTTGTAATATGATCTAACACACAGGTGTTCACATGTGCACGTGCACGATAAGAGCTAACAAGTCACAACCTGTTTTGGCAGTGGTGGGAATAAGGCTAGAGACATGTACGAGTAGTCAAATTACTCCGGCAGACAACCCCTTTCCTATGGATAGCTTATTTCCACTCAAAAATAAAATCTACCCCTACTAGGGGGTGAAATAATAATTTTTAGGTAAAAGTCGCTTTCCATGTGCAACATGTGGGAGTTTGTATGCCAATATGAAATTAAACTCGTTCCACATAAAGTGCATGCATACAACTGAATGCCGCTATGATTTATCATTTTTGTTTTTTGTTTTACGAATGCGCAATTGGGGTTTTTGTAAGAGGGCGGGCTTTTTGAATAATGATTTATAGATACGTTTTTTTTTTACAAATTAACTAAAGATCCAAAAACTAATAGGTCATCGGCTTTTTAATATCTTATGAACTAAGAAAGCTAGGAACTTGTATGAGGGGTCGTTGGACTTGTGGTGACGCCCTGTTTTTGAATGTATTATTCATTTTTTGTCAAAAAGGGCCTAACTGCACTTTCGTTAATATCTCGCTAACTAATAATCACAGAGGGTCGAGTGAGGTGTCATAGGACTTAAAATGGCCAACCCCTCCCCATGACCAATGAATTTTCCAAAAAAAAAACAGCAAGGTCATTAACCTAAGATTGTATCAACTAATAATCAGAGAGGGACAAGTGAGGTGTCACAAGACTCAGGATGGCCAACCCTTTTCCATGACCAACGAATTTACCCAAAATACCCAAAACAGCAAGGTCATTGACCTAAGATTTTATCAGTAGAGAGGGTCAAGTGAGGTGTCATAGGACTATGAATGGTTAACCCTTCCCCATGACCAATGAATTTACCTCAAAAATTCAAAACAGCAAGGTCATTGACCTGAGATTTTATAAACTAATAATCGGATATCAACATGTGAGGTGTCATAGGACTTAGAATGGTCAACCCTTTCCCATGGCTAATGAATTTACCCAAAAATACCCAATACATCAAGGTCATCGACTTGAGATTTTATAAACTTATAATCGGATATGGACATGTGAAATGTTTACAGTGAGTGATGAAACATAGCTAGGTAGTGAAAGAATTATTGTAGGCTACATGTATGGTGACTGACAAATTTTTCACCAATGGAACTTGTTTTCAGATCAAACTGCAGTACAGAGAGAGTATAGGTTGTAGGTATGGGATAATAAATGACAAATGGTGTATACAAAATCTGATTAATCGATTCAAGAAATAAGAGTAGTCAATCTTTAATTGATTGGTTAAATAGGATAGCTAAAATCCAAAATGGTGACTACATTGAACTAAACTGAACCAAGCTGAATCAAATCCAACCAAACCGAACCAAACTTAATCAAAAACAAGCCAATGGTTTAAGTGTAAAACTTGTGGTTGAATGTGGGCATTGGTAATGTCAGAAAGGAAAGGGATAACGCTCTACCTATAGAGGGTAAGGTAAAGCTAGTGCATGATGCTAATGCACACACACACAAGTACATGAACCACACACAACCATCCTATGCAGTTATTATGGGTTGACTGTTAAAACTTGCTCAGTGGTTACTGGGACAAGATGGTCGCTACACACAACAAGCTTTAAATACCTGAGGCTAATAATCTATACACACACTCACACACACTTGTTCTAAACTAAACTGTCTTGCTGGCAGAGCTCACAGAGTAGGTAAATGACAGAAATGCTTGGCTAACAGAAATACAATCATTTTCGTTTGTCTAATGTTATCAGCTAAACATTACGTGCTATAGTGGTGAGCACATGTGCCTCTTTCACTGGAGAACTTAACTCGATTTCTAGCTCTAAGGCCTAGAACGAATCAAACTTAGAAAAAAGGGTATGGTGACGCAGTGGTTAAACTGTTAGCCTTTCACTAAGGTAGACTAGGGTTTGATTTTTGGTTAATATGCATGTCATAAACAATCAAATAAAAGCAGAGATAATGTTTAAAACTGATTACACTTGTCTCTTTTCAAATTATCACTTAGATTACAAATACAAACGTGGACAGGGTTTGACTTACAGTTAATGCTTCCTATCACATACCAGACTGCAAGAAAGCCAAACAAGCAAAAGCAGTGGTAAAATCGCTATGTGTAGAGAAATACCTAACGGTTTTATGAACTGGCAAAGGTATGTCGCATAAACAGTGCAGGATACAATCCAGCAACCATAATTTTTATCTCGTGAACAAGAGAAAACATATATATAGAGAGAGAGATAGAAAGCTTGTGTGTGTGTGTGTGTGTGTGTGTGTGTGTGTGGGTAGCATTGGTTGTTTGACCAGAGAAAATACGGTGAGGTAGGGTGGGGAGAGGGAGAATTAGCACTTATATATGAATGGAAAATAGATTTTTTTCAATCGTTTTGTTTTTCAAATGTAGTGGTAGATAGTCGTTTTTGTAAAACATTCTTACTTGCAGTAGTAATAAGCCTCTATGGTTCCGCTAACATATAGATAGACTGTATTATTGCCATGGTCAAGCACTCACATTAAGATCATTTACAAAATCATAAAATGAAAAATAAAAATCTTGTTTTGGAAAAATCGTTTTTCAACATACACACAAAATAAATATATAAAAAATTTGTAAACAGCAAATTGGAAAATCCATGTTTCCATATAGACAAAATTTAAAAACCTTAAACGGACATTTAAGAAAATATATGCAAATGGGAAATTGACAAATGTGTAAATATGAAAATGGAAAAATCCATGTTTCCATATCATGAAATTGAAAAACATCAAACTGTCATTTTAAAAAATGCAAATGGAAAATTGACAAATTGCAATGTGTGAAATGTGAAATTGAACAAATGACTATCATTATTTAAAAAAAGAACATGGTGCTCTATGGTTGAGGTGTGAATCAAACCCTCTCTACTTATTTGGACCACTCGAGACTGAGTAGACTAGTTTTTGATGTCATACCACTTTTAAAAGTTTTTGTTAAATCTAGGAATTGAACCCAAGAGCTTGTAGGGGGTATCCAAGGTTATAATATGTTAAACAGATAGCCTTGAATGTAGGGTGTGGTAGTTATATAGAAATGAGACGTTTCGCTCAGGGCAGGGAGGCATGGAGATCTGCATCAAACCAGTCAAAAGACTGACGACTCAAACAACAACATGTAGAGCTCACCAAAATAATGTTGTGTAACGGTAAATGTTAGTCAACGAACAGTAATGCATTACTAAAACCCATGACACGATACCTAAGAGCTTTTCTAAAATTATTTTAAAATGCCTTTAACCCTATATTAAACACCCAGTTCACAAGACTCATAACTGTAATGTTATGGTCAAACAAAACAAAATCTATATTTCAAAACAAACAAGTGGTTTAGTCAATGTATACTGGAAAAAGTTTTATAAACACTCAAGTCCACAAAAATAATTAAATTAGTAACTGTCAGGTTGACCGAGTGGTTATGGTGTTTGACTTAAGTTCAAATTTTCTGAACAAGAAAGCAAGGGTTCGAATACCTTAGCTGATATAACTATTGCCTCAACATGACTTGACCACACTGTATTATTGTGTACTCGGTACACAAACCATAGATAGAGTGTATTGTTTAAGGTCACTCTCTTTGCGAACATAGTCAGAGACTGTTGATGGTTAACAATTGCATTAATAGTGGGACATAGGGATAGCAATTGAGAAAAACAGACAATACCCATACACTTTTTTATTTATTTAATGTAAGTACTTGTACAATAGTTATATACAAACTACAACTCTCTTGTCTATTACTATCTAGTCCTTTTCGATCCACTTGCATAACAAGGCAGATGACTTTGTAGTTCAGCCCCTTAAAACAACAACAACACTACCTCTTGCATAGTCTGTGATGTTGATGACTCTTGAGGCGTGGAAGATGGATACAACACAACTTTTACAACAGGGGTTAAACGTTGCTCAACAATCAATGCACTATTTTGAGTAGCAACATCTTTCTCTTGTACTAAATTATTAGCATTCTGATGATTTTTTGCCAACACCATCAGTGTTTTGTCTGGAGCACTACATTGATGATCACTCACACTTAAAACCACACCATTTCTACTTTTCATATTGCCTCGACATCTTGTTGACCTCTGTTTTGAGCATCGCTAGAATATTATTCCTTTTACATTTTGTCGTCTATAGTTATAAGAGTAGCCTTTATAGAGTACACGTTGCTTACCTCGGTTAGTTGTAGTAAGTTCCATAGTAGTAACTAACCTGTTAGTATGATTTGCACACTACAAAGGTTATCTCTGTTCTGGTAATAGAATTATTTAGCGTTGGCTTTTATATTTAATATGTACAGTTAAAAGTGATAGAAAAGTGGTAGAAACGTGGTAGCAAAGTGGTAGACAAGTGGTAGACAATTGATAACATAGTGGTAGAAAAGTGGTAGCAAAGTGGTAGCAAAGTGGTAGAAAAGTGGTAGAAAAGTAGTAGAAAAGTGGTAGCAAAGTTGTAGTAAAGTGGTAGCAAAGTGGTAGAAAAGTGGTAGCAAACTAGAAAAGTGGTAGAAAAGTGGTAGAAAAGTAGTAGAAAAGTGTTAGCAAAGTGGTAGAAAAGTGGTAGCAAACTAGAAAAGTGGAAGCAAAGTGGTAGAAAAGTGGTAGAAAAGTGGTAGCAAACTAGAAAAGTGGTAGAAAAGTGGTAGAAAAGTAGTAGAAAAGTGGTAGCAAAGTGGTAGAAAAGTGGTAGCAAACTAGAAAAGTGGTAGCAAAGTGGTAGCAAATATTACATGTATTGTTAAGAAATAGTTTAAGCGGTTACATGGATTCATTACACTATAATTTCAGCATCGCGAAGCTCATTTTCTATATCCAAAAGTTCTTCCTCATATTTAGTATGACCAGCCTGTATACAGGTATGCAAGTACTGAAGCCGCTGGATTAGCTTATTGGGATTGTTCCAGTAAACAAATTTAACAAATGACTTTTTTGGGTGTAAACCATTATCATCCTCATCATCATCATCATAATCATCATCATCATCATGGTTATCATCATCAATATAATTATCATCAATATAATCATCATCACTATTACTATCTAATCCTTTTTGTTCATCTTGCAATGCAACAACCTTTGGCATAGTTTGTGTTCTCTTTGATAGTGTTAGAGGTTTCTTAGACGTTAACGACTGTCCTAACATGTCTTTTTCAGGAGATAATAAATGCTCTTTAACAAACAAAGCACTATCTTGAGCCACACTATTTTTTTCTTGGTCTTGCTTTTTTACCTTGGTTAGAGTATTTTGTCCATTTAAATGAGTATTATTTTGAGATTTACAATGATGATCGATTGAAATAAGTATGTTGGAGCCTTTTGTTTTAATCATTCCTCGACACTTTTTAGATCGTTGTTTCGAACAGCACCAAATAACAGATCCATTTTTATTAGTTCGTTTTACAATATATGCATATCCTTTATAGTAAGCACATGGCTTACCATAGCTAGTCGTTGATACTTCCATGTCGACTGTTGAGCATAAACTAATCTCTAGTAAAGTTAACTCGATAATAAAAATGATAGTTTGTAGTATGTGCAGTTTAAAGTAAGAGCAAAAGTGAGAGTCAAATGGTAGAAAAGTGTTAACAAAGTGGTGGAAGAGTGGTATGCATTGGCCATGGGAAAGGGTTGACCATTCTAAGTCCTATGACACCTCACATGTTAATATTCAATTATTAGTTTATAAAATCTTAGGTCAATGACCTTGCTGTTTTGAATCTTTTGGGTAAATTCGTTGGTCATGGAAAAGGGTTGACCATCCTGAGTCCCATGACACCTCACTTGACCAAATTTGGCTGCAACTTAACCAAACCTAGCCTAGCCTAACCTAACCTAACCTACAAGGTGTGATCAAAAAGTTCCAAAATGGCGGCCGTAGCTTCAATTAACCTAACCTAACTTAACCTAAACCTACGAGGTGCGATCAAAATTTTTTCAAAATAGTGGTCATAGCTTAACTGAACCTAGCCTAACCTAACCTAACCTAAACCTACGAGGTGTGATCATAAAGTCTCAAGATGGTGGTCGTAGCTTAACTCAACCTAACCTAACCCTACGAGGTGCGATGAAAAAGTTCCAAAAATGGCTGCCGTAGCTTAACTTAACCTTTGAGTCATTTTTTTAACGGGTCCCGGAGGACGGGTCCTTGTTGACCGGTCCCTGTGGGCGGGTCCCCTTTGACATAATTTGGATAAAATGCAAGGGCCAGTCCATAGGGATCAGTCCAAAGGACCCGCCACAGGGACCCGTCAACAAGGACCCGTCCTCCGGGACCCGTTAAAAAAATGACTGGTCTGAGTGCTAAGGGTGGTGTCTTCTTCTTCTTTCCTTCGTTTCTTCCAGGTCTTCCTCTTCTTTTCTTCTTTGGATGCTGTGTCGGTGTAGTTGTGTGTTTGTCTCTGTGATGTCGTTAAAGGTTAGTGCGCTCTCTATAGGGGAAGGTTTTTAAGGGGTGGTACAAAATTTTACATATAACATTTGTGATATAGCATTTGTTGACATCCCAAAAAACATATAGCCAGGTGCATCGTGATTCGTCGTTGGTGATACAAAACTAGACATGTATAAAGCTTTGGCATATTTGCTGTTTGCCTAATTGCAAAGAGGAAAAAAAACATAGTGATGAAAAAAATGCACCTTGCGTCCATAATGTGTACAATCAATGTAGGTTTACAATGTAAATCGTCTTTAAGTGGAAAGAAGTAAGAAAAAGTAAAATAAGTGCCCTGTGGTGTAATTTTAATGGTATGTATTAAAATAAGTTTATTTGGTAGGTAGAAATAGGGCGCTTGTACAAATTTATCGTTAGAAGAGTGAAATGTGTGCGAACAAGTTGACAATGTGTTTTTGGCGTGTATATAATGCGCCGTGATCACTGGTGAAGAAAAAATACAACAATATCAATAACAATCATTATACTATTTATGTACCTGGTACCTGGTACCTCCTGCTCATAAACAATGTTTTCGTTAGTCGGAGCTCTTACCTGGCCATCTTATTCATATACCTATGCGCGCGCTATTACTTATCCTACACCTGTGCTTTGCACTCTTAGCGGCCGTTTTTAATTTTAGCGGACTGAATAATCCGCTTGTCGATTTAATTTAGCTTATACCCTAGCGGTTTTCCTTCCGTGGGAAAGAATTCCACTGTTGATAACGATGGTTCGGCGCTTACAATTTTGAGCCACCCGTGGCTAACGCATGGCGTGCTCTATTTGCACGTTTTTGTATCTGCGTCGACGATGTTCACCGCCCCACGGCCGATGCTCATCGTCGCCCGCTGGCACCGCTACCTTAGTGGTGCGATTACAACCGATGAATCGGTGTATTTGTTTGATAGTGGAGAGTGTAATCAATTTGTATGTGGCAAAATTATTTACAATAGGTTAGCGTAATATACATTTATCTGCACCTGTGAAAAAAATGGAACTGGACATTTATTAATATGGATGTCGCCTTGCCTGTAAATATAATGCATTTTTATTATTAATAACATTCACTCATTCAAATTATGCCTCACCTTCATTCTATATTGATGCTGTCACGCGCCTTATAGTTAGCTATGCCGGCTAAGGTCTTAAATTAAAGCTTATATCTATATATATGTACTTGTGTATTTGTTGTGTCTCTTCCGTGTAACAATGTGTCGATGTGTACATGTGTGGTCGACCTTTACCTGTTACACCATGGCGCTATATTCGTTGGTGCAGCGTTGAAGCTCATGCTGGAATAAAAAAAAGTCCTCTCGGCAAGCCGGAAGGCGGAGGTAGATTTCACCGGGCAAACTTGGGGATAGGCGAAAATAGACAGAATATGCAGGTTTTCGTAGAAGGATCAGACCTCATTTATTGCGAGAAAGTACGTTATAATTGGAGGTTAATTAACTTTGTTTTTCGTCATTTTATGCATATTTCAAACATATTGTTGTCTTATGGGGATGGTAACCTTGTCGTCATTGGGGGTCCATTTTTATACTTGTGGTCACACTGTCCTTATGCAAGGTTTCGACACTGCTGTGTAACTATCTAACGGTCTGTTACTTCTTCACGAAAAATGTTATCTCCCGAAGAGGTTTTGGTTGGTTCCTCAGTTCAGGGGCTGCGATAACGCGGTCATGTAACCCCGTGTACTTTGGGTGTGTGTAGAATCTGTCTGATAAACGGTGTGAATTGTGATGGCTGTATTCGTCTGTAATTCAGGTAAGGACTGGAGACGGTCAATTTCAAGCAGTAGTTCCTAATGTTGCTACCAAATACTACCGTCAACGACACCTAGCTGTGAAATTGGTTACTAGATATCACCGCAACCAGGAACTCGCAACGAACGTTGGAACTTCCCCTCCAAAGGAAAGCATACTGAGTGATTTTTAGCGCTCTTGGAAAATCCGACGACTTCGGCCGGCTTTGATCCCGCGACCTTGGGCATAGAAATTCAGCATACTACCAGTTACGTCACCGAAGCCGCTTCACACTTAGTCAGATGGAAAACTGAATGTGATCTCGTGCAAGTGCGTTGTCATGGCAACGTCTGATGGCTCATCCTCATCAATTTAGTAGTGTTGTCATGGCAATCTATGATGGCTCTTGGCTTTTTCTTATAATTCCGAAATCATTTTTCTCATCCCTTGGCGTAATGGTGGGTCATATCAAAATCTATTTCAGAAAAAAGTTTTAGGTAATTAGTTGGGGAATATTGTCCATGTTGTACGGTTTCGATATTGTGTCTATTAAGAGAGATATGATTAATGTTTCCCAAAAACTCTACTTTTTCCCACCCCATTGATCAATGGTTGGTGCTATCAAAAACTTTTCAAACATAAATTTTTGGGCCTTATCCGACAAATAGTATGAACTTTGAATGGATTCGATATTTCAAATAGTAAGAGAGTTATAGCGATATTTCACTTTTTCGAGAAAAAAAGCCCCCCATTTTCACAAACAGTTCGTGGGCGTTTTCATAAAACAGCAGAAATGACCACCACTACTGTTTATGAAAATAATCTTATCTATCTATTATGAAAATCCACAGCCTGCTTCCAGTCTCCGACCGGGTCAAGAATGGAATGAATGAAGCCCCCATCTAGCGGCGAGGATATGAACTGTGCCGGCTGCCGAGGCCTGACTCACTCCTATGGGGCAATGATTAAATGACAGATGAAATGAAATGATATTGGAGAGTGTTGCTGGAATGACATTTTGACAGGGAAAACCAGAGTACCCGGAGAAAAACCTGTCTGTCTCTGTTTTGTCCAGCACAAATCTCACATGGAGTGACCGGGATTTGAACCACGGACCCAGCGGTGAGAGGCCGGCGTGCTGCCGCCTAAGCCACGGAGGCTTACATCTATCTATTATATAAAGCTCAAATACCATTCACTCACTGTAATATCAGAAACCATGGAACGGATTAGAATGAAATTTGGTATGCAGCTTCCGCAAGGGCCGCAAACGCCCTCTAAGAAAGGATTTTGGGATATTCAGGTTCTAAAGGGGTGTTATGGGGGTAGACCTGCATTTCATTGAATAGCAATATCTCCCGATTGGTTTCATTGGAGGATGTGATGCTCGGCATATAAACTCATCATTAAAAATAAGAAGACACGTGCCTGAGGGTTTTCCGATGTGGTGTATATTATGAGGTGAAAGGGGTGAAAAGTGGGGGTTGAAGGATTCCTAACGGAGCGTGTATCTCTTAGCATGGGGAGGGGTGAAATTCTGGGGGAAAAAACAGGAAAGAAAGTGCTCTAACTGATTGACTGACTGACTCACTCATCAAATTCAGGGGGACTAAACTGCTTAAAAATAAGTAAAAAGCTGTTCGGACAGTTTCTTATTTCATAAATCAAATTTAAGGGGTTCATGGGAAGGGGTGAAATTCTGAAAAAAGAAAATTGAAAGAAAATGTCCTGACTTACTCACTCCCTCGCTCATCATCGCCCAGCCAAAATGGAATGAAATTTGGTATGCAGCTTCCTCAAGGGCCGAAAACACCCACTAAGGGAGGATTTTTGGATATTCAGGTTCTAAAGGGGTGTTAAGGGGGTAGACCTGCATTTCATTGAATAGCAATATCTCCCGATTGGTTTCATTGGGGGATGTGATACTCGGCATATAAAGTCATCATTAAAAATAAGAAGACACGTGCCTGAGGGTTTTCCGATGTGGTGTATATTATGAGGTGAAAGGGGTGAAAAGTGGGGGTTGAAGGATTCCTAACGGAGCGTGTATCTCTTAAACGACATAGGCGAGGAGTTTGAAACTCAGCGGAAAAATATCAGCATAAAAAGAAGTAAATAGGTGTTTGACCGTTTTTTTTTCATAAATCCAATTTAAGGGGCCCATGGGGAGTGGTGAAATTCCGGGAAAAAAAACAGGAAAGAAAGTGTTCTAACTGATTGACTGACTCACTCATCAAACTCAGGGGGAAAAATTGCTTAAAAATAAGTAAATAGCTGTTCGACAGTTTTTTTCATCAATCAAATTTAAGGGGTTTATGGGGAGGAGTGAAATTCTGATAAAAGAAAATTGAAAGAAAATATCCTGACTCACTCACTCAGGCGGCATCGGTGGCGTAGTCGGTAGCATGCTGAACTGCTGTGCCCAAGATAGCGGGTTCAAACCCGGCCGAAACCATCGGATTTTTTAAGAGCGTTAAAAATGCCTCAGTATGCCTTTCTTCGGAGGGGAAGTAAGGCCGGCGGTCCCATGTCATAGATTTACGGCATTTTAAAGAACCTTCCACTAATTGCACCTGTGTGAAGCTAAATTGGATAGGTTAAGAATGTAAACAACGCTCTTAGGTTTCTATGTTCGTTGCCAAGAGACGACTGTGGTGGCGTCTAGTAGCTGAGTTCTGAACTTAGCCTAGTAGTCGTTGACGGTGGCACTTGGCGGCAAAATAAGGAACTATTTGAAAAATTCTAAATTGCAGCACTTAAATAACAGATAACACACACTAATACAGTCATCACAATTAACACCAGTTATCAGACAGATTCTACTCACACCCAAAGTACACGGGGCTACATGACCGCGTTGTCGCAGCCCCTAAACATAAGAACCAACCATCACTCACTCATAATCGCCCAGCCAAAAAGTTATTGAAGTTAGAAACATGACAGTTTGGGGATATGTTCATTGTATGTCAAAACCGTCTACTAAGGGAGAATTTTCGGATATTCAGGTTTAAAGGGATCTTAAGGGGGTTAAACCTGCATTTCATTCAATAACAATATCCCCGATTGGTTTCATTGGGGGATGTGCTACACGGCATATAAACTCATCATTAAAAATAAGAAATAGTCTACGTGTCTGAGGGGTTTTCGATGTAGTGTACATTATCAAGTGAAAGGGGTGAAAGGTGGGGGTTGAAGGATTTCTAAAGGAGCGTGTATCTCTTTAACGACATAGGCGAGTAGTTTGAAACTCAGCGGAAAAAATAAGCTTTAAAATAAGTAAATCGGTGTTCGACCGTTTTTTTTTCATAAATTCAATTTAAGGGGCCAATGGGGTGGGGTGAAATTCTGGGGAAGAAAAGGAGAGAAAGTGTCCTAACTGACTGACTAACTCACTCACTCATCAAACTCAGGGGGGAAGAACAGCTGAAAAATAAGTAAATAGGTGTTTGGCCGTTTTTTTTATCATAAATCCAATTTAAGGGGTTTATGAGAGGGGTGGAATTCTGAAAAATAAATGAAAGAAAACCTCCTGACTGACTCACTCACTCATCACGCCCAGCGAAAACTATTAAAGTTAGAAACATGAAATATTGGGAATATGTTTGCTGTATGTCAAAAACGTCAACTAAGGAAGGATTTTGGTTTATTAGGGTTTTAAAGAGATGTTCAGGGGGTAAACGTGCATTTCATTGAATAGCGATATCTCATAAGTTGTTCCTTTGGGGATGTGATATTCGGTATATAAACTAACCATTAAAAATAATCAGACATATGTCTAAGGGTTTATCGATGTGGTGTATATTATGAGGTGAATGGGGTGAAAATTGGGGGTTTAGAGATTCTTAACGGAGCGTGTATCTCTTAAATGACATAGGCGAGACGTTTGACATTCAGCGGGGAAAAAACCAGCTTAAAATATAAGTAAATAGGTGTTCGACCGTATTTTCATAAATCCAATTTAAGGGGCCCTTGGAGAGGGGTGATATTCTGGGGAAAAAAGGAGAGGAATTGTCTTAACTGACTGACTAACTCACTCACTCATCAAACTCAGGGGGAAGAACAGATGAAAAATAAGTAAATAGGTGTTCAACCGTCTTTTTTTTTTCATAAATCCAATTTAAGGGGTTCCTGAGAGGGGTGATATTCTGAAAAATAAATGAGAGAAAATATCCTGACTGACTCTTTTAGAGACGCCGGGGTGCCGGAATTTTTCTCCGAAAGGGATCTTTAACGTGCCAGTAAATCTACTGACCCGGCTCCCTCACATCTGCGCACCCTCAAATGCCAGCTGACTGCGCCAGGATACGAAACTGCAACCTTGGGCCCAGCAAGCGAGAACGTTGCCGCTGAGCCACGCAGCCAGCCAGTTATAAGGGAACAAAATTGTCCACAGACAGACAATCATACCGACAGACAAAACATTTATTTTCACGCTCATCCGTCATAAAACAGTCTGAAACACTTAAATAACGCAAATTTCCGTAGAAATTCAGAAAAAACAGACAAACTTTCATTTGTATATATATATATATAGGGAAGATAAGATTACATTACTTACATTTAAATGAAATATAAATCCATTCGTAGACGATGCACACGAAATAAATAATACTATAAGCACATAGGCGACCGTTCATACTAAACACTAACCTACTGGTGGGTACAACTGATCTGACAGACACTCGAGTTGATTCTTATCTCATAGACTATTCGTCATTCGCGGGAGCGAAGGTACTTCCACCTTTCAGTAGTTACCGCTTTCCACATGACATCATTCAAGTCCATATCGACCAGTTTGTCAATAACTCTCCTACATATTTGCTGCTGTTGAAAAAGTGATCTGCCAGGCAGATTGTGCCTGATCGTGCAACATTACGTAATATTTAGAGAACGAATGAGTATTCATTAATTGTAGCAAAACTGTGTTTCAGCCAATATTGTAATTTTTTTCCTAACGGTCTGTTACTTCTTCACACAAAATTTTATCTTCCGCAGAGATTTTGGTTGGTTCCTTAGTTTAGGGGCTGCGACAACGCGGTCATGTAACCCCGTGTACTGTACTTTGGGGTGAGTGTAGAATCTGTCTGATAAACGGTGTGAATTGTGATGGCAGTAGTAGTCAGTAATTCGGGTAAGGACTGAAGACGGTCAATTTCAAGCAGTAGTTCCTAACGTTGCTACCAAATACTACCGTCAACGACACCTAGCTGTGAGCTTGGTTACTAGATGCCACCGAAAACAGGAACTCGCAACGAACGTGAGAACTTCCCCTCCAAAGGTCAGCATACTGAGGGATTTTTAACGCTCTTAGAAAATCCGACGACTTCGGCCGACTTTGAACCCGCGACCTTGGGCATAGAAGTTCAACATACTACCAGTTACGTCACCGAAGCCGCTTCAGACTAAGTCAGATAGAAAACTGAATGTGATCTCGTGCAAGTGCGTTGTCATGGCAACCTCTGATGGGTCTTTGCATTTTCTTATAAGTCCGAAATCATTTTCCTCATCCCTTGGCGTAATGGTGGGTCATATCAAAAATTCTTTCAGACAAAAGTTTTAAGCAATTATTAGGGGAATATTGTCCATTTTGTACGGTTCTGATATTGTGCCTATTAAGATAGATATGATTAATGTTTCCAGAAAATCCCACTTTTTCCTACCCCTTTGGTCAATGGTTGGTGCTATCAAAAAACTTTTCAAACATGAATTTTTGGGCCTTATCCGACACATAGTATGAACTTTGAATGGATTCTTTTGTATGTTAATAATAATAATAATTAAATAATATCGTATGGCCTCGGTGCCGGGTGCAAGCTTTCTTATTTGACACCCAGAGGGTAGCTTGCCTGTCGAATTTCGTTGTTCCTTGAAGCACTATGAAAGTCAAGGAGGTTAGATATCTAAGCTCCATGAACACTATAGCGCTTTCTAGTAGAGAAATGGGGAACTTTGTGTTGGCGGAAACTCCCGAGATTAGTTTTGGCCTTATGAACACGGCCTACTGAATTCAAATGGGTCCTTTGACATGCCAACATCGTATGACAAGGAGTCGTAATTTTTGCCGCCTTTCAAAAATCACTTACCACGGCCAGGAGCGAACCTGCAAGCTTGGGATTAGTAGACCGACACGTTGACCACTCACCCACCGTGGCAAGCTATTTTGTATGTTGATAGTGGCAATTAACATAAGTAGGATATATGAAAATAGGATTTATTTCTTCTCGGAACGACTTGGTTTGATTAGTTTCAAAATGGAAAAACCCCTTTCCTCCGACGCAACCGTTATAGGAATTGTAAGCATAATTCGATATGCCGTCGTTAAATTAGGATAGAACTCCCGTATCGGGACTAGATCACGCAACAGCGTACCAAAATAATTGTAGCTCCAGAAAAAGATCTTCTGCATCCAAATCTTCAAACTCCCCGTCTTTTAGAAAATTAGACTGTGTTAGACAATGGTCTTTCAATTGCTTTTCCTGCAAATTGGAAAGCTTGGAAGGATCGCAATAAAATCCAAAGTATTCCGAAGAAAAAAAATCGTTATTCGTCATTTTATGCATATTTTAAACATTTTACTGTCTTATGGTGACGGTAACCTTCTTGTTATTTGGGGTCAATCTTTAGCCTATTTTCATTTTATGAATAAATAGGCTTATGAGATCACCTTTTGTCCGTGTGTGTGTGTGTGTGTGTGAGGTGTGTGTGTGCGTCCACCCCTAATAACTTCTAAACGGCTGCAGCGATTACAATGAAACTCAGTAAGATCATAGCACTTTTTTGGCCGACCCCGACAGTGGCCTTCAAATTTTATTATGTCTCTCCAATCCAACATGGCGGATGTGTGAAATATTTCACCAGCATTCAGTATCTCCGAAAATATTACCGATATCGCCCTGAAATTGTGTACGGTGATAAAGGGCAATACTAGAAGTTCACCTATGAGACTTTCAAAAACCTGGTAACTACAAAACCAACATGGCAGCCAAGCAAATTCGAGACTTTTAATTAGACTTTTCTCACGATTAACTTTCCAAACGTAATGAAACTTGGTAAAGAAAATGTTTATACACATTGTAATGCACCGGAGTCTAATTTAGTCCAATTATTTATATAACCTCAAAATGGCGGCCGTGCGAATTATTTCACTGACATTCTACATCTCAGAAACTATTACAGATATCACCCTGAAATGTTGTACGTTGATAAAGGGTACTGATACAAGTTTACCTATGTAACTTTCATAAACCTGTAAAGTACAATACGAACATGGCGGCCAAGCGAATTTGAAACATTTTAATAGACTTTTCTCGTGATTTAACTCTCTGAGCGCAGTGAAATGTGGTACAGTAAATGATTTTACATATTGTAATGCACTGGCATCTAATTTAGTTCAATTGTTTACATAACTTCAAGATGGCGGCTGTGCGAAATTTTAAAATTAAGTTTTTATTTCTTGTGCCGTAATCATGCAATCGAAGTGAAAGTTTGAATAATGACCCTAGGCAATAATTGTCCGTGAATGGTACATAACTCTATGGCCTATACATATAGCAATCCAAAATGGCGACCATCCGAAATATTTAGACGATTCTCAATATCTATGAATATTTTACAGCAATCAAACTGACATTTTTTATGTTCATAGAGGCTATGAAGATATGTTCACCTATAGGACTTTCAGTAACCTGGTGAGCACAAATCCAACAAGGCGGCGACGCGAAATATAAATATTTAAATGGAAGTTTCTCGCGAATTAACCATCCGAGCGCAGTGAAAGGCTTATACAAATGTTAATCCACTGGCATCTAATTTATTTCAATTGTTTGCATAATCACAAGAAGGCAGCTGTGCGAAATTTTAAAATCTAGTTTTTACTTCTTGGGTTCTAATCATGCGATTGAAGTTTGAATACCACACTTACACAATAATCTTAATGTAATAGTATAAAAATAAAAATCCAACCTGGCGACAATTTGAGATATTTGGACGGTTCTCAATATCTTCGAATCTATCACAACGTTCAAACTGAAATTTTGTATGTTGATAGAGGCAGTTAACATGAGTAGGATATATGAAAATAGGCTGTATAGTTTTTCACGGGACTACTTGTTATACTTGTGGTCACACTGTCCTTATGCAAGGTTTCGACACTGATGTGTAACTATCTAACGGTCTGTTACTTCTTCACGAAAAATTTTATCACCCGCAGAGATTTTGGTTGGTTCCTCAGATTAGGGGCTGCAATAACGCGGTCATGTAACCCCGTGTACTTTGGGTGTGTGTAGAATCTGTCTGATAAACGGTGTGAATTGTGATAGCTGTAATACTCTGTAATTCAGGTAAGGACTGGAGACGGTCAATTTCAAGCAGTAGTTCCCAATGTTACTACCAAATACTACCGTCAAAGACACCTAGCTGTGAACTTGGTTACTAGATGCCACCGCAACCAGGAACTCGCAACGAACGTTGGAACTTCCCCTCCAAAGGAAAGCATACTGCGGGATTTTTAGCGCTCTTAGGAAATCTGACGACTTTGGCCGGCTTTGAACCCGCGACCTTGGGCATAGAAGTTCAGCATGCTACCAGTTACGTCACCGATGCCGTTTCAGACTTAGTCAGATGGAAAACTGAATGTGATATCGTGCAAGTGCGTTGTCATGGCAACGTCTGATGGCTCATCCCTCATCAATTTAGTAGTGTTGTCATGGCAAACTCTGATGGCATTTGGTATTTTCTTATAATTCCGAAATCATTTTTCTCATCCCTTGGCGTAATGGTGGGTCATATAAAAATTCTTTCAGACAAAAGTTTTAGGTAATTATTAGGGGAATATGTGTACATTTTTTAGGGTTTTGATATTGTGTCTATTAAGAGAGATATGATTAATGTTTCCCGAAAAACCCACTTTTTCCCACCCCTTTGGTCAATGGTTGGTGCTATCAAAAAACTTTTCAAACATACATTTTTGCGCCTTATCCGACACATAGTATGAACTTTGAATGGATTGGATATTTCAAATATTAAGAGAGTTATAGCGATATTTCTCTTTTTCGAAAAAAAAGCCCCCCACCTTCACCCCCCGTCGACCGATTGTGCCCTTTAACGAACTCGACCGATATTTTATAGGGATACATATTATCTAAAAATTTCAAAGTGATTGGTGCAAAATTTCGGTTGTTATCGTGTCCACAAAAATAGTGATATATATACATAAATTATATATAAATTTTTGAACTGACGGTGGTTTTGGGGTGTAGGGGAATGGCCTAATGTTGCTACCAAATACTACCGTCAACGACACCTAGCTGTGAACTTGGTTACTAGATGCCACCGCAACCAGGAACTCGCAACGAACGTTAGAACTTCCCCTCCAAAGGAAAGCATACTGAGGGATTTTTAGCGCTCTTAGGAAATCCAACGACTTCGACCGACTTTGATCCCGCGACCTTGGGCATAGAAGTTTAGCATGCTACCAGTTACGTCACCGATGCCGCTTCAGACTTAGTCAGTTAGAAAACTGAATGTGATATCGTGCAAGTGCGTTGTCATGGCAACGTCTGATGGCGCATCCCTCATCAATTTAGTAGTGTTGTCATGGCAACCTGTGATAGGTCTTGGCATTTTCTTATAATTCCGAAATCATTTTTCTCATCCCTTGGCGTAATGGTGGGTCATATCAAAAATTATTTTAGACAATTGTTTGAGGTAATTATTAGGGGAATATTGTCCATTTCGTACGGTTTTGATATTGTGCCTATTAAGAGAGATATGATTAATGTTTCCCGAAAAACCCACTTTTTCCACCCCTTTGGTCAAGGGTTAGTGCTATCATAAACCTTTTCCAACATAAACTTTTGGGCCTTATCCGACACATAGTATGAACTTTGAATGGATTCGATATTTCAAATATTAATAAAGTTATAGCGATATGTTACTTTTTCGAAAAAAAAAAGCCCCCCACCTTCACCCCCGTCGACCGATTGTGCCTTTTAACGAACTCGACCGATATTTTATAGGGATACATATTATCTAAAAATTTCAAAGTGATTGGTGCAAAATTGCGGTTGTTATCGTGTCCACAAAAAAGTGATATATATATATACATAAATTATATATAAATTTTTGAACTGACGGTGGTTTTGGGGTGTAGGGGAATGGCCTAATGTTGCTACCAAATACTACCGTCAACGACACCTAGCTGTGAACTTGGTTACTAGATGCCACCGCAACCAGGAACTCGCAACGAACGTTAGAACTTCCCCTCCAAAGGAAAGCATACTGAGGGATTTTTAGCGCTCTTAGGAAATCCAACGACTTCGACCGACTTTGATCCCGCGACCTTGGGCATAGAAGTTTAGCATGCTACCAGTTACGTCACCGATGCCGCTTCAGACTTAGTCAGTTAGAAAACTGAATGTGATATCGTGCAAGTGCGTTGTCATGGCAACGTCTGATGGCTCATCCCTCATCAATTTAGTAGTGTTGTCATGGCAACCTCTGATAGGTCTTGGCATTTTCTTATAATTCCGAAATCATTTTTCTCATCCCTTGGCGTAATGGTGGTTCATATCAAAAGTTATTTTAGACAATTGTTTTAGGTAATTATTAGGGGAATATTGCCCATTTCGTACGGTTTTGATATTGTGCCTATTAAGAGAGATATGATTAATGTTTCCCGAAAAACCCACTTTTTTCCACCCCTTTGGTCAAGGGTTAGTGCTATCAAAAAATTTTCAAACATAAACTTTTGGGCCTTATCCGACACATAGTATGAACTTTGAATGGATTCGATATTTCAAATATTAATAGAGTTATAGCGATATGTTACTTTTTCGAAAAAAAAAGCCCCCTACCTTCACCCCCGTCGACCGATTGTGCCCTTTAACGAACTCGACCGATATTTTAGAGGGATACATACTATCTAAAAATTTCAAAGTGATTGGTGCAAAATTGCGGTTGTTATCGTGTCCACAAAAAAGTGAGATATATATACATAAATTATATATAAATTTTTGAACTGACGGTGGTTTTGGGGTGTAGGGGTATGGTCTAATGTTGCTACCAAATACTACCCTCAACGACACCTAGCTGTGAACTTGGTTACTAGATGCCACCGCAATCAGGAACTCGCAACGAACGTTAGAACTTCCCTTCCAAAGGAAAGCATACTGAGGGATGTTTAGCGCTCTTAGGATAACCAACGACTTCGACCGACTTTGATCCCGCGACCTTGGGCATAGAAGTTATCATGCTACCAGTTACGTCACCGATGCCGTTTCAGACTTAGTCAGATAGAAAACTGAATGTGATATCGCGCAAGTGCGTTGTCATGGCAACGTCTGATGGCTCATCCCTCAACAATTTAGTAGTGTTGTCATGGCAACCTCTGATAGGTCTTGGCATTTTCATATAATTCCGAAATCATTTTTCTCATCCCTTGGCGTAATGGTGGGTCATATCAAAAGTTATTTTAGACAATTGTTTGAGGTAATTATTAGGGGAATATTGTCCATTTCGTACGGTTTTGATATTGTGCCTATTAAGAGAGATATGATTAATGTTTCCCGAAAAACCCACTTTTTTCCACCCCTTTAGTCAATGGTTGTTGCTATCAAAAAACTTTTCGAACATAAATCTTTGGGCCTTATCCGACACTTTGAATGTATTCGATATTTCAAATATTACGAGAATTATAGCGATATTTCACTGTTTCGAAAAAAGCCTCCCACCTTCACCTCTTTCGACCGATTGTGCCCTTTATCGAACTCGACCGAGATTTTATAGGGATACATATTATGTAAAAATTTCAAAGTGATTGGTGCAAAATTGCTGTAGAGTAGGGGGGTGATGATGGTTCTGCCCCACTTGACACTCCTGTGCCCAACAAACCAACATGGCCGCCGCGCGAAATTGAAATAATTAATATCTCTCAAACGCATAGTCGGATGTTGACAAATGAGGTGTTGTTGAACTCGAGCTGACGTCCTCTTTCCTATCGACCATGTATTATATTTTTCAAAAATTCATGAATTTTTTTGTTTTGCAAAGTTGGTGATAGTTTGAAAACCAAACATGGTAGAACGTTGTGCCATAGCTCAAACGAACGGCCTTTATGACCTTTATTTTTCGTAATAAATTTTTTTATTTTTTATGTTTTTTTGAAAACACTCGAATTTTGAAAATCCCATATTTTGGAAACTAGGAATTCTACAAAAACGTTTGTTTGACGTAAATCAATAATCCCTACCCCCTCTACCGCCAAAATAAATTTCAAGTCTCTAGGATGAAAACCTGTAGTAGTGGGGTGAAGAGAGAGCTGCTTCCAAAAGCAAGTGGTGAGCCCCTGCGACCTTGGAATGGAAGGAGTCATGCTAGGAGGGCGTGCTTGGATTCGTTTTTTTCGTCTCGTCGCGCTCTTTACGGAAATGTAGATGTCGAAAAGGTGAAATGCTGGAAACACGGTTTTTTTTTTGGGGGGGGGGGGGGGGAACGTGATTTTGAACGTTTTGCTATATCTCGCGAACCAATGATGCTAGAGGCGTGTACGACGGGTCCAAGGACTCGGGGTGACGTCCTCTTTGCTATGGACCACTCGTTGTAATTTTTAATAAAATTGGAAACTCAATTTTGGGGTAAACACGTGTTTTTTGTGATTTTTGCTGATTTCTCACGAATCAATAACGCTAGAGACGTGTACGAGGTGTCCTAGGACTCGGGCTAACGCCCCCTTTCGAGTGTGGAAGATATTTTTTTCCAAAAAATAATTCAAAAGAGCCTAACGCCGTACACGGTGAAAAAAAAAATTTCTTTACCGTTACCTGTTTATAATGTTTATGAAGCGTGGTGGTTGAGAGAGACAATACGGCTGGGTGTGTGTGTTTCACCGAACCTGTCGCTAACCACAAGGACCATGCTTAATAGAACAATCGCTATTTCGGCGGGTCGGTATATGACAGAGCGAGGGTTCGTTTTCTGATATTTTACCTTTAACGTGTAAACGGTAATGAGAACAAGAGTTTAGTGCTTTTCAGTCGGTCAACACGAATGTACCCAAAAGAGATGGGTTATGCCCTAATCCTGAAATAAATTACATGAGATTAATAAAACACTAGGATGACCAGTTTCGATCGTCAAGCGATCATCATCAGATCCATTACACTTAGGCTATAAAATCTATGTTTGAAATACAGGTGAAAATATTTACAAGAGGCACAATTATTTAGTTTCAGTATTGGTACTGCAACTGTCAGTGTATGCTAAATACAGTATATATGTTAGGTGAAATGCTAAATGTTGATAGCTATCCGGATTTTGTACTTTAGAGAGATTATATGGTTGTAAACTATAGTTAAACTATAAAATTTTAGGCTAACTACTTATCTGATTGTCTTCCGTACTACAGCTGCTCGCAGTTTTCGTGCTCACTGTAACTTACTGTGCGGTCAACTGCGGTGGTTACCTTAACGACTGGTTTTTCCTGCCTTCTCCCCCCTACCCCTACGTGCTGTGGGGAGTGATAGCGATGTGTTTATGTGAGGTGTTGCCAACCTAGATAAGATGTATGTTATTGAATGAGGTGTGTCTACAACTATTAAAGACCGTGGATTAGCCCTCGCCACGCGTGGAGCATTACCCATTCGAACTAAGCGTTGACGGTCTTATGAGGACGTCCCGGCACCTTTAATACTGCCGCGAATATGGGCCTTGGTTTGTTGCAGAAGAAAAGTACATCGTACACC